>OZ024720.1:60885100-62337723 GCA_964016875.1 Fallopia convolvulus
TAAATTATTTGAATTTAGGTAAATTAATGAATTTATGTATGTAAATTATTTAAATTTATGGAAATTAATGAATTTCTAGTAATTAATGAAACATTAAATATTAACTATTTAAATTAATTCGTAATTATTTATAATATTTTGTAATTATTATTTTTTAAATTAAAAACAATTAGCGACTATTTGGTCGCTAATTTAACACATGATCGTGTTGTTTATTTGGTGCTTTTAGCGACCATATGGTCTCTAATTAGAGTCCATATGGTCGCTAAAATCAGCGACCACGTGGGCGCTAAACCAGCGACCATATGGTCGCCAACCATAGCGACCAAGTGGTAGCTAAAACCAGCGACCATATGGTCGCCAACAATAGCGACCAAGTGGTAGCTAAAATCAGCGACCATATGGTCGCCAAGTATAGCGACCACCTGGTCGCTGTGGTCGCCAAACTGGTCGCTGCATGGGGGCGACCACCAGCGACCATGGTCGCTAACTAGCGACCATATGGTCGCTAATGTTAGCGATCATATGGTCGCGTGGTCGCTAAAATTAGCGACCATATGGTCGCAACATGGTTAGCGACCGACCTTTTATCAACCATTTTTAGCGACCATATTTTGCATTTAGCGACCATAAATATGGTCGCTAATTTCGTTTTTTTTTTGTAGTGTCATCCCCCCCTTCTCCCCATAATGTTTTAATTCCCTGTCCATTTATTACCTATAGGTTGTAGCCCTGCTATGGGCACTAGCTAGGCAGCAGTAGCACACACGTAGCCCCCTACCGCACCACCATCTTCTCCATTTTTTTTTTGATAGAATCTCCATTTTTCAAATCTTGTTACATTGTTTTGTTTTTGTTTTTTACCAACAAGAAATAAAAAAAATAGTTAGATTAGTGTTAAATATTTTATATATTTAACTATGAACCTATTTTTTGAATTTAAATAATTATGATTAACTAAAAAGAACATCACTAGAAAGATTAGTTAGTTATATATATTTACTATTTTAAAATTGTATGATGTGAAAGTTATCATAATATATTTGCTCTATTTATTATATAAATATTGAATGATATATATTTTAATATTTTTTAATTAAAATACATATTAAATACGTGTACTTGGACTCTTGACATTATAAGAAAAGCAACATATGATTTTAAATTTTGACAATTAATGTAAAATTATAATAAATATTATTTGAATTTTTTATTAAAAATAGATAATGTGTCTAATTGTTGCATGTATTTAATATATGATCTTATAGGTTTATAATGTGTACTTATGTATGTACTCCTAAATAGTTGACACGACTTTGTTCTCTCCTAAGCTAGATTTATATCATGTAATCCTCTATGATATTTTTCACAAATAAATCTCCCGATCCATTGAGTTCGCCCCCCCTCCCCCCCCCCCCCCCCCCCCCTCTGAAAGATTCTGGCTCCGCCACTGCATGCAGCATTAGAAGTTTTAAAAATTTCCATTCCTAAGAAATACCTTGTCTTACCTCCTTGATTGTGAATTTAGTGTGCAGAGCTTCCTTAATTATGGGCCTCTTCTTTGCATCATTTCTTGTCATCAAGATATTATCCACATACACTGAGAATTGTGTGTGTTGCTTGTTACCTTCACAAATAAGGAATAATCATGGCATGATTGCAAATAACCTGGATGTTCACAAAATCATATTAATTCGTTGATCGAATCAATCTTCATTCTCAATTTCACAAATAAAAAAAATTGCCCAAAGTCCCGATTTCGTTCAATTAAAACCTAATTTTTATTCATAAAATCTTAATTTTTGTTTAAGATGGTCTGGAGGAGTTTTGGATATAATCTCGTATGGAAGTGGAGAGTACTTAGGCCATCTCCAACAGTTTCCCTATAATTTTTCTCCAAAATGAAGAGCCAAAAGTCATATTCTCTAAATAAAATTTACTTTAACTCCAACAGCTTCTTCATTTTAGAGAATCTTACATTTATTAGTTTTATTTATATATAAATTTTTTTTTATAAAATTTCATATAACCAATCACAAGTTTCGATGTATACACTTTTAATTAATGCATTCTCCAAATAAATTTGGAGAATTATCTAAATATAGGGAACACACTTCAATCTTTTGGAGAATTCTCCATTATAGAGAATTGGATAGGGAAGCTGTTGGGGCTAAAAATGGGTAAAATTCTCCAAATGCACAATTTCCAACAGTTTGAGGAAGTTGTTGGAGATGGCCTTAGGCCTTCTCCAATAGCTTCCCCAAAATCTTGGGAGCTGTGATTTTGGAGAATTTTGGTAGAAAATATGTCCCAACAGCTTTCTCATGCGATTCCCCATTATGGAGTAGAAGTAAAAAAATCATCCACCATTCCCTAAATCTGGGGGATTCTCCATTTGGATTTTTTTGATTTTATCTTTTCCCTTTTTATTTTTAAAACATTTAATGTTAAAATAAAATTGGATGTGTAGATAATACTAGAGACTATAATTGAGACAAAGATAAAACTAATGATTATGTGAATGAAATAACAATAGTGTTGATATTTATATATGAATAATAATTTTTTTATCATATATTAAATTAAGATTCTATAATATTTTTATTTCCTTATTATTTAAATAATAAATAATTTATCATTTATTAAGTTTCTGGAATATTTTTATTTCCTTATAAGTCAAATAATGAATAACTTATCATTTATTAAGTTTCTAGAAACAAAACAATTATTATTTATTAGGTTACTATTCTAGAATTTTTTTTATTTCGACAAGTAAGATAAATTTAATTATAATTAGATAAGTATTGTGGAATATTATATGGTAAAAAAAAGTATTAAATGTAGTATTCTTCAAAATATGGAATCTGTTGGAGTTTGACTGGTTTTTTTTTTGGAGAATATGGCAGTTGCTTCTCCATTTTGGAGAAAGTTTTGGGGAAGCTATTAAAGATGACCTTACTGATTAAGAGGCTCGTTTTTGGTGTTTAGGCAATTTAGGTGGTGGAAGGTTGAAAATGTTACATTTTTATTATTTTTTAAAAAAAATTTAAACGAAATTAGGATAAATTGGATGGAAAATGAATTTTTAAATACTTTAAGTCACGATAAGAACTTTATCAAAAACTAAAAAGGAATAAAAGGAATAAAAAAAACTTTGAATACCAAGATGAAAAGTAAAATACAAGAGGGCATCAACCCTTTCTTTTTTATAACATGTGACATTTTTATTTATGCAATTCAAAATAATTAGAGATGAAATGTATTTGACGTTTCTGTGAGCGGATAAAAATAATTTTATAATTATTTTCGCTATTATTCGTTATAAAGGTACTTTTATTTATTATGCTTGTTTTTAATTATATATTTTATCATAAACTTAAATATGACGTTTATTCGTTATGATGGTTGATGGAGGATTCTGTCTTAGTCGAAAAATAGAATTTCCGCGTGGATTGGGGAACAAAAGAAATCACTTGTTGGACATGGAACATTATCGGCATGCCCTAAGAGATTGAGTTTTCGACCTTCTCTCCCTCTCTTCCGTTATAAATACATGTCTTCGCCATGTATGATGAGCACCTTTATCATATTCGTTGAGCTCGCTATCAAGTCTTGTCCTTTACCTCTACACTCAATCGACAAACTGCTCTTTTGACTTAGGCATCATAGGTGGATTAGAAGGTCCCCGCCCACTATATCCATTATTTTGCACGTCATAGAAGAGAAACTTGGAACGGAAGATGAATAAATGAGTATATAATAAGTGCATTAAAGATAAATTTTTATGCACTAACTGTTTTATTTTTTAGATTGTGAATTTCAAGTAAAGATCTTCTATTTTTAGAGAAAAATATAATATAAAGATCCTAGTGTTGTGCTAGCTAGAAGATCAAATGTGTGAAAACATCGACAATTTTGGTTTCTAATTTTTCTTATTCTATTAGTGTTTGTTTTACTTAAAATTATTGGCTTGTTGTCCCTCTCTACTCCCAAGTCTCCTCTTGCAAGATCCATAAAATAATAGTAGCAAGAAACACGAGATAAAATACAACAAAATGAGCCTGATATTGACCGTGTTTTGTCACTTATCAGTTTACTTACACTTGCCGTCTTCCCCAAGAACTATCTTGTTGCAATAAATTGATTATCAATTATCGCATTTTTTATTTTTAAATGTAAACTTATTGAACTTAATTTATAAGAACATAGGAGATGTGTAACCAATAGACCGGTCAAAATTTGACCTGACCTGAAAAACCGACTCGATCCGTCCGAAGTTTTTTGGGTTTAAACTCGACCCAAAAATTAATAGGTTAAGAGTAACCCAAACCCGATAGACCCGGAAAAAACTGGGTTAGGCCACTAACCCGATAAAGTATTATTTCAATTAAAAGTTCAATATTTTATTATAAATTTTGTATAAAATTATTATTTTATTATTATTAAATAATATTTTATGTAATATAATATCAATTATTTTAATAAATATAAAAATAAAGATTAAAAAATTGACGACCCGTTGGATTAACCCGAACCCGTACCAAACCCGTAACAACCCGGTCCATAGGAACCCGGAAATTTTATACACGTGACCCGTTTTAACCCGAACCCGATTGACCCAAACCCGATTCCGACCCGTCCAACCCATTTGACAGGTCTAGTAACCAAAGACCTCCGTCCCACCCTAAATGAATTTAAAAAATTAAAATTTGCTAAATTTAGTAATAAAAAAGATAAATTTAGTAGTTATTAGTTAAATAAAGCTAAATTAGCCATCCAAATTTTTTTTGTGAAAATTAGTCCACCCTAATTTCTACTCGTGCGTCCCTTCCCTATGTGAAACTTTGTAACAATTGTAAATTAATAAAATTTCTTTATCGCACAATAAAATTGATCGAACTATGAGTGATAAATATCATTATTAGCATTTGGAGCTAAGATTGAGAAACTGATTAATACAACCTCATTCTCTTTGTTGGGAAATGAAGTTGGTTACGTATGGCCTTAACATCCTGGACCCTTCATATCATTTCGTCAGTTGATGTAGGGTAATACGTCAACCTAGTTGTCTTTTCTACATAAAATTCAAAGTTTGACATCACTTTTTTTTTCTATTTTAGTTCATTAATTCATTTTAAACAAATCCCTTTGTGATCCATCGCACGCCAATGTGTTGTGTAAAATGTGTAATGGAACAATTTAAAAGAAGTTTGAAAAAATAAGTCAATTATGCATCAACTTACTTAATTAAAATTGTGTCACTTCACCCCTGGCCTAATTTTACAGACTTTCAAGGTTGCTCTCATTGTTCGGAAGAAATAGAAGAGACCAAAATGTGAGCTGGGATTGGGACTGAAAAGTGCATTGCATAATGTTCATCCGATATGATCCCATCCTATTCACATTAATTTAGTTGAAGGTGTGTCGAGGACGGTGCGAGTGTGATGTAGACGCGGCAGCAATATTTGAAGTGTAAACTGGAAACCCCTCACACGGCCACACCCAACGTAACTCATCCTAACACACATCACACATGATAAATTTATAAATACTAATTTTTCATGATTGCTTTGATTTGCTTGTCATGGGATAAAATGGGGGCGTGCGTAGACTCGTAGTTGTGGCTTGTAATTGTAGGGCCAATTGTTGCTCGTTCGGAAGAACGGAGCCGCTCCGTTGAAATGCAAAACGTCCGTTCGGATGTAGCAGAAATAGGAGCGTCTTCCGCTATTTGTAGCGGAATTTTGAGCTTTTTGAAGAAGCTCCTACACCCAAGGATCTTCAATTTCCGCTAGCGTTTTTTGCTATTAAGCTTCCGCTACCCACCATCCAAACAGACGCTTAGAAGTTACTGATTTTTCAAAACCATTAAAACTCAAAACTTCTAACAAATTCCCCCTTTTGATTATGACAAACATGTCCTTTCTACAAAAAAAAAAAAACAATATGTCCTGATATTATCTTTAAAGTACACAAAAATATCATAGCATAAAGAGGAAACGAAAAAACAAAAAAAATTCCTCCTAAGCATAATATACACATGTTTTTCAATTAAATCTAAACAAATGCAATTTTAAAATATATTACCATTTTTAGTTTCTTATAACCTATCCCCTTAGGGTATAGGTTAGAAAAATCGATAATATTTGACAAAGTTAGCGATCCAAATTGAAACATTTAACTTCCTTTTTATGTTAAGAAAAGTGATTTATGTGACACGTGTCTTTAAGTATAAGGTAATATATTTGTATGATCATTTTAATTTTCGATGGACAACTCCAATTGTATCATTTCATTTGATGGGAGACTTGAAATGAGGTCAACACTTAGGAAACAAATCTAATGCTTTAAAGGGCATAGTCGTTCATTAGTTTGTGCAAGATACTCAACGTCCCGAAATTTTGAAAATTTATTTGACACAGATAATAAGGTAAGTTCATTGTCAACATATAGAAAATCCTCTTAGAGCCTGACAACATATAGGTAAAAATTATATTAGAAAAATGCATCAGAAAAGAAAACCTCTTCTCACACACTAAGAAACAAAATACATTATGACAATGGACGTCCAAACTTATGTCTGTATGACCTTTTTCTTTTTGGTCTCATGTGGCAAGTGGATGGTGGCCAAACAATTCGGTTCTGGAAAGATAACTGGATATCCCTCGACAAATTAGAACCAAAGACAATTGTAAGGAGGAACCCATTTCTGAATACCTCCTAAATGACAACACATGGAACCTGAATAAGCTCCACCAAGTCTTATGTCCAAAAGTGGCCAATAAAGTCTCACAAATAATCACACCCGTTAACGAAATCTCAAACAAGTTATACTGGAGACCAAGCAAAAATGGTTGGTACTCAACTCACTCCACTATGATCGAATTGGATCCAAGATAACAAAGAAGAAACTTCCACCGACCTTAATTAATTGGATTTGGAAATTGAACATCCCTCTCAAAATAAAAATAAAAAACTTACTTTGGAAAGTCGCCTATAATGGCTTACCGACTAAAAGAAGACTTGCGGAGAATCATGTTGCAATCCCACAAGGGTGTATGGCTAGGGATGCACATGGAGGCAGGGTGGATTCCTCGTCCCCATCCCCGAATACTATTATGTAGACCTAGGTCCAGTTCCTCGGAACCATGGAACCGGAACCGGGCATAGGCCAGTTCCCCAACTCCGGTTTCGGTTCCGGTTCTGGTTTCGGCCGGTTCTGAAGCCAGTTTCTCCCGGTTCCGGTTCCGGTTTGGAACCGACAATTTTTAAATTAAAAAAATTGGGCCTTGATCACCGAGATCGCGAGACTTCTGTTTTTTCAACAACGTCGGAACCGCGATCGCGGCACCCAAACCGTGATTGCGGTTGGAGATAAGCGATCGCGGATTGGGTAACCCGCGATCGCGGCAATCAAATCGAATCAAGGTGATTAAGGCAATTGTAATTCAAAACAAAAAAGTTGGATAATTAAAGGGCTTGAACTTAAAATTAAGTTACCTACGTATCCTCTCGGGGCTATAGAGGAATCAAAGCCCACATAGTTCTCTTACCTTTTGATATGAAACCCCGCTTTGCTTACCATCTACGTCGATCCATCAGAACCGGCGGAAGCGCTTTGGGATCGGGAGTCATCGTTTGGGCCGTCTGAGTCTGAAATTTCGGATACCTCCGCCTTTAATTGACGAATATCGGGGATAACTTTATAATAGTTCAACCATTTCACTTTCATAGCATCAAAATCACCACAAAGTTCGGGAAATTTACGCCCCTCATAAAAACCACCCGCCACATTCAATGCTTCAAAATGAGCACAAGGTTTATAAACGTACATGACTAAACGTTAATGTTGCATCATGAAATATTCTCAAAACTTCTAAAATTTTATAACAATAATCTCAAGATTGAGAAATAATGGCATTGTCGAGAAAATATGTGGAAGCAAAAGAAGTCAAAACTTCTTTGTAAGGCATGCATGCATGAAGTAGTTTCAAAGTGGAGTTCCAACGGTGGCAAACATCTTTTGGAAAAGTTCGGTGTGGAACACCTTTTTTAGTATAAAACGACTTCCAATCTTGGGCAGTTCAAGGGCTAGCCCACATACGACTAACAACATATTTAATAGGAGCGATTAAACCCGACATAATATTTAATCCATCTTTGACACATAGGTTTAAAATATGGCAAACACATCTTACATGAAAATACTTCGCTCCAAGAATTGGTTGACAATGCGGAATCAAATTTCGGATTGAAGCGGTGTTGTTAGATGCATTGTCAAACGAGATAAAAAAAACTCGATGAAGTACTCTATACACTTTCAAAATAGTACGAATAATGTTACTAATTATTGAAGCGGTATGAGAAAAATCAAATACTCTATAAGCCAAAGCACATTTTTGCACAACAAAATGATCATCAATAAAATGACATGTTAAGCCCATGTATGAATGATTTTGCCAATGATCACTCCAAATATCACTACAAATTGAAACTTTAATATCATTTTGAGCGAAAAAATCACCAATGCCATTTTACGGGTTTTATATGCTTTCATCATATTTTTTTCCCGACTTCCTAGTAGTCGGTTTATAAGCGGGTTGTACATGATTAGTCATCCGATTATTAAATCCTAACTTTTCGGCAAAACTGAATGATAAGTGATCAACACAAATAGACTCGGAGAAGGCATACATGCTATTATTATGGTTTATAAGTAAATAAATGAGGGTTATAATGAGGATTAAGGGAAGAAGAAGTTGCAAACCCGGAGAGTTGGAATTGTCATCGCATCATGCCTAACTTGTCGATGTGTGCTCTCTTCACGTGCTTTGACAATGTTCCATAGCCCGATCCCGACAACCATGTGTAATGCTTAGGACAATCGTTACAATGAACTTTAAATTTCTTGGTAGATGTCTCATAAGCTCCCTTTCGAAAATATTTTGTAAAAATATCGGGTTTAAGGATTGGAACCTCACACTCGGTCGCCTCGGATCCATGATCCACATCCACTCCCTCATTTTTATCGGGAGTGGACGATCCCGGTTGTACGACATTGAGATCCGAGAAGTCTGACAAGTTAATAGGGGGACAAATTCTACATTTGCACCACTCTCTTGTGAGTCAAAAATTTGATCAATGTTAAGAAATCATTCCATTTTCTTAAAATGTAACTAAACAAGTAAGCAAAGAGCAAGGTGTTGTAATGAAATATGTAATTAAGAAGATAATGAAAATTAAAATTACACAGCAATAAGATGTAAGAGACAATTGTGTTAATTTTTTGAAAGAACAATTATAAAAAGCAATTGTAAAAACTAGTAAAGATTGAGCGATTGAGAATTAAGAGAGCTTTGTAAACTTGAGAGATTGAGAGAGATTGGTAGTGTGGGTGAGAATGAGATCATGTAGTGGGTATTTATATAAGAAATTTATCAACTAGTCGTTGGAATTATGAACTAGCCGTTAAAAACTAGTTGTTGGCATTTAAATCAAAACCGTGACCGCGGCCTGAGAACTGCAATCGCGGTTTCCCATTCTGTGATCGCAACCTGAGACTCGCGGTCGCGGTTTAGCTTTTGCCAAAAAATCCAGCTTTTTGTTCAACAAACCGTGACTGCGATCGCGGTTTCTGAGCAAATTTCGGTGTGGGTTCATTTCCCGGAGTCTTCGGGCTTGTCGGCTACATAGGCCCAAGTGTCAATTAGCCCGGGCAGTTGCACTTGAGGGGGCGTGTTGAGAATTGTCCCACGTTTGAAATTGGGAAGTACAAAGCCTAGTATATAACCTAATGAGTCACTCCACCCATTACCATATGGTTTTGGGTTGGAACCTCATTGGGTTTGTACGCTAGGCCCGTTACACGCACGACCCCCAGATTATCGGCCCACCGGACTTTATTATGGTATCAGTGCGTTTTTTCCAAACGGCTCAACGATCCTAGGCAAACACAAAGCCGACAAACCTTAGCCATGGCAGCCGATGTCTTTGATCGACTGACAACAATCTGCTAGCCAAACTCGCTTCTGCAATGCAAAACCAATACAATGAGTCTTCATCATCAACAAACCTTTGCACATCATACAAAACCAAGATCTTTTTTTTATGTCTACAAAACCGAGATCTGCTCATGGAGACTCACACAAAAACCGAGATCGTCTCAGGGAGACTCACACAAAAACCGAGATCTCCTCAGGGAGACTCACACAAAAACCTAGATCTCCTTAGGGAGACTCACACAAAAACCGAGATCTCCTCATGGAGACTCACACAAAGACGAGATCGACTCAGGGGGACTCACACAAAGCCGGAATCGCCTTAGTCTCCAACAAAGATGGCTTCGTTCGATTCACTCCAATAACACGAGATTGTCTCCAAGCTTGGTCTTCGGGCCCCTCCGTCCAGCTTGCGGGGGCATGTTATGGATAACATTTAGGCTATAATATCTTTTGTATTTTTCTCCTATCTTAGAATATCTTCTATCTTTATATTAGTTGCATCATATTTTATAGTTGAAAACCCTAGAAATTATGGCTTTCTTAAGAAGCCCTAGCTCTTGTAATCCCTATATAAAGAGATTGAAATCTCCTAATAATATTATCAGTTTCTCCAAATCTCCAAATCTCCAAATCTCCTAATAATATAAAGATATTATGGTTCGAACCGCCGGTTCACCGGTTCCGGGGATGGATGAACCAGAAGCGTATCGGTAACCAGACCCGCCGGTTCGCCGGTTCATCCTGAACTGGACACAGGTCTACTATTATGCCCCCATCTCCGCCTTGTCCCCGTTTAATCCCCACGGGGAACGGGGTGGGGAATCCCCGTCGGTTATCAGGAACTCATTTATTATAAATTTTTTTTACAAATATCAAATTTAAACATAAATTTTAAATTTCATTATATAATTTGTAAGATATATATAAGCTTTTAAATGAAAAACTACAATTATATTTAAAATCTATTTTTATTCTATGTTTTATAAATTAAAAAAATATAAAAAAAACATATCGGATGAATATAGCGGGGATTATGGGCAGATAGTACATTCCCCGTCTCCGCCCCGTTTAAAATCGAGGATACAAAAATGATCCTCGTCCCTACCCCGTTCCCCACTAAGTCAGGGAATTTCCGCCCCATTAGGTATCATCAAGCTTCACTTTAGGCCTTCCCCGCGGATCCCTGTCCCCACGGGTTTCTTGTGCATCCCTATGTGTGGCATATGATAACCAGAATGAAGATACCCCTCATCTAACTTTAAAATGTCGTCTTACAAAACAAATTTTGAAATCCATCAATGCCAAGGGCGCACACATAATTGACCAAAAAATTTGTGAAGGTAAATTTTTTATTGGATAAGATGAGATTAAATGGGGATAATATTGTAAGAAAAATTTAATATAAAAAAGTTAAAAAAATAAACAAATTTAATATACGTAAAAAAAATACAAGATAAACTATCAAGGACGGAGTCAGTATTTTTACAACTCTAATTTATTACAAATAGATCTATATACTCATAGCATTAAAAAACATCCATGCCCAATCGAGGGGTCTACGCAAATTCATACGGTATCATCACAATTTAAGGAAGAGGAAGTAGATTAACAAGCTTCACTTTAGGCCTTCACTTACTCCCTCAAGGCTCTAATCTTTTTATAATTGATCGAAACCTTTTATTTTCAATGTCATAGTTGATTTTTTTTATTTCATGCATGGCCTTATAACTATTCAATTAATAAATCATTCAAATTAAAAAAAGGCCTACGCTCATACTGGTTTGTCATTTGTGTGTACTCATATAGTCCTATGGAATACCTTCCTCATGGAAATCACATTGTTGTGTTTCACAAGTACAAAGATTTTACTAATATGAATGAAACTTTGGATTTTCAATTCTCTAAACAAATTTAAATTTAGCATTATAGTGAAATACAAAACAAGTTAGATATGTGGTTGAAATGGGTGTGCGTATATATTAGGACCATCTTAAGCGTCCACAAAACCGAATTCCAAAAACTCCAAAATCTTTAGTATGAGGACTTTCTAATATCACTCAGGCTGTGTTCCAATTTTCTTGCTAAGCTGACAACTACGTATTTAACTTGATATGACTCAAAATATATAAAAACTTGATCTGATTTTTAAACCACCCAACATATATTTGAAAAATATCATGAGCAATATGCATAAATTATATATCAATTTTACGAATAAGAATGATTTTAATTAGAAAATTTTGGTTGGTTGTAATTTTTTATGGATATTTAAGATTTTTTTTTGAAGATTTAGTATTATTTTTGTAAGATTTTAGTTTTTTAAATTCTTATAATATGAACCCTTGGAGCCGATTCTATATACAATTTTAAAAGTATGACGATAACCACTTTCTCGTGTCTTGGGTCAAATGAAATCATTCTGTGTAAAATATAATTTTTTTATTGATATATAAAATGCTAAATACTGTAGAATAAAAATTATTTATATTCATTGATAAAAATAGTAATCAATTTTTAAAAGCAATCAAATCCTCAGAAGTCCAAGAGAGGAACGTTGTGAAACCAGCTTTGCACACAACTGGAGATTTGAGCAAGTGACACGGCATGGGCTCGCCCATTATATTACTGGTTTTGAATCATTGTCAATCATTAGTACATTACAAATGCTGGCAATGGGCAATCATTTTCAGCTTAGATCATTCTCTAGCGTTTGACAAACCAAATCCACATTCACATTCTCAACATATGCCAAACGGCTACGTTTCTACTCGAGAGCTCACAATTTTTACATGTACGTCTCTACAGAGGTATCTGGAAATGCATATATCTTTTAATCTTGGATGTGCTAATATTACGAAAATAAATCAAAACCTTAGTTTGGAGAAATTAAAAACTTTTTTTCAAGAGCTGCTTCAGCAACATTTTGAAGCTTTCCTCTGAGCTGCCATTTTTTCGCACAATTTGCAGGCGAGAACAGAGCACGAGAACATCATTCGGAAGCAACTGCAGTAGAATCTCTGGGTCTCTATCATAATCCTGACAATGCCAAAATTACGAGCTTACAATATATTTTCCAAACCAAATTTATCTAACCATTTTACATTATATAATAGTTATGTTATCATGTTTTGATGTGTTTCTTCCCTCATTTCTTGTGCATTGCTGCATCCCCGTTTCCATGTCTATAACACTATAGCATAGTGCAACACTTAGAAGATCTCTATATGGTCTATCTAAAATCTCAAACAAAAGCCTTAATATCGACTCCTCACAAGTAAGAATATAATTAAAATGGGAATTTTTTTTCTACCTTTTCAGTTACTATGATGATTGGCTTCAAAGAAAACCTGCTTTCAAGCAAAATAACTTTCGATTTAATCCTTAGAATATCCTGCATTTGACACAAAACAAACACGAGAATAAAGATAAAAGAAACCAGCATTAAAATTGGGGCTGAAACACAAATATTTCCAGAAAAAATACTACAACAACAACATTTACCCAGTGGAACTTCCCTTAAGGGAAATCTAGGGGCTCAAGATGGGGGCACCCCTGGCTTAACGCGAAGGGGGAGCGACCAAAAGACCCGACGAGACCACAGAACACAGGAAAAAAAATATGGCAACGAAAAGGCAAAGACAAGGCAAAACAAAAACCAAAAAGAAAATAAAATATAAAACCAAAACAAAGCGCCAAAGCCTCAAGGCCCCGTGGACCTTGAGGAAAAGGAAATAATGAGATTCATGGAGCAAAGTAAGATGGATTGCTTGAATGAAAATTATACCTCGGATTGGAAAAAGTGATGGTCACTGAAGTGTATCCTGTCAATATGGAGAGGTTGAAGCTGCAAAAATACAATTTTTTTAAAAAATAAAAATGAAGACATTGCAAAAAAAATAAAAAAATAAAATAAAAGATAAAAAACTTGTATGGGCAAAATTGAACAAAACAAAAGAATTTTATTGTAATAGCACGCAAAGGCATCATAAATACCTGTTTAATACTCTTCAGAAAAGCGTCAGGGGAACCAATTGCAGATATGCACAATATAACCTTATCCTGAGCAACTGATAGTGGAACTTTACAGCGGATATCATTTGCCATAAAGAAATGATAAGGCTCCATTCTAGTAAAGTAAATAGGAACAGACTCTTTGATTGCTCTTATCTTCACACCTATGCTGGTACAAACTTGATCAGGTATCTAAATGATCAAGTATCTTGATATTAGGCGTTCATTTCAGGACACTATTCCACAGAGGAGAGACAAATGAACAGATTTACAAATATCGCACTATTGGAATCTACCAAAACTGAGCATGCACATGATAGCAAATTACCATAATGCCAATGAGGGTGAAATTGACATACCAAGTCTGCATGGTGGATCACAACTACGTCGGCTCTGTCCAATGCAGTTAAAGGTTCTCGCAAAGGTCCAAGTGGAAGTAGTTGGTGATTTCCCCATTGCATTAAACCATTCACCATCACAATCTCCACATCACGGATCAGGCTTAGGTGCTTCCTTCCAAAACATCATGCATCACATATCAACTGAGTTTAAACAATACAAGTTTGTGCAAGATTTGAAAGCAGCAAAATAAGGCAACTCATCCTTGTTCTGGGATATACTAATCTCACTGAAGACATCATACAGTGCTATACAGTTTAATCAATTTCAATGCAAATTAACCTAACAGCAGGATATAATAATGTACAGATACAATGCAAATTTTAAAATGTCAAAGCACACATATTGTACATATAACGCCACCTTTAACTTTTGAAAATATGTAAGCAAGATACTGTCATACTGGTATTAATTACCTGCATACCATCATCTAGGATAACCAATTCGACTTTCTGTGCATCACAGAGGCTTCCTACTTTCTCAGCACTTGAAAGTTTCTCAAAGGTACTCATTGCACAAGGATTTGTAAATCCATACTTCTGCAGAAAGGAAGAAGCCACTTCTGCCCTGTTTGCTCCAACTCCAATCTTTGCACTGGTTCCACGAAAATGCCTCTGAAGCATTTTCGCTTCATCACCACCAGCATAGCCCTGTCAATCACATTCCGATAGAAATAAGCAAAATGTAGAATGAACATAAGCAAAACTACCGAAGCTTGAAATGTGAAAGATATATTTCAAGTTGAACATATTCCTAAGAACATCAGTTGTCTGGCACACATCAACTACAATTTATCAGACACCGATCATTACTAGACTACTAAGTACTTACTAGTTACTATGACCAGATGGCCAAATCATTAATTAGAGCATCTTATGATCTTTAACATTGGGAACTTCTTAAGGTCCTACTTAGCATTAATCTCAAAATTAGTTTATACGGCAACTTCCATACAGTGTTGAAGTATTTTTTTTTTCCACAATGACCCTTTTCCCTTCCTCATCCTCGTGCAATGCATTCTAATTCATCCTCAACTTTACCAGCTCCTATGTAATCATCTTTCCCTCATCCCATTAGGATTCATGAAGAAGTGAATAACATGAATAACTAACCGCTTCTGATATTGGAAGGACAACCGAAATTAACTTTCACAATGCAACACCTAAATAATGAATGCCTTTAAATCACAAATTGGAAGTGCAATTTATAAATCAAATACAAACCAGCATCACATTAGACCTTGGTTAATGTTAATCATCAATTTCTCACAAAAAGCAGCATCACTGGGAGCAATTTTAAAGATTAGAGATAGAGAGAGTACCCTGGAGAGTACGAGAGGAGAAATAGACGAGCTAGCAAACAAGAGGGCTAGAAACTCAACCATGGGAGTCTTCCCATTACCTCCCCATGTCAAATTGCCCACACTAATCACTGGTACAGGCAACCTCCAAAATCATTCAACGGCACAAATTCAGACAAATATAAACAATTTAGAATGAGCTTGAAAACTGAAGAACCAACAGCTCAAGGTGGCAGAAAGTGAACCTGTCTCTGCGAAAAAATCCCAGGCGATATAACTTCAGGCGAACCGAAAGGGAAAGCTGGTAGATTGAGGAAGTTAGAGAGAGGAGAGGAATCAGCGACCGGTGGAGAAGAGAGAGTTTTGAAAAATCTCGAGAGTAAGCTATATGATTCACCAGAATCTTCAATTTCTCCATGATTTGGAAGAATGCTGGTGATCGATCAAGGCTAAAAAGAGGGAAAACGAATAGCAGGGGATGGGAGGGAAATTTGGAAGACCTCGGTTTTAGGGTTTAGGGTTTTACGTTTAGGGTCTAAACCCTAAACGTAACACACTTAAAATAATAAATCAACGCAAAAGTAGTGTAATTTGCTAACAAACTCCTGATATAATTTTTTGTTTACAGCCTACTGTAATTTATTTTATTTTTTGTTCTTTCATCCCTAAATTTTTGAGGTTTTAACAATTAGCTCTTCTTCTTCCTCATCTCCAACAGTAGACACAAGTCACAACCACGCCGCACTATATCGTTTGTTCCCAACAGTAGTTACGACCGCGCCGTACTACACCGCACCTCCGATGTCGACCGACGTCTCTCGCCGTCGTCAACTTTGCATTGATGCTTTCGCGTAGTCGTCGTTATCTATTCAAATCTCTTAGTGCTAAATCTCATCTTTTTTGCATGATTCTCGCCTCACACACCGCTCTTGAGCCACGCCGTGTTCGCCATTGACGGATCTATTATTGCCGGCTAGGAGTCTCTGGCCGCATATGCCTTAGATCTATGTTACTAGTTTCACTTGGCACAAATTTCAATTCAACAAGGATATGTACAATCTTTCAAGGTTGAACTAATCATCAATATTCAAATAAATTTGCCCTCACATATGATATGTCTCTGAGATATGTGATTCAGATCTTCAAAACACCGATTACACATATTCCATCTGGTTGAGAGGAAGAGGAAGGAAGGGGGTTAGGGTTTTTTTAGTAAAGGACTATTTAATAAGTTAAGTAAAAATTGTGTTTTATTATTATTTTTAGGATGTTATGTTTAGTAGTTATGAAAAAAAAAGGGCTTAAGGCCCGTTTGGTATCATATCAAATATGAGTATGAATATATGACTTATACTCATATCTGGTGTTTGGTATATCCTAATATCAAATTGATATCTCCGGTTTGGTATATGAGTAGCTCATATCAGAGTGATATCGGAGTGTGATTTTCATATACCTAATGAATTAGTATATCAAAGATATTAAATCATATCCATATCTGATATCTCCCATACCCATATCTTGATATCCATATCGATACCGATATCCGATATCTCATATCCTTGATATCAAATACCAAACGAGCCCTTAGGCCTTCAGGGATTATCTATACCGACTATTATTTATGGAGTGTAAACTGGACTTGTATCTCAAAAACCATACCAAAATAACATTTTGTTTAAAAATTTTAGTCCCCGGATTTCGAAAACTGGAGTTTCGTCTTGGTTATGTCCAACTCGGGTCGCACACCTGACTTTAACGGATGAGTTCAAAGGGCATATTTTATATCCATTGTAATTGAATCCCAGACTTTGTGTATGTGGTGCATGCCGTTTACCACCTGAGCCAACTCTCTTTGGTACAGGCAATTATATTTTATGGCATGGTTTGTGCACACGATGTGACGTTGTTAGAAGTTTTAGTTTTGATGATTTCAAGATTCAGTGACATAGAAGTTGCATGGAGAGTCGGCAACATCAACTGATGTGATAAAGTCACTGACACGGACAATTGGCAGAAAAACTATTTTTGGAAGGAATATGCAGATCGTGTTCGATCGTTTATAGGCCAGCTGGAGCGTTTATTTATGGAGAAAATTATCACAAAAGAGTGCAAAAATCAGAAGATCATGTCGAGATTCTTTTGTGATATTTCCTATGAGCTTGCATGTTATTTTGGGAAATATCTTGTAAAGATTGAGTGGATGTCATTTCCCTAATTGAATGGGAAATGATATCGCACGAGATCTCTCTTCTTCTAACTTAAATACTTCAGTGTTTAGGATAGAAGTAGAGACTTTGAGCATAGCTTGTATTTTATGACAAAGAAAGAGAAGACTTGTGCCTGAGACTCGTGCAAGAGGTGTAGTGAAGTGTACTTAGGTATAGCATGAGATTGAGAATTTGGAAACAAAGGTAGAGCGTGGTTCAAGGTTGTGAGATTCAACTTGTACACGAGAAAGCTTTGTAATACTCAAGAAATCAATAGAGCGAGTCTAAGGACTCTTGAAATCTGACCGAGTGAAAAGCTCGGAAGGGAGCTGATGGTGCGCAAAACAACAATGTGTGAACAGTGGGCACGGAACGCGAGGTAAAAGAAGTAAAAAAACGAGATTCAAGGGAATTTCCCTAATATCTTTTCCGTACTCATCCAAAAAAGCGACGTCCCTATTCCCGCAAGCCTCAAGTCGCGGGAACGAGGTCCAAACATCGCAAGTCTCTCAGATAAAGATAGTCAGGCAGCTCACCACAAGAAGCAATGGGGACGAACCACAAATACTCAAAAGCAGAAACCCCCGCCTCGCTCAACCAGTCAAAAGCCACCTAACTTTCGACCAATAGTCGGCCTCCTTCTTCTCGGACAATCAAATGGTCGAATCCCGAGCGTCCCACATCGGAAGTTGGCAAAAGCCATACTCCTCACATGTATATAAATAGAAGAAAACCTTGAAGGTTGCAGGGGTCGAAAAACATCTCTAACTCAAGAACTATCTTGCTTGTTGAAGATTGACGTGTTGGAATCATCGTAAAGACCACGCTACCATCAAGAGAAGCTCAATAAAAAGACTTGAAGTTGCCCAAAGAAATCTCAAAGTCCCAAAAGATCTCGCAAGGCTCTTTGCAAGGTACAATCCCGACATTGTCAACAAGACTCTGGCCTCGCTAGATGGATAGCAATTCTCAAAGCTTGTAATAGAAAAAGATCTCGCTAGTAGTTTGTAAGCGGTAATGTCGTTGTAACAAAGAGGTCTCGAATCTTGTTAGGAAGAGACCTCGAATCTTATAAAAGGAGATCTCGGGCATAATCTCGTTGTTGTAACCTCGTTTGGAAATCATTAATAAAAGCAAGGGTTTGTCTCGTCGAATATATAATCTTGTTTCTTGTCTTTAGCGTCGGTTTATTTTGGGTTTTGTCAGGAGTTACTTTTTTTTCTAAATAAACTAGTTGGTTTACAAGGAGTTTCCACTATACATCATTGTGTCATTTATAGTTGGTTAATACTTGATTGCTTATTCCGCTGCATAATTACTCAAAGTCGACGACTCATTTAAGTACTAGCGTTCCTGCAATAGGTATTACATCTTGGGCTCTAGATTTTGTCTTAGTACTTTTCTTACAGGAAAATGTCTTCGATTAACACTGCTATCAATGACTCCTTTTGGAAGCCTCCAATCCTCAAGGTTGGAGAGTATGAATGGTGGGTTGAATAATTTCAACCCACATCTTCTATCTCGATGATCAATTGTGGAAGGTGATTGAAATCGGTCCATAAACATTTCTTGACAAAGAAGGGAAGAAGGAGAAAACTACAACCGAGTACAATGATGTCAACTTCAAGAAATTGGAGAGGAATGCAAGAGCAAAGAAAGTTATCCACCATGCCCTAACTGGTGGTGATCTCAAAAAGGTCATTTGCTACAAGACTACAAAGGAGATTTGGGAGGCCCTAAAAAGCTTCATCAAGATTACGAGGATGTAAAGAGAGATAGGATTACAACTTTACAAGTCTTAAAAGGGAATATGAAAACATCTTTCAAAGAAAGGGTGAGTCTTTCCGTGACTATCACTCTAGATTCCAGACTCTTGTCAATCAACTAAAATTTCTGGGAAAGAAGCTTCCTTAATGGAAGCAAATTAAACCAACAAGCTAATCTATGGATTGAACAAAAGTTGGGACATAATTGTTGCGTCACTTCTTACTCAAAAGAAACAAAGTCGATGACTTTGGAAGATCTTGATAGCAGGAGCTATCAGAGATGAGAGAGGGCTTTGGGTTTGTGGCTTCGTCCACAAAGTAGGTTTTTGTTCCGTTCCTATGGCAGAACTTTGGGGAATTTTGCAGGGTTGTCGTCTTGCTTGGGAGAAGGGCTTTAGGAAGGTGATCGTGGAATCTGATTCGAAGTTGGCGGTTGATCTCATCGGTAAGGGCGTCCATAGTAATCACCCGTTTTCCAGCCTGGCATGCCAATGCCAAGCCTTTTTAAGAAGGAACTGGCAATTCCAGATCCGCCATGTGTACCGTGAAGCTAATTGTTTGGCGGATCGCTTAGCTACTATTTGTTTTAATTTCCTGTTGGATTACATGTATTGTCTGCCCCGTCGGAGGGGATTTTAATTCTATTGTCTGATGATGTAAGGGGTCGGGCTATCCCCCACTTGCGTACTACTTAGCCCACTTTTTTAATTTTAATAAAATGCCCCCTTGAAGTACCGTCTCCTTCTACCAAAAAAATGATCATGTTAATTGGGTTGTATTGTGAAACATGCCTAGGCTACTGGTTATTATTCCCCTATAGAATTTGAACTTGAATTTGGAAGACAAGGGCCTTCATAAAGAAAATAGATTTGTAAGTCAAATAAATGGAAAGAAGGTTTTGGTTTGCATCACTGAATAGAATATTGTACATGTGTGTTATTACAAAACATTACCCGATCGATGTAGTGGAGCTAACAATGCAATGCAATCGGTCTCAAATTGTTATGCTGGTCATGACCAGTAGTAAGAGAGCAAATGAGAGGAAATAGAGAAAGAATGCATTTGATTCTTGTCCTTCTATACCTAGTGATATAGAAAGACAAGGAAGATCAAATCTATGAAAACCTCCAATTCCAACTTCACTACCACCACCATTGCCTCCACGGCTCCACCACCATCAATCTCAATCCCAAAACTACCCTAAAAAAACAAAACTTCCTAAAGCAGTCCCTTATTCTAGTCCTTATACACCTACCACCACGGCCCCACTCCACCATTCCTCATTTTGTCCTTCATTCTACTCCGTCACATATTCTAGCTACCCCAAACTCCCATCTCAATAAAATCGAATGGTCAAAATTAAGCTCAAATAAGCCACAAAAACCCAAACTGTACTTACTAGAGATTAACCTACTAAGCGCGCGGGATCCAAACAGGTCATTTGGCCCTAAAATGATCAAATGCAAATAATACGGAAAGTAAAAACCTACCTATTATTGCAACAACTTGCAAAAGAGAATAAAACTAGAAGGGGAAAAATACGAAGAACAGATCATCACAGCAAGACAAACTAACAACCAAAAGGATGAAACTGTCAACTACCCCCATTTGTCGGTCATGAAATGCAAGCAAATTCATGATTTAATCTAAGATACACGGCCACCAATTAAATTAATGTCAATGTATCTCGATCACACTTAATTCCAAAGCAAATTTCAATTCAGCATTGTTTTTGCACCCATGAATACACATCATTCGAAATCATCATATCATCATATACCATACAACGAAACAAGATGATCTCCTTTGTACTATCTACTAGCTAGTACGCAATTTTTCAGTTTAATACTCTGAAAAATCGGAAAAATCAACAGCAATCCCAGCAAATTAAGCAAAGGGTGAAAAAAATGAAATTGGGATTGAAATTGAAGCCAGCAATATATAGAAAATCAAATTCTCTCTGTGTCTGATTGGGAGAATGAACTAGCTAGAAGTAGCAATCGCACATGAATGTGAGAAACTTCTTCCCGCACTTGAAGATGAAGAAATAGATGCAGGACGCGATTACGAACTCACATATATACATATTATTATTGTCTCGATCTGATTATCTTTGGCTCATCCGAGAAGTGAGGTCACTCTTCGTCTGCAATTGGAAACTTGATTAACCATCGGCTGGGGCCAAGAAAACTCAAGCAGATCCTTCTTCTGCCACGGCAATCGAAGGACGCGAGACGGCGTCGTTTTTGGATGCCCTCGAAACAGCTAGATTTGCGGAGGAGATTGACAGAGAGATAGCTTAATTCGATTCCGCAGGGGAGATGAAAAATGGAGAATTGAGTTATTTGAAGCTGTTGGTAAGAGAGAGAACCCGGGCCCACCCGCTGTGTAGACAGGTATACCTATATATGTGATTCTCAAAGTAACATGTCAAGAGGAAGAAATGAGAAGCAACGCACGCAGAAAAATATCAGCCGACATGTAAACATCTCACCACTGTACTTCTCATTTAAATAAAAGGAAAGAAACGAAATATCTTAACGAAGCAAAATATCCTATCTCACAAAACTTTCGTTCTATTATAATATTGGTGTCTCAAAATTAACAAAGTGTACCCTCAAGTTGAAATAATTAATAGAAATAAGATGGAGTAGTATGCACAAAAGTTGTTTGGGGCGTCTCTCTCTTTTCTTAGTAACGAGAAATTCACTATTGGTGACTCTACGACGTGTAATTTGAAAGGACAAGATGATACTATATTGATTGATGAAGCGTACATAAATATCGGTACAATAATATGCAATCCCTTTAAGATAGAAAAGCAATCATAATCAGAATAAGATCTAAACTAATTCTGAAAGGAGGATAAAACAATATAAAAAATAAACATAAATACACATATATTAACAGGGATAAACTCCGAATTCGTGAACTAACTAATAAAGTATATGGACCAAGTGAACCGGCTTGCATCGACCGGCTTGACCTAGTGCTAGAAAGAATGGTGAGACCTGGTTTTTCACTCAAGTGAAGCCGCGGAGGCAAGGATCGAACTTGGAACATCCCAACATTCCCCATATCTCTTACCACTAAGTCATCCCATGTAGGGCGTCGTCTCTTTATCTTTGTTTCTTGGCATAAATTTTGTTTATACGCTAATAGGAGAATCGTTGTAAAATTACGCTTAAGTAAGAGTGTTAAAAAGATAGGTAACATAAATGTACTAAATGAATCAAAATAGTAACCTAGGGTGGACATTCAACTTGAAAACATAAGATATTTACTACACACTTTCTGTAAGTCTACATATTTCAATCTTGGATACCAATTTTCTCTAAAATATTTAGACTATAAACTTTGTGAACACCAAATCAGCCAAATTTTTATTTAACCGAATTTGTTAGACATCAACTTGTACAGCTTCTTCTAGCTCACAAGTAGAGAAACATTTTAGCTAAATATGCTTTGTGCAATCTTCCTTATATACTCTTTCTTCATGTAAGTAATGTATGTTGTGCACAAAACTTTTGAGTAATTTGATAAACTAGGACTTATAATTTATTTTCACTTCTTTTACTAAAAATTGGGCTTTGGGCTGTAAATGTTTTTAGGCCCTTTAAAATTAGAGGCCCTGTGAAGGTGCAGCTGCTCATAGCGGGCCTGATCGCGATGATTTGTTAAATCAGCAAGCATGTCGAGAGCGATCCACAAAAGTGGTCAAAGTTATATCCCAATTTAATCCGGCTGCGATAGTTTTGAAACTGTAATCGCATTTGCAAGCCCCAATTTCTTTATATTCTTAATTTCAAGTCCGTATGTGCATTTTTTTTTCCGATCAATTATAGATGTTAGTTCTTGTTTGTGTACGTGATCACGTACTGATGCACCTTCCTTTGTCAATGGATATTTTGACGAGTTCACATTGAAAAAGACAATTATTAAATAATTAGTAAACGTGTGGACCAGGCTCCATCTCTCTCTAGTTAAATTCAGACCTCCAGTTCATTTTGCCTCTCTTCCTCAATCGAATTATCAAATACCAACATTAACAACATGCTGAATTCCAGAACCACAGGAAGCCGACTTGCAAATCGAAAATCCACTAAAGTCACCAATTTAGAAGTGGACGCCAACAATCAGCTACAACATGTGTTAACTTTAGATGGAGCCAGCATTCCGACATGGGAGCCGATGCTCGAGGAAATAGAGGCCAGTTTAAGATCCATTAAAGACTTCTTCTTGCCTTTGGGAGGACAAGATTTTGACGCCAAAGACTTGTACGGGCGTACAATGTTGCACAAGGCTGCTCACATGGGCTACGAAGCTGTAGTCGAGTACATGGTTCTAAATGGCGCGAATATCTATGCACAAGACGACGAAGGGATCACACCGCTTATTGAGGCTAATCGGTCCGGAAACCATAACTTAACTACACTTATGTTGGAGAAGAGTCGTGGCCGAGAAGAAGAGGTGAAGAAGAAGAAAGATAGAGTTAAGTTGGCATTCGCATTGCTAAACGTTGGGATCGAGCTTTGTCAAGCGTTTTTGTCCCAAGAGGCGACATACCGAAGGCTTGGTGTCGTCTTGGCTTTCATATGCTTAGTGCTTTCGGTTTGTGAGATGGTTTATGAGGCGAAGAGAGAGCGGGTTGAGTGGAAGAAGAGAGGATTGTGGTATTGGTTTTACTATCCCGGACGGAATGGTAGATCATTTGGGAGTCTTATGCTATGGTTCGGCCTTGTGAGCTCAATTTTGCAAGTATGTCTTAATTTGGCGGCTCTGAGGATGAAGAGGGCGGTTTTGAAATTTGACTACATGGCGTTGTTGCTTTCGGTTTTCTACTTGGTGGCGCAGTTTGGCTGACGGGAGAGGACTATGAGGCCGGTGTGATCAAGTGTGGTGAGCATGGAGGTTTTTCATGAATTAAGTGAACCCATTGTAGGATGTGTTTATGTTCATTTTTGTAGGATCTTCTTTTTGTTTAATGGTGAATTTTGGGAACAATGAACATCATGCCTTCTTGTTATGTTGTTTGTGTTCAGGTATCTTATAAGGCATATTTTCCTTAGAGGTTGGAACTTCCTTTAAAAAAACAATCTAACTCATTAAAATAAGAAAATAGGTGATAAATTGACTTGTGGAACACCAGAGTTCCAACACTTGTGTCAAATTATGTAACTATCGGACGATCCAAAGCCCAAAGGCATATGCCGGACATATGACCCGACCCGAACTTTATATATACGACCCAGTCGACATGTTGGCAAAGTATAGATTGGGTGAGAGAGATTTCAACTGATAAATAACTAGCATAAACGTTGAAAAATGGGGAGTAGCTATTAAGGGCCCGTTTGGTTTAGGAGTATGGAAAGGAAAGGGAAAGGAAACAAATTTATATAGAAGAGTGGTGTTGATTCTCTTTTTTTTTGTCTAGAGAGAGGGTAGACATGTACAAAGTCGGGTTCGGGCCGGATCCGGGCCGGGCTTTGAACAAAAATTATGCCCATTTGTCCGAGCGGGTTCGGGTCAAGCGGGTGATTCGGGCCGACAAGGATGTCCAAGCCCGCCCGGACATCCGGACACGGGTAGCCCGCCGGGACCCGAATATAAATTTATAAATAATTAGTTTTTCATGTCCATTAAAAAACTAGAAAATCCTAGTATTATAATTACACTATCTAACATTACTTAAAATTAAGATCGTATTTATACTAGCTTTTTAGGTGACAAGGTGAAGGAATTATAATAATTAACTCTCTTTTGTACTAATTCTACAATCAATGGCCTCAAGATATTTTTCGCAGACATATCTTTATTTATAAATATAAATATTTAATATATTCGGGTATTCGGGCGGGTTATCCGGGATATTCGGTCAAAAATATTGTCCGTGTCCCGCCAATGAATTCGGGCGGGCGGACTTATTTACCCTTTCGGGTTAGAATTCTTGTCCAAGTCCGCCCATTTTTCCGGGCGGGCGGTACGGGTTGGGCGGGTTAGTTCGACTTTGTTCAGGTCTAAGAGAGGGAGAAGGGAAATGATTAGAGGAGAATAGGGGATATGCTTACCCCATGTTAAAATAAAGGAAAGGGATAAGGAGAGTTAGCTCAAATTTTACATGAAAATTGGGAAAAAGAGGTAATGGTTACCACTTGTATCAATGAATCATAAACTAAAAATAGTCTAGATACATTTCCTTAATCATTTCCTTTCCACATCTAAAACCAAACGGGCCCTAATTGTGATGGAGACGCATTGATCGAATAAGACTATAAGAGTAGACTGAGTAGTATTGGTAACGTGTTGACCCGGGAACTCCATCTCTATACTTTCCTCTACTTAAATTCCACACACACAAAATAAACCCATAGATATGATATGAGCTCCATTTTCTTGTGCTTTTCCTGCTCAATCAAACACCAACATCATGTTCAATTCTACCACTACTCCCAAAACCGGACTTGCAAATCGAAGACCCACTAAAGTCACCAATTTGGAACTCGATACAAACCCTCTTCCACATGATCTCCTAAACAATTTGAATAGAGCTAGTATTCCATGCTTGGCACCAACTCTTGGGGAATTCGATGCCAATTTGAGATCCATCAAAGAGTTCTTCTTACCTTTGGGAGGACATAATTTTGACGCCAAAGACTTGCACGGGCGTACTATGTTGCACAAGGCTGCTCACATGGGCTACGAAGCTGTAGTTGAGTACTTGGTTCTACACAGGGCTAATATCTATGCAAGAGACCATGAAGGGATCACACCGCTTATTGAGGCTAATCGGTCCGGAAATCATAAGCTAACTAAACTTATGTTGGCAAAGCATCATGTCCAAGAGCGGAAGTAGATTTTAGAAGAACAAGGTATGATGAAAAAAGATGGAATTAAGTTGGCATTTGCATTGCTAAACGTCGGAATTGAGCTTTGTCAGGCCCTTCTCTCCCAAGCGATGGCATACCGAAGGCTTGGTGTTGTCTTGGCTTTCATATGCTTAGTGGTTTCGGTCTTTCAGATGGTTTATGAGGCGAAGAGGGATCGGGTTGAGTGGAAGAAGAGAGGAAGGTGTTATTGGTTTTACTATCCGGGGAGGAATGGTAGAGTATTTGGGACATTAAAGCTATGGTTTAGCCTTGTGAGCTCAATTGTGCAAGTATGTCTTAATTTGGCGAGTTTGGAGACGGAGAGGGCGGTTTTGAAGTTTGACTACATGGGGTTGTTACTTTCGGTTTTCTACTTGATGGCTCGGTTTGGTGGTAGGGAGACGACTATGATGAGGGGTGTGATGAAGTGTGGTGAGCATGGAGAGAGTGAGATTGAAGGGAAGGTTGAACAGGGGAGGTGGGTTTTTGAGTGTATTCATTGTAAAATGGGGAAGTTGCATGTTTGATGTTCAAAGAGACGAATGAATATGATTGGAGTTTAAAGCTTCATCGGAGAAAATGGTATACGAAGCAATTATGTGTTCAAGAACAAGGTTTGAGCGCTAGGATTGTCTTCAGTACTCTTCACTATAAGCAAACATGATCCAATCATTTAATTTCGGTGTTTTTTTTTAAATTTTCTTGAGGTTTTCTTGTTAGTTTGTTTGTGTTGAGGATGCTGAAGACGCTTTGATTGACTTGACATTCTTGATTATATGGTCAAATAATTACAGCCTTGACTGATTTTCTCCATACACACTTTGATTCAAGTCTAATGTACTTGTTTTTCAACAATGAATTGACTGATGCACCTTCTTAGTCAATCCTGTCTTAATACATACGTTCATATTGAAGATCATGAAGGAATGTGAAGATATTGACTCCGGTTTGAAGAGGAACCTTAAAAGTATTTTAAAGTTGATCTTTTGCCCAAATTTTCTCAATTTACGTTTTAAAATTTCTCTTTCTACTCATAAGATTTTGTCTTAAATATTCATAAAACTTTTAAATATTATATAATATCTATCCACACAGTCCGAATCCTCTGCTACTAAGTAGACTACAAATATTGTGCCACCAATATTTTAAGATTTTTTTCTTCTACATGCTATAGAGTCTAGGAGCATTCAAGCCACCTAAGGAGTGTTTTTTCTGTGAATAAAATAAAGCTCTTACACTAATGTATGTTGTAAGAGTAAGATCCATTTTGAAATGATCTCGATTACTCATATATACAGCACCTAAACTCACAAGTCACAAGAGCTAATTGAATCACTAAACTTGATACTCATATTAGTCATATACCTAATTGACATATGTAATGACATGTCAAGAAACTTGATATTTATCTAACAGAGTAGCATACTAGGGTGGACATCAATTACTTTTTACAAGCACACATTGAATAAGACAACTTCTTAATGCGATCATAATTCATATCCATACAAGGAGATAACTCCATCTCTATACTTTTAATAGCGGTTAAATTAACAACAAACAAAAATTGAGTTTCTTTTTTCTTGTGACCCTCACCCTCAATCATATATATTGGGAGATCAAGTTATAGCAACAAGATAGAGAAGAATTATACAATCCTCATTCCTAATAGAAGGCACAAAACCTTGCAATAATGCGGGCCTAGAGAATCCATCTAGAGATTTGGACCATTCGGCCCAAAAATGTGTGTGCACTTCTTAGGCCCAGTTTGACAAGCACATCTACATATACTCGTGCTTCCACATTAATCAATAACTTAGAAAATACAGGCCAATAAATATCTTCATCTTTTAAGGAAAGACACTAATTTGAAGCATTAGCCTTGTCAAGTTTTAGTATTCAATTTTTTTCCTAAAGTTTACCAGCTAGGTTGACTCGTGCTTTTAAATTTTGACCGATTCTTTAGTAAACTTTGTGGGACATAAATTTGGACCTAAATCGACTAGTATATAGAATTTTAATTTAGTTTCGTAAAATATGAGATATGGGTTATAATCTATATTTAGAAAAATCGGCAATTGAATTGCTTGATGAAGCCACGATGGACAGTTCTCTGCAAATTTATCAAGATTTTGACTAGCTCGGTCCGTGGTGCCATATTTTGAATACCTAACAAATTGCTTTTACATTTAGGTTGCCCATAATTGTAATTGTAATTGTAATTGATGGGAGCATTCTCAAGCACAAAGAGAAGGTGTGAGTGAGATCATGGCAAAAGAGTTGGTATATGAATGATGGAGTATTTGGGGGAAATGTGAGTGCAACCTACTTTTAATTTGGTTTCCCTAGCTAGCTCTTATATATTTTAATACACAGGCAAATTGGTAACTATTTGTTGTGGTGACCTCTTTTTACTAATACATTATTGGGCATTGACCATGGTTCATGAATTTGATATTTGAACCATATAGTGTGTCAATTAAGCTGAAATGCAATTTGTTTGACACAAATGTGTGCAAACTTTTTGTGTTGCCAATTCTCTCTTATACATTTTGACAACTAAGAAATATATCTTTAGGATGTACGTATAAATACAAATTTTTCATGTAAATTCGTCCTTGTTTTCCAAGTAACATGCTGATAACTAATTTTATGATTGGCGCACAAGTGGGAGAAGGAGAAGGGAAGGGGGATGGGGCGTGACTTGTTGGCCAGGCACAAAATAAACACATTACACATTATACATCTGAGAGAGAAAAAAAATCATAAGAAACCGACGACAAAAGCAATTAAAGTAAATACTGCGTATAAATTAATGACGATATTAGATATTCTGAAATTATAAATTGAAAATTCCCTAATCAGGAGTAAAGAAAATGGCGGTCTTGTTCTAGTGAATTTTATTAAAAATTCTATAAATAGAGTTTTAAAATCCTAAAATGAAAAAAAAAATCATTAAAAAATTTGGAGAAAGAACAAATTAAATCTAATTGTTGAACTATATTTGGATGGCTCAGATTTAATCAAATCCATCGATAGAGTTTTTTTACAACTCCACCGTAACTAATATATGGCAATAATGCCATATACTACTACATTTAGGGCTAGGATTAAAATTTAAAAAGTATATTTTTTCATTATTCTTGATTTAGGTTGGATTTTACTTACTTCTAATCCTAGGTTTTTACATTTTCGGATCATCTCAGACACTATAGAATTTTTTCACAACTCCACTGGAATTAAATCTCTTTTATATGGGTATAGAGGGTCCGTTCGTTAGAGTTGAAATGGGAGTTGAAATGAGTTTATGTAGCTGAAATGAAAAAAATTCAACTACATGGGTGTTCGCCTGTTCGGGTATGGTAATTAATATGCGTTTATACTAGTTGATAGTAGTTAAAATTTTAGGAAAAAATAAGGTGAGGGGAGGACATTATGAAGTTAAAATGCGTTTATTTGAAGAAGTTGAAATTCAATTCAACCTTTTTTCTATCATTTTCAACTCTCATAAACTATTGTTTTCCCAAACAATATGTAGTTTATATAAAATATAAACATCTCATTTCAACTACTAATTTCGACACATAATTTCAACATCAACTACATCAATATCAACTCATATAAGGACATCGTTATCGAACGGATCCAGAATAAGAATTTTTATTTAGACATAATCTCATAATATTTTATTTAGAATTTTGAAGATTTTTTAACAAATTTCATTTTTTTATAATTTTTTTTAATACCAAATAATAATTATTTAGCCAACTTACAAAAGCCAATTATTTTAGAATTAGAATAATATTTTTTAAAATTATTTTCTTATGCTTTATGGAACAAATTAAAAATGCTTTTTAAAATCACCTCTGCCCGAGTGACAGAGTCTGTATTTTCAGAATATTTTATGTGATACAAATAAAAGACACGGTGCAATAAAAAATAATGAATTAAATTGGATTGGATGATCGATTGTCTAAATTCTTTTCCTTCCAAAAAACAAAAAATAACTCTTGAACATTTTTTTTTATAGCATAAGCAAGTTATGTTGTGGGACCCTCACCTCCCTTCAAAACTCTCCATTCTCGTCTGCATTTTCAGATTTTCTCCTCCCCATTTGCCCCATTTCTCTGTCTTCTTCCCCGATTCTCGCTTTTCAGTACAATGAATCGCCCTCTTGCACAAACCAATCTCCATCCCCAAATCCCATTTCCCAAATCCCAAAGCCTAACCTAGACAATCCCATTCTTGCCCATCCCTTCTTTCCCCCTCTTTCTCTGTATAAAACTCAAATCCTCCAGCTGACAAAAAGTACACCCAAACACCCCCGTTCAGACCTGCATTTTTCATCCCCACAAGTACTCCAAAATTTCCCTTCTAGTGGATTCAAAGTGGGGCCCAATCTGGATTTTCCGATGATTCCCATCGCCCACCGCCACCACGGCGGGGGTGCGGCGGAGATGGATTCGCCTCCGACTCCGGGGGTGGCGCTGAAGAAGGGGCCGTGGTCGGCGACGGAGGACAAGATTCTGATGGAGTACGTGAGGGAGCACGGAGAAGGCAACTGGAACGCGGTGCAGAGGAACACTACTCTTCAGCGGTGTGGGAAGAGTTGCAGGCTGAGGTGGGCTAATCATCTCCGCCCTAATCTCAAGAAAGGCGCCTTCTCCCCTGAAGAAGAGAGGCTCATCATCGATCTCCATTCCAAGCTCGGAAACAAGTGGGCTCGCATCTCTGCTCACGTATGTCCATTGTTTTTTCACTTTCCCATTTGGTTTTGTTTTCGCTGTCACTCGATTTTGGTTGCTGTTTCTGGTTTGAGCTATGGATTTAGTCGTTTTGCAGAATTTTGTCTGGTTTGAGTTTTGGGGATATTTGATTCTGTTTTGGGTCTTTTTCCGCGTCGCTTAAATTTGTTGCTGTTTCTGGATTCCCAGCTTTTGATTTTATTTTCCAATATTTTTTTATTATTCAAAATTACCAGGCATAATTTGAAGCTCTGTTTTGGGTGTTTTCTGCTGATTCTCGATTTTGGGCTCTTGCTACCCAATTATGTACTCTCTGTTAGTCTTCACTCAAATCTGTGCGCAGAATTCTGTCTGATTTGATATCTTTGAGTTTGGCGCCAAGGAGAGCATCTGTTCCTTCTTAATTCGAATTTTAGTGTTCTTTAATGGCGGAATTCTTGTTTCCCATGTGCAGTTGCCTGGACGAACAGACAACGAAGTGAAAAACTACTGGAACACAAGGGTCAAAAGGAGGCTCCGCCAAGGCCTTCCTCTTTACCCCCACAACAACCACCACCACTCGCCACCTTCTCTCTCCTCCCTTCCGCCGCCTCCGCCGCCACAACAACCACCGATCACACCGCCTGCGCCGCCGCTCCCCGTCTCCCTCTCCCACCTCAAAACCCCACCCTCCTCCTCTCTCCCCTTTCTGGACCCCACCTCTCTCCCTTTCCCAGCCCCTTTCTTCTCTTTCAACCAACCCTCTTTCATTTCTCCTATTCTTCCAAACTACAATTCCCTTGGATTTTCGACACGGAGTTCTCTATCGGGTCAGTTCATTCAACCCGGTTTGTCTCCTTTCGGGTTCAATTCACAGAATTCGGATCCTCTGGGCTTGGGATTTGAGTACAAGTCAGAGCTCCCTTCAAACCAATTTTGCCCTAATTTGGCTGGCGATGATGATGATGACATTGTCGATAAGAATGTTTATGATGATTACGAGGCCATTGATGAGGTGAAGTTCAATCCAAATATCGGTGAACGAAGCAACAGCGGGTTGCTTGATGCCTTGTTGCAAGAGGCTCAGTCCAGAGCAGAAGCTAGGAGGAACTTGAAGAAAGACAGTTTAGACGGTGATGAGTGGGATTCTATTTATGCAAATTCTTCTAGTGGTAAGATCATGTTAGTTTCCTTTCCATGTTTGCTTTGCTTAATTTGCTCCGTTTCTAAATCTGGTAGTCAATTTAATTTTTGGATCTTTCATGAATGCAAGATTCATTCATTGGTGTGATTGTGATGCATTTTATTCTGCACTTTTTGGATCTTGTTCAAGAGCATTTAAGTTAAACTCATCTTAGCTATTGATGCATTTACTCACATTCATTTCTGATTGTTTTCCATGGATCATTGGCTTTTTAATTATATTTATTACTGTTAGCTGTTGATTCTGAATGTTTGGTTGAACTGAGTTTGAAAGATGTTGGTATATTAAAAAATGGATAATTCCCTAAATTGGGATATGTAGAACACATGTATGACAAGAACCATTCAATCTCTCTTTCTTGCAATTCTAATTCATTTCTTGAATGGCAATTGGAAAGATCATGGGTGGTTTCTTATTTTAGTAACCTCTAGCAAAAAATTATATGTTGACTTCTGATGTGCTAATGTAAAAAATTGCCTTGCTTGACCATAAAACTTCCCAAATTTACTATAATTACTGTGAATAAACCTTCCTAATTTTACAGCAAAATTTCAGTTGACATTTGTATTGTTATTTGGTGGAAATTAATAGCATTGTTGTCTTAACCTTTTGCTCTTTTCTTCTTCTCTATGTGGAGATAAAGGAGTAGCAAAGATGGAAGAACAAGACAACCATACGTACTACACGAACGAGGACCTTTCCAGCATCCTTAATCTGATTCCGTCCCTTGTAACAGCACCCAAAGGGAACGAAGGACGTCAAGAAGCCTCTGCTGGCCAATCATCTAATATCTCGGACGAAAATGCAGGGCTTGAAGTTCCACAATTTCCGCAGGTCTCTTTGAATCCCGAGTGGCTCAGTAGTTCTGGATCTTACACTTGTTGGGATAACTTGCCAAGAATCTGCTGATTTATGCTATTATCTTCACAAGCAAAGTATAGTCTTCATATAAAATTATATATAGAGGGAGCTACACTAATAATGATCATTCAATGTGTTTGAATCCTATTATTATGAACTTGCATATATACATTTATAGCAATTTTTAGTCAATTGATGAAGTGTAAGTCTACATTATTCTTAATTGATGGAAAAGTTTATGATTATACAAGCATATCATGAGCATGAGGGAGTTGTTGTAAATTAAAGGCAGAATTGAACCCCGAAAACCATGGCCTTATCCGGCTCCGTCGGATGTGCAATGCAAGTTTTGAAGGGGACTCAGTTTCTCATGTGGATTGTGTGGGTAAGAGAATGAGTTCTTTGCAGTAAAAATTGGGATGGTGATGGGGAAGAAATTTAGGGGAAGTCATTTTTGAGTGATATATAAAGTTGAATAGAAAGCTTATAAGATTGTCCACCATTTAAGGGTTAAGCATGATATGATGAAGATCGAGTGAGGACCACAGGCAATACAATCCACAGGATCTCTGTAACATATTATTGCGGTTCAAGGTGTGTGATGTGCTGTGCATGTGATTTTGTGATTCACGCTTGGGAAATGACTGATACGCTTCTTTACTTTTTAGTTGCGATGACACAAGCAAGCGTCCACCAACAAATAGACCTGCAAAATTAGGTTAGGTTATATAAGGATCATATATGAGTATGTCTAGGAGTCTAGGAGAGTTTTTTAGTTGTAAAGTTGATACACATTGGAATTTAACCTTAACTCCATAGGTATAGTTATGAATTGAGAGGGTTTTGTAGTTTATTATTATTATTTCAAGTTTTATGCGTTTTGGATTTTGAGTTATTTATGAGATGAAGAATTTTGCATCATATGCATGCTTAGAGAGTTAGAGTCTGTTTAGATTTCTAAAATAATGTATTATTTTAAATTAAAATTTTAATTTAATGCAAATTAATGTATTGTCATGAAGAATCCAAACATACCAATAATTATTTTATTTTTTGAAGGGGAAAGCAATCCATCGAATTAATAGATTGAGAGACAAACAAAACCACTAAAACGATAATATTACACAAAAGCAATACATTAAGAGAAATGTTAAATCCGCCGTGTCTTTAGGGAAGTGAACATGGTCGTTGACTGCCTTGCTTTGCTTGCTTTTGCTTTTTTCTTTTGGCTTTCATGTTCTTATTGATCCGCCTGTGGATGTGTTGCCTTTACTTTTAGATGACTTTTGGGGCCGGGCTACGCCCCAACTTGTGTCGTTGTAACTGGTTTCTTTGAGAGTTTCGGTTCTCTCTACCAAAAAATAGGATGAAAAACATTTAATCAAAGTCGTGAAAGTTACTTTAAAAGTTTGGACGACTAATATTAACCGAGGGTGTCCGTCCATGTTCATATACATGTCAGGCTCGGCGCATAACTTTTTTTTAGGGGTAAGAATTGGAAACTGGTTACTAACCAATTCTAAAGACGGAAGATTTGAAACGGTGACCTCGGAGTACTACCCAAAAGGCCTAACCATTGAACCGAAGGCCCGGCGCATAGCTTATTAATTGTATATACTAATTGACTATATAGGACTATAGGATTAATCTATCAAGCTTATCTATCATGCACTCTATATATTGTTTTCTTCAAACTTCGTGTGAAACTATTTATTCTCGCAGTTATCATTGAAAATTGAGAAAGCTGTTTAAACCTTAGACTTATCACTTACTCCGTATTATCTATAAATTCATGAGATTTGATCAATATGACTAATTGAAAACAATTTAAGAGTGAGAGGATGGCAACAAATGACTAAATGAGGGAATCAAAATGATTTTTTTGTTTACCTTGAATTTAGGACAAACAAAACAAAATCATACAAAAGAGATTGTATCTAATCTAGATATTGGGCGGCTAGAAAATATATTTATACGATGAATATATACATGAGCCCAACTTGATATTTGATGATGACGATGGGGAATTTGCACTCCTCTTGATCCAATTCATTTGCCTTCCTTTCAGCTTATCGAGGGGCGGCTGAGAAATTAAAGTCGTAACATAAATACGAATGATCTCGATGTATATATATGATATCACACTTCAAAACTTATGTCTATGAACTACTACGTATGATGGTGATCAAGCTAAAAATAGTTAAAACGCGCTAGCCAGTCAGTACCCATCTCTCAATCCCTTTCATATATCTAAAAATAAACCTTTCTCAAAGTAACATGATAAAAAAAGCCTTAAAAAAGTAAGAAACAAATTCACAAGTATGAAGATGTTAACCATAACCATGATCATATCGTGTGTAAAAATAAATAAATAACAGGTAATATTCATGAAAATAATTCGATACATTATGATTATAACTGTTGTTGTACGTGTGCATATTTATTACAGAGTTTTATCATACATAAAAAGACCATTCGATTAAATTTTTTAGTTAAAAACAAATACTTTCATGCCCATCCTCTCCATGCAAATACCTTCATGCTATTGCTAACCACGCTCCTTCCTTGGTAACGCAGTGTAGGTTTGCTTTCGTGCGTCATTGGACTCATTATTAGGTTTGGGCCGTTGGGCCAATAATTTCTACCAAAAGAATGCTGGGCCAATAATTTTAAGTCCAAACTTTCTCATATATTCTATGATGATGCGATATATGATTATCCATTATATGCTACTTCATAATTTTTTTCAATGCCTTCAGTAAATAGAAAAAAAAATCAGTATGGTCGAATTTAATTTGAAAAAATATGTATATTTGTGAGAAAAAAAACTCACAAGGACATATACATACTATTATCTGTATTATGAGTATAGACAAATACATATCTAGTGAAAAGTTGTACACAGCTATGTAGACATTTAGTTTTGCACATAAAATTCTAAAGTGTCAAAACCCAAGCACATTTCAAAAGCCATATATATGATTTAAGAACACATACGTATTAAAAAACGACATGTACACTTGAGAATTTTTTTTACTTTAAAGTTTTTTAAGGGATTTTTTTGTTTTAAAAGTTTTGCACATTCAATTTAAAACAAATGTACATTTTCAATTAAAAAAAAAGCCATACATACCTAATTATAAATAATTAAGCAAAAACAGACGATGAATTATCCTCCATATAAAAAACAACGGACATCTAAACGACGCGTTTTGACTCAACCGACACGCTGAGCTAGTCAGCTTTGCATTTTATAATTTTTATCTGGCTTTATTTTTAATCCCTTTGTTCGTTTTTAAATATAATTAAAATGAATCATTCGGTAGCCAAAAGGCCAGAAAGCTTTTCTCCTGTCCAGTAGAGCTTTTGGCCCCCAACGGATTCTTCAACCTCTCTATAAAAAGTCGTTGTATCAATTCATCTCATCATCGTTTTAAGAAAACAAATTCTTCTCCAGATTTCTCTGCTTCCCCCTTCAGGTAAATATTTTCTAAATCCAAAACAAAACCTGATCTTTATATTTTCTTCATTGGTTCGATCTTCAATGGGCTTTTCGTGTGTGTTTTAGCTTCATGTAATTAAGTTTAACAATTATATTTGTCTTCGAATTCTTGTTTGTATTTGTTCGATTTGTGTCCAGTACGTGAATTATTTATCTTTGTTCTTCGGGAAAATAAATTCCGTTACATACCTAAAATGTCTTACATGGGTTGACTCAATTACTTATCTTTGTCCAGTTCGTGAATTATATATGGTTGATCTAGACGTCCAAATCCCGACTGCTTTCGACCCGTTTGCTGATGCGAAGGATTCGGATGCACCCGGGGCCAAGCAATACGTCCACATTCGAATCCAGCAACGAAATGGGAGGAAGAGCTTGACAACTGTCCAGGGATTGAACAAGGATTTCAACTACGACAAGATTCTCAAGGATCTGAAGAAGGAGTTCTGTTGTAACGGGAATGTGGTGCAGGATAAGGAGCTAGGCAAGGTTATCCAGCTGCAGGGAGATCAGCGCAAGAACGCCGCTCAATTTATTGTTCATGCTGGACTTGTGAAGAAGGATCAGATCAAGATTCATGGTTTCTAGATAGATAGAGCTCATGTGTTGTTGTTGTTGATTGTGTGTGGGTGTATTTTTTAAGGGTGTGGTTAGTTAGACTTGGAGTTTAGGGTTGTTTGTGATGCATGTTGGTTGTATGTATATAGTATGTGTGTGGATAGTTGTATCATGAGGTATGATGATTTATGTAACATATGTGTATTGCCAAGAAGGAAGTTGGAATATGGTAAATGGAAATCAAGGGTGCACCAATGAATCATGCATGACACCAACCAACTACTACAAAACTGGCCCCGGTCTCATGATGCCCCCTAAATCCGCCGCTGGTCTCATGTGTTGTCATCTTGAAAACTCAAGGGATACATAGATATATATGACCGTTCATAAAACAAGTAGCAAGTAGGACTAATCTTTTTTTTTTTTTGGTCTTGACCACTGTCTATGGGAGTCGAAACGGGGATCTCATGATACTACCTGATTATAATATCTTACCGCTTGACTAGATGCCCGAAGGTCAAGTAGGACTAATCTTATAACTGGAGTCATTTTTTCCACGCACGCTGCTTCCTAATTTATATAGACATTAATTAATGACTTATTTCATATAGTCAATTTTTGTGCTCGCTGATAAATAAGTTATCCAGAGAGACCTTTGCTAGAAAAGGTCTAAATGACTCTCCAAACTGCAAACCTAGCTAGCGAGCTTAATTACCATCTATTAAAAGCAGAGTAATGGATTAATTGATACTTTGTACTATATACGAATTTGATTAGCACTTGTAAGTAATGAATCTGTTTACCCAAAACTAGTGAGTTCATTGAAACGTAAGTTGAGCATTAATTATGCACAAAAGTGCAAGCAAAGTTCAATTATAACAGCTATAATTAATTAGCTTCCTTTATTATTTATTATACTAATTCATATATAGTTCATATGATACAAGATCAATAGTTGTACCTTAATTATTTCTTCAATACGTAACATCAATTACTAAAATCTGAAAAGCCAATATCATCCCTCTCTAATTAGCTACTTTGACATCTTGTCCTTCTGCAGCAACTTGGGCATTAGGAAGCTGGCAGCAGCCGCAGCCACAGCCGCATCCGCATCCTGGCGGACATGGCTTTCCACACTCAACTTCTCCGGGTCCAAAGCTCACCCCTGGGATTTCGAAAGACACTCCCGGGATGTTCAATCCTGGCACGTTGATCCCCATACCGGGAATATTGATCTCTGGTATGGGAATGTTGATTTCAGGGGTGTTGTGTCCATGACAATCCATGCCGCCAAATCCCGACTTCTTGTGAGGTAGCATTGCATCTGTTGTGTCATTTTGCTTGTGGGTTTCCTTAAAGGGTCTGTTTGCATAAGTGTAAGGACTCAGCAGGACGATCAAGAAGATGACGCAGCTGAAACCCTTGCTGATCAATGTTGCCATTGTTGAGGGGTCGATGGCTTTGAATAGATTTATGGGGTGGGTACATAAAGTCTGCCTTTTAATTGGGTTTATTTATAGGTTCAGATACTTGATTTTGTTTTACCAAAAAAGATACTTGATTTTGGAGACCGCTTTAATTACCATGCTTGTTGCATGAGGTTTGATTGGAGTTACGTACGTTTAATTCTTTGTGAATCAGTTGAGATCGAAATGCATAACGCATGTTTAATTCTAAGCTAATCACATGAGTTTGACCATAAGAATGCAACCAAGTTTCACATAGGCAATGTTCTAAAAAACGCTAGGCGGAGAGGGACAGCGTAGCACCTAGACGGCCTGCGTTCAGGCAGTCCTAGACGGGTGCCTAAGCGGTCTGGACAGCTAGGCGGGCTAGGACCTTCCAAGGCCTAAGCGAAGCCTAGAAGGGATTTTTAAAACAGTGATATAGGATTACAAGACACACATGATTTATTTGACATTCGGACAAGTGAGTTCAATTCTATACAAATATATACCGAAGAACAGCATTTATACGCTTCTCTTGGGAGGCATAACTGCACAAGCATGATCATTTCATAGATGACGCCCCAATGAATTCGGCCGAAATGCATCTTGCTTCGACGGCTAGTTTTTTCACAACACCATGACATGGATCACCAAACTTAGCATTAGAGACTACGACTGAGCATCTTTCCCTTCCTTCACAAGCCTGATATAAAAGAAACACAGAAATTGTTCAAGCAAGTATGCACAATACATGATGAGAATTAGCTACATTTAGTTAAAACAAAATTGCCAAATTAAAGTTGTTATGTAAAGTAAATATGGGCTTAGCTTGAGATGTATTGCTGATTACCTGAGAGACTATGTCGAGTGAACTTGGTGAATGACAGTTGCCTTTAGAATAGCGTTGACAAGAGCCTTTTGGGGTTCCATAGCTTGCAAATTGTATGGAGATAAAATGACCCTTTTCACACATCAGCTGCAATTCTGGTGCCGTGTCGTTTATTACTGGTTTCCTAGCATTAGGCTCAGGATTAGACCACTTTGACAGAGGTGGATGATTTGTCTCTGAGACGTGACCACATACAGTCTGGGCAGAAATTGTTTTTACTGAAATTTCAAATGGATTCCCTCCTGTTTCCTCAAATAGGACAAGTAAATTTTGTGTTGTGTGTAGCCATGACCGTGGTATGTGGTACCTGCAAATTGACACATAACACAATTAACATAAAAGAACTGTTTAGAAACTAAGACCCTAAAAAATCTTATTATAATCAAATCTAATAGAATCTTTCTAAAACAAGTTTCGTAGATCCCAGAGTCCCAAGGCATATGTTAGAAAAACCGATAAAAGGAAAGGACAAACTCAATCTATAACCAATGAAAACAGGCATCTTAGTATAATATCAAGAGTACTAGGTATTTACTACCATATCTGGGTGGCCTTTCCACAATTGGTTGTGCATTTGTCTGAATTGTATGGCCCACGATAGTCACAAGTACTTGGACACCCTTGTTTTGAGGCTACTCGTGTCCAGTATCTACCTATATGGTGTCCATTGACCCAGACCTGACCTTTTCCCATACTTCTCAAATCTAGCACAACTGGATCTAGCCCCTCAGGAGAGTCAAAATAAGTCTGCATCAAGTGAATATCATGGAAACTTAGGAATGTAAATAAGAATGTTATGAAACTGAAGACATGCCAAATAACTTAACACTGTACAGACCAAAAAAAAGCAGCAGATAATGTGGAAACATAATGGATGATATCTGATGAGCATGAGATCTCTATGTCTAGCATCTCTGTATTTTTCTTAAGCTTGATGAGAAACATTATATTATGTCATAGGTAAGTGAATTTGTGCCCTTTTCATTAGTCTATCAAGAAGATATGTTTGACAAGAAAACTTGTGCTGCACTAATAACAGGATATCAGTAGTTGAATTTCTCACATTACATGCTTGATCATGACAAACACAGAAGGTAGTGAACTGTTGTGAGATCCTACCTTGTACCATCTTAAACCAGATGGAGCATTGTCCACCGTTAACTTGATCCAATCAGCCTGCTTCTCTCCCTCTATGCTATAAATTTTCTGGAACTCGCCTTTGAGCCCAACCTGTTAAACCAGAATAATAGCCTTAAAGATGCAAGTACCAACACACCAAACATTTTACCTAACATCTGTCTCGCCATATAATGCAAGAAATTACTTTCCATCAGTCATTATAAAAATGGGAGAAATTGATATGCGTGTGAATTTGAAGGGTCTCCATGTCAGTTTAGTTAACTATTTTTCAATGATAGCAACATTGAAAATCATATAGTTTCTTTTGTTTAATCTTCAACTACTATCTTGATTGATCAAGATGCAGTGCTCTCACAAAAAGATCAAAGTTGACTGACCTGATATGTCCATGATAATCCTGAGAGGTCAACCATCCCATCACTTGATCCTGTAAGCTTAATCTGGCCCTTAAAACCACCCCCATCTTTCTCAAGGAATGCTCCATAATTCTGCACAAAAGAACCACACAAAGGTAATATATAAACATGTGAAATCAATGCTCCATTAAAGAATAAACAAAAAGCAATTTCTAAGAATATATGAGAAAAGAAAAGGCAGGAATCAAGTGCTTTACCTGCATACCAATGGTTAGCGACAATAGTTGCAAATCATTGTACCCAGGCAACAGCTGAACAGACTGTGTCACCTTTACCCAATGACCAAATGTGGTACCTACACTTTCAGGAAAAATTGAAGGAAAAGGTCAAAAAATAAATAGTGTAAGCAAGATAGTAGTGACACACATTATTACTAGAAAAACAACTGAAACAGTGAAAAGAACAAAACAGGGAGTGCAGATAAACCTCATAAAAGAAACAGATCAACTGATCTACAATATAATAATGTAAACCAAATTAAACATAAAGGGTTTGGTGTAATGAGAAGTGGCATAAATATATGGTTTAGTTAAGGACACTCTTCTTCATTTTTTTGGTACTGAATAAAATCAGGCCTAAAATTTAAATATCAGCAAGTTTTATGATTCCAACATATTTTAGCAACAAAATAAGATACCTGCAAGTTGGCCATTAACAAAAATATGAACTCCATCACGCATGCTGTCAATAGTAAGTTTAGGATCCGCCCTATTCCTCTTCAAAAATGAAATTTCTTCATTGGAAATGTATAGTCTGCAAAATTCCATGCATTAAAATGAATAAGAAGTCAACTCCGGATAGAATTAGGCTAACTTGCCATAAGCAATCTTAATCCTAAACATCATATCATACAAATACAATGATTCAATATTTAGAAGCTCCAATCTTATGACAATGTCCTCATCAACAGAGATAATAGTGCAGCCTAATGATCATAAGAAGCCAAATCAAAATGCTTCTGCATCATATCGAATAGCATAAACAACGAACCAAGAAAACTAACATCATCACTTCTGCAATATTGATCAGTATAACCAAAGAACCAAGAAAATTTACATCATCACTTGTAAATCATTAAAAAAGGGAGAACAAGTACAATAGATATTAAATCATCAGAGAAATGCTCCAAACATGCTGTGGTGAGTATAAACGTCACATATGAAAATTAGCACTTCTTTAAGATGGAATTAGAATGCTATGCATCAAGTTTTTGACAAAGAATTAGACATGCACTAGAGTGACCAGACAGACAAGTTAAGTATGAGGTAAAATTGTCAAGGGACGACGACAATCTATGAAACTGGGAATTACTGATCTCCTTCAGACACATTAGCGTTGAACTTATAAAGATGCACTACATGCAAAAACTATTAGGAAAGTACCAATGTTCATTGCTGCAAGTATGTAGCTCAACATATATAGGTTTATGCATATCTACATCTTATAGCAAGTAGCAAGAATTAATTTATACATACCTAGTGCAATACCAGAGATAATCAGAAGAATCTTTAGTCACATTTAAATGCTCCATTATGCCTTGCACGGTGATATTGTCCGGACTCCACACACCAATTGGTTCATCGACAGTCTCCCAATCATTCAAAATAGAGGACCTGATGTCTGAGGATAACAGACTTTGTGGTGGATAAATGGACATAAACTGAGATGCGCCAAAATTTGTCTCTCTGACGGAAGTCTGTGCTCCAATCTGAATAGGAAAGGACTAGATATCTCAGAAGTGAATGAAATATTATAAATTAGGACTAGCATCAGCAGGTCTCAATGATTGATGGAGCACTGATAATTCCAAATAATAAATACAAGTGTAAGGAACAGTAAGGTTATTGTATTAGATGTAAGATGGTTGCAAGAAAGGTGTGGGTCACCATAAATAAGTCATATAGTCAAATTTCTCAATGATAAAAATAGGTTCATCCTAACATGGTCAGACCTTTGCTGTGTTGAATGCCACATTCCGGCAGTCTGGTAATATACTGACAGACCATGGAGGCAAGGTATACAACTGACCCCGGAATCTCACAGTTGCAGTCTTCTTTTCATCTATATTTGCTAGGAAAGCAGAACATAAACTCGTATCCTCCGAAAGAATTGAACTCAAACCTCTTCCATATGCTTCTCCTTGGTAAACATGTGCCTGAACAAAGTGAAAAGAAGGGAGCAGACATTCAAGTTAGTACAGAGGTGCGGAGGTGCCTTAGATGGGCATAAATTGTAAATGAATCCTTTGTTTAAGAAAAATATTTTGCAAGCTAGGAATTTGATTTTAACATTTACATCTCCAAAAAATGATAACATTGGTACTGACCTCTTGCAATGGGCCTAACTTCAGATACTGAGCAGTATCAACGGCTACAAGAGCAGGTTCACATAGCTTGATTGCAGCATGCAGATCTTTCAAATGACCCCATTTAGGTTGGCTCAATACACCTATAAGGGTAGGTGAGCCGCTTAATTCATAAGAAATCATTATCAATAGCATGTAGAATTTTAATTTAAAAATGAGACCAAATTCCATCCTACCATATTCATTAATGGGAGCATCATAATCGTAGCTTGTAATGTAGAAGGGACCCCCAGAAGTTCGACCAAAATTTGTGCCACCAAAATACTACAACCATAAAACAAGATCCTAAACTTAGAGCTCAAGGTTCTCATACAGATATGCACTGTAACCTTAAGTGGATCCAATACACCTAATAGCATTTAATCTCACCATATAATAGTTTTGAAAGCTTCCTCCACGTTGGAAAAAACGTGCAACAGCGAATGCAAGATCTTCAGCAGGTCTATGAGGTAATCTTCCACCCCAAGATGCATACCTTGAGCAAAAGAAAGAAAAACATAATTGCAATGTAATATGCTAACATGAAACTTCAGTACAAGGAACAATTTGGCCATGCACCACTTGAAAAAAATAAATAGTTTTAAGGATCATGACTTCTTACCATCCATCCCAATCTTCAGTCCAAAGAACAGGTTTTTTGTTGGAATTTGGCCTAAAACCATCACAATAATATCCATTGCAAGCATCTAACTGTCAATACCAGGATCGCCACACATGAATCAGTAAAAAAATCACTACTACAAAGCGAAGAGATGTGATATAGAAGGCATGTGGTTTCATGAAACTTAATGAAATTTGTTCTAAATAGCCAAATTATAGAGGATCCAAATTCATGCTTAAGATATAAATTAAAAAAAATTTACAATGTATTCTGGTGCATCAGTTTGTTTGCACATGACCCAAGGGACTCCAGCATCGAGCCCAACAGCCATATTAGCAGCCCATTTAACATATTCCTTTCCCCCTTCTCCATAGGCTTTCTCAACATCGCCATACTCATTCTCAATCTGGAAAAACGTCCAAGAAAAACTCAAACTTTATGCCCTGAATTCTGCACTGAAGTTGAACCAAAGGAAGGAACAAAAGGAAGATTAATAAGTTAAAAACAGAGCCTCTGAACAACCTGCAGCATTATAATTGGACCACCTTGCCAAGAGAAAAGCCCCTCCTGTCGCATCATTTCAACAATCTTCTTAACGAATCTTTGCATTTCCTCCTGGTTTTGTAACAAAGATGAACTAAATAATAAACACCTTAAAAGCTAAACAAAGTCACACCAAACATGCTCAAATGAATAGACTATGAAGAGCTAAACAATATTCGTACCTTGAATGGTGCATTATTAGTCCGAAATTTTATGCCAGGAACATCACGCAACCATATTGGAAAGCCCCTATATTTTAAACAAGATGCCACAGGACAAGAAGTGGTGGCATTAGCATGGCAGAGCATATAACTAATTTCGCCAGAAATGCACATCAAGAACATGCTCAATACTGGCTACACAAGTAGTTACATAAATTCGTTGTGATTTATTTTTTAAGCAACACAATAAATTTGACAGTTTTCAAGCATACATCTGAAAATACCTTCACATATACCGATGTACATTGTTTTTACGTCTCAAGACATACATGTGCTGATAATGATCTCAAGTTTGGGTAAAATAAAAGCTGACAGAAACACAAATGTAAGAGAGCAATACCCAAGGTTCCACTCAGCACAGACATAAGGCCCGATTCGAAGATGGAGATAGAGTCCATTGGCAGCCACCAATTTCACAAACTTGACAAGGTCGTACCTTCCTTCAAAGTTAAACTACACTGGAAGTCCACGGTCAGTAGTTCAGGAGAAACTTTGAAATGCAGAAGCTATAAACAGTGGGGGAAACAGACCTGTCCTCTGACAGGTTCATGTCCATTCCAAAACACGTACGTCTGAATGACATCGGCGCCGCCTTCCTTGCTCTTGGCAATCAAATCAGGCCACATCTAGAGGCAGTGAAATTGGAGTGAATTTCGCAACACAAAGAAATCATAGAAACCCAAACATGATAAATTGAAGACCTAATCAACTTGGATGCCCCAAATTAGTCACGCTAATGCCGAATTTTGAGTCGAAATTTAAGCTCAATTGGAAACCCAGGAAAGTAGAAGGCAGAATTATAAACCTCGGGAGTGGCGCGAGGGTAGTGGACACCTGCGGAGTTGAGGATGCGACGGCGACCGTCGATGATGAGAGCGCGATGATCGTAGGAGACGTTGAATGGCTTGAAATACTCGCCGGAGGCGATGGATACAAGGGAGAGAGCGAGAAAGAGGGTCAGCCATGGGAGAGGGCTTCGATGATTTGCCATCGTTCGGCAAAATTCAGCTGTTGACATCTGAAAAACTTTCCAACCAACTTAGTGAGAGAAGTAAGAAGTAACGACCAAGTAATTGTCTGATCAAGCAATGATGTGAATAATGAATACAGTATTGAGTGCAAACCTTACAGCGGTGTACCCTGTGCTGTGCAAGCATTGGTCCAATTACGGGTTATCGTTGCGCCCATGTCAGAAAAGCGAGGCGCCCACGTCGGTCACCTCGACCGACGTGCAGCTGCCTCGAAATTGTGGAAAGGGAGAAATTGCGTCGGTCGAGGTGACCGACACTGTTGTCGGCTGTCTCGACCGACGTGCAGTGTTGGCTGTCTCGACCGACGCGCCACCCGTTGAGATAACGGGTGGATTTTCGGTCTATATAAACGTGTATCCGGACATAAATCGAACATACAAACTCGATCTCAAAATTGTCCAAAAAAAACTTCCTCTAGACAATATGAATTGGCTCACTTCAAAATTTAATGTAAGTAATTTATTTGGTTTTTTCGTTAAATTTATACTATTCGATATTATTTTCTAAATATTTCGAATTTTATGTAGTCGTTGATGGTGGGAGGGTCAAAACCGTCGGCTCCGTTTGATTTAAACGAGGAGTACGTTGATGACGACGATGGAGGATATGAGGTTTCAAATGAGCACAATTACGACGTCGTTTGTAATCTAAAATCAAATTAGGTATGTAAATATCAATTTATTAGGTTTAGAAATTAAGAGAAAAAATTCTAATTGTTTTTTATTATTATTATTATAGGTTATTCAATTTCCAGATTTTTCTAGTCATTTTGCAAATAATTGTGAGTGGAAGGAACGAGATCATATGATAGAGTGGACCCGTAAGATAGGGAGGGGGTTAAACATTGTACTCACCATCAAAAACTCTTGACCGGCAAAGGTTAGTTTGGGATGTGTATTAGGCGGTGAGTACAAAGCGGGAAAAAGGCATACCTCGTAAAATGGTTAAAAATTTAGGTGTCGGTGATGAGCTTAAATCTCTTTCTCGTACTAGAAAGAAGGGTTGCCCATTCGAGTTGATAGGTTGGAGGAACAGAAAGACCCAGAAGTGGCACTTAAGGGTGGAATGTGGTAACCACAACGATGACCTTTCCACCAGTCTAGAGGGCTATCCGTTTGCGGGCCGACTGACTAAGGACCAAAAGATTGATGCAAGAAATATGGCTTTGGCAGATATAGAACCTAGGAAATCCATGACATTCATATTGGATAAGTATCCAGATATGACCACATCAATGAAGCAGTTGTATGATTTTCGATACGAAGTCTTTAAAAAGGAGATGAACGGAATGGGGGTGAGCGAATTTGCGATTCATTTCTTAGAGTCTAATCAATACTATGTCAACTATCGAACTGCGAAGGGTAGCCGTAAGGTACTAGACATCTTCTTTGCCCATCCGAAGTCGATCCAGTTGTTGAAGTTGTTCCCTTGACGTACAAAACAAACATGTAAGTCTTTTTATTACCTATGATGTAGTAGCAGATTGAAGTACACGCATTAAATCTCATTGAATTGACATTGTAGGTACGACATGCCTTTGTGCGAAATGGTTGGATTTACATGCACCGGGAAGACTTTTTGTATTGCTTTTGCGTTAATGACAAGGGAGATTCAAGACCACTACGCATGGGTGTTATTCCAATTGAAAGAGGTCTATAAGCTAGTTGGAAGAGAGCCAGAAGCCATACTGACCGATCGGGATATGGCTGAGGTGAAAGCTGTCGATATCTTATTTCCCAAAGCCAAACATATGCTTTGTTGGGTGCACATCCAACGCAACTGTAGGGCATACGCGTTGGGAAAAGGGTTCTCGGATAAGTCGGCGGACTTTTTTGCGAGCAAAGCGTGGGAGCTATTTTGTTCGACGACCATGTGGGAGTTCGAGACACGACTCCAATTGGTGAAAGAAGCCGTGGAGCCAATTTTATTTACATATCTCCAGAAAACCTGGCTCACCCCTTGGCGCGATCGGATTGTGAGGGCATTCACCGACCACCGCTTCAACCTTTTTACGAGGACCACAAATAGGTAAAAATAAGTTATTTGTGCCACTCATTCGAATTTACTAATTTGGGTTTTAATTTCCAAATTTTTACAAAATTGTGTTTTAATTTCCAAATTTTTGTAGGGTCGAGTCACAACACTCCACGCTGAAGGATTACTTGGGATCATCTGTTTTGGGGTTCAGTGCTATAGTGAGGAAGATACACAACGCGGTCAGAATCCAAGTTATGACCGTACGTGGGCAGATGGAGATGGATCGCACCACTGTTCCACTTGCCATCTATCACATGGCCGAACCGCTTCGAACGGTATCCTCTCTCCTCCCAACGAAGGTATCCAACAGTTGTATAGGTCATTTGTTCGATCATATTAGTGCCCCTCTTAATCCGGAATGCGACGATAAATGGTGGACAACTGCCCATGGGCTTCCGTGCCCTCATCAAGTCCGTCAATGCATTGACCGATGTATGCCTATTGAGCTTTCAATGATCCATCCTTTTTGGAAGCAATTAGTATGGGAAGGCCTTCCGATGACATCGCCCGAGGATGATTGCATAGAAGATGACGATGCTGAATGGGAGAAGATGATAGCAGACTACAATGCAGGCACGATGTCCAAACGGGTGCAACGTGAGGTGATCCGCGATTATCGTAAGCACAAGGATACTAGCACATTGGAGGAACCCGATGGTGAAAAGAAGAAGGGAAGACCTAAGAAGAAATCGAAGGTTCAAGCAAGAGGGTTGACTAGATTAGAGCATCTACAACAACAACCTCCCCAGCGCAAAAGGGCTGTCAAAGGTGCTCATTCTATGTCAGGGACAGCATTTACATCGATCCCAACAATTGATGAAGAAGAGGAAGATGTCGAGACTGAGGAAGATGCAGACCCGATTTTGCCTCCCACCGCGGGAATGGGGTTTATTCCACCCAAGGCCCTCCCTCTCACTAGCGACTTTGGAGGATTACATCTCATACATCATGTACCTCCTTTCATGATGTCATACATCGCCACTGCGCATGATGTTCCAGGAGATGGTCATTGTGGATATAGGGCGCTCGCTTCTCAGATGGGGTGGGATGCGAGAGATGGATGGCAGCGTATGCGATGGAAGCTTGTTCAGGAGCTGAGGACCCACCGCGATATATATTCGAGGATGGAGCGCTGGGGCTTCAAGAAGGTTGATGAGTTGATTGATAGAGTCAACTGGTTGCACCAGAATTGTCCAAGGCAGTACTGGATGGAAACACCTTCGATGGGCGTTGTATTTGCTACTAGATTTCAGTGTACATTGATCACATTAGGTCGTGGTATGTCACACACATGTTTCCCGATCATAGGAGCCGGAGGCATTTATAACTCTCTTTGGGACAAGGTTGCATGCATTGCTTTCCTTGGGAACCACTACGTTCCGATAATTCAATATCCTCATTATTGATAAATATTGTTTTTTTTTATTTAGGACACTTAATAATTGCGTGTTTTGTTTAATATTGTAGGTTACATTGTACGATGATTCTCCGATGCCACCCCCGACTATTATGTGGACGAACTGTCATGATCCATCAGTGGGCGGATATCTAGACCGGTATCATGATCGTTTAGCTAGGTTTGATCGGTTTCAAATTGCAGAGAGCTTGTCTCATCCTTATGGGCAGATATCTAGTCCTTATCAGGTTTAATGTATGAATGGTTTAGTGTATCAATGGTTTAGTGTATGAATGGCTTAATGTATGAATGATTTAGTTTGTATGGTTTAGTGTATGGAAATTTAAGCCCCAAATATAAGTAACAAAACAAGCCCAAAATTTAAATTTCAACTAAAAGATACAAAGTGCAAGACTAAGTCTTCGTGAACAAAAGAAGTTCCGAAATTCAAATAAAAGGTACAAAACCCTAAACCCTAACTAAACTACCTATAATAGCCAGCATCACTATGACGGGGCGGCTGGAAGGAGGTTGAGCGGCGGCGAGGCGCTCGTGGGGCATCCCTCTGTCGGGGGGGGGGGGGGGTATCGGAGGCGGAGCGTGTTGTGCAAATACAATGTCATACAGTCGGCGACTAAATGCTCCGAACATCCCGTTGTCATTCCGATATATCTCCATTTCCCTTACTACGCTTCGTACGTGTTGCATACGCTGTCAATCAAATACAACTTTTATTAATTCAAGGCAAAAGAACATTAAATCTAAACACTATAGAGGTTTTTACATACCGTACGATCATCCAGCTCTGGTCGAGGGTGTCGAGGGTTGTTAGCTACTTCTTGTGCTGAAGTGTGAAGTATAAATGGATGAGTGCGCCTCAAATGCCACTGCTCATACTCGGCATCCATAGAGTAGGGGTACGCCGCCGGTTCACCAAGGGGCACCAAATGGTTCCACCGATCTTCTCAGTGGTCGTCATCATTCGAGAAGCACACCGACCACACACACACCATCTCAGGGTCGAGCCTCGAAAAGAAGAGGTCGGTCTGATGACATCAAGCGAAGGTATAGCTTGGTGCCATCCAAGCTGTCGGGCAACCCTCTCGGGATGGTACGCTGCCTTGATATCGATAAACGTCAACACGCCCTGGTACCTCGACAAACTTATAGGTGCAGATGAAAAGTCAATAACTTCACGCCGCAGCATAAAGTCGACCTGTAAATGTTTAATTTAAGCGATATATTATGATTTGTTAAATAACCTTAAATATTGTTTTATTTAGTAGAGTTGATACTTACTTGGTCGATTCTTAAGGTGTCCAAATAACGCCGATACTGCATCAATGACATAGGATCTCTATTTCGGCCCTTATCTCTCAAGAAAGCCTCCCCAGGCAAGCGTGCAACATCACCATGGTTGAGGTGACCTCGTAAACCAGGAAAGTACCTCCAAATAAAATTCTACAAAAAAAAAGGTAAAATAAGTGACACAAATAAATTTGGATTAAAAAATAGTAATACTAGATAGCATTACTCACGTGTAGGACATATAAGCAACCGCCTATTTGTTGACCATCAGAACGGGTTGCCATTCCAAGGTGGTGGAACAAGTATGAGAGTGTCGCGGAGCACCATGAATACTCACGGGTGAGATTAGGGTTCATCACCAACTGCATCACTTTCAGCAACGCTCCATCGCCTGTCTTATCAATAAATAAAGTACACCCTAACAACTCAAATAGATACCATGTCGCCAACAAAGCCGGATTTCCTCCATTTTCCATTAGGTTTTCCATGATAGCATGCCAGCGCATCATGGAAACACTTTTCCTAGAAAACAGCCCAACCATCTGCTCCGGCGTCAATTGGTAGGCTTGTATTATCCAATTCTTCAGATCATTATCATCATACGTCTTTCCAGCCTTTCTCCCGTCTAGCGGCACTCCCAAAATGAAATGCACATCATAGAGAGTGATCGTTATCTCGCCCCAAGGAAAATGAAAACTATTCGTTTCCGGATGCCACCTCTCGACGAACGCCGTAATCAATGCTTCATCTGTTTCGTCAAACTTCCAATTCTGTAAGCGCATTAATCCGCTACGGTTCACAATGCCAACCCACTCCTCATTAGGGGGCATCTTACCCTCCCACCAAGAAAACCCTCCTCGCCTTTGTAACTTTAACGGTTTTCGATTCAACTGGACAAGGTTACAAACAATAAATCATTGTAAAATCAAGTTAAAAAAAGGTTATTTTATAATATTTCCTGAACATTCTTACCTTGTTGGGGTCTTCCCATAAATCATTTGCAATATGATTGTTGAAGTCGGTCAATAGACTCGTATCAATAGGTCCACCACCATATTCCTCTTGTGCAGGCTCGACCTCAGCGTCAAATGGGGGTGTTCTATGGTAGGAAGGCTCCGCCTCGCGGGGTGTTGAATGATAAGACGGATTGGCCTGATAGTGGGTGGGTTCGGGTAGAAAGTGGGAAGGTCTGCGCCTTGGTGGGAAGGTCCCGGACCTTGGTAGAAAGGTCCGTCACCTTAGTGGGAAGGTCCCGGACCTTGGTAGAAAGGTCCGGCACCTTGGTGGGAAGGTCCGGCACCTTGGTGGGAAGGTCCGGCACCTTGGTAGGAAGGTCCGACACCTTGGTAGGAAGGTCCGGCATGGTGGGGTCGGACGGGACTGAGAGAGGGGTGTATGAAATCATATTGAGGAAAAATGGGTCAGTCCCTGGTGTGACGGCATTGTCAAATTCTAATTGCAAGTTTCGAGTAGGCCCGAAATCAAGAGGATTTGGTGTGGGTTGGGAACTAGATGACGCCCACAAATTTTGGTAGTCAGGGGTTGGGATTTGAGTTTGAGTGGGTAGATTGATAGGATTTAGTGGATAGGGAGAGGTAGAGAAGTCGAATTGCGGCCGGAACCAATCTACGCATAAATAATTATACTTAAATGGTACGCATAATAAAAATTATAAATATCACGATAAATTAAATATAATTCTAATATATTGTTGTATAAATAAATAAATAAATAAATTGATACGCATAATTAAAATTACGATCTAAATAAATTAAATTAAAACGATTAAATTAACATTTCAAGACCTAAAGTATAATAACTTACCTAAATCAAATCCCATCGAATGAGATAAATTGAAATCAAATTCATTTGTAGTTGGTGGTTGAACCGGCATCTCCTCTTGCACAACTTCCGTCATTTCCATATTCGCTTGATTTAGATCAATAGGATTCGATGCAGACGGAGGCGGTGTTTTTGAACGACTTTTTGATTTTCGAAATAATTTCATTTTTTTCTCTCTTTTTTTTTCCTTTCCCTTTCTTTTCTTTCCTTTTTTCCTCTTTGCCTTGCCCGATTTATTGTTGGGCTAGAAGTCCCCCTTCATCGCCATTTATAAGGATGCAAAGAGTTACAACGGCTCTCTGTGGGGCGCGTCGGTAGAGGCGACCGACGCGAGCCCACCTCGCTTTCTGCAACATTTGCTGCAGAAGAAGCGATTAATTTAAAAAAAAATAATATATCGGCCGCCTCGACCGACGTGTTGACGTGTCGGTCGAGGTGACCGACAAAAAAACGTGGACGCTCCGCTTTTCTGCACGGGGCTCCTCGTATTGGCCTTAAATTAACATATTAACTATGCAGCTATCTTTATTTTAGTTTGCAGTTTTTTTTCCCAAAAAATTACAAATTAAGCCCAAGCCCCGATTGGTGTCTTCCCTTCCTTCTTTTTTCTATGGCAAAGTTACTGTTACAATATCACATCTGCTCAAGCGATTTTGAAGCATTTATATCATGTTAATATCACATCTGCTCAAGCGAGATGGATCAAAAGGAGTACTGTGTATACAAGAACAACTTGATGAGAGCATCTCAATCATATTTGTCTAAAAGGTTATGTAGATAATCACACTAGTTTTGTAATTTGTTTGATGGAAGATGCAATTTGACTATCACTTTTGATTTTAATAAAAAGACATATTGATAAATACTCGATTGAAAATTTGAGTTTGATTAGGATTCAAGAAAGAAACTATTTTGTGGAGATTATTGGAGTAAAACGGGTTTGGATAGTGAACTTGTGACTCACGTGCAAGTGTATTGATGGCCATTGAATTGCTCATCTCCATTGTTTGTTCTGGTTATGTTTCTCACCCGATCATTAACGCTAAAGAATTTAAAATAGAGAAAAAGACACTACTAGACTAGTTTCAAACATCAATTTCAAAAATATACCTTGCATTAGTATTTTTCCGAAAATAACCTATTACATAAAATTGGACAAAATTACCCCTATAATAACTAACCTCCGATATACGTATCTAACAAAAAAAAAACTCCATTATATTTTCACGATTCTCTTTCCAGCCTACCATCCGTCACTCCTCATTCATGGCGTAAACTACCATCCTGGCATCCTCCACCACCGTGCCGGCATCCAACCTGTATGATCCTCCACCACCGTGCCGACATCCAGCCCTGTATGATCCTCTACCACGCCAGCTGCCAGCCCCGTGCAATCCTCCACCCCGTCGGCGTACAGCCCCGGCCTGTACGTTCTCATTTAAAAGAGCCGGAGTCGGTTATCGTACTGTGCAATTGGGTTTTTAAGTCAACCATCTCAATTCGTTAATTAGCAATGGATCTTGCATTCTTGCTGGTTTGTTTAATTTATTAATGCAAATGCTAATTGTTCTGTTCGGTGGTAGTTGTTACATTAACTTTTATAGTGTAATTGGTACATTAATTTATTATAGTGTGATTTTGTGACATAAATTAATGTAAAATAATTCTTATAGGTTAAATATTGTTACATAAGTTGTTACATAAATTTTATGTAGAAAATTTTATATAATTAATTAGTGTAAGGCAATTTGGTTACATTAATTAAAATAGAATAACTCTTGTAGGCTAAATATTATTACATAAATTGTAGGGTAGGTAGGTAATTTTGTGTAATTTAATTTTGTTACACTAATTAGATTAAAAAACTAAAAGAATTTATGTAACAAAAAAATCTACATGATTTCGTGTAACAAAACACATGATTTAGATTACATATAATTAACTTAAATGAATTATGTAACAAAATATGCCTACATAATTTCGTGTAACAAAATACATAAATTAGTTTACACAAATTAATCTAAACGAATTTATGTAACAAAAAAACCTATATGATTTCATGTAGCAAAATACATGAATTAGATTACACAAAATTAACCTAAACGAATTTATGTAACAAAAAAACCTATATGATATCGTGTAACAAAATTAGATTATATAAAATACATGAATTAGATTACACAAAATTAACCTAAACGAATTAGATTGCATAAAATATGGTTGTTAAATAAAATCAAGATAGTTACACTAATTAGTTTATTTACACTAATAATTAGTTATCAATAATTTTTTTATATAAATTTTGCTACATTAATTTAGGATTAGTGTATTAGTCTACATTACTTCTTTGTTACATAAATTAAGTAGTTTATTTACACTAATTTAATTTGTTAGATAAATTTAGAATTAGTGTATTAGGGTACATGGATTTTTTTGTTACACTAATTAGTTTATTTACACTAATTTTGTTACTTAAATTTAGAATTAGTATTAGTCTACATGATTTTTTGTTACACTAATTAGTTTATTTATACTAATTTTGTTACATAAATTTAGAATTAGTGTATTAGTCTACATGAATTTTTGTTACACTAATTAGTATATTTCCACTAATTTTGTTACATAAATTTGGAATTACTGTATCAGTGTACATGAATTTTTTTTGTTACACTAATTTTTTTACATAAATTTAAAATTAGTGTACTAGCATCCTACATGAATTTTTTTTACATAAATTTTGTTACAAAAATTTGTTATTCACACATACTAATTTTGTTATATAACTTGCATAAAATTGAATCCCATACTCTTAGAGAAAAACGAGTGTTAATTTAATTTATTGTTACATTAATTGTATATAAACATAAATTTTATAAAAAATCCTACGTGATCAACAAGTCAAAAGGATATTTATAGATGATTAAAAACAACTACACTAAATAGCAATACATGGACTCTTATGTACATGAAAAAACATGTTTTTCATGTAAACGTATAGATTCTATGTATTTCATATGTATTTCATGGAAACAGGTTCTACTTTATAATTTAAGTTCGTATAATTATTGAGAAGAAATTCATGTTTATAATAAATTTGTACACTAACCGTTTTTTAGCTTTTAATAACCAAATCAATTTCAATAACAAGTTTGGATAACCGTGAATTTAGTGGAACCATTGATTTTACGGAAACAAGCAGGAAAGAGAGTATGTACTTATCTATTAGAATTACTGGGTTTTTCTATTAATTAGTATTTAGGGGTAGTTTAGTATTTATAAATAAAAAGCGTAGTTTTGGAAAGAAGATAAGGGTAGGGTATATTGTTGGAATAAATTGTTGAAAGTAGGCTTATTATGGTATTCTTCTCTTTAAAATATCGATAAAAAAAGACTGATTTTGATAAGGCATAACATTAGGGTTTATCTCGCTCTACAAGTCCGTTCTATTTGGATTCGGGATAATTTTGCAATTTTTCATAAATTAAAAGCTGCATATTAATTATGTGGGTGTTGCATAACACGGGCCTAAATTAAAAGGAATTAGTATCTAAGTCCCACTTTACAAATTAGTTTACAAAAATGTCTTGCTATTTCCAAAATTATAACAATGACCAAAATAATAGCCCCACATTGGGTGGTCTAGTGGTAAGAGACGTGAGTGAATGTTGGGAGGTTTCAGGTTCGATCCTTGCCTCCGCCCCTACAGTTGGATGAAAACTCAAGTCTCACCATTCTTTCAACCACTAGGTCGAGTCCATCGGTATAACTTGTAAGCCGGTTTACCTGGTTCGTGCACTTTGCCTGCTAGTTCACGGACTCGCGTTTACCACAAAAGGTTAAAATATTAAAATAAGGCGGATTGGCAAGGGTACCCCATATAGAAAAAATGTTTGCAAGAGTACCTCATAATCTAGCAAATTGCAAATCATTCATTTTTTTTTGCATTTTTGCAATTTTATTTTTTCATTATTTTATGGTTTAATTTTTTGAATTTAAATTTTTAATGTTTTTTTAAGAAATAAATTGTTAAATTGAATGAATTAAAATCAAGAAACGAAAATTAAAAAAATAAATAAATAAAAGTTATGTGAAAAGATATTTTACACGATTTATTGATTACGATCTTAAAGTACATACGGAAAATAAGGAGTAAAAAAAAATAAAATAAAAGTAAAAAATATGGTAAAGATACTAGTTGGTTGAAATTTCCGTTAAAGTCTACTAGGGTTAGAGATTTTATACTGTCACCCTTGCATATTCTATTGTCATACTTCTATATTATCTTGTCGCGGACATAAAAGGAAAAGAAAATTGCAAACGATTTGTGTATTTTCATTGCTTCTAAGTATTACGATTTGTGTATTTTTAGTTCGAAGCAACGGCTTACTTACGTTAATTACTAACGGTGTATGGGAGATCTTGGTAGATAAATGGTCTTACGAAGGGGATAAGAAGGCAATAGCACTTGTTGTATCCGGTACTATAAAATTCGAATCCCTTAAGGATAAAATAGTAGAGAAACTATCCCTTGATTGTGAAAAGTATAGTCTACAAATGCACTATGTGTCGCCCATAAAGGTAAACTTTCCACCCTTTGAAGTAAATGGTGAGGATGATCTTGAAGCCTACACATTTGTGAATTCAAAATAGTCAAAAGAAGGGATATGGCTGATAGATCTGTACACAAGCATTAAATTGAAGAAAAATAATCAGTTTATGGAGGAGGGCATTGTTAGGAAAGTCTTAGAGTTTCAATCTCCAAACTCTATGCAAGAGATTAGAATCTCATTAAGTGTATCGCTTGTAAGCCAGTGTGACCGAACAGCGATTAAGGATGACATGACTTTAGATGAAAGCATTGACGATGAAAATTATGTCTTCTCTGTTATGGGTGGCAGGATATCAGTGAATGGTGACAGGATCGCTCAAGACAGTGATATCATGTTGCGGAAGAGGAATACTTCCCCGATTAATTCTGAGCAACGATGATGAAATTGGAGGGTCTACTTCAACAAATAAAGGCAAAGAAGTCGTTGTCATGCTCAATGATGATGATTACAATGAAGATATTGATTTTGTAAATTTTGGAAATGAAGAATTTTTTTTAACGGGAATCATTTTGTAAGTAAAGATTTCGATGGAGCAAAAAAATTTGAACAAGTTGTTCATGATGAAGTAATGGAAGGTATTGATTTTAATGTTGATGAAGTAATGGAAGATATTGATTATCATGATGAAGTAATGAAGTAGTGGAAGATATTGATTATCAACATCAACATCAACAAATTGATAATCAATATCTTCCATTACTTTATCATGAGCAACTTGTTCAATTATTTTGCTCCATCAAAATCATTACTTGAAACGATTCCCGTTAAAACCAATTTCTTCATCTCCAAGGTTTACAAATCAGTATCTTCATCTTCATCATCATCAATGAGCATGACAACGACTTAGCCTTTATTTGTTGAAGTAGACCCTCCAATTTCATCATCGCTACTCAATGATATGAAATTAATCGGGGAAGTATTCCTCTTTCATAACATGTCACTGTCTTGACGGATCCTGTCACCATTCACTGATATCATGTCACCCATAACAGAGGAGACATAATTATCATTGTCGATGATTTCATCTAAAGTGATGTCATCCTTAATCGGTGTTCGGTCACACTGGCTTACAAGCGGTGCACTTGATGAGATTCTCATCTCTTGCATAGAGTTTGGAGATTGAAACTCTAAGACTTTCCTAACAATACCCTCCTCCATAAACTGGTTCTTTTTCTTTAATTTAATGCTTGTGTACAGATCTATCGGCCATATCCCTTCTTTTGACTATTTTGAATTCAAAAATGTGTAGGCTTCAAAATCATCTTCACCATTAACTTCAAAGGGTGGAAAGTTTACCTTTATGGGCGACACATAGTGCATTTGTAGACTACACTTTTCACAATCAAGGGATAGTTTCTCTACTATTTTATCCTTAAGGGATTCGAATTTTATAGTACCGGATACAACAAGTGTTATTGCCTTCATATCCCCTTCGTAAGACCATTTACCTACCAAGATCTTCCATTCACCGTTAGTAATTAACGTAAGTAAGCTGGTGCTTCGACCTTCCATTCACCGTTAGTAATTAACGTAAGTAAGTTGTTGCTTCGACTTGAAAATACACAAATCGTAATACTTAGAAGCAATGAAGGATTATCCAAACAAGTCAATCTTATACTACTTACCCATGGTAGAACTCAATGTAAATCAGCACTCTAGGATGACTTGTTCGTATATCAAAACTGTATGAAAAGATAAGATTAAGCAGAGGCCTTTATGAAACTTTATGTAGAATCATTGGTTATTATTGTTTCCATTAAGAATTTAAGATTGATATCTTTTAAGATTGTTATCTTTCTAAATATCGTTATATTTCTCATTTAAAGGAAACAAAATATTTCGTAATAAATCTAATATCGTTTGCAGTTTCCTTTTCCTTTTTAAGTGCGCGACAAGATAATATAGAAGTATGACTGTGGAATATGTAAGGATGACAGTATAAAATCTAGCCATAGTAGACTTTAACGGAAATTTCAACCAACTAGTATCTTTACCATATCTTTGATTTTTCTTTTATCTTTTTTACTCCTTATTTTCCGTATATACTTTAAGATCGTAACCAATAAATTGTTTAAAAATATCTTTTCACATGACTTTTATTTATTTATTTTTTCAATTTTCGTTTTCTGATTTTAAATCTTTGAATTTAATAATTCATTTTTGTAAAACATTAGAAAATTAAATTCAAATAATGAAAAATAAATTGAAAAAATGCCAGAAATATATGATTTGTAATTTGCTAGAATATGGGGTACTTTTATAAATATTTTTTTACATGGGGTACCCCTGCAAATCAGCCTTAAATAAAGATTAAAAATGATGTTTGTATACAAAATTAAAAACAAATTGCCTCTTCAATCATGACTTTTATATACTAAAACTAGAGGTTAATATATATATATATATAATTATACGTATTAATTTCACATTAAATTTTATCATCTAATTTCCTAAATTTTAATCTAATTGATTAAAATTTAATTGAGATATTATATAACTAAAAAAATATTTTCAAATTTATAAAGAATTCGATATGGAAACCTTAAGGTATTATTACCTTAGAGGCTTAACCGTTTATTTAGATGTCCAAATTACTTTAATTTATTGTTCAATATTAATATTAATAATTAAAAAAATCTTACCTAAACAAACTTTTATAATTTTATAACTTTAATATTATTTATATAATTATCTTTCATAAATAATTATTACATCTGAAAAGATTTTTTTATTAATATTTTATTAAAGCAAAACTCATACAAGAATACATACTAATCATTATAATATTTTTGATGTGATTGTCCCTCAATCTCTTCAAGATTTGGCATGATCTGACTTTTAATACTCCCTCCATTAACCTAAATTTGTCATTCTATCCTAATTTTCTTCTTCAATAAAAATTTTCATTTGACTTATTTTAACCCATTTTTTCAATAATATTCCTATTGATTAAAGATATTTAAATTAATCTACAAATTAAAGTAAAAGATCTAGATTGAGTAAAATCAAATAATTTTCTTAATTTTTAAAACAAACTCTAAAACGATAAGTTTACCTTAACCGAGGGAGTAATATTTTCCCTCTTCTTCTAAAAAAAATAGGGTGTAACATGGCGAAAACTTGCTAGATAAGTTGCATGCATATCATTCTGATTATCACATTATTATCTTTTTACTCCTTAACAATTATGTTCATAAATGGTGAAAACTTTATATCACTATATATTATCAATCATCTTCATTTATCTTGTGACATAGTTTACATTATCATCATGCTTAGCAATTAGCATACATATGTTGCACAAAAGAATGGTTTGATACACTTGTTAAATTAATTGTATGCATAACATTATACAGTTATCATGCACAACATGATCAATTTGAAAACGTTTGCAGAAACATCTTGCAAAATTACTTGTGATTACAGAGTCCTTCACTATCAAATTTTGACAGCATCAGCTCCCACGGTAGACAATATCGAAGAAACACAAGGAAACCAATATCGTCGCTTGCCATCTTTATGCCCATCATCAACCATTGCAAGACCTTCCTGATAATTTTCACCAATAATACAATTAGCATCCATCCAATCAGGAGATTAAGAGAATAATGTGGCAGGTTTGGCAATGGACTTACTTCCAGTAAGGTATCAAGGGCATCAATGACACGCCCAGCAGACCATGACAGTCGTCTCTCTATCTCATCCACCATCACATAGCCTTGAACCTGATCCATGTTCAACCAAACCTTGAATATCAATTTCAAAAGATTCAAAGCCGATTTTCTGTTTAACCTAATACTGTCCTTCCATGTAACATATTCAGCTTTCAGGAGATTATAAATTTGAGAGGAGGATCAACTTCACAATGTTTGACATATATAAGCTCGGGACTTTACTAGAAACAAAAAAAATAAAGGTTGTGGATCATGCTGACGAGCACCATAAACATTGAGAGCCAAAGATGTAATTTACCCCCACAAAATTCAAATTCTCAAAATCCATAATAAACATATGGCAAGTCACAAGACAAAGTTATACATATTAAGGTATGTTATGGTTTGAGTAATCATGCATGAACACAGATCCACAGATCACGAAGATTTTGTTTAAAAAATGGCTTGGCATATGAAGTCAAGTGACATCAAAAGTACAGCCTCCTGTCTTAAGTGCAGTTCCAAGAAGTTGGCAATATAATTCACATCTTTGAAAAACAGAAGCTATAACAATTTAATCTTCAAAGTGATATCTGCCTTACCAACTGATACTGAAGGACAATAGATAATATGATCGTCAACTATAACAGCAAAAAAATAGTACAAAACATAAAGACACTAAATTCAAAAATAATAAGATAAGAAACAAGAGTGAAGAATATGAAAACAGTGCTTTTTCTAACTCCTTTCCTAACACTAAAAAGAGTAAAAAGGGGATGGAGAAGTAAAATACCTGGGCAAGCTCCAAAATTTCATTATGATCTTTGTTCAGCTCAGTTGGAACAGACCGCACAAGCTTTTTCTTTCCAACAAATATCACCTCAAAACCACTACCTAATATCTGCAAGCATAAACAATTAAGCATCATCAGGATGAATCAAAATTGATTCAAGAAATCACAGGAAAAGACAACAAAATCACAATACCCCAAGTGGATCCAACCGAACCCATATTAATGAAATTTATGTCACATGGTCAAATAACCACAAAACACAGCATACCTTTAGCTTACTAATAGCACGTAAGCAATCATCTTCAGATACAGGCTCACGAGCATTTTTTCGTTTTTGGCCTAGCAAGTTGCATAGCTCTTGCAAGCTTATCAGGCCTCCATTGTGGGGTCTTGTTGCTAAACAAATCTCAACAATCTGCACTCCTGTCTACCCAAATAGTGAATTGGCAGCCACTAGCTAGCTAGATGAACTTTAAGACCTTTTAATTAGGTCCAAGAAGAGTACAACCTACCAAGTTCATAATAGAAGTCTCCAATTCCCAGAAGCTCTGCCCAGAAACCCTTGTTGGAGGCAAGAGGATCCACTCCTACTTTAGCACACATTTCATGAAACTGTGCTCTAAAAGTTGGATTCTTACGAATATCATTCTGAAATAAAAATGAAACAATGTAAAGAAGAAATTCCATGTTTATGTCAAATTCAGTGGAATCACAAACAAAAGCCTTCTTTTTCTCTTTTGTTATAATTCCATGGTAGACCAAGAAGGTTGATGCTCAGAAAGAATTTCCTATAAAATGTCTCAAAATCCAGAAGAAAATGATAGGCTGGAATGCTGGATTATAAACTATTTAACTAATGTCAAGCTTTCAATCATGGTAAATGAGGATTTGGGAGAGATTTTCTTGGGTAAGAGTTTGAAGCAAGAGCACATATTGTTAGCTTGATTGAAATAGCTATGAAGTAGAAGTAAACTCAGTGAAGTGGAGGAAAGTTTAACAAAAAAAAAAAACCACTTTGATAGTTCCATCCTAGACACAACCAGTTGAACATAGCAAAATTTATCTTTCCAATAGCTTTGAAATTGTTTTATAGGGGTGACATGGAGCCAAGTGAAAAAAAAAAACTTAAGAGATTGTTTAGTTAGTATTTACAACAGCCAAGGTTTAAATCTAAATAGTCTAAATATAAGGCCTTCCTAGACTGGGCTACAGATGATACTAAGCAGGAGATATTCGGTGGTGGACGATTTGAAGTTCCAGCCAAAAACAAATTTACTCTATCAAAAATTTGATGGAATCGATTATGCCCCTAAACATGTTCCATACAGTTCTGATTTTCTAAAGCTATACTTCGTTTTATCAGTTACAGATTATTAATGCTACTTCATGTATCAGCTCGTCCCCAATCTAACTCTTGATGAATACAAATGGATCCTATGCTATTGCACATCATCCTCTATAACTTTTATCAAATCTGGAAACTTGAAAACCTTAATTTTAGATATCACAATAATTAAACAACTGTTATAAACATAAAGACAAAATTCAAAAGGTGAACAATTTCATTGATAACAAAATTAAGGAGGTGAATTTGAGGGGGCGAGATAAGGAGCGTCAGACCTTGTGTTTGCGAGCGAATTCTTCGAGGTGAGATCGGAAAGTCGCAAGCTGCTCCTTCATAAGATCGGTTCTCAATTTAGCTACATTCTCCCCGAGTAGCCGATACTGATCCTGCAATATATCAAATAAGAGAAAAAAGAAGAAGAAGAGGATGATCAAATCAGACCCCGTCATCCCGATTGGGGAGAGAAAGTTTTGATAAGAAACAAACCCTAGCAGCAGCAGCGGTCTGCAGACCACCGATTCCAGGTCTTCTCCTCATTCTTCCGCCTTGAGCAGAGTAGAAGCGTGGAACATTGATGATGGGAAGAAACTAGAAAGAAACAGGTTAGTGACAATTGACAATAGCATAGCGTAAACGGATGGAAAATATGATGTAATTTCTTTCGGTTTTTTTTGTCACTATTTTTGAAACAATTCATGAAAGGTTAATTTGCATTAAATAACAAGAATAATTAGGGTTCCTAATCAGTGACGAGGGAGGTAGGATTTTCTGTAGTGGTTTTTTTGATTGTTTTATTATCTTATTAAACTTTGTTAAATTTTTCACTGGTTCAAATTTTAAAAAGATAATAGACATGGTAAAAACAATTCCTCCTAGTAATTCACATTGGACTAAAATCACAAATTTTCGAACATTTTAGGTTAGTTGCATATGGTGACATAGAGTTTCTCGACCAATAAAGTTACTAAATGGAGCTTCAAAATACTAATGAAGTGAATAATTCCACCAAAATAATTAGCCCACTGTAGAAAAAATGGGCAAAACTGCATGTCGTAAGACGCTAACAAATGTGGAATGGCCTACTGATAAGAGGCATGGGGTGTTGGGAGGTCTCACGTTCGTTCCTTGCCTCCACCCCTTAAAAAATCAAGTCTCATCATTCTTCCTACCACTAAGTCGAGCCGGTCGGCACAAGCCAATTTACCTTGTTTGTGTGCTTTATCGGTTAGTTCACAGGTCCGGAATTTACCACCAAACTCTTCCTACCACTAAGTCGAGCCGGTCGGCACAAGCCAATTTACCTTGTTTGTGTGCTTTATCGGTTAGTTCACAGGTCCGGAATTTACCACCAAACGTAGGTCCCTCGTAAAAAAAAAGACGCTAACAAATACGTATCATCATAACAAGGTTGTGTACTTGTGTACCATCATTCTACATCTTTACACAATCCACAGCAAGTTCACGCAACTTTCCCCCATTATGACTTGTAAAATCATTTTTATCTCACTCTTATATTAACAAAAATAATTACAAAAAGAATCATTTTTATCAATCTCTTATGATAACAAAAATACTGTTTATATAGAGCGGCACCACAAATTTTAAAAGGTATGTTGTGTTTACAGGTGCCATTCTTCCCCGTACCATTTTGTTTTTTTTATCATGATACACTGCTACAGTGATTTACTCCCAAAACATGAAATGAAAATTCTTCCTCTATTGATGCATGATAATCAAATAAAAATAAATAGAAAAGGCATTGCTGAGTTAATAGATTGCCAAATATCCAGAATAAGGTATAGAGCAAATTTGCACCCAATCCAAATTATCGACTGAGCTGATTTAGTTGATATTGGACCAATTGACAGCACTATCAATGTGATACGACTGTGTTTACCTAAATCCTCTATGATCTGCACTAACGTTTCTTTAACTCCAATAGGCCTCACAAAAAAACCCTTCTTGAGTTTGAACTAGTCAAATCAAAATAATTGATAATCTCATCTTTCTATATGAATCAGACTGAGGAATTTGTGCTTGATCAGGAGCTACTCTGATACGCCGGTGGCTTCCTTTGGTATCAGGAACAAGAAAGCCACTGGGATGAAATTGCACAGGAACTGAATTGTGGTAGCAAGAAGAAGCTTGTCAAACGAGCCTGAAGAAATGTTCAGCAACGAAGCTAACCCGGCACCAACAAACGAGCCAACTGTGACCCCCAAATTGTTAATGGACATGAAGAGGGCGAATAGAGTTCCCTCAATCCCTGGTGGACATAGCTTTCCTGATAGGATCAGAAATGGCATAAACCTGGTGGATAGAATTAAGAGCAAATAAGAGGGAATTAGGGTTTGTTTGTACGTCATGCAGAACAAAGAACTTATGCATTAGATATTAGAATACCGTATTTATTTTGATATGCATTAAGTTTTATGACCAAAAATACATTATATCATTGTATCATAAAACATTATATTTTGGGCTTACCAAACAACAGTTGAATTATTTGAATTTATAATACATAAAAATGCTATATATAATGCATGTATCAAGGATCCAAACAGGCACTTACTTGAGTTGATTGATTGCATCGGAAAGAGCAGACCCCGACATCACCATAACCTTATCAGAGACACCATAGGAAATGTTAAGCCGGGAGACTAACACCATGTCCAGAAGGGTCAAAGCAGACAAGCCGATATGTGCCCACCTGTGTCGTTTTTAAATTAACCAGTAGAAAATGCATTATCAGCATCTCAAATCAGAAGAATAATGTATTATGAAGATTTTATGAGTAGATGGCAAATGTCATACATGAGAATTCTCCTGAGCTTCATTTTCTTGAAGTACCGATTGTAAATGAATGTTCCAATCATGAGGCCTATCCAGCCAATAACACGTGCTGTCCCCAAGAAGGACGCGTCAAGTTTCAAGAATTCTGTCTGGTAGTAGAACATGATTGTGGAGATATTCGGGATGGTAACATGGGCAAGGAAGAACCAAGTTATAGGTCTAGCCTTCCCGAAACGAGAAACAGGTTAACAGAGTAAGCAAAAACTACCATAAAGAAAAACAGTAAGAGTGTGGGAAGGGTAAAAGGATCAAATTTTCAATGTAGTTACCTCAGAATCATTGGCTGCTTAAAAGCACAAAATAAACTGTAAGCAGCATTCTTGAATGAGTAGAACCACTTAAACGTCAATGAGCCATTCTTTCTAGAATTGTCATATGTGGCAGAGGTATTATTTTCCCTCCTTGCTTTACTCTTTTTGTTCTTTTTATTCTTTTTATTCTTTTTACGTCTTCTTGCTTTAGAGTCATCAGGTAATGAATTGTTGTCTCCATTTGGTGTGTCATCATTTTCATTCTGCAGATGAGAGCCTTCGGGTATGTTGTCTACAGGCTTCTCTTCAACCAGACTGCATGATATAAGTTGTAGAGCTGGGAGCGCAGCAAAGAGTAGAAAAATGGTCTCAGTTTGTATGTTGTCAAGTGCATATCCTCCTAGGACACTACCGCAAATCCCTCCAAATGCCATGGAAAACCAAGAGAGTGATTGGAGATCACCAGCAAATTTAGCCCTATCAAGCATTCACCAACAAATTGTAAGATGTAAAAGTTTTCATCTCAGATTATCAACAAATTGTTTTTACAACAAAATATAACAACACATTGCCGTCAGGCCTGTCAATATAGCGAAAAATACGATGTCTGTTTACAAGAGAACTTTTCATCATTTAAGTTGACTTTTTAGTGACATTCTCCTTTATGGGTGATAAATCAATTGAAATGTTCAAGAGATACAATCTTACGAACGACTAAGCTCAAGATGGATCAAATGGCCTCGAAAAGAAGTATGGAAAAAAAAAAGAACTTCTCCAGCAAAATGAGAGAAACAAGAGAGAATCTATCCAATGTAATGTACATATAAATGGATTGTAGAATCTGAAAGGATGACCACAAAGTCAGAAGCAGAAGGACATACAAACGAGGGATCTAAACAACCCCAACCTAACCCTAGCTAGCTTCAGCTGGTTTGGAAGGTCCCATATTACAATCAATAGAACTCAATGTGACAATTAAAATTCAAACAAGCAGGGTGAAATAAAATATGTAAAACAGATTAAAAGATTAAGATTATAGAAAAACCTGACAAATGAACAAAGATCCAAGCAGGGTGAAAATAAATATGAAAAGCAGATTAAAAGATGAAGATTATAGAAAACCCTGACAACTGAACAAAGAAGACAGAAGGTCAAAGCATCTATGGAGGTGACTCCGATTACTGAACCCGTAGATGCAGAGAATTCGAGAATAAGTAAGAGAAGTCAGATGATTAATTTAGACTGAAATTTGTTCAAAGATTTAAGAAAAATATCTAAGAAAGAGACTGAAATACATATAGCCCCAATCAACAGTTGCAGTATTGGAAGATTTGACACGGAAAGAAGAACTTGAAAATGCCAAATATAATGGTTTTGTTGTCAGGGATATGTCATAACTTAGGGAGAATTCATAATGTAGATTCCTACCTTATGTAAATCATGTCTAATGTTTGGGAAACACAAGCTGTAAAAAGAATGCAGAAGGGGATACCAGAGCTACAGTGAAACTAAAATGCTAACAGAGACCAGAAAAAAGGATCACTTAATAAGAGGTAACAGAGGATAGGAGAAGAATCAAAAAAGATGCTAATCAAGAACAGGCAGGATATAGTCAAGAAAATTAGAAAGCGCGACAGTAGTTTGGTCACAGCAAGTTGCAGAGAATATATCACTTCTCATGCAGAAAACCTTTACAGTACGTGCACAATATCATGAAAACGATAAGACAGGCATACAACTGAAATATAAACAACAGGCTGTGAACAAAGGCAAAGCTATTCTGGCCAGCAAAGGAGCAGGAACATATATGGGTTTGAGTTTGTTAAATTTAGTGCCCTCTCTTCTGGTTTTGGGCCTCAAGAGAATATATTACATGCATGAGTACTATGAAATTAATTATTAGGATAAACTGCATATTAAATCATTTTTCACCTAGGGTCACCATAGACAGTTAGACACCATTCTTAAATTTAGGGGCAGGCTGAGTATTTTTTTAAACCAAAGGGTAACAGAGACATTGTCCTTAATTAGGATTACATTGCTAATTACTTCAAACTTCAAGGTTCAAGGGTGAACTTTCCATGAGCTAGTAATCTTTACATCACAACTAACATACTTAAGCAGGTGAACTGTAAGCCAGAAAAAGGTCATATAGAAATTGAAGACCAGACCTGAGTATTTAGATTACATAAGTTGGCAAGATCCCTAATAAGAAACAAAGGTTGGCAAGAACAGGAATGTTCTTTTACTAGCTTACTATAAATTGAAAAAGAAGTTTTAAACTAGAAAAGAACATTAAAATAAGTACGAAGGTTGATGCCTTGTGTTTCTAAAAATGTGATGTGATTTCTGACAGTTCTCAATCATATATCCAGTATGTTGCTTGCTAAAGGGGGGAAAAATATAATACAAAGTAATATATGTTTACAGTTTACTACAATGCATATAAAGAATTAACGGAAGTGAACATATAGTACCAAATTAATAAGTGTTTACAGTTTAGTACAATGCATATAGAGAAATAATGAAAGTGATAATATATAGTACTAGTAAACATACCGCTCAGATCTTACTGCTTCGGCAATCATGGCATCAACTACAACATCAGCCATAGCTGAGCCAATGTTTTGTAGAGTTAAGAACACCATAAGAAGAGTCCGCGAAGTTCTCAGAGACACATTTACACCTAAGATAATCCATGGGAAGAAGGATAGCACCGTTGCAATAGCTATATACGGAATCCTTCTCCTCCCCTTTATTGGTATACAATCTGATAAAATTCTGCAGATGCAAAGTGAACAGGTACAAATTCAACTAAATAAGCAGGACTTTAAAAATATGCAGTTAGAGAAAAGTAAGGATATAAAAACAATACAATTCACCTATCAAAGCTCCACAACAGCAATAAAGTCACTGGTTGGACTCTTAGATGACATTCTACTGAATCTTCAGCGACCAAATTCACATTATTTTTTACTTATGGTATTACAATGTGAGTTTAGAACATCAAGGGAAGGTTTGACACTAAATGATTTTTGTGTGAGATTCCAATAACTTCAATGTCTCGTCAAGTACGGAACCATTATAAGTCCAGCCTAATATGAAGTCATTTTATGATGCAGCAAACAGTTGACGTTAAAATGTCGATCCTCAATTCAATCCTAAGAAATTTGTTTTAGCAGTTGAGCTTTCTAAGTGTTACCTCTATGCATAAGTAACCAGCCCTAACAAGTAACAAATCACAAGAAGAAACCTTACCCATATAATGGTTTTACACTCCAAGGGACAAATGCTACTGAGATGACAAATTGGGATACTGAGGGGGAACACTTGAGTACATCCTTCAGCATGTAGGAAACAGCTGTCCACACAAAGGATTTAAAACCCTGCAGATAGAATCATTAGACAACACACAAGGAGATTAAGCATCAATACCTGGTTTAACTCTGTATACAACAACAACAACATCTGTATCAATTCCAATTTTTTTAAACCAACTAAAATGAAAAGAAAGAATGTTTTATTTCAAAGTCTAAATAATAGAGAAAATTATAAAAACTGCCCATTAAATATCCTACTTTTCACAAAACCACATAATAAATATGTTTGGTTAACAAAATGTCACCTAGAACACATATTCTATTTAAACAGCTTATTATGAAGGCTGAATTTGGCAAACACCCGTTAACATTATGTGTTCATAATCAGCATAATATCACTTAATCAGCACTTATCTGCTTACCAAACACGCAAAAGACGACAATTTAACGAAATGTTAACTGTTACTGTATCAGTCTTCTGAGCATTTATCACATTAACAAACACACACTAAACGACAGCTTAACGGAATGTTCAAGAAATCATAGCAGAATATTTGGGGGCGGGGGTGACATTTTGCACACAAAAGGCTGGATTGTAATAATTTTGGCTTTCATTGTAAATACTAATACATGTAAAAAGTGGTTTTACGTAATTTACACCACATATATTGCATATAGTGGCATCATTTAGAGAGTGATCGCCACATTTTTCAACCTGTTAACTATGCGTCCAGCCATTGCAAAAAGGCATGAATTCATTTGGGTCTGAGATTAAATAAGATCCATCGATACAAACTTCTAGACGAAATGACCATCATTTCGATCACTCCACTTTACAACTATAACAAAACATTGAAGAAAATCCCCAACAATTGAAAAGTATACATCAATTCTCTCAAGAACAGATCCCATTCATTCCTAATTCACAAAATCAATAACTATAAGAACCGAGAAACATACCAAAGGTTCTTTTTTTCTTTTTTTTTTTGGCAAAATTTAGCTGAAGGAGAGTGAATTTAGACCTGCGTAAAGTAGACCAAGCAGATAAGCCAGAGGAACGAAGCCCCGAAGGTGTTCTTCATCTGCTTCAGCCATTCTATCATTTCTTCTCCTTCAAAGCAATTCACACCCAAATCAATGTACTTCTAACCCGATCCGCAAACCAAACCGAGATCAAATCTACCACAGCATGTACCGCGTTCTTCCACTCTATAAAGCAATTTGTTTGGGCCCCGTGAGGATGCTTCAAGGACTAGAACAGAGCCAAATCATCCTTCACCCGATCCGCAAATCCGACCCCGATTGTATCTACAGATGCATCTCTCGCTCCCCTTTGCTCCCTGAGAAGGATTGAAGAAATGTTCTGGCGGCGTGAAAATTCTTCTGTTTGATTTCGATCCGTTAACGCTCGCCTCGTTCTCTCTCTGTTGCAATTTACAGAAGGCTCGATGTGGGGCTTCGATTTTGTTCTTTTCTACTATTTGTTCCAACAAAGCTGCCACGTCAATTGGCCTGATTACGTGTTGGAATCTGATTGGTCTGACTAAGTTGGTCGTCTCCTATTGGTCGATATATTTTGCGGGTATATAAAGACACTACCATTACTTTACTATCCACGTCATAATGTCATATTATGTCGCAATCAAATTATCTTCTCCGGGTTTGTTTGATATAAATAATTTTTTTATTTCATGTTTAATATAAATAATTAATCAATTTGTTTTTACTTATACTCTTACATATAGGATAAATTATGTAAAAATAAATAAACAATCAAATATAATGTATTTCCAAAATCCTTTCTAATTTAAGACTTTTAACCTTATAAGGATACAAAGATAATGTGATAAATAATTACCGTTTTATACAACCTTATAAGGATACAACGATAATGTGATAGACACATGTTTACAAATGTATATATTAGATGAAGTGATAGCATATTAATATGAAGGTTGTGTTTCGATAACTATAAGGATTTTGATTACAAGGATAAACATAAGAGCATGAATATGGCGTTTTATGCCCCATTTCATACAGAGTTTTAAGTTTTAAAAAAAAACAAGTAAAACTCTAAAACGAGTTTCGCAGAGTGAATCGATAAAAGAGAGGACTCATTTGCCATGTGAAACATGATGTTTGTGTTTAATTTGGGATGATTTATTTGTTGTGTTATTTATTATTTTCTTCTATTTTGAGCTAGTTTAATTTTATTTTTTTAAAAATTACTATACCAAAATTCTTAACTTTTTTTTATCTACAAATAAATACCAATTTTGTATATGTTTGAATTATTTTAAAATTAAATTAGTTTTTAAGGTTGTTTTATATTTTGGTTCAATTAATGAAATATGTTTGCTAGCCCTTAATTAAATTTTAATGGAAAAAATATTTTTGAAATTTAAAACAAATTTGCAATCATAATTAAAAAAATCAAAATTTTAATTTAATAAAATTAATGTAACCTAGGTAATATATATATATATATATATATATGTAAAATAATAAATTGGGGGTATATTTGTAAGTTTGTATATAGAAATAAATAGTTAAGGAATTTAGAAAAATTGAAAAGGTGGTTTCACGGTTTTATTGATATTTAGGGTGGTTTTGTAAAATGAAATTGAGAGATTGTAAAATGATGTGGAAGAGAGAGAAATAATAAAAAAAAGTGGGTTTATGGGGTTTTATTGGCTCACCAATATTTATGGTCTAATAAACAAAAAAAATAAAGAATTAAAAAAAAAATATTGAAATTACATGAATAAGTGTAATCTCGAAACTTAAAGGATAGAGAACACTCATTTTTCGCTTTAAATAAATGGTTAAACTAAAATTTATCTACCAAGTAAAATTTTATTTAAAGTTTATACATTAGCTTGAGTTTGTAAGTTATAGCGCGGTGACTACATATATTCAGGCTCGTCTATTAGGCGGTTCAAGTGGTTCGTTAGAATATACCCCCAAATTTAAGGGACCCAATATATAACGAAAAATTTATTCTATTGCCTAAAATAAAAGTAGTGCAGCTGGTAAGGTGAATCTCTACCTTCAAATCAATATATGTTCGACTCTTCTCCCAAACAAGGATTTTCATTTTTGTTTCTGTCTAAGTGTAGACCTGGGTCCGGTTCCGAAACCGGCGATTCCGGTTCCTCGGAACCATGGAACCGGAACCGGAACCGGCCTTGGCCCGGTTCCCCGGTTCCGATCCGGTTCCGGTTCCGAGGCCGGTTCCTCCCGGTTCTGGTTCCGGTTCGGAACCGGAAATAATAAAAAAAATTAAAAAAATAATAACTTTTGACCTCCGGAAGAAAACCGCGGTCGCGGTCCAATGGGCCGCGGTCGCGGTCCAATGGGCCACGATCGCGGTTTGATTATTTTTTTATTTTTTTAGGGCGGAACCGGCGGTTCCACCCGGTATGGAACCTCCGGTTCCCGGTTCCGGAACCGCCGGTTCCCCGGTTCCGGGGGTGGACGAACCGGAACCGGACCCGGCAGTTCCGGAACCGGACCGCCGATTCTGGTTCCGGCCGGTTTCCCGCCGGTTCCGGGACCGCCGGTTCGCCGGTTCCCCCGGAACCGGACCCAGGTCTATCTAAGTGGGCCCAATCCCGGTATGTTTTTTTCATTATTTAGCTATTCTTACACCTTTTATGTCACTTTATTTTCTTAAAATAAAAAATAATCTCATACTCTTATATTTTGTTCAATCTTTATCTTGGTTTATTATTCTCCTTTTTATTTCATTGTATTGTTTATAAAAGATATTAATTTAATTCCTTACACCTAAATAATATTTTTATTAATATGCATCAATTAAATTATTTTTTTTGGTCGAATGTATCAAATAAAATATTTAGTATTGAAAGTTCAACAACAATATTTTAAATAATTAAGAATAAAAACACATGGCTAATTCTCTAATTATTGTTTCATTTTATCCATAAAAATTTATTAAATTATCAAAAAAATTATTAGGGGACCTAAATCTTATTTTAGAACAAGACCTCTAAAAATATTGAGACGGTCCTGCGTATATTATATATGGTCAAATCTAAAAGTAATTGTATTTGAAAATTTCAGAACTAGTGTCATATTAAACCACCTTTGTTTTTGTTTAAGTCGTCTTGGGTCGTAACTCCATGAAAAGTCCAACTCCATAAAAACTCCAAGTACCTTATGAGATTTTTTTTTAACACATTCTTAATTAATGAAGCCATTATTACTTCGCGGTCTTGTTCCGGTGGAGTTTATTAAAAACTCTATATGTAGAGTTCTAAAACCCTATTATAAATCTGTAAATCCTAAATTATATTTGAATGGTTGAGATTTAGTCAAATCCACCGATAGAGTTTTGTTAAACTCCGCTGTAATTAAACTCATTACCTTGTCATTTTACTTCTCGTCCTCATCCCCATATACTGTAGTCTGTCGGGCACTACCCTTCTCATTCTCGTATCATTTTTATTTCTCATTCCATCCTTAATAAAGGATTTAAAAACCATCAGGTTTTCGTTGAAAATTCTCAAAACTTAATTATTTATTCCTACCTAAAACTCCTTCTCGTTTAATTTTTTTATTGAACTTCTTTTAGTGAGTGTTTCTTTATCTTCTTATAAATTTTAATTCATCATTAATAATTTTTAAGCTCGACAATGTCAACCTAATTTGATTTATCAGAAAAAAAATTATTAAATGGAAATTAAATTCACAAGTTTTTAAGATGAAAATATTATCAATTTCTTCCCGTGGATCTCCTTGGTCAGTTCTCATCCAGCTGAAAAATCACTTTATTCATTTATCCTATTTGAATCGCGCCTAATAATATATTATAATGTAAAATTATATTAAATCTTACATATTAATGTAAAATTATCTTAAATTTTATATTATAATATAAAATAACGTATTATTGACGTGATCCAAACAAGCTCTTACATTTGCGTCAAAAATCTACATTGTGGAAAAAAAGAAAAGAAAAAAAAACACAAGATTTGCGTGACCCCTCCCAAATTCCCAATCTCCCATTGCCATTAGGGGTGTTCATAATCGGATATCCGATCCGATCCGGCTAATCGGATCGGATATCCGCAATAAAATTTTCTCTAAAACCATATCCGTATCCGATCCGGGTATACCCGGATATCCGATCCGTATAGCTCGGATCGGATCGGATATTTGTGGCGGATATCCGAATATCCGAATATTCATATTTTTTTTATTTTTGTATTTAAGTTCCAAATAATTTATTCAGTTATCCGCATAAAAAAGAGAAAAATAATTTAAAATAAAATAAAAATGGGGTGTTAAATATAGATTTAGGTTTTATTTAACCTTAATTTTATTTATGGGGTGAAATATATTAAAAATAATTAAAAAACAAACAAAAAAGGGGTAGTACTAAGAAGTCGAAGCACATAAAACTACTTGGGACTATTAAATTTTTTGTTGTTGCACATAATATATATGTATAGTATTATACCCTCGGATATCCGGGAGTTTGACGACCCGATCCGTATCCGATCCGGTGATCCGGCTAATTTTCTCGGATCGGATCGGATTCGGATAATTTTCCAATGGATTCGGATTTTCGCGGATCGAATCGTCGGATCAACGGATCGAATTGACCGGATCGGATATTTTTGAACACCCCTAACTGCCATAAGGCCCATAACCCAAGAAAAAGAATTCATTTTGCATTTCATTTCAACGACTACTCAGCTTCCAAAACCGAGTCAATCAAAAAAAACCACCTCCTCTTCGAATTTCCACTCAATTTAGTAATGAACTTGAAGCGAAGAGGATTCCGAAAAGGGAAATCAAATGCTATGGCAGACCCAGTGGAAGAAACCAAGCTAACCAAAAATCGTCTTATGAACCCCAAAAAAGAGATGAAGCAGACTACGATGAAGATGAAGGTGGGTTCCGCAGCTACTAAGGTTAGATTTATCGGGTGGAAATTATGGTCGAAACATTGGAAATCATGGGCTCAGAGCTTGTGCTCTGCTCATCAATCCACATGGAAGAATGCAGGTATATTGTTGTTTTTCGTGATTTAAATATCACTCGCTTTTCTGAGGCGAAGCATTATCTAGTCTGAGCAAATTCCGATACTTGGAAATTCCGAGTTGTCCTTTTCTGGGATTTAATGAAGTATGCGAGTCGGATTGAACCCTAGCTGAAAACTCGCTAATTTATCTGGGTTTTGTTTGGTTGGATGTAAAATACAACAATACGTTGATGACGTCTTTCCTTGAATGTTTGTGAGTGAGAAAAGCATATTGATTTTATCGTGGTTGAAACTAGATCCCTGTGTTGATGCGTCTTGTATTTGATCGTCGTGCATCATATCTTGTATTGGAGAATGTCTTGTAAACCAAACACTGTAAAAATCAAGATTATGCTCATTCCGACTAGAACTAAACTTTAATTGAAAAAATCTAACCAGAAAGTATCTCTGGATGCAAATAACAATGTTGTCTCAAACCTTGATATGCTAACCGTGAAATTTCTTCATTCTTTTAAAGGAATTTATGATGCGATCATGGCTTCAAAATACCCGATCAGAAGACAGGATGATTTGATATTGGAGTTGGCTTCAAGATGGTGCTCAAAAACCAATACCTTCATTTTTCCATGGGGTGAAGCAACTATAACTTTGGAGGATGTGATGGTATTGGGTGGATTTTCTGCTTTAGGTGTCACAACCTTAACCCCTCCAAAAAATGATGCAAAGTTGCTGGAGAGTGAGGAGCGGTTGGACCTAGCGAGAAAAGAGATTCAAAGAGGCAAATCTAAAAAGGCATCACAACAACAATGGCTGAAAATGTTCATGGGGAGAAAAAGTGACATAGAACATGAAGCTTTCCTTATGTTCTGGTTTTCAAGGTTTGTTTTCCCACCGGCTCGTTCTAACGTCATCAACAAGGGCATCTATCACATCGCGATTCAGTTATCCAGAGGGATCAAGTTAGCTCTTGCTCGCCCTGTTCTTGGGATGATATACAAAGATTTAACTGCTTTGAACAAAAGGCTCGTGGATATGGCTTCTGTTTCTGATACAAGGAATAGTGAATTGCAGCTTGATGTTTATGCTGCATTCCACATTGTTCAACTTTGGGCTTGGGAGAGATTCCCTCTGCTTAAACCTGTAATGTCCGAAGGACAGAACTTAGAGATTTGAAAGAAGAATGAAGATTTGGAAGAAGAGAAAGAGAGAAGACGAGGGATAGAGAGATAGAGAGGAAGAGCAATTCTGTTATTCTTTCTGGATAGTTTGTTACAGACATTAATCACCCTTTTTAACAACCACACGCCTCACCGGTTTACTAATTACAATTGCCCCCTAAACCGGTTTAACCAAGGAATATTACATGATATAACATTGCCCTCCTCCTAAAGAAGCAGTGTCCTCAATGCTTCCCTTAAGACGGAACAAAAGTAGGAAATTGACTGATTATATGACCTGCAGGTTCCCAGGTATCCTCAGTAGCATCCAAATTCTTCCACCTGATTAGCCATTCACTCCGAGGTTCACCCTTAGGGCTGTAAGAAACCCTAGTGTCCATAATAGCCAAAGGAGACACTTCAAAACTACCATTTTTCAGTACTGTAGGAAGTGTAGGTGTTGGCTGGATCCTTGCTCCAATCTTTCTCTTTAAAAGAGACACATGAAACACCGGATGTATTTTAGCATCTGGTGGAAGGTCTAACTGATAAGCTACTTGCCCAATCCTTCTCAGAATTTGGAAAGGACCATAAAATTTGGAAGAAAGTTTCAGATTTTTTCTAATAGCAACAGAGGCCTGCCTATAAGGTTGGAGTTTCAAAAATACCCATTCTCCTTCCTCAAATTCCCTTTCAGACCGGTTTTTATCTGCCATCTGCTTCATTCTAGCCTGGGCTGCCTGTAAATTCTGCTTGAGCTGCACAAGTGTAACCTCTCTCTCCTTTAACCAATCAGACACAGTAGCTGTAGCAACTGAAGATGCATCCACTCCCAAATGTGGCGGAGGATAACCATACAAAGCCTGAAATGGAGTAAGTTTCAAGGCTGTATGGTAATTAGAATTATACCACCATTCTGCCAAGGCCAACCATCGCCTCCAATTCTTGGGTTTCTCACTTGTCATGGCTCGTAAATAACTTTCAAGACATTGATTCACCCTCTCTGTCTGCCCATCCGTCTGAGGATGATACGCAGTTGACATGTGCAATCTTGTTCCCACAGCTGCAAACAACTCTCGCCAGAAGGTACTGACAAAAACTCTATCTCTATCTGAAACTATACTGCGAGGCATACCGTGCAATTTATAAATTTCCTCCATAAAAATCATAGCAACTGAAGCAGCAGTGAAAGGATGAGCTAAGGAGACAAAGTGAGCATATTTAGTGAGTCTATCAACCACAACCAATATCGTATCATGACCAGCAGATTTAGGAAGACCTTCTACGAAGTCCATACTAATATCTGTCCAAGGTCGGATAGGAATTGGTAAAGGTTGTAGCAAACCTGGGCTCAAGATATGTTCATGCTTGTTCCGTTGACAATTGTCACAGGATTTAACAAATTCCTCTATCCCCTGACGCATGTTAGGCCAATAAAATAACGCCTTTAATCTTTGATAAGTCGCCTGCACTCCAGAGTGTCCACCAACAGGAGTCTCATGTAAAGAAGATATCAGTCGTAGCTGAAATTCCTTTTTATCACCAATGTATAGCCTACCTTTATACCTCAGTAATCCGGATACCACAGAATAATCTCCACTTGAATCAATAAGTGAAGAAGCCAACAGTTTCATAGCCACAGGATCTCCAACATAACTATCTTTCACTTCCAATATCCACTTTGGTTCTACTGTGCATAAACTCAAGACATGACCTTGCTCGTCCTCATCACGTCTAGACAAGGCATCAGCAACCTTATTATCTGCCCCTTTTTTATACACAATAGAATAAGAAAGGCCAAGCAACTTTCTAATGGCTTTCTTTTGGAGGTGAGTAGACAATTTCTGATCCAAAAGATGACGAAGGGATTGATGGTCTGTTTTGATATAAAAATGAGAGGGCTCTAAGTAATGACGCCATTTATCCACTGCTATCAAAACTGCCATTAATTCTTTCTCATAAGTCGACAACTTCAAATGGTTGCCATGCAATGCTTGACTAATGTATGCAACTGGATGTCCCTGTTGAAGAAGCACAGCCCCAACTCCCATATCACAAGCATCAGTTTCCACAGTAAAAGGAACACTAAAATCTGGTAACTTAAGTACTGGAGCAGTCACCATAGAGTGTTTTAAGCAAACAAATGCGTGCTCTGCCTCCTCTGTCCAGACAAATTCTTTACCCTTCAACAACTCTGTAAGAGGACGAGCAATTACCCCATAATTCTGAACAAAACGTCTATAATAACCAGTAAGACCAAGAAAACCTCTTAACTGTTTAACTGACTTTGGACGAGGCCAATTTTCCATTGCAGAAATCTTATGAATATCAGTAGCAACCCCTGCACCAGAGATGACATAACCCAGATACTCCACTTTCTGTTGTCCAAAAGAACACTTGCTTTTTTTAGCAAACAACTGATGTCTTCTCATGGCTGACAAAATATGAAACAAATGCTGAATATGTTCTTGTAGAGACTTGCTATACACCAGTATATCATCAAAGAAAACTAGAACGAACTTCCTCAAGTATGCAGCAAACACATCATTCATAAGAGCCTGAAATGTAGCAGGAGCATTTGTCAATCCGAAGGGCATCACCTTAAACTCGTAATGTCCATGATGAGTCCTAAAGGCAGTCTTATGAATATCTTCCTCCTTCATTCGAACTTGGTGATAACCTGCTCTAAGATCCAGCTTAGAGAAAACAGTAGCGCCATGTAGCTCATCCAACAAGTCTTCTATATGAGGAATTGAAAATTTATCTTTTATGGTCAAATCATTCAATTGCCTATAATCAATGCAAAACCTCCACGTACCATCCTTCTTTTTAACAAGAAGTGTTGAAGATGCAAATGGACTCTGACTTGGTCTTATAATAGCAGATTTCAGCATATCATTCACCTGCTTCTCAATTTCATTTTTTTGAAAATGAGGATATCGATAGGGTCTCACACAGACCGGTAAAGCTTCTGGTTTCAATGGAATAGCGTGCTCATTTCCTCTCAAAGGAGGTAATCCTGATGGTTCAGCAAAGATATCCTCAAATTGTTGTAAAAGCTGCTGCAATTCAACTGATGGAGTAGACTCCTGAGCAGTTACAGAAAATAGCTGAGCAAACTGAGTAACCAACATAGGTACTCCTTTCCTGAGTAACTTCTGTAAACGTTTGCCCTTCATACTCCTCAAAGCAGCTTCCTGTTGTACGCCATTTATATCCACCCTTCGTCCTTCTTTGACAAAGGATATCTTTAATTCCTTGAAGTCAAACAAAACAGGACTATATTCCCTTAACCAGTCACCTCCAAGCACCATATCACATCCCCCTAATTTGAGGATTCTAGGACTAAAAACAAACTCACAATCCTGCATTGTCCACCTGAAATCTTGACAAATCTGACGGCTCAGCATCTTCTGACCATTGGCTACAACAACTTCCATTAACCCTGTCTCTTTCTAAAAACCCACCTTCTAAAGCTTTTCTTGGATCAAGAAAAGTATGAGTTGCTCCACTATCAATTAGAATAGTAAGAGACAATTCTCCAACAAACCCCTTGATTCGGATAGTAGTCAATGGACTACTGCCTAGCAGAGCATGAACATAAACTTCCTGAATATCCTCGGCCTCTTCCCCATTGTTTTGCTCCACTATGTCACCGTTTTCTTGATCCCTAAATTCTCCATTTAACTGATCCACTAACAAACTATGCAATGTCTGCGTTTTACACCTGTGACCAGCGAAGTACTTCTCACCACATTTATAGCATAGCCCAGCAGCTCGCCGTACCTCCCTTTCAGAACTAGTGAAATTGGTGAGGGTTGTGGTATTTTTAGCAGGAATAGAAGGATAGGAAGACAATGTGTTTGAAGGGTTTGGTTTAGGTTGCGTTTTACTCTCAAAGCTGGTGGATCTAAATGGTAAAGAACTCCCAGGTCTCCAAGGAGGTTTACTAAGTTTCACAATGGCCTGAACAGTCTCATTATGCAACCTGGCTTGCTCATAAACTGCCATTAATGTAGTCGGCCGTCCCAGCTTAACTAAAGACTTGATCTCATTCTTGAGTCCGCTAATAAAGCTAGACACAAAATAAGATTCTGGTAAATGAGGGTTGATGCTTAACATACTTGCTCGCAATTCTTCAAACTTTTCAGTATAATCCTCAAGACTGTCTTTCTGCTCTAATTTGTTAAATTCCTCGATGATCCCTGAATCTTGACCATCACTAAACCTCAAAAGCACAGCTTCTTTTAATTCAGACCAGCTAACTGTCCCTTGCTGCATCATAAACCCCTGAATCCACACATCCGCCTTCCCATTGATATACATCGACGCCAATTCCACCTTTTGATTTTCTGAAATCGAAAATATTGTGAAATACCGCTCACATTTCCGAATCCAGCTGCGCGGATGTGCACCATCAAAGGTTGGAAAGTCGACCTTAGGAAGTCGGTTTCCCCTATTTTCAGAACCCCAAGAATGACTGTAATTAGTCGAATCTTGCGATCTGATCGGATCTTGCAAGTTTGGTGTTGTATTTCTCAAATTTTCACCCGAGTCTCTTCTCCTACCAACTCCTGGTGACGGATTAACTCCTGGTAATGGATTTCCTTCCGAAGCCAGAACTCCTTTACTCCTTGCATCTTCATCTCCAATCTGAACTGGTGATGAATTGCCATTTGGAGAAGGTGTCGAACTTGTCGGCAAGAAAGGACGCATCATCTCCATGACTTGCTCAAATCCTTTGCTGTTTTCCTTCCTGATTTCTTCAGCTGTCTGTTTTGCCTCCGCGCGCAGCTCCTCAATAGCCTTGAAATACGAATCATCACGTTTCTTCGATTCTTCAATGAAAATTTTCGTTGACTCTGCAAACGACTGCAACTGCTGAATTTGAGATTCCAAAGTACGAAGTCTGGTGCCGTCTGCCATTGACACAGGAACGAGGCTCTGATACCAAATTGTAATGTCCGAAGGACAGAACTTAGAGATTTGAAAGAAGAATGAAGATTTGGAAGAAGAGAAAGAGAGAAGACGAGGGATAGAGAGATAGAGAGGAAGAGCAATTCTGTTATTCTTTCTGGATAGTTTGTTACAGACATTAATCACCCTTTTTAACAACCACACGCCTCACCGGTTTACTAATTACAATTGCCCCCTAAACCGGTTTAACCAAGGAATATTACATGATATAACAAAACCAGTTACTAATTATATGTACTCAAGCGAAGAGCTGCTCCCAAGAGTGGCTAGGTGGTCCCAGGCGAAAGTCTTGAAAAATCGGGATTTAATATCTGCCATTGATCTTGCAGAAAAGTCTTTTGTCTGGTGTCCTTATGGTGAACTTGATAAGGAGTCTTTTGCTCAATGTACAAAGTCAAGTAAGCTTGAAGGGTTTGATTGTGCTGAAAAATATCTACCTCAACGGGTAGCAAGGCAATTTGGATTGGTTCAGGACATCCCAACTGACCATGGCAATGAGCTCACTAATCAGGTTAACTTCAAGGATTATAAGGTACATGTGAAATCAAGACTTGCTAAGCCAACGGTTACTGCCCGTTACCAACAGTGGTGGAAGCAACAACACTCAGCGATGAATAGCTCACAGGTGAAGGTAGAAAAGGGGATAGAAATTGGCCCTCCTCCAGGATTTCCTCCCCGAATTGATTTTATAACCATCAGTGATTCTGACTTGGACGATGAGTTTAGTGATGACGAAGATACATTGCTAAATGCATATACTTCAACTCATGTTCCGGTTTCTCAAATTGGGTCAGAAAGTTCGTTTTCGTTCTCTATTTCTGATAATGAATCTGCTGAAGTTGATGACTTTTCAGTTGAATCAGCTGAGGACAAAGTGGAAGAATCAGGAAAAGCATATGATCAGCTAGCTTCCTCGTCAAAGGCTGTACAGATCAAGCAGGGTTATGAAGAACAAGTGGTAACTATCGATGACTCTAGTGATGATGAAGATGAGACTCCACATCTATTTGCACAGCCAGAACTTCCAAAGCATGGATTTTCAAGGGACACAGAGGCGGGAAAAGGATTGGACTCTACGAACATACTGAAGGAAGAAGCATGTAAAAAATGTACATGTTCCAACCAGGATTCAAGGGATGGTACAGAAGCTATACGTGAAACTCCTGGTTTCAATGAGATTCTGAGTACAGCTCTTCATGATGGGCTTGGCACGAACTTTGACGCTGAGAGCTTTACGGATGAGAGAACCCAGGATTCAAACTTGAATTTGGAAGCTCGGATAAGTAAATTGGAGAAGATTGTTTTTGGACTCACTTAGGTGAAAGACCAGAAGTAGAAATTGTGATCGATGGAAGAACACTTTTTGGTTGGATAATTTTCTTTTGAGATTATATATTATAGCATAGATATTAGTATATAGATATGGTGCATTTTGATATGTGGGTAAACCTATGATTAACCTCTATGCATAGCTAAAGTAGTGCTACGTTTCTATTCTGCCTTGTATTTCAGCTTGATTTTGATGGATCTTGCAAGCTGAATAGCTGATTAATAATAATAATTGTGGCTATTTGTGCAGAGAAATGTTCCCAAGGTTGACATATTTTATTATACCTTTTCTAGAGCTTTTTCTTTCTTGGGGCATTTTTTTGGCCAGGAAACATGTGATTAATTGAATTGATTCCTCTTTACACACTAAATCTGGTTGTCTGATTGATGATCACGGTGCAGCTTTCTTATATCTGTTAAGAGTCTTGATACAAGCTAAATGAATATTGTTCTATGGAATAGTCAGTCATTAATCATGATGTCCATAAACTGCAACTATATGATCACATAGAACTATTTTGTTTGTAGTGAAACGCGCTTCATTGCATACAATTGCCGCGGTGCATTGCCGCTAGAAATCAGAATATTGGGGTTGGACTTGTCAATCGATTGATAACTTTTCAAGCATGTGTACGCGTTCCTAAAGGCACCCCTCCCTCTCAAGAGGATTCGCGGGTATGCATTTTACGGTGAAGGGGATGATGGATATGATGAAGAGGATCCGCTAAAATTAGGTGCTAGGCCGACTTTCGTCCCTGCTCGAAGGGTGGGTCTTGCAGTCAAGCTCCCTTCTGCCTTTGCACTCAGGGGCTTGAAAAGGATCTTTCTAATTCTCAAAAAATGAATAGCCTTGATTGAAAACAGTACCTGGCCAATATCAATAGGCTGATTGTCTTTTCTCCAGCTGTTAAAAGAGTAATATGTAGTGCTCTCATATGCACATAAGTATTCCATTTCTACTGTAGGAAAATGGGGTGCATGTCCTGAAAAAAGAGGTTGCTCGTATGGTAATCCTGTGGCTGGGTTAATTGGAAAGCTTTAGTTGGATCGGAACTGCATGACATTGTTACTAAGCAACAATCTTGATGAAATGGATGATGAAGAGAAAGCTTTCATGAAGAACTTTCTTCCCCCTCATCCTTTGATTATGGGTTTTGGTTTGTTGTTTCGATTCACATTTGAATGAAAGGAGAGGAATAGGAGAGGAAGATGGAGCAAATGTTGCTGAGAATGATTTTCTCAAGGAAGAGTCTGATTCCGCATCAGATGGAAAATTAAGAGAGGATAAATTAATCCCTGTACTCTCTCATGAGGGTGTACAAGTGCTTCTCTGTCTTTATATACACAGAAAGAAGATGCTCAGATTGGAAATTAAGAGCGCATTGCAGGAAGGTATATTGGCTTTTGTCTGTGTCAAATTGGAAAATATTAATTGTCCATCATGAAAGCCAAGTGGATTGGAACAGAGGTGATGAATATTACCAGCAGAAACTAGTGGAATATAGAGTTTGTTCAGTTTTATTTACCTGTCTATTAGAATTTTATAGCAAATCCTGCATTGCTTGTATTGCTAATGCAGAAAAGAAGTTGCTGCAGTCAAAATGAAGGAAAGCTTCTTCAAGTGGACGGACCAAACGCCGAGGAATGTGAACCTTCAGCTTCCTCTTCACCTGATTCCAACATTTTACAATTACTTGAGCGAAATGGAGCTTTTGGTTTCGATAGCTCATCTATGATTATTCCTCCACACCAAGTACAAATGATTCAAAATATCAGTGCAACTCTCGGAGGTTGGAGTTTGAGACCACTTGGTTAATACTTTTTACATGAATTGTGCAGCTAATGGTAGAAACAGAGGAGTTGACACAAGCTCCGGTGGCAGAAATTTCTGCAAGTTCCAAAATGAAGGTATCTATCTGCATGTTGAATAGTTTGTCTTTATTTCATATTTGGGCTTTAAAATTAGTGCAAAGATAATTGGTGGTTATTGATTTGAATAACTCAGTTTTGTCTGTTTTCCCGTTCTGTTTTGTGCTTCATAATGAACTTACAAGAAAAAAAAAGGAACAAAGTGGGTGACACCTAGAAGCTTGTGTATATAACATGTATAATAAAATAATCGACATTGAAGATGTTTAGATGCATCATTTTTATTTCACTTCTACTCTTTTCCTTTACTCTAGTTAATTTGTTTCTTTTGTAACAATTTTTTTTTTTATTTCATGGGATTTGAACAAGGAGTTGTCCCAAAGACTTGAAGGGTGGATGAACCTTGCGGAGGAATTCTTAGGTTTTTGGGACATTGTACTCTCTCCAATGTTTAGATAGTGACGAGTTCTCTGCTCTTACGGGGATGGAGCAACAAAAGTTTTAAGATATATATTTATCAAATAAGATTTAGATATATTATTATAAATCAAGGTTACAAATCGCAAAATTTAAAACCGCCTAGTATCCATCGTTTACGGCTAGGATTACTGGGGTATCTAAACCCATTCGCTCCCCTAGTTTTCGTCTCTTAGTGTCTGTGTAAGGGTCCATAACTTCGATCCAAGTAGTTTATGTACCTGAAGACGATTTATTGGATCCCGATCCTACCACGACATTTGCGCATTTAGATGCAATCAAATCGGATATGTAATTATTGGAATAATTGTTGGAGTTCAAATGATGGTCGTTAAATTGTCTGCGGGTACATAAACTGCTTGGATCGAAGTTCTTGCAGTCAAGCTCCCTTCTGCCTTTGCACTCGAGGGCCAATCTCCGTCTGACGTCTAATTGAATTGTGGAAATATAATACTCTCTTTGATTTGATAAATTTTTAGAATTCAATTAGAAACAAAGATCATGGCTTTCGTGCTTTGTTGGGTCTCCAAGATCCTTTCGATGACCTATGTTGTACGTGTTGAAGAATTTGCATAATAATAGGTTGGAAGTTTAATCGGAATGAATTCAATTATTTTTTTGTAAATCTCCTCTCTCATATAATTTCAAGATAAAATTAGTCCATTTATTATTTATAAATCCAACTCTTTATATTATCCCATTATATTTCACTATAAGAGTGGTATTATTAGAACATAACCCTTTTAATATAAAAATCTTTTGCATCTTTTCTTTTGAGCCCTCAAATTTCAATGAAATTAATCCAAATTGTCTAACTACTACAAAATAGCAAATTCGTGACAGAGCAACCAAAGAAAATTAACCCTTGATTCAATTTTCATTCTTTGTGAAATTTCTTTGCTTCCTTATATGCAAGAGATTTTGAATTACTTCAAGCTTAAAAGTTGTGATTTCTAAATCAAGGAATTATCATGTCTCGTTTGACCAAAACATTAGGTGTTAGGTTTAATTACTAAAAGCAAGTTATGTTTCAATTCCCATTCCGAAAGAGAAGGAACTATAAGAAACGTTTATGAGAATTTGTGTTCTTTAAGATCCTTCAAAAGCTAACACCATAAAACCCCACTTCTATAAGATCGTTATTTATCTACCCCCAAACTCCATAAGCTTGTAAGCCCTTCTTCTCATCTATATTTTTTTTCTATCAACAGAAAATAGATCTATCTACCTTTTTTATATACATTGATTTGTGTTGGCAGTTCTTTTTTCTGTTCATTTACTTTGAAAATGGTCATAGAAATTCATCCTTCTTTCAACTACTAGTTAAGTAGTTGAATTTGCCACTTAAAAAGCTTGAGTTTTGTACACTAGATCTCACAAAAGTTAAGGTTTCAGTCAAGTTTTGGTTAAAATTCGGATGTGTACTGTAATTTATAATAAATCATTATCATTTTTAGGAGTAAGGTGGTATCATCTTGGGTATGAAAAACCCATCCAAAGATTGTGATTTATGTATTATTTTGAAAAGTAGAAATCATAAAGGACTTCCAACTTTAAGCATTTGGAGTGTCTAATGTTACACTCATATTTAATTGAGTATTCCTCTTGCATTTACAAAGAAGTTCGGAAGCAGCTTGTCAAGTTATGCTTATCTTAGAGCTTCGAGAGGCTTTGAACAAAAAAGTTCATTTGAGAAAGCAAGATGACGATATTTGGTTTATCGATGGCCGGAAGGAATTTGTTGAGATCTACTACCTTGTCTTTGGATGTTTTCTAGTACTGTTTTGATACAAAGGAAATTCCTATTTAAACGTGTTCATCTATAATGAATCAACCTGTGAGATTGATTATCCCAACTTTATTACATAAAGCACGAATGAGGAGGTCGGGGATTTGGACTTAAGAAAAGGTTAAATGATCAAGATTTCATTTTTTTTCAAAAGAAAATTATTTATCATAGATGATAATGGTTGAAATTTGCAAAAAAAAAAGTGAAGATGTCTCAAGCCTTTAGGAAAGCAACGGCCTCCCAATGCGATAATCCTAATTTCACACTCGCCATGAACATATTATTGTCAAAACTGAATCTCGAGTCGTAAGCACTTAAAAAAACAAATTAAACCATATTAATTAAGTCGATCATTCAAAATTAAAGATGCCCTAACTAATTAACTTGAGTGTGTACATTGATTGATATGTATGTAATGTTGTGTGCGTAGTGGGTGTAGCCCCATGTGAAAAAATAACTTGAAGGGGTGACATAAGTTGTTTTTCAAGTAGGAGCAAATCCAAATTGTGAACATCCCTAGAAGGAGCAGCGGCTACGTTAGGTTTTCTGTGGGATGGACACTTTTCTCCCTTGGCAACCAGTTGGAGGTCAATGATGTATGCAAGCATTGGCCAATCTAGAGAGTGAGAGTAGGGGTGGCCACCCCTACATCCGGCCAGATGAGCGACGAAAAAAGAAGACCATTATGCATATAAGATGTCATTATGTTCGATAAGTCAAAAGTTCAAACTTTAGGGATAAAATGATGTCATTTTAGCCCTAAATTTAAAAACAATTGAAACAATAGTAAAAAATCTCAAATTGGCTTCAATCAAAACAAAACCACCAAGATATATACAACGTTATTTTGTTTGATAAGTTCAAAACTTTTCAATTATTTTCTAGAATCTTTCGGTCTTAAATTTAAAAAAATAGAAATAAGGATAAAAAATTCTAAATTAGATTTAATGATAAAAAAATTGCCTCAACTCAGTAACTATTGATCGAGGCACAAGCACGACCCTTAAATTCATGAACTGAGGCGATAAATCTAATGGGCAATGGGTGACGAGCTAGCAACGACGTCTCCAACCACTAAGGTCCGCCCGCTTTCGGACATTTGCGGATCCTCCAATGTATGCAAGCTTGAGCTTATTAACAAGAGGAACCACACTTACCGGGTTCAAATCTTCCACCATGATTAGTAGAAGTAGATCAATTTTCATCTTCATGTGTACGTACGTACGTAGTAGGATGATCCAAAAAACTCCGTATCCATTATCATTCTATCGCATGCATGTTAATTTCATTTCATGTCATTACGACCAGTAGTAGCATTTTGTTTCTTCATTTGGTATGTTGTGCTATAATAATGCACCTAAGAATTAACACTTGTTAGATAGAAGATGTTGACTCCAATGTTACTTGAGCTCTTATACAAGTGTGGTTGTCCCTCTTTGTTGAGAAATAGGGAATGAAATTTATCTCATTCAACTTTATGTGGTGTCTTTTTTTTTTTATTTCTACTCAATAATTATGAAATTAGTTATAAATATCAAAAGCTTATTAAATTAATTTTAGGTAAACTTTTAAATTATAAAAGGAAAATTTGTTTATGAAAATAATATTTTTATTCCAAATTTGATATAATTAGAGGTGGGTGATTTTCATATCATTGATATAATTATTGAAAAAGGCTAGTCATTCGAGGATAAAAAGTTTGGTCCTACAAATTTTTTCTTTTAGTATGAACATGAATTAAATGGTAGCTTAATTGATACATTTTTATTACTCAAGTCACAAACCTTTCACAAATCAAGTCATCCTTCATAAGAAAAAATATAAACCCCACATTTATATGTTTTTAATCACCATTGACTTCATCTAGCTTTTGTCAATACCTCTTTGATGCTTTTTATAGTCAAAAGCTTTATAATAGGAGAACCCTTATTAATATTTGGAGGATTCTCAAATATTAAACTTGGATCTTGAGCAAAATCCTCCAAATTTGAAATTATGCTTAAAATAACCATTGGTGAAATCAAATTGATCAGGGAATCAAAGATGAATGGGAAAGAATTGAAGGTTATTAAAAGTATTTTCATTGTCATACCCATAAAAATAAGTTTAAAATGCCAAAACTAGTTTTTCCTTGTTTTTTTCTTTTTCTTTTCCTATTTCTCTTTGTTAAGTCTCCATAACAAACCTACAATAATTGAGAAATTGTGCCATTAAATGGGGAAGGGAGAGCAACGATTCTTGTCTTGTTGCGTATGTGAAGACATTAGAGAAAACAACGTGGGAGGGAGGCATAAAAGTACCTCCATCAAGAATAGCATCAAGAAATATCTTAATAACAGGTCTAAGACCTTTTCCAACATTTCCATCGAAAGTGGTATGTTATTGTTGCTTTCATTCTTTAATCTTTTTCTTGCTTGTTGGTTATGCTATTTATCTTATACTTGAAAATCTATCTAGAGAACACATCGCTCACATTCTTATGTTCACCTCAACTTTCATGCATCTATGGCTTTCTCGTGAATGTCCCTTTTTATTGTACAATGTCATGTCATTGGTGTTTTGATCCTAAACATGATCATTTTATTATTTGTGGGTTTTTTGTTTGAGTTTTATCTTTTGATAATGGGTAAATTTGCATTCAGGTTAGTCAAATGCGACTTGACTAAAAGGTCCTAACCAAACTGAAAGTTTTTATTTTGACAAAATTTACAACATAAAACAATCTTAAAAACCAAGGTGTGAAATAATATGAACCTAAAATAATCTACACTAAGAGTTAGACATAAAACGTGCTTGAACCTTAATTGAGATGAGCTTGAATGCATATTCTAGGGCTAATTTGAAATTATCCTTACATAAATTACCATGATAGAATGACTTCCAAACTCAAACACCCGATCTCCAAATTGTTTGTTTATTTTAGGACTTCTGTTTTCGTTCATCAATCGTTGCATCTCTAGTTAACCAATTTCTACTTTTCCTTGTTTGTTCTCTTCCATTCAAAATATCTTTCCAACCATATTTGTTTTTTATTTAATCAGATAGTAGCAAACATAGATGCATAGTTGAGGAAATAACAAAATATGGAAACAGAAATCTCGAGGCACAAGTTTTCACATTTCGTGAGCTATGTATCTCCACCAAAAACTTCAACCCTAAGAATCTTATTGGAGAAGGCGGGTTTGGTAGGGTCTACAAAGGAAAAATAGAATCCTTGAACAAGGTACATTGTTAATTCTCTTCACTTAAAAGAGGCTAATCTATTTATATTAATTCAACCATGTAATAGACTTCATACAAAAAATTATTTGCTATGTTACCTATTTATTATGTAGGAAGTGGCAGTTAAGCAGCTTGATAGAAATGGGTACCAAGGAAACAAAGAGTTTCTTGTGGAAGTTTTGATGTTGAGCCTTCTTCACCACCCAAACCTAGTCAATTTGGTAGGCTATTGTTGTGAAGGAGAACAAAGGGTTCTAGTTTATGAGTACATGCCAATGGGTTCGCTTGAAAGTCATCTTCTTGGTATGTCAAATTTGATCGTCGCTCTTATACTTCCATTAGCAAAACACCAAATAAACAGATTATACTATTAGTAAATAATATGAAATTATAGCAAAATAATTGTCAAATAACAAAAAAAAAATGAGTTTAGGTGCCATGATCTAAAGATGTATAATAGATGAAATTTTGTTCCATTGTGTTTAACATGTAACTCTTTCAAAAACTCTATAGTTAAGAAAATTTCAATCATTTTTACCTAAAAATCAAAATAACAATATCAAAATCTTGTTATTATATCAATAAGATCAATCTTTACATGAGTAATAGATTTGAAATCGGGGAAAACGCCTCTAGACTGGAACACAAGGATGAAAGCAGCAGAAGGTACAGCCAAAGGGCTAGAGTACTTGCACGAGACGGCTGACCCACCTGTCATCTATAGAGATTTCAAGGCATCTAACATACTACTCAACGACAAATTCAATCCAAAGCTCTCAGATTTCGGGTTGGCCAAGTTGGGTCCAATAGGAGAACAAACCCATGTGTCCACTCGAGTTATGGGAACATATGGATATTGTGCTCCTGAGTACATGTCTACTGGTCAGTTGACTAAAAAATCTGATGTTTATAGTTTCGGAGTTGTTTTCTTAGAGCTCCTTAGTGGAAGGAGGGTCATTGATAGCAACAGGCCAAGTGAGGAGGAGAACTTAATAGAGTGGGTATGTCTTGCACAACTATATTTATGTACTTAGATTAATTATTATAGAATTTTGCTATTAAATAGGTCTATTTTTATGAAATCACTAATTTGGGGCAAATTCATGATTATGACCACCCTACAATTCTCAATCTATCAAACTTTCAAATAATAATTATTACAAAAGTCATACTTATTTTTTCTTCCCCAAAATTTCCCCAAATTCTAATTTTTAGGTGATGAAGATGGCAATGGAGGAGATATTAGTACTTATGTGAATTGTGAGTGAAAGCGTGCATCTTCATCCTTTCTTAGAGCATGTTTGGATTGCTCAAAATAATGCATTATCTTGGGTAATCCAAACACGCCCTTAGTTGTTTAAACATGATTATTTGGTTGGTATGAATCTTTAAAATTGGTTGGTCGAATTAAAAACAACACGAGCTATAAAGACGTATATATCCTAAGGATGATTCATACACAAGATTAAGATCATAAACATCTTGGTATAATCTATAGGCACAACCATTGTTGAAAGACAAAAGCAAATTCAACATAATAGCAGACCCATTGTTGGAGGGAAACTACCCTCAAAAGGCACTCTATCAAGCCCTAGCAATTGCAGCCATGTGTCTTCAATTAGAGCCCGCAATTCGCCCTTTTATTAGTGATGTTGTTATCGCCCTTGAGTTCTTGTCCTCAAGTTATAGCGAGGACTATGTCCCAGGTTATGAAGATGAAGATGAAGATGAAGTAGAAGCATAAGATGAATATGAAGATGGAGGAGCAAAAGATGAAGTTGGTGTAGGATCAACGCAAGAGAAAGAAGAACTTGTAAAACAACAAGAGTATAGATGAGCACGACAAGCATAAAAAGGGAGTTCAATGTTTCATCATTACAAGATGTGAAACAAGAGACGAATGCCACTCCTAGGCCTTTTTTAGTCATGATTTTGCATTATCTAATATGATTGTGTATAAATCATAATTGTTTATGTACATACTGCTCAATGTTTAGACATAAGACTGAGGTGATATCTAATGTAATGAGTTGACTTAAGAAATGTGGGTTAGCCCGCCCGATCTAGCTTGCATGTCCGAAAAAGGGTGGGTTTGGACAACATATACAACTCAACATGCCACACTAGGATGGTTCGAATGGGTAAATGGGCGGGACATAGGCTTTAGTTTTGTGCAGTGCGGCTGAGCTAGGGCCGATTAGCTCAAGTTTCTAGTCCGTATTATTTATAATTTTTATAATATGTATGTTATTTATATTTTTATATTTTTATGTTTTCATGTATTGTAATTTAAATATCTCATATGTTTTTGCCAATTATGTATCATTTTTACGTTTTATTTGAAAAGTAAGTTTCTTAAAAATAAAATGGGTTGCCAACCTAGTGGGTGGTTATGGATAAGGACGCTAAGCTTTGATAATTAACGTAGGCTTGGCTCGCCTCAAACAAGTGAGCCAACAAATGGGGTTGAGCTTGCCTATATAAGCCCAAACCCGAATTTGACTAATGAGATATGATGGAATTTCATGTGTGTTTTTTGTTTTTAAAAAAAGTCAGTTTCTATAATATTGATGCAAAACAAACTAGAGATGATTAAGGATCAAATTAGAAAGACACACTAACTCCATATGTAATTTCTTTTCTTCAAATGGATGAGCCATGCATAGTTTTCTCCACAATGGGTTCATTCTCTACTCAATCAATGTCACTTTATAAGAAACTTAGGATTTTTTTATACCTTGAATTAATGTTAATTTCAAGTAGCATTGTTCTTATGAGCTTGAATTAGACTTTGTATCAAAGTGTTTACATCACATAATTAATCTTTTTAAACACACCTGAAATATACATATATAAAACCAAATAATGATCATTTTGGTCTTCAGCCTCTAAGAATTCTAGTGTACTTAATATTGACAGGATCAAAATTCTTGGATCGAATCATAATGGAATAGTAGGATCGGATCGCTAGGATTGTAAGATCCTACCACATTAATAAAATGATAAAAGGACTAACATTAATTTGTTATTTCACTTAAATATGAAAGTATTATAAAAGCATACACATTAATCATCAAACATCTCATAGAAAACAAATCCATATATAAGATGAATTATTTTTTCCTATGCTCCGATACGTTTCTTTTGACAAGAGATGGAAGAATCCATATATAAGATGACTTTTTATTTATTTTTAAGAAAAAAATGGGCCATTTATAAATAATTTTATGTATAAGTTAAATGAATTTAATGACCAAAGTGGGAAAAAATATCTAAAATGAAGATTTATAACTTGACTACTTATACTCGTTGTGTCATGCACGACTAATTGAATTTAATACTTGATTTATTTAATAAATAATTTTTTAATTTAATATAAATTTATTTATTAGAAAAAATTTATATTAAAATTATACAATTGTTAATGTGAGGCGGAATCAAAATCATTAAGGTGAACCTAATACAATTTTGATGGCTTAATGATAATATATTTATGAAATAGTATAAATAAAAATTGTTTTAATTAGAATCATTCAATTTTAAATTATTTTACAAAAATAAATGAAAATCCAACAATAATGTAAATACTTATATTTTTTTGCAACCAAATTCAATTCTTTAAAAATATTTTAAATAAAAAATTAAAAAGATAATTAATAAGAATGGATGAAAATTATGAATAAAGATTGAATTTTTTAGAGATAAGAAATCTTCTTTATTTACATAATAAATCAAAAAGGAAATTAATGAAAAGATAATGTAATTTTTTTTATCAAAAAGAAAATTAATGGAATTTCTCATTCATTTATGTATTAATAAAGAATTATTTTAATATAAGGTGCATCCATAATTATAAGATAATATTCTTTTTAACATAAATAGATAATAAAAATTCAATGAGAAAAGGTGAAAATATTAACATGGATCTAAAATAATTTTTTTTCAAAGAGATGAGAATTCGGGGTACCAAACAAACCTAGCAAACCGAGAGGCCATCAAAGACGGCAACCGAGAAATCGGCAAGAACAAACCAAGAAACCACAAGCAAGGTAAGTTACAACAATCGAAAAACGTAAAACCTAAGCGAATTTGTTAGCAAGGAGAGGGGTGCGCAAAGGACCACCCACGTTGCCTTCATCTAGATGAAGGATCTTTAGAAGTCGCTAAGCACCACGGTCATGCCTAGCAATCCAAGTCCAAACTCATTTCCCAATCGCGGTGAGGTACATACGCCAAAACTTAAGGTAACTTGTCAACGCAAAAGACAAGCAACCAACACAAAGCTGTAAACAACAAATTAAACTCCCTAAAAGAGAACTTAGAATCACAGCACCAAAAAGCACAAAGACCAACAAATTAAAGCCCAAAGTGAATGTGGCCCAAAGCCCACAAAACACAAAAACATCAAAAGTCGAAAGATAGCAACAAAGAACCCACATCAACAAATATTAAATTGGCATATTCGGACATAAAAGTGGGCCAAAGCACAAACACCAATTCTAAGATATCATTAAAGGAAATTTTAGGTGTAAAAATTGTCACATAAAACCGTTGTTACCGATTGTCGGAGCCAAAATTCCAGTAGAAACAAGTCGGCGAAAACTACTAGTCTCGAGAAAACTCAAATTCTAGTTAAGATAGATTAAAGGAAGGGAAGTCGATCTGATGCGAAATCTTTCTATATTTATTAAAGAAGTCACTTTTTCGACACATGTTGGCCTCACATTCATTTCACTTATGTATCGCCTCCATATTTAATTCGCCTATGTGGCACCATATCATCGATACTCTAAAAATTAAATGATTTAATGCTAATTTAAAAAAAAATATTTGTAATACTTTTATATAAGTTTGTTACAAACCGATAACTAAATCTTAAATTCATTCTTATCTCACTCTACTTAATTTAGTTATATATTTTATTGATTAAATATACATTCAAATCTCATATTATATGGAAAAAAATTGTATAAGTTAGAATTATACTTTTGTTTGATATTCTACATATAGATTTTAAATTTAAACATATGTGTACAAATTTAAAAATTGCGAAACTAATTCATTTTCTTTTAGTAAAGGAAAAAAGAAATATTGGGTCTTATTAATATTAAAAATAGTGTGTACATTTTATTCATATTGACATAAAAATTAAATTTATTTATTTTTAAAATAAATCATTTATATTTAAATAAACCCGTACAAGGTATGGGTACTTCCGTACTTATGCTAGTTCTATTTAAAAATAAATGAAGCATATCAAATCTCTTTAGGTTTATGATTTGGGTTTGGTATGTTAAATTAAGGGCCCGTTTGGTACCATGCTAGGAATCGGGTTGGGATTAGGAATCGGATCGGAATCAAGAATGGGGTTTTGTCATTCCTAAGACCTGTGTTTGATATGTTATTAAAATCAGTCATTCCATAAACTTATTTTGTTAAAGTAACACACTTTCAATGCAACATATAAACCTATAAAAAAATTAGCACAACTTCAGCAAACAAAATACAATACGTAGTTCAGCAAAACAAATCAACTCAAAAAAAACCACAATATATATTATGTACAAGTAGAAATTAGAACAATAAATTACTTACAATTAGAAATCGGTGAAAAAATAAAACGAGTCTGGATAAGGAGAAGGAAGAGATGAGAGATTGAAGCATCTTGAAGATGGAGAGAGGCGAGCAACAACAAAGAATGGAGAGATTGGAGAGATGAGAAAATTATGCTTGCCTCATACCTTTATTTTTAGGTGGGTATGAGAGTTATTGTAATGGGATGGTATAACTTATACCATGAAATCAATTTCATTCCCAACCCTACTCTTACCACCAAATAAAATGGATTTGAACCATTTCTAAACCCATTCCACGTGCCTTTGGTATAAAACAAATGAAAATTTTAACAAATTGTCTAAATAAATCGAAAACACCCATAAGTTCTAGAATATTCATCATGTTTCTCCCAAATGAAATTCACAAGTTTGAATTGGGGATATGCAAGCAACCCCAAACCTAGCTTCCTCAACTAAGGATTGAGAAAGATACCATATCAATCTCAACCTTCTCAGCTATAAGACATTGATAATTGTAATTTTAGAAGGAACATTCTAAGATCTTTATGTTGATTTCTCTGATTCTAAATTTGAGATTTTCTCTCTCAAAAACTTTTTTTTGTATCCAAAATAATATTGATCACATGTACGATCATGTTTTCAAAATTAAGAAAATATTAAAAAAATCTTAGTTCAAATATTCTCTAAGATAGTTGAGGAAAAGATATATATTAGAAAAAATAAAAAAATTAATTAGAATAGTTGAAATAATATGAATAACAATTAATTTTTTTAAATATAAGGTGCGACCAAAATCAACTTGGTGTCAAAAAACGGTCGACTTTTATAATATATATTGAGATTTGTGCAATTTAGTAGGATCTTAAAGCATTTACATCGGTTACTATTCAAGGTGGATAAGGTTAATTTATTATCAAAAAAGAAAATTTTGCATGTCCCAAGGAGGAGAGGTTCATTTCATGAACCCCAAAAGGCAGATATGGCACTTGGGTGCATTGCGCGTATGCGCATGTGTATCCCATTGAAATGAAGAGTTTTAGGACCCCTTTGGTATTAATTCGGGTATGGGAATGGAACATGGTATTGGGTTGAATAGGTATGGGGATGGAATGTCATTCCTGATTACTATTGTTTGGCTTACATTTAGGAATGAAAATTAGGGTCTTTTTTATCTTAAATTCTATCATTTTGCCCTAAATTCAACAAATATGCTCCATCTTTATACATGCACACATCTCCCATTTTACAAATTTTACAGATTTTCATTGTTAAGGGGGAAAAGAAAGCAGAGAACACAGAGAAAGTGGAAATGGAGTACACAACTTTTTTTTATTGCTTTTTTTTACGAGTGTATTTGAAGGATTTAGTTTTAACTTTTCAAACACTAATTAAAGCCGACACATTTGCACAATTAACCATACAAAAAACGCAATTGGAAAAGGTGAGGAGCTGTGGGAGGAGACGGGGAAGGCTTGTCGGAGTATTGAGAAAGCCTCCGGCGGCGGGAGACGGTGAAGGATCGCTTAATTTTCCAGATCGATGGAACCACAGGAAAGAGAGGGAGGAGAAGTGAGGACGTGGAGGTTGAAGAAGGAGGAGGTTGAAGATAATGAACAATAGATGAGCGGGAATGAAATCTCATACCCGAGGGTGGGGTAGAGTGTAAGAACCCCGTACCTATCGGGTTCAGGGTATGGGTTTAAAAATAAAAAATAGCATAACAAACATTAGGTATCTGGTTTCCATTCCCAAACCTGATACCTCCATTCCTTATACCCAATAACCAAACGCCCCCTTAATGTGTGGGACTTGCATTTGGGGTATTCTAAATGCCCTATTTATTTAAATTGTCAATTTGGGCAATTTAAATGTGAAATAAAAACTAAACAATTTATACAATAATTCATATTTTTTTAATCTTTTTATAGATATTGATATTGTATATATTTGACTATATTTAAATTTAATTGTATATTTTTAGCTTGTTTAGGTCATTTTTAAGTTGTTTAATTATTTTTTTTAACCAATTGTATATGTTTTACTAAATTTAAATTTAATTATGTATTTTTCTCATTAAGGGTGTTTTTTAGGTTGTTAAGAAATGTACATAATTTTCAAACAGAAATTTATGATTTTTTAAAATTAACAATATGCTAGTTATTTATTACAAAATTATAGTCAATTTATGAATAAAATTATTTTAAGGTGGGATAAACATATGTACTTTTTATTAGAGAAAAGAGCATATGTGTAATTGTATAGAGAGAAAAGTGTTGAAAATGAGAAAAAAAGAGAAGGAATTTATAGGGTGCATGGATGAATGATTGGGTGAGAGAAAAATTGAGTAAATTATTTAAGGGGCCTAATCACTACTTCATTCTATGGAGCATCACAATAATCCAAATAATTTAAAATTTTAAAATAATCCAAACACCCAATATCATCCAAATTATTTAAGTAAATACAATTTAAAATTAATTCATTTGATTAACTAATTTTACAAAAATATTGAATGATGCAAAATATGTAGTAACTATATATGTTAAAGTAGAAAAGAGGAAGTGAAAGAGGATACCTTTTGTTGTGGTGGGAAATTATAAAAAAGAGGAAGAGAAAGATGAAAGAAAAAATGAAGCGAAATTCCGCATGGTGACCACGATGTTTCGCAAATTACGTATGGTACACAACATTTTCTAAAATTCCGTATAGTAACCTCAAGGTTTTACAAATTTCATAGGGTAACCTTGTAGTATTATATAATGTAAGAAGTAATTGAAAATTAGCCCAAATTTTTATTTAATTACATAAAACTCTCGTATATTTAAGTATTCATAAAAAATTACTTAATCTATCATTTTTAAAAAAATAACTTAATTTTATTACTTTTAGAAAAATTATAAAAATATGTCAAATTTACAAATAACTTTAGAAAACCACATAATTTTGTAACCTTTTAGAAAAATTATAAATGCTTACATAGTTACGCAATTTTCATGATGTTATATATTGCTAATTTTTTAGAAATCTAATTTATATTTTTTAAAGGTTTTTTTGTAAATATACACCTATTTATTCACAAAAACTACATTAAAATGTTAACTTTCATTTTAAAACAAAGTTTATTTTTTTGAAGAAAAAAATGGTCGATTTTTTTTTTCAAAATTGCATGGGCTTTTGATAATTAAAAAATGGTTATAGAAATTTGAAAGGGTTGATTTTCTATAAAAATAAAATTTGAGTGGTTTTTTAAAGTAATAATATGTAGTGTCATTAATTATTTGTAAATTTGACATGTTTTTTAATTTTTCTAAAAGTAATAGAATTAAGTGATTTTTTCTAAAAAAGGATAGATTAGGTAATTTTTATGAATTCCTAAATATATGATGGTTTTATGTAATTAAGTAAAAAATTGGGCTAATTTTCAATTACTTTTTACATTATATAATACTAGAAGGTTATTACATGGAATTTGTAAAACCTCAATGTTATAATGCAGAATTTCAGAAAATATTGTGTACCACTTGGAATTTACGAAACCTTGTGGTCACCACGCGAAATTTTCCAAAAATGAAAAATGGTGTGAATGTTAGAGAAAATTAGGTGTCAAAGTAGAGAAGGAGATAGAAAATGAGAGATGATTGGTAATCCTCACCATTGTACATGCTCTAAAGACTTTCAATCCTCTCTCATATCTCCTTTTAACAAATTATTTTCTCTATTATTCGCATCACTTTTCATTTTTTCTTTCCTCTTTCTCTTTTTCCCGACAACAAAGAATATTCTCTTTACTTCCTCTCCCATACTTTAACACATGTCTTTTTACTACATATTTTATATCATTCAATATTTTTACAAGGCTAGTTAAGATAATATAAAATGATTACGAAAAATAAACTTATTTGATATTAACATAACTTCAAAAAATATTATAAAGTACAAAAAATATAAAATAAAAATAATGTTAAGCATAAATAATAAAAACATTAGTGTAGTATATTATGACTTTTGAAAAAGTTACGGAAAAACATAAAATAAAAATAACAATAAGCATAAATATCAACATTATTGCCATAAAATTTTAATTAAAATTAAAATTTGAAGTCCGGTTGCAACTTAGTCCGTATGAAAAAAGTACATTTAAATTATTGTAATTATCTATAACAAGAAAGAAAAAAGAGCAAAAGGAAGTAAATATGTAATGTGTGAAAGTTAGGGCAAATTTATACTCATTTTATAGATAAAAAAGTTATCATAAACATTAGATTTTTTTTTTAAAAAAAATCTAATTTTTCTAATATTTTTGTTAAAAATTTATTTTTTTGATCCGTTTGTTAAAAATTTATTAAAGGCAATTTGAAGTGAAACAAATGGAAGTAGCTAGAGTGAGATGGACACATGTCAAATGGTAATTAAATATGTACTTCCTCTTTAGCACAAAGATCAGGAGGATTGTTGAAAAGGGAGATAGAAAATCTTTTTTAAAAGAGGATCTTATTTCAATTGACTATAATAAATAGGATGTCCCCTTTGGGGAGAGAGGGTGCAAAGAGGATGTTTAATCATCTTCATTGCACATGCTTAACACTCTAGCGGGTGCATTGATGCGGATACTCCCACGATCCCACTTACGAACTTGTAGTCTTATTATGATTTTATACAATCCTACATGTAGGATCGTACAATTTGGATTTTAGTTATAATAATTTTGGATACCTACACCTAAATATAACATGAGGAGTCCCTATAAATTATCTAAGTGTTGGCTTGGCTTAACGGTTCACAATTTTGTAGCATTTTTGAAAATCCTATCAATCATAACTATAACCTAAAGTGGAGGTTAAAAAATTATTAAAGGACAAATATCACTTTTAGATTTGACCAAATCACTTCTTCTTTTATAAAATAATGTTTTATTTTTAAATATTTTTACATATATTAATTTTTATTTATTATTTTTAAAACTACTAAACTCGAATCTCTCTATCCTATTTGTTAATCTCTTAACTATGTCATTGCCACATAAGCTTTTTAATTTTTCAATTTACTCCTTTACCCTTCATAATTTTTAGTATTTACAATCCTTAAAAATATATTATCTAATAATATTGCTGAGAGTCCGGTTCAAGTGCGAATGGGCGCTCATGTGCGAAATAAGAAAGAACAAGAGCCATTGGATCAAGAAAAATCAAAGGCGTTGATCATTTCACTTAAAAAGGGGAAAAACGGCACGGGCGAATTTTTGGCGAATTATTCGCGTATTTTTGAAAAACAACGGAAATAGGACACACGCCTAGATTGTTCATCGAAAATGTGGATTTGTTCATTAGTACTGTGGATTTGTTCATCAACAATGTGGATTTGTTCATTGGTTTTGACATATTTGTTCATTGGTTTTGACATATTTGTTCATCGATTTGTGCATATTTGTTCATTAGTAGCATCAATTTGTTCATTGATTTATGCATATTTGTTCATTGTTATATTCATATTCGTTCATTGGTTTTGGGATATTTGTTCCTCGGTTGTGCATATTTGTTCATTGATTTATGCATATTTGTTCATTGTCTTTTCATATAATTGTTCATTGCTAGATGCATGTTTGTTCATTAGTAACCTCTTAGCATACATCATATTATTGCAAAGTCAGGTTCTTTATCTATTATTCTTTGTATTCAAGTTTCTAAATCAAACTTATCTTGTTTAGGTACTACATTGAGCACTTCATTCGTATTAACAAGTTAGCCTTAAAGCACTTTATTTATATTATCCTTTGCATTCAAGATAGCCTTAAAAGCACAAAATAAATACAAAAAATGCACAAATAGATAATCCTAAATGTACAAGTTGATGATATTAATAGTCCTAAATGTACAAATTGATGGTATTGACACATAAACATAAGTATATTTCTATTCACAAATAGGATATATCAATGAACAAACAAGGTTATATCAATGTACAAATTGAAGTATATCAATGAACAAATATGGGTATATCAATGAACAAATAATTGTTTATCGATGAACAAACAAGGTTATATCAATGAACAAATAGAAGTATATCAATGAACAAATATTGGTATATCGAAACTAATTATATGTGCATCAAAAACTATATAATATTGTATTCATACACATAAATAAGATTAAAAATAAAATTAAAAATTAAAAAAGTTCAAAATCGATGAACATTGTTATCAAAAACTCGATGCACAAATAGTTAGTATTGATGAACAATTGGTCAATATTGATGAACAAATCGCCAGTTTTGATGAACAAATTGGGCGCGTCTCATAAAAACATATTTTTCAGAAAATTCGGGAATAATACGGGAAAAATTCGCTCGTGCCGTATTTTATTTATTTTTTAATGAATATTTAATCAGGGACGTTGATTTTTTGGAAGGAACGAACGAGATTTATTCTCAATTCTTACCTGGGCGCCCATTTCGCACGGAACTCTTCCCCAATTGCTGATGTTATTAATAATTGCACATAATATATTAGTAGGTAATGTTTAATTCCTTACACACTAAATTAGTACATGATATCTCTACTATTTATCTTTATGAACAAAAGTTGAGAAACTTTAATATTATATAATTATATTAGTACGTGAGGTATATGTACCGTAATTTTTTCTATGGTAAATATGAAACTATGAATAAGTGAGATCTCTATGATTTTATTTTTATGGACATAAAATTTAATTGGGCTTTGCTATTCGTCGCCCCTTATGTGTGAGGTGTCACTTTTATAATATTAAAGTATATGTATAATCTGTATATTTATAATATTAATTTATAATGAGATTAGTGGAGATACATCTCATATTTTTTTTTAAAGGAAATTTTGCGTGGTAACCTTAAGGGTCGACGTTATTTATGAGGTGTACCAAAGTTTGACAAAATTCGCGCGGTAACCCTGAAGTTTATATGAAATTCATCTCATGCACTAAAAGGTTAAATTTAATCTTCACTGTTAGTTTTAACTTTATTTTTATCAAAAAAAAAAAAAATAGAAAGCTAAAGACAATTGGCGGTGACCAAGAAGACCTTCTTCCCGATCGATGTTGTTTATTTCCTCGATGAAGGACGAAATTGTTCCTGATGTTTTCTTCCTCAATGAAGAACGAAACCACAACTCCAACTCCACTGCGATACAATATAATAGAAGCTATCAAAATAGATTTGAGACTCCATGTAAGTTATTGACAGAATTTGGATTACAAATGAGCAACTCGATACATTATAGTCATGAACTCGATATGAATGTAGCTAATCAAATTGCAATATCTTTTTTACGAATGATTCTTGTTTATCAATTTATCATATTTGAAGGTTGTGTCATAATTACAAACCTTAAAGGGATAACTGGTCATCAAAATACAAGAGTTTAGGATGTGAAATATTCTTTTGATGGTATTATAAACAACTATTTCGGTGAACATTATTGGTCAAGAGTAAATTAGTTGATTGTTTACATGCCATTGCGATATAAGACACAATTAATTTGTAAACCATTATCAACAAGCGAATTGTAAAGCATACAATCGTCCCATATTAAGTAAATGATCCTTCTTTATATAGTAGAAACTGAAACAAAGAACAAAACCCTAAATTGAAAAAAGTGATAACACCAATCCTTAAATCTTTAATCTAATCTTAATTAATCTAAAAAATCTTTAATCCAATTTATTAAATCCAATCTTAATTAATCTAAAAACACGAACAAAGTAAATCGTGTTATTATTCGCCGCTTGCAGTATACTGGCAACCACTTCATCAGCATCTTCGCACACCACAAGCCGCGTCAATCCACAACGATTGTCAAGCCTCTTGTACAAGTCGAACAAAGTAAATCGTGTTTTTAAAAATTCAATTTACTTTTAATTTTCTAAAAATAAAGTTAACTGTGAAGATTAAATTTAACCTTTTAGGGTATGACATGAATTTCATATAAACCTCGGGGTTATCGTGTGAATTTTGTCAAACTTTGGTACACTTCATAATTTCCGTTTTTTTTAAATATGAGATTTACCACCACTTATTTAATTTTTAATAATTATTGATTTAATATATTGTTCCTACGTAAATAAAATTCTCAAGTCGTAATCGTGCATGATACGGTCTTGCTAGTTAACTATTAACTAAACTACTTTAATTTTCACAAAATCATTGAAGAAAAAGAAATTAAATAAGTACTAATTTTAGGTTTTCACTTTTAACCCCAAATTCGTTTCTATCCGAACCCATTTAATATTTTCATTTTTCACGGTAAAAAAGTAACGGGTTTTGATACGGCTCAAAAAAACAAAAAACATGAAACTAACCGGCCCGTCCCTGATTTCCCCCAAATTCCGTTCCCAGTTCCAAATCCTCTCCAGACCAAACGATCTCCGGGGCAAAAAAACTCGAGGAGGAAACCACAATGATTAGCGTCCTCACCCAGGTAAAGATTTTCCAGATACTGAATCTCTCAATTTCATTCTAGCTTTTTAATTCGAAAATTCTCTTTCTAATGATCTTCGGTGTTTTGCTGTTGAATTTCGGGGGACAGGAGCGGCTGCTAGGGTTTGCGCTCGGCAGCGCTTTCATGGCGGGCGTGGTATTTGAGAACCGCAAGAATATTCACAAATTGATCGCCGAGAGCGAGTCTGCTTTTGGTGGACAGGCGCCGGTAAGCATCAAATGGCTTCTTTCATTGCCAGTTTATCTTTCTGAAAATTTGTATCGTGCATTATCATTGCCCAGAGTTTTGGTCTTTCATATTTACACTCGGTTGTTCTTCACGATTTCTTGGGTAATTTTGGTAGACAATTTGGAGTCTCGATAATTTCAACAATCTGTAGTGTGTTGTTCATATGACTAGGATGTTTGTTTTGCTCCTTCACGTCTTTCGATCTTAATAATGAATGCAATTTCTTCTTGAAGTCCTAACTAACATTCTTGCCTATACTGGCCTTCTAGGCAAAACATGTTTTTGATCAACAAAAGGATAACCAAGTATGCTAACTGATTTCATATGAAACTCAAGTCTCCCTTAGCTCAGTGTCCTCTTTTGGAATACAAAGTTGTTCTAGAAAAAATTTAACAGCTACGGTCAGTTGATTGATATTTGTAATTTACAAATGGAAAACAACATATGCTGCATTTGGCTTCATAGTGCTATGCATCTAACCTAAATGTAGGCAACATGCTCATATTGACATTCATTCTCGCCTTCCTCTAGGCTTCTCGGGCTAGCATGATTCTTGATTCTCACCTGCTCAGGCTTCATTATTACCTTCCACTTCTTAGCTTCCTGGTGCTACAATTTGTTCAGTGAGGCTCATTGTCGCCCTGTTAATTTTTCTCCCTTTGATCAATCAAATAAAATGTGAATAGGTGTTCAATTTTTTGGTTATGTGTTGGCTGTAGTTTGAGTGTTGATTCTGTGGAAAGAGAGATGATTAGCTATTCTTGGAGTTTGAGCATCTAGTCTTGGTATTTGGAGGGTTTTCAGTGATTAATTGATGCTGATTCCTAGCTGGTTTTTATTTTGCAATCAAAAGAGATATTTCTGTATTTCTGGTGTGCGTGCTAGTTTAAGCATCTGGATGATACTGTGTTTCAGATCTTGTTTTCATTGCTATCCCTTGTGGTTGCTTCCTGTTATCTATTAGTATGGTGTGAATCATTTGCAGTTAACAACTAACAAGGTTTGCTTGCATGGGGTGTGTATTTTCTTGTGAAATTTTAGATGTGGTTCCTGTTTAGCTGCTTCGTTATAGTTCGTTGATTTTCTAGTGAAATTTGAGATGTGGTTCCTGTTTAGCTGCTTTTTATAGTTGGTCCTTGAGTATATGTTTTTTCTATTTCTATCCAATATTATATTAATGGAGTATGCCTTAGAGCCAAACAGATCAACATTCCTCAATGCTACATTTATCCGGGTTTTGATAGGGAGGTCTGGTACTCTGGTCATGTCCCCAGTCTAAGGATCTCCTACCTTCTTAGTACTGTGATGCCCTGGCCGAGACCTGATGTGCACTGCCCTAGATACATACTGCTAGATATTTACCACTCAAATTAACCTGGTGTGCAGGTTTTTCATGTTATTTTTTTTACCTAGACTCTTTTGGTTGAGCTTATGTTCAAGAAAATATGTCAGAATGCATGATTAAGGTCCTTTTGTCTTTAATGTTTCTGACTTTGAAAACATCTTGTTTTGTTGATGAAGAAAGGTGAGAAATGGTGCTCATTGTTGTTGGATTTAGGATTTTAAGCCAAAATGATAATTTTTTTTTAACTTTTGTTTTTGCTATGTGAGCCCTTGTTCAGTGTAGTTTTGAGATAGCACAAAGAGAGAACATCGGCCCTTCAGAAAAGCCCTTTTCTATGGGTGTATTCAGCCTCCTTAGAAAAGTAAATTTGTTGTTTTAGCATTATCATATAGGTTAACATACCAACCGTGGGAGGACTAAGGAAAATATATCATTGGCTGGATGGCTGTGAGTGAAAACAATGCTGTAATGCTTTTATTTTGTACTAGTGTTCAACTTTTAGGCATAACCAAAAATGAAGTATTCTGCCTCAATGTGTAACATGATTAATCACATATGTGAGAATGTTGTCAATTTGCCCTTGCTTTTTTTCTTGTCAATTCATCTGTTGGTTAGTTCATTTCAACAATTCATAATGAACCATATGTTGACAATTTGTCTACATGGGGATATATCACTACATCAGTATCTTTCCTCCTCGTTTATGCCCTCTGTTGTATCTCATCTGTTCTTAGTCCATTTAAAAAAAATTGATCGACCGCTCTCTGAACCAGAAATCATGAACCGGTTCAAAATTTGTAGAAATTACTAATTAATAAATCATCTACCATAATTATACTTTTACGGGCTGGTAAAAGCTTTGTGAGTGGCTTGAACTGATTTTAATGTATTTTGTCTGCGGCTTACCTTGCAGATGCAGAAGCCCATTGTTGAGAATAAATCTGGTTTAGATGTTGGGCACTATTGGAACAAAGCTGTGGAAGAAACGTTTCGCCCCATCATCAAATCTTTGAGTTCCAGTGGCTGGTGAAAGATTGAAGTTTTATGTACTATTCCGAAAATTGTAATATTGTTAACACAACACCTGAACTTGGTATTTGTTCTTTGAGGAGCACCAAATGCTAATTTTTCACATGGGAGGATCTTTGCACCACGATCTCGTTTCTCAATAAAATTTTCTTATCCGATAAACAGTTGATGAATCGGAGATGTTTAGGCATGCTAATTTCTCGCTAAATAAGGCTGAAACAACATAAAGTAGGAGTATTACAAAACAATCCATAACCTGAAATTTGCACAAAATTGTCCAATATTGGAATCATACATAAAAAAAAATCACCCGTGATCTGTAAAACTGGTTTAGAAATGTTCCATTCAGTATGTTTTTTTTTTACAGTTAAAATCTACTGTCTAACCCACCGTCTTTATCCTGTTTAAGAAACAACCCGTGGTCACGAAGCCACTCACTCAACTTTTGTACATGCAAGGGGAAATCAGGCAAAACGTGTAAGGGTGGTGAACATGCAACCCAACACGTACCAAAACACACATCCATAGTGGAAACCACCACGTACTCCCCATGCACCCTCCCTCCACTCTCTATATAACAACTTAACCAACAAATCAACCAAGCACCTTAATTGAATCACACTCACTCACCCACAATAAAACATGAAATCAGCAACCCTCCTCATCGCGGCCCTCCTGGTGGCGGCCGTGGCAGCATCGTCGGCGCTAGAAACGGCGGTTCGGGGGAAGTGCAGGCAGCAGATGAGGGAGCAAGAGGAGAAGCTTGAGCACTGCCGGGAGTACATGAGGTCATCCGTACGAGGATACGATGACGACGACGCGGTGGCATCGTGCGGAAGCAGCTGTGGCGAAGGGAGCAACGCGGAGTGCTGCGCAAGGGAGTGTTGCAAGGCTCTGCAGAGGATGGACGAGGAGTGCGCGTGCCAGACTGTCAAGGCGCTGGCCGAGCGAGCCGTGGGGATGCGCGGGGCGAGGTCGGCGGCCAGGCAGGTGGCTAGCCGATGTGGGGTCCCCCAGCAGTGTGATACCAGGGATGTGTTCTTTTAGAATGGGACAAGCTGGAATAATAGTCATAATAATAAGGAATCTAGCTAAAAGCACATAGGCCGTGTGCTTGTACTTAATGTGGGTCAGTGGGTGTGTTGTGTTTGTGACTTTGTGTAAACTAGTGAGTATTCGAACGTGGTTGGTTTTCTAAGCTAAGAGTAACTCTTTTGTTAATCCCTAATATTAGCGTACTCCATGCATGTTTATTAACCTAATTAACTTGCATGCATGTATTCATAACTGAACCAATCATGTCCTGCACCTTGTTAAAAAATAACTTTAGAAATCATGTACAAGACATGCAAATCTCCATGCATGATGCATCTCCTTGGTAGGGTAAGGTACGTAATTAGGTGAATTTGATATTTACATACATCGATCAAATCTTACAAACTTGAAAACGATATTAACTATATTTAGACCTCCCAGTTGCTTGGTTTATAGCACGACTATGTAGCCACCATAGAAATAAAGATTTTTTATGAACACACCTTCAAAATAAAAATAAATAAAAAAAACAATGATTTCTCAACGTTTTCGAATACAATAAATAAATTCATATATTTCAAAAGAAAATGAAAATCGCAGCTTCATTTACTTTTGCTTAAGCTCAAATTCAGTACTACATTCGGTACAAAAATTCTTCGACACCAGACTAAAAAAAATAAAAATACAAGTTGAAACTTCAGAATCTCATATCAGAAGGCCCCCACCCACGGGGTGTTGATGTGAACTAAGCAGGAGACAACGACAAAATACGTCAGCGCACGATAGCAGCTGGGACCCATCCCTGCGCCGGAGGTGAGCTTCACTCCCTTCTTCCCTCTGACCAACTCCCCCTTCCCGTTGACCGCCAGGTCAGCCCCCAGCTCCAACCTCTTCCTCTTCGTCTTCCAAAACACCACCTTAAACCTCACCGCCGTCGCCAAATCCACTCTGAAAATCGCCGATCCGTTCTCCCCGACCGCCGCCGCCAGCCACTTCCCCGGCGCCGCCTCCACCGCCAGCGCCCGGTGCGCGCTGTGTTCGTAGCCCTGGTAGAAGGCCGGGAAGGTGGCGTTGGCGACGGGGGAGCTCCGGTTAGGCGCGTAGGAGAACGTGAGGTTGAGCGCGTCGTAGAAGACGCCCTTGTCCTTGTTGCGGTTTTTGAGCTTGAGATCGAAGAAGATGGTGCGATTGTAAGCAGTGATCGAGGCGTTAGGGTTCCGATTGGAGGTCGAATTGAGCGTGAAGACGTCGAATTGCTCGATTGAGAGGGTGGGGTTGTTGGTGCGGAGGGCGAGCCAGAGGAAGAGAGCTGCGAATCCGCAGGTGAGTATGAAGCGGAAGCAGCAACTGCAGCAGCTGCCTTCGCCGCCATCTGAGCCGCGGTCTTCTCTAGGCATCTCGGCGGCGGCGATGGAGTTCGGTTACTAGGAGAGGGAAAAGATGTTTTGTTTAAAGGGATTTTTTTTTGGTTGTTGAAATAGAAAAATGTAAGCCGAGTGGATTGTTTGAGTAGTTAATTTTAACTGACTTGGTGGAACGTGTAGAAAGATTCAACGCGTTTTATAAATTTACACGGAGTAATGATTAAGTACCAAACTTAAATTCATATGATGTTTTATAACAATGAAAATATACAGTATTGCTCAGTCTGATGTTTTAAAGCAAGTATGAAGTATCAGAAGTTCAAGTTGAACTCATAAAGATCAATGTTGTATTGCCTTTTTTACATTTAATGAGTGTCCAGAGAATCCTTTTGATTTAAATTGAGCCAAAGCTCCGTAGAAAAATTTGGAAAATTGGTGGGACTAGAAAAAATCATCACTTTGGAATTTATGTTTTAGGGTAATAACTAATAACCGTGAATTACATAACATCGGATTAACATAACTCAGTAGTAATTGCAAAAACTGATCTGACATTATCAACTCAAGCTAGCCTCTTCATCTATAGAATTCAGCTTGCTCTCCTTCTACCTGCATAAACTGGCCCAAAATTCGATCTTTCTACACAGACACAAATCTAGCTTTGTTTCTTGCTTTTGCAAAACAAACAACAACATACCTTGACACTGATAAAGTGCAAATTGATCCACTGTGCTGACATTCAAGGGAATTTTTCCGAATTCATACGAGTCTGATGTTTTACGACAATTTTCCTGAAAGCCAAATATCAGTACGTCCGCGTTGAACTCGTAAGCATGTTCCAATGCCTTTTCACATCTAATGAGTGCTAAAAAAAAAAAAACAGTGAGCGGCCCTATGCTCCATTGCCTTTTGGTTTAAGTTTAGCCAAAGCTCCATAGAAGTACTTAGGATTAAACTATGGTGTGTTGATTGTGTTACACATTGACACAATACTCCCACTAGTTGAAGCTTGTATTTAAACATTAATTGAACGAACGAAATTGAGAATTGGGACTCAATTGAATCAACATAGTAACATACACCACCAACCCACGTCTACCAATTTTTGGAACAGGGCAGGAAACATATAGGAACGCTTCTTCAAAGGTCTTAACAAATTTTGCATCAGAACGCCCATGAAAGGGCAAATCTCAAATGGAAAATTTTGTACATTAGAAATCCAGAAATACCAGACAAACGCAAATTTTATTTTTCATGGACAAGATTGAACATTAAGAGAGTACGGACAGTCTCAAATACTTCAGAAAACCAACACATTAACCAGAACCGATCAGAGATCCTCAAAAACCACCCCGGAGACGGAGAACAAGATGAAGCGTTGACTCCTTCTGAATGTTGTAATCCGCAAGTGTACGCCCATCCTCAAGCTGCTTCCCAGCAAAAATCAGACGCTGCTGATCCGGAGGAATCCCCTCCTTATCCTGAATCTTCGCCTTAACATTGTCAATGGTGTCAGAGCTCTCCACCTCCAGGGTAATGGTCTTGCCGGTCAACGTCTTCACAAAGATCTGCATTCCACCACGAAGACGAAGCACAAGGTGCAGAGTTGACTCCTTCTGAATATTATAGTCCGCCAGGGTACGGCCATCTTCAAGCTGCTTACCGGCGAATATGAGCCTCTGCTGGTCCGGCGGGATCCCTTCCTTATCCTGGATCTTTGCCTTGATATTGTCGATGGTGTCCGAGCTCTCGACTTCCAATGTAATCGTCTTTCCGGTTAGAGTCTTGACGAAGATCTGCATCCCGCCGCGGAGACGGAGGACCAAGTGGAGCGTCGACTCCTTCTGGATATTGTAATCGGCGAGAGTGCGGCCGTCTTCAAGCTGTTTACCGGCGAAGATCAGACGCTGCTGGTCTGGTGGAATTCCCTCCTTGTCTTGGATCTTGGCCTTGACATTATCGATGGTGTCGGAGCTCTCGACCTCGAGGGTGATTGTCTTGCCTGTGAGCGTCTTAACGAAGATTTGCATTCCTCCACGGAGACGGAGGACCAGATGGAGCGTGGACTCCTTCTGGATGTTGTAATCGGCGAGTGTACGGCCGTCTTCGAGTTGCTTTCCGGCGAAGATGAGCCTTTGCTGGTCAGGAGGGATGCCTTCCTTGTCTTGGATCTTTGCCTTGACGTTGTCGATGGTATCGGAGCTCTCGACCTCGAGAGTTATGGTCTTTCCGGTGAGAGTTTTCACGAAGATCTGCATCTGCGGAATACCAAAGAAGAAAGGTAAATTACGATGTCTAAGAATCAAAGATCATATTTTACAGAGCTCTGCCGGAAACCAAGAGTCGAAACCAGATCCAGTGTTTGATTAATGAAGAAAATCTTATTATACTAGTAAGGAGATCAAGATCGACGCAGAAAGATCTCAAATCTCATTCAGATACAAAACGAAACATCAATCTAGAAATAAATCAAAACCGAAAATTGCATAGCGCACAAACAGATAAGGAATTCGAAACAAGAAGGAACAAGAGAAACATCAAACCTTGAGGAAATAACGAACGCTCAGAGAGAGAGATTGACGGAAGAGTGATTTCAAGGTTTGTGAATTTGTGATGGATGTCGAAAGGGGGGAGAACAAGGGCGTATTTAAGGGCCCCAAAGACCGACTCAAGGAAACCAAAAACCAATAACAATTGGCCACGTGTAGACTAGGGGAAAGTTCTGGAACTTGCTCGGGAATTTCCAGCAAATAGGGAAACGTTAAGTAGGGCTGTAAATCAACCGAGCAATTCGTGAGAAATTCGGCGTTCGGTTCGGTTAAATCTTGTTCGTGTTCGGCTCAGTTTGTAAACGAACGGAGCTTGAGCACAATTTTAAAGCTCGAAAGATAAATGAACTGAGCTTGAGCACAAGATAACTCGTCTCGTTTGCTCATGAGCAAACTCGATTTTATGTTCATGAGCAAGCTCGATTATACCCTCATAATAAACTAGATTACATATTCATGAATAAACTATACTATATTTTATATTATATACAATATAACATTTATGTTAAATTATATAGTTTTGGTGGTGTTTTTCAAAACATGTAGTTTAATTTTTAGTTTTATTTGCTTGTATAATTGATCAAGTAAACGAGTTGTTCACGAATTTGTCTATCGAAGAAACTAAATGAGAGGTTCGCGAACAAACTCGAGTTCGGTGAACATTTAAATGAACAAACTCAAACAATAATTTAAGCTCGAACCAGCTCAAACTCGTCTATTTTTAACCGAGTCAAGCTTGAACAACTCAAAACTCGGCTCGGCTCGGTTCAATTACGACCCTAACGTTAAGTTACGTCGTTAGGGATGGCGGAAGACATGAAGGAGTACATAAGGGGAAAAAAAAATTAAAAAAATCTTATCCTTATATACGGAGTATAAAAAAATCTCAAATCTTTTTTAATTTACCTATCTTTTTTAATTTACCTTCTATTAAACGTTAAATAATTGTGCAATGTTGACGGATTCCATAATGAAATTCCATATGATGGGCAGGAATGATCATCAATTGGTAGGGGAATCAATAATGAATTTGATGGTTTGTCGTCGTTGAACCAAGTATAGATAAATATTTTAACTTGCAAGTAAGAGATATATAATGGTAAAGTTGAAACAAATTGGCATGGATCAGGTTAATAAGTGGAGCAATGATCATTAGGGTTGTAATCGAATCGAGTCGAGTCGAGCTTTGAGTTGCTCAAGCTCGGCTTGGTTAAAAAAGACGAGCTTGAGCTCGAACATGAGCTTGGTTCGAGCTTAAAATCTTGTTTGAGTTTCGTTCATTTAAATGTTCATCAAACTCGAGCTTGTTCGTGAACCTCTTGTTTAGTTTCTTCGACAGACAAATCCGTGAACAACTTGTTTACTTGATTAATTATACAAGCAAATGAAACTCAAATTTAAACTATTTGATTTAAGAAACACCACCAAAATTATGTAAGTTAACATAGATTATATATTATAATAATATATATAGTAAGTATAGCTTATTCATAAACGTATAATCTAGTTTTTTGTGAGTGTATAATCGAGCTTTCTCATGAGCATATAAACGAGTTTGCTCATGAGCAAACGAGCCGAATTATCTTGTGCTCAAGCTCTGTTCATTTATTTTCCGAGCCTTAAAATTGCGCTCAAGCTTGGTTCATTTACAAAGCGAGTCGAACACGAACAAGATTTAACCGAGCCGAACACCGAATTTCTCACGAACGGCTCAGTTCATTTACAATCCTAATGATCATTATGCTGAACATAAGTCCAAATCCACTTATTTATAATGTTTAACATATTATAATCATCAACATAAATCACTCGTTAACAATTTTCACAGCACATGCCCATCGTATGTTAATTTTGAATTAAATTCAAAATTATTCTCATTTTATAACTTTTTTTCTATATTGATTTCTTTTCTTATAAAAAAACCCTAAAATCAAAAGAATGTAAGGATCATAGATAAAATGCATCCAATACATAATTTTTATAGCGACCTTTGATATATTAGTATATAGGTTACACCAAAATAGCCACCCTCCGGTCACAATGATCACAAGAGTAAACTCTTCCTCTTTGGGAGGAAAATTTTTCATAACCCTCTAAACGAATCAGATCGTCAACCTGCAACCGACACACACCTATGTCTTCCTTGTACAATGAGAAATAAGGTTGCAAGAAGAGCACCCCTATAGAGACTGCAGTCACAATATAAGTGTAGATAGATAGAGGGCCCAAAACATCATACGAAGTGCATATGACTGTCGCTATACGACCCACCAAAAACTTGTAGTATTCGTCACCAAGATAGCTCAAGACTTGGGAAACGCACAAGGCTTCTAGAGCAAACCCGAGATGGATACCAAAAATGGATATGGGATGTATGAAACCGTGGTGAACAGTCACGAAAACAGGACTCGTAGCCAAAACAATGGCGAGCACCGATCTAAATACGAAGGAATAATTGCCCTGTTTGTGCGATGTCAATCCACGTTTGTGACACTTGCGACACAATATTTCGTGGCTAAGATTGAATTGTGGTAAACATTGGAAAAATAAGAACAAACCAGCAAAAACGTAGAGAAGTAATAAAATTATCAAAGGAAAGTATTCGACATCTTTGTATCGATACGAGAGGGTAAAGCATATCATGTAGAAAGCCCATAGGATGAAGGAAAGCAAAGCGAAGAAGTTGAAGAGGTTTGCGGAAGCACCATGCGCTCTTAAATTCACTTCCATGATATCGCACTCTCTCGATCGTAGAACCTAATTCAAAAACTGTAGCTTCATACTTTCGTCAACTCTCGAATAACCAAATAAAATCATTACCTTGATGTATTTGAATTTTCCTCATTAATTTGAGGTAAATTCAAATACATCAAAAATTTACTACTCATGATCTATTATGTAAGCCTAGCACGATAATTAAACCATTACAATTAGAATTACAATATAAAGCCCAACACATGTATATAAATATATATAACACGAAATCTGATCATAAGCCTACAAATAAAAATTATATACACGAAATCCCATATGTATAAATCTAGAAATAAAAATTTAAGAATCTTGAAGAAAATTAACATGGAAGAAATTTAACAAGGGAAGAAATTATATACTTGATTTGTGCCTCAAATCTTTCAATATACTTGTCCAAGAAAAAAAAAGCGATTTGTGACCCGAAACTGTATATATAGATTCTCAATCTGATTAAAATAGTTATAATTATAGATATATGACCAATAAATATCCTAATATATAACTAAAAAATACTATTTCATAATATAGGCAAAAGCAATAAAACCATACCCATTGTCTGTGTACTTTAATTCATAATTCCTCTTTTTTCGGACAACATCATTAGAAACAGCAGCTCCATGAACAAAAACATCAACCCAACCCCCGCGAAAGGAGAGACACATGTGACATCTAAGCAGACGTTTCTCCCTCTGTCCCAATAGTAAACAAGAAGATCTGGAGGTCGAAGATCCCTACCTTCCACGGACAAAAATCCAAGAGGTACCTCCTTTTGCACAACTACATCAGCTTGAGTACATATATCACCCAACACGTCCCGAGTTAGGTTATGGCGAAACTTAAAACCAATGTCATTCCCACAGTAGAGAAGGCAATCGCCAAAACAATATATGATTTTAGAAGAGCAACAAGAGCAAGTAAAACCAACAGGATACATAGGAATAGCAAGACGATTACTTGCCTAAATTGACTTTTGATTAAAAAATAAACTTAAAGAAAATTATTTTATCTTTTTTTATCTATTTATGTGAAAGATTTAGCTTAAATAAAAATTTGATAAAAAATAGAACTTTCAATATAGATAATTACTTGCCTAAATTGATTTTTGATTATAAAAATTACGTTATCTTTTCCTTAATTTTCTTTTTGAATTATTTATGTAAATATAAATGATTTTATTATCAATAAAAAAGTCATTCTTTATTTATATTTTTCATCGTTTCTCATTAATTATATTTTTAATTTTATTAATTTTTTAAATAATTGAATTTGATAAAAAAATTACAACAATTTAGATTATTTCTACCTTTTTATATTTTTTGTAAAATATTTTTAAAATTCAATGATTCTAATTAAAGTAATTTTTATTTATATTTTTGCATAAATAAAATACAATTAACCCATCAACATTATAGTGGGTTCACCTTGAATATTTTGGTCCCGTTTCACATGATACCAATTGTAAAATTTTATATAACTTTGTTTTCTAATATATGGTTTTTTTTATTTTAAATTAAAATCATATTCATAAAATAAATTAAGTAATAAATTCTTATAGTGGTGCATGACACGACAGGTAGAGCTAGTTAGTTTAAAATTTTTAAGATATTAATATATAATTATAAAGAGTCTATAATCCCTATCCCTATCCCTACTACTATAAACAATTTACGAGCGTTTACACCCTCAGCCCTTAATTAACTATATATTTTAGCTATCTACGGCTGTAATCTCTCCCCTCTCTTTCTTCTTTCTCCGTTTTATATTTTCCCCTCCTTTTTTGTGAACTACACCTCTTGCTTCTCACAGGCGACGTGCCCATCGCGCCTCCACCTCCTGCTTGTTTCTCTGGTGCCTTCCAAATCTTCTCTTCCCCTATTATCTCTCATTCTTCTGCCCCCTCCATCACTTATCGTCAACTAGATCTCAACTTCCCGGATTCAAAAGCGCTAAAAGGAGAAGCACTAGCCAAGCACAATAGGTCATGGGTAAGGAGATTCAATTCTTGTTTCATATATATTTCTTCTAGGGTTCTAACTTATGGCTTGTTCTCGCCCAATTCCAATTTAGGGTTTCATTTTGGAGAAGTTGGCCGACGGCGAGGGGTCAGACGTGGCGGCGGTGGCGAGTTGATGGAAGAGGATGACGCAGTTGACTTCGTAGAGGGAGAGGAGGCACGTTGACTCATATTGACTTTGCTCCTTCATCTCCCATATTCATTTCAGAGGTTTTCGTTCTTCTTCAATGGTAGTGATTTTGCAGGTTAGGGTTTCAACTTGGCAAGGTCTTTTGTTTATTTGCCCACTCACTTTCGATAGGGTTGACGCAATTTCTGATTTGGTGTTTACAATTTGATGCAATTTCTGATTTCTTGTTCATAATTGCCCGTTTCTGTCGTTCAGGAGCTCCGGCGAAGAACTTATCTCTCTCTCAGCTCTCTCTTATCCAGGTTAGTTTGTTAAAATTACATTCCTCTCCTCTTCTTGAATATGATCGCTTTACTCTTCTAATTCGGTTGTAGGTCCGGGTTCGAATTAGTCCTTTCCCTAGACTAGCACGTGGTCTTTATCCGGCGAGGTTGATGCATTTGTTCGATGGGCAAAGACTGAAGCATATAATCTAAGGTAGCATTTAGAAAAGAAACCGATAATTTGTAAATGCATAATTTCATTTTATGGTAATATTGTCAAATTGTCCCTAATAAGCTGGTAGTTTGTGTAATTTAGATGAGACTGATAAATTGATCCGCTTATTTCTGGAATAGGGAAAGTCAAAGAGTTAAATGAAAGCATTGGCTAAACTTATCAAGGTGCGTAAATTTAACTCCATATGTATAGTGGAAACATGTTCTACATGTCCACACAGACAGATAATTTTTAGGTGAAATGAGTTAACTCAGATATGCACAAAGAGTCACGGTTTGAATGTGACTATATGATAAACACAAGTTGTTTTTCTTCTGTCTGAACCCTAAATTAGCCCATTAAGTTATTCAGTTTCTACTAATTAGTATATTACTGGGTATATATTTGTGTAATGTTTATGTACCATTTGCTGATAATTTGATTTCTTTCCTTCAGATCTTTGATGTAGAAAGACAGCTCTGGGCATACATTCGTTCTAAGGGGCTATTGAATGCTGATGTTCAAAATCTTTATCGCAAGGCATGTAGCTTTTACGAAAAAATCTTACTTGGAAACAAGGAGCTAGAAGAACTACAAGAAATTGAATATGCTTTGTGGAAGCTCCATTACAAACACATTGATGAGTTCCGAAAACAAGCATCTCAAAATTCTGGAAAAGAAGAAACCGAAACTTCTAAGAATCATGAGAATGTTCTAGAAGGATCCAAGTTGTTTCTAAGTGAGTCCTCTATATTTTACCAAGCTTTGATCCAAGTTGACCAATCAAGATTGCATAAATATCGCTTTTTATGCCATCGCCTTTAGTTAGAGTTGGGGATCTTGCTAGATATGTCCAAGTACAAGAAAAGTTTAGCAGTCAAGAAAAGAATTGGTCTATTGTAGCAAAATTCTACTTGGAAGCTGCAAAGATGTATCCTGATGGATGAAATCCCCACAATCAGGTACTTGTTTTGATCCACATTTTTATAAGAATTGATGCCTTTTCAGGTTGACATTTTTGTAATATGAGAATTGACAATTGTTGTGGCTGGCAAGGTACATTGGCGATGAGTTCCTTGCTTTGTATTATTGCATTAGAATCTTGGCTGTTAAAGAACCTTTTCCTGATGCCTCAAATAATCTCGTTGTTATCTTTGAGAGGGTGGGTATTTAATTTATAATTGAAGCTGTATAATACTCTGACTTCATCAAAATTGAACCTTATTGTTATGTTATAGAACCAGTCAGCTCATATAAACTTCATCAATACTTTCGTTTCAGGATGTTATCCCTGCAGAGATTGTTGGTGCTTTGGGTGGCATTGTCAGAAAACTATCAAATGATCAATTTGAGAATGAAGATGGACGAGTCAGCTTTGGAACGTCAGAAAGTGCTTCTGCAACTAGGGAGTTGCTGGATACGCAGATTTCCATCAGCATATAAAAAAGAAGGTAATCTCTTACTATCAATGACAAGGAACAAACTGGGTATGTCTTTGTTTTCTCCTATTCTCTTTGTTTGGAATCTATTACTAAATTCCATTTGGTCTTCAAAAATTTAGATTCCATTCTTTTTTTTTAATGTGCCAGGTCAGGAACCTCTTGTTAACAAGATGTTTCTTCTCTGGGCCTTTGTTTATAACATCTTGTTTCCTTAATACGGCTGGTTTTTTGTTCATTATGTGAAGAATAAAACATGAAAATCCATTTTCCTATAGCTCAAATGATTTATGGAATGCTCAGTTGATTCTAAAATGTTTGTTTATTCAAATTGCTTCACATTATAGGGATGAATTGGCAACTTCTAGGTTTGCTTTCAACTCCTCCTTACTGCAGTGGTTTCAAAAGAGGGAAGCCTAAAATGCAGTTGCCACAAATTTATAAATACAGAATATACAAACTCATGTATGCAAACGGAATTTCAGATTATATAAAGACGAATTTCTTGCCCTCGAATCATTCACATATTTACATTGCATGTATATTTCTTGGGGAATCAATGTACTTGTCAGGTGTGTTCACCTTTTTTTTATGCCTTATGTTGTCCTTTATTGCCTCTATATTTCTTAGGGAGTCAATGTACTTCTCAGGTGTGTTCATCTTTTGAGGTTATGGTCTTTCCCTCTTTTATGCCTTACGTTGCCCTTTATTGATTCTCATTTTGTTTGTTGCATTTTTGCATGTGTGTGGTTGTTTTTTACCCCTCTGGTGATGTCCCTGTTGTCAGTGTTGGTGGCATTGATTCAAGCAGTGGCTAGATTTTCTGTACTCCAGAGGTATCACTTTCTCCCTGTGCCATTTTTTCAATGCATATATGCTATCGATTATTAGTGCCCACACTCTAATTTTTTGCACTGGTTTCTCACTTGCATGTTTTTTTTCTCATTTGCATTGCACCGTCAACGATTTTGTTGTTGTGCATTCTATCTATGGCTCTTAGTACCATATTAGTCTGCGGCCAACCTCACGTTCAGTGCCTCGCCAAGCCTCGCGAACATAGGCCTTCTCCTGCCGAGGTTTACTCATCTTCTCTCTTGCTCTTCATTAAATGATGTCTGTGACTCTACGCTACTACTTTTTGTGCGTCTACAGCATAGGCTTCTGGTGGTTTCTATCTCTGTGCAATACGCTTGTTTTATCCTAATTATGCTCATAACAATAACCCTGTTATAGATTAATTCTTATGTTAACTATAGATCAATTCTCATGTTCAGTATGTCCACTTTCTTACTATGAATGCTATTCCATAATTTGCTTTTCAATTTCAGATCACGTGATTAATTTCTGCTATAAAGGCATGATTTTGGTCTTTGTATGATTCCTTAGAGCACTTTTGCTTCTAATTTAAAATGTGAGTGGTGATTTACTTTTTTTTTTGGTTGAACAAACTGCCATGCCATGTGCTCTCCTATTAATTTTGATATTTGATATACGATTAATGCTTAATTTATCTGCATGATGTAAATGACAGTGTTTTGTGTCTATAAGGTAATGCTCTGTCATGTTTAGAAAAAGATGAAATTACATGCATTGTTTTAAGAAGTTAAATAGGCCTATAATTAATGTTGTTATGACTATTCAAGTCAATGGATGCTTAGTTTGCTCCTCAATTCAGTGGTTTACTTAGCATGATTCCCAGATTAGTGAAGTATTCCACCATATTATGTCATCTTCATAGTAAATGATTGCTTCAAGTGATATATTAATCTAAATTTTATTGATAAAAGACATAGGCATTGTAGTTTTGCAATTCATAACATCTACCTTTTGCTGTGTTCAGGAAAGACCACTCTCTTTGGAAAACTAAGTTGTTTGTTCTCTTGTTTCTTAGATTGAAAAAGGTTGCTTGGGAGAGCATAGTTGTTACAAGTGTAAGAAACAGTCAAAATATTAAGGTTCTTCTAGGCTCAATCAAGATAGACAGTACAAATTCAGTATAAATTGTTTAATTTTAGATTGTCCATGAATAACAAATGTCGTATATAAAAATTGCTTGCCGTGTAATCCACTATTGTTTTGTTTAATAAATTAGGTTTGATGTCGATACCCGAGGGTGTCAACTATACGGTTGAGGATATTCGGGTCGGTATCAACTATACGGTTGAGGATATTCGGGTTGAGGCTACCATAGGAGAGGGCGGACACAGATACACTAGACTTCAGCGGTCCAATGTGGCGTACCACCTTGAGCCATGGGGGTGTCCCATTTCTATTTTAGTTTGGAAAAATATTTAGGTTCTTGTTGAATTCTATGTTTGCAAAATTCTGTCTGCTTTCATATATTAGACTAATTGTTAAAGTTATTTGAATGACAGTGATAATATTCATTAGTGGTCAAAGAATGGGTGTTGGTGACCCTCTCTTTCTTTTTTTTTTTTTGGTGGAAGGTGACCCTCTCTTTTTTAATTGCAATGAATTAATTTATACATACAGTGATATGGATTATGAATTTGATGATCTATTGGTCAAATGCTATGACACTAGCCTTAAGATGGTATATCTACTTCTACTAGATAATTGCTCAGATTCTCTTTTATTCTTGTAAAGTTATGATATTTTTGTTTTCACTTGCTTTTGTACCATCGTTTAGCCATGGATTTCCAAGTGAAGAACAAATTGAGTGTACCTACTCGTATAAGCATATGTCCGTACAGTGATGTTACATTCAGTAGAGTTATTGATTAATCTTATGTGATTTCTAGGACATCTGATACCTCTATCAACCAAAGCCATCGTCATGACACATATTTTATTTCTACTACAGGGGAGAGTGATTTTGCTGAAAATGACTTGCGCTTCTCTTTTGAAACCCAATACCCCTTTAAGGATTTTCTGAGATTTGCTGAGAAAGTTGATAGTAAAAAAGTGTTAAACATTCTTATGCATACTAAACATGAAATTTGGTTCTTATGAAATGATATCTTTAATCCATGGATTAGTTGGCTAAAACTGCTCCCCGTGCGTAGCACGGGGCATTTAACTAGTATTATAAGACTAAATCTCAATGACAATTAATGTCCCACATTTTATACATAATATATGATTTCTATACAAGATCATAAGCAACTTTAATTAAGCATTGAATGCCAATTAATCATATACTTTATATAGAAACATATGGAATACCAAAATTAAATTTTTTAAAATTAAATTTGACCACAATACTAAACCCCTATATATCATCAATATTACAATTTAATTTCAAATCACCAATTAATTTCTAATTTTTTTCACAAAAAATATTATACAATTAATGATATAAATTATCAATTATAATAGTAAATTTCTTCTTCTCTATCTATCTATCTATATTATAAAGAAAAAATTCGTCATTTATGAACATATATTCAATTAAAAGGAAAGAAAAAAAATTATATAGTTTAATCAACTCATTGCTTATAAAAATAATAAGTCATGCACAAAAAATATTGTCAATTTAATTACAATTTATGGCCAATTTAATTTTGATGACCATTCAATTTTTCAATTTCTCAGTTTTCAATTGTCTTCCAAGTCATTTTGAAAGTTTATGATAATTAATGCACAAAAAATTAAATGTTTAATTACAAGAGGTTATTTCTATTTAAGTGTCTCTTCAACTTTCTGAAATTGAATTCCTTTTTAATAGGTTGGATATTTAAATTAAAATAGAGGGGATAATATACAAAAGATGATTATTTTAAGGGTAAGCGTGTCCCATGTGTTAAAGTTGATATATTTTTATATTAATTTACTTCTTTTTTATCATATTTCAATAAATTAAAATTTTCATTAATTTTAAAAATAAATGAATTATTCTTATTTTAAAAGCCGTTATTCATGGTTCGTATGATAAATGCACGAGCAAAAACTATACTTCAAAATTATTCTTATACTTATGCAAAAAGTATACTTGAAAATTTTATAAAGTGCACTTTAAATATTTATAAATATAGTAAGATAAATGCACAAAAAATCTAAAATGATACTTTCTCAACCCTAAATAAAATATTTTATACACGGAAAAGATTAGATCAAATCTATAACTATATATTAAAGTTATACCTTTTCGAGACACCAGAATAATTCTGGCCCCACCTCATATTTACAAATTAATTTTTATTTCTATTATTATAACTTCTTTCTATCAAATTCTTTTTAACTATTTAAATTTATCTCTAACATGAAACAAATATCTATTTAGTATAACAATATCTTTTGAAAGCTTTTTTATACACGTAATTAAAATTAAAGATAAAATATGTTAAATATTTTAAAATAAATATAGATCTTTTAGCATATATCTTTTAACGAATTTATTTATAGATATATAGTGATTTTATTTTATAAAAAAAATTAAGTATAAATATTTATAATTTTTAAAATTAATAAAATAGATAATAAAATATTTAATAGATATGTTGAAATATTTGATAAACTCTAAATTTAGGTACATGAAAAGTAATAAAATATGAAGAATATAATGTTTGATTAAAAAAATTATATACATTCTATGAGCAATAAATTACTTATATTAAAGTTTATATTATATTTTTATTTATTTAATAATATTTTATTTATAATGTTTATAAAATAATGAATCGTAGTCGTACATGGTACGACGGGTAAAACTAGTCAACATAATTTTAGGAGAAGAGAAATATAGAGAAATATAGAAGATTTATAAAATCATAACAATGCTAGAGTCTTGTTCATGTGCGAATGGGTGCTCAAGTGCGAAATAAGAAAGAACAAGAGTTGTTGGATGAAGAAAAATAAAAAAACGCTGATCATTTCACTTGAAAAGGGGAAAACGACACGGGCGAATTATTCGTGTATTTTTGAAAAAAATGGAAATAGGACGCGTGCCCAGATTGATCATCAATATTGTGGATTTGTTCATCAATAATGTAGATTTGTTCATCAACACTATGATTTTGTTCATCAAAACTGTGATTTTATGCATAAATAAACTATTGCTTGTGCATCAAAAATCTATTGTTTGTACATAAAAAAATGAACAAATGTGTATCAAAATTGCATGCAATATGTTCATCAACATTGTGATTTTGTGTTGGATCGTAAGGGGTTAGCGAGAGCTTGGGAATTAGCGGTTAAGTTGTTCCCAAGACAGCGGAAGTAAATAAAAGCAGGTAAACATAAAGTAATGAACACAGTTCCCTTATAGAGGAACCCCACGACAACCAACCAGTTGTGTGGGTAAACCTCTACCTGCTTGGAGGATTTTGGATGACTTACTTGTATTATTGATTGTTCCTTAGTTACAAACAGCCAGATTCAAACTTATTTGTTCCTACGAGTTCTACCTAACTCTAGCAATACTAATGAATCTTCTCAACCGAGTTCCTAAGCGAACAACTCAACTAAAACAAGTGAATCAAACCTTACACCTTGACTATCACAGTTCCCATTCTCCTGGGAACTTGACTTCGCAGTCGTCGAGATCAGACACTCGCCACCGGGGACTTCTCTTTGTCTTTCTTTCTTTCTCTGGGAGTATAAGTGAGTTCTGGGAGAAGTGCTCTATCCGAGCACTATTCACTTGGCTTTATACTTGTGAATACTTGGGATCCAATTCTTGACTTTCATGTGTGTCCGAAATGCCCCTTGTCTTGTATGCCAAGTCGTTGTCCTTCACATGTGACAATTTGAATTGAGTCAACTTTGAGAGATGATCGGGCCGTTGGATCAAACACATCAGTCTGTTCCTCAAACTGTTGATGAGCTCTCTTGGATTACAGAGTTGCTTGTTGATCTCCGAGTTCATCTTCTCTCTAGGCCTACTCTCCTTTCTGATAGTCTTAGTGCTACATTCATGTGCCGGAATCCCGTTGTTAATAACTGTTCCAAGCACATCAGTCTGTTCCTCAAACTGTTGATGAGCTCTCTTGGATTACAGAGTTGCTTGTTGATCTCCGAGTTCATCTTCTCTCTAGGCCTACTCTCCTTTCTGATAGTCTTAGTGCTACATTCATGTGCCGGAATCCCGTTGTTAATAACTGTTCCAAGCACATTAATATTGATTTTCATTTTGTTCGGAAAAAGGTTGATTCAAATGAACTTGTTGTTCGTCACATCAGTGCTCCTGATTAGATTGCAGATATCTTCACTAAAGCTCTTGGTTCCTCACGCTTTGCTGTTTTACGGTCCAAGTTTCATGTCGGTCATTGCCACGTCTGGTATTAAGGGAAGAAAAGATAATATCAAATCTTCTCCTAATTGTATTTATATTTTCCTATATTATCTTTATATTCTATCCTTTTGTATAGTTAGTCTTATCTTGTATTAGCTTATTCTCCAAGCATGTAATCTTTACTCTAATATAAATACATATCTCCCTAGTTAAGTTAATAGTTAACAGGGATTCCATAATCTTTTTTCTTTTTTTTGGGTCATTGCCACCCCAGTTCAGCGGAGAGCTTTTGCTCCATCAAACGCCTACGTCTGGAGTTCGAGTCTCGCGAGAGCCCCTTTATTTTTAGGTGGGATCTGCTCTCCCAACAAGCATTTCTCCTCCACTGAGAATTGAGCCCTCGACCTCAGCGAAGGAAAGCGTAGCTCCTCCCACTACGCTACATGCTTGTTGGTATTCCATAATCTTATAATTGTTCATTGCTAGATGTATGTTCACTACTGGAAAACGTTAAGTTACGTTATTAGGGATGACGGAAGGCATGACGGAGTACAAAAGGGCAAAAAAAAAAATCTTATCCTATTATATACGGATTGCGGAGTATAAAAAAATCTTAATCTTTTTAATTTACTTTCTATAAATCTTTAAATAATTGTGCCATGTTGACGGATTGCATAATGAAATTCCATATGATGGGCAGGAATGATCATCAATTGGTAGGGGGATCAATAATGAGTTTGAGGTTTTTTTGATTCAATGAATTTGATGGTTTGTAGATTTGTAGTCGTTGAACCAAGTTTTAGATAAATCTTTTAACTTGCAAGTTGCAATCTATACTATAACTAAAGTCGAATCCCTTTATTCTAGATGTCATCGTCTTAACTATGCCACGTAGGCGTTTTAATTTTTTCATTTACCTCTTTGCCCTTTGTTAATTTAAGTATTTACAATCCTTATATAATAATAATAATTCTTATATTACTAATATACAATTATATTTAGATATCTTAAATTTTGGTAAAGTTGATTTTGGAACCTAATCCATTATGGAAAGTTTTATTAAATATAAAAATGTTACTAATATTACTAATATACAATTATATTTAGAGATCTTAAAATTTGGCAAGTGATAGAAACATAATCTTTATTATGAAATAATTTTTTTAAATATAATAATATTACTAATATACAACTAAATTATTTTTAATATATTAGTTTTATTTTTCGATAGGGTAGTTTATACGATAAGATACATATCGTTTTTTAAAAAACCTTACTTATATCAATAATTATTTTTAGAAATGATAGTTTTTTAATAAGACACATATAATTCTTTTAATATCAATTTAATCAAATTTACAAATAAATAATATAATAATTTTATAAATCCGTGCAAGACACGGGAACTTAAGCTAGTATAATGGTAAAGTTGAAACAAATTGGCATAGATCAGGTTAATAAGTGGAGCAATGATCATTATGCTTCTAGATCAAGTTATTTTAGAGAGAACATAATTCCAATTCCACTTATTTACAATGTTTAACATATTATAATCATCCTCTCAAAAAAAAAACATATTATAATCATCAACATAAATTACTCGTTAACAGTTTTCACAGCACATGCCCATCGTATGTTTTAAATTCAATTCTTGCAGGTTGTGCTCTTGGGGATTTGGCTGGCCCTATAATCATTCCGCCTGCTCAACCTATGCGCCTGTGGGTTAATTTGGTAATCTGCAAATCTCTTTCTGCAGGAGCAAGAAATAGGATTGAAAAAAAATATATCGGCATTGCTTATTTTTGGTGGTACTGATGCGGATTCATTTACTGAAGATGCATCAAGTACCATAAGTCCATAACCTCTACGACGTCATAAGCTTTGAGAGTCATAAACTTGGGGGTATTTTCATCCTCAAATCTGATTGATCTTGTTCAATAAGACTTTAGTGTGAATCTGTTGTAGTTTTGAATCTTTTGATAGGTGTGATTTATGAACTCTTAGAATTTGTGTGTTTGTTCTATTGGCCAGGATGTGGTACTTTGATATAACCAATAATAATGCTTGCTCTGTTCTTGGATCTTATGAAAATGGCATATCCACTTTCTTGCAAGTTCTGCTCTTGGTCTTGAATGTAGCAAACTTGAAGTGCTTTTGGCCTTTTGGGTGTACAACTCCGTTAAGAAATTGAAGTGAATAGATGTTCGCCTTCCGTTCCGTTACTCTAATCTGCCCTCAAATAGAATCTATAAAGGGAAAAGCACAAGCCAATGAAGTTGATCCAAAATTCCTTGCACCAAGTTAATGAAGAGAGTGAGTTTCAGAGAACATGGCCTGATACAAAGACTTGGATCATTTTGAAGTTTCTACCTTCTTGTAAATAAACTTTTGTGATGCTCTCCAATTTCCTTAATCCCAAAAAGCTTCAAATTTAAGACTTCCAAGTCTTATCCAGAAGCATTTAAGATTGATCCAAACATGGATGGTTAAGGCTTGCTTCTATAATTCCTAGAAATCAGTTGTATGCAGCTGATATTGGATGAAAAATGAAATCACAGATCATGAATATCTAGAATGGCAAAGTGGTTGGTTTCAGTTTAAGGAGAAAAGTACCAAAATAGAAGATGCAGGCTATGTGTAGCATGTGCAGACAAAGGAGCTTTTGGTTCAAAGTTCATCACTGACCTTATTCCATTTGATTGCTTTACGCCCATTTTTGATAAAAGACAACCAAGTGCTTGCTGAAACTTAGATTATAGGAAAAAAGCATAGGATTCAGCATGAAAAGGAGAAGCAGATGCTTCTGAATTGGTGAACAATTCTAAACATTTTAAAGACTTGAATTTTTTCTCCATTTATGTATCTATTCAGTATAAAAACTTCACTCTTTCTCTACATATATACTACAAGACCTTGTGCAATGTAAACTATAAAAGCAAATGCTGAGATTGATTACTAGAGCAACGGCCTGAATAAACGAGACAATGAGAACTGGACACTAAGTAAAAGTGATCATAAGCAAGGATATATAAAACATCTACAAATATGGAGTATGTTTTTTCTAAACCAGAAACTAAATAACCTATAATGACTGGACCAGCTCTTTGCTGTCATAAACCTTAAAATGTCCACACAAAAAAGGAAAAGGAACCACTACTGTGAATTCTTGAGTTCACCATTTGAGCACAATTTAGCAAACAAGGGGTAACAATCACTCGCATGATAACTACATCCACCAGCAATCTCAGACCATCAGCAAACAGACAAAAATGGAAGATACCATAAAAAATAACTGAAATTGTACCACCCAATAAGTACTTACTAGATCAAGTTCAGTTACAAAGTGATTTGATTCAAAAGATGGATCACAGACGGCAATAGATCAACAATGTACAAAATGAAGCATCAAGTTTCCTCATACTTCAACTAATTTACACTACACTTCTTGGTTTGATCATGTAAACCAAAAAACATACCAAAATACTCCTAAGCAATATGTTAGAAATTATACTAGCGCTATTTATTGCAAGTCACCCACATCAAGAATCCATGTCCACGCATGTTTCTTACTTGGCTTGCTGTTCTGCAACTAACATAGCAATTATGAGTAAAAGCAACAGCAACATTATCAGCTATAAAAATTAAAAGTCATGGCAAAAGTAATATCTTACCTTGAAAGTGACAGCAAAATCCCAACAGTTAAAAGCTATTGCTCGGACCAGGATAACCCGACGCCCTTTCCTGAGTAGCCTCTTTAATGATTTTATCTTCATGCAACCGCTCGAGAATTATGTCCTTACAATCAGCCTTTGATGATCCACGAGCACCAATCTTCTTCTTACTCTCCAAAAACATGTAATCTGAACAATTTTTCTTTTGCGTCTGACTGATATGCCTGTTGCTATCATTATCCGTCATAATAAGGTGATACACATGAACAACCTTCTTTTGACCCATCCTATAAGCCCTGCTTATAGCTTGTTCCTCGACAGACGGGTTCCAAGTTACATCAAGCAACACAACTCTAGAAGCGCCCGTTAATTCAATCCCTTCTGAGCAAGCCTTTGTTGAAGCAAGCATAACCTTGGCTTTGCTCTTTGGCTTGTTGAAATATTCCATTGTTCTCTGTCGGGTTTCCATGTCTTGATTACCCGACATAAATTGAATCTCGATTCCTTCTCTCCACCCAAAGAAGTCCTTAGACATTAGCAGAGCCTTGACAAAGTTGAGCGGGTGAAGGTACTGGCTAAACACAAGAACCTTCTCACCCAAAATTGAGCTAAGTTCAATAAGCCTGATCAGAAACCTCGTCTTTGCACCGTCATCAATATTCCAGCTCCCATTTTTCAGCTCTTGAGAGTAGAAGTCTGGGTTCTTATCCTTGCAGTGCAATAACATTGGATGGACTGAAATCAGCGTCATATTCACATTGGCCTTCAAAGGGTTCCTCTTGGTCATCTCTTCTTTCTTAAAATACATCTTCTGAACCTCAGAAGGCTGCAAGTAGATGACGTTATCGAATAAGCCAGGACATTTGACATCAATAATATTCCTGTTGTAATAGTGATAAAACGGCTTGATCTTCTTCTTGAATTCTCTAATCTTGGCTTTATCAGCCTCATCTACGTTGGTCTTTTTTTTAAAGGGATTTTCTTTGGCCGCAAACTCTTTCCTCACCAAGCACAAGAGGTTGTAAAGCTCGCGGAAGTTGTTTTGGAAAGGAGTACCAGACAGAAGGACTCTCTTCTTCGTCTTCACCTCTTTTAGAATCTTGAACATGAGACTCCTCTCGTTCCTTGGCATGTGGCCTTCGTCGAGAATGAGAATACCCGGCTTTTCAAGCAACAATTCTCTGAGCTTTTCTTGCTGATCAAGAGAGCAAGAGCTCGTTGTGGTACCGTCTTTCTTCTCCTGAGCTAGCTGTGTTAACAAAGAGTAGCTAATGGCAAGCACACACTCATGTTTTTTCCAGCATAGCATCTTGATTAAACGTTTAGCCATACATGTAAGATTCTTCTCATAGTTCTTTCCAAAAAGGGATCCAGCAATAGATGATTCCGCCTCTGAAAGATCTTTATCATTCAAATTTATAAAAGGAACCTCAACTTTCCACTTATCAAACTCTTTCTTCCATGTGAGGAGTATACCAGCAGGGGCTAGGATGACTGGTCTTGAATTCTTGTAAAACTTCATGTGAGCTTCCAAAAAGGCAATTGCAAGCCGTGTTTTGCCGGTTCCTGGAGCGTGGGAGATGATGCAACCGCCTCCTTCACTCCTCGTGTTCCTCACCAACTCGTTTATCCGTGTCCCTCCATTGACATTTCTCCAAATGAACTCAAATGCCTCACGCTGATGAGGATGAAGTGTTTTTCTGATGTCAGGGATTATTTCCCAAACAGTTCCTGCTGGATCGAACTCAGCGTCTTCCTTGAAATGTTGGGCATCGATGTTCGGATCTTCAAAGTAAGGAAGGTTTTTAGCGCCTTGATAATCATACATGAAGTAGCAACTTCTATCCGAGAATCCGAAGGGATTCTCATGCTTCACATGCACCAAAAAAAAAGGAGATGAGTTGTTTAAATTAAGTATTCAGCTTTATCAAGAATGTGAAGTAAATTGCATATTTTAGATGAAGGATTCAGTGACTTACAAAAGGTGGTATGACATACTTAATCTCTTCCCGCACGTACCTGCAAAATTTGCATATAATGCCAATTTCTTCTTCCAAGATTAGATAATGCTTTCCTTCCCTGCAAAGTTGCTCTTGGGTTTTGGCAATATCATCTTCCTGCAGATCATAATAGATATTGGTGTTAATGGCATATAATGGTGCTAACAATTGTATTCCTAGAGAGTGCATTTACTAGCCCACAAAATATTATTGAAAGAGAAGAGCAAATCACACCAAAAATTTGTTCATAGATCAACACAAGTCAATTGATTTCAATGAGCTTCCAGTCTGATAAACTCACAGCTAGATAACCACTTGAAACATCAATGTACTATTTAGGTAATACATTGACATGCTCAAGATACATTTTCACCTACTATCGAGCTAAATCAAAGTCCGCGTAAGGAAAATCAAGAATATTTAATCAATAGCATCTCATCAACAAAAAAAAAAAGAAGAAACAAGTTCTACATGTTAAGTTGGAAACAGATTATACCGGACAAGCAGCAGCAGCAGCAGCGTTAGCATTGGTATCATCATCAGCAAGACAGAATTCCATCATCCTATAAATCGAATGGAACTCCTCCTCGGGGTTCTTAGTATCGATTTCTCCATCAGAATCAACGTTTGAGGAATTGGAGCTCGATTTTGTGTCCACTATTTCATGAGGATTTTTAACTGGCTCCTCAGCAACAATTGTATTGACTTCCTCCACAATTGAATTGATCAACACACGGTGAATCTCATCAGCAGTCAATGGTCTCTTTTTCTCTCTTGTTAATGGCTTCATCATCACCTTTCTTCCACCTCTCTTCAGACCCACTCTTCCTCCACCATTTTCAATTTCTTCTTCTCCATTGTCATCATCATCTTCGTCACCAACATCATCTTCTTCTTCTTCATCCTCACCAACATCATTTTCTTCTTCTTCTTCTTCATCTTCATCCTGCAAATCAAAACATATATGCGCTCCCAAATGACAATCTTCTATGCAAAACTTCTTAATTTATTTAAAATTGAAATTATAATTTCCAACCTAAGCTGCTGAAATCACAAGAAATAGTTGGTAATCAGGGAACATTTCGTACCACAATTAACCTTAGCATGCTAAAGATACAATATAAGTAGGAAAACCCAAATGCAACTCATAAACAACAAACAAGCAACTGAAAGATGTTAAGATAGAAACAGATGATACCTGACAATCATCTGTAGCATCACCACACATGGAATCAATATCCTCTTGACCAGGCTTGCTAGTATCCACTTCTCTCTCCGAATCAAGGTCCGTGGAGCTGGATCTGGTGTCCTCTGTCTCATGGGGCTTAACATGTTCTTCAAGGAATCCCCTACTTATAGAACCATCTTCCTCCTCGTCATCATCGTCAGAGCTGCTACTCTCACTATTTTCACTCTCTTCTTCTTCATCATTCTCCTGAACGGAATCGGAATCGGAATCGGTGTCGGAGTCGGAATCGGACACTTCCTCAGATCCCGATGAACTCGGAAGCACCACAACCTCAGGAGAATTCCGGCTAGCTCGGTTTCTCGAAACAATTTCAACATAGTCATCATCCTCCACTTCTCTCCTGTCACTGCCACGCGTATCGTAACTGAAACTCCTGGATACTTCTTCTTCCTCAACCTCTTTTTCCACATCACGAAGAACAGGGGAAGGAGTTGCAGATTCCGTATCCGACGCCGACGCCGACATCGTCGACGAAGAAGACGATCTACTAGAACCTAGGCTTGCCGATGGAGATGGATTACAATGGGAGCCAGGTCTGGCTTTCTTATACTCTTGGCATTGCTTGATTAGGGCTTCTTCAGTTCGCCGGCGAGTCCGTCTGGCCACCGGCTCCATTGAAGACCAGAATGAAGCTTCTTGAGAAAGGAAGCAGGAACAGAGACGAAAAGGCGGGATTTTTGTGTTGTAGAATGAAGCTTCTTGAGAAAGCTTCTTGTGAGTGAAGACCGCAGATGATGGCAACTGAGAAGACAACGAAATCATTATATACAGTAGAATTAAACACTTTTAACTCATCCAAAAGAGTGAAAAAAAATTAAAATGTTTGTCATTAAATGTATGTGATTTACGAGACATTTGTTGTTGAAAAGTTAATATATCAGGTTATTTTATTTATTGTCCAATAAGCTAAATACTTTTACCAAAAAAATATAAAGTAAATATTTAATTTATCATAATTTTGGACAAATATTAGCATATGTTTTAAATAACAACCTTTTTAAAACAGATTACCAAATTATTAATGGATATTAAAGAAAAAAACTACCCAAATTTGTATGTGTCAACTAGACTTGTCAATCGGGTTGGGTTGGTCATATAGATCGGTTCAGTTATTTTGGATTCGAGTTGAACCGAATTCAGGTTGTTACGGGTCACAGATTAATCGGGTTAGTTCGTTGCAGGTTTTTAGACGAGTTGGGTTAAGTTTACTTTTCATTTAAAGAATGAAATTTAATTATAATGCATTATTTTTTTATGAATTTTTATAATAAAATATATTATAGGTTTCAAAATAAAATTTATAAATTCCATAAATATACTAAATCGGCCAACCCAACTGGTGTCAGGATTCAACCTAACGGGTTTCGGGTCTATCGGGACTGATTTATTTCGGGTTTCGAGTTCAAATTTTTGGGTCTTGACTCTTGACCCTAATTATACTACGTTCTCTCTCTTTTTATAATTTAAAAAGGAAAAAAATATTTTAATTAAAAATGGAAGAAGTTAATCTTACCACCTCCCCCATGGTAATTGCAATTCTCCCATTTTGGAGGAATTGTAATTGCAATTCTAATTATTTTTTTCAGAAACAAAATTACCCTTTCACACAAACCTAGTCCTAAACCCAAAGCTTACACAACTAGGTTTATCAATGGCTTCTTCTGTCGTCTTTTCGTCACCGCTCTCTCTCTCTCTCTCCAACCTCAATTCTACGCTCTTTGCCACTCCTTTCCTTCTCTTCCGTTCTCCCTTCAAATGCCGAGTACGAGGTTGAGGCTGGGGTTGATTCCTCTCTTGGCGTCTTTTTTATTCTTCTTGAGGCAAAGAATAATTTTTTTTAAATGGTTTAGATTCAGCATTTGCATCCTTCTTGATCCATTTTAATCTCATTCTTCGTCTTCAGTTCCACCATAAGACGCTCTATTTCTGATGTTTGTACTTAATACCTCTTGATTTGTATTTTTTTACTTTAATTTTTAAAACATACATTTCTAGATCTAGTATTTAATCTAAATTGGTGTCAGACTGTTGGTGGTTGAATGTATTGAATATAAGAAATATGCGTCTATAAGAAAACTCAATTGAGTGTGGGGAGGAAATCTGGTGCATTTTATCGTTTTATTTATTTTTCGGATAGTTGCCTTGAAAATTGTATTAATTATTTTGTTGGTTCACACCATGATTAGGTTCATCATAAGCACTATTGTTTCATTGTTTTTTGTTCATGGTAGTTATTATGTCATGACATTTGGTTCATGATAGATATTATTTTAATTCATGATGTGATTGTGGTTCATGTCTCTTGTTCCAACCTAGATATGGCATTACCTAGCTTATTTATACTTGATATATTCCAAGCTTTATATATACCACGTCACTCATAAGTGATAATAACTTCTTCCCTCAACTCTATAGCGCACCTATGATTAGGAAAAAGGCTTCTTATTTTTTATTACTAACTCTCAATAGATTATAATTTTTCATTTTTTGGGTTACTAGTTGTTTTTATAAATGTAGCCTTGTAAGTCGATGAGTGAATAAAAAATACACTTGTTTGATTGCAAGTTGATAATTTTTTCCATCATGTTTGTCTAGTTTGAGATGAAGTTCTCATTTTGATGTGCATTTGTCGAAATTAATATTCGATATTGTCTTGGCCACATGATTCAAAGGATTTGGTGGTGTGCTTAATGATGCAAATTGTGTATATTGTTGCTTGTTCCTAGTACGAAGACGTTGCTATAATAACATCATATTCAATTCATATTTTGGCGATTTTGATTGATTTGAAATGTTTGGACATCAACTTTTCGAATGATTATGTCATCTGGTAGTCTAATAGCTTAAGTGGTAGAGCATATTGAATGTGCACATAGACGTGGGTTCAAATCCCACATAAGCTAACTCTTCACACGAGTTGTGATTTTTTTTTGTTCATGTTTCTATAAGTTTTGGTTCATGATAGTTTATCTTACAACTCATGTCCTTTAAGTTATACTGGTTATTATTTTGGTTCACATCTTTTGGTTCATGGTATTTTTCATTTGGTTCATGTTCTTATAAGTACATGTTCATAATATTTCATCTCACGGGTCATGACTAGTTCATTAAAATTGGTCTATTGGTTTATGACCTTACATTATTAGGTTCATAACAATTGTCAATAAGGTTCATTACATGTACTTCACATTATATGTTATTTTGTGTCATGTATTCATAAATGGTATTCTGTTGGTTCGTTTCTTTATAATTAAGTTCATAACAGTTGTCAATAAGGTTCATGAAATTTATTTCATAATACTTGTCAATTTTGTCATACAATCTAGTACATAAATCGTATTTTGTGGCTTTATGTCTTTACACAATTAGGTTCATAACAATTGTCAATAAGGTTAATGAAATTTAATTCACAATACTTATTACTTGTGTTATATTCTAGTTCATAAATTGTATGGTTTTATAATTTGTATCTTAGGTTTATAATTTCTATCAATATGGTTCATAATTTATGAACAATAAAAATTAATAATTTGCAATATTTTCAATGTCTTTCTCATGTCCCCATTTCTAAGCCCTGCAATAACATCCAATACATCATATGATGTATCAAGTTTATAATAGAGAAACAACTTGTCAAAAGAGATAAATAAGAAGATCTACTTACGAATAGTAGTAATGTAGATGATAAACACATGGTTCACATAGTGAAAATTATTATGTTATGGGTGATAATCCACACAAATTGAAATCATCAACAAAATCAATTGAAGGCCATGAAAAATTCAATGAATAACACTAACACATTATTAAGTCTATATAATTCAAAGTAACATAATTATGAAATCAAAACCTCCCAAATAAGAAAAACCCCTAATAAAAAAACCCTAAATCTTACCTAAAATTATTAAAATGCAAAAATACTTCAACCTATGAAGAAAGTATTGTGATTTGTGAAGGATCTTGAAAACACTAACTAAATTCTATTGAAACATGCACAATGATAGAAGGAAGAAGATCGAACAATGGCTACAAAATCGCATTATAGGGTGAAGAGGGAGAAAACAATGCAACATAATCTAATTTATGTCAAAAATGACATCTCCGCATCTGATCTCGATTCTTGAAATGTATATACATAACATAATTTATGAAGGATCGGGATGGAGGGTTGGAAGGGGAATTTCAATTTCTTGTTGGTTCAACAAGTGTATTCATGATGGTTCTATTTGAAGAGCACCAACTGCAACTCAATTCTCAATCTCTAACATTAGAGTAGCCGATTTGATAAATCAAGGACCGTGCTTTTGGAACATGCTTCTTTTGTCAATTTTTACTAGCATTGATACACGGTTGATTAGTAGTATTTCCTTATTTGAAAGTACATATTATGATGTTTTGTTTTGGCCACACACACAAATCAAGCTCGTATATTGTTAAATCGTGATATTGGTATAGAGTTCTTAGCAATATGGAACACTTCAAACACCATCCAGACCAGATTTGTCGTTGGAATTGCAGCTGAAATCTGAAAGTACCTCCTAAGCCAAGATTTTTTGCTTGGCGGGTGATTTCAGGTTCGTTGAGTGTCATAGCACATCTTTTCTCTTGCAATATTGTTCAGGATGATAGTTGTTCAAGATGTAATAGAGCCCGAGAATTTGTTTGGCATGTTATGTTTGAATGTCCACTGTCACAACCCATTTGGAAACGTTGTCCTTTGTTTTCCCTATTGTCGACTTGTTTCTCCGACGTTTTTGTTGATATTGCAATACACTTGAACAAGTTGGAGTTCTGAGACTAACTGATTTCTTGCTCTATTCATGGGTTGCTTGGACACATCAAAATCGTCAAAGTATTCCGACATTCTTCCTCAACCAATGCCCATGTGCTCTTGCAAGGCTTCATGACTATGTTACTGGATTATCAGTCTTGTAATGCGTAGTCCGACAACTCAATTTCAATTCCTCCTGGCTCCTGTTATGTTTCCTATTGGTTGGACACCACCACTACTCTCTTGTTTTAAATTGAATGTTGATTGATGCAGCGCTTTATCCTCTAACTTGGTTGGCCTAGGAGTTGTTCTACGTGATTCGTATGGCTTTGGTAAGGCCGTTGTGGTGCATCGATATGAGGTCTCTTGGTCAGTTGATTTAGCAGAAGCTTTTGCACTGAAACTTGGTCTATCCTTTGCACATGACATTCACATATCTAAAACTCAGGTGAAATCTGATTCTTCCAATGCTATCCTGGGAGTCCATTCTCAAGTCCCAAACTATACTTACCTTGGTTTGCTCATTTCTTCGAAGGTCTTTATTAGAAAAGTTTACTATATCATCGTGTATACAAATCCGTCGATCAAGGGAATGCATTAGGACTAGGGATGTGCGTCCGGACCGGACTGGACCGTATTTATTCGGTCTGGTCCAGACCGGTGGACCATATCTCTAAAAAACTATGGACCGGGGGTCCGGTCTCGGGTGTTGTCCTTTGCCCAGACCGCGCCTGTTTCGCGGGAGCCTGCTGCTCGACGTTGTTGGTCTTGGCCTGCCTTGGGCCTTGCGGCACGGTGTTTTCTCCTGATGCGGGGTTGGCGCGTCCCTTTTCGTTTGGGTTGTACAAAGGGACGCCCTTTCCCTTATAGCCTCGCTGCTTTCCGCCAAAGCAGTTCCAATTGCCACCGCCACCACCGCGGTTATTGTTGCGGTTGTTGTTTCTGTTGTTGTAGTTGTTGTTGTAGGTTTTGTTCCTGTTGTTGTTGTTGTTGACAAGGTTTTGGGCCTGCGTCACATACGCATCCCTCGTGGATGGCGCGGCAACCTTCGCCTTTCCCTTAGCCTCGGCGACAATTTCCTTGTCAGTCCTCGATCGAAAGCTTTGGTTGGCAACGTCCTCGGCATATACCTGGGCCGTGATCCGGGCACATAGGTTGTCGTACGTCGTCGGGCACTTCAAGAAAATGTAATCTTGAAAGCCCCCTGGCACAGGTTGCCCATGAGGGTGACGCGCACCGACGATTTGTCGATATGTGCGATTTTTGCCACCGCGGCTGTGAACCTCGTAAAAAAGGTTCCCAGTGACTCGCCCTCTCCCTGCTCGATACCGCGGAGATCCCGCATGTTCTTCTTGCGCTTCCTCGAACCGCTGAAGTGTGCGATAAAGGATTCGCACAATTGAGCGAACGAGGCCACATACCCAATCTTGAGGCTTATGAACCACGTCATCGCGGCCTTTTCCAGTGTAGTTGGGAAAATGCGGCAGAAGATGGCGTCATTGTAAGAGTTGACGTTCATTTGGACAGCAAAATGCTTCACAAGCTCCTCCGGATCCGCCGCGCTGTCGTAAAGCCCCATTTGCGGTCTATGGAAACCCTTGGGCATGGGCGCGCTTTGAGTCTCGTCCACGAACGGGGAAAGACTCCCTGCCTCAACGTGATGACCTCGTGATCGTGACTTCAGGTTGTGCATCGCGCTCCCCGCCGTCTCGGACAACTCCGGATTCTGCATCCTCGAACGACTCGAGCGGGACCTCGAGATCTACATGGGGTCCCGGGGAGGTCTCTCCGTTGACGATCCGTTGGTCGACGTCTCGCGCCCCGGCACATGCTCGGGGATGTAAACAGGGTACGTACTCGAAGTGGGGTTGGCCTGGGGCGGGTAATGGGACGTATGAAGGGGCGAAACCCTGCTGGTATTGCCCATATCCCGGGTAGGGATATGGGTTCGGGGGAGCGCCGCCCGGACCATACCCCTGGAATGGGTAAGGGTTTTGTGGCGCGTTGCACGCCCACCCCTGAGGGACCACGAACGGACAACCCGGTGGTCCTGTGTTCATCCACTGCGAGGTTTCGGGCATGTTATTGGGGTGTTGGGGGAAGAAGTTGTTTGGACAGGCCATTTTGAGGGATTCAAAAGCCAAGGTTTGCACAAATCGGGAAATTGCTTAGGATGAAGAGGTTCCCACAGACGGCTCCAGTTATGAAACCTAAAATCAACCAGCGCTAGAAGACAAGAAATGGGATTACTTTTATTCGATTGTGCAAAACACTTGATCTTTATTTATTATTTTTATGACGAGATCACACGTCAAGAAGTTACAAACAAACGAAATTACAGGTCGCGAGGTTACAAACAAACGAGATTACACTTCAGATCTCCTAAGAGTATTCGAGATCTCGATCTAACAAGGTTCGAGATCTCCAAGTCACTACAGGATTCTATCACCAACAGGTGGTTTAACGAGCTCTAGTGGCGAGTTTGAGGAGTTTGAGTTTGAGTTTGAGTTTGAGCATGGTGATTGTGGCCTGCGAGATGATGCAGCAAGATCTTTGGCGTGAAGATTCTTTGTGCGACTTGAAGTCTTTTTGTGGACTTCGCTTATTTGTAGCGTGGCTTTTGACGGTGATTCAACACGTCGATCTTCAACGAGCAAGATAGTTCTTAAGTTCAAGATGTTTTTCGACCCCTTGCTACCTACGAGGTTCCCCTCTATTTATAGAGATTTATGGAGTTGGGTTTTGGTGCTTGCTCGATGTGGGATGCCCGAGATCAAGTTTTCTGATTGGTCAAGTGTGAGGTGGTCGATCATTGGTTGGAGGAGAGGTGACCGCTGAGTGGCTTAGACAGGACGGGGGTGTCAGCTTTTGTGCAACGAGGTTTAGACCTCGTGGCCGAGGTCTTGAGGCCTCGCAGAGGTGGTTTTTTTTTGTTTTAATTAGAGATGGGTACGGTAATGGGCCCTGAATTTAGCCTTGGGAGCCCCGTCGGATCCGTTATTCCTCGTATCCCGGCCCCACTTCTCATTTCGCCATTTTGGGCACCATAACAAAGCTAGGCTAGTGGCAAAAGGCTTCTCTCAGAGAGAAGGAGAGGACTACTATGATATCTTTTCCCCTGTTGCTAAGTATAAAACCATGAGATTGATGCTTGATATGTCTGCTGTTTATAATCTTGAAGTTGAACAAATGGATGTTAAAACAGCTTTCTTGCATGGTGACCTTGAAGAAACTATATATATGAAACAGCCTAAAGGTTTTGTTGATCCTTCGAAACCTGATCATGTAGGCTTTTTGAAGAAATCCATATATGGCTTGAAGCAATCACCTAGGCAGTGGAATATAAAGTTTGATAATTGCATGAAATCTTTAGGGTTCTAGTCTAGCAAGTATGATTCATGTTTGTACTTTAAGCATGTCAAGTCTGATTTGCCCATTTATGTCTTGCTTTATGTTGATGATATGCTTTTGATTTGCAAATCCATGTCTAAAATCAATGATGTGAAAAGGGCCCTTAGAAAGAATTTTGATATGAAAGACCTAGGTCATGCTCAAATGAACCTAGACATTAAGATTGTAGAGACAGGTCTAAGAAACAAACCATGCTTACTCAATCTAATTATTTGCATAAGGTGCTTGATAGATTTCATGCTTTGAATGCTAAACCCTCCTCCATTCCCTTAGGAGGGCACCTTGACTTGACTAAAGCCAAGTTGCCTCTCTCCAAAGATGAGGAGGGCAGAATGTCTTCTATCCCCTATGATGTTGTTGTTGGTTCAGTTATGTATGCTATGATTTGCACCAAACCTGATCTTGCTTTTGCCATCAGTGTTCTGAGTAGATATATGTCTGAGCCATGTGAAAAACATTGGCATGCCATGAAATTCTGTTTGAGATATATTGCTGGCACTGCCAAATTTGGATTGCTCTATGGTGTTCATTCTTCTCCTTCTAAACTCTATGGTTATGTTGACTCTGACTTTGCAAGCAATAAAGACAATAGAAAATCCACCACCTCATATGTCTATACTTGGTGTGGAAATTGCATCTCTTGGAAGTCTCAGCAACAGTCTATTGCAGTTCTATCCTCTACTGAGGCAGAGTACATAGCTGCCACTGAAGCTTCTAAAGAAGCAATTTGGCTCCAAGGACTGTTGAGGGAAATTGAAGGTAAGAACTATATGTCCAAATTGCATATGGACAGTCACTCAGTCAGAGTGCCCTCTATTTGTACAAAGATCCTATGTATCATGAAAAGGACCAAACATATTGATGTGAGGTAACATTTCATCAGGCAAAAGGTAGCACAAAGAATTATTTTGGTTGAAAAGATTGATGGTAAGAAGAATCCTGCAGATTTTGGTACCAAAATTGTTACAACTGATAAGTTTAACTTTTGCAGGGATTTCCTACAGGTGATCAAGCCAGAACAGAGCTGAGGAGGGTATAATGGGTTGGTGATAAAAAGACTGTAAGACCAGGGATCAACAAAACAAGGAAACAAGTGTTACTCTTGATGTAAACTTAGGAACTAGGAGGGCAAATTGTAGAGTTGTATGTAATTGGGCTTGTAATCTCCTAAGTTTGGATATTGGGTTTGTAAGTGTATAATCTATTGTATGTGTGTGCGTTGCCAGACTGGGCCTATTCTCGCAGGAGCTTGTATTGGGCCAAACTCCCCAATACCGGCACCCGAGACAACCCAATTCGGTGACTCTAGCTCATTAACTAGAACGACGTCGTTGTAGCACTAGGGTTTAAGTGAGCTCTTTAAAAGCCTCGTTTTCTCCCTTTGTGCCGCTTGTTGGATCAATTCAGAGAAGCTTCTAGGTTTTCCTTTGAGAGCGTTTGCTTGGCCTTGCTTGCCTGAGCTCGACAGCGATGACCTGGGCTCCCTCTGAAATCCAAACAAGGAAGAGAGAAAGAGATTGCACCTTGGAGACCTTTGTGGTTGTTCGACCAGTTCGAACTGTGCATTTCTCACTTTGCTTCTCTCTTCCGATTGCTTGCTTGTTCTACAGTTCTCTTTGCCCTCTGAACTTCCCCTTGGATCTCTGGCATTTCGATTGAGGCTCAAAGCCAAATAAAACTTCGTTTTCTTGTCTTTGCTTTTGATTTTTGTTTGCTTTGAAATCTATTGTTGTATTCCACACTTCACAGGTGAAAAATCCGATTCTTCCAATGCCATCCTGGGAGTCCATTCTCAAGTCCCAAACTATACTTACCTTGGTTTGCTCATTTCTTCGAAGGTCTTTATTAGAAAAGTTTACTATATCATCGTGTATACAAATCCGTCGATCAAGGGAATGCATTAGGACTAGGGATGTGCGTCTGGCCCGAACTGGATCGTATTTATTCAGTCTGGTCCAGACCGGTGGACCGTATCTCTAAAAAACTATGGATCGGGGTCAGGTCCCGGGTTTGGACCGGTTTAATGATAACCATATAATATCATTGTATAATTTTCTGAGTCAGTGTATAATTTCATTATTTTTCTCTTCAAATAATTTACAAATGCGTATGAAATGTTAACATAGAGTTAATTTACAAGGAGGTCAGTGCAAGTGCAGTGCTAGGCACGTACACTAAACACTTCGTTTGCTTTCCGTGCAAACTTGGGCTAGCCAGAAGCACAAAACTCACACATGTCTTTTATTGTTACGGTCCTACGGTCTGGACCGTAAATCCCCGATCCTGTCCCAGTTTTGGATCGGGACCCGAATTTTTAAAATATTACGACCGAGGACGGACTGTAAATTCAAGTCCGGTCCGGTCTACTTGTCCGGTCTGGTCTGCCGGTCCGGTCTTAGTTTGCAGAGCCTTAATTAGGACATAATATTGCTCGCATTGTTCCCACTTCGAGTCTAGAACAATTGTTTGTAATTTTGATTCTGCAAAGCATTATAGCTTGGACGGAAGTTGATACATAACTACCCTAAAAACATGATTTGAGAACAATTTCAAGTAGCACTAATATACAATATGATGTTTAAAAAATTACAATAAAAATAATTGTTTCACTTTGATAAATAGTTTCGTATAATTGTATTAAGACAAATAACTACTCATTCCGTTCATAAATACATGTCATTTTAGCCTGATTGTTTTGTTGAATAATACTTGTCATTTGAAAAATTTTCACAACTTTATTTAAGATATTATTCTCATTATTAAATATAATTACAAAAATATATAATAGAATGTAAAAGATTTTTTCTAAGATTGTGAGTATTTAGGTAAAATCATATAATTTCTTAAATTTTGAGACATACTGGCATGGCATGTATTTCTGAACAAATGTAGTATATAGTAAAAATAAATCATAATAAGATTTTTTTTAATTGTACAAATGGCAATATCAATACATAATCATTAAAATTATATTAAGACAATAACTTTATACCCTCAAATCCCTAGATCCCGGAATCCACACTGGAGAGCACCCACACCTGAAATGGCGAGCCCTAATCCAAGCGAGATAGCACCCACAGCTGAAATGGCGAACCCTAATCCAAGCGAGATAGCACCCACAGCTGAAGAGGCGCTCACACCTGACTCGAAAACTACCAAATCCATCAAAATGGCAGGTCTGGCTGATTATTTGACTTTCATTTTATTCTAGATGCTATGTTTTCATTAGCCATTATTGGAATTGGCACCGAAACCAAAGGAAGAGAACACTCGTTCTTGTGAAAATTTTGTGGGCTAGGTTGTTGAGTTCCTTTTTAGTCCAAGTATAGATCTAACTAATGCTAGAATTTATCAATCGATCAATTGAAAACTTAATCAATAAATTGGAGGATTCCAAAATGTGTGTTTGCTCTACTCTTTATCGTGTAATATAAGAGAAATGGAAATTAAATAATTTGATTGCTCTCGACTCTATATCTCAGAGCACATATTTTTAGTCTATAAATTGGATTCTTGTGCATAGACGATAAATTGGATTCTGGTGTAAATGATTAAAATGGCTGCCTTAAGCAATACAAGCTGAGTGTCAGCTTTTTCTTTTCTTGCAGGTGTTGCGTTTGGATCTATCTCCATTATTTGCTACCTTCTATGCATCTTCGGTGTGTTTGGATCTATCTCCATTATTTGCTCACCTACAAAACAAACAATCTGTTATGGAGTAATATGTTTCTCATGTGGGTTTGGGGCTATCATATTAATTGGATATTTTACCACACTATACAAGGGATGGCAATTTCAATTCGACAACATCAACCATTGGGCAATCAAGTTCATCATTACTAGTCATCTAGTATTTTTACTCTTAGGCTCTAAAATCTATTCTTACCTAAATATAATTTCAGAGTTTGTTTTCTACCAGTTACTTCTCCTTGCAGCCTTCTTTTGGTGTTGGGAATATATTTTAGGAAGGCACCATCGTTTAGGTTTAAGTGCCACAGCATTATCAATGGCTGCCTCTATGCTTGTGTCTTTACAAAATGTTGGGGAAGCAAAATTATACCACCTAGTGTTGTTGATTTCTTTAGCCTATGTCCTATTTTACCTTACCCACTTTCCATATGAGGTTGAAAACCAGAACTTGAATCGAAATGAAGGTGATGAGGATGACTTGAATCGTTCGTTACTTGAAAGAAATCAGGATAATGTTTAAGGTAATTGCTATCCTAATTTATTTTTTGACAACTCTCATCATTGTAACAATATTAATATTATTACTAACTTATCAATACAGGATCTCTTCTATACTAATTTATTTTGTTGACATCTCTTAACATTGTAAGAATATTAATATTATTATTAACTTATTGATGCAGGATCTTCTACCTAGCTGCTGGATTCTTGAGAGCACTTAAGAAGACTTTTTAAAAAAAAAAACTGTTGCATCTTGAATGATGTTGTTAAGGCTATACTGTTTAGAGCACTTATTTATGCAGTTGCCACTGATTTTAATGGGTTTTTTTGTCAGAACTAACAGGCAATTAGAAATTTTCTGTGATTAATTTCATTCTATAACTAATGATATTTCAGGGCCAAGAGAAGGCTCTCAGACCATTTTGCCTTTTAATAAACAGGTCCTATTTTATAATGATTGAGATTTGCAATCTGAAGTTAAAATGTACTTTTAACTCACCTTGCGATACTGTACTTTGGTGCATCAAGAAAGGTATGTGAAAGATATGGATATCTCATCCTCAGCTGCTGTAAAACTTTTACAGCGAAAAGTGCAGATTTTATCTTGTCAAGCTTGTACTCAAGGTCTTTGAAGGACCGGGGCTTTTGGATTGGAGACTTGCCAGTCTCTTCTCCTTTCTGCAACTTTGCCTTTCTATACAAGCTGGGCAGCTTCAAGCTTCTTGATGAATTTATTCCTGGCAAACTCCACTGAAACATATTAATAATTAGGATTGCATGGCAATAAATACATGCAAGATTAGAAGTCTGTAGGTATTTCTCTTTTTAATGTCTTCATTTTTCAAGTTTGTAGATGATTTGTCATTCCTTGTCAGCAAATTTTTGATATTCCCAATGAATCATTAGAGTCAAATGGTTGAAAGATTCGCAAGCAGGATCAAAGACAAAAACAAGACATTCAAAAAAGTCAGTACTCATAAACAGATAAACTTAGCATCTGAGTACAATTCTTACCGCAATGGCCAATGAGCTCAAAAGCAGCCTAAATCTTGGATGATCTCTGACAACTTTTTGCCAACCTGCAATAACAGAATTCCAAAATATTTATAGTGCCTTGAAGTTTTAGAATTAAGAAATATAATAAATACTAAGCAAGCATACTTAATTTATATTGATAGATGTAACAGCTTCCTTCATATATCTAATCTGTCAGGTTTCCTAGCCGATCATGGAATTGAAAATTGGAAAAGTTACCAAGAACAAAAATATTATCAAGCTGGTTCTTTTATACACGGTTGACAAGCTTCAGGTATAAATTTAGTTAATATGGTCTTTTCAAAAGCAGAAAGATCGGCTCCGCCTTCCAACATTGCTAAGCATCACTTTAAGAACACCTCTTAGCATTATCCACATCATATTTTCATCAGAGACCTTATCTATAAACAAATTTATATAGCAGACAATAACTTCATAATAAATGATAAAACACGATGTCAGATGCAACAACAATTTTACCTGAAGTTTAGTCAATATATGTGCGATTATTTCATCCCTAGCTAAACCGAGTAGAGCTCGGCATGCAAGAGCACGACCACAATCAAGCATAACAGGAGGTGTAACTATCCGTGTCTGAATCAGCGGTAAGAGAACCTTAATGCCACTATTTGACCGGACCACATCTCTTGCTTGGCAATAACCTTGTTCTAATTGTGCAGCTAGTCCAGCACATCCTGCTCCAGCAGCCAATATTATTCTCCGCTCACCAACCGGACCAGATGATACTGGTGTCTGTCCAACTACACCATTTCGTTCTCGTGGTTTACTCTGGTAAGATATAGAAGCTTGATCTGAAGCATCCTGTTCTCCATTTCTTCCTCTAGGCTCCATACTAGGGCCATTACTGCTTTGAGTGAAAGTAGACTGTTAACCTTGTGCAAGGAAAGATTGGCTTATGGCTAATGGAATGTGGAGGACAAACAAGATTGACCAACACATTTAATGCTTGCTTTATAATCTGCAAAACTCAACAAATAGCTTAAATTAATTTGTTCTGCCGAGAAAAACAAAATGTTTTTAGGAGTACTCAATGAGAAGAAACAAAACCATACCTCAGGATCAGAATAACCAGGACCACTAGCAGCATCCAAAAGGACAGCAATACCAACCCGGTTATTACTTAATGTAGCAGTTACAACCAACTTGCAACTATAGTGAACCAATGTGACAATCTGCAGAACACCTAACGCATACTGAAGCGAGTCACGCAAATAACGCTCAACAGTTGGAGCCTACACAAGCATTCATCCATGACAAATCACTGGTTAGATATCAGGAAGAAAAAAAAACCCAAAAAAGGAATCAAGGAAATTAGAGAACAATTACCTGACACAATTCAAGCATTGTGATCTGCCCATTACATGTAAAAAACTTGTTGACTGCAGACCATCTGGCTCTAACTAATGCAGGACCAAGCTTCCAATCTCTCTGAATCTGGAGAAAAACTGCATCCATGACCTCATTGCTTATGTCAAGTGGCTTATGAGCAGCCCTTACACATGAAATATTCCTGATGACACATAAAAACAAAAAAAAAATACTAATTCGAATAATTACTTGTAGCCAGATTTTTAATTTTAAAAAGAAATGACAAGTCAGTTGAGTATGAGAAGGGAAGGGGAAGAAGCTGGTGAATTACATCCAAAGCAGAACCCCTGAACAGCTCAGCAGCAGCATCTCCGGCAGCTTTGATAGCTTCAGGAGGCCCATTCGCAGCCTTAGCTTCAGCTTCAGCAGCTCTCACAGCGGACCTTATGAGAGCAGAAATATCTTTACTACCAACTTTATACTCTTCAAAACAGGTAACATGATCCTCCTTTTCACTTGCACACCCATCAGACACTATCATGGTCGCAGACATTCTAGCATCTGATACTAGTTTTACACCTAAATTATTTATTAAACTCTCCACATTGTCATGGATTTCTCCTAGCTGGCTTCTTGGCCCAGGGGAGACCAAGTGTTGTTCAATCTCTACAGCACCTTCATGAGCTCTCAATCTTTCCCGAGACCTTGGCAACCCACGAGTTACCCTACCCCCTAAAAAATTCATCTCTAACGGTATCGTCAACATCTTCATTATGAATGGATCCTAGAATCATTAAAAGGATCTATATCACTAGATTGCCTCATCCTAGACCGTCCTTCATCTCTACCTCTGCTACAAACAGCACTTACACTTGTATTCTTCTCCATTACATGACTACTTTGACTGGCACTTTTCTCACCCAAAATCCTAGTACGAAGATAATGCATGAGCTTAGCAGGCATACCAGACATCAAGACCTCTTCGAAAAATTGACCTGCACTGTAACCATGTTTTTTATGTCAAGAAAGAAATCAGATATCACTTTCAGAAGTTAGTGAGAAGTTTAGTCAATAAGAACACTAGTATTTACCCAAACCTGGTAAGACAGACAGCAAGAAGTCCAGTGGAATAAGTGCTACGCATCTCAGAATCATCAGTTGAGGCACTTGAATCCATCACCCAGTTCCTTAAGCTTTCCAGCACATCTTCTTCAAAAAGGTAGGGATTTTGTACAGCAATGCTTACCACTTGAGATTTAAACTTACTTCCCATATAAAAACATTTGCAACCATTGAGATACTAGAAGATTGAATCATATATTACCTTCCATGCTGGTGAATAACTGAGAAGTACCCTTAAAGCAGCTGCCTGGACAGCAATGGAGTACCTAGTTTCAAGTAGAAATTTTGACGATACTAACTCAAGGAAATCATCATCCCCTGTTTATAAACAGCAGATAGATGAATTTTCAGAGTATCAAAACAACATTAGCCATTAATTGAAGTTTAACAAAATAACTATTAACAAAGCGTAGTTTAAACCCTCACCACGACCTCCACTTCCACGCCTCGTTAACGGCTGATGAGATGCTGACCGTCCATCCCTTCGATGGCATCCTTCATAGACTGCTCAGATGAGAAGGTAACGAAGCCGAATCGTCTGGATCTGCCAGATTAAAATTCAAACAAATAAAGATCAGATCTAGAAGAAATTAAACAAATTAAGATGCCTAATAAGTAGAAAAAAGAAGATCAATTGGGGGTTTCGAAACCCAACAAAATCGAATTGGGTAGTAAACTACGAAGATTAAATCGATTTGGATAGAAAATTAGCATATCTAAATCAACTCAATCGAAATTGATCTCCTGCTCTGAAGAGATGTGAAGGTTGAAGGCCGAAAGCAATGAAAAGTGAAACCTAGTTGTGGAGAGAAAGAAAGGGGGGCGGGTTATAGAACACAACTAACATAAACTCATCTATTCAGATCCGCTTCGTACTTTCCTATGATAGTGTCGACATGTGTAATTACCCGTTTTGCCCTCTTGACATTCGTTGAACAACTTTGAGAAATAAAAGGAAACAGAATGCTAAAATTCAAGGGTCGTTTGAGACGGAAGGCGGAGGTGGGTTCGGTTCCGAACCGGCGGTTCGGGTTCTTCCGGACCCCTAGTTCCACGATTCGGTTTCCGATTCCTGTGTTTTCTGATTTCTGAAGCTTTAAAAAAGTAAAAATAAACGTTGAAAATGCAAAACCGCTATCGTTGCATTTTCTTCTCATTTTTTATTTTGTTGAAGGGACGGAACCGAAAACTACCGGGACGGGGTTTTTTTGCTTATTTTTTTCATTTCATTTTTTAGTTAAATTAAATTTACGGAAATTTCGCGTGGTAACCTCGAGGTTTGAAGTTATTCATGAGGTGTACCAAAGTTTGACATAATTCACACGGTAACCCTAAGGTTCATATAAAATTTACGTAATAACCTTTGGATTTGTACGAAATTCATCAAATGTACAAAAAGGTTAAAATTAACATTAATCATTCATTTTGTTTATAAAACATTGTTTTTTAAACAATCTTAAAGTATAATCTTATTCACTACTTTAATATCAAATAATTATTTTATTTAATTTCTTCAAACATTTGTTACTATATTTTTATTTATAAATTAATCAGCTAAAAAGCTATTAAAATAAATATTTTTCTCATTTATCAAAGTTAAGATGGTTTTTTTAAAAAATTATCAAATAATTTAATTATTTATTATTTAATAAATGAGGATCAAGTAATGTAATTTTAAAAAGAAAATTCTTCAAAATATAAATAATTCAAGCTTTAAATTTTCATTAATTTTAGTCATTTTTTCGTCAATAATTATTTTTGCATAAATATTTTTGAATAAAAAAATCCAAATTTGTAAACAATATAAATTTTGATCCTTTAAATTTTAAGAAATTTTTTTTGCGTTTTTTAATTATTTTTTTAGCTTTTTTATTGTTTATATTTTAGTTCTTTGTTTTTTCGTTTTTTTTTTCAAAATTTTAATTTTTTCATGTTTTTTCAAAATTTCAATTTTTTTTGAATTTATAAAAAAGTTATATTTTAAAATTTTTATTTTTTTAAATTTTTTAGTTTTATTAAGTTAAAATTATTAATTAATGTTCATTTTAACTTTTTGGTTATGTGACAAATTTAGTTTGAACCACAAGGTTATTTTGTAGATTTTGGCTATACCTCAAGGTTATCGCATAAATTATGTCAAACTTTAGTACATCTCATGAATAATGTCATATCTTAGGGTTACCATGTGGAATTTCCGTTAAATTTATATATGTATAAGAAACACATAAAAAAAGGTTACGAGGAATCACCCTCTAAAATTTAAACAACTTCTTTTAGTAATAAAAGGTTATAATGAATCACCATCTAAAATTCATTAGTTTTATAAGAATATAGGCGGGAAAACCGATAGAAAAAATTAGTCGACCCTTAGGACTAGTGCTACCTTGGACTTGAATGGAATCACAAAGATCAAGGATGTCATTTAGACCTGTTAATCGGGTCAAATCGGGCGGGTTCGGGTTCAGTTATTTCGGGTTCGGGTTAAATCGGGTTCGGTTTTGTTATGGGTCACGGGTCAATCGGGTCGGGTTGTAGCGAGTTTTCGATCGGGTCGGGTTGACCAGCGGGTCTAAAATATCCTTTTTTTTATGATTATTAAAATTAATTTTTAATTAAATAATAATATTTGATTATAATATATTATTTTCAATTATTTTAATAATAAAATATATTATAATTTTCAAAATAAAATTTAAAAATTCTATAAATATACTAAATCGGTCAACCCAATGGGTTTCGGGTTCTATCAGGTTCGGTTAATTTCGGATTTCGGGTTCAAATTTTCGGATCGGGCGGGTTCGGTCAACTTTTGACAGCTCTAATGTCATTGTTATTATTTTATTATAAAGCTAGGCATGAAACCATAATTTAGAAAATGATTTTAGTGCAACAAATCTTGTTTAAAAATGAATATACGGTATTTCTAATGCGTGAGTCTATGGTATTTTGATTAGCTTTTTAGGAAAAAAATTTAAAAATAAAATATGTATAATTGCAAATGCTAAAACAATGAAACTAACAAACAAATATTATTTTATCTAAATTGTCACGTTAATGTGTAATTGTGTACCCATAAATCCATGTATATATATATCAAATATCCCAAAAGACATACATATATAGGATTAGGGGAGGATCAAGAGAAACATAAGTTATAGATGATGGTGCGCGAAATAGCGGCGTATGAGTAGTATACATATGGCACGGGGTAGAAGAAACCGACGAGGTCCTTGAGGTCTTTTCCCAAATGATTTTTCTCGTACCTCTCCAAAAAAGGCAAAGTCCCTGCCCCGCGAAACCTCGAAACCACGGGAGCGAGATCCCAAACCTCACTGATTCAATAATAAATGTGGTTAGAGAGCTTGCCACGAGGTCCCAAGCTTGCATATTCAAAAGCTGGTATCCCCGCCCCGCCTAAGCCAGTCAAAAGCCGCATAACTCCCGGCCAATGGGCCGCCACCTACATCTCGACCAATCGAAGGGCCGAAACTCAAGCATCTCACATCGGAGGTTGGCAAAAACCATGATCTTCAAACGTCTATAAATAAGAGAAGATCTCGAAGGCTGCAAGGGGTCGAAAAACATCTTGAACGTACAACTCAAGAACTATCTCGTTGATTGAAGATCGACGTGTTGAATCATCATAAGATCCACATTACAATCAAGAGAAGCTCTAAAAAAATACTTCAAGTCACCCAAAGAGAACTCGTCCCAAGCAGGATCTCGTTCAAGCTGCTTTGCAAGCTACAATCCTTGTATAAGCTCACAAGTGGTGTATAACCTCATTCGACAGACGCTTATTCTATTTGTAATAGGAACGAATCTCGCTAGTATTTTGTAAAGTAGTAATCTCGTTGTAATTAAGAGGTCTCGTGGCTTTGTTAAGCAAGGACTTCGAATCCCGTGTGAGGAGATCTAGGGCATAATCTCGTTGTAATCCCGTTCAGGAATCATAAATAAAAGCAAGGGTTTGTCTTGTCGAATAAATACAACCTCATTTCTTGTTTTTAACGTCGGTTTATTTCGGGTTTCATCAATAGAGAAACGAGGGAATGGATTGGGAGCGTTGGATTAGACTAAATCTATGGCTAGTAATTGAGCTACATATTAAGAGATTTGGGGTGAAATTTACATAATTATTATCCAATATTCATCAAAATGGAAGTTGCTACAATTAAGGAATCGTCCAAATTTTTTTAAAAAAAAGAATATTCTACTAAATTGGAAAGTAGTTACACTTGCTATGATGTAGGAATTTTTTGATGTTATTTAAATTAAATTTTGTAATTATAATGGGTGAAAGCTTCTTTTCAAATTTGGTGTAAAATTCAAATTCAAAATTTGAATATTTATTATTGGTATAATTATGTCATATGGGTTTGAATATGTTTCTATACTTTATGAATGTTTGTTCAAAGATTTTTCGAATTTGTTGTGGTTTGAGTATACAATCCACTTTATAGTCGTCAAGTGTTTATATCTTAATATGTTAGTTTAAATATCGAGCAAATCAATATTTTTAAGAGAATATTAATAATACAGTTTCGAATATGTCATTTTAAGAGTGATGTATAAATTGTGATTACATATACATATTTCAATGTAAATCGTGAACAAAACAAAGTATGAAATCGATTATTAAGTACAAAATCTCGAATATGTACACAATATATTTGAATATTAACTTCACAATTTTGAACATGTTTGCAAAAAAACTCGAAAATGTACACAACATATCTAAACACTAACTTCACAGTTTTGAACGTGTACAAAAGAATTCGAATCTATAAACAATATATATGAATGCTAAGTACAGAATCTTGAACATATACACAATATATCTGAATATTAACTTTACAATTTTGAACATGTATACAAAAGAACTCGAATTTGTATACAATATATATGAATATTAAGTACAAAATCTCGAACATGTACACAATATACATGAATATTAACTTAACAATTTTGAACATGTGTACAAAAAATCGAATATGTATAAAACATATCTAAATATTAAGTATACTATCTCGAACATGTATACAAAATATCGAATATATTAACAATTTAATTGAATGTTCATCTTTCTCGTGTTTATAAATACCCTCCATTATTCATCTTCCTCGTATATACAAAATTCCATCTATTTTTTTATCATTTCCCTTTAAAAAGAAAAAAGGAAAAAGGAAAAAATAAATCAAATTCAAAAAAGAGAGAAGGGAAAGAAAATCAAACAAGCCTCTTGCTAGTAGAACTAGAAATTTCACACAGGCGAGTTCAATCAAGAGCAGCGAGAGGGAGGAGTCCGTCGACAGGGGACGACCAAAGATGATGAGGATTCGCGGGTGGTCACCGAACGACAAGTATTCGCGGGTGGTCGCCGAATACTGGATTTGTGGGTGGTTGACATGCTTATCGGGAGGTGACGATGAGGCTTTACTCGTTCTTCTTTGTCTTCGAATGGTTTCCATGGGATTTAAATACATACCTTGAAAATAAAATTTCCATTGTCAATCTTAAAGCAAAGATCCGTAAAAATGAACAATGGAATTGCAAAAATGCCAAAAAACGATTCAAATTTAAGTATGATGAGAAATTGAAGGTGCGAACTATCTACCTTCTAAAATAATGAAGAAAATCACTTCGAAACTTACCGAATTCTGTAGACCAATGGGGCAAACAATCGATATCGACTTGAAATTAGGAAGACAATTCAGAGAGTTGTCATCTCTAATGGCATAGTTTCAAATCTGGTGAGATCTCCAAATTTCTCTCATATGGACGTTTTTTTAATATAATGAGAGAGAGAGGGAGAGAGTCAAAATGGATAGAGAATCTAAATATGGCAATATTAGGAGAGAAGAATTTAGATATGTCATATTAATTCCGAAAATATCTCGTTTGAAAAATAATAGGGTGTAATGCACATGCACCTTTTTTTTATTTAATCTCAACCATTCATTTAATTTGATCCAACGTGTCTTATTTGTTCCTCAGTTTTTCTCTAATAAGGCGTTTCTCTAGAGCCTTATTTTATATATATATATATATATATATACATATATATATATATATATATATATGGTTGAGTTCAAGTAAGGAGGTAATTGTAAATAGTTAGGAGAAATAAGGAGCGTTAGATGTAGGGAGATGAATGATACTGATTTGATAGGATTAATGATTTAAAAGAAAAAAGAATAATTAAAAACCTATCCCAGTAGATTACGGTGGTTACCAAAATTATACTTTTTTTAAAAAAAATTTTATCGTCGTAAAGTTTATAGTAGCGTACATTTGCACCGTATTACAAGTTGTTCATTAACTAACATAGGGTTGTTCATTACAATAAAGAACTTGTTTATTAAAAAAATCGGCATACATAGTTCATTGTTTAGTACATTGAGTTATTGTTCATTAATTAATATAGAGTTGTTCAATACAATAAATAAATTGTTCATTAAAAAAAATCTTCGTACATAGTTCATTGTTCAGTACATTAAGGTTGAGTTATTGTTCATCAATTAATATAGAGTTGTTCAATACAACAAATAAAATTGTTCATTAAAATAAATCTTCGTACATAGTTCATTGTTTAGTAGATTAGGGTTGAGTTATTGTCCATCAATTAATATGGAGTTGTTCAATACAATAAATAAATTGTTCATTAAAAAATCTTTGTACACGGTACATTAGTTCATTGTTCAATACATTAGGGTTGAGTTATTGTTCATCAATTAATATAGAGTTGTTCATTACAATAAATAAGTTGTTCATTTGCGAATAAGTAGTTGTTCATTGTTTGTTATTAATAATTGTGAGATTGCAGTTGTTCATTGATGAATAAGTAGTTGTTTATTCACGATTGAGTAGTTGTTCATTGTTTGTTATTAATAATTATGAGATTGTAGTTGTTCATTCACGAATAAGTAGTTGTTCATTCACGAACAAGTAGTTGTTCAGTTGTAGAAAGACGTAAATGTTATATTGTTTGCATAAATTATTTGTTCATTCAAAGTATAATACTTGTTCATAAGCAATACATTAATTGTTCAATATGCAGTAGAGGAGAGAGAAAGTTTTTCATCATCGCTTATATAGATGCGATGAGAATTAGAAGAGAGAGAAAACTAGATCTGAACAATTTAGATAGAGAAGATCTTGTACGGTTATCAGTATTGATTTTTTCCAAAATTAAAATAACTATTATCCTAAAATTAATGTGATTGATTTGTGCTTATTTATTAAATCAAAATTCAACAAATCCTATCCCTTAATTTTTTTTTAAATCTAAAGGATGTATAATCTCCTCACTATTTACCGTAAGATGAACTTTGATGAACCTAAGGTTATTCAAACATGAACCAAAAGAAACATTGTTATGAACAAAAAAACATGGTACACAATTTATGAACCATAAGAAAAAATACTATAAACCATACCTTAAAAAGTCATGAACCAATAGAACAACCGATATAAACAAAAAGACATGACCGTATCAAGAATTAGCATATGTGGGATTTCAACCCACATCTATGTACACATGCACCATGCTCTACCATTTGAGCTAATAGGCTACCAAATATATAATTTCTCAAGTGTCAAATGCACATTTCTCATTTGTCACTAATATAACAAGATCTATAGAAACTTACATTGAGATTTCTCCTAAGAGAACTTAGTAGACAACTTCAACAATAAACTAACAATCTTCTTTTCATCAACCAATACATGTGAAAATTAGTGAATACTTATTCTACTTACTAACAACAAAGGGCTAAAAATTGGGAATTTGGAGCTAATTGATTTTAGTAAAAAAAAATTTATTGGATTGAGTTGTTTCTTTGCAACTTAGAATTTTAAACTAGAAAATTAAACAAACTTGCTATCATAAACAAGGAGAACTTGTAGATTGCAAGGAATTTTTTTTTGAACCTCCAAAAACAAACCTTATAAAAATCCAATTTATGCATACCTTTCTTTGTTCCTTCTTCATGTTTTTGATGAACCGAAATTGACACTTTTGATTGAGCTAGAGTGCAAGATCTCTCTCAAGTTCATGGTAGATTTCCCCCACAAATTGCTTGAGGCGATCGTGCTTCGCGGTGTTTCGTTCAGATAAGAAGGTTGAAGATGATGTGAGATGTGATTTTTAGGTAAGGGGTATTTTTGTCTGGCCAACACAAATTTTATCATTATTTCCGTGCCATTAAAACTTACGCGCGTCTCTCATTTGTATTTTTTATTAAATCATTTTGTTTTAATCAGGACCGTCCATACATGTAATTTAGCGGTCCAAAAATGCCCACATTTTTTACCCTATCAATTAATGCCACCCGAGCAAAACTCTCTCTCTCTCTCCCCCCTCTCTCTATATGTTTTGGTTCAAGTGAGGACCACTCTTGTGGTGAAGACTTTTTCTTAAAATGAGAACTAATTTCAACCATTAGATTTACCTTATCAATATATGTTAGATGGTCAAGATTTTTTATTATTTTTTAATTTTGTTCTTTGTTTAAAAAAACATTAAAAATGCTAAATATGACAGTTCAATTTTTATATAGTATGAGTTCATTTTATACACTAGAAGTTCAATTTTTTATGTTAGGGGTTCAATTTTCTATATTGTATGAGTTCAATTTTGTATTCTATGAGTTTTTTTTATCGATGACAAGTTCAATTTTTAGGTGCTTTGAGTTCATTTTTCAAATAATTCGATTTTCATATAACTAAAAAATATTTAAAAATAAATGATTTTATTTTATTTATTTATTTACCTTTTTAAAATTATTTTCTTATTTAAAAAAAACTTTAAAATGTTAAATATGACAGTTCAATTTTTATATACTATGAGTTCATTTTTATACATTAGAAGTTCAATTTTCATATTCTTTGAGTTCATTTTTTAATCCATGATAAATTCAATTCTTATGTGTTTTGAGTTCATTTTTTATGAAATTCGATTTTCACAAAAAAATCAAAAAATCAAAAAATCAAAAAATCAAAAAATCAAAAAATCAAAAAATCAAAAAATCAAAAAATCAAAAAATCAAAAAATCAAAAAATCAAAAAATCAAAAAATCAAAAAATCAAAAAATCAAAAAATCAAAAAATCAAAAAATCAAAAAATCAAAAAATCAAAAAATCAAAAAATCGAAAAATCAAAAAATCAAAAAATCGAAAAATCAAAAAATCAAAAAAAAAATAGCTTTTAAAAAAATCTTGAGCATTAAATACATAATAAAGGAGTAAATTCAATGGTTGAGATTAACCCTCACTCACAGATTAAAGACATATATAGTATATATCTTGATTCTTCTTTGCTTTAGTACTAACGTGTCAAAATCCACAACAAAGGTTTAACTGATGATTTTGTAATTGTGTCGGGTGATGAAGAAGATATAATGCAACCTTAGCTTTTTTATGCGCAAACACAATTGCAATAACACTTAAAAAAGAACGTACAATCGATTTGACCAAAAATTGAAAAAAAAGAACGGTCGATCAAATAGAAGGAGATCAGAATATATGATGAGCTTATTGAGCGAGCGATGAACAACACCAAGTACGCTGGTGCTTGGAGAAGAATATAACTTTTTTTGGTAGAATTTGAGAAAAATATAACTGACCTTACTCAATTAAGCTCAAAATTACACTTTTTTCAAGAGTCGGGTGAAAATATAGGCGTTTGTGACAATTTAAGGCTGGGGTTTGTGGGCACTTCTAGCCCGGAAGGTCCCAATGCATGGCCACATGTTGCTAGCTACGTGACATTGCCAACAATATTTGCCAAGCTGTTGTGCTTCTGTGGGTTGTCGAGGGTTTGTGGCCTATATTTCCTGGGTTGGATCTCTTTACTTATTTGATTTTTGCCCCTTTTTTTTTTATAATTGATTGGCATCAAATGCTCCTTCAAATAGTTGTCTTTGCACAACTGTTTGTTGTTGTAGAATTATTGCCTCAATTCTTAAAGTTTGAAAGAACTTTTCTACTTAACCGTTTTCTTAAACTTGTCAACTTGGTTTGTGGGGTGGTGCAAATGCTCCTATTTATGGCTGATTTGTTTAAGTTATATTTACTTGAGGTATTGCTTCTCCTACCTTGCTTGATTACAAACTTATATGATGAACAATTGCTGATTTATTTGAGGTATTGCTTCTTAAACTTTTCTTTTTTCTGAACTTCTGTTCTGCGTCAGCTTGTTCTTGGGCGCATGTTCCCTGGTGTGGAGTTTTGGTTGTGCTTGTCGGTTTGTAAGTTGTTGTAGTTTGGTGATTCTTGGTTGTTTAATTTTATATGTTGACTAGTTGCTCTATCCTAAAATCTCTTATGACAAGTTAAATATCAAAACTTTTTTATGAATATTGGTTATTGGAACGTGAGTGGTGTGCACATAAGCAATTTCTGGGAAGAAGTTGGTTTCTTAAGAAAACAATCTAAATTGAACATTCTTTGCTTAGCTGAAACAAATCAGAAGATCCTCCTTTAATAAACTTGGTTCGAAAATCTAGATTTTAAGACACCTTCTTTTCTCCTTCTATGGGAACGAAAGGTGGTTTATGGATTTTAATCAGTCAAACCTCAGTTACTCGCTTATTGTCAATTTATTCTATAGCTCAAAATCAAATCATCTTTAAACATATTTTTCAGAACATAACCTTCTTTAAAATATTTGTGTATTCTCCCTCTCAAGAGAGTGATAAGGATGAATTTTGGTCCTCTTTATCGTCTGATCTTTCTGATCTTAATGGCCCGTTTTTTGTCGTTGGGGGTTTAAACAAACTTTTTAGTCCTTCCAATAAGATCGGAGGATGTGCGCCATTTAATTCTCGGTTTTCTCGTTTACATAATTTCCAAAACAATTTGGGCCTCTTAAACGCAAATACTTCGGGATTTTGGTTTACTTGGCGTAACTCTGTGTCTTCTCTGGAGACGATTTTTGAAAAGTTAGACCGTGTGTTGATCCATCAAGACTTCACAAATCTTTTCCCTAATTTATTAGTTCATCATCATAGATTCACAACTTCAGATCATTGTCGTATTTCGTTTGCTCTAGGATCGCCAAAGCATTTCCTTAAATTTCCCTTTCGTTTTGAGAAAGGTTGGTGTGCAAACCCTTCATACTCAAATCTCGTTAAAAAAGTTTGGAGATATAACTTAACTGGTTCTTGTATGTTCCGTTTACACCAGAACTTACATCTATTAAAAAAATATTCAAAAAAGTGGGCAAAGCATGATTCCAATAATAATTATGAACAATTAACAAAACCGAGTGTTGCTTTGGATTCTCTTCATGCGGCTCTCCTTCTAGATCCTCGGAATAGTTCTCTCCGTTCAAAATTATATCCACACATGAAAACTTACAACGCCTTTCTTCAATCTCAACATGATTTTTGGCAACAAAGAGCTAAAACTACTCACCTAAAAAACGTGGATAAAAATACAAAATATTTTCAAGCGGTTTCAAAAATTAGATCCCACAAACAAAAAATTTCTTCCTTTATCTCGCATGATGGGATTGTTTTTTTCGACCAAGAATCAATTTCAAGAGCAATCTCGGATGAAGTACTTGTGAGATTTCAGAGAAATATCTCTTGCGATTTTTCTCTTAATGATCTTCAGATTATTCCTTCTTTAGTCTCCTCAGTTGAGAAGACAGTTCGTGTCGCTCTCCAACTGATGCGGAAATTAAAAATGCAATCTTTGATATATCAACAGATAAATCTTCTGGCCCAGATGGCTTTCCGACTGGATTTTTTCAACACTATTGGGTCATTGTTTGCAGATCGGTTATTCTGGCAGTTAATGCGTTCTTCCACTCTGGCCATATGTTGACTTCTATAAATAAATCTTTTATCGATCTTATTCCAAAGTTCACAAATCCAACTACTATTAACCATTATAGGCCGATTAGTTTGTGCAATATTGTGTATAAAACAATTACAAAAGTTCTTTCTTCTTGTTTAGCAGAAATTCTTCCTCATATAATTCATCCTTTACAAGGTGCCTTTGTTAAAGGCCACTTGATCCAAGATAACATCTTAATTTCCCATGAGGTCTTCCATTCCTTTCATAAAAAGAAAAAAGTAAGTCGGGTTGGATGTCTTTAAAATTATGACGAACTAGATTGGGACTTTATTAAACTTATTCTTCTAAAATTTGATTTTCATTTGAAGTGTGTTTATTTGGTTATGACATGTATCTCGACGTCTTCTTTGTCGGTTCTTGTTAATAACGCTCAGGGCTTAGAATTTAAGCCTTCATGTGGAGTTCGTCAAGGCAACCCAATTGCTCCTTTTATTTTTGTTATAGCGGAATATTTTGCAAGAACTTTACATGATGAATCCTTACATTCTAATCGTCATGTTGGCATCCAGATGGTTAAAAATGGGGTTTGTCTTCCATTTCTTTGTTTTGCAAATGATACCCTGATCTTCGTTAAGGCTTCTTTCATGAATATGAATTTTATCAAACAAAAGCTTGAAACTTTCTCAAAAGTTTTGGGCTTATCCATAAATTTTCATAAAAGTACTTTCCAAGTCTCTGCAAATGTTTCTCGGCCTTTAGCAAGTTCACTTGCAAGTGTTCATAATATCCAAATTACTTCTTCCATGGAAAAATATTTGGGTATTCCAATTTTAAAAGGTAGAGTTAAGAACAGTGTTTTTGTAGAATCTATTTCAAATCTAAATAAACAACTTTCTCAGTGGAAGGTGATGATGTCCAGAACAGTAAAATAAGAAGTGCGCCCGGGGTATCCAGAATAAGTGGGCCTCGAGGGATTCCCAAGGGCAATTCAGGGACCCACATCCATACCCTTCATTTATTTAAAACAAAACTCATACCCCGCGAGGTCTCCCAAAATCCCCAGAACGAGGTCTGGACCTCGCCACCGACTCTACTAACACACCCGCCCGCCCAGACCAATCACAAGAGGCCTCATTCCCGAACCAATCACAAGTGGCCTCGTCCCCGAACCAATCAAAAACCCCTATTCCAAGCGTCCCACATCGGACCTTGGCCTAAACTCAGCTCCCCAATTCTCTATAAATAGAGGAGAACCTCGTAGAAAGAAGGGGTCGAATAACCCCTTGAACTCAAGAATTCTCTTGCTTGTAAAAGATCGACGTGATAGAAACATCGTCAAAAGACATCGCTACAGACAGGAGAAGTCCACAAAAAGACTTCAAGTCGTACAAAGACCTCGCCCACACTCAAGACCTCGCTACAGAATCTCACAAAACTCTCAACACCACGCACCCAAATCCACCTCGCCCTAGAATCAACCTCGCAACATTTAGGTTTGATCTCGGAACTTCGTAGGAGGTCTAGGTGTAATTCTCAAAGTTGTTCATCAACCTCGTAGGTTTGCAACCTCGTTATTGGGAGAAAATCATAAATAAAGGAACAAGTGTTTGCACTCACGAATATAATAATCTTGTTCCTTGTCTCGTAGCGTAGCTGTTATTTCGGGTTTCATCAGAAGGCTAATTCTATCTCCCAAGTAGGTCGGGTTGTTCTTATTCAGTCTAATCTGATGGGTCAAATTAATTACCTTATGCCGTCTAATCTGATGGGAGGAAATAGACAAAATAAACAAAAAAATCTGGAATAAATTTACGCCTAATTATCACCCATTGATCAATTGGGAGAAAATTTGCAATCCGAAAGAGGAGGGCGGATTGGGCTTGCGTTCGGCTCAGGTAAATAATTCGGCTCTTCAAATAAAATTATTATGGAAAATTATGACTCAACCTTCAAATATTTGGGTGCGGATCATTAAAGATAAATATCTTGGGTCTGGTTCCTTGCTACAATACCAAAGGAAAAATTCATTTGCTACCTCTTGGCAGTTTGGCCGCCTTCTCAGTATTCGTGAGCCTTTTTCTTTGGGAATTCGATGGATGGTTGGAAATGGTAAAAACATAAACTTCTAGTTCGACATCTGGATTTAAAATTTTGACCTGGCACATTATTATGACAACGTCAATCCTCTGCTTCGAGTTTCTAATTTTATTTTACATGATTTTTCGTGGGATTGTTCGACACTATTTCGAATTCTTCCAAGGAATATAGTTGACTTAATTCTTCAAATTCGTATTCCAATTAATGGTTCTAAGGATCATCTTGTTTGGATTCCAGTGGTAGATGGGTGCTTCTCACTCATTGGCTTTGACTTTATCAAATTCTCCTCCCCGACCTTTGGTAGGGTTTGGATGGATTTGGAAGTTGAACATTCCACCGAAAATGAAATCATTTTTATGGAAATCTTGTTCTGACTATCTCCCCAAGATGGAAAGGTTAAATAGGTTCTTTAACAGGGTTCCTAATCGATGTGTGTTGTGCCAAAACGACATTGAAACAGTTAATCATTTGTTTTTTCATTGCCCTTTCTCTCAAAAAATGATTTCTAACTTGGGATTAAAATTAAATCTTACTTATTGTTTACATTCTTCGGGAGATTTCCTAGACTATTTGAATGTAACTTTGAAATCAAATATTAACTTTAACCAGTTATGCTTTTTATGGTGGTATGTTTGGTGTCATAGGAATGCGATTATTTTTAATCCGACTAGGCTCTCTTTTAACCGCTTACCAGATGACTTAGCCTTCTCACAACATCTTCGATGGAATACTGCAAATCCTATTGTTCGAAATGAAACCTCTGTCAAGAAAAGACATAATAATGCTACTTGGGTAAAGCCGCCTCCCAATTGGATAAAATTAAATTTTGACGCGTCTAAAAAAAATTCAAATACCTTTGCAAGTTTCATTGCTCAAGACCATAAAAGTAATATTCTCGGTTTGGATAGGAAAGAGTTGCCTTCTATGAGCGTCTTACAAGCTGAAGCGTTTTCTCTTTGGTTTGGTCTTCAACTTGTGTTTGCGTCTAAATTTTCTCATGTCATTATTGAGGGAGATAATCTTTCTTTGATTAATTGGATTAAAAGAGTCTGGAAAATTCCTTGGGAAATACTGTCTTTAGTCCATGATATTAATTTCTTGCTTGACTCTATTCCGCATATTCAAATTTTTCATTGTTACAGAGAATGTAATAATGCAGCCGATTTCATAACAAGAAGATTTGTCCCCACGCCTCTTCTTCAACAATTAATCCTTGCAGCGCAAGATTTGCCAGTTTGTAATGTTATTTCGTTAGCTTAAGCTTAAATGTTAGTCAGCGTCCTATTAGTTTGAAATTTCTCAAGATCATCTGCAATGATGATTCAGGTTGGCCCTGTAATGTACGGGTAACCTAATATTTTCCTTGTATTATAAAAAAACAATATTTGCCAGTGGCGGTAGCTAGTTACATGGTAAGACCAATCTATCTACTACATTATAAAGTAAAAACCACGTCTGTTTAAAAAATTGCACCACGTGGCATTTTTTGAGTAAAATAACGTTACAACTTTTACTAATAAATATTATAATTATTTATATCACTCTTTCTATATATCCAATTTTCACAATATAATAACTTGATTTATATGTTAATATTTTATGTATTTTTTTTATCTTATAACAAGATTTGAGATTCAAGTATATAATTTTTTATCTATATATTGATAATAACTAGATCTAATGTCTTTTATATTAATTTTATGCATAATAATTTTTTTTATCTTTTAACAAGACTCAGACTTTAAGTATATAATTTTTTTTATCTATATGTTTATAAAATATGGGGCACAATCTTAACGATTTTTTTTTATAAATTACATTTTTTTACTATGATATTATATACTGTATAAGTGTTTTAAATTTTATATTAATATCGTAATATTGTATAATTTTTATTAAAATTATCCCGTGAGTATCACGGGGATTCAACTAGCTATTAACTAAAAGTTATTGCAAACCAAAAAATATCTCCGTCCCCATTTGTTTGTCCATTTTTCGTTTTAGTCGTCCCTTTTTATTTGTCGTATTTTCCCTTTCTTTCCTTTTAGGGAAACTTTTTTTACTATTTCAAGGTTTGGACTTTTCCTTTTGGTGTCCAAGAAATTCCCGTTTTCCTTTTGGTACCCCTGTGTTTTGTACCAGATTTTCCCCGTAACCTAAAGTGGGTAGAAACTCAAATTTACATCCAAAAGCTCACAATTCTCTCAATGCCTTAAAAATCCACAAAAAAATTAAATACTTTATTTACTTTCATTTAACCCTAAATAAAATGATCCCCGATTTCCATCCATCGTCTCCGCCGGATACAAAAATGTCGAATACACACCTACGACATCAACGTCTACATCAGAATCGTTGTTCTCATCAACACCATAACTCTTGCCTCCGACTTTTGTGCTCGCTTCGACACGCAATCGCTGTCTTAGGGCGGCGCCAGAGGGCAACAGTAGCGACAATCGCAAGAGTGCGTAATTGACATCGAAATCGACGATGAAACACTCCAAACCCCGAAATTACTCTATTCCAAGGCGAATTTCTTGAAGAAGGATTCCACGACGACTTGTTGCTTGATCTACTTGGCTGATTACAAGAACGACCATGTATTGAGGCTTTGCATGTTTGCACTTGCACTCACATCTTCTCATCTAAAATTCCCATTGGCATCTTCCTTTTCGGTCGATCTGAAACCTAGGCACTATAAATTCACCAAACCTCACTTCCTTGCACCCAAAATGCAGAATTATAGGTTTCTTGCAAATCTGAATCTACTCCAGAAAGAAATCAAATTGCTAAATCAAACTCCGAACAACGAGAGGAAGATAAAAGGGAGATCTACCGAAAGATGAGATTAATGAGATCTACCGACTATAGCTTCTTTCTTGAAGATGAATCCGAAATATAATGTAGAAACACAGAATCGGGGGGTCGGTAGCTTTGAAGCAAGCATTCTTACAACAGGAAGTGGCATTCATGTGGTGTAGTGCGCTAGATGGAAATATGGGATTTGTTTTAATTTTAGGTTAAAAGAAACTAATAAAATGACACTTTTGGGATTTTTTTAGGCATTAACATAATAGTGGGTTTTTGGATGGAAATTTGGGTTTTTTTACCCACTTTAGGTTATGGGGAAAATCTAGTATAAAAGTAATAAAACACAAGGGTACCAAAAGAAAAAAAAAAATTGGGCACCAAAAGGAAAAGCCTAAATTTCAAGATTACTGAATGGAATTTCCATTCCTATTATATCAAATTTCTTTTACAATACTACCCTCAATCACAATCAGGAGGTCTCCACCCACCCTCGCGACGGTGGGAACCTGAAACGTCACAAAAGAAAAATAAGGCAAAAGCGAGGAATGAATGCGAGAATGAATAAGAAAAACTTACATGTTTGTTCGGGGAGAAGAGACAAATGCTTCTAGTGCAGCGGGACAAGAATAGAAACCAAGGGAAACTGAAAAGGCACATAATGAAAAATTGAAATGAAAAAGATGATGTAATGAGGAAGAAGATGATAGAGAGGGGGGAGTTCCTCCGACATGTCATTTTATAGACATTGTTCCAGAATCGGTCCATACAAATAAGGCCCAATAAGCAAAGTCAGCCCACACGTCCGACCTAACAAACGGTCAACCCAAAACAAAAAGTCTGGAATCGACCCCACAAATGAAGTTCTCTTAAGATACTAAGTTGCAGAAGATCCAAGGCAAACAAACTCGCATATTGGGAAAGAAGAGAAGCCATATGTTTGCCTTTAGGTTCCCGTAAGTGGAAACATCAAGTCATGGGATTGTGATGAGGCTCGAATAATTCAAACATTGAACGACAAAAAAGATGATTGAATCAAGTGGAGAAATCGAGAAGACACATGACGCACGCAAGCTCGAAACTCGTGTTATGGCATAATGATGTTGGTGAAATCACGTACCTTATAAAACACTCGCAAATATCGAAGTCTCCTTGCCCAAAGGCATTCTAAGAAGCTTTGCCAATGTACAAATAGCATGTAGAATGAATTAAAAGTATAAAGATCAAAGAGCATGTAAAACTCCCATGTCACTCAAGTAATAACGCACACATCCTACATGATGGTCGACTACCTTGCATAATTGGCGCGCTGAATAACCACAAGATGAAGCCATAAGTTATGAAGACTCCAACCAGTAATGACGTTGATGATGTTGCATGCCAAACCCATTGACTTATGATACAAGTCTCGTCAATCACATCGTCAACCAATCAATTATGGACACCTCACTTGTTTGCTCACTCGTTTCACATTGAAGAATCTCAAACCTCCAATTAAATCGGATCTCCAACCGATGGGAACACAACATTTTGCATGCCTCACATTTCACCAATCAATGGTTGACACCTCGAATATCAATAAGCATCTCCCACATCAAGAAAGTCCAACTTTTGACCCTTTATGGAGCTTATAAATAGCTGAAGAAGACGAAAGTTGCAAGGGACCAAAAAACATCTCTAACTCAAGATGGCTCCTTGTTAACATAGACTCGAGGTGTTGAAACATTTTGATGAATGTTATTTACGAGAGGGAGTCCTAAAAGGTTGCAAGTCATTGTTTGTAAGAGAGACAATGCTTAGAACAATATGTTAAAGCTAAGTAGAAAGTCTAGAATAAGAGAAAGGGCACGATTAATCTAGAGAGACGTGAATAATGAAATTGTAAAATTTGTGCATGAATCGTTTTACGTGCAGAATAAGAGTGAAACTTCTACCTAATGTACATGTGTGTCTATTAATTTAAAATCTCGCTTCTAACGCTCATTTATTTTGGGTTTCAACATGTAAAAGTTAGGGGAAATTTTTACTTAAAATTATGGCCTTGAAAGGATCTTACACAAAGTATTTTGCAACTGTCACAATTTTCTATTCTGTTATGTTCAACACCTTCAGTGGTATTCAGTTGACCAAATTCCTCTAATCTATACAATTGTTCGTCTTGTTATCAATATATTATTATTAAAGTCGAATCCTTCTCTCTTATGTGTCGTCCATCTAACTATGCCACGTAAATATATTTAAAATTTCATTTACCTCTTTATCCGTAATATTATTTAGCACACTCCATACATATTATAATAATATTATCTCATTTATCATTATTACTTACCATATTCAATTAAAAAAATCAATTAGTTATGTTATTAATAAGCATTCTATATCTATTGTAATAATATTACCTCATTCATTACCTTTGCTTATCATATTTAACTAATGAGTATGAAATACTTACCATATTTAATTAATGAATATGTAAATATTATTCAGTTTTTAGTACTATTTACCTTTATATTATAATACTATTATATCATTCAAAAATTAAATCACATATCTGTTTTGGGCAGATTTAACACGTAAACGCGTTATCTGCTATAATGAGGGAACTCTAGTAAAAAACCAGTTTAAACACGTTAGTTTGCAAATAATAAGAGATTCACGAAGAGAAATAGCAAATGAACTAGTAAACAAGTAGAGAAAGAGATACGAGTCTAGAATGGTGAAATAAGATTGCAATTACACTGTTACGAGTTACTTCTTATGATTCAAGATATCAATGATAAGTAGTAGACGCGTTAATTGGTGAAATAATAGATATCGAAATAAATAGACAAACATATAGAATAACGAAGGTAAACTTCACTATGATTCCATTCAGATGTAGAAGAACAATTGACGAGTACGCCAGAGAGAAAATGAAGAACAAAATAGCTTTTGAGATCGTGGATGAATAATCGAAGAATAAAAATACAATTGTATGTATATTGCTTTGTTGTAGAGAGAGCGTATGAGAGTGAATCCGAGAGAATGAGAATCCCTTTGTTGATCTTATTCTTCCCCTTTTATAGGCTCAGTTCTGGTCATTTATAAGTAAATCCTGAGAATCTCGCCTTGTTGCTAATGCTTTCCAACGGCTAGTTTTGACCAATTGCTGCTTCTGTTGAATCACTAACGCGTTAGCATTTAAGGCGTCCGTGATTTTCGCCCATGTAGTTAATGCGTTCCAACAGCTCCTTTATATGCTCCTTGATTTCCTCCATGCAATTTAATGTCTTATTGATGATGGATAATGTCTTTAATTGCTTCCGATCTCCTAATATCAATGTGGTCCCACCTCATAAATTAGCCCGATATTTTAGGGCCCAACAATATCCTACTATAAATAAAGAAATATTTTTTTACATTCCCTACGTATTATAATAATTCTCGCTTGAAAATTTTATTGAGGAAATTATTTTATTTTATCAAATATGTTTATGTAAAATTCAATCGACAAGTATGTTTCCTACATATTTTTTTTAAATCATTGTCGTGCATGGCACGACCGGCCGGGTATTGCTGGTACAATTGGAATTTCAAGCTCTACGAACCCAATTTGCTAAATCCATACACATTCAAAGCAATAAAAACTCAACTATTAAGTCACTCATAACTCATTCTCAAATTGATGAAATTCAAGAGAATTTATAACTTACTAGTTTTACCCGTCGTATCATGTACGACTACGATTCGATATTTTATAGATATTATGAATAGGATATTAATAAATAAATAAAAATATAATATAAACTTTAATATAAGTAATTTATCGCTCATAAAATATATAATTTTTTTAATTAAATATTATATTCTTCATATTTTATTGCTTTTCATGTACGCAAATTTAGAGATTATCAAACATTTCAATATATCTATTAAATATTTTATTATCTATTTTTATTAGTTTTAAAAATTATAAATATTTATCTATAAAAAATCACTATATATCTATAAATAAATTCATCAAAAGATATATGCTAAAAAATTTATATTTATTTTAAAATATTTTATCTTTAATTTTAAATACTTGTATAAGGAAGTTTATAAAAGATATTGTTATACTAAATAGATATTTGTTTGATGTTAAAGATAGATTTAAAAAAGTTAAAGAAGAATTTATAAAAAAAAGTTAAAATATTACAAATAAAAATTAATTTTTTAAATATGGGGTGGGACTAGAATCGTTCTGGTGGCTCGAAAAGGGACAACTCTAATATATAGTTATAGATAGATAAAAGATAAAGATAAAATAATTTAATTTAATTTAAAATAAAATTCGAATTTAATTTTTTTCATATCAATAGATAGAAATTTAATTATAAAAACTAAATTAATATATCTATCTTAATATATAATATCTAATGTTCTATAATTTATTTTAATTTTAGGAGTTTGGTTCAAATGAAACAAACTCTTATCCTAAAACGAACTCTTATCCTAAAACGAATGCACTTTTCATAGTTAGTAATGCACTTTTCATATAAAAGTGCATTGAAAAATACAAAAAGTGCATTACGAAAAAGTGCATTAAAAAAATTTGAAAAGTGCACTAAAAAGTACGAAAAGTACAAATGCGAAAAAGTGCACTCTGAAGTATGAAAAGTGCACTACTAACTACAAAAAGTGCATTCGTTTTAGGATAAGAGTTCGTTTTAGGATAAGAGTTTGTTTCATTTGAACCAAACTCTTAATTTTAGATAAAATCTTTTAGATCTATTCTAATTCCTAATATATAATAGATAACATTTTTATTTTAGATAGAATCTTTTCTAGAATAATTTATCTTTTTTCTATATTATCCTAAAATAATATCAACATATATAAATTTCCAATATAAAAAATCCTATGTGGCGAAATCCTAGGTGGCTTAACGTGGGAGCGACACGTAGGAAAAATCCTAGGTGGCGCAACGTGGTGGCCTTATTCCTTGCGTCTTTTATATATATACATAGATTCTCATTTTTCTATATTGATAGACTGAATTATTTTCTTATAAAAAAACCCTAAAATCAAAAGAATGTAAGGATCATAGATAAAATGCATCAAATACATAATTTTTATAGCAACCTTTGATATATTAGTATATAGGTTACACCAAAATAGCCACTCTCCGGTCACAATGATCACAAGAGTAAACTCTTCCTCTTTGGGAGGCAAAATTTTCATAACCCTCTAAGCGAATCAGATCGTCAACCTGCAACCGACACACACCTATGTCTTCCTTGTACAATGAGAGATAAGGTTGCAAGAAGAGCACCCCTATAGAGACTGCAGTCACAATATAAGTGTAGATAGATAGAGGGCCCAAAACATCATATGAAGTGCATATGACCGTCGCAATACGACTTACCAAGAACTTGTAGTATTCGTCACCAAGATACCTCAAAAGTTGAGAAACACACAAGGCTTCTAGAGCAAACCCTAGATGGATACCAAAAATGGATATGGGATGTATGAAACCGTGGTGAACAGTGGCGAAAACCGGAGTTGTAGCCAAAACAATGGCGAGCACCGATCTAAATACGAAGGAATAATTGCCCTGTTTTTCCGATGTCAATCGACGTTTGTGACACTCGCAACACAGTATTTCGTGGCTAAGATTGAATTGTGGTAAAAATTGGAAAAATAAGTACAAACCAGCAAAAACATAGAGGAGTAATAAAAATATCACATTAAAGAAATGTCCGACATCTTCGCGATCGCATCGATACGAGAGGGTAAAGCATGTCATGTAGAAAAGCCATAGGATGAAGGAAAGCGAAGCGAAGAAGTTGAAGAGGTTTGCGGGAGCACCATGCGCTCTTAAATTCACTTCCATGATATCGCACTCTCTCGATTGTAGAACCTAATTCAAAAACGTACTGTAACTTCGTACTTTCATCAAGTCTCGAATGTACCATGTAAATAACGAAATAAAAACTTACCTTAATGTTACGGCCGGCTGCAGAACGGCTGCTACGTACCCAATTGATATATATACGGAGTAAAAATAAAGAATTACGATCGAGAGATAAAATGATATATGAACAAAGAGATTTTAATCTTTTAACATATTCGACCAAAAAAAATACGAGAAATATCTTCTATCAATATCCTCTAAACATCCAATAAAAACAAATTCATGTTTTAAGAGATCTATCTACGTATATATACTTTCATCAATTAAAAAAAAACTGTAGCTTGATGTTCCGGCCGGCAGCAGAACGGCTGCTACAGTGCTACCCAATTGATATAATAAAATTATTATACATGAATCTATCAAGGTAATAGATAGATAAAGAAGATAATGAATTACGTAGTAGTAGTATACATAAATCTATCTATGTATTATTTAATACTCCGTATCTATATATCTATTTATCTATCTATCATCATTCATTAATATATTACTACATACTAAACTAGAGATTAAAATAATATTTAAATTGGTCACAAATTAAACCATACCACCTTTTTTAAATCAATCTTGTTGAAAATAAAATAAATTAAAAAAACTTTTATTTTTTGATAGCATCGTTTTTAGATAAGATACAACTAACATATTAGTTTTAAAACATATCATTAGTGTTGTCAAAAGCTGACTTAACACGTAAACCTGACGCGAACCTCTCGTTAATTTTAGGGTAAGACACGAAAATTTGAACCCGAAACCCGAAATAAACCGAACCTGAAAGGCTGAAACCTTGTTGGGTTGAAACACGAAACCCGTTGAGTTGACCGATTTAGTATAAATATAAAATTTATTTTAAAACTTATAATATATTTTATTATTAAACATACATAAAAATAATATATTATAATTAATTAGAACTGGTTTTAATAATCTTAAAAAAACGATATTTTAGACTCGTTGATCAACCCGACCCGACCGAAAACCCGAAACAACCCGACTCGATTGACCCATCACTCATAAGAAACAGAACCCGAAATGACCGAACCCGCCCGACCCGGCCCGATTGACAACTCTACATATCATTGCCTATATACAAATAGTATGAATATTAACATAATAAATCTACAAATAAAAATAAAAATAAAAACAGAAGAATTGTATGCCCAATTTGTACCTTAGTATTTAGAATGCGTGTTTTTTGTGATTCAAAGCCCAACACATCTGATCATAAGAACTACAACAATTTGAGGTAAATTCAAATACATCATTAATTTACTACTCATGATCTATTATGTAAGCCTAGCACGATAATTAAACCACTACAATTAGAATTATATAAGCCCAACACATGTATATAAATATACATAACACGAAATCTGATCATAATTAAGCCTACAAATAAAAATTATATACACCAAATCCCATATGTATAAATCTAGAAATAAAAATTACGAATCTCGAAGAAAATCAACAATGGAAGAAATTTAACGAGGGAAGAAATTATATACTTGATTTGTGCCTCAAATCTTTCAATATACTTGTCCAAGAAAAAAAAGTGATTTGTGACCCAAAACTGTATATATAGATTCTCAATCCTATTAAAACAGTTATACTTATTATTAGGATACAATATCTTCTTTTATAATATTTTCCTTATGTATAAAATATTCTGTATATCTTTAGATATTCTGTATATCTTTAGCTTGTGCTCCAAGGCTTAGTTTGTATATAAACCCTATCAGTGTATTCTATTGAATACAAGATTACATTCACAAAATATCTTATCTTCACATGGTAGCCAGAACATAATACGATCCTTAATTTTTTTTCTTCAAAACCCTAATTTTTCATGGCTGGCGACGATTCCCCCAACACCGATCCATCGGCGGTTGTTCTTCCCACGACAGATCCATCGGCGACCCTCCCTGCGCTCGTCTCTCAGTCGGCCGATGACACGCAACACCAAAAGGGCGGTGCTGGTGCCCTTCTCGCTGCTGCATCCGGAATTGCGACTCCAACTCTTTCGTTTCCGACTTTGAACGTTAAGTTGGATCGCACCAATTATGTTCTTTGGCGCCACACAATCAAATCTTCTTTGGAAGCATACAATGTTGACGGTTTTCTGCGTGACAACAGTGCACCACCGTCGACTCTACCGGTTGCTTCGGGTTCTAACGAGCCACAAATTTTCAATCCCGCTTTTGCTGATTGGACGCAAAAAGACAGGTTCATTCTTTTATGGTTTCGTTCTACTTTATCCACACCTTTATTAGCTCATGTTGCTCGCTCCCAAACCACTCATGACGCCTGGGCTATTCTAGAGCGTATGTTTTTTTGCCCAAACTAGGGCTCATTCTACTTTTCTCAAACAACAACTGCATAGCTTGTCGAAGGGAAATCTTTCTATTCTTGATTATGTGGAGAAAAAGCGGAGCTTTTCTGATGCTCTCGCTGAATGTGGCTATGCTGTTTATGATCATGACTTTATTGAATATATTCTAAATGGGTTAGATTCGTCTTACTCAGCGTTTCTGACTGCGTATAATATGCAAAAGCATCCTATTTCATCTGATGAACTCTTTGGTCTCTTATTACAAGAAGAAGAGCGTATTAATGCAGCAAATCAGCCGACTTCGGTTAACACTTCTCTCTCGGCCAATGTGGCCAACCGTGGGAGTCGATCTCGTGGCAACTCTTCTCGATCCGAGCATAACTCTGAGTCTGGCTCTTCCTCGGGACGTTCTGTATGTCAACTTTGTGCTACTCCTGGCCACGAAGCTATCAATTGTTGGCAGCGACAGAATTTCAATGATTATCCACCGACTAATCCTAATTACAATCAAAGAGGTGGCCGTAGTGGTAGAGGCCCTGGCGGTCGAGGCCGTGGTGATTCACGATCTTACACCACTGGCCGTGACGATCACTCCAACAACACTCAGCAGCCTTTCAACAATATGCCACAGTCCAACTTTGTTCATCAACAACCACGTTTTTCATATCAAATGGGGAATTCCCCCTCTACTCTTGTTGACCAAAACTGGTGCTTTGATACAGGGTCCAACGCTCATGTCACCGCTGATTTCGGTAACCTTTCTGTGCACTCTGATTACACTGGCAATGATGGTTTACAAGTAGGCAACGATATGTCTCTTCCTATTACGCATTTGGGCAAAACCACTTCACATGCCTATCCTAAACCAATTCAATTGCATAATATCCTCTTTGTTCCTCAAATTAAGAAAAATCTTATTAGTGTTTCTCAATTAACCAAGGATAATGATGCTTACATGATTTTCTACCCTACTTGTTGTTTTGTGAAGGACAAACAGGGGCGCACACTCCTCAAAGGAACCGTTGAAAACGGGCTTTATCACTTGGATCCCTCACCGCCAACCTCAGTTTCTCCCCGAGCTTACCTTGATGAACGCACTAATCTTCAAACTTGGCATGAGCGCTTTGGACACCCTCATGAGTCTATCTTTCGTCGTTTAGTTTCTAGATTTCAATTACCTATTTCTTCAAACAATTTACATTCAGTCTGTGAGTCTTGTCAACTTGGGAAAAGTCATCGACTTTCTCTCCCTAGTAATCATGTGTCTAGTTCTGCCCCCTTTGATTTGGTATACTCTGATGTTTGGGGTCCTTCCCCTGTTTCGTCTTTCAATGGCAATTTCTACTTTCTTATATTTGTGGATGATTGCACTAAGTTTGTATGGATTTACTTTCTCTCCCAGAAATCTCAAGTGTTGCCGTCGCATTTTCAACTATTTCAAAAGATGGTTGAAACTCAATTCTCAACTAAAATCAAGCAATTTCAATCCGATTGGGGGGGGGGGGGAGAGTATCGCAATGTCTCTACCTATTTACAAACTCAAGGCATCATTCATAGAGTGTCATGTCCTCATACTCAATCTCAAAATGGGGCAGCTGAGCGTCGTCATCGTACCATAGTTGAAAAGGGTTTGGCTCTCCTATCCCACTCTAAACTACCATCTTTATTTTGGGAACATGCCTTTCATACTTCGGTTTACTTGCATAATAGAACCATTACTCCCATTCTTAATTACAAGTCTCCATTTGAGGTTCTATACAATAAGATTCCAGATTATTCTTTTCTCAAAAGTTTTGGTTGTCTTTGCTACCCCTTCTTAAGACCATATGTAGCCAACAAACTTGAATTTCAGTCTTCTCCATGTGTATTTATTGGTTATAGTTCTAAACACAAGGGTTATTTGTGTCTTCATGTCCCTACTCGTCGGGTTTACATAGCGCGCCATGTCATTTATGATGATAAAACATTTCCCTATTCTCTTCATGCCCACTCACAACATTCGACTACATCAAATCAACCCCCTCCATATCCCATGCCAGCCTCCCTTCTACAACTTGCCTCCTCCCCTTTTCCCGCCTCAGCACATCAAGCGTCGCCACCAGCGCAAAACTCGGTCCAAGACTCGGCCGAGTCTCAGACCGAGGTATGTGCTGCCGAGCCGCCCCGTTCCACGCCTCCTTCGCATGCTTCCCCGACCCGATCCGTGCCATATTCCACGCCAACTCAACTTAATGCTAGCCCACCTCCAATCTCACCCCTGCCGAGCTCTACCATGCAACCATCATCCTCTACACCAAACTCGCAAACCACCCCTTCTCACCATGTTGATAGCTCGGTTTCACGGTCCATTGATGGAGAGTTAGTTGTTGTTTCCTCTACAAACTCAGGTACAAACTCTTTACCTTCTCCTTCTATTCCTTCTTATTTTCGTCATGTTGATAGTTCCACTCACCCAATGGTTACTCGTTCAAAAACGAATAATCTCAAACCCAAAGCCCTTACCTCCACTAAACATCCTCTGCCTGTTTTACCTAACTCCCTTACTCAGCCTAAAACCTTTCTTCAAGCTTCTAAATCACCGGAATGGCAACATGCTATGCAATCTGAATTTGATGCCCTTTTGCGTAATGGGACTTGGACACTTGTACCTCGTCCTTGTACTTCTAACATTGTTGGCTGTAAGTGGGTGTACAGGATAAAACAGAAAGCAGATGGTTCCGTTGAGCGTTACAAGGCTCGTCTTGTAGCCAAAGGCTATAATCAAGAAGAAGGCGTTGATTACTTTGATACCTTCAGTCCGGTCGTGAAGCCTACCACTATCAGAATAGTCATGTCCATTGCATTACAACATTCCTGGCCTATCCGACATGTCGACATTAATAATGCTTTTCTAAATGGGGATTTAACTGAAACGGTCTATATGCAGCAACCACCAGGATTCATTGATCAAGCTCGACCGAATCATGTCTGTCTTCTTAGGAAAGCACTTTATGGGCTTAAACAGGCTCCTCGAGCTTGGTTCACGAAACTTCGACAGTTTCTCATTTGTCATGGATTTCGTTCTTGTCGATCTGACACATCTCTATTTGTCCGGCGCCTTGGCTCTTCTGTGCTCTACATTCTTGTTTATGTTGATGATCTCCTCATTACTGGCTCAGTTCCTACTGACATTGATCGCTTTGTTCATTTATTGAATCAAACATTTGCTTTACGAGATTTGGGGCCATTGTATTATTTTCTTGGTCTCGAGGTTTCCCGAGGATCAGATCACTTTCTCTTATCTCAGCAGAAGTACATTCGGGATATTCTGACACGCAGCAAAATGCAAGATGCTAAGCCTATTTCGTCTCCTGCAGAGCCGGCCTCTCGTCTGACTCATTCAGGTGACCCTCTTTCTGATCCGTCTCTATATCGGAGCATTGTCGGTGCATTACCGGTATGTCACTATTACTAGACCTGAGATATCTTATGCGGTTAATAGAGTCTGTCAGTATATGCATTCTCCTACTGACACACACTAGGCTGCAGTCAAACGCATATTACGCTATCTCAAGGGTTCTATTTCGGCAGGCTTATGTATTCGACCTTCTACTGATCATCGTCTGGTTGCTTATTGTGATGCTGGATGGGCTTCTGACAGTGATGACTGTCGGTCGCAGCATGGATTTGCAATTTATTATGGTGGTAATTTGATCAGTTGGGCTTCTAAAAAGCAACATGTGGTTGCTAAATCTAGCACCGAGGCTGAATATCGGGCTATTGCTTTTACATCTACAGAGTTAATTTGGATTCAACAACTTTTACTCGAGTTGCAAGCACCCTTAGTTCAGCCTCCAATCATTTTATGTGATAATCTCAGTGCCACTTATATGTTCGCCAATCCAGTTTTTCATCAGCGCTCCAAGCATATTAAAATTGACTTCTACTTTGTTCGTGAACAAGTCGAAGAGGGCTCACTGATTGTTCGTCATGTCCGGGCTTGTGATCAGACTGCTAATATCTTCACTAAAGCTATTGGGACTACTCGATTTCGACAATTACGTTCCAAGCTTCATGTTCGGAATCCGCCCTAAGCTTGGGGGGGGGTATTAGGATACAATATCTTCTTTTATAATATTTTCCTTATGTATAGAATATTCTGTATATCTTTAGATATTCTGTATATCTTTAGCTTGGGCTCCAAGGCTTAGTTTGTATATAAACCCTATCAGTGTATTCTATTGAATACAAGATTACATTCACAAAATATCTTATCTTCACACTTATAGATATATGGCTAATAAATATCCTAATATATAATTAAAAATAATATTTCATAATATAGGCAATAATATGTTTTAAAACTTAATATGTTAATTGTATCTTATCTAAAAAAATCTATCCAGAAATAAATAATTGTTTTTTAATTTTATTAATATATTTCGTATTTGTATGATAGGATAAAAAGTATCCAATTGATCTTTCTATCTAAAACTAGCGAAAAATATATCCTATTTTTTTTATTCAATTTGCTTTAAAAAATTAATGATTAATTTTTTTTACATATATCCTATTATTGTTTTCGTAGATATTTTGTTTTTGTACGTATATTGTATGTACCTTATTAAAAATATTTACATTATCTAAAAAACCTATCCTATACGACAATAAGATCATATTCAAAAAAATATTGTTTAAAAAAAATTGTGATAGCATAAAAAAATAACCTATTGATATTACTATCTCATTTGTCATTGCAAATAATAAAACTATTACTCTTTCTAACTTTAAAAATGTACCACTTAATTAATTTTGCAGATTAGAACACTCACAACAGTGGAAAATTTGAGGTGCATCCCGTCAGATAAATATTAAAATATTATACACATTGTATATCGAGAAATTGAGGTGCATTTTTTACACTCAGGAGAGAGTTAAATTTTAATTCAAGCGCGTGTATGACAATTGAGACGCAACTCACTTATCGAAAAAAATTCCACATAAACGAAATACTAGTTAGGGCTTAAATTTAGTAGACCCCATTCTCATGTCTGCGTTTTGATACAAAAAAGAACTCCCAATTTGAATTAGTGCACGCCTCATATCGCCAATTGAGTGGGCTCATTTATTTGATAGATTTTCTACTAGGATTAACAATTAATTTTTCCTACTTAAACAAAAAAAATTACATACAATTAGTTTAAAGATTGTAGGATATTAATATATAATTATAAAGAGTAAATATATATATATATATATGCGTTGATTGATCATGAGTACCATAAAATTTAAAACGGAAATTCTACGCGGTAACTCTAAGATTTAACATTATTTACGAGGTGTACAAATATTTTACATAATTCGCGTGATAACCCTGAGATTAGTACAAATTTTATAATATATCCAAAAAGTTAAATCTAACCTTTTAATGTTAACTTAATTAGTTTTATAAGAAAAAGAAAAACTAAAATCTCGAAAAAATCGTTCAAACAGTTATCTGATTTTCCTGACTTCTAATTTCTACCAAAAATTAAAATCTTAAATAATAGCAAGATAAAGGAAAATTAAAATCTTAAGAAAAAAAAGAACAGTGCTGGTTAGCAGCCGCCGGCTCTAATTGCTTGAACCAGCATCACCAGCAGGAATCATGAAGTTCTATTCTGACCCATTGTTAATGGTTGTCAAGACTGGATCGTTTTGCATCAACTGTATTGGTGAGTTTAAGACAGGATGCACACCTTCTGGTGTATTGTTTTGAGATTCAATTACACCAAAAAAATCATATTCCTGAACAGTGCTCCATGGATCAAAAAAATCATATTCCTGAACAACTGGTGCTAGCATCCTTTTCTAACACACTGTTTGCAATTTCATAGTTATCATCATTCATGGAGGTACCGTTTGCTAACTTAATAATTACCCTTCGTTTCTTATTTTTGGAATAGCCAAAATACATGACACAAAGTTAAGATCGATAGTCTTGGTGAAAAGGGCATTATCATTAAATTTATATTTGCACTGAACAAATTACACAAAAAGATATGAAAAAGATCTACACCTAAATGAGAGGGAGAGGGAGCTCGATTATCTCCTGTAGAAGCAGCAATACCATCTCCACGCTACCGTCATCATTCCGTCCAACGAAATATCAAAATCCGATCTGAGACATCCAAAATTGTGAACGTACGAAACACAATTTCAGCTTCTTTTTGCAATCATCCGTCTTTTGTTCTTCTCGTTGTTGCGATCATCTGTTCTATTATTTAGTCCATGGGATAATCCAAACTAAAGCTATTATTCAGTCAATTTAATTTTCTGGTCAGCAAAATCAGAACACTGTTTGAACTAATCTTGTTTTTTTATTTTTTAAAACATTTTACTTTTCCTTTTTTCTTATAAAACAAATTAAGGTAACAGTAAAAGTTTTTTTTTGAAAAAAGTTAACAGTAAAGGTTAAATTTAACTTTTGGATTATTTTGTGAATTTTGTATTAATCTCAAGGTTACCATGCACATTATGTAAAACATTTGTACACCTCATAAATATTGTCAAATCTTAGGGTTACCGTGTAGAATTTCCGAATTTAAAATGATACTTTCTCAGCCCTAAATAAAATATTTTATACACGGAAAAAGATTAAATCAAATCAACATAATTTTAGGAGAAGACAAAGATAGACAAATATAGAAGAATTATAAAATTATAAGAATATTATCCTAATATTATGTAAAAAATATCATTATTTTAAATCTTCAATAAAAAATAAAAATAAAAATAAAATTAATAGCAGTGATATATATTTTAATATTGAATCGTATGTCCGTATTGATTATCAAATATAAAAGTAACTAGTCGTATCCGTCGTACCATGTATGACTACGATTCGGTATTTTATAGACATTATAAATAGGATATTAATAAATAAAAATATAATATAACCTTTAATATAAGCAATTTTATTGCTCGTAGATTGTATAATTTTTTTAATCAATATAAATGGTTAAACTTAATGTTGAGAATGAAGATATATTATTAAGATAAAATAATTACATTTCTATTTTTTCTTGATGATATTTCATATATATACTTAAAAAGAAGGTAAAATACGAATAAAAAAATTTATATATTCAAATATAGAAGAGATAAGATAGAAAATAATAGTTGACATAATAAATAAGATATACTAAAATATGAAATATAAAGATATGTAATTATTACTTTTCATGTATGTAAATTTAGATATAATCAGATATTTGATATTTCTATATATCTATTAAATATTTTATTATCTATTTTTTATTAATTTTAAACATTATATATATTTATCATTAATTTTTTTTATCATAAAAGAAAATCAATATATATCTATAAATAAATTCGTCAAAATATATATGCTAAAAGATTTATATTTATTTTAAAATATTTAATCTTTAATTTTAAATACTTGTATAAGGAAGCTTTCAAAAGATATTGTTATACTAAATAGATATTTGTTTCATGTTAGAGATACATTTAAATAGTTTAAAAAGAATTTAATAAAATGAATTTATAATAATAGACATAAAAATTGATTTTTTTAAATATGAGGTGGGGTTAGAATCGTTCTGGTGGCTCGAAAAGAATATTTTAGACCCGTTGGTCAACTTGACCCAACCAAAAACTCGCTACAACCCGACCCGATTGATCCGTAACCCATAACGAAACTAAACCCAATTTAACCCGAACCCAAACCAGCCCAACCCGATCCGATTAACAAGTCTACTTTTGATGTATTCTTACGTGGTGATGGCGAGGCTAGATAAGACGAGTGTGGCGGTGGAAAATACGAAAAATTGGATTGATTTTTAGTAGGCGGCTCAAATTGGTCAATGTTACTCGATTCAGAATTTACGGATTGGGGTAAATTATAGGTCAGGTTATACGTCAGTTTTTTTTGGATTACGAGTTACGCGTTGGATTATTGGTCGATTCGTAATATCTGTAACCCGATCCGTAATCCATAACATTTTTTTATAATAGTATAATAATACTTACTCTTTATAATTATATATTAATATCCTAAAGTCTTAAAACTAATTGTAAGTATTTTTCTTTTATGAAATAGGACAAACATGTTAAAATGACTCATAAACAAATTAAACGGATCAAAAGAGAAAAGTGGGTCAACAAGCCGACTCATGACCCGACCGGTTACTCCACATTTTACATCTAAAAATAATTCGACCCTCGAAAATCTACTCTAAATTTAGAGGGCTTGAGTAAGATCATGTTTAGCGTGTTTGGTTGAGGGAATTTAGAGGAATTTGAAGGGGAGGATAGAGGGGGAGATATTTTCCCTTGTTTGGTTCACATTTTATGAAAAGAAATGAGAAAAAAGGGTTGAAAATAATAGTGGAAGGGGAGGGAAATTGAGTTTTTTCAATAAGGTGGAATTTGGAGAGAAAATATTACGCAGCTCCTTTGCTTTCCAAATTTCAAGTTGAACCCCTCTGACTTTTTCAATTATCTACAACTCTCGCCCTTGCCACCAACGATTCATCTACCCTTCTCCCAAACAACATTTTAATAAAATTCGCCCTCCCGGCCCCCTCTCCCCTCTCCCCTCATAATCTGATTTCTAATTTTTGATTTTCCCCCTCCCCTCCCCTCCCCTCCCTTAATTTTTTAAGGCTCTATTCGACAATAGCGGAATGTGAGCGAATTCAACTAGGTGGAGCGAAATTTTGAGCGGATTTAGGTTCCGTTTGGCACACCTAGCTCGATCTGGCAGTTGGAGCTGGAATCTAGCTGAAGCTGGAGCTGGTAGTTGGATCATTGTGAAACTGAATTTATGTGAGGAATGGATAAAAATTGTTTGGCAGCATCGTAGCTGAATTGCAAAAAGGATACCTGAAAATGACAAAATTGCCCCCAAAGTGTAATATCCGTATTCGTTTTAGGTCTCGTAAGTCGGAAAACGGGTTCCTTCTCTTACAAGCATTTGAGAGTTCTTGATCCGCAAGTAAACTTGTAAAACAAATTAATTAGAACCCGTTTTGACAACCAGTGGACTATACCCTTGTTCTTCTTATGCGAATTATATCTAATATATATTGTTTTTCTTTTTAGCTAAATTTTCTTTTCTTTTTAGCTAAATTTGGGCCCAAAGAACCTATCAAAATTAATTTGTCAAAATTATCAAATCTATCTAATAGGTATATAATCTGTTCCAAAAATTTATCCAAACTCAAACCATATCTATTTAATCTCGGTACACCCATTATTTTAACAACCCACTCTTTGGAGCCGATCGAAGTTCGTTCAATTTTCTTCCCTGCTGTGCATAGAAGGATAGAGGTGGGTAGAGCCGTGCCGATCACCAAGGCCTACCAAAGTGTGTCTACATTCGGAGCCGATCAAACACCGCACCACTATCAGTGGAATTCCGTTCTCGCCAGCCGTCCAACACCCACATTTTCTGGTGAGTCCTCGTCGTCATCACTCAGTTTCTTTCCCCTGTTTCCTTCTTTCTTCTTTCTGTCGGGCACTGTCGGGAATAGGGTCCGAGTGAAAGGGTCGTTGTAGAGGGACGGTGAGGGCGGGGCAAGGCAGTGAACCGGCGACAGGTGCGGTCGAGGTCGAGGAAGCAAACCAGCGGGTTGCGGGGTTGGGTGGTACAGGCGGGAGGAGCGTTCCGAGCGAAGAACTACGGGGACCGAATCTCGGTATCGGCCGACGGTGAGGCACGCTCGGATCTAGATGGGCGAGATCGATCTCGATCTGCAGGTTAGGCGAAGGAGGCTTCGGCGCGAGATTGAAGAAAAGGGGAGTCGGTTGGTGTTGAGGAAGAGTTGGCTACGTTGACCCGTGTGACAGGGAAACCGTGCCCCTTCAAAAACGAAAATTATATTTTGTGTGTTTTTGGCAAGTGCTCCAGTGGAGGCTTAGCCGGGGTTAGAAGCGAGATTGTGAAGTGGAGTGAGAGGGTCTGCCTCTGCACTCGGCGCGGTGATGAGCGTCTTGGAAGTCGGATTGTGGAAAAAGGAGGAATTGCATTGTTATGGGATTGTGATTGTAAATGCGTATGTGGCTATGTGTGACTGATTATAACTAATTTAGGTATTGGCCTTTATAGTTATGATTGCGATTGTGGATTTGTATGCTGACTTTAGAAATGATTTTAAAGCGTTCTGCAATTTCCGTATTCTCTCTAGCTTGGTAGATTAGAAGCTGATCCTTCGGGGAACATTTTTCAGTTCCAGGTATGAACCAAGGAGCCGTGCAGGAACCGAGGCTAGATGGTGGGCCGGAGCGGTAAAGAGCGCGTGTCATAGTGGGATGGGTTTTACGTTAGTTCATTTATGATAGTTAGGTTTTGATTTTATTACTGATAAGATGAAGTGAGAATTATGTTTCATTTATTATTTTGGTTGATTAGTTCAGTATTAGTAAGCGCTGTGTCGTATTGGAATATTTATATTTTTCAGGAGTTCATGCATAACTACGTTTTCTAAGTTTTACGAAATAAAAGGTTGGATGTTTTATTTTGTTTTTTTTGTCGTGCCCGCGTTGTAAGATCCTAAAGTGTTGGTTGTCAACCCACCTAAGTAGTACCTGGTAAGGTCTACTACCACGTAGCGCCTTGTCGAAAGACGGGGTGTTACAAATTGGTATCAGAGCGAGGTTGACAACAGGGCACAAGGAACTGACCAATAAAGAGTACCCGAGGTCCAACTTAAAACCAAAATCGGCCGGGTTTTTCAAAATGTTTTACTGGGGTAGGCATGTTGCATATAGGGGGTAGATGACACGTCGCGACTCTGCCCCATCAGCCGAAGGACCTCACGTAGAGTAGTAAGAATTACGTTAATAAATAGGATGTTTAAGTTTTGACTGTGAGACTTTCTATTATAGATGGCCCCACCAACCAGAGCTAGAGCTGTTGAAGCCAATGGAAGAGGTCGCGGAAGAGGCCGCGGTAGAGGCCGAGGTCGGGGTCGTGGAAGGGGTAGGGGAGAGGCCCCTGTAGCTGCTGAGCCAGAGGTACAACATGATACCCACCAGGAGGAGGTTGCTGAGAGTCAGGATGTGGCTGTTGCTGTCCATCGAGAGGACAGTGCATCTGTCGCTGGAGGAGGTCTCCCGGCAAACGGGGCTCAAGTGGGAGGAGGAGTGCCACCCGCAGGACTGGCCCCAGAGGTGAATGTTGCGATCCAGCTGTTATTGCAGACTTTGATGGGTGCGGGAGCTGCACCGAATCTGAACGCAATTGCGGGACAACAAGGAATTGAGCGGAGGGCACCAGGACCAGATTCTATTTTGGCTGCCCAGCTAGGAGCAATGCCAGATTCGCGAGGACCAGTGATAGCTGATCATGTGGTCGAACCAAGGAGACAGTATCGCGATCCTCAACCTGACAAGTGGCTCGCGGAGTTTAGGAAGACTGGAGTGCCGAACTTTGCTGGAGCTCAGGGTTTTGACGTAGAGCAGTGGTTGAGGATGGTGAAATCTGCGTTGGATTCCATTAAGGCACCGGAGGAGCGGAAGATGTCCTTAGTACAAAGTCTGCTACAGGAGAGTGCTTTTGACTGGTGGGAGTTATGTAAGGATCACCGGATTGAGGTGACTTTCGAGGAGTTTGAGAGGCTGATTCGTGATCAGTATTGTCCTCCGGTGGTGAGGGCGGCTCGGGAGGCTGCTTTTCGGGATGCTGGACCCGAAAATATCACAGTAGCTGAGACTATTCTGAAGTTTCAGCAAGAGTTGGCGGCGGTGCCGAATGCTGCCCCTACTGAGGAGTTGAAGTCTTTATTTGTTAAAGTCATGTGTTGTGTTGTGTTAGTGTGTGTTTAGTCTTGTTTTGAGTCTTTTTCTTTTGGATTTTAGATGGATAAATGCCCTATTCCTTAGATGTTCTAGGATGGAAATTGCTTGCATTATCATGTAAAACCAATGACATGCTTTAAGAATCACCTAAACCATGATCTTGCTTTTTGAATTTTTGAGCTTATAATGAAAATTGAGCATGCATATTTCTAAGTAAAAGCAATCCAACAAAATGTGAACCTAAGTGAGATATCTTTGGCCTATAAAGGATGTACATTTTTACTCCTTTCTCTTTCATGTGTGAAAATACTCTTCCAAGTGCAAATATACCAATTGATAATGGCATGGTTATTTTAAACTTGAGACCAATGGAGATATGCTCATTACTTGATTGAATCAAATGATTTTGAACGCATTTTTATAAGCCTATTATATTCCTTTTCCTACCTATACATGATCCCTCTTTTTGTAGCCCTTATTTTGAGCTTAAAGCCTATTTCTAGCTCCATAAAAAAATTCCCTAGCATGATAAGCTTGACCTCTTTGATCCGGGAATTAGGACTTAGAAGAAGTTGTTGAAAATTATTATGATTTGAATGGGTGAGAACAAAGTGATTACGGAAGGTAGATAAAGAGTGTTGTCTTTGAAAATCAAAAAGAATGAAGTGTTTTTGGGCTTAAAATGCATGTATGTAGCTCGGTGCCGACCCAAAGAAGGTCGGTGCCGACCCAAAGAAGGTCGGTGCCGACCACCCCACGAAGAAAAAAAAATTAAAATAAAAAAGGGGAAGTTCCATATAATAAGTGCAAGAGTCCAATGCTTTCAAAAGAATAGAAGAAAGACAAATGATGATAGGTGAAAAAGGGTAGTACATTGTAAAGTTTTAAAGTGTTTGGTGATTAAAGAAGAGGAAAGAATGTTGGGTAAGTGATGTATAGTCTAGGAGTTTTGATTCCTGGATTAGTTAGCACCACAAGGCCAAATTATTTCCACACCCTTTGTTTTTACCGAGCCCCATTACAACCCAGCCGAATAGAGACTTCTTTGAAGTTTTTATTGAGCCACCCGAGTTCATTTGATGATTTAAATTGTTTTGACTTCTTCGGTGGAGAGTTTGTTTATATAAGTTCCATTAACTATGCGGTTTTGTGCTTGGAATTTGAGTCGAGTGATCATTACTATACCCTAAACACTTTGAGAGTTGAGTGAAATACATTCTTTGGTGAGGTTGGATTGTGATTGCTTGGAATGTTCATGTATGCTAGGATGTGGAAGTTGTTTGCTCACTATTCTACTTGTGCTTATTTTTTCTATAAGGTGAATCTTGAGTTTAGTTTATTGGTCTTGATGCATGTTAAGTGATTGCTTGAGGACAAGCAAGTCTAAGTATGGGGTATTTTGATGTCGCACTTTTTAGTTAGTTTTTAAGGGTAGTTTCCTAGCTAAATTGAGTCATTCTAGGTCCACTATGTTTGTTTTGTGTGTAACTCCGACCCTCTTTAGAGAGTTGGAGTCGTTTGTGTGTGTTTATTGTTTTTTGTAGGTATTTGAAGCGTTGAGGAGGAGATATCTCGGTTTTTCAAGCTTTCTAGGAGGTGGTGTTAGAAGTTGTTTGGTGGCGATGTTGATAGAAGAGCAAGAGTCGGTGCATTTGAAGGTTTGATGATTTAAGAAGTGAAGATTTCAAGATTAAAGTGCTTAAAGAAGGAGCTAAAGGACATCTTAGAAGGCCAAGAGCGATTGAAGAAGGAACATTGAAGGAAAGCCAAGCATTGGAGCAAGTTTTGAGCAAGAAATGAAGAAATCAAGTGCAGCCAGAGGTCGGTGACGACCCACATATGGTCGGTGACAACCCATACCGTGTGTTGCGGAATTATTACTTGCGCCTTAAGTTTGGTTTAGTAATTGTTTTATTTATGGGCCTTTTTAAGATAGATTCTAGTAATCTACCTCATGTCATCCACAAACTGATGGGAAAACTGAAGTAACTAATAGGATGTTAGGAGTTTTATTAAGAACTATGCTTAAAGCTAACCTCAAACGTTGGGAAGATGTTTTGCCTTTTTATGGAATTTGCTTATTGAAGGTCTTTCCATTCAGACACTACAATGACCCCTTTTGAGGTTCTTTATGGGCTGAATCCAAGGACGTCAATGGATTTGACACCTCCGCCATACAAGGGAAAGGAGAGCTTTGAAGCTAACAAGAGGGCTAAGTTTGTTAAGAAGCTACATGGGAGGACTAAGATTCATTTGGAAAGGAAACCATTGAAGTATAAGGCCCAAGCTGATAAGGGATGAAAATAGGTTATCTTTGAAGAAGGTGAACTTGTTTGTGTGCATCTTAGCAAGGAGAGGTTTCCTAATAAGAGAAAGAACAAGCTAGATCAACGTGGAGATGGATCGTTCAAGATCAATCTAGTTTCCTTATAGATTTATTTTCTACCACTATATAAAGATCTCTAGGGTTTTATTTCAAAAAAAAGCTTTTGGGAGAGACATTTTTAGGGTTATTTGTGGAGAACAGAACAAGTGGCAAGTTTGTTTCTTTCTAAGTTACTTGGATTCCAAGCTCTTGGACGATTAGAGAGACTTGGAGGTTTGCTTGAGTTTGTAAGTTTTCTTTTTAATTGAAGTTTGTTTGGATTTGAATTATGTCTTCTCTTTCGTTTATGATTGTTGATTGTTTTATGGATCGTGAGTAGTCTACTTTCTAGGGTTGGGGTGAAACCCGATGAGTTGTGCATGATTAAAGCATGAATATTTGAATGAACCATCTCTTTTAATCTCTATCTATTATCCTCTTGTTTGCTATCAATTCCTTGATGAAAGTCAAAGCATGTTCATGTTTATGAGTGAATCGAAAGATTTAATTGTGAATTTGGATTATATTTGGTTGAAACGAAAGTTAAACCTTTAGGAAACAAGTAGGGTTGCAAGTCTAGATCTTTATGAAAGTTGAGATTTTTACTTGATTTATCATGACGAAAGTCATTCATGAGATTATTTATGGTTGATTTTGATTCATGTTTGCATGCATAAACTTGTTGTGGTGAATCCTTTGCTCTAGATCTTCTTTAATTTGGTTTTTCGAAGTTTTCTCTTACCCGGATAGGTCGGTTATGACCACTGTCAGGTCGGTGCCGAGCACCTGTCTCCCTTGTTTTTCTCCTGAGTTTGTGTTGAGTTGTTGGTCGGTTACGACCTGTTGTGGGTCGGTGTCGAGCACCTGTTTGAGTATTTTGCTTTGTTTTGTTTTCTTTTAATAGGATTAGTAGCTAGACATAGATTCTTCTAATTTCCGTGGACGAACCTGACCTCCCTGTACTCAGCGGGGTCTTGATATAAATTTATTTGTTGTCAAGAAACCCTCTCAACATATCACAAGCAAAATGGGAAGGACACTCACTTTCAATGGGTTGAGATTGCTGAGAAGTTTTGCAACGAGGGGGCGAGGAAGATAGATAAAGATACTACGAAGAACAAGTTTGACTACATGAAAAGGATTTGGAAACTTTGGGTTGGCTTACGGTACAAAGAAACGGGGGTAGGATGGAACCCGACAGATGGAACCATTACGGTGGATCCTGATTGATGGGAGCAAAAGATAAGGGTATGCTTAATAGGTTGTTTTTTAAATGTGTTTCATATTTTGGGAGACTTGCCTAGTTATTTATAGTGGTCTTGCATAATTGACAGGAAAAGGCGGAGTACAAAAAGTTCCTACATAAGCGTCCCAACCCTGAGTTGAGTGATATTTGGATAACGTCTTCGGCAACATATGTGTGTCGGGCCAACATTGTGTCGCGGCCACAATGGACCCCAACAACTGATGAGTCTCAACCGTCGGTTTCGCAATCTGGTGTTTCCGAGGGAAGAGGTTTTGAGGACCTACTGGGAATGGATGACGACCTGGATGAGGATGATGTGCTTCGGGACCTGACTGACACACCTGACCTAGGTGGTGCTTCTCAACAAGCTACCGACTCTCTATCTATGCATCAACCTAGCAGGGGTACTAGCCAACGAGTGCCTAAGCGTAGAAAGAAACAAACTAGCACTACCTTCTTCCAGGATCAGTTGGTTTTTACTACACAACAAGGTGATCGGTTTGTGACACTCTTGGAGGGGAGTTAAAGGGTAAGGAAATGCAGGGCACAAACCGGGTTTTCAATCTTGATGAAGTAATGGAGGTTTTTGAAGGGATGGTCACGGTCGGCCTGATTGAAGAGTACAGTGGTCTATGGTGTTATACCGTGGATCAATTGAACAATGAGAACACTCGCCGCCTCTTTCTGACATTGAAGACAGATGATGCAAGGATCGCTTGGCTACGGTACAAGTTTGCAAAGGATGAAGGGTTGAAGAAGACCGGTTGATTTGTGATGTGAGTGGTGTACATCATGCTTGTGTTTTATCTCATATTGTATGCTTATTTTATGGTGATTGTTTGAGGATTTCTAGTTTGTTTGTGATTGTTTGAGGATTGATAGTTGTGTTTTTCAGATGCCATTTTCATAACATGATTTGAATTAGTTTGTGATTGACAATGCTTATTTTATAGTAGCTGTTTTACAACCAGGTTGCGTTTGTTATTGTGTTTTGAGGTTTAGGGATATGGATTACTTTTGATATATCTAAATGATTGCATGCTTCTGTACATGTAGTTGTTTTACAGGACAGGAAGCATGCCTCATACACCAGTTAGGCAACTTACTTGGCTTCAGAAGATAATGATTGCCAGTTGCATCGATGTTAGCCCTCCTATGACCAGTTGCATCATAAAATCGGTTTGCCAACTCCCAGAAATGTATAGGTTGACGAGGATGAATTCTCTCCCTCCTAATGGCAAGGAGGGCAAGGTTGAGAAAGACCTTTTCTAGGTCGAGTGTCCAAACGAAATTATCAACCATCTGTTCAAGGTATGACAAAATTATAATGTAGCTAATAAATAATTATAGAAATAGTACAAACATGAACTTCATCAAAGGAGGAGAACATACCTTCGAAAGGTGCTTTGCAAGGAGAGGTTTTTTGTGTGGGTGGTCGAGTGAAGGAGAATGGATGAGGGTGGTGTTGTATATAAAGGGGAAAGAAATCATTATAATAACCAAAAAGTAAATACCTTATAAATATAAAATACTATACATGTCAAATAGAATCTCCATACATAAGTAATTGTGCATTATATAGTAAGAATATGATAAGTTATTTTTTGTGCAATTTTCATAATCATTACTCACCTAAAATGTTACTTTGTATACACCATTCCTAGCAACAAATCAATTTGTTTTTATAAATCTACATTTATGTTACTTTTAACTATTATATGTTACTTTGTATACATTATTCATTATTAAAAACCATGTCACCCACATTCTCCTCGTAGAATTATAAAATATGATATATTGCTATGTATGAAACCTCAAAGATACCAATAATTGTTACTCACACCCTAACCATAAAATAAGCCAAGAGAGGCAATAGTCAATTACAAATAAAAAACCATAACAACATAGAATGAGTTTTTATTGACAACAAGCACACATACATCTAAATTCCAAAGAAACTTAACATGATACACAAAATAAAGGGAAACGGTTTATATGGATAAACGAGAAACACCAGGCACATGAACATGAGGGCAATGATGCACATTTTTCAACGGATAACAGCTTGGATTGCCTTGTCACGCTCCAAGGCACGCTCGACTATACAGGTTGATAACTCTTCAATGAGTTCAACCTGCTCATTAGTCTTGTGAACTTGTGCCTGGAGGCTCGTTTCCAACAACGCCACATACCTCTCAGCGTCATCAGCTTGATGCTTATGACGCATTGCTACTTCACGTAGACGTTTGTAGCATGGTTTCTCGATTAAATCCCGGTGAAGTAGTTGTTCCTCCTCCTCATTAGAACTGAACTGTATAAAAAACATTGAATTTAATTCCTGAATTTAATTCCTAAACAATTGATAGTGATGTGTTTGATGAATCTTGAGGAACATATATGTTTCTAAATTTTACCTCTTCATCTTCACTCTATGAATCTTGGGACACCATAGTTGTGCACAATCCCTATGCAAATGAGGTGATTTTAAATGCACTAATTAGAAGACAAAATTCAGCGGTTTCATCAACTAATTCCCCTAAACCATTGAAAAAACTAACCATTCACATAAATGATACGCCTTATACTATCTTATAATGCTTGCCCAATAACTACCAATTACAATAAAAAACGAGTCAAGCACACACCAAGGCTCAACATCATCAAACACACATCAAGCTCAACTAATCATTTTAAGTAGTTAAAATCTTACAATAAGAAAATCCAGATAGGCTATTCAGCATCAAACACACAACAAGCATCACTTCATTTGACCAAAATTAGTATATCTCCAACTTGGTCTCATTCAAAATCCAGCCTCATTCTATTAAAGACTTGGTCTCATTCAATTTTAGTGATTCCAGCACCTTACAATCACCAATGTTTGCGCACGAGTTTTTCAGTACTGAAAGCCTATCAACCAGAAAATCCTAGCAATCCAGCCTCATTCTACTAATGACTTGGTCTCATTTATCAAATTCAATCAACAAATAGATGTGGAAACCATATTGTTGGATTGTAACTGGTTAGCAAGTGCTTTGGAACTTGTTGTTAAACTGTTCCCAAGGCAGCGGAAGAAACAATATCGCAAGTATTAAAAACTGAAAGAACACAGTTCCCTTATAGAGGAACCTCACGACAACCAACTAGTTGTGTGGGTAAACCTCTACCTCCGCTTGGAGGATTTTGAATGACTTACTTATTTTATTGCTTGTTCCTTAGTTACAAACAGCCAGATTCAAACTTCTCTGTTCCTACGAGTTCTACCTAACTCTAACAATACTAATGAATCTTCTCAACTGAGTTCCTAATCGAACAACTCAACTAAAACAAGAAAGTCAAACCTTACACCTTAACAATTCAGTTCCCTTGCTCTTGGGAACTTTAGCTTCACCGTCGTCGAGATCGGACACTCGCCGCCGGGGACTTCTCTTCTTCTGTCTTTCTTTCTCCGGGAGTATGTGTGAGTTCTGGGAGAAGTGCTTGAACCTAGCACTATTCATTTAGCTTTATACTCGGTTGTACTTGAGCTTCAATCGCATCTTTCATGTTGTCCGAAATGCCCTTTGCTTGCAGCCCAAGTGTACAATCTTCACATGTGACTTTGATTTGAACTAGGTCAACTTCTTGAATTAATCGGACCGTTGGATCACTCGTGACAGTCTGCTCATCAGACTGTTCCTTCGTTCTGTCCAAGACAGAATTCCGCGATTTACGCTGAACGGTCTTTGTCTTCACATGTGAGTTCCCATGTGATGAGAACTGTCTTCTTCAAAGTTCCTTTGAGAGAAACTCTTCAGCGTGTATGCTTGTGTTCCTTAGCCATTCATCGGAGGTCTCATAGCATGGGAACTTTCTTTGCTGGACCTGTGTTCCTTAGAAATACTTGGACAAAGCGCATTAGTTCCCATATGGTGTTTGTCATTATCAAAACTGGAGAGCGGTCTCGTTGTTCCGATGTTTAGAACCAGAGGTCCCAACATCGTCCCAACACATATGAACATGAAAATCCAAAGAACGAGGCCAAAAATTCGCGGCACAAACAACAAATTGATAGTCTGATATGGGTTCCAATACTTGTAAGCATGGGTTCGAATCAAAACAATAGAATCGAGCTAGCTCGATGCTAGATCCAGCTCCCTAAAACCACAACGTAGGTGGAGCGACATACAATAGAGACAAAAATTCAAGATTGAGCACTTACCTTCAACTGCCAGCTCCGGCCGCGCAAATCGCCTCTGAAGTCGCCGAGCTCCTAGGGTTTGTTTTCAATTTTAGGGATAATGGCTTCAAGGGGTATCGAGAGGGAATTTTGTGGGATTTTTTGAGAAGCTAGGGGAGCGTTTCTAGAAGAAGCTCGGGGGGAGGAGGGGGCGAAAAGTAGCGTCATTACGCTAGCTAGATCTGAATCTGCTTCTGGAGCCCGCTGCTGCCGAACGCCTTCTTCGCTCGGAAACGCTCCAAAATGTGCCCTCTTCCGCTCCAAAACGCTGCATCCCATCAGAGCCTTAATGAGCTCCTCCTTACAAGTTTCTTGCTTTTCCGCTAACTAAATAGGTAAAAAAGCTTCAGTTACAAAAATACCGAACGGAGCCTAAAGCAACCAAACAGGCTGTTAATGTCGATTCTAAAATTTACATTTCAAGTTTAATATCCCTAAACCCAACCAAATTCATCACAGACCCTAATCAATTCATCACAGATCTAACATCAAGTACATACTACATCAAGCCCAGTTACAACATACAGGGTCATTTGATTCAGACAGAAAATGGATCATAGTTGGCAAACTGAAGCATCAAGGTTCCTCGTACTTCAATTGAGTTACAATACTAGTCTACAAGGCCATAAAACATACACTTCTTGGTTTGATCACGTAAACCAGATTAACATACACAAATACTCCTAAACAATAGTATGTTATATTGCTAGTCACCTACATCAACTAGTGCAGGCGCCAGGCAGGCTCTGCTCCCGCCTCTCCCCTCTCTGTCTCCTTTTCCCTTTTCTTTTGGGTTTACTGGTTTGGTCATCCATATCTAGGCCTCACGAAACGGCTCGTCGCCGTCCTACTCATTGAATTGAATCCTGTGTGATTATAATTGTTAGTTTTATTATGCCCACTAACTGTTTGTAAAAATTTCTTAGAGAGAAAACCACATGTAAAATTGGTAATTAGCTCTTTCTTTTTCATGCTAGGCATGTGAGGCTCAGGAGTCAAATAGAGGGATGGCTACCAAGGGAAATGGGAGTAAAGGAACTGATCTGGGCACTGGGAAGTAATGTTTCTGATGGCAATCAGAATGAAAGATAAACACAGGGAGTTCTGTGTTCATTTTTTTTTTCATTTGAATGTCGTTCTTTTCACTTGTAGGATTATTAAGGTGATATTTAACGAAGCTGAATGACAACTATGTATAACATTGTTGCTCTCCCCTGATATTTAACGAAGCTGAATGTCGTTCTACTTGTGCACTTGCAGGTTTAAAGGGCAGTAAAAAAAATCAGGGATGTTCAGCTGAGGTCCGAACCTGAAATTTGTATTGCCATGAACTTAATTGTCTCATTGTGACTGATGGTGCTTAGGTGCTATGACTAAACTGATCATGACAGTTTCCAATAGTATTTTTCTGTAATAGTATGTTGTCCCCGCTAAGTACTTACTAATACTTAACTTCCTGATTTTATTAAATAAGTAGATGTGGTTGACACTTGAATGAGCTTAAGCTGAATTCTGTGGTCGCCATTTTTGGCTGTTTTCTTTGATCTCTATTTAGGAGGTAGAATCATTTCATTATTTGCTGTCTATTAATAGCTTAACCTGCAAAATAAACTAGTTTAATTGAGATTATGGGATTAGACATAAATTTGGGTTCGCGTTAGAATATGAGGTTTAATCCAGCATTTCAGGTCTACCAACTGCTTGTTAGCTTCTTAAACACCTTTGAAGCAAACAACAAAGAGACATCTACACCAGTAATAGCACTCATTAGCAGAAAACAACAGCAGCAGCATGAACCCTTTTGGTTGGATTTATTTATCTTAATCTTTCTGCTTTTATACATCGTTTTATGAGAGTTCCGGGGAACATTCTTGCAAGATTTGAACCCACAAAATTGCCCTATTTTAAATTGTTTCGTGTGAGAGAGGAGGGGGTGGGGGAAGGGATTAAATGATGATGCTATGAAATTTGTGGGTTGTTATATCCAATGTGACATATTGACTTTGGGTTTGTATATGGTTTAACTGTTCAAGTTTGATTTGTGTGTTGTTTTAATTCGTTGCTTTTTTGAATATGATATTGTAATTGCTTTGTCATTAGCTTGATTTGAAGACTTTGGCCTTCTTTTGAGTTGCATACACATGCTACTGTGACCCTGGCCACATTAATTTCGGAAATGGGTGGGGCTAATTGAAGTGTTTGAAATGGATATGTAGGAAATGAAAGTTATGAATGTCCTTCAGTTGGTGTTAGTTGTTTGCAAACAGATTGATGGCCTAAGACTAATGCTTAATAACTTACTGTTGCTTAACTTACTGCTGCATAATTCCAATATTCTGATTGTGTTTGGCTAATGTGTATAATTTGCATAGTAGTGCTATGCATTCAGGTGTAATGAGGTTGTGATAATATACTATGGCAGGAAAAGAGACGTCAAGACCTGGAAGAAGGAGCACAAGTTCCATTTTATGAAACTCGGCATGATCATCAAGTCATGGCTAGTAATGACCTTTGAAGCTCCATTGATGTTTTTTTCTCATAAATCTTGCTGATACACATATAGATCAACCTGTCGAACCACAGGCCAGACCGGTTCGTCAGCGTAGGGCTCCAAACAGATTCAGGGATCAATATTAGTTATTTTGTTATTTTATTTTATTTCATATTTTTATTAGGGTATTTTTTTAAACAGGAGTTTTACTCCCTTCTCAGGTTTTCTTTCCGGTTCTTTCCTGAGTCGCTTTTATTGAACCGGTAGGGCATAGCTTATTTAAACCTTTGTAAGCTAAGTTGAGAATTTATGCAAAAAAATTATCTCTTCTGCCCTAAACTCTCTCTCTTTCTCCTTAACCCTAATCCTCTTCGAACCTCGTGCTTGTTTATCCTGTTCTAGAATTGTTCCTTGCGTTGCAAGGTTTGGTTGGCTATCGATCCGGTAGCTTATCACTTGCTCACAATATTAGGTTCTCTTGGTTGTACATCTTAGTTGGTAAGTTGTGCGCCTTACATAATCCTCAATGAAGGTTCTCTTGATTCTCTTGTTCACAATATTGCTCGCTTCTGTCATCAATTGTTTGTTCTGTTACTGATGCTTTCTGGGAATCAAACACCAAACTCAAGTCCTGCAGCTCTGGTCCTGCAGCTCCTGATTCAGGCCTTTGGACACCGCCGCCTCTTGGATGGGTGAAATTGAATGTAGATGGTTGTTCAAAGGAAACCCAGGCCTTGCTGGTGGGGGTGGACTGATTAGGGATGCTGGTGGTATTTTTCTTGAAGGTTTCAAGGCCATTCATTTTGGCACACAGATGGCAGCTGATATGGACTGTCAACGTCTTCTGATTGAAACTGACTCTCAGATTGCGGTCAAACTCATCAACAATAGTAAGTTGATCACACATTCAGACTATGCTTTAATTCAGCAGTGCAAGAGATTGGCAAATTCAACTGCGGACTCACTTGCAAATCAGGGCTATCAAAGATGCTACTAATTTCATTACTTTGATGTTCCTCCTGATTGTATTCTTAGTGAACTTAATTTTGATCTTGTAGCTCCTGAGGAGCATACTTTAAGTTTCTTATGCAATAATATAGCAGAGGCCTTAGCCTCCTTTCCTGATAAAAAAAAAATACAATATTGCTCGCTTCAGCTTGTTATGAAGGTTTTTTTAATTTTTTTTTCTAATTTGCATCCCACAATATCAGTTATCTTAATAATGAAGCTACATTTTTCACAAAAGAGGTACGCATTGTCAATATGTGTGAATTTTTATTTATCCTTAAAAAAGTCAATTTTTAATCCTGACCATTGAATTATTCAATCCGACGTCCACCCTGCTCCGCACTTTACATCTATAAATAACCGATTCATCACAAACCCAACCAAGTTCACCACAAACCCTAATCAATTCATCACAAAACTAACAAATTTTGAGGAAGAAAGCAACTGAAATTGTACCGCTCAAGAAGTACATACTACATCAAGCCCAGTTGTAACATACAGGGTCATTTGATTCAGACAGAAACTGGATCATAGTCAGCAAACTGAAGCATCAAGATTCCTCATACTTCAATTAAGTTACACTACTAGTCTACAAGGCCATAAAACATACACTTCTTGATTTGATCACGTAAACCAGATTAACATACACATATACTATGTTAGAAATTATAATAGCTATTGCTAGAAATTATAATAGCTATTGCTAGTCACCTACATCAACAAAAGAATCCCTATCCATGCATGTTTACTGCTCTTCTGCAACTGAAGCATAACATGAGTAAAAAAAAGAGCAGTTATGAGTAAAAACAACAGCAACAATATCAGCAAAAGAAATTACAAGTCGTAGCATAAGCAAAATCTTACCTCGCAAGTGACAGCAAATCCTCAACAGTCAAAAGCTGTTGCTCGTACCCGGATGATGACGATCAGACGCCCTTTCCTGGATAGCCTCTTTAATGATCTTCTCGTCAAGCAACCGCTCCAGAATTATATCCTCACAATCAAGCGGCATTTTCAATCCAGGAACATCATTAATCTTCTTATTGTTGGAGGGAAACATGTATTTTGAGAAGTTGGTCTTCTTTGTCTGACTGAAATGCCGGTTGCTGTCATTATCTGTCAATATAAGGTGGTATACATGAACCACCTTTGTTTGGCCCATCCTGTAAGCCCTGCTGATAGCCTGCCTTTCCACCGCCGGGTTCCAAGTAACATCAAGCAACACGACTCTAGATGCGCCGGTTAGTTCAATCCCTTCTGAACAAGCCTTTGTAGAAGCCAACATCACCTTGGCTTTGCTCTTTGGCTTGTTGAAATACTCCATTGTTCTCTGTCGGGTTTCCAATTCTTGAACACCCGACATGACTTGAATCTCCACACCTTCTCTCCACCCAAAGTAGTCCTTAGACATAAGCAAAGCCTTGACAAAGTTGAGCGGGTAAAGGTATTGGCTAAAGACAAGAACTTTCTCCTCCAAAGCCGAGCTTAGTTCAATAAGCCTGATCAGAAATCTCGTCTTTGCGCCATCATCAATATTCCAGCCCCCGCTCTTCAGCTCTTGTATGAAGTCCGGGCTCATATCCTTGCAGTGCAACAACAATGGATGGACCGAGATCAGCGTCATATTCACATTCGATTCCAAGTAGCTTTTCTGGTTCTTGCTCTCTTCTTCTATCTTGAGAAGCCTGTTCTGATGCTCAGAAGGCTGCAGGTATACAACATTATCAACGAGACCAGGAACCGTCGCACTGATTATGTAGTTATCGTAGCGATGACAAAACGGTCTGATCTTCTCCTTGAATTCTCTGATCTTGCCTTCATCTGCCCTGTCCACATTCCGGTTGGATTTGAAAGGATTATCCTCAGTGAACTCTTTCCTCACCAGGCCTAAGACGTTGTGGAGCTCCCGGAAGTTGTTCTGGAAAGGAGTACCGGAAAGAAGGACTCTCTTCTTGGTCTTCACACATGACAAAGCATCAAACATGTGACTCCTCTCGTTCCTTGGCATGTGGCCTTCATCTAGGATAAGAAGACCCGGCGTTTCAAGCAACAATTCTCTAAGCTTTTCTTGCTGGTCACTTAAACGAGGACTGCTTGTACTACCATCTTTCTTCTTCCTCCCTCCTTTCTTGAGATCTTCTCCTCCAGCTAGCTGAGTAAACAATGTGTAGCTAATGGCAAGCACGCTCTCGTGCTTTTTCCAAAACAGCAGCTTGATAAGACGTTTTGCCATGTTGGTAAGGTTCTTCTCGTAGTTCCTTCCAAAGAGTGAGCCAGCAATAGACAACTCCTTCTCTGTAAGCTCTTTGTCGTTCAGGTTTAGGAATGGAACCTCAACTTTCCACTTTTCAAACTCCTTCTTCCATGTGAGGAGTATGCTGGCTGGAGCTAAGATGATAGGCCTTGAATTCTTGTAGAACTTCATGTGAGTCTCCAGGAAAGCGATTGCAAGTCTCGTCTTTCCTGTTCCCGGGTCATGGGAGATTAAGCAACCGCCTCCATCATTCGTCATGTTGCTCATCAACTCCTTAATCGTTGTCCCTCCACCGACATTTCTCCAAATGAACTCAAATGCCTCGCGCTGGTGAGGAAACAACGTTTTCCTGATGTCGGGAATTATTTCCCATACGGTTCCAGTTGGATCAAATTCAGCATCCTCCTTGGAGTGTTTGGAGTCGATGTTCGGATCTTCAAAGTAAGGCAGGTTCTTAGGATCTTGGTGGTCATACATGTAGTAGCGACCCTTATCCGAGACTCCAAATATGTTGTCATGCTTCATATGCACAATAAAAGAGATGAATTATTTCAGGTTAGCTGATCGTCATTGCTTAGTAAATTTCAGATTTAGGGACTTACAAAAGGTGCTGTGACATATTTGATCTCTTCTCGCACATGACCGCATCTTTTGCATATGACACCGATTTCTTCATCCAAAATCAAATAGTGTTTCCCTTCCTTGCAAAGCTGCTGTGGGTTCTTGAAAGTATCTTCATCATCCTGCAAATCACAATGGATTAACTAATATGTACAATGAGCAAGCAAATACCTTAGCATGCTTAGAATTTCATCAACTATTGACGAAAGGGAAAAAAAACTAAGAACATTCAATCAACATTGCATAAACAACAAAGAAACAACTTATAGATGTGAAGTTAGAAAAAATATACCAGGAAAGATGCAGCAGCATAATTGTTACCACGGTTGACGAGACAGAAATCCATTATCCTATAAATGGAATCTAACTCCTCTTGTTGAGGGTCCTTAGTATCCATTTCTCCATCAGAATCAACATCTGAGGAATTGGAGCTCCATCTTGTGTCCACTATTTCATGGGACTTCTTAACTGGCTCCTCAACAACAATTGTACTGGTTTCCTCCACAATTGAATTGATCAAGACACGATGAATTTCATCGGCAGTCAATGGTCCCTTTTTTTCTCTTCTTAATGGCTTCATCATCACCTTTATTCCACCTCTTTTCTGATCCACTCCTCCACCATTCTCAACTTCTTCTTCATCTTCATCTTCTTCTATATCTTCAACATCATCATGTTCTTCTTTAACATCCTGCAAATCAGTACAGTTATAAGCTTCCAAATGATAAGATCATGTAGATAAAACTATGCAAAAGGTTAATTGCACTCCCAAATGACACTCTTTTAGTTAAAGAGTAATTCAAAACAGAATGGTGGAGGAAGAGTGATTCTCACAACATTAGTAAGGAGACAATGCTGTTCAAGAGAGAATGTAAAAAAATTTCAGCTTGTGTCTAGCTAAAGAGTAGTTCGAACTTTTTGCAAGTAAAAATCAGCTTGTGTGAATAAATATCTGTTTAAGTTGGAGATATACGAGTTTTTTGCAAGAAAACATCTCATTACTACATTTGACAACACCAAGAAAAGGAGAAATAATTAAAAAGTCTGAATCTTTGCATTACAATCCACAAGAGACAAGTATGAGAGTGAACTATTATTGAACAAAATCACAGCCAACATAACAAAACAACACAAGAACTTCTAATCAGCAGCACTACAGCAGCCCATAAACAACAAAGAAGCAACATTGCTATACCAGACAATCATCCTCTGCAGCATCCTGATGGCCATTGCAGAGATAATCTTCAGCAACCTTATACATGTTTTCAATCTCCTCCTTCTCCGGGCTAATAGATTCCACCTTTATCCCTGATTCAACGTCCGAGGAGCGGGATCTGGTGCCCTCTGCCTCACGGAGCTTAACATGCTCCTTAGCAACACTCACTGTCCCCTTTTTTCTTTCTTTGATACTCTTAGGCTGCATCTTCAGCTTCGTATCCCCTTTCTTTGAATCATTCTCAATTTTTACTTCAAGAATGCTCTTCTTCTGAGTAAATCTCTTAGGAACGTCACCACCAACAACAATAGGGAAATCGATTGAACCCGGGGAGCCTTGCTTCTTTGAGAAAGATGTCTTCTTTGGCCTGCTCCCAGATTCAACAGAAACAGAGTAACTTTTCTTTCCTCCTTGCTCTTCTTCCTCGCCGCTACTCTCACTAACCTGATCTTCATCCTCTTCCTTCTCTGCTGGTTCGAAATCAGAATCTTGACTACTAGTATCCTCTGTACCAGACTCCGGCGAGCTGGAATCCAAAACAATGGGGGAAGAGGGTTGCTTTTCCGGGACGAAAATAGTAACGTCTTCATCGTCATCATCATTCTCCAGTTGTCTCCTATCGTAACAGCCGCTCCTGGCAACGTCTTCTTCTTCTTCTTCTTGAGCCTCTTCCTTGACACGGCCGAAAACAGGGGAGCGTGATGGAAATGCGGGAAGAGGCGCCGACGCCGACGAAGACGAAAACGACGATCTACTACTAGAGGCTAGGGTTGGGGGAGGAGGAGGTGGAATCTCCACCACGTCTTCATCTGAGCTCGGAATGGGGCAAGCTTTGCCTTTTTTATACTCTCGGTAGCGCCTGAGGAGCTCTTCTTCAGATCGCCGGCGAGTCCATCTGGGCACCGGCGCCATTGAAGAAGAATGAGAGAGCGAGAAGAAGGAGAGAAGAAAAGGCGGGACGTTTCAATGAAGAGGAAAAGAGTGCAGAGGAGGTGCAGGAAGGAAGTGAAAAGACTAGGAAATCATTAGTTTGGAAAAACTCCACGCTTCGTGCGTTTTTTGTTCACAGGATAAAAATAAAAATCTGACAAATTCTCTTTTCTTCTTTAAAGCGTACCGCCTACGTATTTCAATTTCTATAAAATTAATTAATAGGCTACAGAAACTGATCTGGGAAGAGTGCGTTTGGATGTCTAAATCATCACTTATAAAACATGCTTTTTGTTTTATAATTTATTTATACTTCTAACCCTATTCTTTGACAATTTGTTTGATTTGTGATACAAATATGACCCGTGTTTGGAGAGGCGGAGAGTTTGGACAGGAGATAGGGGAGAGAGATTGTTTGTATTACAAACGCTACTTATGACCAGTGTCTGTATTATAAGTAAATAATTATTCATCACCCCTTAATACTTTGAAGAATTTAATGCCCAGTAATACATAATCACATTATAATTCATGGCATCCAAACACAGCCTAATTGTGTTGGCCAACGACAGAGAATTGATTTCTCCGGTTTCAGCATTCGCTTGACCAAATTCAATTTTGGGTTGGTAATATCTTTTTAAAAATTGGGTGGTCGAATTAAATGCCCATGGCCATCAGGCCATGTCCATGCAAGCCTTCCCAAAAAAAAAAAAAAAAGAATCAGAGTAGGAGTTTGGCAAATTGATTTTACATTCAATGCGTTTAGCTTCTATTCAAAATCATTTTTAAAATGTTAGTTAATTGATGGACCAAATAAAAAAGATGGTAAAATAGTACTCGATGTGTAATTTAAAGATGCCTATTTTGTGACACCCTCAAACATAATTATAGTACTCAGTTTGAAATTTGAAGTAGATTTTGGAAAATCCCGGTTGGCTTGCATTGCATGGTCTAAATCACTCGGTAAAAATGGCGGTATATGAAATTAGGTAAGAGGAGTATTGATTTATACAGAGAAAAAGCAGGGTTTTGCTGTATCATATATGGAAACTGTCACTGTGGCCAATACAAATGTGAAGAAGATAGGCTTGCATGGAGATGTGAAAAGGTCTATGCAATTATTACTCATTATTTTATACTCCTATGTAATACGGTACGGACCTTACATAGATCCAAAAGAGTGTAAGAGAAAGACAAAAAATACGTTGTAATACGATACTCGTCGCCCAACTCCATAGGACCATAGTATACCTACTTGGTGAAAGTTTGTAATGCAAGCCAACCATCATACCTTGTATTGTTTTAATTATATACTCCGACTTAGATGATTTCATACCGGCCAATTTTTACCAAGTGCTATTTTTATCAAGTGGTTAATTTAGTTTTTTTTTATCAGGTAAGAATTTGATAAGGGTCAATTACCCAATACCAATAGCATCTCTACAGATGAGAGTGCAAAGCTCTGGGTGAGTATCCAACACCCTGGTTACGGATAAGGTAAGAATTTGGTGCGCTTTCCCCCAGTTTTTCCATAGGGTGATAATAAACTGGTATCGATCCGATGTTACATTTTGGTCATCAAACAACGCCTTGTCTCTATTAAACCAGATTGACCGCCATCCTATTAGTATTATGGCTAATTCCTTTTTTCCCATTTTTTCATAAAGTTCATGTACTATGTCCTTTATTCTACCATTTTGATAGTTCAAGTTCGCTACTATTTTTTCATATTCATTATAAATAAGCGACATTAATTGTATCGTATATGGACAATGTAAAATTAAATGGATGGAATCTTCTCCATTATATGTACAGAAAGGGCATTCTTGTGTAACAGGTATCCTACTTTTTGTAAATCTTGCTTTTGTAGGTATTCCATCAAAGCATAATCTCCATACAAAGTTTTTGACCTTTGGTGGCAGAGGCGGAACTATATGGGGGCGGGAGTGGGCCACGGTCCCCCCAATCCAAATTTTTATTTGGTATATATGTTCTTCGTGTTAATAGCTTTGATTTGATATATTATACGCTCCAATCTGACATTTGAGCAAAAAGTTATGAACGTTTTAAGATTAGACACATACAAACCACTTCTAACAAGTCATTTACTTAGAATGCTTTTTATCTTTTGCTAAACTCCCTACTTTCATAGTGTAAATGAACCCAAAAGCTTTGAATAAGTTATTGTTGGAATGTCTTGAATCACACAATTCATTATTAGTATGAGGGTTTCGGTTTGAATTTTAGTTTTTAGTTATGAGCCTTTAGTGTTTAATTCAATCCGTTTGTATTCTGAAATATTTTTCTGCTATTAACCTAAATTTATTCTAAAACATAATTCTATAAGTTGTCTTTAGAAACAATTGTTTTCTTAATGTAGTTGTATTCTAATATATTTTAATCTCTCCTCAATATATTCTTTTTTTTTGTATAAATTCGTACTTTTATTTCCTGATCCTTCTCAACATTATCTTATATAAAAATATTTTTCTATTTTGAAAAAAAATGCGAGTTTTAAGTATTTAATTTAATTATTTATTAATAATTTTAAGATTTTTTTTAAATATTTTTCAATATTTTGTACTCCATTATCCGTTCAGAAATACATGTCGTTTTAAGTTTTGTCTTAAAAATTAAAAAACCATATGATTTGACTTAAATACCGTCAATCTTGTTAAGATATTTTCACTTCTATTATGTTTATACCTAATTATTTTAATTATTGAAGATAATATGGAAAAAAGTGTAGTTAATATGCCAAATGACAAATATTATTGAACAAAAAAATTATGCTAAAACGACATGTATTTCTGAATAAAGGGGCTATTTTTTTAAATTGAAAACGCATTATTTAGGTTAGAAAATTTTTATTGGCCCCTGCAATGTGCAGTTTCTGGTTCCGCCCTTGTTTGGTGGTACATTTTCATTCCAGATCCAGTTCCAATTTTTTGTTTCCAGGTTTCGGTTTTGTGTTATCATGTTTAGTTCTGATTCTATTGTGAACCATCCATTTGTGCTAGGCCACCAATATAATCTATCTTGAATATCATGATTTGGGATAGGTATTGCCCGTATTTTGTTAATCCAATCCCTAGTTAGAATTTGGCTTAGTTTAGACAAATTCCATTTTTTCTCTTCTGTGATGTACTCTGCAATCTTTTCATTTGGGTTTACTGACGGGTGAATATTTATCTTTGTTTGTAATGCACAATTTAGTATCCACGGGTCTTTCCAAAAACGATAATACTTATCTAAGTCTCATGAGGTTCCTCCATTGCCAAGAGCATGTTCAAGTGGTGAATTTAGTTGTATTGGCTTGCATTATATGATAATACTTATCTCTTTTATATATGGATATAAATTCAAAAAAAAGAGATAATACTAATATATGTCCATTGTATATTACTATATTAGTCATACTTGTGCATATAAAAGATTATATTAAATAAAAAAGATGATAAAATATTTATGGATAGAGAAATTATATATAAAAATCCGTAACTAATAATATGATTGTTGAAATCCAAAATAAACGAATGTTAAATTCGAGGATTTAAATAAATAACAAACATAAATACAAAAGATTTCACTCTTTATTTTGCGTGCGAGAACGATTGACGCACACTTAAAAGAGATTCTACAATTTTGATTATGCGTGTTTTTCTCTTATTCTAGAATTTAGCTTTTACAATTTTGTTTCTCTCTCTCTCTCTCTCTCTCTCTCTAACATCGACTTAGAACGTTTTAGGATCCTCTCTCTTAAATAGCAAGCTTCTTTGGGATGTTTCAACACATCGAGTCTCTATTAATAAGGAATTATGTTAAGCTTGAAATGTTTTTCGACTCTTGTAACCTTCGCCTTCTTCAACTATTTATAGGCATTAGAAAAAAGTTGAAAGTTGAGCTTTCTAAATGAGGGAGATCGAGAATTGTTGATATTCGAGGTGTCAATCTTTGATTGGTGGAATGTGATGCGTTCGATGTGTTGAATTGTCGTTGGTGGAGCATGTGGTTGACATGACTTGTATCAAATGTTGGTGAGTTTGAAGTGCGACATCATAAATTATCATCACTGGTCGAATTCTTCATAACTTGCAACTTCATCTTGTGCTAGATTAGCGTGCCAACTAGGCAAGGTAGTTGGCCACCATGTAGGATGTGCGCTTTGTTTGTTCTTTAAGTATCGCGGGAGCTTGACTTGCTCTTGGGTCATTTCTTCTCGTTTTCTCCCCTTTATAAGATCATATTTTTTGTCATCTAATGCTTGAATTATTCGTTCTCCATAAATGGTAATTGGATATAAAAACTTAATGACAATACTAAATTTAACTACTTCTAAATTTAGAAGATATATATTGATTAAATATTTTAATTTGTCTTCAATCTTATTTAAAGTTTATAAATAAGTCATTTTTTACATTGATGATGCATTTAAAATCAACCTATAAACTAACTTGGTTAGTAGTAGCACTTCAAGTGATTCTACAAGGACCAATGTAACTAATAATAAAGAAAAAGGATAATATCTATTTGATAGTTGTGTGTAAGATTAAGAATTACCGGAACCATATTTCAATAAATAAAATCAATTTGAAAATAACTATTTGAGATAATAACCAGTTTATCTCGGATGATTGTAAATATGCTTTGATCTAATTGGCATTTGCTCTCGTGGCTTGCTAACTAAATATTACAATCTAAGGTCAAACTGAATTAATACCTACTCTTGTGAGTTACTAGACTTAGTTTATACTTATGGTTTTTATGATATTTATTATTCCCTCTATTCAAAAATACTTATCATTCTATGAATTGATAAAAAATTATGAAACCACTTAATTTTGCCTAAATATCCTTCTATAATTAGTTTGCTTAGTTTTACTTTCGAAAAATGATATTTTTTTTACCTTTTGGGTATTTTACAGACAAAATCAGAAAGAGTTGACAAAATATGTAGAAGGACAAGTATTGTTCTACTTCCGTAGGAAAGTGTAGCCTATTCAACATGAAGGCATTCGCTTTGTTACAAATGTGGGAAGGTTGGTCATAACGAATCGACTTGTGCTCCAAAAGAGATTCATGGTATTGAAAATTTAAAATGACGCATAATGATCCAAAAATAAAAAGTCTTCTTAGACACTTTGGTGCGTGGATGTAAGTAGTAAAAACTAAGAGGAAGCCAAAACAAGATGATAGTGAGGCTACAACAGGTTCTAATGACGCCAATCCTCGAGAGGTGTCTAATTCCCAACCGCCAAAGACATCAGTGTTTGCTCCTCGGAATAAATCAACTTAAAAATCGACAAATTAACTTGTAGACTATGGGAAGGGGTCATGTTTCTTTGCGCTTGAAATTGAGAAGGATGTCTCGATTGATCCATCATTAGCTCGGGTGGAAATTCTATAGCTAATCCAACAAAGAGAAATTGCAAGTTCGGTGAGAAATTCAACTAAAAAGTCTGATGCAAATTCAAAATCTGTGAAGAAGCCCATGATTGTCGTATCCCCGATTTCAGTGAGGCTCAGAGTTTTCCAAAATAATCAACAAAAATCATCAAACCAAATCAGACCAATTCACTAAATCACAAATTTTGGGAAACAATCTTCAATTCTAATAGATGCAGTTCTTCTAAGCAATATTCCAAGTTTGTTTGATAAAAAAAATCCCTTCCTAATCCTACTAATATCCCTTCCTAAAACAAAACTGGTGTAATTCTCTTTGACGCTAAAAATATTACCCTACCTTCAATTCCAGCTATTACTAGCCCTTCACATGCTAACCCCACTCCTCTTCCCAATCCAACAAACGCAAAAATCCTACCCAATTCAAACTTGGCACTTCCCGATGGCTAACTGATTGTAAATTGTGATCCTGACAATCGAAACGGAGATGGTTCTCAGCAAGCCAAACATTTTGGTTTTAAACCAGCAGACGAGCCCATTTCTTTGAACCTCGCCTTATATGGCCAACAAGATGATAGTGCACTTCCTTCCACTAGAGACAAACACGACCTATCTTATGTCTGGTCTTGATGTCACAAAGACTCTCTAATGCTTCGGGCAGGTTGTCAGTAGCTGATAATGCTTTTAGGTCTTCCATGTCTTTGCAGGATCACTCGAAGTTTGGGAATCTCTCTTGATTAGTTTTATTTATGGATAGTCTTAGTTTGATGATTTGGAATGTTTGTGGTGCTAGAAACTCTCACTTTATGAACTCTTTACGAGAGCTCATTCATGTTCATTCTCTTAGTTTTCTTACCTTGATTAAACCACGTATTAGCGGTGGTCAAGCATGCTTGGTTTTTTAGAGGATGAGGTATGGTGGCATGCTTAGAATTGATGATCATGGTTTTTCTGGGAGAATTTGGCTATTTTGGTGAATTGCTTCTATTTTAGTAGCCCCTTTATCCTTGCATAGACAACCTACTATCGCTGAGATTACGAAATGAGGTGAGGAGACTTGGCTACCATCCGTGATGTATGTGGCTCCTAGCTTGGCTCGCGGGCCGGATTTTAGGAGCATCTTAAATCCTTTGTTCGTCTGAATAATCGCCCATGGCTACTTATGGGTGATTTCAATGCTACTTTGGGTTCGCGTGAATGAATTAGCAACTCGGATAGTACCATTCACTCATCTATTGAATTTAGTGAGTGGTTTGACAATTTACATCTCATTGATTTTCTTTTTTCAAGCCCGCCTTATACTTGGTCCTCGAGAAATGCATTTTATACAAGAATAGATGCTTGGTTGGACCGAGCCATATGTACAATTAACTCCTGTAATATCTTATATCTGAGTGCATTAGTGAAAAACCTTATTAAGGTGTTTTGGTTTCTATATCCAAATTTAGTGAGCGGTGCCGTATTTAGATCACTCTTCTACTCTTATTAAGGTTGATGACTCGTCGTCTACAATTTTTGTAGGGGAAAAACTTTTCCGTTTCCAAAAGGTTTGGCTCTTGCATGATGACTTCAAATCCTTCTTGCAAAATTGTTGGACCACAACTTCTAATTTGTATGATTCCTTAAAAATCTTTCCTACAAATTTGACGAACTAGAACATGCGAGTTTTTGGTAATATTTTTCACAAAAGAAGGTCGGGGCACGACTTGAAGGTGCTTGACACAAATTAGCTACGCAAACATCTCAACTTTTGCTAGATCTTGAGTGCACTCTCTGTCAAGATTTGGAATCAGTTATGCAACATTAGCAAATGCTTTCGTTTCAAAAGTCAATATCTTTCTTTCTCGTCGACGGTGACCATAATATGACATTTTATCATCTCTCTATGGTTACTCACAAGCAAGTAAATAGTGTAATCGCTCTTCAGAACGCCGCATGAGATTGGCTTCTTGATGACGCTAAAATTCAACAACATCTGCTTTTGTTTTTCATTGAATTGTACACATAAGATGCCTCATTAGTTTTAGTTCCGAATTTGCGATTGCGGCATTCTTTTCCGACCCTCAGAAGATGACTTAAGAACATTGAACAACCCTTTTAATTTTCTAGAGCTTTGGACTGCATTAAAATTAGGTCCTCATAAAGCGTAATGACTTGACGATTTTTAACCAACAAAATTGGCCTATGGTGGGGTTTCAAGTTACTGATATGGTACTAGATCTTCTCAACTTGGAAAAATTTCTAGATAACATTGATAATGCTATTATGGTTTTGATTCATAAGGTGACTGCACGAATACTCCTTCACAATTCCGTCCCATATCCCTCTTGAATGTAGTATTCAAAATCGCCACCAAATGAAAGTGAATCATCTCAAAATGATCGTTCCATGTATAATATCCCTTTCTCAAGCAATATTTATCTCGGGACGTTAGATTATCGACATTGTCGTCATTGTCCAAGAGGTTTTGCATTCTATGGCTATGTGTATGGTGGCTCTTCTCATTTTTTTGGGTCGAAAACACCAGGGAAAAAGCCTGAGTGAAGAATTTATAAAAACAAAAACAAGAGAGGCTAAGGGAATACCATGCGAGGCATAGCCCGACCTCTCAAATCGTCCAACAATAGAGTAGTTGAACCCACAGGCGGGTCAACTAAAGAATGAAAACCACCCACAGAGTAGGTGGCTCTTCTCATTAGATGATGATTAAAATTGATTTGGCTAAGGCTTGTGATCGAGTTCGATGGAGTATCTTGGATGAAATTCTTTCTTAGTCTCACTTTTCCCAACATATATTCGAAATTATTATGAAATGCCAAACGCTAGAAAATATGGAGTTACTTTGGAATGGGACAAAAGTGAGCTCTTTCAAAACCTCGAGGGTTGTTCTTTAGGGAGATCCTTTATCCCATTATAGTTTCGTTCTAGTTATGGAGCGTCTTTCTCATATCATTCAAGATGTCATGGTCAATGGGAATTGCTTTCCAATTATCTTAGGAGGTATTCCCTTGTCCCATCATTTTTTCGCAAATGAACTTATTCCTTTCACTTTTTTTCCAACAAGTTGAGGCCATCAAGAGTTGTTCGAATAATTTTTCTGATTTTCCATGTGAGTTGGTCAGCTTCATGAAGAGCTTAGTTATTTTCTCCATGAAGGTTCGTGAATCAATTATGTCGAAAATCAGTAGCTCAATTATTTTTGTGATAATTGAGATTTTCTATTGATTACGTATATATACAGAGAATTGATGCCTCTGATTTTCTATTGATTACGTATATACAGAGAATACAATTATAAACAAATCCCTTGAGATCAGGAATGAAACCCTATCAGAATAAAATCTAAACTGATAAGGGAAAATGATATATACAAATAATTAACAATTTACAAATATATATTAACATGCCCCCGCAAGCTCATGGTAGGGTAAGAACATGCAGCTTGGCACTTAAGGTTTGAAACCGATGAGTACCAACAGCCTTGGTGAAGATATCAACGATTTTATCAAGAGACCGAACATGACGAACAACAAGTTATTGGATAGACACCTATTCTCGAACAAAATGATAGTCGATCTTAATGTGTTTAGATCGCTGATGAAAAACAGGATTAGCTGACAAGAATGTGGCACTAAGATTGTCACATGGCAAAATGGGCGGGTGATGAACAAGGACGGACGGGAGCTGTAAAAGCAATCGCCATGTACTCCGCCTTAGTGTTGGATCGAGCAAAAACCTTCAAATTGAGAACCCAGGCCTTGAAGAATGTAGGTCACCGGGTCATCATCAGAAACAACATGGAGGCACTCCGCAAGTTCATCGGTGTGAGCTTGTTTCTTTTCCACATAATCCAGGATCGACAAAGAACCCTTCTTCATGGTATGAAGCTGATGACGAAGATGCATTTGTTGAGCCCTAGTTTGAGCATGAAACATGTGTTGGAGAATTCCGCAAGCCTCGGCAGTGGTGTTAGCACAACCCACATGCCCTAGCAACGAGGCAGTGAGAGTAGAGCGGATCCATAGCAAGACAAGGCGGTCTTTGCAAAATCAAGCCAAGTATGTTGGGTTCGGAACCTGAGGACGGGACTGCTCGCCAGACGAAGACGTGGAAGTCAGTGTCGCGATTGCAGCCTTAGTGGAGACACCAAATGCCAGTGAAAGTAGGGCGACCGGGTCTTTGATTGTGGTTGGTGGCGGACTCGTTGGGGCCAAGAAGGAGGCGAGGTTGAAAGCTTCCAAAGCAGAGCGGACCGTGTTGCGCCATAACGAATAGTTGGTGCGATCTTGACGAATCACAAAGTTTGGGAGATGGAAATTTGGTTGAGATCCATCAGACGAAGTGGAAAACAAGAGTTGCGTGGGAGAGGTAGGTTGTTGCGAGGCCATTGATCGAGAGGAACGTTGGTCAAGTTGATACCATGTAAACACTGTGATTTTGGTGAGGAAAACCGATGCCTCTAATTTCTATTGATTATGTATATAAAGATAAAACAATTACAAACAAAACCCTTTAGATCAGTAATGAAGCCCTATCAAAATAAAATCTAAACTGATAAGGGAAAAGGATATATACGAATAATTAACAATTTATAAATATATATTAACAGTACATGGATTAACTATAACTATATGCTCAATTAAATTGACTAATTTAATGAAGTAATGGATTCCTCAATCTTCAGGCCCCGAGGTCGTGGTTACGACATATGCAGTGCCCGATAGGGACGAAGGCCCCGACGAGTGCTGCATTTGCCTCGAGACATTGGAAACCGACAATACTGTGAAGTTATTGCCGAGATGTAGCCACACAGTTCACTCAGCCTGCATAGATAGGTGGCTGCATTACGAATCTATTTGTCCATTTTTTCGACTTCCTGTTTGGGAAGAATTGGACAAGGTTTGATGGGCGGACTAGTAATGCAAGCATCTATCTATGCATGTTGGGTGGAATATGTGGCCACATCATGGCAACACCTTCACTGTGTTGCCAGCCTCGAATGACTCGAGGTAGATGCAACACTCATCGGGACATTTTTCCAATCAGGCATTGCATATGTCTTAACAAGTATCTCAGACATGAGGTGTGTCACAACACCATGCCATAAATACTAATACGGCGTACGTAGAACAGTCCGAACATACTAGAATGAATTAAGTAGGAGAGAACGTGAAAAGTCTTGAAACTAAAAAAAATGACAAGTTCATATAAATCAAAGTATACATGGAAATGACAACTTGGAGAAGTGTTTCGTGCACCGATCGATGGTTGGAAAACACCTCTAACTAATAGATTTTATACTTTTTACTTATTGTTATTATCTATCTTAGATATATAATTCCTATATTTAGATATTGTCTAAACAATTTCAATTTTCTGTTTTTATATTAATTAACGTTTGTTATGGAATTAATAGCATACCAAACCGGCGAAACCTTTTCGGCGCACTTTTCCACATCTTATTATGAACTAAACAGATTTCACCATGTTGTGTTTCTCCAATTCTTCAAGAAAGGCGACATGGTAGGGTTGCCGAAGTGCTCTCACCAACACCATTCTAGATGCATGCCTGCATCGATATGTGGATTTTTGAAAACTCCACACACCCTCTTTTTCGCCTTTTCATTTGAGTCGATCAATGACGACATTCATTCATCATTAGTTGAATCAACTTGATGACCGTTAATTAACCGTCATCATTACTTGATGATGGTATCATTAATTATCATTACTATTTGACCAAGGTTCATGTTATTTGTTATCTGATGACAGTTCGTTCTTCATCGTGTCTCTAATTATATACTTAATCATGCTCAAGAATTGATGACATTTACAGGTCATCAAGGTTTGAATTCAACCAAACATATTTGTTTGATCTCACTTGTGAAAATATAAACACTTAAAATGAGTCAATGATGCGACTTTTTGCACAAATCTTCAAAACCTATTATTATTTGTGGAGAAAGGTAATCCAAACCAAGAATAATTCCAAGCTTCATTCCATATATTTCTTTCAGAGTGATTACAACTAAAAATTGAGTATTACAGTACGACATGCTTAATTAACCATTTATAGATGTATTAACTGTAACTATATAGCCAATCTAAATGACTAACTAGTTTGACGAAGCCATGGACTCAGTAGATAATAAACAAGTAATCGAGTCGGACTCACAAATTGCTGATCAATGGGATGCTGTCAATCTCACAAATTGCTGTCAATCTCTTGATCAATGGGATGCCACACACTCACCCAGACTACCATCTCATTGTTCAATGCCTAGATTTGCTGATGCAGCTGGGTTCAAACTGCAGTATTCAATATGTTTCCCGTAAAGCTAATAGATTAGCTGATACATTGGCTAATAATTTTCCTTCTATTAGTGATGGGGTTGTTGTGCAGGACTCCCCACCTGCTTTTATCTATGATCTGTTGTATGAGGAGGGGAGTCACTTGACTTATTTCCCCTTGCAGCTTTGATTCAATAAAACGGGCTTTGCCCTCTTTCAGACCAAAAAAAAAAAAAAAGATAATAAACAAGTAAAATACTAGTAAAACTAGGAATAGAAGCAACAAAATTGTTATTCTATCATGGATAATTAATAAGCACACAATTACACAAATATTTATATATATATATATAATGAATTGCAAAATAGGTCACACACTCTCAAATGGGTTGCAGTGATCTTGCATGTATAAAAATATCTAATCAATCAGATGGTACTTAGTAGTAACTCGATCAATAGTTGATACTAAAGAAGTAAAATGAAATTTATAGAAAGCGTAATTCATTATAAGTGTCATCAAGCAAATACAATAAAAATGGAGGAACTAAACAAATTTCACCTATTTAGTTTTAGCACAATCACAATATTCAAATAATATTCTGAGATGATGATATATGAATTGTAATCTCACCTGCTGCTGGGAAAATATATATCTGGCACAGCAAAAAGTTACAAAGTTATGGACACTAGCTTACAAACCAGTGAGACAGTTACCATTGGACTTGTCTCGATCGCAAATTAAGCTAAAATGATTGATCATTAGGATCGGATCGAGGACCTAATTGTATAATTAATTCATGGATGGCAATTAATTAATATGGCATCGATCAATTTGATTACCTTGAATCTTTTGCAGCAAATGTTTCCTCCTCCAACATGCTTCACTAGCCTCCTCGATCATAGAGTCCTACATATATATGGATGGATATAACAAGGCCCTATATATACAAGAAATAATTAATTAGTGCAAAGATGGATCAATATATACAACAACAAGCTAAGTAATTAAATTAATTAAGATGAATTTGATTAGTAATTTAAAGTTTACTTACTGGGCCGGGAATCGGCTAGAACACGAGGCAGACCCAAGTTAATGTTGGTCATTCCTAGCCTCGATCACATCCTTGGCTCAGAAATCGATCGATCAACTAAGGCTGCCGATCAATGGCAGCCTTAATTGATCGATCGATCGATGGCCATATAGATAAATGATATAGGGAATTAATGAATGAAATCCCAAGAGGCAAGAGCTTATAATATTGTTTGCCAACTATACCTCTTCATCTACGTCAGCTTCCTCAGCTCGGGTTTTATTTATTTGAAATTTCGCCTGGTGACCCTCGAATTAAGGCAATTTCGCATGGTATCCAACATTTTTAATTATTTCGCTAGATAACCCTCAGCTTTTTAAATTTTTCGCCCCGTGTCCAATCTTCAATATCGGGCCCAAAAATGTGAAGTGTTAGGGTTAAAAGGGGAATTTACACATGCGTCTTCTCCTCTCTCCTCTCTTCACGTATGATCGGAAGAAAACTTCGATTTGCCCGGATCTTTTGCAGCGAAGGCCCTGTCACCGAGTTCTTCTATCCTCTTTCAGTGGCGGTGGTCTGGAACAGGTTCATTTCACACGGAGGACGACATCGCTGATTGGAAAAGCGGCGGAAGATGATGTGGCCTGGGACGACTTCGTGCATACTAGTAGAGAGAGTGGTGAGTGGTGGTTCGTCGGTGTTCGAAAGAACTTTTTGAGGTACAGTTTTATGCTTTAAATCCTCAATTGCAGACATTTTAGGTTTTCAATAAATTACATGTGTGTTCCACCGGTGTAGCTTTTCAAATGCATACACGGATGCTCTCAATTCAGAGCAACTACAGTTAAAATTAAAATAATGAATTTAGTGTATTGTTTTGTATCTGAAAAATCTTAAAGACCACCTAGCTTATTGTTAATTTGTTATGGGCTGCTTGGCTCTAGCTTGTGGCTGACTTTTGTGATAGCAAAATGGAACAAGATGTTGAAACTGTACTTAGGGTCCTGCGGGCTAGACCTCTGGGTATCATAGATTCGTAGAGCACAAGTTCAATGATGATGAGATACGATAGGCACAAACAATTGTAAAAAGAGCAGTTATTAATCGGCAAACGAAAGCAAAGTTGGAGAAGGGAAGTAACACACTGAAAGATTATGTGGATTGAGGGTCTCTGTAACCTCAAGAATTGTTTGGAGGCCAAAAGAAATGAAGTCTTAGATGATTGCTTGAAATTTTGAAGCTAAATTATTAATTCCCATTGTTTGTATATTCATTTTCCTTTTCAGGTAGTCATCCTTGTTTTTCTTTCTTCTGATTTCATTTGAGACTCAGAGGGTATCACAATTCACAACTGACTTGTTTCAAAATTGCTTTGAATTCTTTTCACAAACTGTTGGATTGGCTCCATGTCTGTTGAGTGCTGAGTACTGATTATAAGTTGTTTTATAGAGTGGGATACACATACACTTCATGTGCTCTTGCTGAAAATCACTATTGGCTTCTTGTTGATCAAGTTTCTCACAACTTCCTTTGAATTGTTATGTCAACGATTACTTCAATTATAGTTAATTAACAAAATTATTAGAGAAGAGATCCATATGTGTTTCAAATAAATTTGAGAAGAGCTTTAATTTGCTACTGTCTTATTACTGAAATTTTCATAACACTTGTGTGCTGGACTCCTACTATCCTTTGTTTCTTATTTGTCTATTCAGATTTGAGCTTTCATTTGTACTAATCATCAGGTGACCAAGTCAAGATTTGCTCCTTACAAAAAATAGTCATTTCACTAGTTAAGGCTCCATATATGTCCACATTTATATAGATCCATAAGTAAATATAAATTTCTTTAAAGCTTAAGATCTTTAATTTGTGTAACAAATATAGGCTTATCTTTGTTCATCAAAAGTTTGTAGCCTGTTAGCTCAAGTGGGAGAGTATTGTGTTGATGCACAAAGATGTGGGTTCGAATCCCACACAGGCTTTGTTCGGTGCAATGTTCATTATTCATATAAGTAAATTAAGTATTGTGTTGATGCACAAAGATGCGGGTTCGAACCCTTAACATGTATTTACGAAAGAAGCCTATGTGAGATTCGAACCCACATCAATGTGTTTTACACATTGCTCTACCATTTGAGCTAATAGGCTTAAAAAAACAGATGTCACCAAACACAACAATACTAGTCTAAGTAAATGAGGAAGAAAAGGAGGGGAAGCATGCCTTAAATCATCAGTTCAACAAAATCAAGTGAGAGTGATGCCTTAAACCAGTTCACTAAAATCACACATCCAAGCAATTCAAAAAAATTACTCAAGCAAAGCATAAACACTCCCAAACCAGCAAAAGCACAAATACTGAAATATTGTCGAAAGTGTGTGTCATTAACTAGATTGGGAAGGTAAGGAAATGTAGTAGTAGGAAAGCCAGTCACAATACATACTATACCTTCAAAATTTGAGCATTGGATAAAGATAACACTCAAGTTATTTTCATGATCAAAGTCACAAAAATGTATCTTTGAAAGAAATTGAGAAGAAGTGAAATTAGGAATTGTTGGATGAAATTCTAGGCTTCTAGCAACATCGGCTATACAGCTTCAGCACTTTCCATATCCAATGGAGTATTATAATTTTTACCATTACAATGCCACATTTGTTGCCGGCTTGCTCCTGAATTAGTTTTTGGTCCTTTATACCAATTGGGATAGCCTAACCATTGCTATCATAAATGCTGAATATACTCCCTAACTTGTGTTGTCCTAAACTAACTTATTAAACTGACGCAAGAACCAAACCAAGCTAACTCAACTACTAACTAAGCCGTGATTACATATATCTCACAGAAACAATCCGAGATCATATCACAATCAAATAGTTCAACTAGTGAGAAAGCCACTCAAAAATCACAATAAAGCAACAATCGATTATATCGAAATATAAAATAACTACATGAAGAACCAAAAATCACTCTATGACATCCCAAATCATACCAATTTTGAAACCCTAAGTCACATACAAAAATTTGATTCTCAACTAAATAGCATGAATATTGTAATGCTAAATCCCTATGCTTTAACCATAAATCATAAAAATGTTTACCTCAATCATATCCTTAGAAGCAACAATGGCCATCGTCATCGCAAATCGCAGACACCATCGACCACCGCTTTTCGTCATCGTTCAAAAGGATTATGAACACCAATATCAGCAACAGAAACCAATCCATAAATTCAATGTCGACTCGGTCCCCTCACTCTCCCATAATGCCTTAATCTCAGCAACAAGCAGTCAGGCACCGTTGTTGCAACGATGTCGCCGAGCTCGCCTCCCCACTCTTTTACACGCAAACCTTCGCCGACCTTCTGAAACGGGCTTTGTATTTTGATTGAATTTAACTTTTTTTTGGTTAATACTAACGTTTGGTCATGGGGCGAAAAGTTTCGAAAATTGAGGGTTACCTGGCGAAATAATGAAAAATGTTGGATACCATGCGAAATTGCCTTAATTTGAGGGTCACCATGCGAAATTTCCGATTTATTTGAGACGGGGGTTGGGAATTGCGTGGTTTCCATTGGAATAATTAATGAGCTGATCGAGGACTCATATTCTAGTTTCTCTTTTCAATCATGCATGTGATATATTAATTGTTACCTACTCCAGTATATAGCTCAAAACTATTCTATAAATGTCATATATGTTGCTTGATTAAATTGATCAGATCGATCTACTTTAATTAATTAGCCTTAATTAAAAAAAGTACTACTGCTTAATTTAGCATTAGATACTGTGGATTTATATACTTCAACAATTTGAAACAAACGAAACAACCATCTTGCCCTTAACATTTTCATCATCTCTGACTCATTCTATTTGTCATTTATGTAGAATGACAATCCATGAATTGTAAAGTGCGAGGGAAAAAGTTCAATTTGTTTAATTGCTTAGTGTTGCACAACCAACACAATTTATTATCGTTGCTGTCAAACAAGTTTAGAGTGAACTACTAATACTACTACTACTACTACTAATTTTGTAAAAAGGGTGATAGCTTGTAGCATTCTTCCTGCATATAAAAGCTTTCCAAATACGTCTCTGTCTCTCTGTTCATTATTGCTCTTGTCCTATCTATACATACATTTTGTTACACTACTTGACATAACTTTACACTCTTGTAAAATACAGTATTACTAACCTAATTTCACACCCTTAATTTGGAATTTGTTTCTGAATTCAGCTTACAATTTCATTTATACTTGTATATGTAAGGATAGACTACATTAATCTGCAAAACCCGTAGCTAGCCAAAAAAAAAATCAAATTTTATTAATCTTTCCTAAATTTTCTACTTGTAAAAAAATTTAGACTACAAATGGAGATCGACTCTTCCAAGTTCCAAGACAAAGAATTAGGCAAGAGCGAATCATCTTTCTACGCACCCATATTTTGCGTGATAATTTCAAACAAGTCTTTTTTTTTTCCTTATAAATGTGGAAGAATGTTTTTGAGAAATCGAAATGTTCATGCTCAGGAAGTTTATATGTGAAAATAGTTCTTAATTGGGAATTGTACTTGTTAACCAAATTAAAGAGTTACTAGAAACTCTATTTTCTATTTTATGAAAAAATCAAGTATAGAATGAGGTGCAATCTAACTTGAAAAGGGGGAAGAGGAATGATGAGAAAGAGTAGAAGCATTTTTTTTTAACTGATAAAAGTATATAGGTAGACTCCACGATACTTGACTATGCACATAAAAAGTTAACCGAACATGTGTCTAGCTAGTGTTTAAAGTGTCACTTTTACATAAAATTAAATAGGTTCTCTCTTGTATTAAGGCGCGGATATGACTTGAACAATTCCACAATACATGAGCACGATTCGGGACAGAGCACTGCTCAGATGCCCATTCCTATAGAGTATACACAAATTAAAGGGCAAAATACATCAACAGGCACTTGAACTTGTACACTTTTTTCAACCAACACCCCGTACTTTGAAATGTTCAATTAAACACCTAAACTTAACTAAATTTGTTCTAATAAACACAACTCCTTGGAGTGGGATTCACGCACACTGACTTGTATGCCATGTAATAGCCACGTAGATGCCACCTAGATAAATGTATTAATTTTATTAAATTTTAACATAAAAATGTAAATAATTTTTTCCCTTTATATTTATTTTCCGTCTTCTCTGCCGGCTAAAGGAACGAGATCCAAAACCAGAGATTCAATTTGGAACGACGACATATTTTCTCTACAAATCCGAAATTCTTTTAATTCTTCACTGTCATTCAATTGATAACCAGCCTTAGGAAAGAACCAGAGTGAGAATGAGGACGGAATGACGACATATCTTCTCTGCCTCTATGATAGAAACAAATCCAGCCCTATTGATAGAACCAGATCCAACATTCCAGCCCAAGGAGAAGGTCGTTACGTCTTGACTCTTTCTGGCAGAGAAGGTCTCCATCCCGACTCTCTCTGGAGGAGAAGGTCGGATCTGGAAAATCCAGATCTGAAGCCACGGTTCCTTCCTATGCAGTCGGTAGAGACTTCGAATTCTTTCTTTGAGTCCTTCATTCCGTCCTGATTCGAATCATAGCCGATGAAGAGTTCGAATTCTTTCTCCGAATCCGTCGTTCTGTTCGTTCGTCGTTTCGTCCTGATTTGTCGGCGGAAATCCGAAGGGTCTTCAGCCCCGCCCCTCCTCCTCCTTCAATTGAAAACGAGAAGTTCAAACCGGCGGTGAAGAATAAACACAACTCCAGATCTGGTTCCTTGATTCTCTCATTGAGAAAGATGATAAGAAGACAAGACAAAAAACAAAGAAAAAAAATAAGTTTTTCACATTTTTAAAAATAAATGGGAAAAAAGTGAATTTTTTTCACTTTCTATGGATATTTTTTAAGAAAGGATTTTTTTTTAATTTAAAAAGGAAAATTATGATATTTTATGTAAAAAAAATTAAAATCAGGATTTATAAGTTTATCACTTGCCTATTAAGAGAGTAGATTTCACTTGCTATGCCACATCAGCATTGAGTGTTTAATAGAACAAATTTAGTTAAGTTTAGGTGTTTAATTGAACATTTCAAAGTACGGGGTGTTCGTTGAAAAAAATGTACAAGTTCAAGTGTCTATTGATATATTCTACCCAAATCAAAGCAAGTTAAATTGGCATAGAATAATATAAAAACCATATATATACGCGGGCTGCATACGTACAATTTTTTTTTAAAAGCGCACACAGACATGCACGCAACGCCATTGCGCGCGAAATGGCGTTGCGCGCAAGGGCAAATCCGTCAAGCGGAAAATGGAAAATGGGATTCGGAAAATGATGTTGGGCCCAGCGAAATGGGCTTGCGCGCACCTATTGGGCCGCTCGAAACGGAGTTGCGCGGACAACTAGGGTTAAGGGCAAACGCGGACCGCCGTCAACATCGGGCCACGCGAAACGGGCCTGCGCGCATCAGGGCACACGAAACGGGCCTGCGCGGGTCTTTAGGGTTAAAAGGAGACGCGATCCGCCATTGTTATCTTCTACCTCCGTCCTCACCCACCTGCGCCGTCTCGCGCGAAACCAGATCTCGAGCCGAAAAAAATGAACCAAACCCCCGATCCACACCGTTCGCCGGCTTCGGTCGGACCACCATCAGCGTCGCAACCCACCCCCGTGACGTCGGAACCCGTTGAACCAGCCCCCGCTCTTGTACGGACTGGCCCGAGCCATGGGAGCCCAGATCCGGCCGCCCCCGCTCTTGTACCGACTGGCCCGAGCCATGGGAGCCCAGATCCGACCAGCCCCGCCCTTGAACCGACCAGTCCGACCCATGGGACCGCAGATCCGGCCGTCCCTACCGAGCCCGTCGCCACCACCGTTCACGGCGCCCCGATTCGTAGTCGGATTCGCACTCGAGCGACATTTACGGCCGAGGTACGTTTGAAATTCATTACGAAATTTTATATTATTTATATTTTGTAAAACAATTTTGTATTGAATTTTAGGTATTAAATTTCGTTTATATAATTGACCCTAATCAATTTGAATATATATTGAGTAGCGTAAATCAATTTCGCATAATTAGTAAGATATTTAATGTTTACTATTCAAATTCTTATTTATATTTAGTTTTTGTTGTTGTTATTAGTTGTTTTAATTAATTTATTTGTCTTAATTTAGAGTTATATTTAGATTTTGAATTATTAGTTATGAACTTGTAATTAATATGAATTCATAGTCGTAGGTTGAATTGATCTTGCCTTAAAAAAATAATTACAGTTACATTTAGAGTTTAAATTATTGTTTTATTCATTTTTCATTACAAACGTAATGAAAACTGAAATAAAATTAGTAATGATAAATGAGTTTTTGGTTCGGATTTTGAATTTCGACAGAAACGACGAATTCATTAGTTGAATTCATATTCATAGGGCGAATTTCTAATTTTACATAAATAAAAAGAAAAAAATTAATAGAAAACTTACTAATTTAATTTAAACTTGTCGCCTAAAGGACGTACACACTAGCTTGAGCGTCGTCCTCCTCGATAAGAGGAGGAAAAAGGAGGCGCCCAAGCTCACGTGCGCCGAGATTGCACATGCATTACTGGCCAGAGTGCCGCCTACCGAGCAGCAGCGGATAGCTACTGATCCGGAGTTGACGCGTGGACCGGAGATAGATGTAGACCCCTCCGTCGAGGTGGAGGTGGATTTTACAGAGGAGCTCCTGCAGGACGACTTGCCAGATGACGTCGCAGGGGACGACATGCCCTTCACGGAGCAGGACATACAGGTTGATGCTCCCGTGGGTACAGCGGAGGATTTGTCGGTTGACGATTACCACATATCCGAGGCCACCATCTCTATTTCACCTCCCACCACGACCCATGTCCTGCCACCGCCACCGGTCTTTTCCAGTCCTCCACCTACTTCTTCGACCGATCCTACTACATTCGTGGCGGACCCTCAGCTCCTCCGCTTACATCCACATTTCCGTCTCCCCCTCCTCCCGTTTCAGCATCCCACATACCTCCTCCCGTTCCAGCAGCACCCATCCCTCCTCACGTTCCAGCTGGGTTTGCCCCTCCCCCCGCTGCGGAGGGACCCCCAGCACCCCCTGCACCAGCAGCAGGGGCCGCTTCTGAGGACCCTCCCGTTGCGGAGGGCGAACCGGGAGGTCCTAGTGATGGCAGCCTGTTGACGACGTATACCACACACGTGGCTCGCAGGATTTGGCTCGACCGTGACGTACGTAAACTTTTCCAAAGTGCGAGTACTTAATTAATTTCGAAAGCAATGTTTAGTTTTTCTAACTCACGCTTGTTTTCCTCTTTTTAGTATCTGCATGTCACTAGAGTGTGGTCTAGGAACTTGGCTCCTTTACGGTCGTTTCGACGGTTTAGGGTTGGAGGCCCCGATTCTTGGTGGGGCCTCGCACAGCGGAGCGGTCTGACCGGGCTGATCAGTCTGGAGTTTGACGCCACGGACCACATTCTCATCTCTGCATTTCGGGAGCGTTGGTATCCAGAGACCAACACCTTCCACTTCCCGTGGGGCGAGATTACGATCACCCTCCATGACATGCACCGCATTTTCGGGGTGCCTATAGATGGAGAAGCTCTGGTACCCCAGATGGATCCGTTGGAGCTCGAGGCTCGTTTAGGAGATTTGCTCGACCTCGATCCACAGACAGCACACGCGTGGAAGACACGTGCCCCGAGTGCGGCCATCGCAGCTATTCTGTTGGACATGTTTGAGGGCAGGCGAGCCGCATCCCCCGCGACCATTGCCACTGTGTTTTTATGGTACTTTCTCGGGATGACGTTATTCGTCGACAAGTCCGGGAACAAGATCAAGACGTGGATATTGGGATTCCTATTCGACCACGAGAGGATTGGTCGATATGCTTGGGGGGCGGGTTTAGTGGAGGGGGTGTATCGTGAGCTCGGCACGACGTCGCGCGCCGATGCTAGGGGATGCTCGGGTTGCGCTCTTATTATGAGGGTACGTGCTTCAGCCTCAATATTTCATTCTTCGATTTTGGTTGGATTTAATATCTTATAAGTATTGTTTCAGACATGGATCATGAGTTATTTCGAGCACACCCAGGGTCGGATTGAGTTGGCTTTGGAGACGCTAGTTGACCCTCGTGCAGCCGCACGATAGACTGGTGAGCGGGCCCCCAGCCGAGACGCGGCTAGGCTGGATGCGCTGCGGCGGCTGCTAGACACGATCCGTGCAGAGGAGGTTAGATTTCGAAATCAACGTGACGTACATTCTTTAGTTTAAGTCCGACGATTGATGATTTGTATTCCGCTTTGCAGATTCATTGGACGCCGTGGGGCAACGAGCTGGATTTTGATGTCGCGTACCGGGTGTCTCGCTACAGGGGCGTCCTGGTACTTAATAGGGTACAGGAGGCGTACCATCCAGAGAGGGCGTTGCGCCAGTTTAGTCGCATACAGACCATCCCTCCTCCACCATTGCAGCCTACGATTGTGGTCCGACATGATGCGATCCAGAACCGGCCATACATTGTTTCATATGATCCGACGGACCTTCACTGGGCACAACGTATGGATCACCTGATTGAGTTGGATGTGCAGCGTGCCGAGTACGCATGGCAGGTGGAGGAGGGCTACTTGGCGTGGTTTAGGGCCCGATCTCACGTGTACGTCGACCCGACTTCGCCACACCAGGATGACCCTCGTCCTCCTGTGCCTCACCCGATACCGGTAGTTTCTGACAGGATGGTAAGAACATATTTTTTTTGTTGTATTAAGATAATATATGAGTGTACAAACTAATATGGTTTGATTTTATTTGCGCAGAGGGTACAGCACGCAACGGGATATATCCGGACCCAGCTACTAGAGATGCCGCCTGAGCATCCGACTGCACATCATCTCAGGCACGTGCTCCGCATCCTAGATTCCGACGCACCGCCTCCCCCACCGATGCCCACCAGGCACTTTCCAGATTCAGTGCACGAGCGCGGCAGTGGCAGCGGCACCTCGCATGAGCGCGATCCTTAGATGCTTTCACATTAGTACATTATGTATCTTTTTTTGGTGGTTTTGGATGGTTTAGATGACATACATTAGTACTTTATGTATTTATATTTGTTGTTTTTGGATTATCTCCATTATTGATTTTTCCGATACCTTATCTTCACCTTGATTTGTTGTTTTTGGATGGTTCGGATGACATATATTAGGGTTTGAAATTTGCACAAAATGCAGCGCTTACAACTAACTTACCAAAAAAACCGTAAACAACAATTATGAAAAACCGTAAACAACAATTATGAAAAAACCGTAAACAACATACACCCTACACTCCAAAAACAACAACTTAGGGCACTTGAAAAAACACTAAACAAGTGGCACTTGAAAAAACACTTGGATCCATAAAAAGTGACTTCTAACAGTAAAACCACATCATTAATTCTCCGTCGAAATATCATCAATCGCCCGAATCTCGTCACCTTCCATCAGGCGAAGCTGCACCGTGGTTTCTTTGGCGTAGATACGATGTGTTATATCGTTGTCGTTCAAGAAGAAGCGACAATATCCCGGTGGTGCTCCATAGCCAGCTTCGCTCCAATTCATGATGATGTTTTTTATTGATGCGCCTTGTATCACAGACCATTTCGTCTTTGTCTCCCTCACCCCACGGACGTGGACGATGGAGAAGTTTATGATGGGTGGAGCAAAGGGGTAGGTTCGCGATGAACACGCTTTCCTTTTAGCCATTGGTTTCGGTATAGAGTTTAGGGCTGATAGAGCGTGGAGAAACAATGGAGAAGGTTTAGGTCTCATTTTATACTCGGAATTTGCTCGAAGGGAGAGATGTGCATGCATACGTCTTGTCACCAGAAAAGCTGTTGGTATACTGTTTTCAGAAGCATAAGTCTTGTTTTCAGAAGGGGTAACAGAAGGCGCGCAATGGGGCCTCGTGTCCGCGCGAAATGGGCCTTCGAGTAGGCACGAAGGCCCATTTCGCACAGACACGAGGGCCCATTGCGCGCCTTCTGTTACCCCTTTCACCCAACTCAGATATTATACTATTAGAAACGGGCCTTCGTAAAAATGGGCCTTCGTGACACGAAGGCCCATTTTTAATGAAAGTACATATCCCATAACAATCCATCGAAATACATGAAATATGAAAGTTATTCTTAATAAAGTACATATCCCATAACAATCCATCGAAATACATGAAATATGAAAGTTATTCTTAATAAAGTACATATCCCATAACAATCCATCGAAATACATGAAATATGAAAGTTATTCTTAATAAAGTACATATCCCATAACAATCCATCGAAATACATGAAATATGAAAGTTCATAAATCTCCTAAACAGGGCACACAATACAACGAAATACATGAATTACGAAAGTTCTTCTTAATAAAGTACATATCCCATTACAATCCATCTTGCCACAACACTGTCCTAAGCAAATGTCTCCGGATCCCGACCGATGTCCCTTCGGCAAGCCTTCCAATGGTCAATCCTCGGGGTAAGAGCCTCGAGCCAGTAGTCGGCGCTGGGGTCGTGAAATTGACACCATGCATGAGGAGGTGGGGGGGATAGGCGCGTTCCTCGTAAGCCATACCTGAAAAAAAATGTTATGTCACATATACGCAAGCAAGATGTACCTAAACAAAAAACTTTAAAAAAAATGATTACAAATTTCTCACCGGTATGAAGTGGTCCCGTTGACCAACAAGGGCAATAGCAAAGACAGGTGGCGGTATCCCATGTCCTTGATTGTTACCAAAAATCCGCAAAGGTAAACACGTGTGGGAGCCTCGATCCCTCGATAACATCACAAGTGGCACTTGATAAAAGGTAGAAAACACAAGGCCGTGTAGCGGCATGTCTAGCCAGTAACTGTTCGCGCAAGGAGACTCCACATGGCCGATCTGCTCCAAGAAGTCATCAAATGATGTAAGGCCCCTAGTGAACAAGACTTGATACATATCTCTGTTACGCATCAATTCTGCCTGAAGCTCCCATCGAATACTGTAATACTCCTCCTCTAGCTTCCCTAATACGCAAGCAAGGGACCGAAAACCACAATGACCGTCTCCTATCACGTCTCTAGCATCCTCAATGAACGGAAATACAAAACTATCCACATTACCCATGCCAAAGTTAACCCCGCGCCATTTGACGCTCGTCGGGGGGCCACGGTGGCTTCCATCGGCGGGGGAGCGGTGGTAGGAGGCGCGGTCGCAACCGGAGGCGTATCAACTCCAACTCCGGTCCGTTTCTTATTCCTAGATCCTTTAGGTCTTCCGCGTGGTCGAGATGGCGCCGATGTATTTGCTTTGCTCCGACTATCGTTGTCTTTCCGTCTTTGTTGCTCCCTCTCGTACTCTTCCATTACGTGCTCAAGGTGTGTTTTCTCCCTGGTGGTTGAATACTTGTTGGCTCCATCTCGCGTCTCGTATGGTTTCGGCTCAATAAGGTTTGTGTCTTCAGGATGCTCTGAATCTTTGAACGCTGATGTGATCTGCAAATATTGGTCTCTACGCATCTGACCGCTATTTCGCTTTGCCACCATTTCGTCCCACGTGGGGTCTTGAATGGTCAAGGGTACGCATGCAAGGGCAAGATCGTTGTCATCGCTAAGGTCATCCCATTCGATCTGTTTCCAAAAAGGATGTATCTCCTTCAGATTGATGGGTACTTTAGTTATGATAGCGTTTGCAACTCGATGCTTGCATGGAAGACCGTGACATTCCCTCCAAAAGTAGTCGTGGCACTCCATATCGAGTGTACCCTGCGTCAACTCAATTGCTATATCATAATACATGTCTAACAACTTACCTAGGCATTGCCTTGAAACGTGTCCTCGTATAGGACGAAACAACGCTTTGAACTTATTCGCCAGTAGTCTGTATTTTGTTGGTTTCTGTATTCTGGTTCTCTCAAAGGCTGTCCTCAAAGTGTTGGTTTGAGATTGCATTTGGATGTGAATCCTTAGTATCAAGGTGTTGAAGCCTCCTCGAGATGAATCCAATATCTTTTTCAGCACAACGTGCATCCCTTCGACCCTGAAAAACACATGTCAAAGTTTGAGTATTGAACATATACACTTTCTAATATTCAAACTGAATTCAAATGCTAAAAATGAAATTACCTATTGGTGGTTCTCGTCTGAAAGTGGAGTGTATGATCCGTCCAAGCACGAACTATGTTCTTCTTGAATGGATTAAGCCACACCTTCTCCACGTATGCAATAAGCGTCGGTCGCCATCTTCTCTTCAATTCTACGTACCGTTCTTCAAATGTCGCCTCTGTGGTGGACGAAAAGAGCGCCCAACAAGCGTTTGCAAACCCGTGTGACAACTCATGTGGTTTTTCAGCGTTCGGAAACACCTTTAGGCCGTACGCAATAATTTTGTGTCTGATGTGCACCCAACACAACAAATGTTGGACTCCGTCCCCGAAAACTTGACTTATCGCCTTGATTAGAGCCTGCTCGCGATCTGTCATGATTGTATTGACCTGGACTCCAAGCTCGTCGTACATGCCTTTCAATTGAGTTAACACCCACCTATAACTAGCGACATCTTCGTTTGAAATAAATGCAAACCCGATGCTGAATGTATTTCCGGTGCAAGTGAAACCAACCATCTCCAATAAAGGCATGTCGTACCTAGCACAACAAGTTGTTTTAAGCATTTATACTGGAAATATACTAATCAAGTCGATTACATATTAAAATAACATACCTATTGGTCTTGTATGTGGAGTCCATAATAACGACATAGGGAAACTTCTTCAGCATGCGCAGACTTGTGGGGTGCACAAAAAGCAAGGCATTCATAACATTAGAACCCCTTACTCGTCTTGGACGGACAATGTATTCTCGGTCTTTCAAGAACTTCAAAGACCATTGTGTCACCGTCAATTCTCCGCAATCCTCAAGAAGTAACTTATCCCTCATATTGTAGATTTGTTAATTGAGGTCACATTTCCCGGATACCTTGACCTCAACTCTTCAAGTATCATCTTCGGGGTGGCTAGATATAGGAACTTCTCTTTCACAAACTCCTTCTGCTCAGCTGTCAATCGGCCCGCATATGGATGAGCTAACAAACTAGTGGGGAGGCGATGATTGTGTTGTCCACACTTTACCGTTAAGATCCATCCATTTTTTCCTTTGAGGCGGACCCCATTCAATTCAAACGGACATCCACACTTCCTAGTTGGTGTATCGGTAAGTGGCTTATAAATGCTCCTATTTTCCAGTCCGGGCAACACCCTCTTGCCACATCTATATCTACCGGCTAGGTCACAAGTGAGTATGACCCTATTTGGATTTGAGGTTTTTATGACTAGTACAAAATTCTTCGAAATTGCAATTTGTCTAGCCCAATCAAGCATTTCTCTTCGATCACTCCACAACCCATCGTAGTGGAAAGCAATAGAAAAATCTATTCCGACAACCTATGATTTCAAAATGTAAAAACAAAATATTATAAATTACACTATCCTAACCTTCAATATACTACATTCGTAAATGACATAATATTATGGGTTCTTTGAAAAATACCTCTTTTGGCTCGCTTGATGCATCGGAGTCGGTTCCGTATTCTTCTCCCGATACACCTTCCTCATCCTCTGCTATGAAACTATCGATTGACGATGAATCTTCCTCCTCGGGATGATAATTGCTCGATGACGTATCTTCTTCTCCTGACGACATTTTTAAGCAATGATGTGGAATGAAGGTATACTCCAACTATAATGTGGAATCGAAATGGGTATTTATAGGGGACAATTCGACCGTTTTTTTACCGTTGAGATCCGCGCAACGAAGCCTCGCGCCAGTCCAACGGTACTTTTTTTTACCGTTGGATTGCGCGCAACACCGATGCGCGCATGCACGAAACGGTGTTGCGCGCGCAACACCGTTTCGCGCGCATCGTCGTTGCGCGGCCCTTTCCGTTCCTCCACGCTCCCCAAACCCTTTTTTGATATTCCGAAATTGCCCTTTTCGCGCAACGCCATTTCGCGCGAAATGGCGTTGCGCTGATATCCGTGTGCGCTTACCAATTTTCTTGTGTGCGCAAATCATGAGCCTATATATATTGCACCAGACTAGATCAAAAATTTCATATCATAAATCATGCTCCGTAATTATAACATAAATATAGAAAACCTGCAAGTGGAATGGCGTCGAGCACTTTAAAATTGCATCAAAAAGCATTCCACCCCTTTGTTACTGCCGCCATAAACTCAAATGAAATAATTAATTAGAAACCCCTAAATCGATACTTAACACTGTGTCACAATTTTGCATCTCACCCACCATCTTAAAATCATGTTACATGTACGTGTTTGATTTCACCTAATTAATAAATATATATTGTGAGAGCTCTAACATATGGATATATGATTTCGAATCCAAAGTACGAATCCATATGTGACAAACAAATATTTTTTCAATGATATATTAATTTGTGCCCCAAAATCGAAAACGCCCAAGGCACCAATCAAAAGTGGGATTCCTTGGTGGCTTGCTCATATATATAGTTGTTGTAATTTATTCCAAGTTAGGGTTGTATATGTAAGTTTGGCTTTTATGGGCCATGTGTTGTAATTTGTTGTAGATAGGGGGTTGTTGTTGTAAATAGTGTTTTCAGTCTACAGCTTTGTTCGGTGATCACTGAAGCTTCATTTGTTCTCGTGGGCCAAGGCTTGGGCCTAAGTTTATGGGCCTTTGTTAGCAAGCCCAGTAGAGCAACCTAGCTACTTGAGTGAAAGTGCCGACTTCAGTAGAGCACAAAACGCTGAGTTTGAGCAAGATAGTATAGGAGGGAGTAGAAAATTTAATTCGACGAAGGTCGGCCACACATCCACAAATAAAAACCCGAGCAGTCTCATTCAGTTTAGACCCGGGCTATAAATATCATTTTTATTTGTGGATGTGTATTTAATATAATTTAATTATCCTAATTAACCTAATATAATTTAATATAATCTAGCGTATTTAATATAATCTAGCGTATTTGATTACGGCCGGGACATAATCAAATCCTAATTAACCTAATATAATTTAAGCTGGTTTGGATGTCTTGATCGAAACAACGGAAATGGTAATGCCGACTAATATTTTGATGGCATGTGTAGATCGAATTCGAACGGCGCCTAGCACCACTTTGTCCTCGACAAAATGGAGATTAATTTCAACTTGTTTTAATTTGTACGTTGATGTTAAGGATAATTAGATGTCGTACATATACACATTGCTCAAAATATAATGGTGGATGTCTCAATTGGGGAATGCAACTCGTGCAATAAATTTTGAATATTCCAACGTGACTCAACTTCGACATTGGCCACGACGACTCGATACTCATCTTTCGAACTGGATTTAGAAGCTATACTTGGACACTTTTTTTGGTAGAAAGAAGCTATACTTTGACACTTAGAAAACCATGAGAGTAAAGTATTATCGAGAAATAGGCCGCCTATTTCTCGATGTTGACTTGCGTGAGTTTGACAACCAACCCAGTCCCCATTTGATTATGTAGTCAATTGATTTACGGCCGGGACCTTTGAAAAGTCATAAACCCGCCGATATTTCTTGTGCCCTTGACATATAGAGAAATATCCTTTTAAGTGCCAAAAAGTATTTTTTTTTTCTCTCTAAGATCGTGCATATATAACTATATAAGTAACATTATTGCACATTTGCACATCATAATATGTATCGGCCTTGTAAATGATAAATTAAATTTTGTAGCACCCCTGCTAATTAAGGAGCTATAACTTGTCGGGTCAACAAGTAATATGGGGTTTGACGTTCTTGTCAAGTAAAGTTGTGGTGCATGTCGACCAACGTCTTGCACTTGTTGCAATTCGTCATGTAGACTACATAATCTTGTTGGTATATTTTTCTTGACTAAGAAGTATAGATCCACTGAGTTTTGAGTTACATACATACACAAAGATAATACACCTTAGTACCTTACCAATATCAATCAGTTTGAACTCCTTGGTTAGATATGAAATCATTTAAGGAATTATATTGTCTAGCTACATATACCGATAGATGGGCTTCTTTTTGTTTGACCTTGTAGACAAATAGTGAAGCGTCAAATCGTGAGTCATGGAATCCAAGGTGTTGAAGATTCTTATCAAACCAAAGAAACGATGCATGCTCTCAAATCTTGCTTAAATTCATAGAGAGCTTTATTTAACTAGCATACATCATCGGCTTGGGTTGGATTAATGAAACTGTTGGCTGCTTCCTGGCAATGCACTTCTTCTTTAAGAGTCCCATGTAGGAAAGCATTTTTTACATCCAATCGGTGAATATGCCATGATGAGCAAGTGATATGATTAGGGCTCTTCTAATCGTCGTTAGCTTCAATACTAGATAAAATGTTTCTTCAAAATCAATCTCTTGTTCGTGAGAGTACCCTTGGCCTCAGTGTGCTTTCTACTTGGCTAGTTTTCCATGCATCGTGGTCAAACTTGAAACTTGTCTTTGAAAATCCACTTTCTTCTGAGAACGTTAACATAGGAGTTCTTGATATAGGATCCTATGTTCCAAAATTAATCAAGGCATTATATTCATCCTTGTTGACTTAAACTATTAATGTAAGAATTAAATTGGGTTTAGAGATACTAAATTTGGCTCATGTACGCATCTAATGAGTGTTTTTTGGTTGGATGGGGCTTGGATTTTATAAGGCTTCCAATTCAGGATTGCAAAAGGGTTTCGGGGAATTTATGGGATTTGAAGTAAATTACAGTTTGTTATTATAAGGGAGTTGGGATTGGGTGTAATATTTGATGTTGTATGAGTAGTGTTGTAACCAAACCGAGTCGAGACGAGCTTTGAATTGCTCAAGCTCAGCTCGATTAAAAGAACGCTAGCACGAGCATGAATGCAAGCTTGGCTCAGGCTCAAAATATTATTTGAGCTTGGTTCATTTAAATATTCACCGAGATAGAGCTTATATCGTAAACCTCTCATTTAGTTTTTTTGTGAGACAAGCTCAAAAATAACTCGTTTACCTGATCATCTATTCAAGCAAATGAAAATAAAAATTAAACTACGTAGTTTGAGAGAGACCACCAAAACTATGCAATTTTACTCAAACTATTTATTACATATAATATATAGGTGGAGCTTATTTATGATCGTATAATCTAATTTGTTATGAATGTATAATCGAGTTTGCTCATAAACAAACGAGTCAAGTTTTCTTGTGCTCAAGATCAGTTCATTTATCTTTTGATTCTTAAAATTGTGCTCAAGTTCGTCTCATTTACAAATCGATCAAAACATGAAAAAGACTTAACTGATCAGAACATTGAGTTTCTCACAAACGACTATGTTCATTTTTGTTTTGGTAGAAGGAGAGACGGTACTCTCCGGCCCCTCAAGGGGGCATTTTATTAATAATTAAAAAATGGGCTAAGTAGTACGCAAGCGGGGGATAGCCCGACCCCTTACATCATCAGACAAAAGAAATAAAATCCCCTCCGGCGGGGCAGACAATACATGTAATCCAACAGGAAAGTTAAAGCAAATAGAAGCTAAGCGATCCGCCAAACAATTGGCTTCACGGTACACATGACGGACCTGGACTTGCCAGTTCCTTCTTAAAAAGCCTTGGCATTGAAATACCAGGCTGAAAAGCGGGTGATTACTATGGACGCCCTTACCGATGAGATCAACCGCCAACTTCGAATCAGATTCCACGATCACCTTCCTAAAGCCCTTCTCCCAAGCAAGACGACAACCCTGCAAAATTCCCCAAAGCTCTGCCATAGGAACGGAACAACAACCTACCTTGTGGACGAAGCCGCAAACCCAATGTCCTCTCTCATCTCTGATAGCTCCTGCAGAAGTTGCCACCCCATCTTGATTGACCGCACCATCAGTGTTTACCTTCATCCACCCCGGTTCCGGACGTGTCCAAGAGATTTCATCCCACACTTTCTCCACTGGTTCTCGATTCCTGACAAGCGACTTCACAGCACTATAATAATCCTTAGTTTGGGAGAGAATGAACGTACCTCTAACCACATTGGATCGCTCCTGTTGGAAGACCCATAAATTCCGCCATTTCCACGTCCACCAAAGAGCCGTAGCGAAAACATCACACCATTCCTCATCCAAAAGCCCTTTGCGTCTTTCAAGAAGGTTAGCCCTAACCCAACTCGGGAAAGGCTCCTGCATGAAACTAGAAACCGCATTAGTAGGAATGAGGGTCAACCACATATTACGAACATACCTGCAATCTCTGAAGAGGTGGATTTCAGATTCATCTTCCTCCAAACAACATTGGCACGTGGCAATTTCCGTCAAGTGGCGTCTCCTGCGTTCACAGTTCGAAAGAACACCACCAAAAAGTAGGAGCCACACAAAATACCTCACCCTTTCTGGAACTTTGAGTGACCACACTCGTTTAAACACAATAATATCAACCCCCTGCATGCCAATAACACCATGGACAAGCCTATATCCAGACGCCACCGAATAATCACCGTCCGGCGTAAGGCTCCAACACAACTCGTCTTCTGTAGTAGCATCCTCAAAAATTCCCACCGCCGCTATTTTCATAAGGATACCTGGAAGAAGCAGATGTGAAAAGGCGTTCCAATTCCACCCCGAGCCTTCTATCCAGAATTCTCGAACTTTCCTGCCTTGATCATAGCTATCCATATTACCAACAATATGATCAATAAGAGGAGTATCAAGGATCCACCTGTCACGCCAAAAATCCGTGGACCTACCATCCCTAACAAGCCACCTTGAACCCTTATTAATGACTTCTGAAATGTCAGTTCTCAAACTACTCCAAACGTGTGAACACCCACTCGACGACCCGAGAGCCCTCCCCACATACTTGTGTTTCAAAACCTCTTTCCAAATTCCTCCTTCATCCATTATAAACCGCCACCCCAATTCGCCCACAATAGCAAGATTTAGGTCTCTCATCGACTTCATGCCAAGCCCGCCCAGCTCTTTGGTATTGCAAACAAACTCCCAAGCAACCTTATGGATACGTTTTCGGCCTTCCTCACTACCCCAAATAAAGGCCCGGTTGATGCGATCAATCTCGTTGCAAACTGACTTTGGAAGTAACATGGTGGCCATAGAATATATGGGCAGAGAAGATAACACCGACTTCGTCAACGTAGTTCTCCCTGCAAGATTGAGCGTGCTCCTCTTCCAACCTGTGAGCTTAGCACGAAATTTATCTAATAACCCAAAAAATGTGTGCTTGTTGACCCGTTTGTGGAGGACCGGAATTCCCAAGTAATTTCCCAGATTTTTAGTCGCCATGAAACCACTGGCCTCACTGAGTGTCTGCACCAGAGAATCACGCACATTGTTAGAAACAAACAATTTCGATTTAGCAACACTAACCTTTTGTCCAGAAGCACCACAAAAGCGATCAAGGCAGCTTTGAATAACATGGAGCTGATCCACCGACGCCTCCGCTAATAAAATAATATCGTCTGCAAAAAACATGTGAGAGAGGTAAGGACCCGTTTGAGTAAGTTTGACCGGTTTCCAATCCCCCAAATTCACCAAATCATTAATCATATGACTAAGTCTTTCAAGGCAAAGAATGAAAAGATAAGGGGAAATAGGATCTCCCTGACGGACTCCTCGGGACGGAGTGAATTGTGTAGACACCTCCCCATTCCAGAGAACTTGCATTCTAGTGGTAGCAACGCATTCCATAATCCAATTGATCCAAAGCTCCGGGAAACCGACATCTTCCAAAGTAACCTTAATAAAGTCCCATCTCAATCTATCATACGCCTTCACCAAGTCCAGCTTAATGAGCATCCAACCCTTGGCCCCTTTTTTACGTCTCATAGAATGGACGACCTCTTGCATGACCACAATGTTATCCGAGATCAAACGACCCGGAAGAAAGCTTCCTTGGGTTGGCCCAACAATGGACGCCATAATCGGTTGAAGTCGACTCGTGAGGATCTTGGTGATACATTTGTAGAGCACGTTACAGAGGCTTATAGGTCTAAACTGATTAAGTAGGAGCGGTTTTTCGACCTTAGCAAGCAAGACAATAAGCGTGTCGTTAACACCTTCCGGGAGAGTAGCCGTCTCGAAGAAGCGTTTGACAAAGCCCACCACTGAGTTACAAACAATACTCCAGCATTTTTGGTAAAAAATAGGTTGGAATCCGTCAATACCCGGGGATTTATAAGCGCCCATGCACTTAAACGCCCGCCAAACCTCATCAGCATTAATAGGTTGCACAAGGTTGTCCAAGGACACGTCAGTAGGGAAACCTCCTCTTGGTAAATTCGGACCATGATGATTCTCACACGTGTACAACTCCTTGAAGAAATTCATAGCAAGCCTCTCCATGGTTAAACTATCCTCCACCCACTCTCCATTCGAACCCTTAAGACCTTCAATTCGGTTTCTCTTTCGTCGAATGATAGTCGAGGAATGAAAAAAGAGGTATTCCGGTCACCAAGTGCGAGCCATTGTTCACGGGATTTTTGAAACCACAATATCTCCTCTTGTTCCATGACCCTACCAAGTTCCTGTTGTAACTCTTCTTCCTTGTCCATCAAATAACCCAAACGCTCCCTATTAGGGTTGCCTTGAATTCTCTCAAGTCTTTCCATAATAATCTGCTTTCTCCTGTGAATGTTGCCAAAAACTTTCTTGTTCCAACGGATCAACTCGACACGTAAAGAATCAAGCGTGCAATTGGCATCCACTTCATTAACCCAGCTCGCCTTCACTTTATCAAAAAATTGGGGATGAGTAAGCCACGCTCCTTCAAAACGGAAGGGTCTTCTTTTCCTATCGTAGGTGATCTCCAGCATAAGAGACACTAAGAGAGGACAATGATTAGAGGAGTAGCGAGGGAGGTGTCTAACCTTTGCGTCCGGCCACAGCAACCTGCCCTCCATATTAACCAACGCCCTGTCTAATCTTTTGGAAACCACAGAGTTTTGAGACAACCGCCGACTCCACGTAAACCGTGCCCCAGAGCAGCCCATATCAACGAGATTCTGTCTATCAATCAGATCATTAAATGTATTGGAATCAGTATGAAGGTTCCCATTACCACCACTCCTCTCATGAGCAAAACGAATACAGTTGAAATCACCTCCCACCAAAACAGGCCCGGAAATATTGTCAATGGCTGCCTCAAGGTCATTCCAGAAACTAACACGACGAGACACTGAAGGAGGACCATACACAACAAAAAGATGACAAGTGGTACTACCCGAGAGAAAAGACGCCATAATGAATTGTCATTCTTCATCACAATATTAAGAGCAACCTTGTCAGCGTGCCATAATATCCAAACCCCACCAGCAAAACCGGAAGCTTCGACTCTCTCACAATTAGAGAACACCATCCTTTCACAGATTCGACGCGCCCGATCTCCCGAAACCCGGGTTTTAAAAAGCGCTAAAACATCAATCTTATAGTACCTACACATGTAACGGATTGCTCTGCGGAAGCCCGGTTTTCCGGCACCGTAACAATTCCAGAGAAGAATATTCATGACAAACGGCGGCAAAGAGGGTCCCAACCCCAAGGTTAACACTGTTGACCCGAGCGGGTCGAAAAATCCTCTTCCATAACGGAATCCCCAGTTGTCAAGGGGCCTATAGCTCCTCCACTATCATGACTCTGGTGTTGAGTCGTTGCTAACCCATGAACCAGGTTGGTGTCCACCATCGTCGTTTCTGCAATGGCCGGACCGGGGTCAAATTCTTGTGTTTTCAGTGTATTTTGAACGGCGCACAGACTACCAGAATTTTGCATTACCAACTCCTCATTCCTAGACCTCTTCTTGGGCCCTTCAACACCAATGTTGCGAGATCCTTCACCTAATTTCGGTCCATTAGAAAAAATCCCCTGCTTCCTCCCAACTCTCACCTTTTTCTTTTCCTGATGGGCTTTCCCATTGTTCGACCCAAACACTTTCCCTGAAACAAAGCTACTCAAATGACATTGGGCTTCCCCAATATTGGGCTTGACCACATGTGGGCCCAATGAAACTGATTTGGCACCTTCACTGATAACAGCACTTTCCATGATTCTAGTTGCAATTTCCTCACATTCCTTATTGGCAATGTCGATCTTTTTCTCTTTCCTATGGGTTGCGGACTCCATTGAGCCTTCCGTGATTCCTGGAACAAGAATTTTCTCACTATCCTTTCCCATTACCTCCATATCCGCCTCATTTAGGATCCCAAACCGATTAGTCGGCAAGAACAATCGCCTCGAATCAGGAAACAAGCTTCCCTTCCCTTTTCCAGAGCTGTTCCGTATCTCCGCCGAAATATTCTTTCTATCTTTATCTGCTGTGATATTCTTTTGATCCACGTCAGCTTTCCTTTTCCCCTTCGCCGACCTAGATCGTCTCGCCGCCGTCATCCACTCACCGTACAATCCACGACCGGCGCACGCCGGCCCTTGCGACCTGAGTGAATTTGGGTTTTGGGATTCTCCTTGACTCTCCGTCTGAGTAGATACATGCTGATCTGCCTGTTTCTCGTTTGATTCTGATGAGGTACTCGGTCGGAATGGAAAATTATTTTTTATGTGTCCAAATCTCCCACACAAGAAGCAAATTGTGGGTATACCTTCATACTCAATCATAAACCTTTCTCCATTAATGCTGATCGAGCCCTTCAAAGGTCTTTCAAGGTCAACCTCCACACAAATCCTAGCAAACCTTCCTCTATTGGTGTAGAGCGTTTTTGGATCCACCTTTATCGGACGACCGATCCCTGCAGCCACCTTCAACAGTATGTTCTCCTCATACAACGTAAGAGGGAGATCAGTTAGCCTAATCCAAGTTGGCGCCGTTTTGATAGGATTTGTCGTTCTAAAATTCGTCGTCCAACTACGAACGGAGATACACCGACCGAACACCGTCCAAGGTCCATTGGTGAGGGCAGCCAAGTAGTCTTCTTCACAACCAAAACGGACCAAGAAGCAACCATGATTCAGATCCAGAAACTGCAACCTCGAATTCGATTTCCACAATTCCCTGATCTTCTTTTCCATGATATGGAAGGCCACCGGTTGGCCAAGTGGTTTAACCACAACCGACCATTTCCAAACCGACGCCAATTCTTCAATCACGTCATCAACAATGGTAACGGCCGGATCCCCATCGTTTCCATCCGGAAACCCCACATTGATTTTGCCCTCTAGAAACTTTTCATCCATAAACGTCCTTTGTTGGAACGCACTGCCAACTGCAACCACTTCCTTCCACGAGATCCGCCGATCGGGAGGATCCCCCGGCGGTTGTTCTTTCCCACCGCCATCGATGGTCATACTAGCGTCCTCCGTACTACCACCAGACTGGGGACCGTTACCCGGTGCGAACACCGGATTGGAGATGATGCTCATACGATTACCACGATAATACTCTGTTACAGAAAATTTCAAGCAACCCGAGAATGACTACATAAACTTTTAAAAAAATCAAAAGTTATACATTTTTAAACGACTATGTTCATTTACAACCATACATGTGAGTAGGAGTGGGTGGGCCCGGATTTGTGATATGTGATGTTCTACATCATTTTGGATGATTTTGTGGGGGTGGGATGTTTTGTTGGGGGAATATTTGATGAGGGAATATTGATAGTTGAATAATATCAGATGAATATTTTGTGGTTTCTTCCATTGATATGTTTAGATAAAAATCAAATTCTTTAAGTCAAGGTTTGAATACTTATTTTTGAAAGGGAAACTAGACTAATTAAATATTATGTGCCTTGAATAATTTATTATGTTGATACCAAGAACCATATAGCAATAATCATGGTGATTGGAGGTGTGTACCAAAGTAATAAATATAGAGTTGAATGGGATACAACTTATAAGGCATCTTGGTTGATAGGTTTGAATATATAGAAGCAATCGAATGCAAGGAGACGAGAGTATTAAATTTTGCAGTTTCGAAGTTGGCCACTTCATTTGCGTTTGGAACATAGCGTAAGTTGTCGACATAGTGTAAGTTGGCGGCCTATCAAAGTTTTGAACTCACATTATACCAACTCTTTCATTCCATATTGGTTCACATTTCTGGGACTTCTCACATGTCTACAACTTCATAGAAGAATCTATGTTGTAGACTTCCTTCAAATTTGGAACCATCAAAATCAAAGCTTTGCTTTCTAAAAAAATTCTCCCTTTTTGATGGTGACAAACACTTGATTCATGTTTAAAACTTCCAAGGCCAAACATTGATAATATATGTAATAATTAAACTCAAAATTTCTAAAAAAGTCCTCCCTAAGTTGGATAACATGCATATCATTTAGTATTAACTTGCCCCTTTTTATCTATCTCCAACCTATTCCCCCTTTTCGCATCATTAAATAGAATACTCAGAATAATCAAGCAATAGAATAGTCATAAAAGGGTAAACCATAGAAGTCTACAAAAGTTACAAATATCCAACCACAACAAAATGAGATAGTCTTAACCAAGCACGCATGAGAAAGTCAAACACACACATAAAACCTTAAAAAGACAATTTTTCAAGAGAGGAAGGTGTGCTAGGATAAGTAGAAGGGAGATGGATGTTGGCGACTCAAGCTAAGTCAAAGACTCAGACAGATCAGCAAATGAGCACTAAGATCACGAAGTCCAGCTTTGAACGCTACTTGATCTTGCAGGAGTTGCCCAACCTTTTCTAGCAGCTTCTGGTTTTGACGTTGGAGCTCACAAAGAATCTTAAAAAGTTGAACCAAAGTGTAAACCATCTTCTTGCACTATAGTTTTGCCCACATCAACATCTTCAATATCATCATCAAAGTCAACCTCTTTTAGCATCCTTAGAGACCCAATGGTTACCAACTAGTAGTGAGTTTTTAAAAGTAATATTTATTTTCGATTAAGAGCATATGCATACGTCATTCGGCATTTATATAAGATTAAGAGCATATGCATAGCATATTGACATGAAATATAATGAGTTTTTAAAAGTAATATTTATTTTCGAATTAAATTTATTATATTTTAAAAAGTTTTTTAAGTAAAAGTTAATTAATAATTATTTAGGATAAAGTTTGTAGTAAAGAAGATTTGAGGGTAAAAATCGCAATTTTGTAAATATTTTATGCCGACTTGTTTTGCCGACTCCCACGTCTCATTTGATATATATATATTGTTCTTCATTGGAAGGATTGGAAAAAAAACGTAGAGAAAGATTAGAGAAAAGAAAGAGAGGAGAGAAAAGAGAAAGAGTTTGATTTCGGTTGTTTTTAGTTGGATCTGGTACAAGATCTCTTCAATCGGATTTTAATCTTAAAATTCAAGCGTGATTTGGTAAGTTTTTAATTAGTTTTTTATTTATTTGGATTTTATTGATTTTTCCAGATCTAGATCTACAATTGGTTTTGATTCAGAAATCGGCAGTTGATTTATAGTTCTCAGATGGTGTTTTCGATATTGGAGCCTATTGATCAAGTTTTTCAGAAAGGTTTGAACTAGAAAAATATTATTCTATATATATAGTTTATCGATGTCAAATTTTAACGGATTTGGAATTATGCACAAAAAGTTATAATGCATACTAGCATTTTATTGCATTTGGGGTTAAAGTTTGTAAGAGTAAATAGGCTGTTTTTGCATTTGGTTATATATATAGGAGCACAAGTCATAGATCGTGGTCAAAGAGAAAGGAAAGAGATATAGTATATGTCTTGAGCAGGTGAGTATGGACTAGAGATTCAACCCTATGTGTTATATGTGCTTTATGGATATATATGTGCTATATGGATATATGTGCTTTATGTATATAGTGCTATATGAGCTATATGGATATATGTGTTATATGGATTATATGGATATATGTGTTTTATATGATAGCTCTTAAATTTCCAGAGTTGTTTGCACAAAAAGTATGTTAGCAAATGACATATGATATATGATTACATGATGCACTTGATTGAATAGCATATTGCAATGAGATAAAAAGGATATGTGATTGTCTTGCCCTGAATTTGTATACAAAAGAGACCTACGGGTCGTACATGAGGCCTAAGATGCCTAAGAGATGGTAAATGAGCAAATGAGGCCTAAGATGCCTAAAAGTCGGTAATGGAAAAGAAAAAAAAAAGGTTGGTATATGGAAAAAAGAAAAAGAAAAGAAAGGAAAAGTTGGTAATGGAAACCCGGGGCAGATTCAGGCTTGAACAGTTCACAGAATAAAGAATCGGAAACATCAGCATTTGCATTTGCATAGTAAATTCATATATGACATATATAATATGTATGAATATGTATACTGACCAATTGCTTGGCATTGTGTGAAATAGTTGATGATGGTTTATATTTACTGAGTATGTGACTCATGTAAATCGCAAAATAATTTTTTCAGGTTCAGTTAGAATTTTCTGACGTGTGTCTCTTTTAGAGGTTACATTCATAGAGGTCGATCAGCTGAAGCTCAATGCAACCTTCTCCTCCTCATTTTGCATCTTAGACATATGAGTTGTAATAAAGTTAGAGTAATAGATGTTTTAGTATAAAAAGTGAATGCATATGTGTGTGCAACCTTATATGGTTGTTACTTTCTGATATGTGCTTATGTGAAAATAGTTGTTGTATGTGAATTATCTCTTTACATAAGGGATAAGTTATTACAAAGTATACGTCATAGGGTATAAGGGTATCACACAAAGTTCCCAACATACACAAGGTTCCCTACTTGGATAGAGTTCCTAACATGTGTCACTGCTCTTAACTATCACTAAGTTACCAACATCCACAACAAGAGTGATTCTTTTGGGCTCAAAGAAATATTTCATGATGCATTAAAAACGTTACACAAGAAGCATGAATTAGAGACATAAAGATATGCATGGTTCTTAAGTAGGTAACATTGAATCATTCAAGACTTAACACCTTAAAATCATGAAATTATTGAATCACGAAAAGAATATCTAATCTAGCAAATCATCGAGGAAACATGGATAGGAAAAATAGATTCAATTAAGGAAAACCATACCTACCTCCATGCAAAATTGCTCGAAGGGTTCCCGATTCAGAGCCTTTGTGAATATATCTATACGTTGGTCACTTGTTCTGCAAAACCTTATATTCAGCTAGGGTTACCCACGGGTAACCGAACCACCCGTTTAACCCACTCGAAATAAACGGGTGAAAACCCAATCAAAGCGGGTGACGGGTGGTTCGGGTGACGGGCGAAGCGGTTTATGGGTCGGGTAAGGGTGAGATTTTATCACCCAATAACCCAACCCATCACCCGTTTCACCCAAACTACCCGTATAACCCGTTTCAGCCCATAATTTCTAATATGTATGAGCCTTTGAAGTCACTTATATAACTCATTTCAAACCTTTGAAGTCACTTATGTAACCCATTTTTGACTCCATTTTGATATTTATTGCTTATGAAATTTGTTTTGTTTATGTATGGATTATGGATATTTATTTTAGTTTATGTATGACAATTTATTTATAGACGTAAAATATAACAATTATACAACGGTTATATGGGTGATCCCTTCACCCATATAACCAGCGGGCAGAGGCGGAGCCAGGGGGCGAAGGGGGGCGGTCGCCCCCCCTCTCCTGTTCTGAACGTATATTATATATACTATTTAGCTCTAACTAAAACCATGTGAAGCAGCTAGTACAAGAGGTGTTTTGCCCATTATTACAAGCAGTTGGTCTCGTGTTCAAATCCTGGGAACTTGCCAACCCTTTTACTTTTCTTTTCTTTTTGGAAAAATTACTCAAAATAATAACAACTTTTGTCTATTGACTTAAAATAATACAAACTTTTAAATTGACTAAAAATAATACCAACTTTCATTGTATTAACCGAAAACAGTACAAAGACATTTTTGATGGAGATTTCGGCAAAACATATGACGTGTCTATCAAAATTTGTACTCCAAACATAAAAAAATATTGATGCCTAAGATTTTGATTTGATTATTGCTCACTATCATCATATAAATTACCATTTTGCATATAAATAATATCGATTTACATTATATAAATTATCATTTCACCTTGTGGCATAAACAAAACTTGGTATTATTAATGACCAACCAACATATTTCAATGGCCACATTATATATTTTGCCAAAATTTTCGCAAAAAACACCTTTATACTATTTTTGGTTAATACATTGAAAGTTGGTATTATTTTTAGTTAATACGATGAAAGTTTATATTATTTTTAGTCAATTTAAAAGTTCGTATTATTTTGGATCAATAGGCAAAAGTTGGTATTATTTTGAGTAATTTTTCCTTTCTTTTTTTAACTTTAAATCCTACAAGGCTACAAGTATTTAGTTCAGGTTTTTTTTGTTTTATTTTATACATTTATGAAAACAATTAGATTTCTACTTGTAGATAAGTTTAAAATGCTATTAATTGTGGTTCATATTAAAATATAATTACTACGGAGTATGTTGGTTAAGTAAGAAATAGATTTTTTTTAAATGTATCTAATCTTTATTTAATAGTAAATTCTTGATTGTTTAATTAAATTTTTTCTATACGAATAGAGATAAGAAATTAATTTTTCTTACATAATTAAATTTATATTTATGCATACTATATATAAGTATATTGTTAAATATTAGTTTACTACCATATCGTTATATATAATTGCATTTATCTTAAATATTTATTATTTATATAATAAAATAATAGTAATAAAATAATAATATATCGTCCTACTTGTAAGTAGACATAGTAATATCGCCCCCCTTCCAATTTTGTCTGGTTCCGCCACTGCCAGCGAGTGACGGGTGGTTTAGGTGACGATCGAGTAAAACATTTCACGGGTGATGATGATGGTTTTTCTGGTGGAATTTGGATATATTTTGGTGAATTAATTGCTTTTATTTTAGTCGCCCTTTTATCCTTGCAAATGCAACCTATTATCGTTGATATTACGAGATGGGGTGAGGAGACTTGGCTATCATCCTTGATGTATGTGACTCCTAACTTAGCTCTTAGGCTGGATTTATGGGAGCATCTTAAATCCATTCTTCGCCTTAATAATCTCCTATGGCTACTTATGGGTGATTTCAACACTATGTGACAAACAATTATTTTTTCAATGATAAATTTGTGTCCCAAAATCGAAAACGCCCAAGGCACCAATCAAAAGTGGGATTCCAAGTGGCCACATAAATTGTCTTGGTGGCTTGCTCGATCATATATATAGTCATATAGATTTGGTACAATACATATATACAAAGTAGTAATTAAAAACTAGTGAGTTCCATGTGTATTACCTCAAAATTTCGATACCCAAAATATTCGTCCGGTTCGATTCTTTTCTTCTCACATAGTAGTATTGATAAGACCATGGCGCACTTTTGAGACACTCTTACGAATGTCATTTTTATTAGTGGGTGCGTGGCCACTGGCCGACCTTCATTATGTTGTTTGTATTGAGTTTAGGCTTAATTTGTAAGATTAATTGTAACTCTTAAACCAAAATTACTTGACCCTAATTTAGTTTACATGCACAACTCACCGCCACTGAAGCCAAGTGGTGATCGAAATGAAATGGAAAGGGTAATGGATTTCAAAGAGGGTCTATTGTTCAATCTAAATTTAACATTCCATTAACGTAGGCATAAATAGTGCACCAATAACAAGGAAAAGATGTAAACTTAGAAAATAAATTTAGTTCTAGTGGAGTTGGAAAAACACTCTATAATCGTTAATTTTAATTTCATGGATAAGATTGGATTATTCTTCTCTCTAAGTTGTTAAAATTGTACTCCCTCTATTTCTTAGAAGATGTCTTTTTAGCCCATTTTTCTTATTTTATAAAACATATCTTATTAATATTTTCCCACTTTTTTTCCAATTGTACCGCTAAAAATTACCTCGTCTTTTTCATGATTTTCCTTTGCATGGCTTTAGTCAAACAAGAGAAACTAGAGTGTTGTCTAGTTAATAGGGGTAAATTAGGCAAAAAAAATGTCTTAATATATGTGTAAAGTCCTAAAAAGACATCTTCTAAGAAACGGAGGGAGTATATTTTTATATCTTTCAAGTTTACATCTTTTCGTGTGCTAGCTAATGTAGCAACAAGGCCTTAGGTATCTTGCTATTTTATAGTTACAGTAATGCCCCGCAGTTTGTAGGTGAAGTGTCCAAACACACAAGCTAGTTCGGAAGCCTTGAAACAACAGAAATGGTAATGCCGACTAATGTGTTGATGGCATATGTAGATCGAACTCGAACGGTGCCTAGCGCCACTTTGTCCTTGACAAAATCAAGATTAATTTCAACCTGTTTTGTACGTTGATATTAAGCAGGATTAGATGACATGTACACATTGCTCGATCAAAATATAATGGTGGTTGTCTCAATTGGGGAATGCAGCTCGTGCAATAAATTTTGAATATTCCAACATGACTCAACTTCGACATTGGCCACGACCCTATACTAATCTTTCAAACTGGATTTAGCAACTATACTTGGACACTTAGAAAATCATGAGAGGGAAATATTATCAAGAAATAAGCAATAGTTCGGATGTTGACTTGCGGGAGTTGGACATCCAACCCAATCCCCATTTCTTGTGCCCTTGATATAGAAAGATCCTTTACAAAGTATTCGTGTGCCTTTGAGTTAGAGGTGTTTTTCGATCCTCGTAAGCTTCGCGTTCTTCCCCTATTTATAGACATTCGAGAAGAGCGGTTTTCGTGTGGTTCTGATGTGGGACGAGTAATTCGTCACCATTTGATTGGTCGAGGGAGAGGCAATCATTGGTTGGTCGAAGGGGAGGTAACCTTTGATTGGTTGAGGGGGGTGTCATGCTAACTTGACACTTTCGAGGGGGGACGTGGTGCTGCGCTGGTTCATCGTTGAAAGTGCGCGGTGTTTGGCCTTGTAACCCCTTGCTTGGGATCGCGCTACTAGATATTTTCTCTCTTAGTTGAAAGTGTGTGTGTTTGGCCTTTCAAACTCTTTAGCCCGTGATCGCGCTATCCTTTATGTTTTTTCAAATGGATGTAGAACCCATGGACACACCCCTCGAGATCTTCACTTGTGGGCCTGCCCCGAGCCTCTATCCCTCTCGGCTTGGTTTTGGCTTACTTTGTCCATTTATGCATCGTTAATTTATAATAATTATAAATTATGGTAATCTTATAAAAAAAAATTATGTTTAAATTGTTCAAATGGGACAATTTAATTGCCCCAAGCACCACACGTCACGCTCGCCCACTGCGAGCCACCACGCATCACCCGCTGACCGGCTGCGCTCGCAGTGGGCGAGTGTGATGCGGGGCGCTCTCATTAATTTTTTTTTTCCGCCAGAATTCACTTAAAACGCGGTGCTTTGGGGACAGGGGCAGTGAAACACATCATTTTGCTAGCTCAAACACATGCGTCGTCTTACACCGGGGTGCATCTTCTTTGTCCGAGAGTCATTCTATGTACCAAATATTCTCGGGACACTCCCACGTTCAATATAAAATATTAAAATTTGACATAATGTATCGGAGCATTCACACATTGTGGATGCTCTTAATTAAAAAAATATATATTGATCGATTCTAAGGCTCAGCCTAGATGGAATAATTTAGAAGTGCCAGAATTATAAATTATCCGATTCCAAAAGTTTATCAAGAACAATAAATCATGATCACTATTTTATCGACGTGTAAACCTATCTAGCTATCAGAATTGAAATAATGGGCGCTCAGTCGACGGATTCTTGCGTGGATAACATTTCAAAACTTTTTTTCCATTTTCTTTTGTGGTGGGAAACACCCGATTGGAGCATTTGAATTAAGGTAGGAAATTTATATTTTATTTTATTTTGGTTGAAAGGAAATTTATATTATATACAATATTAGATTGATGATTAAATAGGAAGGGCATTAGTGGGGGTAGATAGGACAAAAAAGCCTTCTTAAAATCGCCTTTGCTTATTATTTGGTGCTTTCACATAAAAGTAGAGCCACTCGATCGCTTTATTTGCTTGCATTGTGTGATGTTGCACATTTCATTTAAACATGTCCACATACATCTAGTTGTTTTCTTCCTTTTTTTATTACGCATTTAGCTAGGTCCTACCCGAGTTATTGGATTATACATGTAATAAGTTAGGTTGGGCTATACATTGGGTTCAAGTTGAGTGGTTTTAGTTTATTCATATCGAAAGATCTTGGACCCTAGTATTTTTATTATTCTTAACCATTATGATCAGTCAAATAATGTGAAGAATGCTTCATTTCTTTTAAGAGTTAAACAATGGCCGGACTTGTGGATCTTGTGGTTATTTCAAGTAAATCATCTAGTTGGGTTACTTAGGGTACTAATGCTTAAGTCTTCACCAACCTAACCCTGAAATTAGGGTCAGATTGCTTTTTGCGATTTAAAAAGTGGGTATGAATTTTAAATTTCGGATTACTTCATGTTAATTTTGATAGCATAGATGAGATACATAAAATGTAATAAGAGATATTGTTAGATTAGCAAAGCCAGTCTAGCGCGAGTCAGTTAGAAGGTTGTTACATTCACTTCACTTGCTTGCTCTGCTTTATAAATACAGAGCCCAAGCTTCTCTTGTAACTAACTTCACAGTAATGAATTGATCAATTCTTCCTTCCTTTTATTCTCTATAGTATTAACATGGTATCAGCTAGGTCTTTTTTCCCCAAATTTTTCCGCATTTCTCATACTCATGCCTGATCCTCCTGTTCTTCCTGTTGCAATGGATTCTTCTAATCCATTGTTTCTACATCCTTCCGATCATACCGGTTTGATTCTCGTTTCCAAATCGTTCGATGGCTTGCATTTTAGTGACTGGAAGCGATCAATGCGTCGAGCATTATCAGCGAAGAACAAGTGGAGTTTCATCACTGGTTCAACGCCGAAGCCTGCTGCAGACCATGCTAATTTTTCTCTCTGGGAGCGTTGCAACGACATGATTGTTTCCTGGATTCTCAATTGCTTGTCTGCAGAGATCCAAAGCTCCGTTAATCACACAGATCTTGCACAAGATGTTTGGATCGATCTCGACAGTCGGTATGGTCAATTTAATGGCGCTCAGATGTTTTCTCTCAAACAGGATTTGATTTCTCTCTCTCAAGGATCTGATTCCATCGCTTCTTATTTCACAAAGATGAAGACAATTTTCGACGAGCTTGCTAGTACTCGTCGTGTTCCTTCGTGTTCTTGTGGAGCAGCGCGAGAGATCCTTGAATATGAAGAGAACCAGAAGTTACTTCATTTCTTGATGGGATTAAACGATCAATACTTGACTACTAGAGGCAGTATCTTGATGATGACTCCATTACCGGATCTTAACACTGCTTATCGTATTCTGCTTCAAGAAGAGAAACAACGCACTATACATGTTTCTTCTTCAATTATCTCAGAGTCGGCTTCAATGCACGCTGTTGTCAAACCAGAGAAGAAGCTGTCCAATCTGAATTCTGGAGCAAATTCGAGCAAAACTGAGAAGCGTTATTGCACAAATTGCAAGAAATCTAATCACAACATTGATCGATGCTATTTCATCATCGGATTTCCAGAAAATTACAAATCTCGCTCCAAGAAATCTTCTGAGAAATCTTCTGAGAATTCCTCGAAGAACTTTGCTGGACAGGTCGACTGTACTCCATCTACTTCTGCTCCAACTTCACCTGTTATTTCTCAGGACCAATACAACAAACTCATGGCCTTGATTTCTGACAAAACCGCACAACAAGGAGTGTTTGAGGAAACTGAGTTTGCTGCGTTTACTGGTACAACTCTTAACACTTCTAAATTTTCCTGGATTCTTGATTCTGGCGCAACCAATCATATGACTGGAAATCTCGAACTATTGCATGATTTGCATCCTATAGATCGGGTTTTATCTGTTACAATACCAAATGGTGATGTTGTCAATGTCAGTAAATCTGGATCTGTGCGTTTATTTGGAAATATGTTGCTTCGAGAAGTACTGTTCGTACCGGCATTTACTTGCAATTTGATATTTATCTCAAAGTTGGTTTCTGATCTCAATAGTCAAGTCACTTTCTCACACAATCAGTGTGTCTTACAGGACTCCATCTCACAGAAGAGTTTGAAGATTGGTAGATATGTTCACGGTTTATACATCCATCAAGAACCTGCAACTTCTAAACATTCTACTGATCATATTCATGTTTCTAGTAATATTGTTGAAACAGAAACTTCTTTAGCAAATAATGTTGTTGCTTATGATGTATTACATGCAAGGTTTGGTCACTTACATTTTTCTAGACTCAAGCAATTGTGTTGTTCACAGTGGGATGCCACTTACAAAGACAAACCTTGTATTACTTGTGCAAAAGCTCGAATGCAAAGATTGCCTTTTCCATCTAGTGCAATTTCTACTACCAAACCCTTTCATCTTATTCATGTTGATGTCTGGGGCCCTTACAATCAGTCTACATACAATGGTTATAAATATTTTCTAACCATTGTAGATGATTTTTCTCGCACTACATGGGTGCATTTGCTCAGCACCAAAGGCAGTGCATTCAATATCATTAAGATTTTCTTACATGGGTTGAAAAGCAGTTTCATTCTACAATTCAAGTCATCAGAACAGACAATGCTCTTGAACTTGGCTCAGGAAAAACAGCTTTTGCATATCTTCAATCCATTGGTGTTGAGTTGCAAACCAGTTGCACTGCTACTCCTCAACAGAATGGTGTAGCTGAACGCAAACACAAACATATTTTGGAGGTCAGTCGGGCACTCTTGTTTCATTCCAAACTTCCTGTTCAGTATTGGGGAGAGGCTGTTTTATCTTCTGTACATATTATCAATCGACTGCCAAGTTCAGCATTACAACAGAAAAGTCCTTATGAAGTGCTCTATCAGAAAAAGCCAAACTACTCTCATCTAAGGGTTTTTGGCTCCTTATGTTTTGTCTCAACACTCAAGCAAGGTCGAGACAAATTACAAGCTCGTGCCACAGCAACTATCTTCTTAGGATATCCCTTAGGCAAGAAAGCTTATAAGGTCCTTCAACTGGATTCTCATAAGGTACTTATTTCAAGGGATATTATTTTCCATGAAACCATTTTACCATTTCATAATTTCAAATCTTCTTCTTCATCTTCCAACTTGCCTAATATTCCTCTCATATATGATGATTTTTATTCATCTCCATCTCCAAATCCCATCTCTCCAACAAATTTACCTCCACCTCAACCTTTACCTCCACCACCACAATTACCATTACCACCAAATCTTCTTCAGCCCCAGGTACCAGACTTAAGAAGATCACAAAGAGCTTCTCACAAACCTACCTACTTGAACAACTATGTTTGTCATGTTCATTCTTCTGAACATAGCCCAAATTTCTGTTGTCATACTCTTACTTCCACAGTTGTTTTTCCTACATAAACCTCTTCTCCACAACTTCTTCCTATAACTGAGCCATATTCATATAAACAAGCTGTCATTCACAAAGAATGGCAAGATGCCATGAATGCTGAGTTTCAAGCTCTAGAGCTAAACAACACTTGGGATATTGTTCCTTTACCAAAAGGCAAACATCCCATCAGTTGCAAATGGATCTATAAAGTCAAGCATCGTTCAGATGGATCCATTGAAAGATATAAAGCTCGCTTAGTAGTTCGAGGGTTCACTCAAAAACCAGGCATTGATTATACTGAAACGTTTTCTCCTGTGGTTAAAATGACAACAGTTAGAAGCCTTATCTGTGTAGCTACAAAAAAATCATGGAAAGTGCATCAATTAGATGTTAACAATGCTTACTTACATGGAGATCTTCATGAAGAAGTTTATATGCGCATCCCTCAAGGCTTACAAGTCCATGATAAAAACTTGGTCTGCAAATTGACTAACTCATTATATGGCTTGAAACAAGCTTCAAGACAGTGGTATGCCAAGCTTTCTCACGCCCTCAGATCCAGAGGTTACAACCAATCACCCAATGATCATTCTCTGTTTCATAAGAAATTTTCTGACCAGAATTCAGTTTTTGTTGCTATATATGTCGATGACATCTTAGTTACTGGTGGGAATGAGTCTGAAATCATACTCTTGAAGACTTTCTTACATGAAGTTTTCAAAATTAAAGATCTCGGGGAACTTCATTATTTTCTGGGATTACAATTCACAAAAGTTGCTAATGGTCTTCTTCTCAGTCAGCAGAAATATATATCTGATTTGCTTCTTGAACATAATTGTCAAGATATGCAATCTGTTGCTAGTCCTCTGGAAATCAACACCAAGCTTATGCTTCATTCTGGACATATTCTGGACAATCCAACAGCTTACAAACGTCTAGTGGGCAAGCTGAATTTTCTTGTTCATAGTCGACCTGACTTGGCTTATCCTATTCAATTTCTCAGCCAGTTTATGCAGCAACCAAGGACTGTTCATATGGATGTTGCCCTTCATACTCTTCGATATCTGAAAGGCACTATGTATAAGGCTTTATTCTTTAATAATTCTCCATCTCTGCAACTCCAAGCTTTCTGTGATGCTGATTGGGCTTCATGTCCCAACAGACGAAGATCGGTTAGTGGATATGTTATATTTTTAGGAGACACATTAATATCCTGGAAATCTAAAAAGCAACATACAGTGTCTTTATCTTCTTCAGAAGCTGAGTACAGATCTATGCGAAATGCTACATCTGAATTATCTTGGTTGAGTCGTCTCCTCTCAGAGTTGGAAATTCCAAATATCACTCCCATTCCTTTGAAGTGTGACAATCAATCTGCCATCTTCATTGCTAAAAACCCAGTTTTTCACGAACGAACGAAGCATATTGACATAGACTGTCATTTTGTTCGTGAAAAACTCTTGGAAGGTCTCATCTCCATTAGTCACATTCCAACATCTGCTCAGCCTGCTGATGTTTTAACCAAACAACTTCCTGGTTGTAAGTTGAAGGAGTTTATGCACAAATTTGGCATTTTAGATCCTCCCATGCCACATTTGGGGGGGGGGGGGGGGGTGATAGTATAGATGAGATACATAAAATGTAATAAGAGATATTGTTAGATTAGCAAAGCCAATCTAGCGCGAGTCAGTTAGAAGGTTGTTACATTCACTTCACTTGCTTGCTCTGCTTTATAAATACAGAGCCCAAGCTTCTCTTGTAACTAACTTCACAGTAATGAATTGATCAATTCTTCCTTCCTTTTATTCTCTATAGTATTAACAAATTTGGTGGGGGTCATATAATATGATCAAACTAAAAGAAATTAGTATTACAACTTTACATGTTGAAAATGATAAAAGTTTTATTTGCATATCAAATTAATAATAATCCGGATGACAAACAAATACCAAAATATTTTATAATTTTTTTAATACAAACAATTAAGCTTTATTTTTTAACTGTGTGATCTTTGTATAAAAACGGTTATTTATGTAAAATGTATCAATTATAATTATTGTAACAAGCTATATACTTAATAAGAGTATTTATGATACAATTTTTAAAATTCAACATCAATTTATTTATATTCGAAATAATTGTATGGAATACAAGTGATATACTACTGGAGTGAATCTTTATCAATTTATTTGAGCCAGTATGAGATCGCGCGTTAGACTATTACAACAGGAAAAGGGAATTGAACCGTTTACTATCATTCGATCTTAACGTGCTACCAACGAAATTGGAAAGGCTTGGCGGAATCTTTAGAATTTTAATCCATTCTAAAACTAAAGTTACATAAAATTTCCAATCTCGATCATTTGTATTTCGTACACACAAATGGCATGATTGTATTAATTGATCAAATAGACAACAGTCGCCAACTGTTTTTAATTGATTTAAATAATAGACCCTATATTTCGACCAAAAAAAATAATAGACCCTATATGAAATTGGCATGTCAAATCAGATGTTGACAAGTGTAGTGAGCACATGTAGTTGTCCATTCTTTCTTGCCTTTGAATTCCCTCTTTCTATATATACGTACAAGCTGCTATCAACCAAAGTCCAAAGGCAGTATAGTTTAACAACACCACGAATCCTCTACCTACGCACACACCCGCCCAAACAAAACCACACACCTAGAAGAGATCGAGATCGATCGGGATCGGAGTATTGCACGAGTCCGCAGGTGTAGGGGCTTATCGATCATGGAGTGGAGAACATGCTATCTGGACTTGGTCTTGGTCCCGTTTGGGCTCGGAATCGTGGGATTGTACCACGCGTTTCTGTGGAGTCGGGTTCGAACCCACCCGCTTACAACCATCATCGGCATCAATGCTGCTGGCCGCCGCTTTTGGGTCTCCTCCATGATGCGGGTAATGTCATCCCATCCTTGTCATTTTAAAAAAAAAAAAAAACGTAGCGAAACTAACGTACGTTTCATTTGTTTATTTTGAAACCAAGGCTCACGCTTATGGTAAAATATTTATCATGCCATTTATAATGTCTCCACACATGAAAATGTTTCATTTGTTTTGGGAAAGAAACTTAGTTCACGTATTATGGCATGAGATCGACTACTACAAGCTCATAATTTGTTTTCTTAATTAGGTCGGATTATGGAACCAATTAAATGGTTGGGTTGGGGGAGGGGGTTGATTTGATAATCAGTTAAGATGTTATTTTTCTTATAAAATAAAAACAATTTTCTATTTATTGTTTTAATAAATTCTCTCAAAATTCCTCAAGTTTTACTCTTGTTATGAATTTGTAATGTAAAATCCATCTTTAAATAGTTTTAAAGGGTAAGAAAGATGAAAGGTGTACTGGGCAAGGTTATCGTGCAAGAAATCTAAAAAGGGGGGCATCAATCAAACCTCTTTCCCCCTCTCTGTTAAAACGGGTTTTTGAAACGGACACGCTTAAGTGAAGGGCAATTTGCATAGTAATATACTCCATCATGTTTGTTGTTTGTTGTTTGTTGTTTGAGGGCAAGTGTTGTGCACCATGTAATACACGAATACGGAACCACATTATGTAACGCCACAAATCGTACGTCACATGCAATAACAGACGTATATATCATGATTCCACCAAGCAAATCAATACTTTAAACCTCGCTTAATTATTATCATTATCTTTTTAGGGAGTGTTGTTTAATGTTATGTGCTTAAATAATTTTTCTCTATCATTCTTTTTTAGCCTCAAACTTTTTCTACTCCTTTTACCTGAAAATTAAAGGTTCTATATTTTAAATTATGTATACGGCGTAGTATTTATCATCCTCTAATTTAAACAGATACATAATGCTCCGTATTAATAATGAATCAATGATTGGGTATATACGTACGGAATCAAAACTTTTAACATGTGCATACATATATATATATATAGTACGAATTTGCTTGGTATTCTACCTAATAATATGCTTTAATTTGTTACATAATTGGGACAAACCTAACTGGATGCTGTAAGGTTGTATCACTTCTCATGTACGTGTGGATCTCAATTTTATATAATTAAAAGTTGATCAAATATATATCGGGGTGGGACATATATATATGCTAGTTGATTCCTTGCAAGATTAGCAACTTCATTCTGTTTTCATTTCATGTTCTAAAAATATTCTAATAATAGAATATTCGGTTTATACCATTTAGAAATTCATTTTTTTCATGAATTAATTTTCATAAAATTATTAAACTCTCAAACTGATTAAAATAATCAAGTATATTCTATTAAGTCTTTATTTACAACCATTTTTTCATCTAAGATAATTAATCAAATTCTGTTTTATTTTTCTATTTATATATAGCTATTGCCCCAGAATCACACTTTTATCAATCTAATTAATATTGAACTTAGCTCTATTTATTGGTGCATGCATTATTATGGTAGTGTTTTTCTGAACAAGATGCCACCATTTGTAGCAGAATTTACCTTATCGGTATGCCACTTCATACACCACTACTCCACTACCATCAATTTCATACCGTCATGATCATCTATATTACCCAATCGTCTAACTTCAATTATTTCTTTAATTGAAATTCACCATTATAAATACACTGGTCGAATTGATTAAAGCTACAAGTAATCTGTTGCAAAAAGCAGGTGTACAATGATACATCAAACCACGGATTGATATAATTAGAATTTTAAGTTTCTTGCAAATTCAAAATAGAATTTTTTTTTGGAAACACACTTTCATATATCTACCTTACAGGCTATACAGCTTATAGTTTTTGAGTGCACTCTACTCCGTATTATTTATAACAGTTTTTAGATGTTGTTTTTATGACCAAAAATAAATGAAAACACTAAATATTCATATTCTCCTTTTCATACTCTATTATTTTAAGTGTTTAGATTTTTTTTCTTAATGTCTATATTTTTTTTTCATTGAAATTAAAATGGATCGCCCAATCAATATCGTAGTAGTAGAGTAGGAAAGAAAGCATAGTTGGACGTCCATAATTTAATTGCTACAAATTGAAATGTAGTTACACAGTTAATTTGTTAAAAAATCATCACAAAAATCCAAACTATCCAATCCAATGTAATGAATGTATGACATATATGAGGGTCTATTTGGCACATCCGAACTTTCACAGCATAATTAATTAAGTATATATGCTCATATATATCAAATCACTCAACTTATTAACTACTACTAAAATATTATAATCTGTCACTCTAACCATACCTAAATTAGTTCCCATTTTCAGCTCACTGATCGTCAGCACATAGAATTTTTTAAAATAAAAAATAAACTCAATCTACACAATTAATTAAATTAATTAACTATTTTGTCCTATGCAGGACAATGAGAAGAAGAACATACTAGCGGTGCAAACACTGAGAAACACGATAATGGGAGCCACCCTAATGGCGACAACGTCGATCCTCCTCTGCTCAGGAATGGCGGCCATCCTAAGCAGCACGTACAGCATCAAGAAGCCCCTAAACGACACCGTTTACGGGGGCCACGGGGAGTTCCTGATGGCCCTGAAATACGTGACCCTCCTCCTCATCTTCCTCTTCTCCTTCCTCTGCCACTCCCTCTCCATCCGCTTCCTCAACCAGGTCAACTTCCTCATCAACAGCCCACGTCACGACCCTTGCAACGTGGACGACCCCCAAGACGACCTCGAGGCCTGCGTCCTCGCCACGTCGCCCACCTACGTGGCCGAGCTCCTCGAGCGCGGGATCACCCTCAGCACCGTGGGGAACCGCCTCTTCTACGCGGCGCTGCCGCTGCTCCTCTGGATCTTCGGGCCCGTGCTCGTCTTCCTCTGCTCCGCCACGCTCGTGCCGTTGCTCTACAACCTCGACTTCGTCACGTGCGCCACGTCAGCTGGGGCCCTCACCAAGAAGATGCGCGGGATCAAAGGGACCCATCAGTCAAACGGAGACGGGGTGAATGGGAGTGGTGGGGACCGCCATTTCTTATCGGTTTAGGGAAGGTGTAATTCCGTGTCAGATAATGTATTTGACTGGCCTTGTTATTATATGTCATTGCCGCGCGTTCATGATGCATGGCTTTTTAGAAAGAAGAAGGAGAAGAAGATTATTCATATGATGATTGAGTTTGGTTTTGTCTGTGTCTGTGAGTATTTAATTCGCTCGTCTTCCTTTTTTTTTTTTTAATCTGACTGTGATATCGATCATGCACTTAACGATATTATTCAAGTGTCACAATAATCTAGTCAATTGATCAGCTTTTTTTTTTGGATCAACTTTCTTCTTTAATTATCTGCATGTACGTGATTTCCTTTATGTGTGTGGTCTTACTTACGTATCAGTGAATATTATAATACAACCTGCAGGTTTAATTTGGTTGGTGGCTAGGTTTGTTATATATTATAGATCAAATTTTGAAGCTATATTCCAAAATAAATCAAGTTGATCGAAGCATGTTTAACTACGGAGTACGGACTTTATATATCTCATACTACATTTATATTATTCCAATCTCACCTTTCTTTTTTTAAAAAAAATTGTTTGCCTTAACTGTCCTTACACCACTCTAAAGTTTATAATCACAGTTAGGGGTGTCCATTAAGAACCGAAATCGAAAAACCGGTTATTTTTTAGGTTAACCAAATGGCAGTTTCTTCATTTGAGGAAAGAGCAGTTTCTTCAATAAAGGAAGTCTAAGCTTGATGCATGTAAGGGGAGATGGACTATTTGAGGTGGTTCTATAAGTTGGACCGAATGCTTATAAGCTAGCTTGGTATTTTTCAAGGTAAGTATGGTGTGCATTCTATTTTTAATGTCGTTGACATGTCGCTTAAGGATGACATTGACAAAGAATCGAGGATAATTCATGAACATGTGGAGGAGAATGAAGTCAAGCGTCCACTGATAAATCGTAACAATATTGAGGAGAAAATAAAGATACTATTTAACACAAGGGCAAGAGCTAAGAAGATTCAAGAGGCAACTCATGCTCTTCTAACTCATTTAAGAGCCACAGCGGGCTAAGCCTTGTACCTTTCGTAGGTAACCATGCTAAACCATCAAATTCTAATCAAGTTAAGCTCACATCATGAGGAGTAGAGGACCATTCAAGAGTGGGCTCGAGATGTGCACTCCTAGCGCACGATCGAGCGGCACACCTCAGTATTCCATTGGCGTCGTGTGGCGCACGATCGTGCACCTGACCTCAGGTTCCCCCTTCAGTTGTGCGTTGTTCGGAGACAAGCTAGCTATTGGGCCGCCTTTTCGAATGTTCTTTTGCTAAGATTTTAACCTAGTTTTATTTATTCGGTGTTTTTCTTTATAAATTCATGTCTTTCATTATTTTTAGGTTACATTGAATCTAATTGAGAGCACTTGGCTAAGTGTTTCTCGATTTTCAACCCAAACACTTATGTTAGTTCTTCTAAGTGCAATTCAAGATCTAGTTCGTTTCTTTGGTTCAACAATTTAGTTGTTCTTGAGAATTCTTAAGTGTTCAAAGTGAGACTTGGATCCAAATTAATTTCAAGTCATCTACAACAAGAAGATCGTTCAAATCTCAAATCATGCTCCAACAAGGAGAAACTTCCGGCACAAGATCGGGTCGTCACTTATCAATTAAGGTATGCGTAGGCTAGTGTTCATATTATATTAAAAAGTTACATCTATAACTATCAGTTGCTTCTTATCAATTCCACCATAAAAAAAAATGTTGCTTCCTATCAAACTTAAGAAATAGTTCCGAAACAATGTTCTCGAGGGAACAAAACTCAGTGCGGCCGGGGTTAGTGGATAAGGTTCTTGTTGTTAATTTTCATTGTGCGTTCTTGGATCTTTATCATTACTATATCGGCCGAAATTTGCAATTGGTATTTAAAAAGTATACACATGGATAAGTGAGTATATACTTCAACTAGGGGAGTATGCCTAATTGTTTATGCATTGTTTGATCAATGTCCTCTATGAGGATGTCACTTTTTTCATATATATTTATGTATGGTTTTCCAGTCACTATGCATTAGATTTTAGGCTTTAATTGTAGAAAGGAAAAAGAGATGTGCATAAAACTACCACCACAGACGACAAAAATCTACAGAGCACGTTATCGAGGAAGTGAAAATATTCCAGAGCGATGCATTCATTCTCAAGGTTAGTTTTTGTTCGTTCTTCAAAACATTGGAATGTTAGCGGACGCATAAATTCTTCATGACAAAGGAGGTAGCAAGTCTTGTAAATTGACTGTTTGTGATACTATAAAATCTGCTTCTGTGGTCCTAACTATTGGTCAAATCCATAAGTTCAATGTGAATGAGCTCAATGTACTTGGGACTGAAGGGATATGAAATCATGCACAAATTGCCTAATTACTTTCTGCCATATTACTTATTTGGGGGATACTCCTCGTATCCTGTTTTTAAGATATTATTGTTTAAGGGTGTATAACAAAATAAACTTGCAAAAATTAACACAAATATAGTGATAGAAAATCATTTGTATATTATCTAATGAATATTACATATACTTTCTGTTTTTGGTTGTCAGCATTCAACAATTTCTACAAGTAAGCTGTCAGCATTCTACAAGTAAGCCGGTCTCTGATGAGGAGATTCTGGAGGGTATCAAGCAGATGGGGGGCTTTAAGGCCCCGGGTATTGACGGTTTCCAGCCTCTCTTTTTCCAGAAGTGTTGGACCACGGTGAGGCGATCCCTATGTGAGTTTGTGAAAGACTTCTTTAGGAGTGGCTCCCTGCCTGCCGGTGTTAACGAGACTTTAATTGTCCTGATAGCTAGGGTGGCCAAGCCGGAGCTGATTACGCACTTCCGGCCGATCAGCCTGTGCAACGTTGCCTACAAGACCATCACGAAAATCATGGTTAACCGAATGCGTCCTCTCTTGGCTGAGATCGTGGGGCCGATGCAGGGCAGTTTTCTGCAGGGGCGGTTCATTACGGATAACATCGTTATTGTCCAGGAGCTTGTTCACTCTATGCGCAAGAAACAGGGGCGTAAGGGGTGGATGATTTTAAAGATCGATTTAGAGAAGGCCTATGATAGACTCAAATGGAGTTTTGTTACGGATACTCTGATCGATGCGGGCTTTCCTAGGCAATGGACCGACTGGGTTAAGGAGTGCATTGAGTCGACGTCGATGAGACTTCTTTGGAACGGAGAGATGACTGACGGGTTCAAGCCGGAGCAGGGCCTTCGCCAGGGGGATCCGATTTCCCCTTACCTGTTTATCCTCTGTATGGAGAGGCTCAGCCACATGATCCAGACGAGCGTGCAGATTGGTGACTGGAGGCCTATTCGTGTCACAAGAGGAGGGCCGGAGTTATCACACATATTCTTTGCTGACGACGTCATCATTGCGGCCGAGGCGTCGGTCGTGCAGATGAGGGTGATCAATGAGGTTTTGGATAAGTTTTGCGAGCTCTCTGGCCAGCGGGTGAACAAATCCAAGTCCAAATTATTTGTGTCGAGGAACACAAGCGACAACACGGTTGAGGATCTTAAGCGGGAGAGTGGATTCGACGTGACGTGTGACCTCGGTAGCTACTTGGGCATGCCGGTGCTTCACCGAAAGGTCAGCAAAGAAACCTTCGCTCCTCTCGTGGAGAAGTTCAGCTCTAGGCTCGCTTCGTGGAAAGGGAAATTTCTCAGCCTTGCGGGGAGAATTACACTTGCTAAATCGGTGTTAGCCGCGTTGCCGGTTTACGCAATGTCTACTATTATTATTCCCAAAGAGACGTGTGACCGTATGGACAAAATTATCAGGAACTTTATTTGGGGCCATGATTCTGGGAGACGGAAAATCCATCTGGTAAGTTGGGACGTGATTTGCAAACCGAAGCATGAAGGTGGTTTGGGTATCCGTTCTATGGGAAGTCTTAATCTTGCTATCTTGGGGAAGCTTGGCTGGCGCTTCATCAATTCGAATGAGGAGTTGTGGTGCTCTATCCTCGCTGCGAAGTATGTGCGTGAGCATGGGAATGAAGTGGCAAACTCGTCGGCTGTTTGGCAGGGCATCAGGAAGGGTTTGGAGGCTGTGGTGAGACCGGGCTGCAAATGGAACGTGGGCAGTGGTACTTTGGTGAGCTTTTGGAATGATCATTGGCTTGGTTCGGAGCCCTTGATCGATGTTGCTCGCTCAACGATCCCGCAGGAGCTGCGTAATCTCAAAGTTGCTGACTTTTGGGTGCAAGGAGTGGGCTGGAATTGGGACATGATCGAAGGGCTCCTCCCGGCTGGCGTCTTGATGAAATTAGCGGCCCTTAGAGTTTCGAACGACTTGGGTGTGAAGGATAATCTTTGCTGGAATTTAGCGCCCGATGGTAACTATTCGATTGGTTCGGGGTACAAGTTTCTGAGCAACCCCCCTTACATTGGTGTGACAGTGGGGTGTTCATGTCGGTTTGGAAGTTGCGGGTTCCGGAGAGGATCCGGGTCTTCTTATGGTTAGCCGTCCGTGGGGCGATCCTCACAAATCAGGAGCGTGTGAGGCGGCATATGGCCTTAGATGATGCGTGCTCTGGATGCAACGCAGGGGCCGAGACTCTTAGTCATATTTTCAGGGAGTGCCCCTTCATTAACTCTCTTTGGCTTTCGGTGGTCCCAAGAGGTTACAATGCTGATTTTTTCAATGCTCCCTTTGCAGGTTGGATCCGCCACAACATTATGTCCCAGTTGGAGCTTTGTCCTGGGATTCCCTGGGCATCCTTCTTCGCCACGGCTCTGTGGTGGATATGGAAGTGGAGGAACGAGAGAGTATTCCGGGATGGGCGCCGGCCCGGGGATGCTATCGAGTTTGTCAAGACGAAGACGAAGGAGTATTTGGATGCGTGGACGAGTCGGAGCAGCAACCAGCAGAAGACGGTGCGGCGGGAGATGCTCGTTTCGTGGGAGAGGCCGATTGAAGGATTTATCAAGATCAATACCGATGGCTCGGTTGACAGCGAGGGGAGGGCCACGAGTGCGGGGGTCTTGCGTGACTCGGATGGGAGATGGCTCAGTGGCTTTGTGCACAACATCGGAAGTTGTTCCGTTCCAGCCGCGGAGTTATGGGGAATCGCCGACGCGCTCGAGATTGCTTGGAACCGTGGCCACAGACGTATTGTGATTGAGTCGGATTCCTTGTTGGTGGTGGGGCTCATTAAGAAGCATATCAACGCCTCCCACCCGCTCTTCAGCCTGGTTTCGAAATGCCAAGGCTTCCTTAACCGTGATTGGTCTATCCGGTTAACCCATGTCTTCAGGGAAGCGAACATGATCGCCGACTCCCTTACCAAACTTGCGTTTTCTTTTCCGTTAGGTTTTCATGTTTTGTCGGAGCCACCTTTGTGTGTGTCCCAAATTTTGTTAGACGATACCGGGGGTAAGGCCCTCCCGCGTATGGTGAACTCTTTAGGCCCGTAATTGGGGTCTTCCCCGCTTTTCGACCAAAAAAAAAAAAAGAGCAGAACCACAAAGTTTGCAAGTCCCACAAAGAAAAGTTGCCATTTTTTATAAAAAAATTTGTAAATTTATATTTTAAAACCTTACCAACCACTTCTTAATAGTCAAATTAAGCAATGACTTCAAATCCCAACTCACTAAAACAAAGTTAGATGGAGAACAAAAATGCAAAGTTATTATATGATTGCATTAAAAGCAAGCAATATCTAAGAATGTAAAGAATTATACAAGAGGTGACATATAATATAATGTATCTGTCCTATTTGAGTATGCTGAAAAGCTAGTATACATGTCAATAGAGCAACACACAGAAGAAGGTAGATAGCTTTATTAGTTAATACCCAGCTTAACACTAATACACTTCTTCAACTCACCAGGTTGTAGAACAAAATACATGTTGGTGGCAGTCATTTTTCCTCGAATTCAACATCTATTATGTCTGGCTCAGAATACGACTTTCTAGATTTGGGACCTTTTGAGAAGAAATCTCCCTTGGGCTTGGGTTGCCACACAATATTTCCACACCCAGCACAACGTACCGTTTGATTTTTGTACCCCACAAACTGTCTCTTGCATGCTGGACAAGCACCCTGTCAAATTAAAACTTAGAACTGAGATACGACAATCAGACACGCAAAGAAATGTCAACTCGTGTAGTGATAAACTAAGAGATACAACCATATGACTGAGAAAGAGGAAGAAATGTCAAGCAAGAGAAGATATGGCATATTAGCATTAGCCAGTCCTGGCCGGGATCATAAAACAAACACACTCCACCTCTTTTTTCTTCTTGTATGTTAAATTCAGGATTTATAAGAATGGACAAAGCACACTCAAGTTGATAGCTCCAAATTCCATACTCCATGCATACATGTGCTATCAAAAACTGAAATAAGATATGCATCAAAACTTCGAGAGAAAGCGAATTTAATTGCTCATCAAAATTTTTAGTCTTTCAACAACATTTATACTTCGAGGCAAATTACTCAGCCAACCTTATTTACATGCATTCACTTGAAGACAATTTTATAACATCAAGGTGGAATATGACACATTCAGGACTACATAAAAAGCGTCAATGTCTCTCTAGGAGACAGCAGACCAACCACTTGGGCAATTCAACTTCTCTATGGCATGGCCTAATCTAGCATTTAAAGCTATAATAGGATAAGAAAGTGTTTTAATTCAATTGACCCCTCTTTTATTTATTGATCCATTTGACAGCTCAACTGAAGGCTTACTTCGTTCTTCTTTCCACCCTTCCTGCTTTCATAGTTTCATCTATCTATCAATGCTTTTATCCGCAAAGGCATTCAAAAGAACATTAGTTTCAGATTTCTGCAGCAGGATTCAACCCCCACACCCACAAACAACATCCAAACAAAGTTTATGCTGAACAAGCTCTAATTATCACGAGGACAAAACAGAAGAAATAAGACAAATATGACAAACTAAAGAGCTCCAGCCACCACACAACAGCCCTAAAATCCTTTTAAGTTAAAACAAAGAAGCTTAACTTAAAACATATAGCAATACAATATCATAGGGAGGCTAGATAGACAAATAATTTAGACCAAACAATAATTAGGTTTAAGTAGAATAATCAAATGATAAATCAGATACTAAAGTACCTCCTTTTCTTATACTTAATGAGCAAAGCTATTTCATGTTATCAGAGCAGACAATGAGATGCATTAGAAAATTAATATTACCTGGACAACAAAATTGTTAGCCACAGTGCCAATAAGAAGTGGGCCAGCAAATGGTAATACCCAAATTGCAAAAATCAAAATGCGAAACAACCATCCAGATAAAGCAAACCAAAGGAAGCCGATTGTCTGCAGCCAAACAAAAGAATACAGATATAAATGGAGAATAAAGCTTGAGAAACAAAACAAATGGACAGTGAGGCTTGCTTAGCAAACAGCACCAGAATAAAAGGGAAAAAAGAAGAAGAAAATACCAGCCGAGAGATAAAGAAAAATACTACACCCTTGTCCCAGTTTTCATTGTTGCAAAAATGGAGAAAAAGAATATTATATATAAAAAAAAGGTCCTCCATCTGCATCTACAAAACCTTTAGGACGGGTAGATGGCACTGCCCATAACAGTTTGTTCATTTCATAAACTTAAACCAAAATGCTTCATTTGCTGGCAACACTCAACATGCGTAGGACACAGAAACATACAAATAGTTATTATCTATCAGCTTAACATCTCTACTTCCTAGAAGTTATGTTCTATTTGTTTGGACCTGAAAGCATCTGCACAATATACACCTGATCTATGGAAAGTCCTCGTACATATATACATCTTTAGGAATGAAAAGTACATACAAGAGGATTTATATTTATTCAATTATTCTGTACCTAAGAGACCAAGACAATATATCAAAATAAACAGAGATTTAGAGAAGAAAGCCAGAAGGTGAGAGTTTAACATAGTATTAAGAAAACATGGGGCATGAGAATGTGATTATTCGAAAGATCACATACATGATTATCACCATCTACCTATAGAAATGATCTAAAATATAATGTCTATAATTTACAAGGACTGACCAATAATTTTATTTATCTTCTTATTTCGAATTTCTTAAGGTCCAACAGTTTCATGTTAAATGAGGGCTATCCGGCTATGCACACAGTTGTTCTGACAGAATGTACATGATGAAACTTAACAATGATTCAATGAAGCCTGAAAGCCTATATCATCTTCCACAATGAGAAGTAAAATCATTTTGCTTGTTTTTAAATTTTGAATGATTAAATCTTCATATAAGAACATCCATCAATTTAGGACTTCCATATGAAAAGGAAGCCCAGTGTATACTAAATAGACTAAGTTTATTGAGCATACAATCAAATTTTACAGAAGGGAATAACAAGAAAGTAGCATTTGAACAATGAAAAACATATGAATATACATGGTTAACTGCAATTGCATTTGCATTTGTTAATACTAACCAAACAACTTCTTCCCAGAGGAGTATCTAAGAAATCACTCAGCTGTTTCCTGTACTGCAACAACAAGAACCCATGTCAAATGCCCATACTATAAGCCTCCAATGATTTAAAAAAAAAAAACTAAAATTGACTAGGTTAAAGCTACTTACAGTGACACAGAAACAAACATATAAGAAGATGAGAAGTCTAATTAACCAATTGTCCTCTAATATCGAATTTTCAATCGGATCCATGACTTATAGACAAGTTGCTTCAAAAATTATCAACAAGATTTTAAATTCATTATCCATATTTTGATCCTGAAGCCAGCGAGTTGAATACTAGTCGATAACAGAATTCAATTCCGATGGGGTCTTTGCAAGGAAAACAAACACCAAATTCCAAAAGTGAAGACATAGAGATTGAGGTATACTAACCCCAGGCCAGTTGCGTGAGAAGTCGAGAGAGAAGGTTCTCCATCGGTTACTGATTTCGAAATCACGGTCGAGCAAACGAGCGCGTTCACTGGCGGAGCGGGCGACGGAGGACAAGCGACGGGAAACGGAGTAGCGACGGTCAAGGCGCTCAGCGGCCTTCCTGGCGTCGAATAGAAGCTGCTCGAAGCCGTCGTTGGCGCCGCGCCATACGTCCCTCCAGGCGTCTCCGGAGGTAACACGCTTGGCGAATCTGTCGAAATCGTTCCGACGGAAGGCCTTAACGGAGAAAGGATTCGCCGGCGAACGAACGGGTGGGATTCCGGCGAGGGATGGATAGGGTTTGAAGCGTAGCAGTGGATGCGACGGCAAACTCGTCATCACGCCTAAAGGCAAAATGCTTTCGCTTTTGGAAATGAGGATCTTATATTTTGGTTTGACACTATTTATTTGTAATTACATCGTCCTCTATGCTATAATTTTTTTTTTTGGTAAATAAGGAGGGTCTAATACGTTTTATTTATTTTTTATTTAAATAAGTCTAATGGCGATTACATATGCTCACTCATCCGACTATCAAATTCTAAGAATGACATCAAATTATTCTGAAGGTTTTTGAACATGATGAATTCCATAAGAGATTTCTTACTCGGTCTAGTATGTCAATCTGCCCCCTAATTAGCAATTTAGCGTGCCTAGAAAGACATCATCCTATTCTATATTTAAGTAACTAGACTATGCTCACTCATCCTACGTTTGAAGAAGATTCCTAGCAAAACTATCAATGAATTGTCGACACAAGTCTTTGATGTGGATAATTAACAAGAAAATTTCACACTTGAAAACCCATCATCATATTCAGCGGCAACATAATACATTAACCTGGGTTTGAAACGAGGAGAAGCCAAATTGGACAATTATGGCTTGTTCTTGTTGATACTAGTTGTATTTCACATCATTCATCAGCATATGCTCATCGTTTTGCCCAAAATATTTCACATCAACAAACTATACCCTTAATCCCTAATTTTAACTCAAGATCGATAACCCAAAATTGAACATACAAACAACAAACTAGGGAAGAAACCAACTATTTGTACTCTAAACCACCCTAAATTCAACCATTAACACATCAATTGCAAAAAGGCCCTAAATCGCAAGAAATATCACCTGGAAATTTAGCCCTAAATTGTCGTCCGTCCACCGCCCAACGACATCCGTCCTCCGTCCACCGTCCAAGGCCACTCGCCCAAGGGTTTCCCTCCTCCGGTGTTCGTCCTCGTCGCCCTTCCCATAATGAATGTTTTATTAATATCATGAATTAAAGTAATATGCAAAACATGATAGTTTGAATAATTATAAAAGGTACATCCTCCATTTTCTTCTTCTCTTTGTCAGTGGTAGGACAATCTTGTTTAGAGAAGGTAATATGCCCTCTAAGTGGAACTGGTGAAGGCTTAGAATTAGACATGGAAAACATGTCAAGAACTTTTGATAGTAATCAGCTTGTGATAAGTAAATGATTCTCTTAGTACGGTTTCTAATAATATTAATACCAAGTGTTTTCTTAGCATGTTGTAAGTTCTTCATATCAAGATGCTTTTTCAAATCTATCTTAACTATAGAAATCATAGCTTTAGACCTACTAATCAGAATTATATCATCAACATAAAGCAGAATGAACATGGGATTTTTGGACTTAACTTGCTTGAAATACAAACAGGTGTCATAACTACTTCTAACAAAACTAAAGAGATCATAAAAGCATCAAACTTCATGTTTCATTGTTTGGGTGAGTGTTTCAACCCATATATGGATTTTCTTAACAAACTAGCATAATCAGGCTTAGTTTTATCAACAAAACCTTTTGGTTGATTCATATAAATGGTTTCATGCAAATCACCATGCAAAAAGGCAGTCTTAACATCCATATGTTCTAATTCCCAATCAAACACAACAGACATGGCAATCAAAAGTCTCATGGTCTTATACTTAACCACATGAGCATATATGTCATTGTAGTCAACCACTTCCCTTTGAGTAAAGCCTTTGGGAACAAGCTTGGCTTTAAACCTAGGAGGGTCAAGTTTATTTGCCCCTTCTTTTATCCTATAGATCCCTCTACAGTTAATCAATTTAACCTTATCAAATTTGGGAACTAGGGTCCAAGTATTATAAGTATGCATAGACTGAATCTCTTCATGCATAGCATTCAACCTATCATTAGAATTTTACAACCAATAGCATGTTCATAAGATTCAAGAGTAAAGTTCTTAACCATCTCAGCATTAGTGAAAGCAAACTCAACAATATGATCAGGATCCTTCTTAAAAGACTCAAGCAAATTCACAAAGTTGGCAAACTTTTTGTTAGGGATTCTAATCCTATGTTTCCTATCTCTAGTTAACATGTAATCATGCAAGACATGCTCATCATTCAAGACAAGGTCATTAGGAATAGAAGCATCAACTGAATTATCATGGATTGAAGAGAAGGAGGCAGATAGTTCATAACTTTGTGAAAGAGAGTGAGAAGGATTAGAATTAAGTGCAAGATCAGAAGCATTTACCCCCCCCCCCCCCTAATTGTTGGAGTTGTTGAGTTGTTTCATATGCAGTTTCATCTGTGGATTCTTTATTTTTACTTGAGTCTTGAGCACTTGAGAATCCAATGTCAAATTCATCTTCTTCCTCTAGATTTAGTTGTGGTGTCACACTTTGACTGAAGAAATTCCCAACTTGAGGGTCTTTAGGGAGAGATTCATCAAGGTACTTGTATTCTCAACATGAGGCATTAGTTTATTCTTGAAGTGAAAAATCATTTTCATTGAAGGTCACATACCTAGAAGTTATTACCTTATAACCTTTAGGCTATGTAAGTAATAAGGTATACCCTTTAATTAACTCCCTCTAGATAGCTTAACATGACACACTTTAAAGCCCTAGGTTATAGCTTGCCCTGTGAGATTTGGGCATAAGGTATGCAGCCTAAAAGTTTTAAATATGACAATTTTGGCTTCTTACGTGACCACACCTCTTGAGGAGTTTTAAATTTAATAACGGAAGAGGATGATCGATTTATAAGGTAAGCTATTGTGATAACAACCTCACCCTAGAGAAAATTCTTCATCTTTGAGTGAATGAGCATGCACCTTACTTTTTCAAGCAAGGTCTTGTTCATTCTTTCTACAGTCCCATTTTGTTGGGGAGTCCCGAGAATGGTAAGTAACCTTTTAATGTCATGTGGAGAACAAAAGTCATTGAAATCTTTATTTCAAAACTCCAAGTCATTGTCAATTTTAAGGCATTTTATCTTATGACCAGATTGAGTTTCAACCATTAGTTTCCAATTTTTAAATTGATCAAAAGCTTCATCTTTAGTCTTTAAGAGACAAACCCACACTTTCCTAGAGTAATTATCAATCAGTGTTAGAAAGTATCTCCTACCCCCAACCGTCTCAACTTGAGTAGGCCCTCCCATAAATCAGAGTGAATAAACTCCAGGTGCATGTTAGAGTTGTATTAAGACTTGGGAAGACTATGTGAGGTTTTCTTTCCAAGAACATAAGATTCACAAAAGATAATATCACAAGGGTTTTTTTTATCAATTAAGACATGCTTAAATGAGTAATGCATTCCAGAATTTCCTATATGACCTAGCTTATTATGCAAATTCTTTGTATAGTCTAAATTATCAGGTTTGTTAACTTCTTTGTAGACATTAAGTTCAATAGAACCTACTAAATAGTAGAGTCCTCCCTTTTGAATGCTCCTAATAAGGAATGTGTCATTTCTAATCACATCCCTTAAAACATTGGAAGTAACAATCTGACATTTCAGATCATCAAAGATAGATTCAAACAAAAAGTTTCTCCTCAAATTAGGGATGTCCATATAACATTTTGTATAGTTCTAACTTTACCATCATGCATTCTCAAAGGAACCTTACCAATACCTTTAATAGGCAAAGAAGTGTGATCACCAAGCATAACTACACCATTATCACAAAGAGTCAGAGATTCAAAGCAATTTTTATTAGGAGTAGCATGCATAGTACACCTAGAATCAATGATCCAAGTAGACTCATCAAAGCTGTGAGACAATTAAGAGTTCATTAGAATATGACAATTAGACTCAAATACATTTAGTGAACCCATCAGAGTTATCCTTCTTATTTTTCTCATCCCTTTTCTTCTTTCTACAGTCATTAGAATAGTGACCATCTTTACCAAATGAAGAAGGATCAGGTTTCTTTTCACAAGACTTATCATGTTTCTTTTTACTTTTGTTATTCTTCCCTTTTGAATTAGCATACATAACCTCATTTTTAGAATCGGTTTTTTTTATCAGTTTTAGAACCATTTTTAACCTTAAAGACCTTTAGAGACTTATTTTTCTGAATAACAACTTCAATGAGTTTAGACACAATCAAGTTATCTCTATTGTATTGTATGATATCTTTTATAACATCAAACTGAGAGGGAAGGGAATTTAACATGATAATATCGTGATGTTCATCTTTAATCTCATCTTTACATCTAGCCAAGTCTTAAGATAATTTTAAAAACTTATCAAGATTATCACTCAAGGTAAGATTAACATCCATCCTAAACATGAAAAACTTACACAAAAGAGTGATTCTGCTAGGAAGAGACCTTTTCAAGTATATTTCCTCATGAGCATGCCAAAGGTCTTTAGGGTTAGTGTGACTTACAACCTATCTGGCTACGTCATTAGTTAGCCTAAGCATGATCTCGACATGTGCTTGGTTTGAGAGTTCTTGCCTTCTAGCATGTGAGAACTCAATTGGCCATAACTGAGTTACTGCCATCCAGCACTTCTCTTCAGTCAAGATGGCTTGCATCTTGATTTTCCCCAGGGAAAAATCCATGACTCCATCGAAGGGCTTAACCCTTTATTAGTCTGTCATCCTGTGTACCTAAAGAAAGGAGCAAAATTAGTCTCAAATTTAGGAATAAAATGAAACACTTTAAAACTACCCACACAAAGCGGATAGAGACCAAAGGAAAAATAAAATCAATTAAGTAAAACCTAGTCTCTCTACTGTAAGAATCGGTGAAGGGTTGCACTAGTATAAATTGTTACCCATGACATCCAATTCTCGCTCAAGGCTTGACCAACAAACAAGAGAACAATAAACCCTAGACTGTCTATTATAGGTATTGTCAAAGGGTTGCAACAAAATAATATGTTACCCAAGACAACAAGAAATCCCGCACTTGGCGTTGACCAGACAAGACAGATCAAACAAGCAAGAAAGATCTAGAAGAAAAACAAACTCATAACAATTGGAGAAAGGTAAACAAAAGCAAGTAGCGGAAGCAAGAAATAGGATCAAAAGATAAAGCGCAGACTTTGATAGAAAACTATAAAATTAGATTATCAAACTCCAGATACAAATGATCGACATGCAAACAAAGCTTAAGAACTTGAGAAAGTAAAGCAAGATTTAACACGAGAAGGTTTGGTGACCTAGTTCATCCCTACTCTAGGGAATCTCAATACGGGAGACTCGTCCGAATCCACTAAGTTCTCGAAGATAGTTCAAGATCGGCTACAAACAAGGTACAACACATAGAGATCTACACAAACAAGATGCTAGAAAAGATAAACACAACCATAGACAACAAATGTAAGAAGAGGTAAAAGGAGAATCTCAAATCGGGTTTTTTGCCCCAATCAAGGCTCTGGAAAGCTTGAGATGAAGCTTTCAAGTCGTCTCCACCACACATCTCACCGAGTTCTTCAACCGAGGACCTTTCTCTGTCGATTGCTCCATCGCCGGTGCCAGAACTCTCTCTTTCTCTCTTTTCATTCTACCTCTTTCTCTCTCTTTTCTCTCTTTGGGTTTTGAAATGCCACGAGTGTAAGTGAGCTCCCAAGATACAAATATGAGCTTATATAGCTAGGGTTGATTGGAACACATCAAAACGCCGCATTCCACTTAGCTAGCAAAGCTCACCAGATAAGCTTCAAGAGTTGGGCCGTCTTCATCGTTTTTGGGCAAGACTCAAGCAAGCTCGAGGGATTAGGCCCAAGTCCATATATGCTACCTCCAAACCGGATGAACCGAGTCTAGATCGAACCCGTTTCTTGCAAAGATGAACCCGGTTCGATCTTGAATGTACAAATATCAAGCATATATTAACTAAGTTTGTCATGCCATTATCTAGGTCATAGTATATAAGCTAGGTTTAGTTATGACATGATACAAGGCAATCCTTACACCGGCAAAACAATGCTAGCCAACCGCCTATCAGAATGGCTAAACTACCCAGTCATCCGATTAGACGACATTCTTGATGCCCTCTCTCCCAACTATCCTGAAAAAACCCAACGGCCTCATCCTAAGCCTTCAATCTCACCACTCATATCTTCAAAACCCACACGTCTATGAGTTTCTCCATCATCATTGACTCTCCTCTCTCCAGTCACTCCCATCTCGACAACCTCGTACGCCTCTCGACCGATAGCTATGATCCACACCTCATGGATCTTAGCCTCTTGATCTTTAAGTGCAAGCCCAACATCCAACACACTCATCAAGTGAGGTTCGAGGGGCGAGATCCGAAGTTCATCGGCAAAGACCACACCGACGACGATATACACCTGCTCGTTTCCAAGTTGATCGTGGACACTACAAAGACCTTCCAGATAAACGAATTGTGTACGGCGGTGCACGACCTGACGGCAGGCCCAGAAGTCCATCATGTTGAGTTGGACAAGTGGAAGTGCATTCACCTGATCTACAACCCTCACTTCTTAACCGATCACTCCAAAGCCACACCACTCAAGATTCAAGAACCTGATCGACTGGGATCCATTCGTGCGTAAACACAAACATGGTGGCTACACTAATGACTTTGGAGATGGTATCTCATAGGGACAATATTGAGTTTGATGATTATATGTGTCATCTATGCTTTAAGATGATGCGCCGTAGGTCTTGGTATTACTATTGCATGGCATGTCGTCTCGAGTTTCATTTGGATTGTGCATTTCAGGAATTTCAATAATAGAGGCTCGTATCATGATCGATCCTCGATCTAAGCTACATATGAGTGTTACAACTTAAAAGGATTTGTATTAGGGTCTATTTGAAATAACTAGAAAGTTGGGATTCTAGTTTGTAATTTCCCACGGCCTTCGTAGAATCGTAGCATGTATGTACTAGTTACTAACTTACTGCTGAAAAAACTTTCGTAACTGCTTTTTTTTTTTTACACTTCAAAAGTTAGATAATGCTTCTTCTTCTTTTACAGGTAACATTATTATTAAGCTTCTATCAAAAAAAAAACATTATTATTAAGCTAGTTAATTTGGGTTGTGTCCAATGAAACGGCCCATTAATAAAGTTGAGCCCAACTGATGTGATCAGCCCAGAAAGTAAGAGAACAGTCGACAGTTCTCTAGACTTTTTAACCGATCGCTCCAAAACCACCACTCAAGATTCAAGAACCTCCAAGATTTTCCTCCGTACCGCTATAAAATCCTCTTCACCCCCAATTCTGCAAATCGATCCAAATCACAGTAATCTCTCACAGATCAAGCTATATATCCAAGGAAGTAGGCATTCAAATTTTCATTTCCCAATCAATCGATCAAAGATGTCGCTGATTCCGAGCATGTTTGGTGGCCGGCAGAGCAACTGTTGGAAAATTAGTTCCCTTTAGACCTAAAATGCCAAGATCGATCATACTAGGTTATTAAGAAACATCAAATTTGACATACCTTTGATCCTGATGGCAATCGAACCTTTATGCGGAACTACGAACGAGAACCGTAGGTATGTGATCTTCCTCAGCCAAATCTAGGGTTTGTGCTTTCACTCTGATGGGAAGAGTACCGTAGAAAGCCTGAATGATTTAGCGTATTGGGGACCATAACCTAAAATCTCTATTTATTTAACCCAAGAGAATCCCATTAAGCCTATTGGGTCAAATCCAGTATCCACTCATTGGGCCCATACTATTTATTAGAAGTCTGAGGGTTTTTCACATAATTGAATCACTTAAAATAAACCCACTAATAATTAGCCATATAATATAATTGTTCTATTAAATATGTAAGCGCACATAATAGAGATTAAAAAATCTAACGATCTCCCACTTGGGCTACATATGATCAAAAAAACAATTATATTAACCAAATTCCTTATGTGTACACGTCTTGACTAATTCTATAGACTTCACCTTTATTTCAATCTGGTCCATCTCTTATACCAATATGAGATCACAGCGGCATTCGCTACATGTTATCGTAACTAAACCTTCCGTGTTCACCAAACTAGTATATTCAATGACATAGATCAAGTACGGATGAGTGGCATGGAAATTACATGCAATGTGATCTCAAAACATGTCTATTTCCAACTGGTCCTACTTCATTTGGAGATCAATCCAAAAAATTCTTAAATAAGTTCAGTAATCTTTATTATGACTAAAATCATAACAACTTTATTATGCATAAATCAAACATAGAATATCAACACAAACTCCCACTAAACCAAAGTACCATAAGAATGCCAACACTTAAAGAGCAGAATGCTCATGAAGGACTTTAGGAGGCAATCCTTGGTGAACGGATCCGATATCTTGGAGTTTGTCCTCATATATTCTATAAAATACTTGACTTTCCTGAACTCTTTCCTTCATCAACAATGTTGATGTATTTCTCCATTAAACAACTCTTGTTGTTGGATAACAATATTGTAATTTGTCCACAAATTTCTTAATGGGCTCTCAATGCAATTGAATGCACCCTAGTGACAAAAACAACGCAACTGTAGTAGAAGCAACTATAAGTGTTTGATTCACACTCTTCCAAAATTATAGCCCTTCTAGCCAAAATAAAACCATAGTCTTAATGAAATCAATGCTAAAATACCCAATGATCTCCAACCTTTTTGATTTCCTTTATATGAGAATAATTCCTTTATTCTCTATAAAAAAAAACTACATGACTCCCTTTATGGTTTCTTTCCAATGAGGTTCATTTAGTGTACCTGCTAATATTATAGTTTAATACACCATATCCAGATGTGTATATACTAAATAAAATTAATGTAGAGTGAATCAACAATCTATTGAATCTCAAAATTCTTTATAGGGCATCGAGACTGAATTTATCACCTTTAGTGATATATGTACCTTATTGTGGGCTTCCTTTCATGTCAAATCTACTTGATACTTTAACGATATAGCTCTTTTATGATACTCAATGGCATCTTTAAAACATGCCTGCAATTGTTTTATGCCTAAATCCCAAGATCTTTTATCTCAAATTTCCTTACGAGATATTTCTTGGTTTCATGCAATATGCCTATATCGTGACTAGATAGTAGTATGTCAATAACATTAAAAGATAAACTTGCTCCCACTGAATTTGTGATATACACAATCATTAACCTTATTTATCTCAAAACCAAATGAGACATTCACTTGATGAAATTTATGATTCCATATCTTTAAACTTCTTTGAGACCATAGACGGATTTCTTTAACTTATAGTCCATAGATTTGAAATCTTTGGATTTCAACTTTCTGGTTCAACCATATAAACTATTTTCTCAATATTTCTATTGAGAAATGTTATCCTTACATCCATCTTATGTAGCTCTAAATCAAAATGAACTACAAGGGTCACCAATCTTCTTAAATATCTCATTAAAGTCACTAGCTTTCTTTTGAGTGAATCCTTTTGCGATTAGAGTCTTTTGATGTTGTCGATGAACCCCTTTTGGCATTAACTATCAATATGCAACCAATGGGTTTCACACCTTATGACAACTCAACAAGATCCCAAATATCTTATTTGTCATAGATTCTATCTCATCTTAAATGATCCATTTTATAGAACAATAACTTTTGAAGATCTTCATGAAGATTAATGGATTATTCTATACAATTTCTGCAATATCTTCTTATTCCATATGGTGTGTAAAATGATCATATAAAAATCACACCCACAAGATCTTCTTGTTCTACAAGATATACAATATGATAATCCAAAGTTGCATATCTCATTTCTTTATTGGATCTCTGTAGTGACACTTCTTGAGGTTGTTGAGTTTGATATATGGGAGGAACTTTAATGTTGTTGAAAACCGAAGTTGTTACTAGAAAGCATTATAATTATATTCTGATTGCTTTCAATGATAACACTTGATAGAGAAACTAAATTCTCTTCTTAAGACAACTTCATCAAAGAGACGATAGAAAAATTAAATTCTTTTCTCAACCACATATTCATCAAAGAGATGTTCCTCAATCCTTCCCCTTCAAACTCTACATCCTCAAGTAACTTTATTCTTCCATAGAAACACTAATATTTGTAGTAACACTTGAAACAAACTATCAAATGTTTCTATGTAATACTTTACTTGAGAGCAAGACAAATTTAAGAAATGTAACTTTCTTTATATGTCTCAATTGACATTTAAGCACATTTCTTCTTAAAAATGTCCAAACCTTTTTCTCTCTCTCTTTTTTTTTTAACAAAAGAAGCAAATTTCATTATTTAATCCTTATATGCTTCTTTTATTTCTAAACAGAAAAAGGTTAACTTTAATCACCTTATAATCTTTATTTTGCTCTTTTCTTTATGTGTTAACCGATGAGAACCTTATACTAGCTTTATTGCTTTTAGTAAAGCATCATTTAATCTCAACGGGAAACACTTTGAGATTATTAATCTCTTCTTTACCTAAAAGTTTCAGAAATGGTGTTGTTCATCATGATCATATGACCTTAGCAATTAGAATGTTCCCACATCTCAAAAAAATCATCTTCTCTTAGAAAGAGTCGAATCTGTAGGAGAAGGGGTTGTTCTATCTTAATGCAAAGTCAAGATCTATACACCCAATCAGCGTCATCCAATTCCTTAAGGTTGACATAGTTAAAGATTGAACTATAGCTTAAAGTAGCAGATACTGTCATTAGATTTACTAAACGAGAGCAATATAACTTAGAATTTGCATTGTGAACCAAAATTACCAACAATAGAAATTCAAGAATTGTACAACCCATCTCAAGATACCAAGTGCAACATTAATACCAAGTCTTTGGATAATAGTATCAACTGCTAGTGGTACTCTTGGTGTAATGATCAAACATTGACAATAATTCATAACAAATAATAAATCAATCTTTGGATCAATCTACTATTCACATGTATAACTTTATAATTGTCACATGTTTACCCTTACAAGTATGTCTGCAATCCGACCAAGCACTAAACTACCTTTGGGTCGAATAGTACTCGCATTGACATGCATACATACAACATTCAACATTTCTTATGAACAATCTACACAAGAGAGGTCACTTTGGCGACATCATGCTTCAATCCATTCACTTAAAATGTTAAACATGTACAATCCAATACATATAATCACTGGAAAACATAAAACTTACAGTCTTCTACACAAAACGTATATCAAAAGAGCAATGTGCGTGGATATAACGAGCAAAAATTTGTCGGTAAAAAATTCTTTACAAAAAACTAATGTTAAATTTCCTTTATCACAATTCAAATACCAAATGTGGCTCTAATGCCCCAAAAATGGAAAAGAATAAAAGAAAAATTGATCAAAGTCTTCAAATACAACACCTTCATCCTATTAGTTAAAGTCCAAAGAGGCCTCCAAACCCATATTGAATAATAGAAAACATGTGAGAAAATAAAGTCCACAATGCACATTCAAAAATCCTTAGGTTTCCCACAAATAAACTTTATGGAAACTTCAACTATAACTCTCTAGTAAATCATTGAGGGCTACTTAAAATCTTGTCAAACGATAGCCTTTCTTTGGACCGACTACCATTCGCATGGACAAAGCCCCACCTAATTATACAATCTTAAATGAGATACAATCCTGTCAAACGATAGCCTTTCATTGGCCCATACTATTTATTAGAAGTCTGAGGGTTTTTCACATAATTGAATCACTTAAAATAAACCCACTAATAATTAGCCATATAATATAATTGTTCTATTAAATATATAAGCCCACATAATAGAGATTAAAAAATGTAACAGCAACGTCTTCGATCCGTTCTCCCTCGACATGTGGGATCCATTCCACTGGAAGGATCGACTGGAAGGAGACGCCGGAGGCGCATGTGTTCAAGGCCGACATGCCTGGATTGAAGAAGGAGGAGGTGAAGGTGGAGGTAGAAGACGAAAGAGTGCTCCAGATCAGCGGGGAGAGGAGCAGGGAGAAGGAAGAAAAGAACGATACTTGGCACCGCGTTGAGAGGAGCTCCGGCAGGTTCGTCCGCAGGTTCCGGCTGCCGGAGAACGCGAAGATGGAGGAAGTGAAGGCTTCGATGGAGAACGGAGTGCTGACCGTCATGGTGCCCAAGGTGGAAGAGAAGAAGCCAGAGGTGAAGTCAATTGACATCTCTGGTTAGGGCTAGGTCTCAGTATTCTAGTGTTGTTGGTAGTGTTTGTGATGTGTTTCTGCGTGTTGTTGCATATGTATGGAATAAAAATTGTATCTGTAATGCTCTGTTTGGTTTAGGGCTTGCTACATTTGATGCTGACCGTCATGGTGCCCAAGTTCTAGCCTCTTAACACAAACAATATAGACATGTAAGAAGAGTAGGCAGAAAAGAAACATGGAAATACACACATATATCATATATGCTTAATCTAAACATAAACAAGCATCCCTCTGTTACAATTAGAACAGCGATACACTCTTCCTTGTTCCATTAATGGTTGAGTCACACCCTGATTATGCAAATCACGTCGAATCTCCATATGAATGATGGCACCTTCCTCCACATCCTCGTACAGTAACGATGGCAGACAGCGATGTAAGAAGAGAGTCGTTATTGACACCGCAATGAGTACGTAAGTGTAGAGAGCCCCAGCGCCAAAAACTTCAAAAGCAATGCATACAACCATGCCAAGACGTCCTATAAAAAACTTGTAACATTCGCCGGGAACTTGCTTAAATCTCCCAAACTTAAATGCCTCACAAGTGCAGAAAGCATCCATAGTAAGCCCTAACATAGCAACAATAACTGGAATCGGATCCACCACTGCTCGTTGTAGGTGTATGAATAGGTAGACGGGTGCACAAGCTAGAACAAAGCCACATGGGGTTCTCAAGGCGAAGTAGATACTGTTAGCCGCCTGTTTTTCCCGTCTTAGGAGATGTTTGGTACATTCGTAACACAGTGCTTTATCCCACTTGAAAGTATAAACAATCAACAAACATATAACTAATGTATTAAAAGCCGAGTAAAATAACGGTACCGGGTGGACGACATCACCCGTTACAGCTAACAAGCTTGTTCCCCACACAAACCCCAACAACATACACAAAAAGAGGAAGCACATGCTCATCAACATTTTCTTCACAAAATTACCACCAATTTATGTATCTCTTGAACAAATTATTTATAAATCAAAGGTAAACTTGTGGAGATATTAAAAGATATGAGCTTTGGATTACAGATCGATAGGGTTCCAAAAATCCTTTGGTCGATATATTCTTACGCAAATCTACCAAGTATATATATACACACGTAGATAGATCTCTTAAAACATGATTTTGTTTTTATTGGATATTTAGAGGATATTGATAGAACATATTTCTCATATTTTTTTTGGTAGAATATGTTAAAGATTAAAATCTCTTTGTTCATATATGATTTTATCTCTCGATCGTAATTTTTTATTTTTACTCCGTATATATATCAATTTGGTACGTAGCAGCCGTTTTGCATCCGGCCGTAACATCAAGATAATGATTTTATTTGGTTATTCGAGAGTTGACGAAAGTATGAAGCTACAGTTTTTGAATTAGGTTCTACGATCGAGAGAGTGCGATATCATGGAAGTGAATTTAAGAGCGCATGGTGCTCCCGCAAACCTCTTCAACTTCTTCGCTTTGCTTTCCTTCATCCTATGGGCTTTCTACATGATATGCTTTACCCTCTCGTATCGATACAAAGATGTCGAATACTTTCCTTTGATAATTTTATTACTTCTCTACGTTTTTGCTGGTTTGTTCTTATTTTTCCAGTGTTTACCACAATTCAATCTTAGCCACGAAATATTGTGTCGCAAGTGTCACAAACGTGGATTGACATCGCAAAAACAGGGCAATTATTCCTTCGTATTTAGATCGGTGCTCGCCATTGTTTTGGCTACGAGTCCGGTTTTCGTGACTGTTCACCACGGTTTCATACATCCCATATCCATTTTTGGTATCCATCTAGGGTTTGCTCTAGAAGCCTTGTGTGTTTCTCAAGTTTTGAGGTATCTCGGTGACGAATACTACAAGTTCTTGGTGGGTCGTATTGCGACGGTCATATGCACTTCATATGATGTTTTGGGCCCTCTATCTATCTACACTTATATTGTGACTGCAGTCTCTATAGGGGTGCTCTTCTTGCAACCTTATCTCTCATTGTACAAGGAAGACATAGGTGTGTGTCGGTTGCAGGTTGACGATCTGATTCGCTTAGAGGGTTATGAAAAATTTTCCTCCCAAAGAGGAAGAGCTTACTCTTGTGATCATTGTGACCGGAGAGTGGCTATTTTGGTGTAACTTATATATACTAACTAGTGTTGATCCCGTACTATGCAGAAATCATCCTTCAAATACATCTGGTTGATGAAGGTACGGTGTGGAGGATCAACTCGATCATGTGGTTCTTCACCAAGAATGGAGAGAGTTCACTGTACGATCAGCTTACAAGATGCTAGAAACAAAGAAATTGACTTTGCTGAGTAGAGGAGAACAGGCGGAAAGTTGTCATATTAAAGCTGTCATATTTCAGTGGTCAATCTGTTGAAGGGCGGTGTCGGTGAGCTATCGCGGAATGCTTTGGGGAGTCTTCTGGCGCTCATAGTTGATTCAAGTCATGACTTGCCCAGCTGATGTGAATGGCAATATACTAGGAGGAATGCAAACCGTGTAGCTCATTGGCTAATTCAGTGGAGGAGTTCTCCTCAGTTCTTTTCGGATGATTTCTTTAACTTACCACTTGCTTTGTATGACATTTTAGTTGTTGATTTAGAAGCTTAATGAAGGTTTTTTCATCAAAAAACAAAAAATAGTTTTCAGATTTGAGATCGAATCATATGAAGAATTAGCAATTCAATTCATCAGTCAAAACCAAGCAAGATTTGCCCGGATTATATGGAAGAATCAATAAGGAAACCAACAGGAATTCAAATCATTTGAGTGATTTCTGCACTTCAAGCTACTTCCTGATAGCCAGACACTCAATTTTTACTGCAAATTACCCAATAACTTCATAATGATCGAATTTGTTTGCTACTAAAATTATCAAGGTCTTATTCAGTTTTACTGCAAATTAATCAGCCTGTTCAAGTACATAACAAATTTAGCAAAAAAAAAAAAAATCACCCAAGAGGAATTTTTACAACAAAAGCTAAATACATTTAGAAAGTACAAAGAAGCCAGGAATCCTTTATTTTTTTTCAAGAAGAGAAGAATGGAGGTCAATTGCTTGAACATATTTTCTCGTCATGAAATCAATCTGACACTCCTTTCTCGTCATGAAATCAATCTGACACTCCTATAAACGATTGTTAGAAGCTTATGTGTCCATTCCTTGATTATTACTCGTCGAATTTTCTTGATGAATGTAACTATGTAAGAGTTTTATTTGACTTTACTAGTAAGAACCATTTTTCCATTTAGGGTCAATGTGTTTTTTTTTGTGGCTATAACTTGTTTTATTTCTAAAAATAGAATCAAATATCAAAACGAGTTCATTTAGATCAGGTTTAGCTTACTAGATAAGGCTAGGTTTGGCTAGTTCTCCTTTTTGAAAGCAGTTTTTCATTTGTTCAAGCATTCAATACAAGAGCTTAGAGCGTCCATCTTACTAAAAGTCTAACTTACTATTTTTGAACTTGCAACAAATTAGAGCAACATCTGGAGCCACTGGGCTAAGTGCTTTCTTCTCAGAGGCAAAGATGTTTGGCATGCAGATGCAAGGAAAACGGACAGCAGCACATGGAAATCCGTTATTAAAGTCAAGAACCAACTTATCACGGGTGCCGGGTCTCAGCAAACAATGGACCTTATGACTGACTCCTCAGGTAAGTTCTCGACTTTGCAAGTTTACAAGCACTTTCGTAGAAGCGGTGTGGATACCGGCTGGAACAAAATTGTGTGGGGGAAACTGTGCCGACCCAAGGCCAGCTTTAACTCTTGGGCTGCTGCTCTGAAGCGTCTCCCCACCAGAAGTCGCCTGAAAAAGTGGGGAAGGATTGATGATGAAGCTTGCCCGTTATGTGGGACCGAGCCTGAAACTGTCCAACACATATGGGGCAACTGCACCTTTGTTGACAATGTCAAGCTGAAAGTAACCCAATGGTTGCGGGTGTCGAACCATCAAGGCGATCTTCACAGTTGGCTGGAGTGGCTTCAAAGCTGCAGCAACAAGCATACGATTCTGTTCCAAATCGTCTGTGCAGCCCTCACCAACCTCATCTATTGCACGTGGAAGGCTAGAAATAAGGCTGTTTTTGAATCAGAAAACCCGGAGGTTGAGAGATGTACATCTGAGGTGATTAATGGCACAAAACTTTGTGTTTTAGCTAAGTGGAAAATCAGCAAAAAGAATGAAGACAGCACAGCTAAGTGGCTAAAAACTGTGAACATGCATTATTAATCTCCTTATGCAGTGGTTGGTTGGTTGGGGTATTGGTTTCTTTGCAGGCCTTTTTGTTTATTTTTTCGGCTTCTTAGATATGTTAGTTGGCCTTTTTGTAATCTGGCCTGATGCTGTACAGCCGTGATAGGGCTCTTGGTATTAGGAGGTCTTTTGAGATGTATAGTTACCACATGAACTATCTTTTTGTAAATCCTCCTCTATAATCAATTACCTTTTATTCAAAAAAAAAGAGTCTAACTTATATTAATATTCGATGATTTAACTTCACAACCTTCACCATCAATGAAGAACTGTATTTTACAAATTCATGAAGTTTACCGAACAAGATTCATGTGATTCATCTCAAAGTAATAAGGTTAGGTCACTATTGTGAATCTTGTAAACCCATCACAAGTTCAACACTTGTACTGTTGTGAATCTTGTAAGTAATGCAAATTAATAATCCGACCGATTTTGCAACATGTATGAATAAATCCAAAATCCATTGTATTGTATGAGCATTATGTGTAAATAGAGGATCAAGAGTTAATTACCACCAGTACTGGTAGAATGATTTACTATATGCAACAACGTACTTATTTTACGTCTATCCAACTTTAGCATTAACTAACATATATATATATATATATATAACACACGTACATATGCTTACCCTAAACCAAAACAAGCGTTCCCCTTTTACAATTAGGACAACGATACACTCTTTCTTGTTCCAATAATGGTTGAGTCACACCCTGATTATGCAAATCATGTCTAATCTTCACATGAATGATGCTACCTTCCTCGATTTGCCTCCTTATGCATTAATGATGGCGGACAGAGACGTAAATAGAGAGCCGTTATTGACGCCGCAATGAGTACGTGAGTGTAGAGAGCCCCAACGCCAAAAACTTCAAAAGCAATGCATACAATCATGCCAATATACGTCCTATAAATAATTTGTAACATTCGCCGGGAACATGCTTAAATATCCTAAACTTAAATAAAAGAAATGCTTTTTTCGACCATTTTTTAGGGAGAAATTTATTTTCCTAGCTCGTTCAATGTGGCTTTTGTAACTAAATGTAGTTTTGAGGCGTATCCTCATGCCCATCAACTTTTATACACTGCCTTTGAGATGGATTTAGTCCTTATGTTAAATGTGGTCTTTGGCGATCGAGAAATTTAATGATTTCTCTAATGTGACTTCATTTTATCGAGAAATTTATATTCGTTGTTAAACATCACATTTTTACGCTTGGGTGCATAGAGCTCCACCACCGTAACCTTCTTGACATCAAACCTCGGGTCTGTTATGCCACCGTTCAGCCATCGTTAGGGGCCAGTGTCGACAGTAAACCCTCTTCTTCCTCCGTCTTCTTCTTTGTTTGCCTTCTTCTTTGCTCTTCCTTTTCTCCATCAATCCCCGTCCGGCCGTCCCCGATTCTGTTTTTGTTTCGTCAACTGTAAGTTCTGATCGCTTCAACTCTCGCCGTGCGGTTCTCGTTGAGACGGTCGCTGGACCTGTCATCGATCCCTTGGATCGATCGAATCCCACTTCTTGCAACCTTCCTCGAATTCGTTCGGTACCGGGTAGTAGACGCCAAGAACTAAGGTAGTAGACGCCATGTAACCCAGTAATCGTTGCTTTTGCTTCGTTTCTGCCTTGTGATTTCGTTGTAAGTCTGCCTTGTAATTAGTGATCATATTTAGTCCGTTGTGGTTGGCTAGGGCATCTTAAGCATGTAAAATTCAGCCCTTTTGCATCTAAATTGTCAATGTAATTGTAATCGCTATCGTGTGGGAATTGTTGTGTCGATCGGTTTTGTGGCGTGTGTGTTTGATTTGTTTGTTTGGGAAAAAAACTCGTGACATTAGTGTTGGAATTTTTTTTTATTTTTTTTATTTTTTGGTAGAAGGAGAGGCGGTACTCTCCGGCCCCTCAAGAGGGCGTTTTATTAATAGATAAAAAGGGCTAAGTAGTCAGCAAACGGGGGATAGCCCGACCCCTTACATCATCAAGAAGCAATAAATTAATCCCCTCTGGCGGGGCAAGCAATACATTAAGACCTAACGGAAACGAAAAAGCATAAGACGCGAGGTAATCGGCAACCGAATTTGCCTCTCGATACACATGACGGAATCGGATAGTCCAATCCCTACTAATAAAGCCTTGGCATTGGGAAACCAGGCTATATAACGGATGACTCTTTCTCACCCGAGAGTTAAGAAGGCCCACAACAAGCTGAGAATCGGATTCCAAGATGACCTGACGAAAGCCTTTATCCCACGCGATCTTCAGCCCATCTAGCACACCCCACAATTCCGCCATGGGGACCGAACACGAACCGACATTATGAACGAAACCGGTAACCCATTGACCATAGTGGTCTCTAATAATTCCTCCGGCCGCAGCCACACCATCATCTCTAACCGAACCATCGGTATTTATTTTCATCCAGCCTTCATTTGGAACAATCCAAGACACTTCCTGCACAGATTTAATTGAACTAGTAGTAGTAGAAAGGGACTTACCTGCTGCACGAAGATAGTCCTTGACCTGTATTAAGATGAAAGTTGCTTTGTCATTTGTAGTCACTTCTTCTCTGAATACCTTAGCACACCTCCATCTCCAAATCCAGTAAATAGCTGTACTGAATACGGCGCACCAGTCGGCCTCTCCGAGTACCCCGTTTGACATCACATTGCTTCGGATCCATTCCGCAAAAGACATCTGAAAGAAATTTTGTAAAAAACCAGAAGCATGTAACAGATGCCATAAACTTCTAACCTGATTGCAATCACGAAAGAGATGCTCATAGGACTCCACGGCGCCAACGTTCCCTGTGCACAGTGGACAGTTATCATCCATCGTGATATGTCGTCTTCTCCGTTCAGCATTGGACAGAATCCCTCCATTGCTAGCAAGCCACACTACATAACGAACACGTTCAGGGACCAAGCTCTTCCACAATTTCTGATAAAAGCAGTTGTCCATCCCTTGCATAGAGCTGTCGCCAGATAACAGCTTGTAACCCGAGCCAACAGTGTATGCCCCATCTGCAGCAAGGCGCCATCCCAACTCATCCTCAGAGTCCTCATTCTGTTCTGTGATTGAACAGGCTGCCAATTTCAGCAACACAGTGGTTGGGAGAGGGGAAAGAGCAGCCCAATCCCACCCTACATTTGGAGTCCAATACGAGCTAACAGTCGACATAAGTTGGACGTTATTCAGCTGAGTTATGGCAACTTGTTTCAGGGGGACCTGAAGTAACCAAATATCCTCCCAAAAACAAATGGTCTTACCATCCCTAAGATTCCATCTAACACCCTTATTCACCACTTCAGTCACCCCCTTCCTTATGCTCTTCCAAACATGAGATGCGGCCGGAGAATTTCCAAGCGCAGTACCCACATACTTGTGTTTTAGAACAGATAACCACAAATTATCATCCTCAGTAATGAATCTCCACCCCATCTTGCCCATTAAAGCAATGTTGAGTTCTTCCATGGACTTAATACCCAACCCACCGTTCCTCCTACTTTTAGTAACAACCTCCCAAGCAACCTTATGCATTCGCTTCTTCTCGCTACTGCTCCCCCAAATGAACGCTCTATTAACCTTGTCGATCTTTTTGCACAAACTAGTAGGAAGTATAGAAGAAGACATGGAATACACCGGGATAGAGTTCAATACCGATTTAGTAAGCGTCACTCTCCCGGCAAAGCTCAACGTCCTAGCCTTCCAACCGGTTAACTTCCTATTGAACTTATCCAACAAGCTTGAATAAGTGTTTTTACTGACTTTTTTTATGGAGAATTGGAATCCCAAGGTAATTTCCAAGATCCTTAGAAACCAAAAATCCACTTTCTGACTTGATCTCTCTAATAACAGTGGCATTCACATTCGGCGAGACAAATATTTTTGATTTGGCAGCACTGACACGTTGCCCCGAGGCCTTGCAAAATAACTCAACGCATCTCTTAATGATACGTATTTGCTCCACGGAAGCTTCCGCAAAAAGCATAATATCGTCCGCAAAGAAAATATGAGAAATGTAGGGGCCTGAACGAGTCAATTTGATGGGCTTCCAATCACATTTCTCAACTGCATCCAAAATAACATGGCTCAGACGCTCAATACACAATAAGAATAGGTATGGTGATATCGGATCACCCTGTCGAACCCCTCTAGAAGCTGTGAATTGTCTAGTCATTTCCCCATTCCAAAGGACCTGCATTCTAGGTGTTGTAACACAAGCCATCACCCAAGTTATCCAAGTCTGCGAGAAACCAACTTCCTTAAGAGTTTCTTCAATAAAATCCCAGCTCAATCGGTCGTAAGCTTTCTCCAAATCGAGCTTAAGAATCATCCAACCCTTTTTCCCTTTTTTTTTCCTCATAGAATGCACAACTTCCTGCGCAATCACAATGTTATCCGTGATCATACGGCCTGGGAGAAAGTTGCCCTGTGTCGGTCCAATGAGTTCCATTAGAGCGGGTTGAAGACGAGACACCATCACTTTAGTGATAATCTTGTATAAGACATTACACAAACTTATCGGTCTAAATTGATTGATTCTATCCGGTTTCTCAACTTTAGCGAGTAAGACAATCAATGTGTCATTAACTCCTTCCGGTAAACTCGAAGAGCGGAAGAAATCCCGGACAAAACTCAGCACTGACTTACCCACAATATTCCAGCAATTTTGATAGAATCCCGGTTGGAAACCATCAATCCCAGGTGATTTAAAAGCCCCCATACTCTTGACAGCGGCCCAAATCTCTCGGTCCTTCACGTTAGGTGAAACGGACTGAAGAACTTCCTCGTTGACAGCGGGAAAATTCACACTCAGCTGCGGCAAACTCTCCAAATTACCCATCTCAGCAGTGTACAACTTCTGATAAAAACTCACAGCTAAGTTCTCCAACTCGGCTGGAGTTTCAACCCAAGACCCATTTTCATCTCGAAGGCCCTCTATACGGTTGTGTTTACGTCTAATAATAGTCGACATGTGAAAGAAAGACGTATTCCGATCCCCGAGACTGAGCCATTGCTCTCTAGACTTTTGATACCACAAAACTTCTTCTTGCATAAGTACATGATCCAACTCCTGTTGAACCGAAGCCTCCATTTGTAAAAGAGCAACAGAATCTTGTCTACTGATTTTCCTTTGAATGTTATCCAGCTGATCCATCAAACTTCTCTTCCTCTGATGTATGGACCCAAACGTTTTCTTGTTCCAAATAATCAATTCCCGCCGAAGCCCATTCAAGGCCTCAGGAGTCTCAACCTCGTTACACCAACTTTCATTCACTTTTTCAAAAACTTGGATGCAAGAACCACGCAGATTCGAAGCGGAATGGCCGCCTTTTATGATTCAGATTTAGCGAAGGCTCGAAAGATAGCAGAAGAGGGCAGTGATCAGAGCTGAACTTTGGAAGATGACGAACTCTAGCCTCGGGCCATCTAAGCCTCCCCTCTAGATTGACCAGCACGCGATCCAATCTTTTGTGCACCATAGAATTACGGGTGATTTTTTTACTCCAAGTGAAATTTTGCCCGATAAATTCAAGATCCACCAGTCCAAGGTTGCATATCAGCTTATTGAAAATTCCGGAATCAGCGTGTAAGCCCCCAGAGCCCCCTTTCCTTTCATGAGAGAACATGATGCAATTAAAGTCACCCCTTATGATCACAGGACCCGTGACTCTCTTGATAGTCCGTTCAAGCTCCTTCCAAAACGGCTCTCTTCGTCCCACAGACGGTGGACCGTACACAGCAAAGAAATGAATGTCGTCACCACAATCATTGAAGGTAACATGAATAAAATTATTGTACTTCGTAATGGTATGAAAACGGATCTTGTCATCTTTCCATAAAAGCCAGATGCCACCCGCAAAACCAACAGCCTCAATTCGAACACAATTCGAGAAAGAGGATCTCGTCATTCTATCACAAACAAACTGAGCTCTATCACCCGATATTCTTGTTTCGAAGAGGGCGAGGACGTCAATTTTATGCAGCTTGCACATGTAGCGAATAGCGCGACGGAAACCTGGTTTTCCTGCACCAAAGCAATTCCACATGAGAAAATTCATAAGGAAACTTGATAAAATGAATAAAAACATTAATTAACACGGCCCAAATGGCCGGAATTCAATTCAGTCATAGCAATATCTCCCTGTAAACCCGCAACAGATTGTTTCGGATCCTCGGACGACTCCAGTGCGAACAGAGGGTTGACACTCATGGAAGTTCCGATGGAGGCCGTTTGCGTATCCTGTAAACACTGAATGTTATTTCCTTATGTATATTGTGACGCAGCCATTGGATCTGTATCTTTGATGGTCACATCAACCTCGAACCCCTCTAAAACATCTTCTGTTGGTCTTCTTCTTTTTGCATTTGTTCCCAGAAATGCACCATTCAGATGAGATAGGAAGTCCGTTTTTTCAACAGGCGAGGCGTTCTCATTAATTTTCTTTCTAGAGGCCCTGACAGGCCTCTTGTTGGCGATAGATTTCTGAATCATGGGCTTATCTTTGACACTAGCTTGAAACACTAAAGAACTAACTTTCTCCATCGATTTGTCAGACACATTGTGGGCCTCCACGCCCTCATATTTGCTTGAGCTCACGTTTTGGGCCTCATGGCCTAATTTCTTCTCAGCCCACTTATCTTTGCTAACATCCTTATTAGTGTTTTTTGCTGGCGTAGCCTTCTTCTTTGACACGTTCCTATCCCTTCTTTCTTGCTGCTGATTAACAGAATCTTTCTCTTGTTGATCTCCACCCTTCTTAGTATCAATACCTCCCGAAATCTCGGGCGCCATATCTTCATCGTTGACATATAAAGCTTTGAATCTATTTACTTCCGGGAAAAGCGTATCCGTAGAAGGGAATAATTTCCCTTTAACTCTTTCGGATTTCGACGACCCTTCCTTTTGAAATACTTTCTTTGTTTGGTCCTTAGAATCAGTGGCATTCTTATTGTTTCCTTTTGGAGGCCGAAATTTCCTTTCCGGAATCATCCATTCACCATAGGAGCCCTTACCGGTTCTAGCAACTTCATGGGCAGTTAACGGCGCCGGAGAGCTTGACGCCGACGAAGACTTCTCATCACTTCCCTCTTTCGCCGATGAAATCGAAATAACCGGCTGTTTCTTCTCATGATAAATTGGCAAAGATGAACTTGGACGGAAAGGACAACTGGTTTTTAGATGACCATACCTCCCACATCCATAACAAATTGTTGGCAAACCTTCATATTCAATGAGATACCTCTCCCCATTGATGCTAATCGTTCCTTTTAACGGTCGTTCGAGATCAATCTCCACACAAATACGGGCAAATTTCCCTCTATTAGTGTATAAAGTCCTAGCATCAACCTTGATAGGCTTCCCAATACCGGCTGCAACTTTCATCAGCACCTTCTCTTCATAAAGTGTGACAGGCAAATCAGAGATTCGTATCCATGTCGGAGTGGTCTTGATTGGATCAGAAGTCCGTAAGTTGGGAGCCCAACTACGTACCGTCATGCATCGTCCGAACACTGTCCATGGACCATTCGTGAGCGCCATCTCATAGTCTTCATCCCGTTCAAAGCGCACCAGAAAACAACCATAAGTAAGATCGAGGATATGAAGACGGTAGTTTGTTCTCCACATTTCCCGAATCTTTTTTTCCATGATTGGAAACGCCACCGGATGACCGAGGACTTTGACAATCACGGATCTTTGCCACACCGATGCAAGAGCATTCATGACTTCCTCGTCAATTGCGATAGCCGGATCACCGTCTTCTCCATCTGGGAAATGGACACTAATTTTCCCTTCGAGGAAATCATTGTCTAGATGCGTTTTTTGCATAGTTGTATTACCGGCGACCACTATCTCCTTCCAGGACACCTTCGGATCCGGCGGATCCCCAGGAGGCTTATCCTTAATGGAGTTGTCCGTCTGCATCGGATCTTGGTTCACTTCCGTCACCGGAGTATTGTTTTTCGAGAGTGTTGGCATAGAGAGCGTTCTTTTTTATTTCAGAGCATATGATGATTTAGTGTTTGAATTGGGAAGTCGGTGTTGGTGACGGCTTGAATTTTTTCAAACATAAGTAGTAGAAGTGTAGATGAATTGGGGAGTAGATGTTTTGCCTACTCTTGTTTGTTCAAGTATAATGGTAATGTCAATTTTGGGTTTAACTTTGGTTGTTAGTGAAGTGGTAGTTCAAAATTTGGACAAGGAAACCCGGCCCATCCTTATTCTATTTAAGGCTTTTTAGAAAAAAAATTGGCGGAAAAATTAAAAAAAAAAATTTTTAAAAGTGGAACTTGACGCTCTCTTTGCTATGTCATCATCCGATGAACATCCGACTACTAATTCCGGCAGCAATGAACAAGATATGCAACTTGACGCCCCTAATCCAAACGGACCTCCGGGAGACCCGTCGGACCCGAAGGTCTCTTGGAAAGAAGTAGTTACTTCCGGGGATGCGTACCACCAGAAGACAACAATCGATGCTGAGTTCCTTGAAGGGAAGATTAATATTGTCTTTCCGGATGGAACTGATGGTGATCTTGCCGTTGTCATAGCGGAAGATTTTATGAACGCCCTTGCTTCAGTTTGGGAGCTGTCGGTGGTGGTGTAGCTTTTCCAATCATGGAGAAAAAGATTCGAGAGATGTGGAGAACTAGTTATCGCCTACATATTCTCGACCTTACTCATGGATGTTTCCTAGTCCGATTTGAAAAGGAACAAGACTTTCTCAGGGCTCTTACTTATGGTCCTTGGATGGTTTTCGGTAGATGCTTGACGGTCCGAAAATGGGCTCCGAACCTCCCCACCTCGTCGCCGATCAAGACCACGCCAACTTGGATCCGCATTTTTGATCTACCAGTTACTCTGTATGAGGAAAAAGTCCTTCTCAAAATTGTTGAGGGGATTGGGAGCCCTATCAGGGTTGACTCCAGAACTCTGTACACAAATAGAGGGAAGTTTGCACGCATTTAAGTTGAAATTGACCTTGAAAAACCGCTTAAGGGCACGATCACTATCAATGGTGATCGCTTCCTGGTGGAGTATGAGGGTCTTCCTACGATATGCTAAGATTGTGGAAGGTTTGGTCACTTGAAGGTACATTGTCCTTTTCGGTCATGTAAGGAAGCTACAACAGCAGCGGTGGGACAAGAGCAACGCTCTAAGAATGTTCAGGGATCGCCAACGACAGGAAATTCGACAAATGAGAAGCCGACGTCTGAAAATGCGTGGTGATTCCGGCGGTTGAAAGACCGGTGACGGGGCATGAAGCGGCGAGAACAGGAAAGGGAAGCTATGGTGAATGGATGATACCATTTAGGAAACCTCGCCCTCAAAAAGGAAACCAGAGAACCACACACGATTCTAAAGATCAATCCAAGGAGCATCCTAAGGAGCCAGTAAGAAAGTATATGGCTAAAGAAGGCCATTCTAGAATGGATAAGGGGAAAGAAATTTCATTCCCATCATCTTCTACGATCTTTCCGGAAATAAACCGATTTGAGGCCTTGTCTGTTCAAGGGGATGAAATCAACAGAAATAATACACAGAATCCCATGGAGAATCAGAAAGCTGACGGAAATCAGGGAAGAATTAACCAGAAAAGGACAAACAAGAAGACTGGAAATATGAGCAAATATTTGAACAACGATATGGATATTATTCCAACGGCTTCAACGAAAAAAACGGATGAAAAACCGGAAGAATTATCGACAAGTGGATCGGGGGCAGCCCATGTTAATCCCAAGCCCACTACGCCCATTTCTGTAGTTGAATTCAAAGCTACAACTCCTTCAGGGTCCATCCCACAAAAGGCCCATGTGCAGCAAAAGGCCCTTTCGAATAAGAAAACGGAGAGAGGTTCGAGGAAAAAAGTAGGAACCCAACCTACCAAAGTTGAAAGCCCGGGCTTCTTAGGGCAGATAAGTGGGCCGGTTTTGGGCTCAAATGCTAAAAGACGTTGTCCACCAGACGATATGTTGGAGGCATTGGAATATGAAATTGCAACCAAAAACACGATGTTGGTAGTCAATTCAGATACGCCACCTGGAAGTTCTGTGCTTCAGAATGAAGCATCGATGTTGCAGGCGAACACGATGGTCAATGTCAATCCGCTGTTTACTATGGAGACGGAAAATCAACACCCGGAAACAACCATGGAACAACAGAGAGATTCTGCGATGGAAGAGATTAACTCGGGTCGTTCAGGCCTTGATTGCTGATTTTCTGATCCCTTTCTCTCTTGTCAGTTTATTTTATGGTTATTATGAATATTCTAATGTGGAATTGTTTTGGCACAGGAAAGCCGGGTTTTCGAAGGGTCATCAGATATCTTTGCAAGAATCATAAGATTGATGTACTGGCACTTTTTGAAACTAGAATCTCTGGGGAGAAAGCGGATAAAGCTTGTGCTCGGCTGAGTAAACTTGGTTTTAATGGTTGTGAAAGAATCGAAGCTCAGGGCTATGCCGGAGGAGTTTGGTTACTCTGGAATGATAGTATTGTAGACTTGCGGATTGATCGGAGGAATGATAATTTTTTACAGGCTTCGTTTATGGATGGAGGTAATCGGGTTCATCTCTTCGTTGTGTATGGACCCCCTTCTGTCGCTCGGAGGACTGTTTTTTGGGAAGATTTAGAAAGGGCTGTCAAGAGGGTGTTTGGGCCGACTTTGATCGGAGGCGACTTCAACTGCATTTTGGCTTCTCATGAAAGGAAAGGAGGAAGTGGAGGCTTGCATTCTGATTCTAATAAATTCAATAAATGGTGCAACAATCTCAGTTTGGTGGATTTGGGTTTTGTTGGTCCGATTTTCACTTGGAGCCGTAGACTGTCACCTTCTACTGTGGTCCATAAACGTCTTGATAGGTGTTTTCCAACTTAGACAGTCGTATTAGATGGCCTGAGGCCAGAGTTCACCACTTGCCCAGGTTCTCATCCGATCACTGCCCTTTGTTGCTCAACCTCTGTCCAAACTTGAACTTAAATAAGAAAAGAAGGCCATTCCGTTTTGAAGCGGCTTGGATGACACATCCGGACTTCGAAAATCTGATTAGGGAATGCTGGAGTACTGTTGCTGACACGCCGATGGCTCTCTCTCTTCTTCAACAAGAGCTTTGTCGTTGGAACAGGAAAGTTTTTGGGAACATTCATAAAAGGAAACAGGATCTCATGAGTCGCCTGGAAAGAGTGCAGTCGAGTCTTGCTACGGGCTCGTCAACGGCGTTGCTGGATATGGAAAAAAGTTTGCAATCTGACATGGACAATGTTCTTGAACAGGAGGAAATCTTGTGGTTTCAGAAGTCCCGGGAACAATGGATTACTAGTGGAGATCGCAATACTGCTTTCTTTCATACCTCCACTATTATTAGGAGAAAACACAACATAATTGAAGGTCTGAAAGATAACGAGGGAATCTGGATTGACAATGGCACGGATTTGGAGCGCCTAGCGGTTAATTTTTTCCAAACCCTTTACACTGCAGAACCGACCGATTTGGACATCTTCCCGAAATCGATCCCGGGATTCCCAAAGTTGCTTGAGGATTTCTCTCCTGTGTTGACAGTTGAGGTGAGTATAGGGGAAGTTTGGAAGGCTGTTAAGGCTATGGGACCGCTAAAATCACCGGGTATCGATGGTTTTCAGGCTTGTTTCTTCCAAAGGAGCTGGAGTATTGTTGGAGGCTCGGTTACGAATTTTGTCAAGGAGTTCTTTAGGACCGCGAGCAAGCCAGAAGGCGTTAATGACACGCTGCTTGTTCTGCTTGCCAAAGTTGCAAAACCGGAAAAGATCCAACAATTTAGACCCATAAGCCTTTGTAATGTTCTCTACAAGATCGTTACCAAAGTGCTTACTAATAGACTCCAACCTCATATTTCAGATATCATCGGTCCAACACAAGGAAGCTTTATCCCTAGCAGAATGATTACTGACAATATTGTCATTGCCCAAGAAGTCGTCCACTCCATGAGAAAGAAAACGGGGTCAAAGGGTTGGATGATCCTCAAACTCGACCTTGAAAAGGCTTATGACAGGTTGAGTTGGAGTTTTATCGAAGACACGCTTAAGGTGGCTGGTTTCCCGGATGAGTGGATTAGGTGGATCATGGAGTGTGTTTCTTCCCCCCGTATGCAAATCCTTTGGAATGGGGAAGCTACTTCTCAAATTGCTATGACCCGTGGAGTTAGGCAAGGAGATCCCATCTCGTCGTACCTTTTCTTACTTTGTATTGAGCGACTTAGTCACTTGATCATTAACTCGGTTGACAGAGGGGTTTGGAAGCCCATCAAGTTAACGAGGAATGGTCCGTTTTTGTCCCATATTTTCTTTGCGGATGACATAATGTTGTTCGCGGAAGCCTCGGTGGACCAATTCCGTGTCATTAAGAGGTGCTTGGATATTTTTTGCAATGCCTCGGGACAAAAGGTGAGTAGCAGCAAATCCAAGATTTTTGTATCCAAAAACGTGAACAGGAGGATTATAAGGCAACTTAAAAGAGAAAGTGGTTATGAAGTGACCACTGACTTGGGTATTTACCTTGGCATGCCTATTCTTCATAAATCGATTAACAAGCATACTTATGCCCATCTCATGGATAAGTTTAACAATAAACTTGCTGGGTGGAAGGCCAAGACACTGAGCCTCGCGGGGCGGATTACTCTTGTGAACTCAGTTTTGACGTTTTTGCCGGTGTATACAATGTCGGCCACGCTCCTGCCTGCCAGCATCTGTAAGGGCATTGAAAGGAGACGTATGCATAAGGTGGCCTGGGAGGAAATCATTAAGCCTAAAGAGAATGGGGGGCTCGGAGTCAAGTCGATGCAAGAGCTTAATGTCGCCCTTATTGGAAAGCTGGGATGGCGCTTTATCAATGAAGAAGGCGAACTTTGGACCTCGGTCTTGAAAAATAAGTATGTGGACAGAGCTCTTGGGAATTCTGCTGCTTGTTCCAACATTTGGAAGTGTATCAGGAAGGGCGTATCTGAAGTTATCACTAAGGGGTCACGCTGGTTGCTCAGGAACGGAAATTCTATTCGATTTTGGGCAGACGCCTGGTTAATGGATTTCCCTCTTGCCGATGTCGCCACTGCGGAAGTCGATGAGGAGATGATGAACATGGTTGTTTCCGATTACTGGGATGAGCAGTATGGCTGGAGATGGAATGAGTTAGCTCACACGCTGCCGTCCACTGAACTTTTGAAACTTGCAGTTGCTGTTGTTATTCAGGGAGACAAGAATTTGGATGATGAGTTATGCTGGGCGCTTTCGGCCGATGGATCCTACACAGTGTCTTCGGGATATAATCTCATTTGTGGACATATTAATCGTCATGGCATTGATACCTCTGTTTTCCACAGGTTATGGAAGATGAAAGCTCCAGAAAGAGTGCGTTGTTTCTGCTGGTTAGCTATTATGGGAGGCGTGCTGTCTAACTTAGAAAGGCGAAGAAGACACATTGCTACAGATGCTAACTGGGTCTATGGCTGCTTGATTGACGAATCTTACGAGCATATGTTCCGTGATTGCTCCCAGGTTAGCTTCATTTGGAATGGTTTTGATGTTACTAATTTTTATCCCAATTTCTTTCAGGATAATTTCTCTACCTGGATCCGTCACAACCTGAGCATCGGAATCAAATTAGGGAATCTGGAATGGAACGCTATCTTCGGCACTACGCTTTGGTGGATGTGGAAGTGGAGGAACAACAAAGCCTTTGAGGATCGAGCTACCACTATTGACAAGAATGCTTTCATTCTCGATCGCACAAGGGAAGCGCTGTGCAGTACTAGTAAGTCTAAATTTAGTGGCCATAATGTTGTCCAAGAAATGCAGGATATACACTGGAGCAAGCCAGACGTAGGTTGGATCAAGATCAACACAGATGGATCTTTGAAAGACGGGAGAGCCACGTCGGGGGGTATTATTAGGGATTGTAATGGCAATTGGTTACACGGTTTCGCACACAATATAGGGACTTGTACGGTCCCGATGGCGGAGCTCTGGGGGTGTATAATGGTTTGAAGTTAGCCTGGGACAATGGGTACCGACAGGTACTCCTTGAGGCCGACTCAAAATTAATTGTACACCTTTTGAGCACCGGTGTTAAGAGGAGCCACCCTCTTTCTAGCCTGGTTTCGCGATGCCAAGGCTTCCTTAGTAGGAATTGGTCCATCCGATTCCGTCACATCTATCGTGAGGCGAATACCGTTGCTGATTACCTTGCCTCTATTGCTTTTCAATTTCCTTTAGGACTTCATGTATTGAGTGCCCCGCCTGAGGGGATTTTTTTACTGTTAACTGATGATGTTAGGGGTCAGGCTATCCCCCGTTTGCTGACTACTTAGCCCTCTTTTCTGATTATTAATAAAATGCCCCCTTGAGGGGCCGGAGAGTACCGCCTCTCCTTCAACAAAAAAAAAAGAAAAAAAAATTGGCGGGGCTTGAATTTCTTTTAGCACTAAACGCGGTTTCGTGAACCTTCAAATCGTTCATTTTATTTTCTGGTAGGATCTTGCTTTGTTCGGTAGCCCTGTGTTTTGCATACTTCGAGGATTTGTCTTTAAGGTAAGTCTTGCTCAATTCTATTCCGCCTTGTTAGATTTTATGATGTGATTGTAGGATCGATTTTGGGAACTAGTCCCGATTACCTTTACGAACTATTTGGATTGCTTGTGTTGATGGGTGCAAAGTCGGTTTTAAAATGTGTTTTATCGTCTAAAGTTTTTAAACGTTTTCTCTGTGTTAGTATCGTTTTCGACATGACCATGTGTGTAGCTGATGGAGAGAAAGTGTTTTCTATGTATACAGTTCCCCTTCAAAAGAAAATGATATCTATGTTTTTGGTAAGTGCTCCAGTGGAGGCTTAACCAGGGTTAGAAAGATGATGTGATGTGAGGAGTGAGAGGGCATGCCTCTACACTCAGCGTGGGTTATGAGTGTCATAGGATCGGAATGCAATGGAGGGAGAAGAGTTGCATTTCCATGTTAGTGTGTGAATGTGTGTAAGTGTGTGTTGCGTGTGGTTTATGAGAATGACGGACTAAATTTAGGTATTGGCCTTTAGAGCTATGCGTGTGATTTGTGGATTTGTATGCTAATAGTAGAATTGTTTTAAAACGTCTTATGATTGTCGCATGTTATCTAACTTGTTAGAATAGTAGCTGACCCCTCGAGATTTTAGTGCACATTAAATGCATACATATTCATTGCTTAATAGTTAATTTTATATCCCTACTATTATAAAAACGAGCCCGTAAACTTGCTAAAACCCTTAAAAATTTACTGTAGCTAAAATATACTATGGAACTGTGCCCGGTTGAGGAAACCTTCCTCTATATGCCTCACATTGTTACCGTCCGATTACTCTCATCTCCGCTTCTTTCCTCTCTGTTATCACTCTGAAATTTCTTCATCTTTCCTCGCTCCTTCCTCTGCTATTTCCTTTCTCTTCATTGTATGTCTCTTCAATTCTTATCTCTCCACCTCCTGCTGCCCAAATTTGTAGGTTTGCATTTCCACCTCCTGCTTAGTTTCTATCTTATCTTCGCATACCTCCTTCTTTCATTTCATCGCCTCTGTATTGCGAAGCGGTAGCTGATCGACGATGAGTCCACATGGAGATATGGTGGTGTTTTCGCGACAGCGTTTTGGTGATCTCGTGGGCTGCTCGACGTAGGGCCTACAGTATGAGGTAAGGGATTTTGGATTTCGATCTTGTTTGAACCCTAAATTTGTGTCTAGTTACCGAATTTTAGGGTTCTGTTGCATGAATATTGTTAAAATATTTGATTGTACCTGTTAGATGTTTGAAGAAAGTCTTCTATGAGAAAATTAGATACACTGATGAACTCCTTGGATTGATCGGCGCTCGAGCACGACAATTGTGGATAGACATGCTTTTGCGACTACGAGGAGCGGAGGAGGTTCTATGTTTTTCTTGGACGAGAACACAAAACCAAGATCACCAACAAAAAAGGAGACCAAGCATAGGAGCTTCAACTCGAATCACCATGTAGGATATCTTCTATGCTCAGCCTCTCAGATTTCTCGACTTGTATTACTGAGTAAGATTTGGTAAGGTTGTGTTATCCTCTTTTGTATGTGCTGTACACATTCTGATTTTAATCTCTATGCTTTTGATGGTTAAGGTTCAGGTCACTTATTCCTCTATTGGCCTTCGATGTATTTATTTTTTGCGAATATTTTCATATTTTTCCTCACTCCACACTTCCTCATGAACGGAAGTATTATTTCTTTCCCTACTTATTTCGTCTATTTCTGATATTGTTTTTGCTCGATTCTGTCGTTCGTGAGCTCTAACGAAGGTCTGTTGTCTCTCGCAACTCTCTTATCAAGGTTAGATCATGAGCTCTCTCTTATCAAGGTCTGATTTCTTGTTTGAATATGGCTATTCTAATTTTTCTTATTTGATTGTAGGTTCGGGTTTGAATTAGCCCTTTCCCCAGCCTGGCAAGTGCTACTTACCAGGAACACGTTCAAGGACTAGCTTAATTAATCATCTATAATTAGGACTCTTGCGAATGTTCTTTTTATGGCTTCATGTGCATTGGATCCTTACAGCTCCAACGTAGAGTTTGTATTGTAAAACAGAGAAAGCTTTTATTAATTTATCATTGATGCAAGTTTCATAATCCCTAAAGTCTGGTTTTGTTTTTACATATAGTTATTGGACTATATTGCAAATTCAATAAACTGTATTGCAGATGGAACTCAACAGTGGCCAGACTGTTTGACTTCCGCCCATTTCTGAGAAGAGGACCCCTTTCATATCCTACGGTCTTTCTATGGTATGTATCAGTGAACCAAACACCCTCCTTAATGATGTGCTCTTTTCTGCTTGCTTAGCTCATTTCCTATACTTGATATGACAAATTAGAGTCGAAAAACAGGTTCATATTTATTTCAATGTTTGTGTTATGCAAGCTGCTAAATGCAATGATTTAGAAACATAAAACATTTATGCTATATAGTATCACGTTTCTAGCAATGAGAAACGGTTCCTTCATATAGAAGAGACTCAGATAGCTTCATATGACTATCGGTTTTATGTTTTCCAAAATTCCAAAGGTATGGTACGAGAACATGGGAGGTTCAATTACCTTTTTTGAAATGTTACAATCAAGCTGCAATTATTTCGAAATATGGCTCAAATTTGAACTTTCAATCCGTTTTCCAAATTAAAGTGCCTAGCTGATGCTAAATGGGTTACTTTCTTTTGTTCTGACCTTGGATTCTTGTTCATCATCAGTACCCAATGAAGTGTGGGTTTCGGAGAAGGATCAAGTGTAGATATACCGATGTCCATCTGTTCCCTCCCTCCTTATGCCGATCTCTTTCCTCCTCAATCCATCTCTCATATCTTCTCTTGTTCTTTTATCTTTACTGATATTTATATATTTTTATGGCTTTAATTTTTCTTTCAGGGTTTAGGGGGGACGCCGAACTAATTTGGAGGTGGAGACGAGGGGGAAGGAGTACATGAGGAAGTGTGGAGTGAGGAGAAAGAGCAAAAGAAGAGCTCGGACAGAGATTAGAGGAGTACATTACTTCATAGTACTAGTTCTTATGTATTATTCATGTTCCATTCTTTGATTTTGAAAATTTTAGTTCATTGTGTTTAACTTGATCATGTCCTCATTAGTTTTTTTGTTGGGTGCACTGACTATGCCCAGGATGAAGCGGGGGGACGCAAAGGCCAGGACTCGATCAAGCATTTGAAGAAATCGTTGGAGCTGAAGCTAAAGTGCTTATATCTCAAAGTATCACAGTTATTGAACTGTGTGGTTGCTTATGTTTATAGAACGTAAGCCAATTATCTATTTGCGTCATTTTTCCTCCCATAGATTTTGATATTTCTTTGTAAATTTGTCTTCTGAAGGATCTATTGTTTCTGCTTTTGCATTTTTAGCCAAGTTTTAATATCAAGAAAATGTTGTCTCAACTTATTGATAGATTGTGTATGGATGCATGAAAATCAATGTCTTGTCCTTGCAAGGAGTGTTTATTAATCTCATAATCCAATTAGTTAAATCAGCTTGATTTTCTCTTTATGTTAACCCCATGTGAAACATGCTGCAAGGGGCGGAATTAAGTGGTGCAATAGAGGATGAAGAACAGGTTATTCTTTCCTTGATCATCCATTGACTTGGTCTTCATGTTTTGCCACATTTTCATGATTTTGTAACTTTTTGTTTGTATTGTTTTTCCTCTTTCTTTGTGGGGTTCACCATCAAATCTTCTTCAGTTGGAATTCCTCTTTATTAAACTTTGTTTCTGGTAATCTGGTGCTTGTGTTAAATTTTACAACCTTAGCTTCGGATCCGTGGCTAGGCAACATCGAGGAAATTCAATCCTAGAGTGGAATATAGTTGATGTGGCCTATCTTCTTTCTCATCTATTTCTGTTGTTTTTTTACTAGAGTTATTCTCATTTTTATTTGTTCTTTGTAAGATTGGGGGAGAAATTTCAAACCCAGAGTTGTCTCACCCAAGTAGGTTTGCAACATCTTTTTTTTTATAGAAATTAGTGATATAAATTTATAGTACTAGAGAACTGACCCCGTCCGATGGACGAAATCAATATATTATTCTAAAATAACTTTATAGTAATTTTCTCCATGGACAGCTTGGGTTGCAGATTTCTTGACAAAAATATTGCCCTCAAGTTGAATGATATAATTGTTGTCCTTATAAATCCTAAACTTTTCTTTGTTTGGAACAAGGGTGAAGTTCTTTATGATATATATGAGTCCCTCCAGGTTAGCCACAAAGCAATCAACAATATTGCTCCATAATTACACTGTTCATGTGTTTTGTTTGCGGTCATGCTTTCACCCTCAATTTCTCCCTACTAATGTAGAATGCAAAAATATAATTATATATGTATGCGTAAGATATTTCTATGGAACCATATTGAAAACAAATGAAATTTGTGGCACAAAGCGGTTTACCTCGATTGTTGTTGCAAGTGTCGGTGCAAGTGATGCATAAAGTTGCGGCTTCTAAGTGCACGGTCAGGACGTATATATACCGGAGTTAGGAAATTCCAAAAAGTTGTTGAAGGAATTCCAAAGGATGTTCTTCATTCATTTATTGGTGTTTTTTTTTTACGTTTGGTACTCCAAATGATAGGTTGTGTAGCAGTACAAGAAAACCAAAGTTTTTGTAGCAGCGAAGAGAATATGGAATGACATATAGTATTAATTATATTGCACAACTATATACTTAGTGGAGAGATTTGAACGGATACCATATATATGCTTTGTACGTAATTATTGTCAACTAAATTAATGGTTTTAAGAAATAACATTTATTGGATTTGTACGTAATAACAATATGAAATTTTGGAGGGGATTTTGTTGAAAATAATGCATTTATTTATCTCTTGAGGGAGAACTTTTAGACTTGTAAAGATTATAGAAGATTTGATTATCAAATTCTAATTTTGAAGACAAGGTGGGGTGAGTTTTTAGTTTGTGTAAATTTGGAAACCTAAAAACACATTAGATGAGTGAAACACATCATATTAGTGAAATAGGTTGGTTTAGGGGAACCTTAGCTAGCAATGGGAGAACCCCAATCCTCCATGTTGCCTCTACTAGGTGATGAAGCTTCATCATCCGATTCACCTAATCTACCACCGATAAGGGGAAGATGGGTTGAAGTTAAAGATGCTATCATTGCGAATTGGCACAAGTTTCTAGATCTACTAATTGGTTTTGTTGTCGAACGCGAAATTCATATTCTAGCTATTGTCTCTTTGTGTGGCTTATTTGTGCTTAAAATTATAGTTGCACGTTCTAAATTTGATAGCTGTGGTGGGGCAAATGCTCACATGTGCACTTCCACTATGTATCCTAGTTAGGATATGTATAATCATTGCATTTGCATATGTATTTGCGGCTTATAACGGGTCACCTTTCAATGCTTGGAACACTGATATTCCAAAGTGGCTCGTTGTTTGTTATCAATTGGGCATACTATTCGGATCTAAGCTATTTGGTGTACCCAGATTTGTTTCCGAGTATTTCATAATGGTGCTCGTTTGTTTCAGTACTGCTTTGTGGAGTTTTGAACACACTTGGGGACAAAAGCACGAATTAGGATTGAGTTTTTGCTTTTTATCCGGAGCTACATCATTATGCACAAGTCTAGCAATGAGAAAGTCAATTTCATCAATTCCTATGATACTAGTTATTTGTGTGGTTGATTACATGGAGCTTTTATACTTTATGACACCACCACTAGAAGGTGTCATATAGTTGATTGATGACTTTTCAGCCTAAAAAACACAGAAATCCGAAGGTAATATTTTACCTCATAATGTCAAATTTTCATTCTCAACCCATGACCCATATTGAGCATGAAGTTTCCTTCATAACTCCCGAAACAAGGTGTTTTCTAGGGACATCTCACTTTTTTTTTATCATTATTAACCATTAGCATCATCTCAATATTTATCTTCTTTAGTGTTTTTGATGGATCCTGCTTGTCCTACAAGCTTTGGTAATAATATGCATTTTATGTAAGTGTATGCAATTTCGTGGTAAAAAAGGCATACCTTATAATTTTTAATTAATAGTTGGGTTTGAAATTTTTCATATTCTTCTTTATTTAGATTTCTTAATGTTTCTTGTCTAAAGGAAGCTTATTCCTTTTTTTTTAGTTTCTTACCTTATTGGTTTACCTTTGTTTTATATATTGAGTTGATGAACACTTATTTTCTTTTATCTTTTTTCTTTCTTTTGCATTGAGATCTAAGTAGGAATCAAAATTTGAGTTGATGATCACTTGGTGAATTTTTTGATGATTTCTTGACTTATTAACTGATTCGAATAGTTTTGTAGTGATATTAGAACTCGATGAAAAGATGGAGAGAAGACATAACTGGATGAAGATTATTGAGGATGGTTATGTTCAAGAATCCATCCCCGATATAGAGCTCTATGCATGAGAGAAGAAGGGCTTTGATGAAGACAATTGAGGATGCAACTAGCAAGCAAGTCACGTTGAGGATCTCAAGAAAGTTTTTGAGCTTATTGTTCTTTATAATATAGAGGTTGCTCAGAAATTTATTCTAAGGTAGTTTTATGAGTATTCGAGGATATTTTGACAGGGACTATGACTATTCATATTAAAGATATGCAAAATGTAATAACATAACGGAGTACAAATTGTTACAAACGAGAACACAGTCGTATATTAGTTAGGGTGAAGTTGTGGCAGGTTGTGTCGTACTAATTTAAACGATTCTAATAAATAATATATTCATATCAATCCTATTCTTTGTGTGATGCTTAATGGTCTTATATTAAGAAGAGATTTATTCCTTCTGTCAACATGCATACAGACATAAGTATCCTCAAGTTATCATCCAAATTTCTCCAAAGTTTACTATTTGACAACATATTTTTTCTATAGGTGTCGATCGACAAGATCTTCTTGGAGTTGAGTGTGTATTAATTTTTCTCTAATTCAATGACACTTTTTGATGATCTTGATTATTGTTGGTGTATGCTCGAGCGCTATCGACATAATAATTGATATTTGAACCATTCATTGACCATGTTTAAAAAAACCTATCAGGAATGATATGTTGGAAAGAATCTCTTTTGAGACACTTCTAGGTTGAATTGGCAAAATTCATCAACACAAGAATTTCTCTTTTGATCTGTAGAGGATAACATGTAGGGTGTCCATTAAAAACCGAAACCGAAAAACCGAACCAAAAAATCGATTATTTTTTAGGTTAAACAAACCGACTTTTTTTTGAAATTTCGGTTTGGTTAACGAACCAAAAATGTTTTCGATTTATCGGTTTGGTTTCGGTTCACGACTTTCCATATAACGGTTAACCGAAAAACCGAAAATATATTAATATTTTATTCAAATATTAGTTATCTTTAATTTATTAATGTAGTTTGAGTCTTTCTTTCTTCAATTTTAACGATTTACACACTATTTTTTCACATTACATTGATATAAGAGTTTCTTATTAAATTTGATGGGGATAAAAATTAATACACAAAATATTTGATTCCACACACTATAGTATATACTCCCGATATTTGCTTACAACAACCAAAACAATATGATATAAGTACATATTTTAAATAAAAAGTCTTGGTTGATCACTTTTTTCATTCAAAATTTATTATTTTAGTCTTAATTATTTAAGGTAAAATTACATAAACGGTATCGGTTAACCAAAAAAATCGAACCGGAAAATTGGTTAACCGAACTACGGTTAACTGGGATCCACGGTTCGATTTCGGTTCATGATTTTAACTAATTGAAATCATGGTTAACTGAACTTCGGTTAACCGGGTTTGGACACCCCTATTAACATGGACTGACATGATATTTGGATTGTGAGCTCTTTTTGAGCTTTTTGTACTTGAATCTCATCATTTTGGAACGTAAAATAATAGCCCCACAATCACATCACCTAGCTTGCCCGTCCAACACAAAAGGTGGGTTTAGACTGCGTATATATGTAATGATAGGACAATATTAGTAATAAGGGAAAATAAGGGGTGTGTTTGTAATTGGATAGATATATGGGCATGTGTTGTAATTAGTCTCTAAAGCAATTTAAGAGGCTATTGAACATTCATAGGAGATTATCCAAACATTTTAATGAAAAATCTATCTTCTTCCTCAACTCTCTATCTGTCTCTCTTTCTCTGCTTCTCAATCTTTCCCTCTCCTTCCTTAATTCCTCCTTCTTTCTATCAAATTGTTTGATTATGTCTTACGGACATGACAAATTGGTATCAAAGCTGTTCTTTTCTCGGCAGTGGAAGATCAGTTCAAATTTTGCCCTAAATCCCAAATTAAAGACAAGCATGGCAGATTGTGTGCAACGTTTCGCCCAAGAAATTGTGAATTCGGATTACCTATGGAGTAGATTAGACGCAGACGGGAAATTCAATATGCTAAAGGCTTCGATGGGTTTACCGATCAAACCAAGAGATGGAACCAACTTTAGAGGTGACGCACCCATAGTGTTCGATGGAATACCGAACAAGAAGATCGTGCCTTCTCTGTCTGAAATTTCTGCGTTGAAATCGAAGATGGTGGATAAGGATACAACCGGATTCAATTTTGCATATTCAGTCCAAAATCAGTTATAAGATCGCACGTTGTTGGTTAGGATTCATTTGATGGAATATCTCATTTCTTGCAACGTATTGGAACGAGTATTTTCGAGATTTGGGATTCTAGAAAGTATTGAGATATTAGATCCTGAGAACGAGTTCCATTCGAAAGTTTGTTTCAAGAGTAAGGAGTCAGCCCTTGAAGCATTGGAGTCCATTAACGGAAGATATATATATGATGATTGTTGCAAAATGGAATTGATTCTTGAGAAAGATTTTTTGTTAGGCAGAGATTTGCCTCTGATGAAGTGTTCGAACAAGCCAAAGACTTCGAGCATGGGTTCAAGTGACAAAATCAACAATTCTAGTAATAACGATCTTCTACAATGTGAGAGTGATGATGAAATCAGAATCCAGAGCCAAGAAATCGGTTCAAGCATGGTTGTCCATGATATGCTACAATTATATTAGGATATTTAGGATAATCATTTATGTTTAAAGAATATTGTTATTTCCTTTTATTTAGGATTTAGTCTTATCTTTTAGTAAAGTTATCTTTTTTATATTTCTGCAATTAGATTTTTCCTTATTATTTAGATATTAGGGTTATTATAAATACCCCTTTAAGTTGTTATTATGCAATCAATCAATAAACCAGAAATTAATTAGTTGTGCCCTAATTCTTCCCTACCTAGTCTTCACTCTTTATCCCCGGCTTTGGCCATTCACGTTCGAAGTTCTTCTTCACAATCAATCGGTTTCTTCTTCTTCTTCTTTTATTCCCTCAAATTCATCATTGTTCAGTGCGGTAATCGAAATATTATCGTATCATTCCAGGTGGATAAGGAGTCCATTTGGATGCTTGCATTCACAGATGTGAGGTTTACTACAACAAATGAAGCAAATCGATCTTAAAGAATAAATACCTTTTATAAAAATATATTTTTGTAGATACTACGATTAGAAAAGGTAAGTATAATATGACAAATCACCAATAAGTAAAGTGACCTAATTAAATAGTATTTGAAAATTATAATGTGGTAGAATTAAGTAATATTTGAAGATTTAGATGGATAAATTAGTAAATTTAAAAAGTAATTTGCTTAGGTGGCATAGTTAAATGAGTGACACATGAATTGAGTGATTCGACTTTAGTTATAGTATATGAATATGAATTGAATTGAATTGAATTGAATTGAATTGATGATTTATGATGTGAATAGGAGGTGTTATGTACATAAATAAAGTTTATTTTTAGAATTTTCATGAGTAAAAAAATAAATTATTTTGTGACATATAAAAGGACAGTATATAACTTTGGCAAATTTTAGGGCATCGCATAAAATTTTAGTAACAAAGAACTTTGGTATCCAACCGGAATAATAGAAATTGAGATTACGTGGTGTAAATTTTATCCCGATTCAGCCACATTCATTCCAGTGCAAGGTTACCTCTGCGATTTTAGAGCACTCATCCTTGAAGCGAACAATTAGGGCAAACGAGTTTCTTGGGCAGGGCAAAAGTCTTCCATTTCTCTCGAATCTCCTAAATTTTCTAGGGTTTTTTCTTTCAGGAAAAAACCGAAGCAATCTTTGATCTGTAGAGGGAGGGAGGGAACACGACGTGACAAGTGCAAGTGGGATGATGATGAAGGACCCTTCAAATCGAACTAAAATTGTAATTCGGCACTTGCCTCCTACTCTTTCTCAGACTTCGCTGTTCGAGCATATCAATTTTCGATTTGCAGGTCGCTACAATTGGTTCTCTTTCCGCCCCGGCAAGAAGAGGTACAATTCCAACCCTATTAGCGTTTGACGTTTCTTTCATCGATGTTTCCAAGCACTCGATATTTCCATCTCTTTCTTATAATTAGGTTTATTATTGTGCTATTGATGTATTGGGAAGCCAAAGGCTTAGCAAATTGTTGATTGTTTTCTCTCTTTTTTCTTCGTGCCTGTTTGGTTACCTATGTTGTATTCTGAATATAATTGCAGTCTTAAGGATCAGATATTTGCAAGAGCCTACATAAACCTTAACCGGCCGGATGATGTCTTTGAATTTGCTGAATTCTTCAATGGCCACGTTTTTGTCAATGAGAAAGGTACTTTTTGTGATTCATAGGCTGAGCATTTTCTCAATTGTTTTCATTTGGAAACGTTGGTAGATAGTCAATTCAGATTTTGTTGCTGGACTGATATGACTTGTTGAAGTGCTTTTGTGCTGTATCTAGGGGCACAATTTAAAGCTATAGTGGAGTATTCTCCTTCGCAGCGTGTTCCTAGGCAGAGTATCAAGAAGGATGGCCGAGAAGGAACTATTTTTAAAGGTTTTGTAGTTTGGCATAGTTTAACTTGCAGTTATTGGCCCGTTGCTTGACTAAGGTAGGCCTGTTCCAATATTCTTTTTCGATTTATAAACTTTATGTTTGAAAATGAAACAGATCCTGAGTATTTGGACTTCCTTGAATGCATCGCTAAACCCCCAGAGAATCTTCCAAGTGCAGATATACAATTGGAGAGAAGAGAGGCTGAGCGAGCAGGTTGGTTCTCAATAAAACTTGAGAGGAGGAGATTGAGATATTGGTTTTGATATGAGTGTATTGATTTCACTTGTGTATTCATCGTTTAGGGATTCAAGAACCTATTATTGTCACTCCCCTCATGGAATTTATTCGCAAAAAGAGAGCTGCAAAGAGTGGCAATCATGTATGTATGACGACACGTTTGGTTTTCTTTTGCTTTTGTGGTATTTTAATGTGTGTATGTGCATGCCTGTGTTAAGTGCAGTAGACTTAAAACAAGATGGATTGATATGTTACTACATATTATGGCTCAAATAATGTTATATATGTATATATTGATTCATTTACAGGCATCCTCTGATGGCAAGCCTGGTGGAAGAGTTAGGACTGCATCGCAGAGTAAATCTCGTTCAACAAAACAAGTTTCCGATAAGAAAAGGGTAATGAGTTCCCTAAACTTGTTAATAGACAGTTAACAATATTTTAGCTATAATTTGTAGTCACATGTTTTTATTTTTATCATACCTGTCCGGCAAGCATTGTTGCTTTTTCCTGCTGTAAATTATGAGCACTTTGATTTAGTCTTGGTTGATCAATTTATTGACTACGGTTGATTGGTTGTTGTCATTTGGTAATATGATTCCAGTTCTTACTCTTTTGTGCAACAGTACATTTTGAAGACCAGTGTAAAGAATGCAAGTGGAAAAGAAAAACCAACCTCCATTCTGGTATCACATAGAAGTGATCAATCAGAGGCCTCAAGTGGAACAAATGTGTTGGAAAATCAAAGTGGTACTGCTTATTCCTTTCAGCTGTAAATATTCTTTTTAAAAGAAATTGTTTGATGTGAGGGAATGGACAAAACTTGTGTTTGGGAATGGATTAGGCAAACCTATATGAAGAAGTGTTTGAGAATTGAAGTTAAAATTGCTGTTTAATCTGGAACAAGTATTGCTAAGATGATGTATGTCCCAGGAAATGTGTACCATGACGCTGGAAAGAAAAAGATTCTTCTTTTAAGGGGAAAAGAGAAAGAAATTTCAAATGTAAGAAAAAAATTTCTATACATTTCTCTATGAATTCATTGTGCTTTCAAATAAATTAGGCACTATTCTCTGATTCCATTCTCATTGCCAGATCTCAGATGCTTTGTCATCAAATGACATTGCTGCATCGCCTAATGAAAATTCAAATATATCAACTGCTATAAAACGGAATCAAAGGCATGATTCGAGTGGAAGGATTATCAGAAGTATACTTCTTAAAGATAAATCCTCTCCACCAATTCAACCTGAGCAACAAGTGCAAATTCTGAGCTCGGAGAAGGGAAAGCGGCCACCTCGACCTGCCAATGTGAAATCTATTGCCAGTGAGCAGTCTCCAGGTACTTCCACTTCAGTTGGGAAAAGGTCTGGAGATGAAAAATACATAGGAAATGATTCCCATGCTATAGTGACTATTCGTGATAATAAGCATGAGAGAGTCGAGAGACGTACCGCTAGAAAAGAGAGACATGAATCTGGTGTATGGGCTCCTCGCCATAGTTCCAATGAACATAGCCCGCTCCATTCAGAATCTGGTGAAGGTATGGAAATTGTTTTTTTGGATGGTGCTAAGGTTTTTCTTAAAATTGGTTTTAACCCAATTTTTTCTTTTGTAAAGATCCGCAAAGGCGTTATGGTCGTCGTTCATCACATGTCAAGGATGAGAATTTGGCGAGTGAAGGGAAATCATCAAAGAGAGGAGGTCCATCTGTCCATGGTTTCCCTGAGGTTTGCATTTAGTATTTCCAGTAGTCTTCTTTCTGCTTTACCATCTAACGTTGTATATATTAGTAATGTTTGAACCCTTCGAAGGACGCGCAGAAACAAGTTTGGGTCCAGAAGTCTGCTTCAGGTTCTTAGCCTGTTGATTTTGGTAAGAACCGCGCTCTGAAAAAATAATTTCTTGTTGTTGAATCAGATATTTTATCTCTTGTGCTTCCGGATTTCCTTTCAAGTAGTAGCCATTCTCAATTTTGGAATTTGCATTTTTACGACTAGGTATTGGGCAACAGCTTTTAACCAACCAGATCTCAGTGGACTTGAAAAGGACAATTACTTGTGTGATTACTCATCACCGCACTGGTTATAACCATCGTGTTTCTCTCATCGGCTTAAGGATGTTAATGCAGTGTCAAGGAAGTTGTTGTGGAAATACCAGCTTGAAGGTTGCTCAGAAGGACAATCTGCCCCAGTAAAAGCTGCTACTGATAATATGAATATTCAATTAGATGATGTAATGTGAAATTTGAACCCATGATGCTGATACAGTACAGTGATTTGGGTGAGAATGTTAATGCATGATTATGTTTTAGTTTTGGTTTTCTTCTTCTTCATAAACCATACTTTAAAAATTCAAACAGTTCTTTCATCACATTTGATCAACATACCTAAAAAGTAAAAAGTAAATCCCTTCGGATGATAAGCTCAACTTTGTAGTCTATCTGGTTTCACACAACAAGTCATCATATAAGGCAATTTCGAATCCTCGTAAAGAACTCGGTTGTTTTTCCATTAAACATACGAAACACGTTTAAAATAAAACGACCTAAAATTATTACTAGGGGGTTGGCTTATTGAATTAGCAGCTCAGCAACGGGCGGTGAGCAGCCAAGCATGGGGACTCTTCCCGCACTTCGCTCGTTCTTCTTCACTCACCTCTACTTCGTTCGAAGAAGCCTCCCCAAATTAACCATTCCCACTTCTCCACTTTTGGGATTCTCTCGCTCCGTCTCCGTATCCATCACAACGCCAACCCATCTCCAACCTCTCGCCTGCCACAAAGGTTCGAAGATTAATTTGCCACTTAATTTTGCGAGGAGAGGTTTTGAATTTCATTTTGACCTTTGTACATCTTTAACAGAGAAACGGCTGGTTTTGAAGCGAGATGAGCGGGCGGTTTTGGGCTCGGTGGAGGATCCGACCCGGAATCCCAACTCTACCATTGCCGCCATTGTGACGTCACTAGGAGGCCCACCTGGGGCGGTGGGTATCGTCAGGTTGTCCGGGCCAGCCGCTGTGGATATCGTGGGTCGGATTTTCCGACCGGCGAGGAGGAATAAGCAGGAGGAGGTGTCTGGTTCATCTTTGTGGCTCCCCAACAGTCATGTTATTGAGTATGGTTTGGTTCATGATTTCAATGGCGGTGTTATTGACGAGGTAAACAATTTTAGGCGCCCAGCATTGTGAGCTTTAGTATTTTAATAATTGAACACTTCAATTTTAAGGGTATTAGATTACTGTTCCAAAATATTTTAGCTTTAATGTACTGCATTGCTAACTCAGAGAACCACAAAGGAAAAAGTTTGCTTTACTTTACACTCGATACTTGTAGATTGCTGAGCTTTAGTTTACAAATTACTGTGCTTTAAACAAAAAACTGGATTCTCTTGGAGTTTCTTGAGTTCTATGCAGTTTTAACTTGGGGACTTGTACTTTCTGGAAGTGAGTCTTGGGTTGAAATCCTAGGTTTTGAATTCATTGGCTTTCTAGCTATGAGTTGGATTGCGTTGGATGGAATCTGCTGTCGTAAATGTGTCAATCTCTTCTCTATGTGATTGACTGTCTTGGTGATGGATTAATTGAGGAGGGGGTGTTTTGGTGCATAAATATTTTGAACTTGCCTTCTTGGTAGGTTCTGGTGGTTCCAATGTTGGCCCCTAGATCATACACCCGTGAAGATGTGATTGAACTCCAGTGTCATGGCAGTGAAGTGTGTATGCGTCGTGTGCTTAGAGCGTGTTTGGAGGCTGGAGCTAGGCTTGCTGAACCAGGTGAGAAATTCTGGTATCTACATGGGTGAATCTTTTGAACTGATATACTAGCGTGGTGTTAATAATTGGTCTTGGTTTGGAAATCTGAGAATGTTGCTTTATATTGATAGAGCGAAAGAGAGATAACTGAGACGTATCTGGGAAATCATATTAAGAGTGTGTGCTATACGTGTGTGTGTGATGGTGGCTTGTTATATACTTAAATATACAGAGTGCTTGGCAAATTTTGATTTTGCATAACGGAATGATAGAAATTATAATTCGTAAATATTTAAAGACCTATGGAAAATTTAAGCAAACTTGCATACTATGTGGTTTTCTATAAATTAGTACTTTAGGACAGGAATGAACAAATTGATTTCCAGTTTCTGAAAGTGATGATTTCTTGTGTTGTAGTGTGGAAACAATGCTAGCTGTATGCTTCTACCTTAGTGTGGGGTGGTTAAGTCATGTTGAATTAACTAGTTCAATATCATCTCCCAGTATAGTCCCACTCAAGCGGGATCTGGGGGCACCCATAACCTGAACATGTCAGGAGGATGCGCCCGATAGACCCAAGAAAAAACTGAAATTCAGCTATGTGACAATAATAACTGAATTTAGTTAGAATGCACCAAAATTGATATAGGGGCTAATCCATCTCCAAGGCACTATATAAAAGCCAATGAGCATGAGGATGCACCCCATGAATTAACTAGTTATGTTTGTATTTTTCTGTCAATGAATAGCACAAATCTGATAGAGACAAACTCTTTTTCTGGCCAAACTCTTTTATTCTTTACCACATCTCCATTATAACGCATGCTACAAATCTGCATTAGACCCTTAACCACCTTATTTTCGTCTCCAAAATAACAATTGGGTTAATTGTATGGCTACTGAGTCCTTTGCCAATCCTTGTTTGATGGGATAATTAAGACAGACTTGTAAGATACACCTAAATAGCCTGTGGTTTTGTGTAATCACTAGATTTGTTATGGAGCCTCAATTCTTTAAACTTTTTGCCTCACATTTTTTATACCCTGTTGCATTTTCAGGTGAGTTCACTCTTCGTGCATTTTTAAATGGCCGCCTAGATCTCTCCCAGGCAGAAAATGTTGGAAAACTCATTACAGCCAAATCCGTGGCAGCTGCAGATGCAGCATTGGCTGGAATCCAGGTATGATCTTCATGAATGACTCCTTTGGTGATGGTTTTACCCCTTTCTTATGGACATTGATATAGTTTTTTTATTGGCAGGGGGGATTTTCAGCAGTAGTAAAAAAGTTAAGAAAACAATGCATTGAGTTGCTCACTGAGATTGAGGCTCGTCTTGATTTTGAAGATGAAATGCCTCCCATAGATATGAATTTCATTAGAGCTACAATACATGCAATGTTGCATGATGTAGAAAGGGAACTTGAAACTGCCAATTATGATAAGCTTCTCCAATCAGGATTACAGGTAAGAACATTAGTTATAGGCAATGCATAATTTACTAGATAAATAAACATCAGTAGCTTGGTCCGCTTGGAGATCATCATGTGTTTACCACGGATCTGCTGCCATTATACAATATGCAGTTAAGTCCTTTCACAAGTGATGTTTGTTCCTTTAAATTGGATGAGATTTGAATGAGCAGTTAAGTCCCGTTGCTTGAAGCTAAGATATGAGCTGTAGAGGGAAATATATGTACTACCAATTTCCAATTTCTATGTGAATTTTGGGACTGGTTAATAAGTTACTGCCATGTATCAGTATAATGTTTGTAATTTATGTCAGTACATGAATTTGAATATCAATCTCCATGGGCTTAATTTGCAGATAGCGATTGTTGGTCGACCAAATGTTGGGAAATCGAGCCTTCTTAATGCATGGAGCAGAGTATGTGACTTCATTGCTCAATACTGTTCCTTTTCTAAACTCATTCAATTAGTTATCTTGATAAATGCTGGTGTTAGATTGTTTTGGCTCTGTGGTCAAACAATTTTAATAAGGTGTTTGTTTACACATCATATGAAACTAAGATTAGGGTTGCATCATTTACCATGCAACTAGATATTCGAAATCGTTAGAAGGAGAAGACGATCATGATGTAATCCCCATTACTGTGGCTCTTAACAACTGATATATCTTTTGCTTCAGCTTTAATTTATTGAAAATACTTTCTTTGCTTAAATTTTCTGCAACTATTTCCTTTCGGGTCATGTTGGGACAATGATCTGATTGGAGTAATAAGCTTATTCCTTTGTAGCTTGCAGAGTGAGAGAGCCATAGTTACAGAAATTGCTGGAACAACTCGTGATGTTGTTGAGGCTAGTGTAACAGTTGGAGGTATCCCTGTGACACTTCTGGACACAGCTGGAATTCGTGAAACTGATGACATTGTGGAAAGAATTGGTAAGACATTCAAAATATGCTTCAAAGTTTCAGTGCTCTTCTTTGGTCAAAACAAGAGCATAGAAGTCTAAAATTGAAATCCTTAAATATGTGGTGTACTATAATGTTAATACTCTACTTGTGTTCGGCACAACTTTGTTTCTCCAATATAGTTGTTAGTTGTTTACTGCTTTCTTTGCGTTGTGTAATTGGAGAAAAGGGGCCTACATTGATATGTTTAACCCAGCTTTTTTTGTCTGTCTCTTCCTGTGGTGTCATTTATATGTCTAACTTAGCTCTCATGTTTTTAGTTTACTTAAATGAAGTTGAAAATCTCAAGGCTTAGAATAAAAGGCTCCGTGACACGTATTTTGTTGAAAAAGGGTGTTTGTATTTACAAATTAGTATGATCTACCAGGCATTAGTATGATCTGAAAGGTATGTGAAATTAAGGTCTAGAAAACATCCAAATAACGGAGAGACTAGATAACTTGACATGTAGTAATGTGACAAGGCATTGAGTTTTCAAAGTCTTTTCCGTAAACGAATAGTTCAAGGTCTCGTTGTTTTTAGGCACCAGATCTGCACACCTTATCCTCCAGTTTACTCTCATGATAAATCAATCTTGATGGACAAATCAATGATAGCTACAATGCGAACCGAGAATCCCATTTTTTTATATATAAACATATAATTCTATGATATTTTTGTAATGCATTCTTCAGTCAGTTTCATCAATTTCTAGCAGCTTTGGATTGATTTGCTAAACTAAGAAAGTTGCTTGCAGGTGTACAAAGGTCTGAAGCAGTTGCCTTAGGCGCTGATATAATTATATTAGCTGTGAGTGCTCTTGATGGATGGACATCTGAAGACAGCAAACTTCTTAGTAGAATTCAAGCTGATAAGGTCCAAACAACTACCCTGTAAAATGTCTCAATTATACTAAATATAAAGTTTTGGTTGTATTACTTCTATTTGAAGTTTCCCAACTGTTATTTCATTTGATCTTATTCCATGTTGCAGAATTCAAATGGATCACCTACACCAATAATCCTTGCTATCAATAAAGTAGACTGTATAAATCCATCTCATTCCAAAAGTTTTGAGACAAAGGACAATACTTTCAGCAGGCAAATCTACACATGTGCCATAACTGGGGAAGGATTAAAGGATCTTGAGGCTGCTGTTTCAGAGATTGTCGGCCTCAACAACATTTCTGCTGGAGGCCGAAGATGGACAATTAACCAGGTATACACACACACACACACACTTAATTTCATCTTATTATTCAGCCTTGTTACTTTTTCCTGTATCTTGATCATATATTCTTGTTACAGAGACAATGTGAACAGCTTGTGCGCGCCAAGGAGGCGTTGTTGAGGCTAAAGGCTTCAATGGATGAGGAGTTACCGCTTGATTTCTGGACTATTGATTTGAGAGAGGCGGCATTGGCACTTGGCCAGATTAGTGGAGAGGATATATCTGAAGAAGTTTTAACCTCCATCTTCAGCAAGTTTTGTATCGGTAAATGACATCGTCAATTAATATGTTCTTGCTGCTGATAGTGAGTATAGATCCGGCCTGCATTTTTGGGTCAATTTTTGAAATTTAGAAGAAGAACGGGCAGCGAGATACGGACAAAGAAGCTGTACACGTTTCTATGTGAAGCTCAGTCTATATTTGGTTTGAGGTCAAATTTGAGTAGAAGTTCTAAACTTTAGGCTTTGACCGTTAAACTACTTTGAAGCTGTGTATCATGAATGATCACTTAGGCAGTAGGCTGTCATTGGATCTTTCATTTAATGCATTATGCATTAAGCTACATAAATGCATTAAACTAAAAACATTCGCAGTGTCTTTTATACTACAGTTTCTATAGATAATATTTTGGCTCAGCTGTACGTTTATTTTTTTATTTTTGATCCAAAGGAGGGTTTAACCCGTTTTATTTAATAATAATAGCATAAGATTACATATTATCGCTCATCCAAAGATCAATCTCTAAAAAGGACACTAAACCGGTGGCTCATTGAACACCACCAAATCCTCGCCATATCGCTCATTGATCCTGGCAAGCCAGTCCGCAGCTTGGTTTGCTTGCCGAGGCACAAAACTAACATTAAAATCCCAGTTTCCAGCACTAATCAAGTTCCTGCACTTTAAAATGACTAACATCCCAGTTTCCAGCACTAATCAAGTTCCTGCACTTTAAAATGAGCTCCCAGTCATGTGTTGGTCTAGCATTCAGCCCAGTAACCGCCTGCACAACCTCCAACGCATCCAATTCAACATCCAGCTCTTTGATTCTCAGTTGTGCAGCAAGCAGCAACCCCTGTAACAACCCAGTTTATTATATAGACCATTTCTCCATATCTCTAAGTAAGAAAACATGCACAAATCACAAATTTAAAATCTAAAACTTGTTGACCTTTTGCAAATATAATATTTTTAAGAGTGGTTTGCTGAAATTTTACAGTAATTTTTACAGGTGGTTTTGTGTATAAACTCATAATTTGCGAGTAGTTTTGTAAAATTCACCCAAATACCTTTTAAGCGAGCGATTTATTAGAAGAATAAAAAAGAAAGAAAAAAACCACGCAACTAGCCCTACTACAACGAAATGCACAGACGTCAGGGCAACATCACACTGAATGATGAATTGACGTTCAGCAATGGAAGAAGTGGCGAAACAGAGATGCAAGGCAACGGTGCAGAGAATACAGAACTTGCCTCTTTCTAAAATCACAGATTCCTGTAAGAGCACTTTGCTTCGCTTAGTCAACTCCGAGCTCAACTTCTTATCTCGCCTTTCTCCCGATTCTTCACCTCTCAGGTTTTCTTCTTTACTTTTTTTCGTTCCCGCATTTTCTTTCGTTTTGATTGATTCGGAAGCCAATTTACAATTTTATTGTTCATTAGTTGATTCAAGAAATTGTTTCAATGCTCAATTTCTGATTTTTGTTGTTGTAATGACCTAGTAGTCTGATTTAGGATTCTTTCTGCTGCATTTTGGTCATTCCATGACTGAGTATCAATTATCTTACTGTTTAATATTTGTTAGATTTTTTTATATTTCATTACCTCATGTTGATGGTAAAATGAGCGTGCGTGGTGAGTTGCTTAACAAAGCAAGGATAACATTGGGTGATATGCAATTTCTTTTGTGACCGGTGATTTTGGCAAAGTGGTCTAATTTATAGGTGGTTTTGAGTAGTGTACCTGTATTATAGTTAACTATAAATGTATTGAGGCTCTGATTAATTTCTCTTCTTTGAGAATTTAGTTGAAGTGGGAAGATTTAATCATTGGGCATGCTTGTTTACATGCTTTAGTTTGGTGATAGGATGATGTTAGAAAATAAATTTGTTTTTCCTTTTTGTTTCAGTTCCAACATTGGGCATATTGAAGCAATTGTTCACATACTTGAACAACCATGTATAACCGGAGTGTCACGTGTGTGCAAGCCAGTGCCTATATCAGCCACTAGTAATAACGTTACTCAATCTAAAGACGTCCATGTTGATATAGTTTGTACATTAAACAAGAATCCGGTGTGGTTTGTTGTATCTGACCGGAATCCAAAGTGCATTTCTTGGGATGATTCTCATGGAAACAAAAGCCTAAAAACAAGAATTACTCAAGTGCTTTCTGCAGCTGAATCTTCACCAATACTTCGGCCTTCCTCAATAATTGTGTTCTTTGCCTCTGGAATTGAGAAATTTGTTGAGGACAAACTCATCGAGGACTTTGGGTTTTCTGAATCTGAACTGAAGACGGAGGAGGCCTTAGATAATGATTCTGTCATCACTGAGGAGTTGGAAGATGAGTGGGTAAATGTTAATTCAAGATCATATAAAAAGGCGTGTATTCTAAGTGTCGAGGTGGGTCAATATCCATATGAATCCGCATTAGGGCCTGAAGAGAGATCTTGTGTTCTTGGAGGAAAGGTTGATGTGAATGAGGAGGAGTTGAATGTGGGATTTCCATTTCAATCTCTCATTTCACAGTTAAAAGATTACTCTACAAATGTGGAATCTACCAAAGAAGACGAATTCTTGAACTTTGACACCACTGCATTGGTTGCTATTGTGTCTGGCATCAGCAACGGTTGTGCAGAACAGCTACTGAATACACCTGAGAGTGTATTACAAATTCGTTTTAAGAATAACACTGAGTTTGTCATTTCTCAGGTATCTTTCTATGGATTTCTATTATACATTGAACTTTTTTTTTTCATGTGAACTGAATTGATACTATTGTTGAGTGATGTTTGCCAAGTTTGTTTATAGCAGTAATTTAAGCTTCAAAGAAAGGTCTAGGTATCTTGTGCCTTTTTTTGTCTTAATGTGGAAGTAGACTAATAGGAAAATGGTTTAAAGTTGTTGCCTGTGAGTAATTGTAGCGGATAATTGCTAATTGAGATATTTTTATAATGATTACAATTTATAATACTTCTAGCAATTTATAAGAACAATTAGTTGTTGTGGAACATGTATCTGTTTTTTTTTGTGATTTAACCTGATATATATAGTTCTTGCAATAGTTTCTTCTGGAAAGGATGGTGGAGGTCAGTATGATTGTGGAGCTGATTCTATAAAATTGGATTTTGAGATTAGGGCATAAATGGGACAAAGAGGAAGAGAATCAGATTAAACATATAACAAATGGAAGATAATATATTCAAATATTGTGCTGCCATAGTTATTGGGAAAATTGGCTCATAACTATATCTGATATTGGCACTTAGTACATGCAAAAAGTAAATGTGATAAGATTGTTTGTGGGTAAATAACTCTGCTCCTTCTGGAAGTTATACTATTTGAGGTTTCAGTGAATTCTTACAAATCCTTTATGCAAAACCTTCAACATAAGGCTGTCTAACAAATGATTTCTAAATAGTCTTAAATCCTAACTACAAAGTGCTAACACACCAGAATGGTATATTGGCCGAAGGCATGCTGACATATATAACACTCATTCTGGAACATCCTCTCAACTATAATATTTGATGCTAAATACTATCCAGGCAATGTCTGAACTGGAGAATCCCATCCATTCTGAATTGCATGGCGTAATGGCTGGGAAAAGAGGTGTTATGTGTAAAACGGTGCATTCAGAATTCATGGAACTGGTATCCATGTATGCAGGGCCCAATGAGAAACTAAGAGCCAGTCTATTGGTGAATTGCATCAGGTACATTTCTCAATGATAATTCTTAATTTACGGTTTCTTGTTTGGCATTTCTTTTGATTTTCGACTTCTCAAGCTTTCTCATGCCTAATTTTATAAGATCAAAAGGGGAAATTGCATGAAATCAACTGTATGGTGAATCTGCTGATTATATCAGTCACATAGGCAAACTCTTCTTTCACCTAGCTGGCAAAATCATCAGTCTTGTTTCTTGTTTTATAGAACCTTCATTTTCCCATTTTCTGGTTGCTTATTGAAAGATTTAAAACAGATCCCCTCCAAATACTTATTTTGATGTAATTATATGAACCTCTACCTGGTTTCTTATTCTAAAGATTAAAAAAAGTGATATTCCTGATTAGAGACAAAAATCATCAGTCAACTTGAGCTTTTCTTGAAGTATCCTGTGTTAATGGTGATATGCTTATAAAACATCATCGAAGTAACATTTACTTAGCTGTTAGTATTGCTAAATGTTTTCACTCTTATGTAACAACAATACAGGGTTGTGCCTGACAATCCTTCAACACGGGTGACGAGTCTTCCGAGCACCCGAAAGCTGGATCCGAAGAACAAGGTTGTGTTTGGGAGTGGAGATTCCTGGGGTTCTCCTACTTTGACTGCAAATCAAGGGTTTGTTAGAGCTGTTTCACAGACAGGAATGTCTTTGTTTACTGTTCTACATAGATCTCGTGCTTTAGTTGGAGACTAGAAAGTTTTCAACTTGACTCAGATGAATTGATATTGAGTACTTGTATTTCTCCTAGATTTGTTTTTGTCAACAAGATTCACACATGCCATGTATATATCTAATGCTCATTAAAATGAGAACTTGGAGAAGTATTTGACATTTTTAACTGATCAATGATTTCTGGAGATAAAATTTAGGCGATGGATATGAATACGTAATGCGTTTAGTTATCCAGCTAAAAAGCTCGGTTCATCCAAAACACGATTTTTTTTCCAGAACGATTAGTTAAGTTTTTTTATATCGAAGTTCATCCTCCTTCCCTTTTCTTTCCGAGAAAAATGATAAAAATTTCAATTTTCAAAAAACAATATATTATCTTAAAGTACAAATTCTTCCGCAAATTAACTTTTCGCACATATGAACAAGAAGAATACTGACAAATTTGCTTCCAGAACTTAAATTAGCAATTATAAATTTCATCTCCTTAGTCCTTCCTTTGTTTTTTTGGTAGTTATCAGTCCTTCCTTTGTTGAACTACCAACAAGCAACAACATTTTTTTTTAAAATTAATGTCCTTAGCAAACATATAAATGCGTGAATATAAGATCTCTAAAACTCATCTTCTCATGCATAAAATATACTGGAGTATTTGACTTCTTGTGATTGATGATACATTTCATGTATTTATTGAAGTTTTAACAAAGGTAAAATTGGAATTATTGTTTATAAATAATACATGGACATAAATAATTAAATATTTTTTTAAAGAAGGTCTACAATACATGTCCGACAATACAACTTGAACGAACACTTGGTCCTGCCCTAACATAGGCACTAACCGAGCTCCAATGATTTTTGATGTTGTCTAGGGACTAGGGATAATCTCGCAAATCGCAATCAACCTAAGTTTTGTACTATAATAGCAAATGCTGAACCAGTGAACCATGAGAAAGCCAAAACATCGGCCGGTCTTTTTCTGTTGTTCCGGGGTCAGATCCGGATCAAAATTCTATGTAATTTTTTAATCGGTTATCCGGTTTACAAGTCGGATCGGATATTGGTGTTTTTCTTCATATTTATGCCCCTTGTTTTCAATCTCTCACAATCACAACTCATGAGTTTCTTCTGTTAATCTGTTCACAGTTTTTGGGGGATTTTTTTGGCTGAATGCCTGAAATGTGCCATTTCCAGAATTAATTGCTAGACGAATACTGGGCTTGGTCTGTTCATCTCACTTTTAGCTTCTTCTACTCACCTTGGCTTGTGGGCTGCTCTAATGGGTTCAGTCACCGCAAAGAATTTGGCTTCATAATCTCAAGGCTGCTGAAACTTGGAGTCTCAAATTTTTTGAAATCAGACCACCAATGATTTGCTATGCCTTTGCACGCGCTTCGGCGCCAATTCTTCCACCTCTACAATCAAGCAAGTCTCCCAGGTGCTCTGTTTCTTTCTTCTTCTCTCAGGCTTTTCATCGAACACCTTCTTGGCTTTAGATGTTACGGGCATTTTGTTCGACATTTGGGCTTTGTTCTTTAGTTTCTTCCCCCTATTACCTTGTTATTGAGTTTGCAGCAGAAGTAATCTGTTTGGGGCTTCTTCTCTCCTGCAGCAATATTTCGAGTCCAAATTACGCCATTGAAGGCCGGAATTTGAGTTTCTCAGTTACATCAAGGCCTGGGGTGAATCTGCAGATTCTCAAAAATTGTTCAATTCAGATCCCTTCAGGGCAGTTGTGGATGCTTCTTGGGCCCAATGGATGTGGAAAATCCACCCTCTTGAAGGTTAAAACTTGAGAATTTTTTTTTGTTTGGTGCTCATAAAGCTAGACTCTTTTTTGCACTTACATTTTCCTTCCTCTAATGAATTATGCTTGTTGCAGATATTGGCTGGGCTCTTAGTTCCTACAAGTGGAAGTTTGTATGTTGAGAATCCTAGAAGCTTTGTCTTCCAAAATCCGGATCATCAGGTCATTTTGCTTGCTTCTGTTTTATATAAATACTTAACTTTGGGCATTTTAGAATCAGCACTGATTCATATTCAATGCTTTGAGCTTCACTGTTCAGGAAAAGTGCATTCTGCTTTGCACATTTCCTAATTATATATGTGAGCATCATAATCAAGCAGCCAACCTATTTGAGGTATAATATATCTGCAACACAAGAGCTAAAAAGATTCAGAAAGTGCTCATTTTAAGTAATAATACTGAAGATTGCTCTAGTGCCTCTACATAGTATATACCCTAAATATATCGTCAAGTCATCAAAGGCTGCATTATGTGTCCTATTTTATAAGCTTTTCTTACTTGATCTCTTATACACATTAATACTGTAAATGGGACATATGAGATAGATGAATTCTGAATAAGTTACTACACAATGCAGAATAATGCTCTTATGATATTGAAGAGCAATCTCTTGCCTCTACCTAATGCCCTTGCTTTGTTTCTAGTTCCCTTTTGCTTGCTTTTAGAGATTTGAGCTTCCTGTAGTGATTAAACTTGAATAGTCACCACTGATTATATCCTAAAATTTAGGTTTTCAAGCTTTTTGTGCAATTGATTCGCTTTTATCACTTAACAGGTAGTAATGCCTACTGTAGAAGCTGATGTAGCATTTGGTCTTGGAAAGCTCAACTTTACAAAGGAAGAAGTAAGAACTAGGGTTCAAAAAGCCTTGGATTCTGTGGGCATGTTGCCTTACTTGCATGTAAGTTTTTTTTATTAATCACGTAATATATTTCGTAGATTATTAGCAAATCCCTATAACTTAAATCACAAGAATTACCAATTTATCTAATGTGTGCAAACACTTGATCAGCGGCCAGTTCAGACTCTCAGTGGAGGTCAGAAACAGAGAGTAGCAATTGCAGGTGCATTAGCTGAAACTTGTAAAGTTCTCTTACTAGATGAACTCACTACATTTCTAGATGAAAGTGATCAGGTATCAAATTTGACATTCTTTTTCTCTCAAGAGTTTTTTATACTGTAAATGATTTATGTCCTACAAAATTGACATTTCCTTATTGAAATCTTGTAGATTGGGGTTGTTAGGGCTGTGAAGAACACGTTGAGTAGCTCCAAAGATGTGACTGCATTATGGGTAACTCATCGTTTGGAAGAACTTGAATATGCAGATGGGGCTGTGTATATGGAGGATGGGAACGTTGTGCAGGTTGGAAATCCATCTTCCATTTGTGATTTGATCAAGACCCGGCAAACCTTGTACATTGAACAGATCAATTTCTAAATATAATTCTATTGTGAACTGAACTTTTCTGGTGCTAAATTCATTCCCTCCATTCCAATTTGCAAGTTAGCAACTTGATTATCCAGAACAGATGCACATGCGTCATGAACACTAGTAATATAGCATGGTGATTTGTTACAAAAAAAAATCTATCGACAGTTACGCATCTAAATTTGCTTTTAACATTCGATATTTAAAAGTTTTGATTAATAGCAACATATTATAGATTCAAAGTTCACAGTTCATGGGCCGAGTTACAACATTACTGGAAATTTATTTGCGCGCATGATGAAATACTTTAAAGATGTTCATATACATCGTGTGGTTCCCCCCTTATTATCTCTAAGCTCACCAAACAAAATTTTCCTTGAAAAAAGAAAAACTCAACATGTAAGCCACTGCAATGACCATGGCTAGTGAAATGAATGAGGCAGGAACTTCAAGGTGTGTATAGAGTTTAAATCCCACACAAGAAAAACAATCACAAATCATCAATCAGTCAAAACACACGATAAAACAGAACAAAGCGTCAACAAGATGAACACATAAAAAAATGAATATGCCAAACAGGAACTTCATCTTAGAACTCGATTGTGCTAGCAATAGTTGTTCTAAATCATTTTTACTTCATTATACGGGAATGATAATGAGATATCAGCTGTCAGGCAGCCTCATTGGAGCCACCTCTGCAGGGGGGCGCAAATTGCAGACCATTTCCCTTGTCTTCCCAAAGTACACCTGCAGTTCGATTCAAACCTTATCCAGGTGAGATGGGATGAACATAAGCCATTGATAAGCAGGGAGATATGTCAAGTGAAGAAACCTGATCCAATGAGTTTCTCAGCTTGCTTTCCATCTCTTCAATCATTCTTCCCATGTTACAAAGGTGGCCCTCCGAGACAGCGAGGTTCATACTCATCTGTACCAAAGAGGTCAATTTATTGGCAGCTTGAAAAGCTAGACCCAAGATAATCAGGCAGAGTGCTAATACCTGTCTTCTAATTGACCCAGACAAGCTGAACTTGCCAGCAGACTGGTTATTCGCAGTCATAGATAGCATAACGGTGCTGGTCAAACAGTAACGGGAAATTCCATCTTCATCAGGTCCAACCTATTGTGGAGTAATATCAAGAAAGAAAGAAAATAGAAGTATAAGACGTGTAATATAAGCATTGGGTAGTAAGCAAATTTTCCATTTTAAGCTCAGTGTTATACGGATTACCTCAATAACATGGATAGCATCCCATTTCCCCTCATTTAAATAACCCCTTCTTCCATGAGCATACTTTGATCCATCTTCATTTATCCTCAACAAAAACAACAGTTTGGTTTAAGATTCAAACTGAAGCAGGCAAGGTTATGAAAAGGTTAATTTCCTTATATTAGTTTTTCTCAGTGCACTTCAAGAAGTCAATATACCTTTCTTTATCAAGAAGCAGGCAACAAATACTTCATTGTCATCTTCCCACATATAAACTGATGAGATCCCACCTTCATAATACCTACCAATTCCGTGGTAAATTAAGCTCTTGCAATTTCTTAGATGCTGAATATCTCAGAGCAGGAATGGATGAAATTTCATACGACTAGAATCCATCGAACCGAGACAAAAGCAAAGAAGAGGCAAGTAAAGAACCTCACTGGTCACGGTATACGGAAAATACATCATTTGCATCAATTTCAAGTTTTCTGAGCTCTGAAGATGGATAAAGTCCCTCGTCCAATGGCGGATGGTATTTATTTGACCAGGGTGATCTACAGTTGGACAGATGTACAAAAGATGCATTCAAGAAAAATTATCAGTTCACGATTAATACATATGAAAGTAAAGAAAACTATTAATGCTTCTCAATTTTCCTAGACCAAATGACAAGTTGATCCTATGGATTCAGGCAAAGATGGTAGCTCAATTTCAAGCATTTTACTCCACTTAGTTTTTCTACATATCATCTCAATTTCAAGCATTTCCCACACAGCTCAAGTTACAGAACGGGATTCAGAGCATCCCTGCACTCCACCATCCACCCAGCACATAGAAGGACAAGGATAAAGAAAACATAATACCACTTCATTGATTACCTATATGAATCAGCATCCCTATTGTATTCGCACAATATGAACTCCTTGCCACTGTCCTCATCACGTAGAATCTGTTTTCATAAAACAAAACATTCAGTGTCAATGTCTTAGAATTCTAAAAGTGATTTATATAATCCAATTTCAGAAGCAGCACTCTCAAAAGCTATCATTTAGATTTTGAAACAACTATCAAAACACTGATCAATGTCACAAGCTCACAGATTCATGCAGCTGCCTATAGACATAGGCCTATTATTCATAATGAGATTTAATTAAAAAAGTATTAATGTCTTGGAAAATTGCAAGACCCCAAAATTTGAAGTGGGTACTTCCCAAATTTTGATTATGTGATAGGTTTCAAGTGTGATGCAAATTTGCACTTAATCAACATCATTCTACTGCCAATAAAGGCAACCAATTAAGTAGTACTATGCATCAATGCCTTACAGTGGGCTCAAATAAATATCAAACAAGAGATGAATGGGCTAAAAAATGAATCTCCCCAAAACAAAACTTACCAAACCTTGTGATGAAGTAATTAGTGTGTGCAGGTTCATGGAAACAAAAATGCTCCTTCTATAAGACATTAACGGATGCATCTCTTATGTAGAATATATGGTATGTTAATGGTCAGTATACAATTAAACTTTAACTTATTTTGTGTGCTACTGAATATAGTGATTCTTGGTAACTCATATAGCCTGATTTGCAAAAGTAGAAAGAGAATAATTAAAATTAAGCTCTCAAAAAGGTGAGTTATTAGTTATAATGGCTCCAAAAAACAAAATAAAAGCATATTACATTGTGTCACAGTGACACAGTGGTATTTTAGAGAAGCTGACAATAAGGATGAGCATGCCCATTGGAACCTCACAAAAATCAGGGGTGGAGATATTGAAGCTTGCAATAAGATTCTTTAAAGGTGTTACTGATATTTTAAGAAAAGGTGTTAAGGGTGTTTTGCAAGGAGTAAATTGCAACAGCTTTTAGCAAAGCATCTTTAGGCTTTTGGCAGATTAAGCAGTTAGAGACTGTAATAGACTGATTCATGATACACTGCTATTAAATAATCCGAACTACTTTACATAATATTCAACACACCTTTATAGAAATTGCTAATACACTTTGTAAGTCAATTAGACATGCAATAAGCTATTTTTGATCAGCCACTATTAGTTACTTGCTATTCTGGATTCAGTAAATGCTACACAACTGCTGTATGGTAGATCTGATCTCATACGATTAAGACAAGCTAACCATAAATGAACACTACATATATTTAATCAGGGACAATTTAAAAAGGGAAAAAAGATACAATGTGTACATTATTTGCTTTTGTTTTCACTTCTAGTCGAAGAAATCTAATCAAATCAAACCACCTGAGCATACAGGTTGGTCACAAATTCATAAATGCGAGGAACAAACAAATCTGAATACCAAAGGAAGAGCATTAATTCAGTACAGGCTTCACTTCTGCGTCTACGATGATATAAAAACATGGAAGAAAACCACTCGCCTAAATTCTCCTCTGCCATTGAAATCAAAAAACATAAAACATGCACATTGCATCCATAAATATCAAAATCCGCTACGGCCGAGCCAAAAAGAAACCTAGAAAGTGCGAAATCGGTATCTAGGGCGAAAAATTGGGCCGTATTTTTGGCGAACAAAATCAGAATTTCGGAACTGGAGAATCAATTTGACAAATTCTGAGAGCGATGGAAAGAGAGAAACCTGGAGAGGAAGATCAACTTGAGAGAGGAGATCGGAGGAATGATCAGGCATCAGACTGAGCAGAGCAGATAAAGCCGTATCCTGTTGCTTCGGATGGATTCTTCGCATCAACCCCATTGCTGCGTCCATCCTTCGAGAGAACTACTAACACACCGATCTGGGAGTCGAGACTTTAGAGAGTGGCGTTGGGTCAGTTTGATTTATTACCTTTTTTCTCTAAAATCTTTTTCTAGACAGACCAGATAACCCGGGCTATTACATTTTTTTTTAATTATTCATTTTTTCAGGGAAAAAGAATCATGAGCGAAATCCTTTTTTATTATCCTTATCACATCCAAATCCTTCAACAACTTCCATTAATCATAATCATAACACAAATTGAAAACATACAAATATAATGATAAAGATAATAACCCAAGAAACAACTCAACCCTTTTTTGGTCTGAAAAACAATTCAGAACCCTGGCCAAAAAGTCTGATGGGTCCCACCTACTTGTGATAGTGCGTGGTGGACCCCAATTGCAATTCCCTCCACATCAAACAGCTGGGCCTTCTTCACCGCCACAACCACAATGTTCACAAGTTTGGCATGTGGGATTCATTCATCAATATTCAACGGAACTCTCTACTCTCTAGGTCAGAAATGCCGTGCTGTATTCCAACTAATTCTAACGGACATTTGAACTATTCATTTGTGTTTTGATGATTTTACACTTTAAGGATGAAGCATTCTTCTCGCCAGCGATCAGAGGTAATCAATCTCTCCTCTTTTCTGGTCATAGATACGTGAAATTAAGCTCAATTTTCTGTGATTTTTCGTACGAGCACGGTTTTCTATTTGGATTTTGTTGGATATGAATTGAACTAGTAGAAATTTGGGGCAGAGGAGTAGGAGTTGGGCTGAACTGTGTTGTTTCGGTTCGACCTGCGTACAGCTCTGGATGAGGGTGGTTGTTCGCAAATGGCTCAACATCGCTGTCAAGGACTCCGATTTCAGCGCTGACACCAGCGAAGACGATGCCGACGACGCCTTTTTTGACCTTCCGGGTAAACCTGTCAATCCTTTCTGCAATCTCTACTGTATGTATCAAAAATTGTTTTGTTGATTCTGATCTCCGATTGAGTTATGTTTGAAATCAGTTCTGGCTCAGTTAGCTTAGTTTTTGAAGTTTCATTAGGATCAATGGTCTAGCTTCGTCAATTGGGAATAATAGCGTTTAATACAACCTGAGGTGGAGATGCGTTATTATTGTTTCACATGTATACATTTACATTTCAGAAGAAATACCACGATTAAGAAGGCAAAACTCAGAAACTTCTAGGGCTCAATACATAAACAGAAAGGAGATCAGGTATCTTGCCAAAAGTATCTAGCAGAACTCTGTGCTTTCCGTATCAATGGACTTCACCTATTGTGGATTTTACAAAGGTTCTCCCTTCTAAATTTGTTCTCTTCCCTCTTGTTGATCTGTCTTTTTACTTCCAGACTATGTGTTGGGACGTGGAATGTTGGAGGAAGAGTTCCACCTGATGACTTGGACATTGACGAATGGCTAAACATCAGTGACCCAGCCGATGTGTACGTCATAGGGTTAGTATTTTATTGATTTGAGTTTTTGAATGTAGTATTTTTGAGAAGATTGAGCTAAGCAAAACAGAAGTTGAGAAAAGGAAATTGAAGAGAAATCAGATGAACAAGGAGATGAGAGTTTGAGCAAAAATGCTCAGTTCTATTATCTCTATACCAATAAGTCCCTGAGGAGACTTTTACAAAGCTATTTATATGAAGCGAAGTTCAACTCAACATACTGACTTGATTCCTACGACACTGCTAGAACAAGTAGTAAACGTGAAACACGTGACAAGCAGGGGATACACTTCACACAAAGAAAACACAAAACTAACATCACAACAAGTATAAAATAAATTATTGTGTATTTCCATTGTTAGAAATATTATGTTTTTCTTGTTGCTAATTCAGTACAAGGTTCAACCTATGGTTCACTTTCTTAAAGATGATCTTGTAGATTTCTCGCTTATCTAGAATTTGATTCTGGTCTACTTAGTTTTCTCCATGTATACACTTTGAATGGTAGCAAACTGACATTCTTCTGTTTACAAGGATTAATAATATTTTTTCCCTTTTTGTAGCTTTCCATTTCTATATTCATTAATCTTTTATTGATAACCTATATGATCAGTATGCAGGAAATTGTACCACTTAATGCAGGCAATGTTTTTGGCTCTGAAGATAATCGCCCAGCTTTAAAATGGGAAAACATCATCCGGGAAGCATTGAATAGAGTCCATCCTAAAAGCAAATATAAAAGTTTCAGTGATCCCCCTTCTCCTTCAAAGTTCAGGCCATCTGATGATGCACCAGATATAGTAGATGATGAAATATTTCTTGAAGAATATAATGACGGTGAGGAAGTTCATCTTGTGGAGGAAGATCCTAGTGGATTCTATGAAGTTGGTGGTAACACTGCTGCAGGTGATGGTACATTGATAGTGTCTGAAGATTCAATTGAAAATGCTTCAAATCCTGCCACTTCAATTGAAAAAGACCTCAGAAAACAATTTTTCTCTCCTAAGGGAATAGACAGATTAAGGTGTTCCCGATCAACTCATTATGAGAAAGATGAGGAAGAATCTGCCCCGCTATTATCTGCCAAATTATCTAAAGCATTTAGTGGAACTGAAAGAATGAGTCTGATCTGGCCAGAGCCACCATTGAACTTGCTGGCTCAGCATATTTTTGACAGAAAACGGTCTTTTGGTCAAAAAACAAAATCTTTTAAATCCTTAAAATCTATCAGAACACATGGATCTTTCAATTCTGTAATGGATGATGATCAGAAGACCTTGTCAGTTATCTCTGGGCTTGCAAAACTTGATCTTGGAAAACTCATCCATAAGAGAAAGTCAGAGTATGTGAGGATAGTCAGCAAGCAAATGGTTGGAATCTTTATTACCATATGGGTTCGCAGAGGACTGCGTAAACATGTTAAGAACTTGAAGGTCTCTACAGTTGGTGTTGGTGTTATGGGCTACATTGGGAACAAGGTTCAGTATTCCATTTTTTCATTATAATGCTCATTTGTTTTTTATTAGCTTTTTTTTTCATCTAGGGGTTTATTTTTGCAAAGCATATTTAAATTATGTCCTGTTATATTCATTTTAGCTTAAATTGGTTAAACAGGTATTTTAAAAGGTGCTGTTGAGTAGCTGTATAAGAGCAGCTGCTGTGGATTTTTTTAGAAACTCTTCGATCAGTTAATGAGCAAATTAGTATATCGTTTCAGTTTTTAGAAGTAGCCAAAATGCCAAATAATTCTGATTTACAAATCCTATTTTTCTACTGCCTTGGTTCCCTTCTAGATTGAGCGGATATAACTATCAGTCTCTGATGAACTTTGAGCTTTCAAAATGATTGATATCTTTGCCCTCATTCCACAAAACGCTGGTTGACAAGGAGTCTTTCTTCTCATGGACTCAAGTTTCTCTAACTAAACAATTCATACTGGAAGAGAACTTAAGTGTTTTAAAGCTTACTTTTTTTAGTCTCACTCATGGTCCTCAAATTTCTTAATTTTGAGCAAGTTCATAGAAATTTCTACAGTGTAAAATGGTTCAAGAGTGCATCATTAAGCAATAGGAAGTTTCTAAGGTAAGGATATTGTATGTGCAAATGGATTGAGAATTTTTTTTTTTTTTTTTTTGCTTAATTAAGTCAGTTGCAAATAGATTTGAAGTTCTACACTAAAGAAGTGTAGTTTGCACTGATAAGTGGTCGTTTGCTCCGTTCTGATTGGGGGGGGGGGGGGGGGGAAGAAAACCACATTGTTTTTGTGCTTTTTAACTCTGTTTTTCTTCTTATACAGCTGCTTCTTTTTTTGGAAAAGAAAAGCAGAAAGAAATAAAGAAACTGTCTCCTTTATGCTGTCATTGCTTTGTTGTGTTCTACAGTTGTCCTTCCAATTTCTCTATTGCTTTCTGTTTCAACTTGTGACTTGACTTTCCAACTTTACAGGGTTCAATTTCTGTTAGCATGTCTATATATCAGACACTCTTCTGTTTTATAAGTACGCATCTCACATCAGGCGAAAAAGATGGAGATGAACTCAAGAGAAACACTGATGTATATGAAATCCACCGGCGGACACGTTTTTACCAGAGTGATGGCCTCCCACAAAATATCCATGACCATGAGTATGAACTTGAAACTTGTATTAACTCTTTGGATCAACATCTTAAGTAATGATGCTATGGAACATATTCGATAATGCTCTGTTCCTCCCTTTTAGTGTTATAAGTTTTTTTCCAACTCCATTATGGATGATACATCTTGTCTTTTAAATATTCTCATCAAGTGCTGTACATACTGTTCAATGTTTGGGGGACCCAACAATGATTAGATTATTGAAATTGAATATTTTCTGCAGTTTGACTATCAATAGCATTTTGGCGTCCTGTTAGATACACAAATGTAAATATCCTAGTATGCTAGGGGTAAAAGGGTAAAGGACATATCAGAGATGTTGAGAGTCGGTTAGGACTTCAATATAAATATGGAAATGTTTCCCCATTAGGGATTATCCAGAAAACAGAAAAGAAAATCGGGCATTGTGCCTTGGGCTCCTTGGTAGGTTGCCTGCCATTGAGATTTGGCTCCATTGGAGGGGATTATCATCCTTTGTGAGAGTTATCTTCTAATATCACCTTTGTTCTTCCTAAATTTCAGTATTAATCCAGTTTGTGTCTAAATTCCTGATTCATACTCTATCACGTCCTTACCTCTCTTTATCAAGATAGAGTAGCTCCTATCGTTCCTTATCTATTAAACTCTGTATAAAACAATCAGCATCCTCAATTCAATTGTATGTAAGTTGATTTATATAGGCTGTATACGTTTCCTTTTCGAATACGTTGATACCTATCTCCAATTTTTCATTTGACAAGGTGATTTCCATTACAGGAGAATAATCTGGTTAGGTGATTTAAATTACCGTATCAACTTGCCATATCATAAGACCAGAGAGCTAATTTCTAAACAAGATTGGACCAAGTTGATTGAAAGGGACCAGGTATGATCCATTGATCCTATTCCTGCTTATGTTTGGCCACACAAGGGGTAATTATTTTACTGCTTTGATTACTATATTGAACAGCAAGTGCAAACCTATTCAATGAGTGTGACTTTGTTCAACTGAATGTCTCTTATACTTTAAACTTTTTCCCAATACTTGGTCTCCACTCACCAGCAACTAAATGGTTCTTAGCTTTATAAATAACTAAAGCTATGTTGGTTTTGCTCATGGAGAAAACTTGCTTGGTGTGTCCTTAAGTCGAGTCAGTTAGAGATACTGATTGATAAGTGATAAGCAACTGATATTGATTTAAATTGCAATACAAAAAAAAAATATAATAAGGCACGTTAATTTGGCTGCGCTGTGCAGATTTTATGATCATATGCACCACTCACCAGATCTATATGCATGTGCTATGTTCATTAATCCTCATTTCCATCTCATGTAGCTATTTTCTCATTTTTATTGATTTTATCATGTTATTTTACTGTGATTCAAGAAGAAAATCATGGTACTTATTGAGGAAAAGCGTCATCATGATTAGGTATATATGGAGCAAACTAATCTAGTAAAGGGAATATACGGAATTTTGTATCATGAGAGTTTCTGAAAGAGCTCCTCATGTTTGTTGAATCCTATGAGGGTAATGAACTCATTGTTTTGCTATAGAACAAGATACGATAAAAAATAATTAAGACTTACATTAAGATTTCATTTGAACTGGGGTGCTATGGTTTTCATTTCATCTTGTCCTTTAACACTCATTGTTGATTATTATGTCAGCTGAAACAACTGCTAACAGAGGGTCGTGCATTTGAGGGATGGTTTGAGGGCATTTTGAATTTCCCACCTACATATAAATATGAAACAAATTCAGATAAATATTGTGGAGATGATTCTAAAGCAGGAAGGCGCAACTCAGCTTGGTATGTTTTATTAAACTTTTTTTAAAGCCCGTGTTCATGTAAATCGTTTTCATATTATTTGTTTGTTCTTCTTTTGTTTATTCTCCATGGGTTCTTCATATGACCATGATTTTCTCTCTTTTTGAGAATGCTTAATTTGTTACCTGTTTTTAAAACTATAATTTTTGCTTTTTATCAGGAGACATTAGGGTCAATAATCAAAAAGTAAAAATTGATAGCTAATGTTGAGCTGTTGACAACCTTCACCACAAAGAGAAAAACTTAATTACTTGTTTTTGTAGAAAACCTTGAGGACACATGATCCAACTTAGAGCTCTTTGTTAGGCCTTTCCTAAGAGACTTACTTCACTTCTGAGATCTCATGCAATATCCATCATTTATTCATCTAACACTGGTCTCATGCGATGATCCAAATAGTAAGTCTTCATACGAACCGTTTGACTACCTACCACAGGTATAAACACACTCCAATACATACAAGAAATTTATGAAATTGAGCTTTTTTGAGTGATAGAATATTGTGGTTTTTGGTTTATTCATCCTGTAGAAGTCCATATATAGTTTTTTCTTGGGTAATCCCCCTAGAAATCCATTTTATACTTTATTTTGAGATGACCTGTTGGAATATTTTGTGACATTTGATGAAGATATTAGTTGATTAAAAGGAAAAGCAATTAGAAACTTTGCTATGTTTCAGCAAATACCAAGAGGAAATAAGACCTCTAATTCATGATCATTGTAATTTTTGTACTTCTTCCGATTCAAAATAATTGTTGTTTTAGTTTTCGACACAAGATTTAAGAAAAGTAATAACTAATCTCAAAAAATTAATATTTTTTTAAATTTTACCACTCACTACCTTTTTTGACAAATGAATGAATAACATTAGTCCAAAAAAAAACATATTCCAATTACAATTCTCATAACTCACTCCTAATATATTGCCTAGAAAACCTAAAATGATACATAAATAGGATCAAAATTAGAGTGGTAAAATGACACTTAATTTGAAAAGGAGGGAGTACTATTTACAAAGTTCCCTTAGAAGTTGGAACTGGCAATTTAATCAGAAAGACAAGCATGCACAAATGAAGTAAAGGCTCGTATGAAGACTTACTATTCTATCCACCAATAGTATATGCAGTTTACCAGTCTTTCATGGTCTGAATATCCAGGTAGACTTGAATAATCTGACTGCAATCTTCTTTCAGGTGTGACCGCATTCTTTCCTATGGAAATGGAATTAAACTGCTTAATTACAAAAGAGCTGAACTTAAGCTCTCTGATCATCGACCAGTAGCTGCTACTTTCATGGTTGAGGTGGAAGATATAAGTCCTAGGAAATTACAGCGTGCTCTTACATTTACAGATGCAGAAATTCAAAATCAGGAAGTATTAGACTAGTAGTAGCTGACGTGGTGCTTCACTGAGCTAATTGAGAGCAGAAGAGGTATGTGCTTGTTATGATTTCTCAAACTTGTGATTTATTGAACTTATTGGGTTTGCTTTTTCCATGGACTCTTAATAATTATATGGGAGTGAATTTCAGCACTTTTTCCATGGACTCTTAACAATTTAATCAGCAAGTGTTACACTGCATATATTATACCATTCCCATTTTATGCTACTATTTCATGATTAGACAAAAAATTGGCTAATCAAAAAATGTGTACAAAATATTTATTTCATAAGAATACACTCTTTAGCTAACACAGACTAAACAGCATTCATGCAAGTGCAGGTACATTTTTGGTGATAATCAGATGCTCAGTTCGTTACTGAAGTCCACAGGCCAACATTAGATGTTAGCTTGTAATTAAGCAACTTTTAGGGGGGTGACGAATCGACAAGCACGGTGATCAAATTTTGCTTACGCCTCATGAGGTATGTTGATTAGAGGTACAAAAACTATGAATTAGTATGGGAATATGATCACATGAAAGATCAAATTTCCACTAGTTATACAAAACTGGCCAGTAATTCTTTCTACATTCATGAGTTGGTGCCCTCATTCTTTTATTAAGCAAACCATGTTACATGTGTATTATCTATTTGCTTGTATATATTCATGACATTTGTTATGGATCAAGCTGTGACACATTTGTAAATAATTATAAACACTCCAAAATTTTCCAATTTGAAATGTAGTTAACATTCTTTTCTGTGTCTATTTGCTTCTTTCTAACTTGAGGAATGATGTTTACATTTTTAGAAATATTTTATTCACAAGTGCAAAATGCGTTGTTTGCAATGTTCTAATGCTATTTAGTTCACTAATGCGACACATCACACTTTAGGACTTGAATCGAATTTAAATAATTTTATCCTACAAGAATTCTGGGATATACAAGTTCTTGTAAATCTGGGCAGATACCACTAGGAAACACAAATTAGTTATTTGATCAAAAATGTGATGTAGAAAGCATATTCCTCAACAGATCTCCTATGTATATTACACAATCATGATCATATTATCAGCAAAGTAACAAATAAAAGATCTTCTCTCTTTAGTAATTATTATCAAGGAAAGAAACCAGTGAGGCTCGAAAACCAGTGAGACACAACTTCCTCAATTCATCTTTGGATGTAATGTTAATAAATAATCACTGAAAATTACAATTTAACATTCAATTTCCATAGCTTGTACGATAATTAGCTCGTCAACTTCTACTACTGTAATTTCTATCACCGTAGACCTTTTATTTCCAAATGCCAGCCTCCATCAAGAAAATAAATGCACTAAAATAGGATTACTTGGAAAAATTTGCCTACTCATAAAACACAACCTCATCAGCAGCATATAGTCAGTTAAAAACCCTGATTTGAGGCAGTGGTTGATTAATCAAATGCCTTCAAGATTGCAAAATATTCCAGAAGCACTAACTATAAAAAGAAGTTATTTGCATATGTAAGAATCTAAACCAAAAAAGGTCATTTGAAAGGAGCATCTCCATATATTGACATTAAAACAAACATTGTTGTCTATTGTTTTCTATTTCAATCGTGTAGAATTACCAAACTGAGGCACAACAAAATCGTAAATTTTTTTCTTAACCACAAACGCCAAGGCGGAGTTTAGAATAAATTAGGTCATATGCTAAATAAGTTTTTCTCTTTGTGGTGAAGGTTGTCAACAGCTCAACATTAGCCAATCATTTTTTTCTTTTTGATTACTGGCCCTAATGTCTCTTTGTTTTGGTTGATACAAGAGTAAATAACAAAAACCACCCACTCCTTTTCACTTATGAGATTGATCACATAACGAACAAAGGGAATTAACGATAAGTATGGGAATAATTGTAATTATCCCATAATTGGATGCCTTACTTGATATGTGGAAATAGTGTGTATAAAATGTGAGATTTGGCTTTATGGGAAGTGTCCTACATCGACCAAACAAGGGCCATTTGAGTGCCTTATAAAGATATGTTATACACCACTCATTAGAGAAGCAAGAGAGGAATGCCCCCTCGCGCACCGCCGCTGCTGTCCGGCTCGTGACATGTGCGCGGTGCTGGGGCTTATCTTTTTACGGTTCTCTCTGATTTCTTAAACACAGAATATCGCGTACCTCTCTGAAAAATTGTTCTATTATCTCCATTCCCAATTCCTCCTATTCGAGTACACGAGTTCGAGGAAAGCTGCGCTCAATCCTTGGGGAACGAATGCTCATTCGGACTTGTACCGATGTTCGGGCTTTTTGTTTCTAAGGTAGTGGAAAATACCACGATGCAGTAACACATCAAAATTCCCTTGGCCTACATTCGATTATTACTAACGTTTATTTACCTTGCAGAGATTTTATTATTACATATTAGAAACAAAACAAACTCTGCTTCTGTTCGAATGGAGGGCCAAATCATCAAACTTCTCGATCTGTCGAAGCTTGAACCGCTTGATGGGACCAACTACCACCGCTGGTCTCAGAACCTATTGATTGTCTTCGAGCAACTGAAAGTCGATTACGTCTTGCTTAGAGATCCGCCTGCCAACCCTTTGAAGGCACTTGCTCTGGCTCCTGTTGACTCTCAACCAACGCTAGATGAGGCGGCCACTGCTGCTGAACTTGCCTCAAAGGCTATTGCAAAAACTGGAAAGTACGAACAAGACAACAAAACTGTAAGGGGTATCTTACTGAGCCATATGTCGAATGCTTTGTTTGATTTGTTCCTTACTAACAAATCTGCTAAGTCCATTTGGGAGACCCTGGAAAAAAAAGTATGGCTCAAATGATGATGGAAAGAAAAAATATGTTGATGGCCAGTTCCTGCGTTTTCAGATTGTTGATGACAAGCCTGTAATGGAGCAAGTGCATGAGTACGAGAATCTGGTGGCTAACATCCTTGCTAAAGGAATGAAGATGTGCGAGTATCTTCAAGCGAACTTCCTGATTGAGTAGCTTCCAGATTTGTGGGCCAACTATCACAACCATCTCAAACACAAGAAGAAGAATCTGTCCCTGGAGGAGCTAGTCGGTCATATGAAGATTAAAGAGGCAAATCGCCTCAAAGATAAGCCTTCGAACAATTCTGATCATTCGATTAAGGCTAACATAGTTGAATCTTCTGGTCTGAAGAATGACAGGTTCAAAAAGGGTGTTACTGGACACTTTGGGAAAAATCATAAAGCTCTTCAAAACAAGAAAACTCAAAACTTCAAGAAAGGTGGAAAAGGCGAAAGGAGGGTGCTTTGTTTGCGGCAAGCTAGGACACCGTGTCGCTCAATGCTACCACAAGACCGATGGTCCGAAAAACGATCATGCCTGGTTCAAGAAGAACGGTCCCAAACCGAACCAAGAGCAGAATCAGGCCAATCTGACTGAAGAGAACTCGATTGTTGTAATCTCAAAAGTGAACGCGGTGGAAATGGTTGAGTGGGTGGTGGACACTGGTGCGACTAGGCACTTCTGCGCCAACAAAAAGCTCCTTTCCGACTACAAACCTGGTGAAAAGGCGAGCAGGTCTTCATGGGTAACTCCAACACCTCTGAAGTTGTCGGAAAGGGAAAATTCTTCTCAAACTAAATTCTGACAAGAAATTATGATGGATGAATGTGTTGTATGTTCCTTCCTTGCGTACGAACTTGATTTCTGGTGGACTTTTAATTAAGGTTGGATTTAGACTCCTCTTTGATGGAGGACAATTAGTGATTATCAAGAATGGTGAATTTTTGGGAAAGGGTTTCATGATTGGGAACGGGTTGGTTGTGCTTGAATCTGCTATTGTTGAGAATGATAATAAAGCTTCTACTTCTGCTTATATGGTTGAGTCCTTTGATCTTTGGCATGTTAAATTAGGACATGTGAATGTGAATGTTATAGATCGTTTATGCAAAGCGGGTTTAATTCCAAAATTAACCAAAACCGACCATAAAAAATGTGATGTATGTGTTGAAGCAAAATTCATTATAAAACCCTACAAACCTGTAGAAAACAGGAATTCAGAATTGCTAGAATTAATTCACACAGATCTAGCAAACTTTAAAAATTTTGAAAGTAGTGGTGGTAGCCGTTATTACATCACTTTTGTAGATGACTATTCAAGATATACCGAAGTATACTTGCTAAGGTCCAAAGATGCAGTTGAAAAAACATTTATGATATTTAAAAACGAGGTAGAAAACCAACTAGACCGTAAGATTAAAAGGCTTAGGTCCGATTGAGGAGGTGAATACTCTACAGACTCTTTGAAAAGGTTTTTGTCAAGATAATGGCATAATTCATGAGATGACTGCACCTTACACTCCTCAACAAAATGGAATAGCTGAAAGGAAAAACCGGACTTTAAAGGAAATGATGAATGTTATGTTAATTAGCTTTGGTTTATCTAATAACATGTGGGGTGAAGCTGTTTTGTCTGCAAACCATGTTTTAAATAGGTTACCACATAAAAAACTAGAACATACCCCATATGAACTTTGGAAAGGCTATGCACCTAACTTGTCATATTTGAAAGTGTGGGGGTGTTTCGCTAAATTGGCTTTTCCTTCTTTTAAACGTGAAACAATTGGTTCTAGGACCTTTGATTGTGTATTCATCGGTTATGCCGATTGTAGTGTTGCATATAGATTCATGAAATTGAATGATAAATCTATTTGTGAATATCGTGATGTTGAATTCTTTGAGCATATTTATCCTTTGAAAAATGTGCATGTGTCTTCTCCTGTTAATGTATTGCCTACGTCTGAGCCTAGAAAAATTGTTGTTGAAGTTCAACCGAGAAAAAGTAAAAGGCGTAGAACAAAAACTAATTTTGGTCCTGATTTTGTGACTACCTTCTTGTTAGAACTCAAAGACATAGATAAAATTAATGAATATGTGATTAGCCTTCATATGATAGAAAATGATTCTAAAACTTATGACGAAGCTATGAGTTCAATAGATGGAAGTTTCTGGAAAGATGCCATTAATAGTGAGTTGGATTCCATTATATCTAATGGGACGTAGGAAATTGTAGACTTACCTAGAGGAAGTAAAGTCATTGGTTGTAAATGGATTTTCAAGAAAAAATTGAAAACTAATGGTACTATAGAAAGATATAAGGCAAGATTAGTAATCAAAGGATTTACACAAAAATATGGTATTGATTATTTTGGCACTTATTCACCCGTTACTAAGATCGTCACCATTCGTGTTTTGATTGCGTTAGCATCTACTTATAATATGTTTTTACATCAGATGGATGTTAAAACAACTTTTCTGAATGGCAATCTAGATGAAGAAATATATACGCAACAATCTCCTGGATTTGTGATCCCAGGACAAGAGAACATGGTGTGTAAGTTAAAGAAATCTTTATATGGTCTAAAACAAGCTCCAAACCAATGGTATAAAGAATTTCATAAGACTATTATGAGCTTTGGTTTTGTCATTAGTGATTATGATGCATGCATATATACTAAGATGATACATGCTAAATGTGTGATTATATGCTTGTATGTTGATGACATGCGAATTATGGGGACACACTTAGATTTAATTAATCAGACCAAAGATTTTTTATCGTCAAAATTTGGAATGAAAGACTTAGGTGAAGTTGATGTAATCTTGGGAGTGAAAGTTACAAAAACTAAAGATGGCGTCACTTTATGTCAATCTCATTATGTAGAGAAAATACTAAGGAAATTTGATTCTTTTGATGTCACGCCTACAAGAACTCCTTATGATCCTAGCATACACTTAAAGAAAAATAAACAGAAAAGTGTTTCTCAATCTGAATATGCTAAGATAATTGGTAGCTTGATGTTCTTGATGAATTATACTCGACCTGACATTGCCTATGTTGTAAGTAGGTTAAGCAAATATACCCATAATCCTAGTAGTGAACATTGGAATGCCCTAAAAAGATTATTAAAGTACCTAAAAGGTACTGCTAAATGGGGTTTATTTTATAAGAAATTCCCTAACGTGTTAGAGGGCTATTGTGATGCAAATTGGGTATTTGATAATGATGAAGTAAGCTCTACTAGTGGTTATGTGTTTACTTTATGTGGTGCATCTATATCTTGGAAGTCTACAAAGCAGACAGTTATAGCAAGATCTATTATGGAGTCGGAGTTTATAGCTCTTGACTTAGCTGGGCAAGAGGCTGAGTGGCTAAGAAGCCTAATGGCAGACATCCCATTGTGGGGGAGGTTGACGCCTCCCGTATCTCTACATTGTGACTCACAAGCAGCTATGGGAGTTGCTAAGAGTAGTGCCTACAACGGAAAGAAGAGACACATACGTATCAGAGATGAATCTGTGGGACACCTGATTCTAAATGGAGTACTCACAATGGAGTACATAAGGTCAGAAAGAAATCTGGCAGATCCCTTAACAAGGGGTTAGACAAGAAAATGGTCTTGGAATCGTCGAGGGGAATGGGATTGAGACCCATATGAATGCTTAAGCTTTCTTAACCCTATGGCGAAATGAACGAGAAAATTAGAGGATGAGCTTCGAGCTCTTAATGGTTTCATAGCCCGAAAAGGGTGGTTTGTAATGAGACAAACTTGATGAGATCACCTATTTGAGTGCAAATGGATAATCCAAAAGACTTGAGAAGTTTCTAAAGAGCACTCATGAGCATCCCAAGTTTATGAGACTCACTTAGTGAGATCTCAATCGCGGGAATGGAAACATATATGGGTAAGGTGTGTGTTCTAAGGTAACACTCTAAAAAAACGTTAAGAGTTCAAGACTTGTTTCACTCTTGACTTGAGAGCATTCCTTAGTTCACTAAGGTGGGTGGTTCAAATCGCAAGATACCATTCACTTAAGCACTAAACCTACTAAACAACACAAAACAATATGATATCAAGTTCATGATCTGTGGGGATTGTGGGAATAATTATAATTATCTCATAATTGGATGCCTTACTTGATATGTGGAAATAGTGGGTTTTAAATGTGAGATTTGGCTTTATGGGAAGTGTCCCACATTGACCAAACAAGGGCCATTTGAGTGCCTTATAAAGATATGTTATACACCACTCATTACAGAAGCAAGAGAGGAATGCCCCCTCGCGCGCCGCCGCCGTCGTTCGCCCGGCTCGGCTCGTGACACGTGCGCGGTGTGGTGCTGGGGCTTATATTTTTATGGGAGTTTTTAATTGTTTTAATAAAATTGGGCCTCCGAGATTTGCGGATTAAGTTGACGATAACTCTTCCACAATTTCTCCGATTTGTTAAAACCGTTTTCTTACTTTGTCAAACGTTCTTATCTGTTTAGTTACAACTGAACGAATTTTATGGGCTAATGGCTGACTGCAAATCGTGGCATAACTGATCAAATTCGGTTCTATTTATTTCCACGAATTTGCCTCTTATCAGATCATCCTACGTCTCTTCTTCTCTCTAATTTCTTAAACACAGAATATCTCGTACCTCTCTGAAAAATTGTTCTGTTATCTCCATTCCCAATTCCTCCTATTCGAGTACACGAGTTTGATGAAAGCTTCACTTAATCCTTGGGGGATGAACGCTCATTCGGATTTGTACCCGTGTTCGGGCGTTTTGTTTCTAAGGCAGTGGAACATACCACGACGTAGTAATACATCAAAATTCCCTTGGCCTAGATTCGATAATTACATACATTTATTTGCCTTGCAGAGATTTTATTATTACAATAAGAACAACGTGCTCTTTTGGAAAGCACAAAGATATCCTAAATGAAAAGGACCTAAACCATGTGACCTTCGTTTATAAGTCAAAATATGAAAAAGACAAAACAAAACCTACCAATCACAACACACTCTCGCTCGATTAATGAACGAATGACGCACCAGAACCGACTCTTAAGCTCAAGCTATACATGATCTACTCCCCATAAAATTACGAGGTCAGCTCCCTCGTGCGCAACTGCGCAAGTAGAAAGACAACACATTATAGCTTTAAAAGAAGAAAGACTACTTTTCTTACGCCTATAAATGCCTAAAAAAACCATCACAGAAGTCATAACTTTAAAAGAAGAAAGACTAATTTTTCCGAAAGAGTAAAGACTTGTGTCCCATTTGTGGGACCATTCACTTCTTTTGTTAAATAATCTTTTAGAGTTCATTCCTTGAATAGAACCTTGTATGAACCAACTTATTTAAGAGACATGTAAAATTTCACGAATCAAATAAATCAAAACATAGGATTGTCTCGACATTGTTTATAAGCCTTGATGCTAAACATTCTCTCTCATGTAATATAAATTGAACCACTAAGATATTGTAAATGACAAGTAATATATGTAATGATCATGAACAATTATTATAATGTGAAACAAATAATCTACGCAAGCACTGTCGTATTTATGCCTCTGTGCAAATGAACAATTACTTATTCGTAAATGAACAACTACACACTCTAAGTTCTAAAAGCCTATATCCTAAACGATAAACCCTAAATACTAAACACTAATACATAAAACCCTAAAACTTAAAACCTTAAATACTAAAATACTAAACCCTAAATAGTAAACCCTAAGCCATGAAACTATAAACCCTAAATACTAAACCCTAAACCAACTCTAAACCCTAAAACCTAAAACACTAAACTAAATCCTAAAACCCTAAACCATAAATCTAAACCCTAGGTTTGTAACATATAATTTAGTATTTAATATTTAGGGTTTAGAGGTTTAAGGTTTAATATTTAGGGGGTTTAGTTTTTAATATTTAGGGTTTTAGGGTTTAGGGTTTAGTAGTTAGAATGTAGGGTTTGGTATTTATGAGTTTAGGGTTTATTATTTATGATTTTAGGGTTTATCAATTAGGATATAGGGTTTTAGGGTATGTAGTTATTCATTTACGAATAAGCTAGTAGTTGTTCATTTGCAAAGAGGCATAAATACGACAATGCTTGTGTAAATTCTTTGCTTATCCATATTATAATAATTATTCATGATCATTACATGTATTACTTGTTCATTTACAATATCTTAGTTATTCAATTTATATTACAGGAGAGAGTGTTTAGAATCAAGGCTTATAGAGACCCGATAGATATTAAGAGAGAGAAAATTAGATATAAAGTGTTCATAGTTGTAGTTGTTCATTTGTAAATGAGTAGTTGTTTAGTTGTAGAGACATAATTATTTGTGTAAATTATTGCTCATCCATAATAATAATACTTGTTCATGATAAATACATTACTTGTTCATTTGCAATCTCTTAATTGTTCAATATGTATTACATGAGAGAGAAAGTTTAGCATCAATGCTTACAAAGACACGAGAGATATTAGAGGGGAGAGAAAATTAGATATGGAAATATTTATTTGTTTTTCTTTTAATTCTAAATATACTTATCCATTAGTTTATTTAAATCTAAAGGTTGAGGAGTCTCCTTATTATCTACGCTAAGAAGCCTCCTCACCTGATCTTAATCCTCTCTCTCTCTATATATATATATATGTTAGTGCACAAAAATTCGTCTTTAATGCACTGATCAAATGCTCCTCTTGACTCGCCTCTTCACCATCTGTTCCAAGCTCCTCTTCAACCTAGAACTTGTAGAACAATGGATACAAGGGGTTGGGTCCCCCTAATCCACCACCGATGTTTGCGTTCAAAAAATCAATTTAGTTGGTGAAAAAAAAACTTTGAAGTCAAAGTTCTTGACTAATGAAACAATATCATCTCTTTTTATATGCATTTATGTTCATTTAATAATTAAATCAACTATTAGTTATAATCAATTTTATAACAATTTGATCAAAATTTCAACTTTTCAAAAAAAAATTAAGTAATGTAGAACAACTAATAAGATTTTATTCAAATGAATAAGATTAACTTAAAAAAACTAACAATAAAATCTCATATACTAATTAAGTTATGGACAAATATATTTTTTCTTTATTTTAGAGAAAAAATAATATTAAAACTTGATTAAAAGTAATTGTAAAATATATCACCGGATAAAGGATGTAAAACTGTTAAAATTTGATCATAAATAAGCATTAAAAATATTTAAAAATAATGATTTAGAATTGAAGAAATAAGATTATCATAAAAGATAAGTTAATGTTTTTTATTTTAAAATGCATGATAATGTGTCATCGTCTATTATTCAACATGTATGCAAATTGAATGAGATGTCGACATGTGGTCAAATGACTTCTTCTTTAGTGTATAAACTCTTATCTAATCAAAGGTTTTTTTAGACTTAATTCAATCATATTTAGGAAATAAGGTGAAAATAGTTTATACTTGAACTATTAATGTCCACACAAAGATACAACTACAAAGGTCATCTTCCATTGAAAGAATGTCTTGTTTTACCATACATTGTCTTCTCATTTATTCTTCCTATGTTTTAATTTGTAGTGTTTAAAACCTATTATTATCAAAAAAATTATTATCACCTTAGACTAACTAATTAACTTAAACTAACCTATATCGAGAAGAATTTTGGAAGGTTGAAGGAAGCTTGCAAAAAAAAAGGTCACTCGATCCGAAGTGGTACCTTCGGTTGATAGGAGACAGTTATTTACCTATGTTGATGATGTAATGTTTTACCTGTATACTAACATCTTCTGATTTTAAACCATTATCCAATGATTCAATCCTAGAATCCTAATTTATAACATTGATGTCGCTCATCCCTTTTCTTCCTCTTCCTAGATTCAAGACTAGCCCACACAATACGTCAAACATGAAGCTCTAAATGCAATTATACCTAGTCAACAATATTTGTAAAAGGCAGAGTTGTGCTAGCAAAACTTGATAAATGTACAAACAAGAAAGAGGAAAAACTCAAAAAATTAAGAAATATCAATATCCAACAAGTAGGACATGACTTTCAAAGTTAGATCATGCACAAAAAATTTAATCATTAGTAGTCATCCAGAAACAGTACTACATCCAACAAATCCTTCTATCAAAAAGTGATAATGCATGCAACTAAATAAATTCGAATGGTACTCACAAAGAGCCAACCACAATAGGTAGAACAATGTCAGACCGTAAGAAAATGCTTCTTGACGAACACCAACATCCTCTCCTATATCCGGGTGGTGGAATGACAGTAGGAAGGTGACTCATTCGCACTACAATGTTGAATTTCATCCACAACTCTACCTTCTTATCGCAAGTGTATTCTCTCAAAAATTCAATTATGCCACATTCGATTTCTTTCTTGTCATGGTCAATCTCAATTAAATGGGAATTGTCCATGACATTTATGGACTATAATGTAATAAAAAAAAAAGACTTAGAAGAGGAAAATAAGGAAGAAAATGAATATAAATATAATGAACACACTTACGTTGAGAAATAGTGTATCTTTCCAAATTAAACATGGTAGCATATCCTTTTTTCATCCATGATTTACTTGTGAAAACACAATTGTTTTGTTATGTGTGATGAGAGCTCAAGGGATTTTCCACAATTCCTTCTCAATTTTGGACAACTTAAGAAAAGCAGGGATGTGACTAAGTGTTGTGTCATGGTAAATTTTCCTAATGTTGTGATTACATTAGTAGTTATAGTTAATAATTATCTGCATAAGTGTTGAAAGTAGCGTTTTGCATATTACTGGATGGATTGTCATTATGAAGGGTCAAAGGTTTGTGCAATGTGTTTTTGCTTATTTTCTAGCCCCTTTGGGACTGCATATATGGATTTCTGATATCCTTGGACTTATTATGGATTGAAAATGGACATGTTGTTGGTTACACACGTGCCTTACTAGTATAAGTGTTGGATGTGACTTTGATCTACTATTGTAGCCTTTTGACATTGGAGTGAATCTCACTCTTCATTTCTTTGTTTTTTATTTCTTATCTTGGTATATGTATATCGCATCATGAAAAAGTCAGTTTGTTTTCATGTGTTGAAAGACAGATATTGTAATTGACGCATTAGAATTTTGTATGTGATTTATTTAACATATTTTTTATTTTTTATTTTAGTCTCATGGAAATAGATCTCGCATAGCTACTTCTCACACATTTTCATGTGCGTATCTATGATGATGGTTTTGATATCTATCAAGTACATCAGAATATTCAAAAGACTTTTCCATTGATATATGAGAGTGTTAAGAGTAGAACCATGTTACCTAGAGTCGCCCCCTTCGTCTACATTGGAGACGAGTTTGCTTATCGATTTGAGCTTATGCTCACCGGAGTTCACAACCACCCCCATACGCGGTGTTTGTTTCTACCGTGTGTGTATCTACCATTGTTGTTGCAAAGTATCTACTGTTGTTGTTGCAAAGTATCCATTGTATAATTACGTGATTGCAGACCATCTTTTTATGTATGGTGGTGAATGAGGGGACATCACAGCCTTGAATACTCAAATATGAGAATTTTAGATCATCAAAGATTGTCATCACACAATGTGTCTCTTGTTGGCTCATAAGTGTTTGGTACGGAAGCGCGTGTCGTAGTTCAACAAATAAGAGAAGAGGATAATGCATTGATCTATGTGTACAGGCTTGTCTTAAAGATTTTAGAGCCCCTATTCTATTTAAAAAATTGGACCCTTGTATATTATAAATTTATACAAATTTTAGTACATAATAATATATGGTGTAAATTTTTTGGTGACACACTATTTAGAATAATATTTGAAAAAAAATTGAAAAAAAATTCAAATAAAACTCCATTGTATAAACTTATAAAAGGGAAATTATAATAAATTAGAATTAGAATTTTGAAGATTTGAAATTAATAGGAAAAGATGGGAAATTGAAAAAATAATTAAAGGGTTTAGTAGAAAATGGAAATTGATAGCTTGAAAATAGGAAAGAAATTTGATTGAGATTTGAGAGTGTTGAACGGTGGTTAAGTAAATTCTACATGAAAAATAAGGGAGGGAGAGATAAACTAGGAGAAGTTAATGAAAAAAGAAAAAAAAATTAAATGCGTGAAATGGGGAAAGTTGGAACTTGGAAGCAGTTAATGCGCCAATATCATTCTCAATAAATTATCATATTTAATTGTAATTTTTTTATTTATAGCGTAGATTTTTAAAAAATTGGGCCTTTGAATTTTTTTGGGCCTTGTGCTAATGGGCTGGTTGCATACCCTAAGCTAAGGGCATGTATGTGTATGAGGGTTGTTCGAAGTGGTATTCTGCCTTGTATCATTTACTCTTCAGACTTTAGTTGTCTATGAGTTTTTATTAAAAATATTGTGGTAGTGTTATGATATATTATTGATATGTATGATGATTTAATCTATATTTTGTATGTCCAAGTAAAATACACTTTATCCATTTTTTTCAAAACGAAGAAATGGAGTATAAGCTATTTGTAAACAAGAGCTATAATGTCTTACTCATTAGTATCATTTTTGAGATTCATAATCGACTCATTCTCCAAGATATTCATTGATTATTCTATATCTTTGACCTCCAACCATATTGCTCGATCAACACCAAAAATGAGATCCAATCTATCAAGATATAGAAATTTAGTCTTCCATAAACCCTCCTCCGGTCTATAATATCCGGAGGAGCTCTCATGTTAAAAAACAACCGTCTTTCTAAAAACTCATCATGCTTTGGAAACTCTTTACTCCATGGATATGATATTTCTCCATCTCTTAAGTTTGCAAGTACTAAAAATCTCTCTTGCTCAATAGGAAGAGGATACCAAAGTTTCAAAAAAAAAAAACCTAACATATAAGTGTTAATGTCCAATCCATATTCTTTGAAATTTGGGGTCATATATAATTTTATACCAATAACTTTACGTGCCGAATGCTTTCCTTCCACAAACTTAGCTACAATCACAAAAACAGAAATTAGTCAAATGTTATGACATAAAAAAGAAACTAAAAAGTGAAATTAAAATGATTAAACTTACTTGATAAATTCCAAAGATTTTTGCTACACATGTGTCTTCAACAACTTTTTTCCTCCAAAAGAAATGCTCTGGAGCAGATTTGAGAAAGGATAAGCTCGACTTTCTGGATCTCTTTGATGATTAGGTTCTCATTCATAGTCTTAGCAAACAATGTCTTGCTTTTACCACCTTTTGCATCCCATATTTGGCAATGACCCAATGAGGTAATGTAGTCACATTCCGATGAGCAGCACATTCACCTTAGGGCATTCACATCCTTGTGCATAGAAGCAACGCACATAATAAGACTTCCTTTCTCCTTCTTGCAAGGTTATATTAGGGTGAAACTCTTCTGCTTCTTGCAATTTCATATTAGGGTGAAGAGTAGATAATTGTAGAACACTCAAGGCATAACCAACAAAGGTTGATGCTTCATTCTTGTAATCACAAGAGAGGTATAGAACGACATGAAGGGGAATATGTATCTTTTCGGCCTCTTCTTGTACAATTTCCACCAATGTTGATAGATGTGCCTCAACATCCTTAAGTTCCCTTCTGTAATCAAATTCAATGACAACTCAATACTCTCCCCCATCTTAAGATCCATCCAACATTCATCTTGAATCTTTGGGAATTCTTTCCATATGTCATCCTCTAACGTATTTGATTTCAACAAGACCTTCAATCTTACAATTTGGACGATTGTCACCAGAAGTAGTTCCCATTTGCATTGATTCATCCTCATCACAATTCGATCTTTATTCTCCATATTATCGTTTATCCACCCCTTTGAAATAAGAAAATAAGAGATTTTGTAAGACCCTTAAAATAGAATGTCAAATATAAATCAAATATTAAAAAGTTGTTTCCGATCTTATATGACTCAATCTTTCTCAAATCTTAAGGGTATCAAATAAACCATTGAATATTATTTTCATGATTTACTTGAAATAATATATTTTAATAAATTGTTTTAATTCACATATTATGTTCTCATGTATTATCTTTTTATATGAAAAAAATTAAAACTATTTAATTAGATTTATATTAATAAAATAAAAGTCAATAAAGATTAAAAAAAAATTACAGAGTACTAGACTTGCCCAATTTTGAGGAAGTGCAAAACTTAAAATCCATTGATTGAAACAGAAGAAAAAAGAGATGGGAAATATCATTGAAATAAATCAATCAAAAGCTTTCCTAAAAAAGTTTTTACTCAAGTGTAAAACGGAGTAACTAGTTTGATTTTACCCTAAATAAATAGCTTGTGACTTTCCTAAAAAAATAATTTATGTGAGTTGAAGATATGGTAAAGATTTGGCCATTTAAATTAGAAATAATTTTGTTAATAGTAAATTATAGATATTGTTCTCTATGTTGAGTGTTTTATTCATCTCACTCCGTTTTTAAATAATTGTCATCATAACAACATTAAAATCAATTAAATAACCTCAAATCTTGATTTGTCCTCCTCTATCTAAGAATGTCATCAAAGTGCACATTGGATATCTTATCTTGTGCATATTTAAGAAGTCCAAAACCTCCTCAAATTTTTTTGGTGAAAAGGAGGGCGAAGGCCCTTAAGCTTTTATTGACTTAATGGAGCGCCTAAGAAGAGTTTTGATTGCCCAAAAGAGGCACAATACAAGCTGGAGGACTACGAAAGAAAGCATAAGAGTCATCTAAAACAAAAGCATAATTAGCTAAACAGCCAACAATATGGTTAAGGCTCCGAGGCGCGAACTGCAGCTGGACTTGCCAAATAGAATTTCCGAGCATGCTACGACATCTATCAATAAGGTGGAAATCAGGGTGGACGTTCAAACTCGCATCATTAATCAACTTGCACGCCATTAATGACTCAGACTCAACAATCACATGGGTCAAATGAAGTTCTAATCCCTTGCGTAACCCATGATAGATGGACCATAACTCAGTTGTCAGCGCCCCCGTCTAGCCACATCGAAACGTAAAAGTACCCATGAAATCTCACATGTGATCGCGAAAAACTCCGCCACCACAGGCTGGACACGGGTTTCCTTTAGAGGCGCCATCCACATTCAATTTAACCCACCTTGCCATTGGAGGGTCCAAACAGAGGAGTTGACAGTGGTGAGTGCCCCAGCCTCTAACGTTCGGCCTGAGCGTTCTGAAGCAAGACTAATATACGTTGTCGCTAACCGATTAGCAATGATGGGAAATTTAAGCGGCTGGTCAGAATTTTTAAAAACTAGATAATTACGGGTTGTCCAAATGTACAAAAAAAATATAGGCGAACAAAGAACTACAAAGATCCCGTGAGCGTAAATTTGACCAAATCCACTCTTTGATATCCAGGAAACCGAAGAACTTCGTTTGATTCACCGACGAAGGTAGATGAGCTTCCCAAAGCGCCTTAAGATCAAGGCAATCACACAACACATGAAGGGTTGTTTCCGAAGAAGCACACCGAGGGCAATTAGCCGAATTGGCAAGGCCTTTGTTAAGCCTGTTGGCATTGCAAAGAAAGGCATTATGGCAGGCCAAATGGAGAACATGTCCAACGCGCTGCTGGGGTGGGCACTGCCATAGAGAAGACCAAATTTTGTGTGGTTGGGCAGTAGGAGATTCATGAAGCAATGATCGAGTGGTACCCGAAGAGAACTGGCCCGAAGATGAAGGGCCCCAAAAATATCTTTCATGGGCATCGTTTTCCGAATTAAGAGCAATAGCCATAAGTTCATCTCGAATTTGATTCGGTGGAAAATAATTTAGCCTTGACCAGTCCCAGGCATCACCATTCCAATACTCGGCCACTATACTACCCAGGTGAGCATCAGAAAGAGGATGTAAAGCAAAATCAGCAAGGGGACGGTTTTTCATCCAAAGGTGAGTCCAAAACAGTGTGTGATTACCATTCCCAACAGACATTCTAACACCCTTGGCAAGTAGTTGGCCACCATGAACCAAGCCTTTCCAATTATGAGATTGCCGACTTCGGCATTAGAAAATATCAATATCAAGCCTACTATTACAATACTTCCCCCGGATCACACGAATCCAAAGTCGCTCCGGTTCTTGTATCAATCTCCACCCCAGCTTAGCCAAAGCAGCTGCGTTCGAATCACGCATGGGACGGACACCAATCCCACCATGTTTCTTAGGCATAGTGATTGTTTCCCAAGAAAGAAGGTGGACTTTGCGTTGTTCATTTTGCGACCCCCAAATTAAACCACATATTGTTTTATCAATAGAATCACAGATTGATCGGGGAATCAGAGTCGATTGCATCGTGTAGATAGGTGATGTTCGCCTTTTTAGTCTTGTTTTTAGGGTGTGTTTTAGTGTATTTGAGTCTTTTTGATTAGTTTTGTGTTTTGTTTTGAGTTGTTTGTGTAGATTTTCGTATTTCCTTAAGATATGAAGTCTACATAAGCTTTGATGGTGTTTTGTAGGTTTTGGAGCTGTTTGAAGCACTTTTTAGGAGAAGATGAGAAACCAAATAAGAGCACTTATGGAAAGAGGTAAAAATAAGTTCAAGCTAAGAAAGAAGTAGAGAAACTCGTTACAAAGCCATAGGAAAAAGAATCGAGTCAAACCGAGGTGTAACGAACCCGCTATCGAAGTTTTACTCTAAGTTACAAAGCTGTTTGCAATGTTGAAGGGGGTCGATAACGAATCTGTGAGGGTCAATACTGACCCTGTGAAGATCAATACCGAGGTACAAGGTTTGGTACCTAGGTGTTCAATGAAGAAGAAGTTCAGCAAGTGTCTACCGACCCTAACGGGGTCGGTACCGAGGAACCCGTGTCGGTAGTGAAGACATAGTCGGCACAATTAAATGTATTTTTATCCCTTCTTTAGATAGTTTTAAGGGATATATCTTTTAGAGATTTATTTCCTTATAGATAGTTCTTAGATAGATTAGTTTCTCTATAAATACTCTTGTCTAGCTCTAGTTTTCAAGGATCCACCAATCAATTAACCTAGTTTAGGGGGAGAGAAGAGAGAAGAGAGAGGTGTGAGAGAGATAGAAAGTAGAGATTGGAGATTACTTGGAAGACAAGTTTGCTTTGGATTTTCTTGTAAGTTTCCTTTTTATTAATTTAGATGTTTTTAATTATGAATTGTGAGTAGTCTCTCCTTCTAAGGTTGGGGTTAAATCCAACAATGGTTGTGCATAGGGGTGTTCAACAGGTTGGGTCGCCCGTGGCCCACACTGACCTGACCTGCAATTTGTGGGTTGCGGGTCGATCCGCTACCGTGCGGATCGGGTCGCGGGTTGAATTTTTTATTTTGCGGGTCAAGGGTTGGGTCGGTCAAACCTGCGCGGGTCAGACCCGCGACCCGCAATATTTATAAATTTATTTTTTGTCAAGAAACCATCTCAAAAAATTGGTGTCGTTGCCAGGGAGATCTCAATTGTGCCAAGTTTTGTTCTTTGAGCATTTTTCGGGAATCAGTCGAGTCGGTAACGACCCCCTAGGGTCGGTACCGACCTTGTCGGCTAAACCCAACTTTTCTGCTTTTCTATTTGTTTTCTACAGCACTGTCGAGTCGGTAACGACCCTACCTAGGTCGGTATCGACCCTGTCGACGCAGCCTAGTTTCTTTCTTTTTTGTTTTTGTTTTAGGGGGTTACTAAAGGCTCGATACTGACCCTCTGGGCCTCGGTACTGACCCTCCTCTGAGAACCCGTCTTTTCTTTTGATCTTGTTCTCTTTGTTTTTGTCTTTGCTGATAGTGTATGTGATGTTCATGTTTTTAGCCTAGTTTTAGGTATCTTTCTTAGGTTGTTTAGTTTAGTTTCAGTGAGTTTTAGAGTTAGTTTTGTGTGTTTTTGGATAAGTTTGCATAATTTGTGAAAAGTATGGAAGCTACTCCGTTTTGTGTCTTTTTGTAGGTTTTTGAAGTGGAAAGGAGCATTTTCAAGCAAAGTTGAACAGAAGTGGTGAAGGGTGGAATGCATAAAAGAGGAGAAAGAAGAATGCATGTTGAAGTTCAAGTGGAAGTGCAACTAAAGCCATAGAAAGAGTTCAAAAGAGTCGAAACGGAGAGCTCGTTACCGACCTGTGAGGGTCGGTATCGAGTTGTGCATCATAATTTTTGCTAAGGATTCAACAAGTGTCTACCGACCCTGTGCAGGTCGTTACCGAGGTGACCTGTGTCGGTTGAGCGCAACCGACTTTCGGAATTTATATCTTTTATCTTGTAGTCTTTTTAGTTTGGTAAGTTTTTATCTTTTAAGATCTTAGATAGATAGCTTTCTCTAGTATAAATACTCTTGTTCTAGCCTGGACAAGGGGGAATTCAAGTAGAGTTTTTTGGAGAGAAGTAGAGAGAGATATTTCGAACCTGGAAGTCGATCGAGAGAGAGAAGTCCGAGTTCGTGATCGAGTCTCTTGTTCGTTGTTCTTCGGTTGTTTCGGAGTTTGAAACGAGATTTTGTAAGACGTTATTTGTTTCAATTTCAAGTAAGTTTTGCTTTTTAATGTTCTCTTTGAATAAAGTTGTTTGCTTTGATTCAATGAAGAGTGAGTAGTTTTCCTTTCTAGGGTCGGGGTTGAAACCCAACATGGTTGTGTATGATTGAATGAATGTGTTGATATTTTGATTGCCTTTTATCTTTTGAATTGCTTGTTATGCTTATGCTTAGACAAGAGTCGAAGTAATTTGAGTTTGTTGCTTGATCGAAAGAGAAAGTTTTGAACTTGAATGTTGATATTGTTTGATAACGAAAGTTTCGAGCTTTGGATTCAAAACAAGTAATAAAGTGAATTGATTTATGAAAGTTGATTGATTTGCTTGTTAGTCGACGAAAGTTGATAGATTTATCTTCAAAGGCATGATCTTTATCTTCATATGAGTTTATATGCATAGCTATGTTGTGGTAACCCTTGTCCTAGAGCTTTATATCCATTGACTTGCTTTAGCTTTGCATTTGAATTTCACTCGTTACCGAGGCACTAGGATCGGTACCGAGCCTGCACTTGCATCGTTATCTTTGTTCTGTTTCAGTAGAATCCCAGGATCATTACCGACCCTGACAAGGTCGTTAAAGAGGCTTGTCGTAACTGTTTTCTTCTGTTTTTTGCCTTGTTTTGTTTTGTTTCTTGTTTTCATAGTTCGGTAAACAGACAACCTTGCTTCCCGTGGACGATCCTGACTTCGCTATACTTAGCGAGGTCTTGACTACAAATTTTATTTGTAGTTAACCCTACCAATAAATTGGCGCCGTTTTCAGGGAAGCAACCTTGTTTGTTTGTTTACTTGTGGGTCTGGGAATAGCTCGGTCCCGTTTTTGTTTTTAATTTTGTTTTCTTTTTTTGTTTTCTCAGCTTATGCCAGCAGGACGCCGCATGCTCGAGTTTGATAATACATGTTATTATTCCGAACCAGAACGCACCCTGCACCGTAGAAGACGAGGAAACCAAGCCATGTCAATGACTCCTACACAGATGGTAGAACAGATGACCACTCTCCAAAGACAGATGGAGGCGTTACAAGCTGATCGAGACAATGTTGCCGCAAAGATGAACGAGACCGTTAAATGTTGCACGTCACCGAGAGGACAATGCCCGTCTACAGGAGCAATTGAATGTCTATCCGAGAAATGCCAAGCAATATATGCATCCAGAACCGAGGGTGATGGAGTCTGCAACCGTGCTTCTAGAGATAGAGAAGACATTTGAGATCAAGTCTCAATTCATATCCTTGATAAAAAGGGCTTAGTTTGAAGGAAAACCTATTGAGTGCCATATGGAACATATTAAAAATTTCCTTGATTTATGTGACACTATTGTTGCTGAAGGTGTCTCACTTGAATATGTTCTATTAAAAGCTTTCAGGTGGTCTCTTACTGGAAAGGCCCTGAGCTGGTTGGAGAGCTTACCTCCTAAGTCTATCAAGACTTGGAAGGCTTTGTATGATCAATTTCTTACAAAGTTCTTCCCTCCTGCCATGACAACAGAGTTGAGAAAACGCATCACCTCTTATCACCAGCTGCCTAACGAGACCTTTGTAGAGACATGGGAGAGGTTCAAGGAGATGCTCATACAGTGCCCAACTCATGGGCAACCTCTATATGTGCTCCAATAAATCTTCTTCCAGGGGATCAATGTAGAAACAAAGAACCGCATCAACACACACTACTTGCGGATTTATAGAAATGGATCCCACTGCTGCATGGGAACTGCTGGATAAGCTGTCTAACTACGATGCCATGTATGGGACCCAGCAGCCACCCCATCCACAGAAGTGTCTCTACATGCCTAATAAGGACGAAGTTGATCCAGATGCCAAAAACCAATTCCTACAAGATGAGATCAACCATCTGAAAAAACAGGTAAGTTTTCTGAAAACCTCTCATCATTGTCAAGAGTGTGGTTCTTTTGCCCATAGTACTTTTGCTTGTACTAACATCGATCATGTAAGAGCCGCTGAGACATATGCTGAGAATCCTGAGATAAACTATATGAGAAGTCAATACAAGAACCCGCCTAATAACTATGACATGCCAAACAACTATCCAACTTGGGGAAATCAAAATCCAAATCCAAGTTATGCAGCACCCCCTCCGTAAAGAAGGCCCACACCATGTCGACCTCCAGGCTATCAAGAGCCACCATCTTGGGTGCAAGGACTTCAAGAAGGAATCAATGGAGTCCAAGCTAACCTCAACAACCAGATGAAAAGATGGGGAGAGTTTGATGTTTGAAAGAAAAGTGTCGATTCACAACTAGGGAACCTGGCTGCACAAATTCTAAGGCCGCAAGGGCAACTCCCGGGCCGCCCCGAGGAGAACCCTAGAGGGAAAATAGCGGTCGTGCGCCTTAGGAGTGGAAAGACACTACCGGATCGTGCCAAAGCAAGGAGAAGGACCCTGATTCTGAAGAGGATGCCACAGCCCAGGTCGACAACGAGCCAAAGAGGGTCGTTACCGAGCCTGAACAACTCGGTACTGAAATTCCCAAGGTCGTCACCGACCCCAACCCAGGTAAGTTTTCTACACCGACCTCCACTCTTAGTCCCAGGCTCGATAACGACCCCACAAGGGTCGGTACCGATCCTTCTAAGGCACCAATCGACCCTATTGTCGACCCGGTAGCATCACCTCTCGAGCCCGCTTTGGCTCCGAGATCGGTGAAGTCTCTTCCCTTTCCTACTAAGAAGTCTAAGGACTCCACTGAAGGCAAGTTTAAGCATTTTGTTGGGATTCTCTAAGGCTTAAATATTTCCATACCATTCGTTGAGGCCCTAAGCGAAATGCCGGCGTACACAAAATTTTTGTAGGACATTCTTAGCAGGAAACGATCTATAACAGAGCTTATAGATGAAGCCCGATCTATTACTCTTCCAGAGAAGCTAGGAGATCTAGGGAGGTTTGCTATCACAATTGGCATAGGTGACCACCGATTCAAGGCTTTATGTGATTTGGGAGCTAATGTCAGTTTACTTCCCTTATCAATCTGGTTGAAAGCCAGCATGGGACCACTGGAGCCAATCAACATGCAGCTATACATGGCTGATGGCTCATGTGTCAGGCCAACATGAGCCGTAGAAGATTTCCCGGTTCAAGTGGGCAAATTCTTTGTTCCCAATGATTTTATAGTCATGGAGATGCCCGAAGATCCGGTGGTTCCTATTATCTTAGGAAGACCATTCCTAGCCACAGCCGAAGCCATAATTGATGTTAGGAGGGGACTCCTAACTTTCGAAATTGGAGATGAGGTGGTGGAATTTAGGTTCAACCCGACAATGAAGGAGACAAATAGAGCCGAAGTTAAGATGCTCTACACCCATAATGAATTCATCGAATGTGGGGACCCTGTTGAAAGACTGTTGGCAAGTGATATATTCTCAGGTCGAAGATGGGCCGAGATAGTTCCTGTAGTCTCGGTACTAAGCCCATCTACCTCGGTACCGAGTCCCCTGGTAGACGAAGATAGCTCAGTACCGACCCCTACTGCATCGGTACCGAGCCTGGCCGAGGATAAAGAGATCTCGGCGTTTGAATACTTTGAAGAAGTCTTGAAGATGGAGCCTAAAGAACCTATTCTTATTCCAGTTGAGCCTTCTCCAACACTCAAGCCCCTTCCAAACTCTCTCAGGTATGAATTTCTTGGCCCTAATTCTACTTTCCCTGTCATCATCAATGCCAAATTAAAAGATGAGGAAGTAGAGAAGCTTCTTACCGTGCTTAGGACACACAGAAAAGCTATAGGCTACTCCCTAGATGATATAACCGGCATATCCCCCTCACTTTGCATGCATAGGATATACATAGATAGCTTGTAATCTTTTTAGTTTGGTAAGTTTTTATCTTTTAAGATCTTAGATAGATAGCTTTCTCTAGTATAAATACCCTTGTTCTAGCCTGGACAAGGGGGGATTCGAGTAGAGTTTTTTTGGAGAGAAGTCGAGAAAGAGATTTCGAACCTGGAAGTCGATTGAGAGAGAGAAGTTCGAGTTCGTGATCGAGTCTCTTGTTCGTTGTTCTATGGTTGCTTCGGAGTTTGAAACGAGATTTTGTAAGACGTTATTTGTTTCAATTTCAAGTAAGTTTTGCTTTTCAATTTCTCTTTGAATAAAGTTGTTTGCTTTGATTCAACGAAGAGTGAGAAGTTTTCCTTTCTAGTGTCGGGGTTAAAATCCGACATGGTTGTGTATGATTGAATGAATGTGTTGATGTTTTGATTGCCTTCTATCTTTTGAATTGCTTGTTGTGCTTATGCTTAGACGAGAGTCGAAGTAATTTGAGTTTGTTGCTTGATCGAAAGAGAAAGTTTTGAACTCGAATGTTGATATTGTTCGATAAAGAAAGTTTCGAGCTTTGAATTCAAAACAAGTAATAAAGTGAAATTATTTATGAAAGTTGATTGATTTGCTTGTTAGTCGACGAAAGTTGATAGATTTATCTTCAAAGGCATGATCTTTATCTTCATATGAATTTATATGCATAGCTATGTTGTGGTAACCCTTGTCGTAGATCTTTTTATCCATTGATTTGCTTTAGCTTTGCATTCGAATTTCACTCGTTACCGAGGCACTAGGATCGGTACCGAGCCTACACTTGCATTTTTATCTTTGTTCTGTTTCACTAGAATCCCAGGATCGTTACCGACCCTGACAAGGTCGTTAACGAGGCTTTTCGTAGCTGTTTTCTTCTGTTTTTGCCTTGTTTTGTTTTGCTTCTTGTTTTCTTAGTTCGGTAAACAAACAACCTTGCTTCCCGTGGACGATCCTGACTTCGCTATACTTAATGCGGTCTTGACTACAAATTTTATTTGTTGTTAAGAAAATCCCTACTAACAGTATGCCAGCTGAAGGACGTCGAGTTGTCTCTCATCCAGATGTAGACTCTGAGCTTGAGCGATCTTTCCACCGTAGATTGAGAGAAATCAAAGCCATGGATGTAGCACCTGAAGAGATGGCCCAACAGATGGCCGCTCTCCGCATGCAGATGGAGGCATTACAAGCTGACCGAGATGTTGCTGCTGCAGCTGATCATGAAAGGCAACTTTCTGCATAATTACAGGAGCAACTAAACGCCTATCCAAGGAATGCCAAGCAGTACATGCACCCGGAACTGAGGGTGCCAGAATCTGCAATAGTTATCCCAGAGATAGAGAAAGCTTTTGAGATCAAATCTCAATTCATATCCTTGATTAAAAGATCTCAATTTGAAGGGAAACTAACAAAATGCCCAATGGAACATATTAAATTTTTTCTTGATTTATGTGACACTATTGCTACTGACGGTGTCTCTTTAGAATATGTTCTGTTGAAAGCTTTCAGGTGGTCTCTTACAGGAAAGGCCTTGAGCTGGTTAGAAAGCCTACCTCCTAGGTCTATCAAGACTTGGAAGGCTTTGTATGATCTATTTTTAACAAAGTTCTTTCCTCCTGCCAAGACTATGGAGCTAAGGAAGCGCATCACCTCATACCACCAGCTGCCTAATGAGACCTTCGTAGAGACTTGGGAGAGATTCAAGGAGATGCTGAGACAGTGCCCTACTCATGGGCAACCTCAATATGTTCTCCAAGAAATCTTCTTTCAAAGGATCAATGTTGAGACGAAGAATCGCATCAATTTGCACACTGATTGCGGTTTTATTGAGAAGGATCCCGAAGAGGCATGGGCATTGCTAGACAAGCTGAGCAATTATGATGCTATGTATGGACCACAACAAGCCCAAAAGCCCCAAAGAAGGCTCTATACTCCAAACAAGGATGAGGTAGACCCCGAAGTGAAGCACCAATTTTTGCAAGACGAGATCAACCGCCTGAAGAAGCAGGTAAGTTATCTAAAATCATCCCCGTCTTGTCTTGAATGCGCCAATGCGGGTCTCAAGCCCATGCTACTTCTTCCTACACTAACTTGCAATAGGTACGTGATGTTGAGGCATATGAAGAGCTAACTAAATCAAGGGTCCCTATAGGTACCAAACATATAATTCTTATGCAGGGAGGAATAATAATCAGCCCACCTGGGGCAATTATGGCCAAGGGCGCCAACCTCCTCAACAAGACCAAATGGTTCCGCCTTACAAACTTCCAGGCTATCAAGAGTCGTCGTCTTGGGTGCAAGGGCTACAAGAGGGTATTAATGGAGTCCACAACAATATTGATGGAGTCCATAATGACCTCAAAGGTGTACAGGTACAATTGGGAGAGATCGAGGCATCGAAAAAGACCTTAAACTCCCAACTCGACCAACTAGTTGCCTAGATTCCAAGACCTCAAGGTCACCTCCCGGACCGCCCTGAAGAGAACCCAAGAGGACACATTGCAGCAGTACACCTTAGGAGCGGAAGGGAGTTGCCAGATCAAACAAAGTCTAAAGAACATGAGCACGGAGATGAAGACAGTGCCCCAGTCAAGATCGGTAACGACCCCAACATGGTCGATATCGAGTCTCAGCAGATCCTTACCGATACTTCCCAAATCATTAACGAACCCTCCATACCAAGTAAGTCTTCTGAACTGAACTCTCAAGTCGTTACTGACTCCCCCAAGGTCGGTACCGACCTATCTGCACCGATCGACCCCCTTGTCGATTCGGTAGGGCCTCTCTCTATCCCGACTCCGTTATTGACTCTTCCTTTCCCGACCACAAATGATAAAGATGTCACGGAAGGAAAGTTTAAACGGTTTGTTAAGATTCTCCAAGGCTTGAATATTTCTATACCATTTACTGAAGCCCTTTATGAAATGTCTGCCTACACTAAATTTTTAAAAGAGATTTTGAGTAGGAAAAGATCTATCTCAGAGATGTCAAGTGAAGTCCGATCTATAATGCTCCTTGAAAAACTCGGTGGTCCAGGTAAGTTTTCAATTTCAATAGGTATTGGAACTCACCATTTTAAAGCTCTATGTGATCTAGGTGCCAGTGCCAGTTTATTACCATTATCTATCTGGACCAAGGCTAACATGGGACCATTGGAGCCTGTCGATATGAATCTCTACATGGCGGATGGATCTTGTGTCAAGGCAACTAGAGTCATTGACGATGTCTCAGTTCAAGTTGGAATTTTTTTTGTTCCAAACGACTTCATTGTGTTAGATATGCCAGAAGACCTTGTGGTGCCAATTATTCTTGGGCGACCATTCTTAGCCACCGCAGGAGCACGGGTTGATGTGAAGAAAGGCCTTCTCACATTTGATATTGGAGAAGAAAAAGTCGAGTTTCACTTCAATCCAACAGTAAATGAGGTTGCTAGTTGCAAAACTGAAGAGTTTACCGACCCACCATGGGTCGGTATCGACTCTTCCCTGAATACTAGAACAAAGCAATGCAAGGACAACATGCATGCCGAGGATCCTACCGACCCCCATGGGTCGGTACCGAGCCTAGTACTGCAACCGAGCCGGACCTGCACGATATCAAGGCAATTTCAGATCCAGCAGGGTCGGTAACGACCCACCTAGCCTCGGTAACGACTCATCCTCTGAGTGGCCCAAGTGAGTCTTCTTTCTCTACTCCTATTAAATTCGTTCATGATCCTTTCTCACATTCTTTTTCTAGACCCACTCCTACTGTTAGTATTGTAAAAGAATCGAAGCCTCCTTGGTTTTCGGATTTTACTAACCCTGTTGTAGGATTGCCAAGTATACTTGTTGATGATAGAGGATCGCATCTTTTGGAAAGGGGCTTTGATGCTATTTCAGCCAAGTATGGGGTTTCTTATTATCCCTACAAAGCTGGAGAGAAGCCACCTTAGGGCTAAGGTAAGTATGCTCTAGCTTGAGACGTTAACTGTAGCGCTTACGAGAGTCAACCCGCTTTTAGTTTTCGTTTTTGTTTTTGCTTTGTTAGATCTTTTTGCTAGCTTTATTTTGAGTTGTTTTTAGGTTAGATTAGTATAGTAGGGATAGAGGTTTTTCTAAAGTCACTCTGGTACAAAAAGATGGAAAGAAGTGTTGAACCAAAGAAGAAAACAAATGGAGCCAAATACAACAAAGATGATTTCAGTGCACACATAGCTTTGGTTCGTTACCGACCCACACAAGGTCAGTACCGAACTCTACAGAGAAGAAAAATTCATACTCTTCAAGTGATCAATGGTTTTAAACAACTTCAGTTTTATTTTGTGAGTTCCCTTTTCTTTATCCTCTTTATCTATTCTTGTATGTGCTTTAAACAGTGAGGACATTGTTTGGTTTAAGTACGGGGTATGGGAAAAGGAACTCAATTTTTGTGTTTTTTTGTGTTTTAGAATTGATAATATTCCACTTAGATGTCCTATGATATGCTTTAACTTGCTTGATCATGTAATTCTTTTAGCATGTTTGGATAGCTTTGCCTGAATCATGTTGAAAAGTTGTTTTTATGTGGATTTTTAGCTTGTGATGAAATTGAGCATGTATGATCTTAGGTAGAAGTGACTTAAATCCAACAAAATTACATTGTGAGCTTATTTAGCCTTGATTTTCTTGTGTGATTTACTCTCCTTATGCATATTATCTCTTGATATTGATATGGTTATCTATTTATTGAAACCTATTTGAGATATTAGTTGATTGCATGTGAAATCATATGATGAACTTATTTGTTTTTAGCCACTTTTTATCCATTCTTTTACCTACCTTTACATTATCCTCTTTTTGAAGCCAGAGCCTGAAGCCTATTTTTATAGCTCCACAAAATTATTCCCTAACCGATATAGCTTGACCCTATCCGGGGATTAGGACTTAGTGTTGGTTTGTGATGGTTTAGTTTAGTGAGTTGTTTGGTTCAAGTGTGGGGTAATATGGGTTGAGTAAAGTGAAAATCTTACAGTTTATCTTGTAAAAGGAGTTTAGTTTTCTAAATACACTTTCAAAAGAAGTAAGAAGTGGAAGTAAGAAAATGAGCAGAACATCATTACCGACCCTAGTAGGTTCAGTACCGACCTTTCCCACAAAAAAATCAGTGGAAAAATTCAGTGAAAAATCAGAAGGGAAGAAGAAAGAGAAAAAAAGAGTTGAATAGTGATAATGTGCATGAGCCAAATTTTCCTTATTGTTTATAAGCAAGATTAGTTGGGATAAAAGGGTTAAAGAGTTAAATTTGTGCATAATGTTTGAGAGAGTTTGGTTGATCTTTTATGAGAGTTTTGGTGAGATGTGTCATTTAGGAGTCTTGATTCCCGGATATTTTTAGCACCACACAGCCAAAATATTTCCATGTCCTTATTGTTATTACCAAGCCCCATTACAACTCGGCCAAATGGAAGCTTCTATGAAGTTTTTCATTGAGCCTAAGTTCTCATGATGATTTTACTTGTTTTGACATCTTTGGTGGAGAGTTTGGTGATATAAGTAACAATTTCTATGAGTTTTTATATATAGGATTGAGTTGAGAGTTGTTATTATATGCCTAAACACTTGAGAGTTGAGTGAAACACATCATCCCTTGTGAGGTTGGATTTGTAGTTGATTTTTCTTGAGGTTATTTCATATATGTGGGATGATGTTTAGATTCACTTGTCTATTTCTACTTGTGCTTTGATGTTGCTTTTTGATGAAGGCATTGACTTGATATATATGTTGATGGTTTTGGTTTAGGGTATTTTGATGAGGACAAGCAAGTCTAAGTATGGGGTATTTTGATGTCCGCCTTTTTAGTCTTGTTTTTAGGGTGTGTTTTAGTGTGTTTGAGTCTTTTTTGTTTAGTTTTGTGTTTTGTTTTGAGTCATTTATGTAGGTTTTTGTATTTCCTTAAGATATGGAGTCTACATAAGCTTTGGTGGTGTTTTGTAGGTTTTGGAGTTGTTTGAAGCACTTTTTAGGAGAAATGAGAAACCAAAGAAGAACACTTATGTAAAGAGGTAAAAATCAAGTTCAAGCTAAGAAAGAAGTAGAGAAAATCGTTACAAAGCCATAGGAAAAAGAATCAAGTCAAACTGAGGTGTTACAAAGCTGTTTGCAATGTTGAAGGGGGTCGATACCGACCCTGTGAAGATCGATACCGAGGTACAGGGCTCGGTACCGAGGTGTTCAATGAAGAAGAAGTTCAGCAAGTGTCTATTGACCCTGACGGGGTCGGTACCGAGGTTCCCGTATCGGTAGCGAAGATAGAGTCGACGCAATTAAATGTATTTTTATCCCTTCTTTAGATAGTTTTAAAGGATATATCTTTTAGATATTTATTTTCTTATAGATAGCTCTTAGATAGATTAGTTTCTCTATAAGTACTCTTGTCTAGCTCTAGTTTTCAAGGATCCACCAATCAATTAACCTAGTTTAGGGGGAGAGGAGGAGAGAAGAGAGAAGAGAAAGGCGTGAGAGAGATAGAGAGTAGAGATTGGAGATTACTTGGAAACAAGTTTGCTTTGGATTTGCTTGTAAGTTTCTCGTTCTAAGGTTTTTAATTATGAATTGTGAGTAGTCTCTCCTTCTAAGGTTGGGGTACGGTTAAACCCAACAATGGTTGTGCATGCTTGCTCTTGATCATGTTTTGATTGTTTTTATTGCATGAATCATCTCTCTTGTTATTAACTCCTTGAAACGAAAGTGGATTGGAATTTCTCATTCATAGTTGAAGCGAAAGGAGAAACCTTGAATCAGAATAGCCAATTACGGTTTTGAAGAGAAAGCGGATCAATACTAGTTGAAGTAGAAGAGATATTAAGTTTATTGATTGAACGAAAGTTGGTTGATTTACTTGCTTTGGTTGACGAAAGTTGACACCTTTATGTGATAAAAGCATGATCTATGTGTTTCATTATCGTTTGGCATGCATAATTGTTGTTGTGGGGATACCCTAAACCTTAGATTTTCTCTCTCCTTTGATCAAAACCCTTGCTTTTGATTGATTAACTTGCGCTCTAAGTAATAAAACTTGATACATGACTTTCTTCCGTGGATGAACCTGACTCCCCTGTACTCAGCGGGGTCTTAATTATAAATTTATTTGTTGTCAAGAAACCCTCTCAACAATAGGCAAGCTTGTCAAAACAGAATTGGCGAGAGTCACACGACCCGCAAAGGAAAGAGTCCTCGCCTGCCAACCCCGGAGCTTAGTAGTGACTTTGTCAAGAAGAGATTGGAATCTCACATTCTCAATATGGACATGATGATGCGTCCCTCGTTTGGGATGTTTTGGATCGATCGTTGGCTTGAGTAGTGGGTCTCAATTAGGCGTAGCGGAAGGCTGATTTTGGTTGTGAATGGTTCGAACAAACAATGAGAAACAAGAACACGAGAGCAATTGCGAGAGTTTGATGAAATAAGTGGGGCGGCGCAAGCACTAGGATAGAATTAAGGAGAAACCTCAACTTGAATTAAACCCTAAATGTGTGCTGAATGAAAACATATGACTACGCCCCCTTATATAGAGAGGCGGCTGAAGAAAACACAAAGAAAACCTAAAATAGTGGCGGCGCGCCTAGGGCAAGCGTGCAAGCTTAGGCCCAACGGCGCGGTCCAAAAGTGCTCGGCGCAAGGCCCATAATTATCCTTCTAAATGTGTAAAACTAACAATAGTAATGTTCCATAATAGAAAGTATGCATAAAAGTACTAAAAATGGATAGGTCGTCGTGACCGTGCCGGGAGTGTCACGACAAGGCTGTCGCGACGCTGGCAAGGCTGGGACTCGGCGCTGGCGAGGTCACGGTGCGCGTCGGGGCACTGGCGAGGTCGCTGGCACGACGCGGGACGCTGGTGACGGCGCTAGCGAGGTCTCGAGGACTTGAGGTTCGCCGATGCTTCCGAGAACCTCAAGTTGAGACTCGATCCCGAGGTCCGATGCGAGAACCTCAAATGTGGTTCCGAGGTCTTGGCGAAGGCTGGAGGCGACCTCGGCTTGCGATCCGATGCTCGAGGATGGCGCGCCTTGACAAGGTTGATCCGAGAGCTCGAAGCGAGGTTCCTCGGCACCGATGGTGGTGATGGTGCCGAGCGGGGTAGTGGTGTAGGGCGCGTCGTGGCCTGCGGAGAGGCGCGCCACAAGAGATCTCGTTGTGTCTTGGATTGCTCGAGTCCTGGCACGAGTGATGGGGCCATCCGAGCGAAGTGTGAATGCGTCGTCCTCTTGGCTAGCATCCAAGTCGGGGGTCGCATCACCCTCCCCCACTTGGTTGGAAAACGTCCCTGTTTCCTCATAAGCGGGTGCAACATAAGGGGAGAGCTCAACGACATTGAAGCTAGAGTGAACCGAGTGCTTGCCTTCGAGGTCGAGCTTATATGCTTTGTCTCTGATTCGCTCAAGGACCCGAAAAGGCCCGTCTCCATGTTGGTGAAGCTTCGTCTTCCTTGAATCCGGAAACCTGTCCTTCCGAAGATGGAGCCACACGAGGTCCCCGGGGTTGAAAACCATGCATTTCCGGCCCTTGTTGTGTTGTGCCTCGTATTGAGCGGCTCGGCGCTCCAATTGAACTCTAGTCCACTCGTGTAGCTTGCGGATGGCGTCGGCACGGTTGGAGGCATCGATGTTCTCGCCGTTCTTCAAAGGCCGAGTGGTAAGATCCATCGGAGAGTGAGGGTTGAGGCCGTAGACAATCTCGAACGGCGTCATCCGAGTAGCCGAGTGTTTGGACCTGTTATAAGCAAACTCAACAAAAGGTATTAGATCCTCCCACCAGCGTGGGTTATTTTTTAGCACCGTCCGAAGAAGGATGCCCAGGGTCCGATTGGTCACCTCAGTTTGACCATCGGTTTGGGGATGATAAGAAGTAGAAAAGAGTAATTGTGTGCCTAGCTTTCCCCAAAGCGTTCTCTAGAAATGGCTACAGAATTTCGTGTCTTGATCACTAACAATAGTGCGAGGCACGCCATGTAATTTCACGCCATGTTCAAAGAACAAGTTTGCGATTTCAGTCGCATTGTTGTTCCCTTTGCATGGCACGAAGTGAGCCATCTTGGAGAAGCGGTCCACAATCACGAAGATCGAATCTTTACCGCGCCTAGACATGGGAAGAGCCGTGATAAAATCCATAGAGAGATCTTCCCACGGAGTATCCGGAATAGGTAACGGAGTATAAAGGCCATGAGGTTGGAACCTCGATTTAGCAGTTTGGCACGGCACACAACCCCGGCAATACTTGTGAACGTCCGAAGCCATGTGTGGCCAAAAGAAGTGTTCACGAAGTGTTGCTAGGGTTTTGGCTATGCCAAAGTGGCCCCGGCCATCATGAACCTCTTTGAGCAACAGATGCCTCACAGACGAGGCCGGAATGCAAAGCTTCCCGGCTCGGTAGATACATCCATTGTCCAAAAAGAATGACTCATGGATTCGACTTTGCTCAAGGTTCTCCATGATCGGTTTAAAATAAGGATCATGCAAATACAATTCCTTAATCAAGGAGAACCCTAGCAAATTGGCCTGAAGTTGAGTCAGAAGGACATACCTGTGTGACAGAGCGTCTGCAACAACATTTTCTTTCGCTTTCTTGTGGGCGATAATATACGGAAAAGTTTCCATAAATTCCACCCACCGAGCATGGCGCTTGTTTAGAGTCGTTTGACTCCTAAGATAAGCAAGGGTCGCATGGTCTGTGTGAATAACGAACTCACTAGGCCAAAGATAGTGTTGCCATGTCTTCAGAACCCGAATAAGTGCGTACAACTCTTTGTCATACGTCGGGTAATTGAGAGTTGCCCCCGTTAATTTTTCACTAAAGTATGCAATAGGGCGTCTCTCTTGAAGGAGTACGCCGCCTACGCCATAGTCGGAGGCGTCGCACTCGATCTCAAAGCGCTTAGTGAAGTCTGGCAATTGCAAGACCGGAGTGCTACATAAAGCTTATTTTAAGGCCTGAAAGGCGGCCTCATGAATCGGCATCTACTTGATTGTGGTTGCCTTCTTGGTCAGATTATGGAGTGGCCCGTCGATGGAACTAAAGTCCTTGACGAACCGCCTATAGAACCCTGGGAGCCCTAAGAAGGATCGAACCATCGTCGGGGTTGTAGGGGTGGGCCACTCTCGGATGGCGCGGATCTTGTCGTCATCCACTTTCAGCCCATCCTTGGACACGACGAACCCAAGAAAATTCGTCGTGTCCGTGCAAAACGAACATTTGTCCAAGTTTACAAACAAAGAGTGTTCGCGAAGGCATTCTAACACCAACCTAAGGTGCCTCGCATAAGAATCTAAGTCCTTAGAAAAAACCAAAATATCGTCAAAATAGACGACAACAAAACGTCCTATATATTTACGAAAAACAAAGTTCATAAGCCGCATAAAAGTACTAGGGGCGTTTGTCAAGCCAAATGGAATGACAAGCCATTCGTACAAACCATGTTTGGTTTTAAATGCGGTCTTCCACTCGTCGCCTTCATGCATCCGGATTTGGTGGTATCTGCTCCGGAGATCGATCTTTGAGAACAAGGCGGCGTCGTGGAGCTCATCTAGCATGTCATCGATCCGTGGAATGGGATGTCTATACTTCACCGTGATCTGATTTATGGCTCTGCAGTCGACGCACATACGCCACGAACCATCTTTCTTCGGCACGAGGATCACCGGCACCGCGCAAGGGCTCAAGGACTCGCGGACAAATCCCTTGTCCAACAAGTCTTGAACTTGGCGTTGAAGCTCCTCGGTTTCCCTTGGTGAAGTCCTATAAGCTGCTCGATTTGGAAGGGAGGCGCCTGGCACGAGGTCGATCTTGTGCTCAATCCCTCGAATCGGCGGCAAGCCCTTCGGAAGCTCATCCGGCATAATATCTTCAAACTCCTGCAATAAAGACATAATAGAAGATGGGAGTGAAGAATTCTCAGACTTAATAACGGAAAGAAGGGGAACAAGAATGAAACAAGAAAGACTCCCCTGAATGGATTTTTCGACGTCCCGATGCCTAGCTAAGAGTAGACGCTCTTGGCAAGTGCCTAGCAAGGGTGGCTCGACGTCGGTGCTTGTCCGATCAGCTTCTGGGGCGATTTTTGGATATGTAGTAGCCCCTGGAATTTGTGGAAGATTGCCCCTGGAAACGCCGTGAAACTCGTCTCGTAGCTCCTGGAATCCGAGTTTTCGTGTAGCGACGGCGTGGTGCGCGGCGATGGGGGGTGTGCTCGGCGGTCCTTTGCTCAAATTGGTTTCCCCTGGGCGTTTTTTGTGCAGATCTGTTGGAAACTCAATTTTAAGGGGTTTGGAGCTTGGAACGCCGAGAGAAGCTTCAGAAATCTGTTTGAGGCCCTTTTTGTCGAAATCTGCGGCGTTCGGCGCGTTGCCGAGGCCTCTCGACGCAAACTGTCTGCCCTCCTCCATATTCTGTCGGCTTTTTGCTTCTTGATCATCACTGGACCTGTTTTTGGATGGATTAGCACCAGGAACGACGGTGGAATTTGCAGTCTTGCTCTCTGACGCCGCTAGCGTCTTGTTAGGCGCGCCGGTGCCGCTGTCGCTAGCCTTTTGTCGTTGTCTTTCGGCTTCATCCTGTAAAGCTTCACTAGGCGACATAGGTAAGAGAGTCACGCGCTTCCCGTGGTAATTGAACATGTAAGTGTTCAAATACCCGTCGTGAAGCACGCGACGATCGTATTGCCATGGACGCCCCAACAAGAGGTGCGTGGCGTCCATCGGCGTTACGTCACACAAAATAGAATCCGAGTATTGACCAATGGAAAAGTTGAAGATTACCTGTTTGTCGACCCAATCTCCTCCATCATTTGATATCCATTGAAGCTTGAATGGTTGAGGATGTGGCGTGGTCGGCAATTTGAAGTGATCGACAACCTTCTTAGAAAGGAAATTTGCACAACTTCCGGAATCAATTATCACACTCAACGAGACATTGTTGACCAAACATCGGGTGTGAAAAATTTGCTCGCGTTGGTCCGTGTGTGGTGCCTCGCGGACGCTTAAGGCGCGCCGAGTAACTAGGCCGAGCTTGGCCACGCCGAGGGCATCCGATGGATCACACTCGAGCTCGGCGGCGTCGATCTCATGCGCCACAACTTCTTCGTCGTCCTCACTGTCATATGGCTTGCCTTGAGTGGTGAACAAAACCTTCTTGTTGTTGGGACAGTTCCGTTGCATTTGGCCACGTCCCCCGCACTTGTAGCAAGCCCTGTCACGGGCTCGATCGGCGTTCGACTCGGCGGTGCGCGGTGCTGCTGGGGCTTTTGCATTCGATGCCTCGACCTTTGCTTTGGAACCTGTCGATGGGCTAGGCAAAGAAGGAGCAAACCGATTAGTAGATAAACCGGATTGACTAGAGTTAGACACATACCTTGAATTGGACCATCCCGACTTGGTGCGCATCTCTTGTTTGTGGATTTGCATGGCGGTGTGCACCAAGTTGTTGATGTCCTTAATTGGAAGGATCTCCAACCTATCTTGAATGGATTGCCTCAAACCCGAGAGGAACCTCGTCTTCATTACGGATGGTGACACGCTCATCCCCGCTTTGAAGAACATGTCTTCGAGCTTGGCAAAGTACTCCTCTGGCGTCATTGTTCCTTGTTTGATGCGCATGATTTCAATGTGCATCTTGTCCTTGTAATCGGCCGGAATGTACCTCTTCTTCAAGATATAGACGAGTTGATGCCACTCACGGATTAGGGGCTTGCCTTTTCGAATCCTTTCGGACTCAAATCGGTTCCACCAAGTCCTAGCGGCACCAATGAAGTGAAGCGTCACAACCTCCACCTTCTCGTCGTCTTCGTAGCCTAAATGTCGGAGCGTGTGCTCCCTATAACCACTCCAAAAACGAATCAGGATCATAAGAACCGGAAAAGTTTTTGAATTTTACCTTACCTTTACATCACGGCGTTGTTGCCGTGGATCTCGTGCATCGCGGTGATCTCGATAGCGCCGAGGGCTGGCACGCCGCGGTGAGTAAGCGTGCCTGTCGCGCCGATACCAAGGTTGTCCTCGATGTGGATCGTCACCCCCGTCGTCCGGATCGTCTCCACCGTAAGGCTTCCGAGGACGTCGATCGTCTCGATCCCTGTCGCGCCGTCCATGCGCGCCGTGCGTGCGACCCGAGCCATAGACTCGATCGTACTCAGTGCGATGCTTGGCAAGGCGCGGCGGTGGGATCCAATCCGAAGGCCGGTTGTCATGTTCTTCCGGATCCTGCACATTGGGATGCTCAAACGAGGATTCATTAGAATAATCCGAGAACTCATCGTACTCGTTTTCAAACTCCGAGAACGAACTACGAGCACTTTGATGCCCGAGGTCGTCCTCAACTCTATATTCGTTGGCGTCGTAATACTTGGCCCCATGCTTCCGCTTTGGGGTTTCGTACACATACGCCGGCGACTTGTTCTTTTTCTTCCTTTTGGGATCCCCACTCGTATGTCGACGTCTATACTCCTCATCGGAATATACGTCATACACTTGTGTGTCCCGATAATCTCGCGCCATTTGATAGCGATCCGCGGTCCGGGGACCACCATCGTGCCGATCATATTGGCGACTTTCTTTGATCGACTCCATGCGTTGCATGGTGCCGAATTGTGATGAAGGCTGGGCATGCTTCTTCCCCTTTGCGTTGGCACGAGCAACGTCCTCCGCAGACACGCCGGGCACGCCATGGATCTCGGAAGCTAAGCCATGCGGCTGTGGCACGGTGTGCTTCGATTGTGTTTGGCTCGCTGCCAAAAGGCGTTCGAGCTCTTCTATGCGCGCCACGGCTTCGGGGTTCCACGCCTCTCGATTTTGGGTAGGGTTTTGGCCCTCGATGGGGTTGTTGTTTCCACCGTCTCCCGACTCCGAAATTGTACCTATGGTAACACCAGTCATCGAAGCAAGTAAGAAGTTCACAAGCAACTAATCAAGAGTTACAGTTCGCTTAGTCAAGCCGACCCTTGTGTTCAAACCACACGTTGAAGGATTGGCAAGGCTAAAGGTCACTCAAACTTGATCAATGAATTGGATCCGAAAATTACAATGCAAGCAAGCAAGACAAAGGCAAGTTAGAAACCAAAAACGCAAGGCAAGCGATGATATGAATGAAAATTGCGAGATTTGTAAGCAAAAGTGAAGGATCTTGCCTTATTTTGGCTTGTGATCTTCACGAGATTTTTTTTTTAATCCAATCGACTAGTTACCTTATTTTGGCTTTATAGTCGAAGAACAATTTATTTATTTTTGAACAAGCAAGTCGGACTAGGTTTTCTCCTCTAGAACCGATTCAAGCAAAGAGATAATCAACACGCAATCAATCAAACGAAGCACAAGAGAAATTGGCAAAACAAGTCCTAAGTTCATGCAACTAGCAAGACAAAGCAACAACTTCACCAAAATCAATAGATCGAATGAGTTAGGGTACGGTTGATGATTTTTTTTTTTGAATTAATTACGAAGCAAAGAAAAAAAAATTTGGGACCCTAGATGGCGGATATGCGAAGTGGAGGATGAATATAGGGTTTGAATTGGCGGAAAGACGTGTGGGAATGAACTAGAAGGGTTGAACGAGACTTACTCAAACCTTGGCTCTGATGCCAGTTGATGCGTCCCTCGTTTGGGATGCTTCGGATCGATCGTTGGCTTGAGTAGTGGGTCTCAATTAGGCGTAGCGGAAGGCTGATTTTGGTTGTGAATGGTTCGAACAAACAATGAGAAACAAGAACACGAGAGCAATTGCGAGAGTTTGATGAAATAAGTGGGGCGGCGCAAGCACTAGGATAGAATTAAGGAGAAACCTCAACTTGAATTAAACCCTAAATGTGCGCTGAATGAAAACATATGCCTACGCCCCCTTATATAGAGAGGCGGCTGAAGAAAACACAAAGAAAACCTAAAATAGTGGCGGCGCGCCTAGGGCAAGCGTGCAAGCTTAGGCCCAACGGCGCGGTCCAAAAGTGGTCGACGCAAGGCCCATAATTATCCTTCTAAATGTGTAAAACTAACAATAGTAATGTTCCATAATAGAAAGTATGCATAAAAGTACTAAAAATGGATAGGTCGTCCGTGACCGTGCCGGGAGTGTCACGACAAGGCTATCGCGACGCTGGCAAGGCTGGGACTCGGCGCTGGCGAGGTCACGGTGCGCGTCGGGGCGCTGGCGAGGTCGCTGGCACGACGCGGGACGCTGGTGACGGCGCTAGCGAGGTCTCGAGGACTTGAGGTTCGTCGATGCTTCCGAGAACCTCAAGTTGAGACTCGATCCCGAGGTCCGATGCGAGAACCTCAAATGTGGCTCCGAGGTCTTGGCGAAGGCTGGAGGCGACCTCGGCTTGCGATCCGATGCTCGAGGATGGCGCGCCTTGACAAGGTTGATCCGAGAGCTCGAAGCGAGGTTCCTCGGCGCCGATGGTGGTGATGGTGCCGAGCGAGGTAGTGGTGTAGGGCGCACCGTGGCCTGCGGAGAGATGCGCCACAAGAGACCTCGTTGCGTCTTGGATTGCTCGAGTCCTGGAACGAGTGATGGGGCCATCCGAGCGAAGTGTGAATGCGTCGTCCTCTTGGCTAGCATCCATGACGGGGGTCGCATCACATGAAGTGTTGGAACGCCTAAATAAGTGCCCAAGTCTGAGGTCAAAGACATGTTTAGCTGGCTACTAATGTTGATCGCGAAAGATTGTACAACCGCTTGAGAGAACAAGATTGAGATTTTTTCATAATTGACCCTTTCACCAGATTGCCAACAAAAGAGGTCAAGACAAAACTGAATAATCGTTGCTTGAGATGAAGAAGCTTTAGCAAACAACAAGAGATCGTCCGCAAAAAATAGACGAGATAAAGGAACACCCCCAATCACGATCGGAGATCATAGACCCGCCTCTACATCAGATTGAATAATATGGGAGAGGCGTTCCATGCCCAAGACGAACAAATATGGAGAAAGTGGATCCCCTTGCCTGACCCCACGTGATGGATTAAAACAGCCTATAGCTTCCCCATTCCACAATACATTTGTTTTGCCATTAGTTTGACAAGCCATAATAGTATCAGCTAGATTTGAAGGAAAGTCCGCATCCATGAGAATTCCTTTCAAAAAAGACCAACTTACCCGATTATATGCTTTTGCGAAATCAACCTTGATTATCATCCATTTTCCGTTGTTTCCACGATCATGGAAAGTATGGAGAACTTCTTGGACCACAACAATATTATCAACAATTTGCCAGCCAAGAATAAAACTCGATTGCATGGATGAAACAAGGTCATCAATAAACGGTTTCAATCTCCACACAATCATTTTCGAACTGATTTTAAAGACAACATTCAACAAAGATATGGGTCGAAGTTGGGACGGGGTTACTGGTTGCTCCACTTTAGGCAGTAACACTAACAAGGCATCACAAAAGCTCGACTCCAAGATGTTCTGATTTAAAAAATTCAGCACCGAAGAAGTAACATTGTCTTTGATTGTAGGCCAACTTTTCTCGTAGAAAACGGCCAGAAAACCGTCCGGGCCAAGCGATTTAAAAGGACCCATTTCACGCAAAACATTCCACACCTCATCAGGCGTAAAAGGTGCGGTGAAAGAGTCAGCAAACCCTACGACCACAGGGAACCCATGATTGAACGAAAACGGCAACATGGGCTTTGTAGTGCGAATTAGTTCCTCAATATAGAGATCAACAAAAAACTGTATCACAAAGTGTTGTAGAGCAGGCTTCTCCACCACCCAATCACCATGCGCGTCCTGGATCCGTTCAGTTTTATTAGCCCGACGACGGATAGCTGTCGAGAGATGATAGAATCTTGTGTTTCGACTCCATCAAGATGGATCCTCCTCAAATAATGCATTACCTTTCGTGGTAACCTATAAGAAATAACAAGTAATAATGAGATAAATTTCAATTAACAAGTGCTCAAAAAAGTGATATCATCTAGGCTAAGGCAAATTTCATTTAAAATGATGGTAATAAGCCATATGATTTCAAATTCTTTTTGCACCCAATCTTCATTAATTGGGCTGCCCAATTGTAGAATGTGAGGTGGCACAAAAATAGTATACGGAGCCTCCATCTATTTGATGCACAAGTCGATGGTTAGTAACTTTAGATGATTGGTTACTAGGTATAAAATGGCAAACACAGTTTGGAAGATGTGTTTGAATAACTAATCAACAACAACATTGAGTATGAACTATTGAATGTCTAATGCTAAGATGTATTCAAGCAATGTATATTGCTATTCTTGTCATATCAAACTTGGGAAAGAGGCATTATGTGCTAGATAAATCATGTTTTATTAAGAGAAGTTGAAAAGTTAGTAGCAAAATGTTTCTCCAGTAACCCAATTGCATCTTGTTCTCTCGATCTCCTCTCTCAACACAAATAACAAGCCTACAAACTTACCCCAATTGAGAGTAATATTTATCAAAAGACATTTTATGTGTGTTATTTAAATGATGAAATGCCTCTGAGAAATATAAAATGTTGATCGATTACAATGCGAACTCAATTTGGGAGGTAATCCACAAATTTCATCTAAGAAACATCCTCAATGAGTATATTAATTATGATAGCACTCGGTATTATGCAATGCTTGTGCACCTTGATATCATCTCTTTGCCCTTTTGACACTATTTGTATACGTTATTTTGCCAGAATAATTAATCAACCAACCCCTTCAGGCCACATAAAACAATACTGACTTGTAGAGAACTTGGAGATACAACCCACTTCAAAGATATTTTAGTCACAAAATCTAACATCTCTAAAAAAACTCGTTTCATATCATTCCACGTTTTTTGCTCACAGAATCTAGCCGTTTGAAATATTTCGTTGTCATCCCTAAATTCTTGGGAAATTACAGCCGATGCCCTGATTTAGGAGAAATTGCCAGCCTTTGTCATTAAGGCACTCTCTCTATAAATATGTAAAGGGAACAAGGTCGGCGAAGCATGTGAAAATGTGACCATTGTGGGGTCCACTCTGGATGTGATAGCCACGTCACTTGACTTTTACTTTTCTACCTTCCTCTTCCTCCGCCTAATTAGCCGTTCATTTCAAGTTGTAAACGTGTTTTAACTTATTTAAAAATACAATTTTCACACAAATTAGGCCTAAATTGATAAAAATATCATAAAACTGGAAAAATTACAAAATATCCTCAACTTTAGAAGTAGTTCCACTTTATGCCCTTACACTGCAAATCATTTTATGAAATTGCCAGAATCCTTGACTAGAAGTAAACATTACGTCACATAAAGCAATTAGCTTAAAAACTCGGTGATTTTCTTAATATTAAGGAACAATCAAGGTAAAAAGATGAGGGTAAATATTGCAATTTTCCTGTAAGATGTAAAAGAAGTCGGTATGTAAAAAGATGATTTTCTTAATATTAAGAAATTGCCAGAATCCTTGACTAGAAGTAAACATTACGTCACATAAAGCAATTAGCTTAAAACTTGGTGATTTTCTTAATATTAAGGAACAATCAAGGTAAAAAGATGAGGGTAAATATTGCAATTTTCCTGTAAGATGTAAAAGAAGTCGGTGGTATGTAAAAAGATGAGGATTAAAATTAGTACTCCTCCACGCTGTGTAAAGCCCCCCCCAGAGGTGAGAACACTTATCTTGGTTGGCTCTCTCGGCCGGCGGTTATACTATATAAATATACATTTACAGAGTATATCTCAACAATCCCGCCTCGAGACTCTCCAGAAAGACTTTTCATTGATTTTTCAAGAAGCGATAGATATCATCGGAAATTGCCTGATTTTTATCTTCTGTGCGGAAGTGGTGGATTCTTCAGTTTTCTGTTTCTTTGTGGAATCGTATTCGTAGGTATGTACGCAAAATCTCCATTGTTTTTTTTGTTTTAATTTGTAAAAAGATAAATTTTCTTGTTTAGAAATGAATAATCGATTACGAGAATTTCGATTTGGGATTGGGATTTAGCGGAAGCCAGTTCCGGGGGTTATTGGCGGGTATTGAATCGTGAATCTTCTTTCGTCAACTGGTAATCGGAAAACATTGGTGATTCTGTTTGAATTTCTTGTCTCGCAATCCCAGAACGTTTGAGGAATTTTCGTCTTTTAGGGCTCTTGTTTTATTAGTTTCAGTGTATTATGATGTTTGCCATCTGGGTGTGATTTTTGGTCTTTTGTAGTCAGCAAATTGATGCAGTCGCTTCCATTTGGTAGACGAAACAGGCAAAAATACAAATGGCGTGAAACAAAATCTGATTGGGTTCTTGCTGGATTCTTTTGTTGTTAGCTAGGAGAAGTTTGAATGTTTTGAATTTGATTGGTTTCGTCTGGGTATTTCAAATCTATCAAAATCTTGTTGGCTTTAAAACCTGTTTTCCTCTTTTGAAAGTGCTTTCTTACCCGGTTTTCACAATCTCAAAGAATTGAAGTAGTTAAAAAAGCTCATGCTGTCATCATCAGAGGTTAATGGACATTAGCACCTTCTTTTTCCCCTCTTCTTGATTCGGTACACTTTTCCACTTTATTCTTCTTCTGAGCTTTTGATTATTCCTTTCTAATTCCTGTTCCTGTTCATAAAGATTTTTATTTTCAGGCTCATTTTTTTAATCATTGGATTGTATTTTTGAAGATCAGTTCTATCTGCCCTCTAAAGAATGATCTTAAACCTCCCATGGTGTGCACTCCACAAACAAGGATCAAATCCTTTGATTGGTCTTTTCGTTCGTGCCTTGAAATTTTGAATGAATGGTTAGGAGTGAAAAGTGCTATTTTGTTCTGCTATCACTTGAGCACCATGGTTGATGCTGTATTGCTGATTACTAGGTCTTTAATTAAAAAAACAAAGTTGTTAGAATCTTCTAGTGATCTTTCTTCATGATGAATACTTCATTATCTTAACTTTATTGCACCAAAAAAGTATTCCATTTTTATTCAAAAGTCTTAATTTAATTTATTCGTACCAATCACTCTCATTGGACCCCCTCCCTTTAGCCTAGTAACACTTGAATTGTTCAACTTGAGAATCTCTTCCATCTATATATCTTGATATCCTGAACCTGTGATTTTCTGTGTCAGAAGGGGCTTGTAGTTGAAAACTCCTAAATCAACTCGAAAATCCGTATATGGCTATAATGACAAACGGATTAGCGCAAGGATCTTTTCCTGATGAGCTGAAGCAACTGCTAGTGAAATTGGCTCAGAAGTGGGAAGATGTGGCTGACCCAAATGACATTGAAGTTAAGCACATGAGCGGGGCTATGACAAATGAGGTTTTCCAGATTATGTGGCCATCTGAGAAGATTGATAACCACAGGAAAGTTCTTGTGAGGATTTATGGAGAAGGTGTGGATGTCTTCTTCGACAGAGATGAAGAAATTCGCACTTTTGAGTACTTGTCTAAGCATGGACACGGGCCCCGGCTTCTTGGAAGGTTCCCTAATGGGCGTGTTGAGGAATTCATCCATGCTAGGGTATGTTAAAACTTAAAAATTCATGTTGAAATTACAAATTGATTGCTTTTGAGTTGATTTGGTATGTTTTAATGTTCTGGCTCTTGGAAATAATTAGGGGTATTGAGAAATTGGTTAGCCTTGATATACCTTTTTTCAGGCTTCTGTCATTAAGATATCATGGTTAAGCTTATTTGGTTTGGATCAATTCATACTGATAAAATCTTAAATCTTTGGTTTCAGACATTATCCGCAGCTGATCTCAGAGACCCAGAAATTTCAGCAGGGATTGCAGCTAAGATGAGGGAGTTTCACAGTCTTGAGATGCCTGGATCAAAGGAAGCAGTTCTTTGGAGCAGAATGAGGTATCATATACAAAAAAAAAAGGAAAAAGAAAATGAACTTATGAATGTTCAAAAGTGGGGGTGTTTCATTATCCTGTTTTGTTTGGATCAGGAACTGGGTCAAGAAGGCGAAAAACATGTGCTCAATGAAGGATGTGAAGGAATTCCGCCTGGCTCGTTTGGAAGATGAGATTCAGATGCTGAAGAAGGAACTGTCAAAGGATGGTACAGAGATTGGCTTTTGCCACAATGACTTGCAGTATGGTAACATCATGATGGATGAAGAGACAGGAACAATAACTCTAATTGTTAGTTATTCTTTGATATTTTTCATTTCAACTACATTCAATACAATAACATGGAACATGACAAGATTCTTGATTTTTCTACACATCTGATCTCCATATACCAGATACTCGGATGTTAAAAAAATACCAAATATTAATTTAGCTTCTCAAAGTTGATCTTGTCTTAATGTTGAATTGATACTCTTTCACAATCTTTTGCAATGATTTTTTCTGCACAAAATTTGGGGAAATTCATGCAAAATCACCCATAGAAGGAGATCTTTTTTAGGACCACTCTCAGTATTGTCTCTGTTAGCCAATCAGTACATGCCCTCTTTTTATAATTATCTGTTTGATGCGTTGATTTCTGTAACTTTCCCAAATATTACATCACAAGTTTCTATGAGTAAGCAAACCTTCACTTTCTGCAGGATTATGAGTATGCAAGTTACAATCCTATAGCCTATGATCTTGCAAATCACTTCTGTGAGATGGCAGCAGATTATCACTCTGAAAGACCTCACATCTTAGACTACAGCAAATACCCAGGTAAATTAAGCATCAAGTCCTTTCATTTCTTTTTGTTTTTTACATTTACATCATTGATTGAAATCCCTGCTAAAAATAATGAACTTAGCCTGCATAAATCTGACTAGTCTTCCAAATTTTGCTGTTAGATTTGGAAGAGCGTCAAAGATTTGCCCGTGCCTATTTGGGCTCATCAGGTAAGCTCAACACTTTGTTCTCCTGCATAATTTAGGAAGTTTAAAAGATAATAAAAATCAAGTTATTTTTATGAAATGAATATCTAATTCCTTTGGATCAAAAAATTTATTTTAACATGATTATATATGAACAGGAAAAGGACCCTGTGAATCAGAAGTAGATGAGCTAGTTGAAAGTGCAGAGAAATACTCCCTTGCAAATCATCTCTTCTGGGGATTATGGGGCCTCATCTCGGTATGTAAACTTCATCCATGAATCAAACAGTTGTTAACTATCTTGAAATCGAATACTCTGATTGCTTACAAAGCCAAGCTTCTTGGTCTGTCATCATTTGCAGGCGTATGTTAACAAAATCGAGTTTGATTACAAAGGCTATGCAAAACAGAGGTTCGATGAGTACTGGGAGAAGAGACGAATGATCCTTGGAACATCTGAGGACGCCCTTGTCCCTGAAGAGCAAGCATGTTGATGATGTGGGCAATTATCGTAGCTAAATACGTATAGTTTGTTAAATGTAGTCGAAAAAAAAGAGAAAAAGAAAGATGGGGCTAAATCTGGGTCCTTGTGAGAAATGTGTTGTGTAGATAGCATTTGGTTGGTTTGTGAAGCTATCTAGTTAGTTACTAAGGTGAATGCTCAGGGGATGGATCTCAGTTTTAGATTTTTTTCTTACACAATTTCTTGCTTATTTTTACTGGTGTTTGTAAATCAATCAGAGATTCTTGGGTTGTGGGTGGTGTCTCATGAACTGATAGCTTGAGCTTATACAAAGAAGATCATCACTTGTTAGATGAAATGACCAGTTTAGAATCTTTATTGAAAACCATGTGGTAATAATACATTAGCTATCATTTCACATGCATCTGTCTGAGTCAATTTTTCAATCAATAATTTGAGAAAATATGAATGAATTGATGTTAGTATGACAGGTATTATATAATATATATAGGTAAGATTTGTTTTTGAGGCAGGATTTGTCAATGGTAGGAAATGGTCCCTTGGGGGTGTCATGTCTAACTTGTCTAGCACATCTGCACATGCCATGACAAATTAAAAACAATCAAGAAATGGCTTTCGTAGCTTGGATTCTAGTGTTTGGTAAAACCTACTTCTCATGATGAATTAAAATTGCGGTGAAAACCGAACTCGTAGTTGATAGCAACTGATGATGATATAAAGCAAAAGAATAGTAAGAGTTCTAGTCGAGCAAGGAATCCTTCCTGGAATAATAAACAATCCTTTTCGTGTTGAAAATTTGTTCCACTTGGGTTTTGTACTATTTGAAAAGTGGCTGGTTGCTCAATAAATAAGGTGACTGGGAAAATTGTCAAAAACAGTACCTGGGATTGGAAAAATGAAAAAAGCTACTTTGAAGATGATTTGCTCAAGAGAAAAATGTAACGTTAGGGAGTAGCTTTTTGTAAACAATCATCTTGTTGAGTTGCGTTGAATTGTTTACAAAAAGTTCAAAAATGGCACTACAGTTCACGCCCTTGTGTATGTTGATCGAGGATGGGCTTGTGGTGATTTCTTAAAATGTAGAAGTTGGCGAAAAATAAAAATTGTTTGCAAAGATATACAAGGATATTTTGTACTTTTACTACTTTAACCTGGATGAACCAATGAAATAAAGTTGTGTGTGAATGTTTGCAAATAAATTATACTCCCTCCGTTTCACAATCCGTGTATTTTTAGCTTTCAATTTGTGTTTCACAATACATGTCAACCAACAACATTTTAAAATATATATATTTATTTTATTAATATATAAAATATTTTTAAAAAAACCCGTTGGGTTTGCGGGTCGACCCATAAACCCGACGAGTTTTTTTAAAAGATAATTTGGGGGTAAAAAAATTATTTTTTTGACCCCATTGACTTAGTCAAACGGGTCAACCCGCGGTTCGGGTTGCGGGTCAAATTACTTTTTTTTGTGGGTCGTGGGTCGGGTTGACCCGACCCGTTGAGCACCCCTAGTTTTAAATGAGTTGGTCTAGTGGTAAGAAGCATGGGATGATGATGTTGCAATGTCTAACTTAGGTGAAAAATCAAGTCTTATCATCTCTTCTACCAAATGGCCGAGCCGATCGACGCAAGCCAATTTACCTGATTCAGGCGCTTTTTAATTTATGTATAAAATCGTACTATATGAGTACACAAAATTTAATTTAGAAATTCAACGAAACTTATACAAAATACGAGAATTTAACTAGTTTAAAATCATTTTAAATCGACTAAAAACTAACTTCCTACCAACAAAAAATTAAATATTTACCACTCTAGGATTGAATATAGAGTAATTTGAAAACTTAACATTGGGTTGAGTTCCGACACGTAGCATCCTTGTATATGAGGCTACGAAGACTTAGGTCAATCTCCGACGAAATGGAAGAAACTCTAATAAATGATTTAGTGATAAAGTCTACGAGGGAGTTGTTCTCTCCAAAAATGTGGAAAATATTGATGCATTATACAATAGTTGGATCCGCCCTTGGCTGATTATAAACTAAAGTACTCCAATAAATGTGGAAAATATTGATGCATTATACAATAGTTGGATCCCTCCGTCCAAGTCTATTTGGCCTTTTAAACTCAATTAATTGTCTAGTTCTATTTGATCTTCTAGTTATTTTGTCCAATAATTTTCACTTTTACCCTCAATTAATTTTCACTTCATTGGTTAAAATAAAAAGGAGGAGAATTAATTATGTGTATTGATGATTTAATAGGAGTATTTTAGTAAGAATAGTGTTTGTCGTAATATTTGTGTAAAATGCTTAAAGGATAAATAGACTTAGACATATGAGGATAAAGGGGGTGACTTTTTTTTGTAAAAATTGATATAAGAGATGATTTTTTGCAATTTATCTAAAATAAGGGGTGATTTCGTATAAATGTGAATCTACTATATATATAAAAGTAATAAGGTTTGGAACCTTCTCATTACGCCACCTAGGATTTCGTCACATGTCGATTCTATATTAAGCCACCTCATATTTTTACACGTGTCATTTTCTTATAATTTAGACGTCTTTATAAATATTCCATGTCATAGTCCACATGTCAAAAAATTTCCATATCACTCATATATTATGTACACATCATATTGCCACATAATCTACAAATATCAATCAATTTTTAGTTTTTTTATATTGGATTACAATAATGTTTTTTTGGAAATTTATTTACATATAAAAATATTTTTTACCATATCTTTATGATCCTAACAACTCTCCAATATAATCTACCAAAAAAAACTCATATAAATATATACCGAGATCTTATCCTATAATATAAATATATACCGAGATCTTATCCTATAATATATACCGAGATCTTATCCTATAATATGTCAAGTCAATTTTATTTGCTAATCCATATTAAATGTCCCATTATTTTCATTTTTGTTATCAAAATATTTAATTTAGAATTACTCCGTATGTTTTTTTTACAATTTATATAAATCACCAATTCACAATTATTATTTATATTATATTTTTATTTATTAATATCTTTTTTTATAGTATATCTAAAAAAATATCGATTCATAGTCATGCAGGGCACGACGGAGATGACTAGTATATACAAAACGAAAAGGGGGTTTTAACACAAAAAAACTTATCAAGCTGACTTTCTCCAATATATATAACAATTTAGGATTTTCTTGCACCAAAAAGAAAACATAATTTAAGTTTCTCAAAAGTCAAAGCAGTATACAACTTAGGTTTAATGTGCTAATAATGGACCATGTTCTTCCCTCGATCAACAACCTTTCATTCGCTTATAGGGTAAATGATAGTATTATATTGTTAAAAAAGTTGATGCATTATTCAATTTATAATGTTTTTTATAAGGTACACTTTTGGTGGAAAACTATGGATTTGTGAACTAGCCGGTAAAATAAATCGGCGTATATTGATTGTCTTGATCACCTCATTTGAGAGATTGTATACAACGACGGATTTAGGGGGCGCGTGTTAAATTTCGGCGGGCCAATATGACGCGGGGGGTTAACATGTCTATTCATGCGCATATTTGCGTTAGGCCCAACACACAAGTCCGTGGGGTTCCATCCTAAAACCAATTGGCAATAGAAGGACTAATCCATGGATTTATATTGTGGGCAAGTTTTATCATAAATCCCGACGTGGGATAGCTTTTTTATCTCAACACGTCCCCTCAAGTGCAATTGTCTGACCCCGCAATAAGCAAGTTGCAACTTGACGTTCATGCCTTAAGGCTGGCTAGCCCATTAGACCAGGAATACGGACCAAGACCTAGTCTGGCTTTGATACCATGTTAAATTTCGTGGGGGGTGCACACGTTTATTCATGCACATATGCACGTTAGGCCCAACACACAAGCCCGTGGGGTTCCATCCTAAAACCAATTGGCATTAGGTGGAGTAATCCATGGATTTATATGATGGGTAAGTTTTATCATAAATCCCGATGTGAGATAGCTTTTTTTATCTTAACAGCGTGGGTGGGAGACCGCCCCCTGTTCGTTGAAATTTTTAACGAGTAAGGGGAGCAAGGGGAGGAGCAACGTCGTTGAGGGGCGAGAGTCCGGGACTGAGGGGCGGGCAGCGAAAATCGGAAGTGAAGGAGGAAGATGGTAATTAAGTGAGGTCGATCTCGAATTATCGATGTTGTAGAAGGCACTGAAGGCATGCGACATACCTAAAAAATGAAAGGAAGAAGAAGACAAGCGGGCTAATTTTATTTTATTTTTAAAATCTAGGCCCAATTTTTTTAATACGAGGCAAAAAGTCCCAATTCACATCAACTCGATAGAAAGAAAAAATTTGAGGGTTGTTGTTTCGAGTTTGACAAAGCTAGGGTTTTGAGTTCCAGCCGGAGCCAAGGTTCGCGCCTGTACCTACTTGATTGGCTTGCTTGAAGTCCGCCACCATCAAATCGATTCTAGATCCGCCATTGATTGTATACGACTTTGACTCTGTAAGAGATCGTTGTCTTAGGGAGACATGACTCCCCAAAAAACATTTTAATTTATGGATAGTACGTTATCTTTCAACAATTTGCTATTAACATTTGATATAATTCTAATAAATAAAATTCTTTTAAATAATTCTCAATCATTTGACAAGTTATTTTATTTTGAAAAGAAAATGCTTAGAAAGGTTGATTCAGAGAAAAATGTCATTCTAAAACATTTAAACATATGAGATCTTACATATCTAAAAAAACTGTCACTTCCAAGATGCCATTGTTATTATCGATCTTTGCAATGAAATCAGACACAAGATCAATTTCTTTGAAAGCATGGGTTCGATGATAAATTCTGAAACTCTTAAGAGAGACCAAGCAAGATATTGAAGCAATCACCTCCATCTCTCATGGATAGTTACACACACTATTGTTGATATTAATCAAACTAACCTTCAATCTTAATTTTCGAGATGTCATACTAGAAAAGCCTCCATGACTCTATGAACAATAAAAAAAGGTGGCTTTTTAAAGATTAAAATATAAGAGGGTAGTTTTTGAAATAAAAATAGTGGTTTCTTAAAAAAAGTTAAGTGATTAGATGATTTTTTTTAAAAATAATAATAATTAAGACACAATTGTTTTTTAGAAAAAAAACTTCTAAAAGTATGACATATGAGTGCTTAGGATATATTTGAACCGTGTCTTAAAATGTGTATTATCTTTTTTTCTAACATATTTTAGGGCGCGATCCAAACTGATCTTTAATGTATTTGAGCAAAAGCAAGTTAATGGATTAACCTATAGACTAGTGTTTCTCCCTCTAGGAGGAGGACGTCGGACGGAATTTATAAAACCTTAAGGTCCCAAACTAAATTTGAAAAAGGGTGTGGACACCTTACAAAATTTACAATATCTCATGGCTACGAGCCGCAATTTCCCTAAACTACGGTTATAATCTTCGGCCCAATATCCTGAATTTCCTAATCAACGACACAAGCCAGCGCAGTTGGGGACGCTTTCCGCATAAACATTCCAAAAGGCCAAAAAAAAACTCTTCACCCAAATTCGTCGTGTTCTTTCTGAAACTTCCAAATCTCTGAAACCGCCGTCTTCTAGGATCAATCCACCTTTCTCTTTTATTCGCATTGCAATTGTGTCAAACTACTGGAAAGTCTTCGATCTGCACAACTACTTCTCACTGTCTTTCTTGACAATTAAGGGACAGGAATTTGGATGAAGCGGAAGACGCGAGGGAGCGAATTTGGTGGGAAATGGGAGAAAGTTGGATTAGATATGGAGTTTGAAGTCGAAGACTTCGTACTGCTTTAGTGGAATTCGCAGCAACTGAGGGTTTGCTTTCATATTTTTTGTTCTTCCCCCATGGCACAGCGCGTTTATCAAGCTTGGAAAGGAAGTAATGTAAGATGATTTCTTATTCTTTGCAATCCGTGTTTATGAGCTCTTTCTGCTCTCATGTTTATCTGAATTCATCGATGTAATGCTTTATATATGTAGTTATCTACCTACATTTGTCAGATTATACGTACTGGAAATCCTTGAATTTCTAGGTCTGCTACTTTGGCCAATTTTTTGTTGGTAGTTGCGAGTATTTGAGTATCATTATTTTTTTCTGATAGATATCAGTTTTGTGCAGCATGTATTGAAGCATTAGTTCTCCAACATTTTTGGATTTTGAGATGTCATTCTGCTCTTTTAGGGTGTTGATGGATAGCAATGCTCAAATCTAGGCTGTTGGATACTGTTCTGCTATTTTAGGATGTTGATGGATAGCAATGCTCAAATTTAGGCTGTTGGATTGTTGCTAAGCTTGGAGAAACTCTGAGATTGGTGATCACTGTTTCTCTTTGTTTAGTTTGTCATGGTGATGCTTAGTTTTGTGCCTTCATTAACTGAAGACTAGCTAGATACTTATTATATCATTACTTAATATTACATCTTAAGATTTTTGTGGGAGGGATGGGGAAAGATTACAGCTCCTGATCCTTCTTTTTCCTTAACTGAGTGTTACTTTAGACCGAGACTCCAGAGAGAATAAGAATTTTGCAGCAATATAGCTGTAATTCCTACAAAGTCCCAAAATTGTGGGGCTCTGTATTGGGATACCTAGTTGAGTATTGCATGTGTCTTATTTTATATGGCTTGAGTTGAGACCTGTGACTTCGTTCTTCTTGGAATATTTGTATTCAAGATGCCTCATCAAAAGAATGCAATAGCTATGTTTATCTTACACTGGTGGTGTTTTATGTGGTTCATTATTAGTATGTAAACTCGATTTCTATTAAGATCCAGCAGGACCATGGACTTGGCTTTTTATTTTTCTAGTTTCTTCCTTGACTTTCTACTTCGACTTCTATGTGGTCTGTTATATTTTAGTCCATTGGCCGGATTAGCTTGTATGATTTGGCTTACAACTTCTGTGTTCGTTAACTGGTCCCAAACTCATACAAGTTGATGTATATGATTTCACACACCTAGCAATTAGCATATATCTTTGCATGCAAACGGTTCCGATTTCCAAAACATACCATGTGACATATGTTTGTACATGTTGGTGTTGCTACTGTTACTTTGGCCTGATTTTCTATTTAAAGTCCACATCTGAATTTGTCAACCTCTATAAATAAAAATGCTATTAATCATTTAAATGTTGTATCCATACATAGCATTTACCTGCTTTTATTCTATATATATTTTTCAGAGGGAAAGATGGGTATTTTGCTTTCTTTCATTTCCATGGGAGTTCAAAGCATAATTTAAGAAGATAACCATATTTTAGTGTCTGTAAAACGGGCATTATTTAGAGGTTGCAAATCATGTATTACCTTGTTGAAAGCTATGTAGTGAAACAATGGCTATGAGACTAGAATCATTATATTAAATGCAGATATAAGTGGTTATATAGCTGTGAAGTGAATTTATCAAGACATAAAGCTGACATGGTTGTTTATGATGAAACACTGAAATAGCTGCTGCTTTTGCTATTAAATTATTTGAGCCTTCCAATTCCTTATTTCTGTTGAACCTAAAAAATTTTCTCTAGCATTACCGAGATTTTCTTGTCATATCGATCATAGTATATTGAGCTAGTGTGTGACTCATGAGTATACAAGATAAGCTTCACCATAGAGAAAGCAAGCAAATTTGTGTGCGTATGTAAGGATTGTAGACTAAATAGATAGAGGAGGTGCATGTGTTGGTCGCTCCCCATCTTTGTGCTTGGCCATTTATGTTGCAAGGCTCACGATTTTTGTTGAAGGATCAAGCTCGGAGCCAATACATATCTCATCAACATGTACACTAGCTCCTCTTTTTTGTTTTTGTGCTCCATGGGTCCATGATGTATCATCCAGAACTTGTTACTGTAGTGATAAAATATGTTGTTTATATTGTTGTAGCATTATCCAGTAGGACTCAGGCTACCAATTGTTCAACTCACTTGGTTAATTGACTGAATTTTCTGACATATAGGATCTTAAAATCAAACATCTCATGAAATACCTCAAGAGTTATCAAATGAATTGGATGCATGTTCTGCTACTAAATCACCGACATTAGATACGAAATCACATGATTATAGTATCAATGGCTAACTTACTGATTAAAGTGGCATTTATGGATATTTTATCGATTAGTAATATTGGGTTCATATCTGTATTCTCTTTAGTTCTGTTACACTAATGAGGTCTTCTAGTAATTTAATCACATTGGCCATTTTTCTGCAGGTTTTTCTTTGTTGTGGACGATTGATATTTGGTCCAGATGCCAGATCTCTTCTTCTCACATTATTGTTGATTTGTGTTCCTGTAATTGTCTTCTGCGTACTTGTGGCATGGAACCTTCGCCATCACTTTGCAACACAAAATGCTGGATATGCAGTCATGGTGGTAGCTGTTGTGTTTATGATATATGTGAGTTACTTACATGACTACACCTTTGTCACCTTGCCTTTACTCTAGATCTTTGCTCTTGTATGTTTTACCACACAAGTGCACAACTACTCATGTCATTCTGATTGCAATGCACTAAAGTTTATTGTTATTTATATCATCGGCTTAGAATGGCTTTCCTGGCATATATTTTCATACTTTGCTTCTACTATTGCCCCAGTTTGATTGTCCTAATTTGTTTTAATGTGTTGTTAAGAATATGTTTTTTTTTTATACAAGCTATTGAATATTGGATGAATTAGAAATTTTGATAAAGAAGGCATAACTATTTTGGATGTTAAAACATGAGAAAACAGAAAAAGGGACAGTGAGTAACTTTTTCATTTTGTTATAGACATCCATATACGGTCAATACTGATTAGAAGCATAGGTGGTTTTTGGATCATTAAGAATATCCTGCTTGATATCCTTACTCGGCATTAGCAACTTTGTATAATATTCCTTACATTTTTCCTATGCTCACATACGTGACTTCAATCAAGATTTCCTATGTATTTTTTTATTCCTTTGGAAAGTTTTTTGGAATATATGTGTCTGTAATTGATCCTACATTTCAGTATTTCACAATAAACCTCCATGGTTGCATTTGGTTTGGGTAATTAGGCATCAAGTATTAAGTTGGGAGAATGTGGAATTTGGTATTGGGTTTGGAAACTTGATACCTCATATTTGATTGCTATTTTCTCTGATTTAAAATTCCCATACCCTTGGCAACTGGTTTCCTCCTTGATTATGGAACTGGGTTTGGATGGCAGTGTGGCACTTGTGTGGTGTACCAATTTTAAACCAATTCCTAAATTAAAACAAAACACCCATGATTTGTTCAACCCAACTCCTCATTCCAAATCCATAAGACCATAACGAAACTCAACCTAATGCCACCTATGTGGTGTCCTTTGGATTAGCAATATGGCATCATTCTCTTTTCATTATAGCTAAGCTCTCACCATAAGTGAGTTGAAACAGCATTGTTGTATTCAATCTGCTAAATGACCTGGGATTTGATGTAAATTTTCTTGTTGCATGAAAAGTAATGCTTAATATAGTTGCTTTGACTCTGCTTTGCGACATTGATTGCTTGGAATTGAGTCCAAATGAATGCTCTATTTTCGGATAAGAATTAAGTGAAACAAAACCCTGTAGTTTATTGCTTGCCTAGAGAACTTCTGGTACTTGTCTTAATTTTGATAAATAATTGCGTCGTTTATGGTTGGTTCAATAGGTTTTGGCACTTCTATTTTACACTTCAGCTCGAGATCCAGGTATAGTACCACGTAACACACATCCACCAGAGGAAGAGCTGCGTTATGATTCCACTGTAACTGAAGGTGGTGTAAGGCAAACACCAATCCATCAATTTCCAAGGACTAAAGAAGTTATTCTCAACGGAATATCAGTGAGGGTGAAATATTGTGAAACATGCATGCTCTACCGTCCCCCTCGTTGTTCTCATTGCTCCATATGTAACAATTGCGTGGAGCGTTTTGATCACCACTGCCCATGGGTGGGCCAGTGTATTGGGCTGGTATATTATTAAAATTGCTGTTAGTTTGTACTGATGTGGCATATGCATATAGCTTTTTTATTTTTTTCTTATAATTTTGTTTTCTTCCTTGCAGCGTAACTACCGTTTCTTCTTTGTGTTCGTTTCTTCTTCAACTCTTCTTTGCATCTATGTGTTTTCATTGTCTGCTTACTACATCAACATCCTGATGAAAGATTACCATCACACTATTTGGAAGGCGATGAAGCAGTCACCAGCATCTGTGATACTTATGGCCTATTGTTTTGTATCTTTGTGGTTTGTTGGTGGACTCACTGCCTTCCATTTATACCTTATTAGCACAAACCAGGTTAGTTGATTTCCATTGCCCAAATTTTTATGCTTATTGTGCCCCTCAAAGATCTCCTTAACCAATCAGCCCCTTAGAACTTTAGGACAGACGTATATTCAAGTACAAGGTCATACCAATGATCCTTTTCCAAATCAACCAATTTGAAAATTATATACAGAACTTAAACTGTTTTACACAATCAGGTGGTTAAAATAATGTGGTAGGAAATCATTTATACTTGTGTCGGTGAAGCAATTTTCACATCGTAGAAGCTAATTATGCTGTAGGTTTGACATGGCCGGTCTATTTTTTCTAGCAATTATGCTCGATTTTCTTGTTCTTATGAAGTGTGAAACTGTAAAGATAAAATTATTTGCAACATTAAACTTAGAATCTCAACATGGTTTTGTTATATATATCCTGATGTCATGCTACATAATTTTTGTTTATTACCTCTGTATATCTGAGCATTCTAACTACCGCCCCTCCTCTCTTCATCTTGTATTCTTCCTTTGTTTTCCTTTTTATTTACCAACTATCAAATTTCCTCACTGCCAACTATTTGTCTCCGGTGTTTGGGATTTCCTTAGCCATGAGTATTTTTGTAAATCCGCTCCTGTCTCAACAAATAAGAACCTGAACTCATTGGTCTGTCCTAAGATATCCTAATTTTTATCTTTCTATACATACGCATTTATCTAGAAACATAAAACAATTTTCCTATGCTAATATAATTTGTCCTTTTTCTCAGACTACATATGAGAACTTCCGTTACAGAACTGAGAGCAGGCTTAACATCCACAATAGAGGATGTTTGAATAACTTTAGCGAAGTGTTTTGCACAAAGATACAACCCTCAAGAAACAACTTCAGAGCTTTTGTTCCAGAAGAGACCCAACAAAGATCTTTCACCCCTCGACTTGTCCCGGTACCTGAGGTACAACATCCTGGGGATTTGAGAATCAAGGTAGAAGACGAATCTAGTATGGGTGGAGATCTAAAGAGCATTTCCCAACGCCATAATGATGGTATTGATGAGAACGTCTACAGCAGAGGAAACAATGTTCCTCACAATTCAGAGGCGGATTCTAGTTGGGGAAGAAGTGGAAGCTGGGAAATTGCCCCTGTGAACTCTGCCAACTCTTCTGCTGGTGGGAGTAGAGAAAACGCTTTGAATAATGCACATGATGTATGAAGAATTGGTAGATCAGTCTGAATATTTAATTGAAGAAGTAGAGTTGAGATGTTCTACACTGGGAGATTTGGGCAAAGTCAAAGTAACACTCCTTTCAGGTAAGAATTGAAAATGTGAATCCTGCTGCTTGCTTACTTGGGGAAAATTCTGGCTAGTATACTTACAAAGCAATTGATATAGAGAATATTTGAAGTTTGCCTCCTACTGTTGCTTATTTTAGTTTTTTTTTTCTTCAGTAGGAGTTCTTTTGTTTTCTTGTAATGGCACTTGTTAGGAAACTATTCCGGACTCCATTTTCCTGTGCTACTGTTATTCTTTTAGTGTAAATACAAATCATAGCATGTTCTGCTCTACACTTCTGCATTCTGACTCTTATGAACGCTGTTCTTGATCTCCTTGTCCTCTATCCTGCTTCTGGCTGGTTTTTTTAGTTTGGTCCTTATGAAAACTGATCAGCCGCAGATCCCGGCTGCAGAGTTGGGTTACTTGAGTTAGTTTTTGTTGCATATATAGTTTTTTTTTTGGGTTTCTTTCGTTGTCTGAGATGATATTACACTCTTGAGTTCATGCATAATACGTTTTTTTGAATGCATCCATACATTATAGCATCATCATTCACATTATATTAAAGCATCAGTTTTGGAGCTGAAAAGGCTCCACTGAAAAGGCCGTTGTAGAACTAAAATGGGTAAAGGCTAGCACCGTCTGATTTTTGTAAGCTCTAAGGAGTGGCGCTTGGAAATAGCATTGTATTGATCAGGCATTGGAAGATGGAGCTACTAAGGTATGGATCTTATAGAACTTGTTTTCAATTATTGAAATAAAATCTTCTCTCTGCAATAGAGTTCCAACTCGATTCTCTATCAAATCAAATACGAGCATTTTCCACTATGTTAGGTAAAAAGCAGCAAAAATAACACACATGTTACTTGCTGTGGGTAAAAATATATTCCCCCTATTATATCAGCAAGAATGTGAATGAAGTCTAACTTTAGCAACAACTTTTAATAACAAAATATTGAAAACATTTGTCGGTCCATGCTGTACTGGAATTGGACTTGGACACAAAACATCTCCAATTGTTAGACCGAACAAAATATCTCTAGTGTACAATTTTTAGCCGTCAATCTTAATCTCATCAAGGCTTCGATTTTTAACCTTCACCTCCTATTTTGTCTCTAAATTCTCCATTTTTACTATAAATAAATAATGGCATATAAATTTTTAATTTCTGCATTGTTTTTTTTCGTATTTAAAAATTAAAGAAAGAATATTGAATAAAAAAATCACATAAACCAAACAAGTGTCCACCGTAACACATGGTTCGAAAAGGAAGGGATTTGACTACATTACGGCCAAATTTTAGCATGGTTAAGAGAAGAACGAGATGGCCTTTTTGTTTGTTGCCCAGCAGGAGAAGGAGAAGCAATTCTTCGTCTTTTGTTGGTCATTCGGCAATGAAGGATACTGATCAAAATTGAGATCAAAATTGAATCACACCCGGATTAACTCCGAAATGGTGGACCCTTGTGATGCGTCGTGTGTTCAAGACCCTAATAATAACATGGTATCAGATCCTTCTTCCCATTCAGAAGACGCCGATTCGACGTCTTCGAGCAATTGGGAGGGTAATTGTGAAGAACATTGCCGGCCAAGGAAGAATAAGAAGAGGCGAAGGAAGATCTCCCATATTATCAAATACGTTATTGGATTTTCTTTTGTATGTTCCTTCACTAGTTCTCTCTCTCTCTCTGTATATATATGTGCACACGTTGAACGTCTCACCATGAACATTGCATATATAGCTTGATCACCATTCATGCATGCATATGTTTGCGTTGAAATCAAGGGTCAGAAAACAATTTTGGAGAATAATGTGTTTGATTATTCTCTGTGTTTTTTTTTATCAAAATGTTTTATGCCTTACATAGTTACATGTAGTGCATGCAATATATAAGCTGGCCGGATCATCATGACAGGTGTCCTTCAAATTTATTAGTAGATTTTGCTTATATGAAGAGAAAAATTACTTAGCAAGTGTTTTAATTTTTGCCTTCTAGCTAGCTATAGCTGACTTTGAAATTCTTACAATAAGCTATCCATATGGTATTTTTCGTCATTTTTTTTTTGTTAGGAAAATTTGTCTTATCAGCTATCCCAAAGATGTTAACCTCTAAGTTGTTACTTGTAATGCTACAATTAAGTAATTAAGCATTAATCTTTCTTTGTTCAACTACAGGTGAAGAAATTAAAGGGGAACAAAAAATCTCAAAAGCAAAGGAGCAACACCAACGATGACGACAAACCTCCTCTACCACCAAAACCAACCACAATTCACAGCCCAAACTCCCATCACTCCCCATATCAATACCAAGACCATTCCAAACCAAACTCTGCCAACGAATCGCCCTACCGATCCCTCAAAGCCTCGCCTTTAATGCAATGCAACTCATCTTCCTCCTCGCCTTTCCCTAGCTACAACTCTAGGACGTCCTCAACCCTAGAGAGCGACTCGGATAACGTGGAACCAGACGGGGAATCAGCCATGGCCACGTCATCCACAAAAAGGTTGTTCGGGATGCAACACGTCATGCTGATAATCAGCCTAGCGGCGCTCGTGCTCTCCGGCAAGGCTTGCGCCATTTTGTGCACCATGGTCTGGCTGGTTTTGATCCCGCTGCTGGCGTCACGGTTTAGCAATGGAAGCCGCCAGAGGTGGGCCCGCCTTGGATCAGGAAAGAGCCTTGATCGTCAGAAAGTGCATGGCTAGTTTTTGATATTACTACGATCGAGGTTGAATTCGGGTGCGTACGACGACGCCGTTTTTAGCATTTTGGTCACGGCTGCATACAAAAATATATTTGGGTGCATGAACGTACGTGGATTGATTACCCATATGAATTGCATTGTCATGTAAGGTAAAAAAGGATGGAATATATATATTATTTTTATACAATACAGGGTTAAGATTAGATTAGGAAACCTAAATTACTAATTTTGCTTTGGATTTTGAAAAAAAATTAATATGTGTATTAACAAAAGATGAATTGAAATCTTTGACCAAAAATAGAGGTGTCTCCAGTTCCAGTTCCACCCACCCATAAAACCGGGAACCCTCTGATTCCTCGGTTCGGTTCCGGGCGGTTTCGGTTCGATTTCGGTTCCAAACCTTTAAAAAATAAAAATAAACGTTGAAAATGCAAAATCGCGACCACGATTTTGGAGCCGCGATTGCAGAATAGCCGGTTTTCCGGTTGCAAGGAACGTGGAACTGAGACCGGAAGCAGCCAACCCCCTATTATTTCTGGGGATTTTTCGGTTTGGTTCCCGGTTTCAAATGAACACGTAAAAAGAATATTTGAAAGACTATGAATGGAAAAAGATTATTGTTGCAACAAGGAAAAACAAAACCTAAGTATGCAAAATACAAATTATTATATATATAATGTTGAATTATTTATATGCATCTACAACCAAAAACAATTAACTATCTAAAACATTAAATTACAAAATTGTTTTTGCTATCAATCGTAGAGATTATCATCTTCATCAGCTCCCGCCGGTAAGGGAGTCAAGGACTTGGACGACGCCGCCGCTTCTCCGCCAGCATCGGAGAACCTGAACTCGCTTCCGAAGCCTCTAGATTGTGTTGCAGCGTCTGAGCAAACGCCGTGTACTTGCGCACATCTCCATCGCTCACACTCCTCCTCGCGTACTTCATCGACTCCTCAAAATGGGCCCCGCGTATTTCCGCCACGTCATCCTCCATCTCCTCTGAATCCTCCCTTTTCCTCTTCTCCCTCTCAATTTCCTGCAAATTCATACCAAATAATTAGGAATCCCAAACACAAATCCAAATCAACAAAAAAAAAAATTCAAAGATAATCGTTTAATTGATGCTCTTACCTTCTCAATCTCCTCTCGAATCGCGTATTTGCAAGCGCGCTGACAGATCTCCGTAATGTCGGCGCCACTAAACCCTCGAGTGTACTTCGCCAGAGCTCCTAGATCAACATCCTTCGCAACAGGTGATTTTACCAAATTAGCCTTGAAGATCTGTAGACGCGACTCCTCATCAGGGAGAGGGATGTAAATCAGCTGATCCAAACGGCCAGGCCGTAACAGAGCAGGATCAATAATGTCAGGCCTGTTCGTCGCCCCTATGATGAACACCGTTTTCTTGGATGACAAGCCATCCATTTCCGTCAAAAGCTGGTTCAGAACTCTATCTCCAGCTCCCCCTGCATCTCCTACGCTACTCCCTCTCTGTGTGGCGATGGAGTCGAGCTCATCGAAGAAGAGGACACAAGGAGCCGATTGACGAGCTTTGTCGAACAATTCTCTTACATTCGCTTCGCTCTCTCCGAACCACATTGTTAGTAACTCTGGTCCTTTGATGCTGATGAAGTTTGCTTGGCATTCGTTTGCGATCGCCTTCGCGAGAAGCGTTTTGCCGCATCCGGGAGGGCCGTAGAACAGAACTCCCTTTGAAGGTGACATCCCGAACTTCTCGAATTTCTCAGGATGCTCCACTGGATATTGTACAGTCTCTTGAAGCTCCCTTTTAACATTCTCAAGGCCTCCAATGTCATTCCATGATACATTGGGCACTTCCACAACCTGTCAAAAGAATGTAAGCGTCAAAATTTTCCAATAGAAATGAGAAATTGACATTGAATGAGGCATAAAGAAACTAAAATCAACTTACGGTTTCGCGAAGCGCAGACGGATTGCTCTGGCCTAGAGCGGTTTTGAAGTGTTCATCAGTGACAGCCATGGAACTAATGATCTCTGCGTCAATTGTATCATCTTCAAGATCAATCACATCCATCTTTTCTCTAATACACTGAAGTGCAGCTTCAGCGCAAAGAGCAGCCAAATCAGCACCGACATATCCGTGTGTTTCCTTTGAAATCTTTTCCAGATCAACCTAACACATTTTAAACAAAAAAGAACAATCAGTTACTGATGATCTATATAATCCAGACCTAAAAAAACTTGAGAAATCAATTCGAAACATACATTTTCTTGGAGCTTCATCTTTTTGGTGTGAATCCGAAGAACCTCAAGCCGTCCAACTTCATCAGGGACACCGATATCAATCTCTCTATCGAATCTCCCGAACCTCCTCAAAGCAGGATCAATGCTATTGGGGCGATTCGTCGCCCCAATCACAATAACATGAGCTCTTGACTTAACCCCATCCATTAACGTCAGCAACTGAGAAACAATCCTCTTCTCAACCTCTCCGTTCGTCTTGTCTCGTTTAGGAGCAATCGAATCAATCTCATCAATAAAGATAATAGACGGCGAGTTCTTCTCTGCTTCCTCAAACGCCTTTCTCAGATTACTCTCACTTTCTCCAGCCATTTTCGACATGATCTCTGGACCGTTAATGCACAAGAAAAAGGCGCCAGTTTCATTGGCAATGGCCCTTGCCAACAAAGTCTTACCAGTACCAGGAGGTCCATAGAGTAGAATTCCTTTAGGTGGCTTAATCCCAATTGATTTGAACAATTGAGGGTGCCTTATTGGTAACTCCACAAGCTCTCTGATTTGAGCCAATTGTTTTCGGACTCCACCAACATCATCATAACCGACAGCATCTAACTTGTCTTCGTCTTCTCGTTTCACAGCCTCGCCTTCACAGTAAATCTCGGTATCTGGACTAACAATGCAGTACTCTGGAGGGTCTGTCTCCATGATCTTGAACTCTACACTCCTCATTCCTCCTCTTACTAGGAAAAGATCGCCTTTTCGCACTGGACGATAAGACTCCGTGAAATAAGCTGCAGAAAGTAGAAGTTTTGTTTAGTTAGGTTATTGGAATCATCATATAAAGCATGTTAAGACAGTTGAACATGATTTGCTTACGTTTAATGTAGGCATCAAAGAGGTTTCCTGTAAGGCCTTCAATTGTGTCGTCAATTGGAAGAATGTGCACGGCTTTCCCAAATTTTACATCTGGACATAGGTGAATTGATACCATATCTCCAATTCTAACCCTGAGATTTGATCTGATGACTTTGTTCATCTGAATCTTGGATTCATCACATGATATGTCAGAAACGGCAATGCAGATTGTATCCTTTCTTTTCTTTCCCTGTTAATGACAGGCCAATCAAAACAAAAGATACATATAGATTAGAATTTTGTTATTATATTATTATGTTTAACAAATAAACATGCTTAAGGGTTTAATTTTTCCAAGTGGATCAATTGTTTACCCTTTCAACTATGCAAATTTGTTGACATAAGAGCATCAAATATTATACAAACAGAACATATTGAAGGATTTAAAGGTATGATTTTTTCTTGAGAAAGACAGAAAAGAGGCATCTACGAAGCTTCCTAAGGGATAAACTCTTTTCAACTACCTGACCTAATAACAAATTATAAGTTATAAGTTATAACCATCATGAAAGAGTAGTTCCACAATCAGATAGAGTAAAATCTCTTATTCACGTACATAAGCAATCACTTTCATCATGACCACCAAATCCATAAATTTAACGCATAAATTAATTTTTTTTAAACAGAAACTCAACAACGATTTTGTGAATTTTCTCTTACTTTCCAGACCAACAAACTTGTGAAATTTCTTTTGAACTCGTTTTATTTAAAAAAGTTATGTTTTTTTCGTTTGTCTAAAGATCGCGTGGTCCGAATACTACCTTGATCAAGACAGTATCGCCATTGAAAAGCTGAAGCTTTTCCATGATATCAGGATGAAGACAGACTACGGAATTGTCGTCGTTGATAGCATCATCGACGATAAGGCGGTTGAGAGCTTTCTTGCGCTGGACAAATTCAGGTTGGCTCGCCATTGCTGAAAATATTCTTCTTCTTTTTCCTTGTGATCGACGGTTTCAACAAGAGAGAGATTTGAAGAAGAAGCGTAGAACTAACGAGTAAATATATAGGCAAATTTCTAGATGCCTTTTATAAATAAGGAAAGATATCTATATGACAATATCTTTGGAAAGATAGATATCTATATCAATTACATGCGTCGAAGCTAAATCTATCTATAGAAAGATATCTATCTCGCGGTATCAATTTCTACACTATATTACGCCACGTCACTTTTATACTAAAATAATTAATTTAAAATAATTAATTGGATTATAAAAATTAGTCGAAGTCGAGTGAAATTCATGAAATAATTTTACTAAAAATATAAAATACATATATATAATATCTTAATTAAAATTATTTAGATCTAAAAATTATTTTTTTAGATCATACTCCATATTTCAATTGAATATATTTTTAAAAAATATCATTATTTATTGAGATTTGGCCTTAAATTAAGATTAATACTAGTATGTATTCGCGTACCTTGTACGGGTTTTTCTTAAATAAAATATTAATAATAAAATATTTTCAAATATATTTATCATCTAATAAAAAATAATCAGGTAAATTCTTAAATATAATTTTTGTTATGATATGCGTAAAAAGATAAGGCAATTATCATATAACTAATCAATATATTTTCAAATAAGGTAATAAATGATTGGATTATAATAATAACCAAATTGGCAAGCAGATTGTTAGTAATATAAAAACTATTCAATTAGGATATCTTAGTTAAAAAATGATTCTATCTAAAAATAGAATAAATATTCTAGAATTTGTATGATAGTATTAAAAAAAAATCCTAATGATCTTCATATCTATTATATCCAAAAATAAAAGATTGTTTAATAATGAGATTTTCTATCCTATATTCTAAAAACATGATTAAGAATTTATCATATACAAAAATAAAAGATTATTTAAGAAAAAAAGTGGTGTGGTCCAATCTAAAAGTGACATGTGTTGTTTAATAATTTTTTAATCTCCGCTTTAGGTTATAATTATGATTAAAATATTAATTTCACTTGAATGGAACATTTTTAAATATTTTTTATTTATTTTTTAAGACACCAATATAAATAAAATATTTGATTTTTATAAAGATAAAAATAATCAGGGTAGACTATCTAAAAAATAAAATATAATTTATTAAAATACGAAAAATCTTTATGCACAATTTTTTTTCCGGGCGCACAAAAAGTTTCTCGCATCATGAAGCGAGACACTTCATGAAGCGATTCGCAAATAGATACCCGCTAAAGAAATTGAGGATCCAGTCGAATTCCTCTCGCTTCATAAAGCGTGTCTCTTCGTGAAGCACTCCACTTCACGAAGCATGAAAAACCCGCAATTAGAAGCGCTAGAACGTCTTCCCTTTCCTCCACCAATAAACTCGCATGTTTGCCTCTTGAAGAAGTCTCTATAAGGTCTTAAGCAGGCTTCTCGAGCCTGGTACCAGCGATTTGGTTCTTATTTACATCGTTTGGGTTTTGTCAGCAGCAAGTGTGACACTTCTCTTTTCATCTACAGGAGGAGACAATCTCTTGCTTACTTATTACTTTATGTTGATGATATAACTAGTTGTCCCCGTCGTGCCTTGCACGACTATGACTCGATTTTTTTAGATATACTATAAAAAAGCGTTATTAAATAAAAATATAATATAAATAATAATTGTTAATTGATGATTTATATAAATTTTATAAAAATCATAATTCTAAATTAAAGATTTTGATAGAAAAAAATGAAATAATGGGACATTTAATATGGATTAGCAAATAAAATTGGCTTGGAATGTACGTATATTATCAAAAAAAAACATTACTGAGAAACTATAATTGAAAATTACAATTGTAATTGGCTAGATTTGTATGTAAATTATCATAAAAAATCAAAGATAATTGAAATTTAAAGATTTGGTAACAAAAAGATTCAATCCTATCTAAATATCATAATGGGACAAAAATATAGATTAACAAAAAAAATTGATTTGATTTGTACATAGATTGTAAAACCATAACTTATTTTTTCTATATATTTATTATGATTCATTTTTTTAACATCGTAACTCATATTGGAAAAGTCAAAACAATGATAAAGTTGTTAAAATTATGTTAAGATTATCTCTAGACATATATATTCTAATTTTTTTTTTAAAAATATGTTAATTGTTAAATTTTATGTTCAATTTATACGTTATGTACATATGGTCATATGGATCAATAACAATTTATTATTAGTTTTGTAATTTAAAAATATTATAGAATAAGATCTTGGTCTATATTTATGTCAGTTTTTTTAGATTATATTGGAGAGTTGTTAGGATCATGAAGATATGTCAAAATCTTATCCTATAAGATACATAAAAAATATTGTTATGCCAATTTCATGGAAATTAATTTTTACTAACCAGTTTTTATTTTGGTAGAAAATAGGTTAACTGTTAATTTTATTGTTCAATATATTCGTTATGTACGTAAATATATGATCATATCATATATATGGATCATTAACAATCTATTATTAATTATGTAGTTTAAAAATATTATAGAATACGATCTCGGTATATATTTATGGGAGTTTTTTTGGTAGATTATATTGGAGAGTTGTTAGGATCATAAGTATATAGTAAAAAATATTTTTACATGAAAATTTCTCGAAATATCTAACTAAATTTCCAAAAAAAAAACATTATTGTAATCCAATATAAAAAAAAATTATAAAATTGATTCAGATTTGTAGATTATGTGGCAATATGATGTGTACATAACATATGAGCGACATTGAACAAATTTGACATGTGGACTATGACATGGAATATTTATAAGGACGTCTAAATTATAAGAAAATGACACGTGTAAAAATCTAAGATGGCTTAATATAGGATCGACATCTGGCGAAATCCTAGGTGGCGTAATGAGAAGGCGCCAAACCTTATTGTTTTTTATATATATAGTAGATTCTCACAAGTTCCTCTGATTGTCTGCGCTATGAGATTATTACATTGCTTGATAAGGAGTTTACCATGTCTCATTTGGGACCTCTGTCCTATTTTTTTGGTGTCACTGCTCGCCGCACTACCGCTGACTCGTTTCTCTCCCAGGAATCCTATGCGCATGAGATTGTTGATCGTACTTCCATGTCTTCCTATAATCCGACCATTACACCTATTGATCCCGATATTAAACTGGGTGTCGAAGCTTGACCTCTCGGGTTCGCGATCCGACCGTGTACCGAAGCCTTGTTGGGGCACTTCAGTACCTCACCTTCACTCGGCCTGATATATCTTATGTTGTGCAACAAGCATGCTTATTTATGCATGATCCGAGAGAGCGTCGTTTTGTTGCCCTCAAGCGTATTATTCGTTATTTGCACGGGACTACTTCTCTTGGTATTACTATATCCGCTTCCGCTTTACCACTTGCTCTTGTTGCCTACACTGAAGCTAATTGGGTTGGGTGTTCGGATACACGTCAGTCTACATTTAGTTATTTGTCTTCCTTAATGACACGCTTGTCTCTTGGTCTTCCAAACGACAATCTGTTGTCTCTCGCTCTAGTTCTTAGGCTGAGTATTGTGGCGTTGCTAATGTCGTGGCAGAATGCGCTTGGCTTCGCAATTTGCTTCTTGAACTACAATGACCTATTAATCGTGTGTCTCTGGTGTACGCGGACAATGTGTCGGCTACATATTTGGCCAACAACCCAGTCCAACATCAACGTACCAAACATATTGAGTTGGACATTCATTTTGTTTGGGAGAAAGTTGCTTTAGGCCATATTTGGGTTCTTCATGTACCTTTCAAATATCAATATGCTGATTGCTGACATTATTACAAAAGGGTTACCTAGGCAATTGTACTTAGATTTTTGGGAGAGTCTTATTGTGTTCAGTCTCCTCCTGTTTCGACTATGAGGGTGTAATAGCATATCTTGTACCTAGCTTGTCTAACAAGTAACCTTCTTATATATATTGCACATAATAAATAGAGAACATAAGGAGAATTTTACCTTATCCGCTTACAATCTATTTACTTTTTTTTAATGTAACGTGAAATGTTTGCACAAATTATACAACTTTCACACCACCCATTCAACTCCCATTTTTTGACATTATGAACCTTATCTTATCTCAACAACATACAAAGTTCTCCCTTAAAAAATTTATCCAATAAATACTTCTATTAAGAGAGAAGATAAAAGAAGATTTTCATGGAAAAAGTTTATGAAATTTTACTATATTAATTTATATTTTTATTAAAGAATGTATGTATTAAAATGTGTAGATTTAAATATTTTAATTTAAAATTTTATAATAATTTTATAATTAATTACCTACCTTTTAGTAGTATGTAATTCAACTGTAATTTATAAAAATAAAATAAATAAAATTCAAATTTGTATATACCCGTATATGAGTATATCGGTATATGTATGTATATCATAATAAAATTATTCTAAAAATTAAAATATTTTCTTAATCTTCTAATGAAAAATAAATATTAAATTAATTAATTCAAATTAAATTAAAATCTTAGTAAATCTAATTCATTTTGGTCAAATAAATGTATTTCCATTTTTATATTGATTTTCACAAATGTTGAAATATAATAAGTATGTAATGACTTATATGAAAGAAATTAAATTAAATATTTATAATTGGTTATTCATCTTATTTCAAAGACTTCAAATTTTCTTATTTAAAATATAAATAAAAATAAAAAATTTATCATATAGAATGCATATGAAAGATAAAATATCATTGTTGATTATTCACAATTTTATATGCATGAGAGCCACGTTAATTAAATCTCAAAACAAATCATTAATAGATTAAGTAAGTAAAATTAAAAAATACTTCAACTATCAAATTGATATTGATATGTAATTTCTATACATTAAATTGGTATTTGCCGATTAAATGATCAAATTATTTATATAGTTACGATTTTTAACATCTTGTTTTTTTGTTATACTAAATATATTTATGGTATTTTATATGTAATTCAATTGAATCATCACATTTTTTGATTTTCAAAAACCAAAATATTTAATTTATATAAGCATAGAATACAAACTTTGTCCCATCCAAAGGACGTGTTTAAATTATCACTATCGATTATTCACGATTTCATATGCACGAGAATCACATTAATTTGAATCTGAAAATAAATCATTGACAGATTAAGCAAGTAAAATTAAAGTAATACTTCAACTATTAAATTAAGATGGATAAGAAATTTCTATATCTTAAACAGGTATGCACTGATGAAATGATCAGATAATTTATATAATTACGATTTTTAGCATTTTGTTTTGTTTGTTTTACTATAAATATTTATGGTATTTCATAATGTATTTTATTTGACTATAAATCAGTATGCTTGATGACATGTTTTGATTTCTAAAAACCTGAATATTTAAATTATACGGAGTATAAACATAGAATACAATATTTGTCTCGTCCAAAGGACGGGGTTAAAACTCTAGTATTGGATAATTTTTGGGCTTTGATTTACATATGGCTCTTAATGATAAAATAAAGAAGGCTTAATTTTCAATGTTTAATTTTTAAACTCGATCATTTTAAGAAATAACGACTACATGAAAAATTGGTAATTAATTCTTAAAATTTTTAGAGGCGATCATGAAATATAAACTCATGAAAATTTATCCATATAGTTTGCTCTCGCAAAGATCATAATATCATCTGCAAACACCAAAAAGGGGATTATTGTTCCTCATTTTGTTAATTGAATTCCTAGAGGGTTCTTTTCCTTTACGCTCTCTTGAAACAAGTACATCAGCATAGAGGATGAACAAGAAGGAGGATGGATCACCTTGTCTAAGTCGTCTTTAGGAAAAAATATGGTCGGTGGGTCCGTTGTTAACTAGGACTTAGGCTGTGTTCGGCATAGGTTTGTGGAGGTTTTTAAAGGTTTTCACTATTTAAAACCTACTTAAATACGTGTTTGGCACAATAAGGTTTTTCACTAGGTGGAGGTTTCAACATGTTTTTGAGGAGGTTTGAAAACACAAAATTGAAACCTTTATATAGATAGGTTTGAAAAAAATTTAACAAAACTTTTTTATTAATTATTTTCATTAATATTCTTTTTGGTAGTTTTGAAATAAAACCTACTCAAAAACCTTATAATACCAAACACCAAATAAGGTTTTAGGAGGTTTTAAAAAATAAAACCTACACCTACCTAAAAACCTACACCTACCCAAAACCTTCTCAAAAACCTACACCTCCTTAAAAACCTTGTTTTACCGAACAGAGCCTTAGAAAGAGACCATTTTAATACACTCCTCAATCCAACTAATAAACTTGTTACATAAGCTAGCCTTGACTTCTTAGGACTTCAAGCACAAAGGCCATTCAATCTTTTCATTTGTTTTTTCCATGTCCAATTTGATAGCGATAAGGCCTTGTTCCCCTCTTTTTGTTCCTAAATGAGTGGAAGATTTTATTGGCGGTGAGGATGTTTTCATGAATGTTTCTATTCATGACAAAGGCCCCTTGGAGCGTATGTGTGCATTCTGCCATTGTTGATTTCAATCTCTCAGTGATAATTTCAAATATGATTTTGTATATTTTGTTGCACAAGCTTATAGATCTATAGTGATTTGTTGTTGTTGGGTTATCAGCTTTTGGTATAATAGTAATAAATGTATGGTTCAATTGTTTGAGTAGTCTCCTGGAATGGATAAACCCCTTAACTGCTTTGATAACGTTCAGTCTTAGGATGTTCTAGTATTTTTGTAGAAGCCATACGACATTCCATCTGATCTAGGGAATTTATCCGCTTCGATGTAGAACAAGCTTATATGCCTTTAGTGATTTGTTGTTGTTGGGTTATTAGTTTTTGGAGGTTTTTTTCTTCCGTTATAGTTCACTTGATAATTTTGGTGTCCTCCTTAATTAGTCCTTCATTTGTTTCTTGTTTTTTTAATCTTCTTTCGAAGTCCTTTTAAATCTTCCGTTTAATGTTTTTTGACCCATAATTAGTGTCTCTTCTGTCGTGTTCGTCGATTTTATGATTTTTCTATTTCTTCTGTCTGTTGCTATTCGGTGAAAGTATTTTGAATTGGTATCCATATTTTTAATGTGTTTATTACCTACCCGTTGGACATAGTATGTGTGATGGAATTCAAGTAGTTTTCTTTTTTCCTGCTGAGATTTATCTACTTGATGTTTTTCGTTTGGTCACTCTCTTGTAATTGGTCTTTTTGTAGTTGGACTAGATCACCTTTTATCTTTTTGAGTTGTTCAAAGACGTTTCCAAATGTCCTCTTATTCCACTCTTTAGCTTTGCCTTTCATGCATGTGTTGTATTTTCTTTGTAAAAGAGAACATGTGAGAGCCCTCACAAGGTATTCATCAAGCTTGTTTGACGATATCAAAGAAATCTTTTCTCCTAGTTCACGTCATTTCAAATTTGAATGGTTGGACTTTTTGTTCAATATCATTACCCAACTCAATGGAGATAAGGTAATGATCAAAGGTATAAAAGGCTTCCTTTTTTGTTTTAATTTGAGAGAACCATTAAAATATTTAATTATATACTATTGAGAGTTATCCCACATCAAAGATTGAAACTACAATTGTCTAGTATATAAGTTCAAGAATTACTCCACCCATAACCAATTGGTTTTAAAATGGAACCCCACTGGCTTATTTCTTATGCCCATAAAGCGCTTATGCGCACAAACGAACGTGTGAACCCTCACATCATAATTGGTCCACCGAACTTTAACATGGTATTAGAGCATGTTTGATATTGGGCACCGAACTCCGGGTCTATATGGACTGGCCGACTTGAAGGCATGACGTCAAGTTGCAACTGGCATATTGCGGGGTCTGGCAGTTGCACTTGAAGAGGCGTGTGAAAATAAGGAAAATAAAAAGGGCTTCCCACATCGGAAGTCTCAAGAAACAAAGTCTAACATATAAGTACTTGAGTTACTTCTCATATTGTCAATTGGTTTTAGGATGAAACCCCATGTACTTATGTGCTTGGCCATTACGCGCATATGTGCACAGACGGACGTGTGGACCCCACGTCATAATTGGCCTACCGAACTTTATCAAGATATCAAAGCAGGTTTCGACGTGGGTTTTTTTCTTAGAGTCTTCATGGGCCTGTTCAGGCAGTCCGCCCAATAAAGGAGCGATCGAGTCCTAAAAAATGGCAGTTCGCGGGCCTTGAGGGGTTTATTTGGACTTGTTAGTCTTATGAGCATATTCAAGCAGCCCGCCCGATACAGGAGGTGCCGATCCAATTGTGACGGTTCGCTGAGCCTTGAGGGATTTATGTCCATGTGTCAACTGCCCTAGACAGTTGCACTTGAGGAGGCGTGTTGAGAGTTATCCCACATCAGAAATTAGAAACTACAATTGCCTAATATATAATCTAAGGAGTTACTCCACCCCATAGCCATATGACTTTGAGTTGAAACCTTATTAAACCCCCAAATTATCAACCCACCGAACTTTATTACCAACACGTGGTCAAATTCTTAGAACGTGTTTTCCTCTCCAATTTTTCTTATTCTATATGTGAACTCCTTGCCATAGCTCATTACATAGCCAACATTAGGATAATTGTAAAATACAAGGCCAACCTAAGTCATCATAGTGGATGATGTTTAGAAAGTTAAATAACAGAGGATGATCACGAACATGAACATTGAAACTAGAGATAACCAAAGGATCAAACAACGATCTTGGGAAAAAAAAATTAAAAATAGTAAAATTAAGCTCCAAAAAAACAAAACGCCTTCTAGCGAGAAAATTCTCTGTCGAATTGCATTCCCTAAAACAATGAAAAACAACACACAAGGAATAAAAACAACAAAATGACAAACATTATTAACAATAACTTGAATTTCCCAAAACATTTTCCAAATATTTTTTCAAAAAATTAATAGGAATCAAATTATCATCCTAAATAATAAACTGAGAAGGCTTAAACTGAACCTTACTTTTAAGACCCTCTCATAAGGCAAGAGGTTCCGCATATAGAACTGACCCAGGGGGAATTTGAAATGAGAAATCCAAAAAAGAAAACTCCATAACGTACACAAAATAAAAAGTAAAAAGAAAATAACAACCAGCGAAAATAAACCTGTAAAAAGAAAACTCAAAGACTCGTAGTAATCCGTATAGACTAATCTCGTTGTACTTGTCACAGTTGGCCGAGGAAATAAATGTCTGTCAAATCAGCAAAAATAATACAGTAATTTTCTATAAAAAAATGTAATAATACAGTAATAATAATAAATAAACAAATAGATACATGAAAAAGATAGAATATCTTTTTCATTATTTGACAATGATTTCCTTACTGTTAATATAAAAGCGTAATAAAAGAGGCATCCCACTTTCTTAGCTTTCAAGGCTAGCGTCTCTCCATTGTTATATAGGTGAGAGAAGAAAAGATCTTTTCTTTTTGTAGGCGCTGCCTTCGCATTTGAAACGCAATACAGAGAATAAAGAGAGAAGACAGGAGGCGAAACGGACGAGAGAGAAAAGGTTAGACGGCCGCTCTGGAGTCCACCTTTTTCTTCCGTTGCAAGGGAGGTTATGCCGGTTGGCTTGCAGGTTTATCCTCCACCTCGTCCTTTCTTTTTCGTGTATTTTAGATCTGGACTTTGTTTCCTTTGATTGATTTGGATATGTCGTATTATATATGGTGTGTTTTTGATCCAATTGTTTGAATATTGATTGATGGTGTATCAATTTGGGTTTTTTTGATTAGTTTGATTTGAGGGTTTCAATGTCGATCTGTTCGGTTTCAGCTAGGGTTTCGGATTAAATCTTATTGAATTATTGTTGAGCTGGATTACTTATTTGTTTTTTGCTCGTTTTAGGGTTTGTTTGTCTGTTTTTGTTTGGGGTAGGTTAGGTAAGGTAGGACACTCGGACACATGCTCTTACGATTTTCATTGCGGGATATAAGGGTTGCTTTTATTTATGGCGAATTTGGTTGGGAATTAGAATTTTCAAGTTGCATTTTAAGGACGATTGATATTGGGATTGGAGCTCTGAATAATTTTACCCGTTTGATTTTTTTTTCCCTAGGATTTTTTAGGGGGCTTGAGCTATATACTTTTGTAGACACTTTCACTGGAACAGCTGATAATTTACCTCTGGATTTTGAATAGCGGGGTGATTGGCCTTGTTGATGTACCATTGTTGGATATATTCCATTATATAACTCTACTGTTTCTTTTGGCTGGGCTCAGATTCTTTTTACTCAGAGCTGAAACCTGGGGTTCATTTATTATCCTGAATATAAGTTCAGCTGCAGGAAATGTGTTTTTGATCTCTGACAAATCTTGTTAGCAGGTTCCGGACATTGATCTGAAGGGTACTTGCTTAATTATAAAGAAATGGAGCATGCTCACTTCTTGTCAAACTGCTTCCACTTTGGGGTCTCTCCAATGCAAAAAGTCCTTGACTGGCGGTTTTTCATCCTTGGAGATTTCCTTCTTGTTTCCTTTGTCAACTGCACTTAGTGCTGGGGTCTTCGTTGATAATCACTATAGGAGATCTAATGCTGTTTAGCTTATGTCTATGTCTAGCCTATGAGTAAGTCTATTGTAATTGTTGATTTAGAATTCCGTTCTTACTCTTTTTCTGAACCTCTGGGAGATGATGTTGACTCTTTTTGTGAATCTGTTATCTGTTGGTCAGTTCTTATCAGAACATCGAGTCAAGATCATCAGAAATCTATCTTCTACGGTAAGATACAATATAATATGCAACACTAAATTAGTTTTTGGGGTGTTGTGGGTGTTGTTCTATCTTTTTATGACTGATTAGGCACTTTCTCTTTTCAGGATTTGAGATGCAATCTACATGTGGATTTTGAAAGGCAGCTCTAATAATCTTCTTAGATAATCATAACTGGTTTATTTTTAAGCTCTCTTTGACATAATAGTTACTTCCGGTTTCTTTTGGCTCCTGATGGCTACTCACTCAAGGCATAGATATCATTTGGCAGATAGCTGTTGAGTTTCTTGGCAGTTTTTTTTTTAGTTTTAAATTTCTATTCACATCTATAGCTCGGCAATCTTTCCTACAAATCATGTTATATGATGCTAGCAAAGTATCCAAATCTTGTTGCTTTCCAAGTCTTGTTGGGATGACATGTCTGAAAATTAAGGCTGTGAAGTCTGGTTCCGTTACGCTATTGAAGTGTGCTGTGGTTGAAAGTTGACGTGGGATTTCAGTTCATCAGCCGGAAAATATCTTTTCGTTTTATCGTGCTGCTTCTGCATCATCAATCGGAGTCTGATAGTATATGGTTTTTGCCTTTCTGGTTTGGCAATTTATTGAATAAAGGAAGAAGTCATCTGCTATAGAATTTTGGTTTACTGGGCTACAATGGAAAGGTTTGTCTGTTGTGCATCGTCTTTGTTGCCGGGCATTGTTTTTTCATGTTGGTTTCTGACATCATTTGCGCTACAGGTACAAGATTATTAAAGAAGTTGGAGATGGAACATTTGGGAGTGTGTGGCGTGCCATAAATAAACAATCAGGGGAAGTTGTATGTATTCTTTTTTCTATTTATTGTTTCAATTGCCCTCTTTTTTCCAGCATGATTGATTGAAGGTATTATGTTCTAGTCTGCATTAAAAGAAACATTAACTTCTGAGGAATTAATCTTTTTTTTCCATTTTTAACAGGTTGCAGTAAAGAAGATGAAGAAAAAATATTATTCTTGGGATGAATGCATCAGGCTCAGAGAAGTGAAGGTAGTTTACTTTTTTACATGAAATCCCATGAGGCTCTCTCTGTCAGGTATTCTTACATGGTAAATCTTAACCTTTTGCAGTCTTTACGGAGGATGACCCACCCTAATATTGTGAAGCTGAAGGAAGTTATTAGGGAGCATGACATCCTACACTTTGTTTTTGAATATATGGTAAGTTCTGCATAAACTTTAGTTCTTCCTGAGTTCTTATGCTTCATGTTATACGTCTTTCAATGGATTTACGTAACCTTTCTGTTTGTTTTTTAATTTAATTTTCCCTTTTAACATCAGGAATACAACTTATACCAGCTTATGAAAGATAGAAGTAAGCCATTTTCAGAAACTGAAATCAGAAATTGGTGTTTTCAAGTTTTTCAAGGCCTCGCGTACATGCACCATCGTGGATATTTTCATCGCGATCTCAAGCCAGGTACATTTCAAATGAATTAATGCTATGGGCTTTTATATACTTTACTTTAATTAGGATAATTAATTGTTATTGCTCCCTGGATTTAGCCAAACTATTGGTCAAACTGGATCTTTTATACAGTTTAATGTTGTGGTTAATGTTCTTTCTGGATGTGAGATTTTGAATATTACATGAGATTAGCCGATTAGGTAATGATATGTGTTTAATGTTCTTTCTAGAGGTGAGTTTGAAATCTACTTGATGTTGTACTCTTATTCTGCAAGAGGTTTTTGTCTTCATTGTATATTGTTATTGATCCCCAAGAATTATGCCAAGTATTTATGAAATGATACAGTTTAAGGTCCCCCTGTGGAAATGGAAGCTTAAATGTTTATGAAAAGTGTGTGCCTAACATGGAGCTTATGCTTGAATGAAGGATACTTTGGTAGCAGCCTATTGTACTACATACTAGGCAACATTTATATGAATATTTACTGCTGTGGAGCTTATGTTATTGAAAGTTGTATCATGATTTCATGTTTTCATCAAGGGTTTGACATCATGGGCATTAGATTGTATTTTGAATGAAATTTAAATGTATAGCCTCTCAAGATCTTCCCCCTTCAAGAGGATGCTCCATATTTTTGCTGTGGAGTTGACCTTACATGCAGTGTATTGCATGATTATGAATTTTATTCTGTTCACGTTTGTACCTGCAGAGAATCTTCTGGTTTCTAAAGATGTAATCAAAATAGCTGATTTTGGGCTTGCTCGGGAAATTAATTCCATGGCCCCGTACACAGAATATGTCTCGACGCGTTGGTGAGTTTTCATTTTCTCATTATTTTTTCTTGTGCTAGATAATTCTTGCAACAAGTTGATGATTATTAGATAATTCTTACGATGAACGCAGTGATTTTTTAAACTTTTGTTATGTATATGCTGTGGCAGGTATCGGGCTCCTGAGGTTCTTTTGCAATCTTCAACCTATACTCCAGCAGTTGGTAAGTGACACACAAGCAAAGAATTTAATAGAATTGACTTGACCATCTTTTGGATCTGGGAATTGAAATTTTATTCTTATGTATTATTTTCAGATATGTGGGCAATGGGAGCTATTATGGCTGAGTTGTTTTCTCTTCGACCACTTTTTCCTGGTTCAAGGTACTGATGGTGCTCCTTGTCATTTTTTTTGTACTTGATTAAAACAGTTGAGCTTTCCTGGTGAAGCTGAAATCAATAAAGCCATGCTCCTAATTTATTGTAGGGTTATATTCTTGAAGTTAATTGCTTCTCATAAATGCAGTGAACCGGATGAGATCTACAAAATTTGCAGTGTAATAGGCACACCAACAGAGGAATCTTGGGCCCATGGAATTCAACTTGCAAGATCAATGAACTATCAATTTCCTCAGGTTTGTATCTCTGTCATGGGCTCTTGCTAAGCTTTGGTTGGACCTTAAATTTTGAAAATTAAGTTGAATGCTTTGTGTGCTTGGTATGCATCATCGTGTGAATTAATAAAGCAAAAAATTATCTTTTTAGATCTAAATTTCTATCAAAAGCCGCCGTCCATAAATTTATATATGTGCAACTTCTAATGACACATCTACGACCAAATATCAAACAGAAGCATGTGCTAATTCACTTATGCACCCATGAACTTGATTTGATGCATCATGCAGCATAATATATACAACTTTACCACTTTGACTGATTGGCTAGTTTATTATTCAGCTTCCTGGAGTTCAACTTTCTATGTTGATGCCATTAGCAAGTGAAGATGCAATCAGCCTTATGAGGGTAGGCTTTTTTTTTTAAATCTTCCATTCATTAAGAGAAACCATTTTCAAGTTGTGTGGATCTAATTAGAATGATGCAACTCCGCTGTAGGCACTCTGTTCATGGGATCCTTGTAAGAGGCCTACTGCTTCTGAGGTCCTTCAACATCCTTTCTTCCAGGTAAATAAAAAACCCTTTACTGTACATTTTTCTTTTAAATGTAGTAATCCGTAAATAATTTCCTTTACTCTCTTTAATAATGATACAGAATTGTCTGTATGTTCCACCCTCCCTTCGCGCTGAAACTGCTATAACCAGAACGCCTCCATCAACCGTGTCAAGGAGATATTCGGATCAAAAGCCTGCAAGGAAATACCCAGTCTCTGGGACTTTTACAAACCCGAAGCCTTGGAATAGTACAAAATCAAGCGCTGTGATAAGCACAACAGGCGTGCAACGCAAACTTGAAATGGATGGTCAGAATAATAACGCAAACAAGAGCGACAACAAACCCTCCTCTAAAGTGCCTGCCAAACAGCCCCTAAAGTACCGTCCACCTCCAGGAAGAATTAACCAATGTAAGTCTTTTTTTTTGGAGTATGTTGGAGTCTTCAACAACTTGTGTAATTGTCATGGTATATAATTCTAGCTACATGTGCTGTTTGAATTCACAGCTTCGACAGTTGCTGGAAAGACTACTCGTGGGATGATGAAGCCAGGCTCAATGGGTTGTTTGGAGGGGAGACCTCCCAGGATCCGTGCAGAAGTGGGGCCTTGTTCAAATTAAAGGGTGACGTGGGTTGTTCAGTGTGGTCAGCGATTGACTCTGCTTACGTGGCGCTATGAAGGAATGGAATCTGAGTTTTTTTTATATATATCTGAAACAATGTGTTACGTTTAAAAACATGTGTATGTAAAACAATCTAATACTAATAATAATGCATTTGAATGGTAAAAAATGCATTAATTTTACAGTACTACTTGATATTAATCCCCTCAGTTTTACAACTAACTATCATCATGTGATTTTGATGGTTTAAGAACATGGCTCGAAATCATCAACTCTTTCTTTGACAGCAAGAATGCATCCATCAATTTCAAGCCTCTTCATTGTAAATTCAAATGCAATGCAAGAATGAAAGGTATTATTAATGATCATGACATGGTTGCAACAACTTGGTGCCTGACTAATTAACTTAGTGATTGAGTGACAACATGGCCGGGGGGAGAGTCCTTGTAGCAAATGTAGAAGCACTGGCAAGTGTAGGCGTTGCCAGGCTTGCACTTTCCCCAGCCATGGGAGTCCTCACTCGAGTGTCGCCGTGAACAATAGATGTCACACAACTCTTCTATGCAACGAAAAGGAGGCCTCGCTAGCTTCTCGTCTTTGCATATATGCATCCATCGATAACCTTCACCTGTTCAATAATTTTAAAAAAAAAATCCGCACCTGAGTTTTTAAGTTGGTTTGTTTAATCATTTTAGGATTTTAGTTTCTGAATCTAATATAGCGATAAGAACATTATGTCACAAGTTTACCTGGACTTGTAGAAAACGCCAATGTAGTCAACAGAATGATGAAGAAGAAGAAGGCTCCATTGTGCTTCATCATAAGTGTAGTTTGGTAGCGATCTGACGTTTAATCTGCTAGCTACTGTATAGAAAGAGCAAATAATCAACATGTGCAGTACATGTGACTAACCTAGTTGTGATTATTATGTTCATTCATATATACTACATGATCGATCACCTAATTCGATCTAGACCATAAAATGTGACCCAATATGAAAAACTTGACCCGTATTGATCGACGTCAGACTGCTGGTTTTGATATTGAAATTCAACCTAAATTTTGAAAGAAAAGGGTCGACATTAACAACCTTAAATCCTAACTTTATTCAAATTCAGAATTTAAGTTTAGGATAACTTAATAATTTTCACAGTTTGCAATCAGCACAGGATATATTGCAGCAATATTTACGCAAATGTAGATGAAACTAGTGCCTTGTAGTTGCAATATAAAACAAAAATATAAAAAAAAAAAAAAAAGCTCAGACATTCAACTGGTTAAACAATGAATTAAGCGGGTAGGGTGGTAGGAAGACAAACTTGGAAATGAAAGCAAGTGAATGCCTAAAATTTCTTCTGAATGTATGTCTAGATTGTTTTGCACGACTTTGAGCAATTCGTAGCTTGCAAATTGCAGTTTTTTCTTGTAGTATTTAAGTTTCTTTAATATGCAGGTTTGGTCAAAGAGAATTAAAAGGCCTTTAAATGTGAAGGGAATTAAAAGGCCTTTAAATGTACTAAACGCATGTAGTAAAGTTAGTATTACTGTAATAGACTAGTAGTAAATCCTACAAAGGTGAAATCAAATCTATTCTTGTCAATTTTAATTATAAGGTCAAAATTTAACCAACTTTACCTATAGACTTAAATCTCAACTCCACCCTAGTACAACATGCATGTAATAGGGGCGTAGCCAGGATTCGGAGTCAGTCGGGGCTAAATATATAAACTTAGCGCTTTATCCAAATAAAGTCACAGGAAAATCATGATTTCTAGGTTGACAAGGTCCCTTTTACAAATAAACTCGTCGAACTCTTTCTCTATCCTTCAAATCATAGTCAAATATATTTCTCTTTAACCTTGGATCAGCAAACAAATCATCTGATCCAACCTCAACATCAACAGTAGACAGATTTGATAAATTCAGCACACATTCATCAACTCAACACACAAACACAAATACCTAGAATCTGAAATTGGGGCTAACACAAATTCATTAAATATACACAAATATGAAATTCAGCACACACAATTACACAATTCATCAAACTATCAATCCATAGAAGAGAGGAGTCAAACTACTAACACAAATTCATCAAATCTGAAATTGGGGTTAACACAAATATGAGGATCGGAGTTATGAAGGAGCGTCGGGCACTCTCAGATTCATGATTTCAATCGTGCGCTGCGTACAAAATACTACAGAGATGGGCCTGCGTTTAAACCTAAAAAAAATGTTTTTTTGGTATAATTAAAAAAAAAAAATTAAACATAATTTTTTAGAGTTACATTGAACAATATTATAGCCCGACATTACATGGCTAAAAATTTCAAAACCTAATTTCTGACATTACCCCCATATGCTTTAGCCGTAGAACCAAATGCCCGAGGCCGGAAATGTTTATTTAAAATAAAAGTATGTCGGAATCATGCTATGAACTAGGATTTGCATGAAAAATCCACAGAATTTCAACACTTGGATTTGTTGGACCGTAAAGCCCAAAACATGTTTCACAGGGCCTAAAATTTCTATTCCATCAACGGGCCCAGTAAAGGCCCATTTAACCCACCCAACCCCATCCCGTCTCCCACGATAAACCCGGAGGAGGAAACTGGAAAACCTCCAAACTCCATTGACTGACCTTGTTGAAACTGAAAACTCTCTCTCTACTTTACTTACTACACAAAAGAAATTCTCCGGCGATGAGCCACCAGCAAGACCCCGCCACCGCCGAAATTTACCCCGAGGTCCCGCCGATAAAGGTCCGGGCCACCTCCTCTCCTCGGGTCTCCTCCGCCACTGCCACACCCCTCGCCACCGATACTCCGACGTCGGGGGCTGCGCGCAAGATCGCAATCGCTGTAGATCTGAGCGACGAGAGCGCCTACGCTGTCAAGTGGGCCGTCGACCACTATTTGAGGCCCGGAGACGCGGTGGTGCTCCTCCATGTCCGCCCTACCTCCGTCCTCTATGGTGCCGACTGGGGCTGCGTCGATTTGTCTGCCGAGTGCGCCGGCGGAGGCTCTAACGAGAGTCAGCAGAAGCTTGAAGATGATTTCGATGCTTTTACGTCCTCTAAAGCTGCTGACCTGGCTCAGCCTCTCATTGATGCTCAGGTGCGTTCTTCTTCTTCTGCTTTTCGATGACAACTTAGGGTTTTTGTTTAGATGATTAGGTATTATCCGAATTAGTTGACATTGCAATATAGTCATTGAGAAGTTGATGTTCTATACTTTGTTGAAACTGGACATGAATTTAAGCTGTTAGGGAGGATTCCGATTTCCATGGTCGGTATATTAGGCCTTTGATTGCGTGCAGGCAATGCTGTTTGGTAGGGGGAAAGTGGAGAGGGAGGATGGGGATTGACTAGGATCCTAACGTTGACAATATTGTTGCCTTGTTGCTTTCTACTTTGTGGAACTGAATTCTTTCACGCACCAATAAATGATTCACAGATATGACCTGGAAGGCTGGAACTTATCCTTCTGAACCTTCCTTATGACGCGGTCTTGGTCAACATCGGTTCTGATTTTCTAAAGAACTGCTTTATACATTTTTTTTTTGTTTTAAAAAATACTGGTTTAGTGTCAATGTCTGCGTGTCTGATTTGGAGGTAGAATAACAATTAGTTTTTATTTTACCCTCTTTTAAGTGGTGTAAAAGGATTTCTGTAATTAAATTGAACTAACTGAACTGCATAATGCCTAGACAAGATGGGTCAGTTTCCAGCCAAATACAGAAACTATAATTTTCCTGCCCGTTAATGCTAAATTTACTTGCGCATGATTTTGTGCAAATGTGGATTCATTTGCAAAGTGCATTATGAATTCTAATGGTTTCATTCTGGTGGTCAAATGTACACACTTCATGTTTCATGATGAGAGGTTAAATATATCTAACTGTAGTAGTGGAGTTTAATCTGAAAATGCATTTACCTCCTACAGATCCAGGATTCCCTTGAGAAGCTCCCTAGTATCTAAATATTGTCTCCCGTACAAACTTACCCATAACTTCTATACCCCCTATTTTCTCATGCATGCAAACCAGTAATCCTCCTCTGCTCAATATTCGTGCTATTGTTGATGGGTTTTTTTTTGATCAAAAGCTTTATTAATCTGTTTTGTATTATATCTGTCAGGTTCCTTACAAGATACATATTGTAAAGGATCATGACATGAGGGAAAGGTTGTGTCTAGAAGTGGAGAGGCTGGGATTTAATGCTGTCATTATGGGTAGTCGTGGTTTTGGAGCAGCAAGGAGCAGAAGTGATGGCAGGCTTGGGAGTGTCAGCGATTATTGTGTCCGTCACTGTGTTTGCCCTGTGGTGGTTGTCCGTTATCCTTTTGACAAGGATGGAAATGTTGGTGATGATGCTATGGTCACAGTGGCTGAAGCAGAAAATGAAGGAGTGGCTGAGGAGGAATACCATGATGCCTCAGATGAGCATAAGGTTGGTTATATTTCTTGCTAATGGTTTGGTTCTGCTTGGTCTATCTTTCATGGTTATTTAGTGATTGCATAAATTGGAGAGAAAATGGTCAAAGTTGCCTGAGTCTCTCATATTGGGTTTCTCATCCTTTCTTGTCATATTGCTGATTTGAACTGCTGTTGGATGTGCCTGGTTATAGCGGTTGGAAGGATGTTTTCTAGTTTAGATCTACCTGTACCTAATTTTCCCAGTTTGAAGTGAAAGTTCATACAATTTTTTAGCTGGCAGTTATTTCAATATTAGATAAAGTATTTAAGTATGCAGTTCATCATTTGAAAAGGGTTTGTTGGAATGTCGCTTTAGTTCTTGAATGCATTCTAATGTTGACTTGTCATCTCTATGGTTTGGTGTGCACCTAGTTGTGGGCTCTTAATGAAATGAATACACCCAATGAATTGGGATGGAGACTTGATGGAAAACTGCTTAGAAGCCATCGTTATAAGCTTTTAAAAGTTTTGTTCTAGGCATTTACATAGTCTTTGTAATTGCAGCTATAATTCCAATCATTTTAATGCATGTTCCTGTAGCTTCATTCAAGTTTCACCTTTGCAGTAGGCCTAGAGCTCTTTTTGATATGGGGCAGTACATAGATGATTATAGAAAAAGAGTGTGAATTTTATGTGTGAATAAATGCCCTTATGTATGTAATGGATCCAATGTCATAAGCACATCTTTTTTTTTCTTATATGTATATGATGCTGGATTGCTGTAGATACTAATGTAAGCAATCTGCTGGATTGCTGTAGATACTAATGTAAGCAATCTGAGTACGCTTACTATACAACCTTATGTACTATATCTATACTTGTGTGAGTAGTTCAGCTGATGGAGACACAAGCCTCAATCTATAATAGCTAGTGGTCATAGGGAGGGATAGTCATTTGACAACATTGCTGTGTTCATCATAGTCCATCAATAAATCTAAAACTACAAGCTTGCTTCCAAACCTGTACTGCCCCAGTTGCTGGCTTCAATTTGTGGTGACTGCACCATCTTTCAATAAATATTATGAATCTTTTTGTTATCTTTTAGCCCTTTTCAGCAATACTCGAAACTCTTATGGGCTTTTTTTGATTCCATTTCCTACTATGCTAGTTTGGACTATAACACAGTTTTTATATTTCTCTTGCTTTGATGTTGTTTTGAATTTGTCACATTCAAAACTTCTGTTCAATTGTGGGTTATGGCCTATGGGATAGGGTTCAAAAGTAGTTTAGTGAAAAGGGTGATAATATGTAGATACCACTGAAAACTTCTCTTTAAACAAGAGAGGGGTTTATAAATATTCATTGATATATTTGTCAATACTCCATGGCATTTTCAGTTGTTTGACCTTGTAATCTGTGGAAGCAGATAAGTGCTTTTGACTAAGTTATTGGCATGTCACATGTGATGCAATCAGTGGTCGTGATTCCTGGTTCATTTGATATTTTAATTTCATAGCTTGAACTGAGAATTCTCTAAACTTCTTATGCAGTGAATTGGTCAATTCTGGGTGGTACAGAGTGATCTTCCAAATGGCAGGCAATCTTATCATCTCCAATGTGATCCTCTAACCATCTGAAGTACTTTTATTACCCTCCTAAGTAACAAACTACTTGTTATCATCATGTATACTGTAATTACTGAGTAGGTGATACATGACCTTGTACCGAGTGGTCACTACTGCTTTTTATTCTATGACATGATCAGCATTCATTCCAGATTACTCCCCGGGTCTTGTTTGTGAACTGTATTGAAAATGCAGACTGCTTGCTGGTTATTTTGTAGATCTTTTCCCATTATGTAAAACTGCTCTTCAGCTGCATTTGGTGTGAATTAAGATTGTGTAGACTCCACCGGAGTACTTGGCTAGTTGGCTTGTTTTGCTCTTTGGATATGGATTTCATCTCTCTATTGCTTCTTTTTCAATGATAAGGGTTTCCTTGGATTTCAGTATTAGATTTGACAGATAATAATTAGTGATGGGAATAACTAGTGTAAGCTTGACAACTAATTTACCTAGTTGCCATGATGGGTATTGCCAACTAATAGCATCAGACGTGACCACTACTTGGTCATGGAATTAGATAAAGTCGTCTTCTGCTGCTTAAGGTTTATTATAGAATTCATGACATGTCTCGTCTGAGATTTCAAGTACAATAATTCATTGCTATCATGTAATATAATACTTTCACTATGAAATGCCAAATGGGAAGTAAAAAGAACGATAGAAAAGTTCATGAAATTATAGGATGATTAGAATTGCCACTTCAAAACAAAGTTAGAGACTAAACATCAATATATTATCCAGACTCCAGAACTCTATAGTAAACATATAAAAATACAATTCTCAAGAGAAATCTACCATTAGGAAAACCTTAAAATTTCAAGCATCCATCAATGAAAGAGCATACACCAATTATTAGAACAGTAAAAGACAAAAAAAAAAAAAAAAAAAGTGACAAAAACCAGCTACCTAGAAGAATGCTAAATTTAACAAACTTACCCACAAAAATAATCAATTAGATCCAATCAAAGACACCTAAAACCAAAAGAGCCCAACAACAATCAACCACTTATGTTGTTTCTTAGTCCCAAGCACTACACTTCACCTGAAAGAAGACAAGCGATCCTCAGTGGCTAATCTCATAGAGCCCTGAGTAGCATAAGAAGAAGGAACCCTGTCTTCTCTATCCCTCTCCATCAACTCCTCAATCTTCTGCACAGCCTCCTTGAGACTCCACCTCTTCTCCTCATTCCACTCACAACACCACATCCCTATCTTCAACAACTTCATCATCTCCCCTTCCGCGTCCCTCGTCCCTCCCATCTCCACGTCGAACACCGCCTCCCCTTCCCACTCCCCCTTCACAACCGACCCCACCCACGTCGCCAGGTCATCGCTCGCCCCCTTCCCGTGCTTCAGGTAGTTGGCCGGAAACTTGCCCGTCAAGATTTCCAGGATCAGGATTCCTAGGCACCACACGTCGGTTTTCTTGGTGGTGCAGTTGTGGAGAGTGAACTCGGGCGACTTGTAGGCCACCATGACTTGCTCTGCGTGGTCTCGGTTTATGACCGGCGAGAGGCTGTAGTCGCATAGTAGTGGGTCGAACGAGTCGTCTAAGAGGACGTTGGAGGACTTCAAGTGGCCGTGTGGTAAGGGGAGTTGGGAGAGCTCTCTGTACAGGTAGGCTAAGCCTCTTGCTACTCCTTTGACTATTTTGAGACGGATTGGCCAGCTTAGCCCAGGTTGGCCTTGAGTTCGGTTGCCTGTAGGAATAGAAAATGTGTGTAGTGCAACAACATTAAAGAGATTGCAGTTAACAAGTGAAAGAAGATGAAAGTAAATGGTCATTATGGAAATAAAGTTTTACATTGGTGATTAGAGTAAAACAAGTCAAGTATATATCACTTTACTAATTGCAATTGCTTGGTTTTGAGTTGGAATCTCACTGAGCTTAAGCTTTTTATACTGACCAATTTATGGGGACATCAGTGATCAGGCAATAGCCCCTAAATTCTATAGACTTCTTAGGTCATGCAAGTTTTAGCAATTCTAAATCCAGAGTCAGTGCAGATTATTTCAAGTTTGGGTTATCTTATATTGAACTATTTTGGGTTGTGCTTATATTAAAATTTATTATCATAACCTACCATTCTTAATCATATGCTTTTTTTTTTCTTGGGATAGGCCATTTATAACGAATGTCATAAAAAAAAGCAGCATTAGCTTTCAAAGCTAGGATGCAAATTAAATGCAAACATTAACAAGAGGATGAAGATCAACATGCAAACTTACTGTGTAGATGGCTAGCAAGGCTTCCATTCTCGACATACTCGGAAATCAAGAGCTTCTCGTCTCTCTTATGAAAGTAAGCCACAATTGGGAGCAAGTTCTGATGCCTGAGCCTGCCAAGCCTCTTCAAGTGATCCTGAAACTCATCCTTGCCAACATTGTTCATCTGCCTAAACCTCTTCACAACCATGCTGGGCCCCGCGGGCAACGCAGCCTTGTAAGACGACCCGAAGCTTCCGCTTCCCAACACCTCAGCGGACGCCCTAAGAAGATCCTGCATCTCGAATTTATCCCTTTCGTTCTTCAAGAAGCACAGCTTCCCATTGTCGCTCTTCCTGTAGCTACTCGGCCTGTCCAAGCCTCTCGTAGTACGATGATCTTGGTCGGCATTGTTGGTGTTCTTGGGGTACTTGTCGGGTGACAGGTGGCGCATCTCGGAGTGTGGGCCCCGCGCTTGCCTGTTGCGCTTGGCCAAGAAGAGTATGCTTATGAGGAAGACTAGTGCTAGTGTTATGACAACTACTACAACTAGTACAGCCCTTGTGGTGGAGGGTGTGGGTTTGCAACGTGTTCTTAGTGGTTGTCCACACAAGCTTGGGTTACCTGCAGGGGTAATTTTGATTTACAATTAATTTTGATCATAATCTTATCGTTGTTATAAGTTGTAGAGAATTTATCCCCAATTTAAGGACAAGTCTAGCAAGTACAAACCTTCAATCTTACAAAATGTCAAGAAAAATTACAATCATGATCATGTTGTTTGTTGTTTTTAAAACAAACCCTTATGGAGCTATGGTATATAAGGATTATAAATGGGTGTGGACATAACATACGTGTTAGATCATACTCATTATGAAACTAAATTTCAATTCAATCCCATCAACCTAATTCGAGTATATATGTGTGACATGGACCAAACTTGATGGCCGAACTCTTTTCTTATATAGAATGAGGATATAACGTGGCTGGGACTAATAAGGGGGCCATAGAAATAATTTTTATAGCTTTTAAAGTTTTAAAAGAGAATTATATATTATCCACTTCATAGGATTTTAGTATCTAGACTGCAAAATAGCAAAAATGTAGGCATCATTGATAATGATCAAGGAATTGATATAAAATGTATGATAAATTCTGGAATAACGGTGTGTGGGAGACAACACCTTAACACGTTGAATCTCTTCGTCAAGGGTGACAATTTCAGCACTTCAATTCATAGAAGACAAACGATCACGTATACACATTATATTGTATTATGTTTATAGTATTATTCATAAGAATAAGTGACACGTATGAATGATAAATAACGTTTTTAATAATTTCATTAGTGACACGAGTAACAAATAACGTATATAATAATATCAACTATCAACTATGGTTTTTAATTGATTTGTCAGAATGTCTAGACTCTAGAATCAACCATTTTCTGAACCGGACCAAAACGTGGGTACCATTTTCTCTTTTGTTTTTCAGAAGAAGTAAATCAAAATATAGTTTAAATTATATTTCCGTTCTTGTTGGAAAAATCATGGTCAGAAAACTAAACAGAGAAAAGTCATGTTAGATTTTTTTTTTTACCAGTTTTAGAGCCTAAATGACTAATTATTGAATTAGAATATTATCGTCATCTTTGGTAATAAATGGTGTATATATATGTATTATTACAAAAAAGAATGCAAGTAGTGTTATGAGAGTAAAACGCATACGCACTATACAGTAATACTCATCTACTAATATTCATATTGTAAAGACCTTACAATAAAATATGTCGATTTTGTAAGATGTCCTAGGGGCACATTAGCACGAATATTTTTGTAGTTGCTAAAACTGGTACAGAAAATGATGACTGAAGTTCAAATTTCCATTCTATACACCTAGATTTACAACTGTAAACTAAGAAAACAAGGTAGTGAATAACGGTAACAGGCAATCTTCTAAAAAACGTTAGGCGGACCCTAGTCGGAGAGGGACCGCCTAGCACCCAGGTAGCCTAAACGGAAATTTAAAAAGACTAGACGGTTTCCTAGACGGGCTGGAAGGCGGGCTGGCACTTTCCAACGCCTAGGCGGTGCCTAGACGGAGCTAGGCGGGGATTTTTAGAACAATGGTAACAGGAGAAAATGTATATCGCGGCCTAAAAGTTTTATTCCAAACTCTGTAGTAACTTCACCTGAACTAAATCAAAATAAAGAAAGATAAGATAAACAAGTTCCTCTCCACGACTCCACCCATATCCATTGGACTGAAGTCTTAACCTATAAATCATGATTAATTAACCTGTACATAATCTAAGATTAGTCTTATTCTAACCAACTCAACTACATCAAAAACAATGTATTTGATTCGGCAGCTTTAGGATCGAGGAATGCATGTACGTGGAACGTACTCCTGAACAAATTTGAAGCAAAGGGTGAAAGCTTTGGCCGTTTTTTATGTTGAGTTTTGCCATATTATCAACTAAAAAAAAGGTATCAGGCATCAGTAACCTTACAAAGTCAATAGAGTGAGAATTTTTATAACCTTTTGATATTCAAATAATATTTTTCATGAAGTTAAAAAAAAATTCATGTAAGCACCTAAACTTTAATGTCATCATCATCTTCAACTACGTACCACGCAAACACACCATGCACAAATAATTGGGTGCAACTAATTAAGCTGTATATGGATTATGAATTCTCTTAATCACGCATCCATGGAAACAGCAAGACCGCCAAGATGATGAAGAAAGATGCAGCTTACCCATAAACGAAGAAGAATTGAACCCAATCAAACTCTGCGGAATCCTCCCACCAAAACGGTTATTAGAGAAATTCACCATCCTCAAATCACTCGACTTGAACTCCGGAATCCTTCCCTCAAACCCATTCCCATCCAACGCCAGGTCTAGCAGCTTCGGCAGCTCAGCCAACGACGCCGGAATCACACCGGAGAATTCATTGTCCGACATATAAACCTTCTTGAGGAGCCCCATTCCAGAAAAGGCCCCGTCGTCAATGGGCCCCGAAAACCGGTTACCCGATAGGTAGAGCGACTTGAGCCAAGGGATCCGGGAGAGGGGAGGGAGTGGGCCGGAGAAGGAGTTGTTCATGAGGCTAAGGGACCGGAGCTTTGGGAGGAGGACAAGGGAGTCGACGTCGACCGGGCCCGCCAGGCCCATATTCTCCAGCTGTAGTGTGGAGACACGGCCCGTTTCGTCGCAGAGAACGCCGGCCCATATGGTGGTTCTCCCATTGCAGTGGAGTGTGGAGGAGTTCCAGTTGGATAGGGCGGTGGAGTTGGAGAGGGTATCTTTGAACTTGAGGAGGAGAGGGATTTCTTCGGAGGCGGCGGAAGGGTCAGCCGGAGACGGGGAAGGGGCGGTGGCTGGGGCGACGAGAGGGAGGACGAGGAGGAGGAGGAGTAGCTGTGGAGGGAACATGGGGTTAGGTAGTTTGGGGAGACCTAATTATGTTAATTAAGTTGTTAATTATGGGTTTTGTTGGAGATATGGAAATGAGATCATTTGGAAGTTTTTTTTGGAGGTGAGAAAATCAATGGATGTAGGTGCAGAGAAGATCAAGGTAGAGGTCATGGGAGGGAGATCAGAGAGTTGTATTATGATTGTTTTCATTGAGCTGGTAAGGCCGGCAATCACATTGATTATACTTTTTTCTAATATATATATTTTATGTTTTTTATGATAGTTGTCCTCCTTATTTTTTTTTTTAAAATTTGATTTGATAACTCAACGAAGCAGAGGATGGTAGTAGATCAAGGGTACATATTTCACTGTGTTATCAGACGCACTTCAATGGATTCAATTGAAGAGGAATGAGAGAGTTCTAATATGACGAGTCTAGGTTATCACGCACCAAGTACACTCTACACATGATTTACGATCTACATCTGATTTAGGAACATAATTGTCCAATTCCATAAACGATCTACTTCTATACCGATTAGCATATAAACTTAGTAGTGAGAATTGATAATACTTACAATTAATTGCCCGATTTGAAGAAGACGCCTTTCATCACACGTCCTCATCATCCTCATCCTCAATGTACTCATCATCATCGCTACTATCCGATTCCAACAAACTCTCATCACTCTCATCCTCCTCTTCTCCCTCCGTAACAATCTCTATTATCTCATTCGCCCCATTTATCCCACCGTCATCCGCAATCACTTCAATATCGCTACCGCTACCACCGTCACTGGCGTCATTATCGCCATCATCATTCCCGCTGTCACCCTCGTCGTCTTCCAGAATGTCCCCCAACATTTGCCCACTCTCGTCGTCGTCGTCCTCATCGCTCTCGTCCACATCAGGATCTGAATCATCATCGGTCGGTTTCCTGCGGCCAACCTCGTAGATCCGGGACGAAGAGATCATGATGTCCGGGTCGTCCAATGTGACAAGGCCGATGACGGAATCTGTCGGCTCGTTCGCAAAGTCGAGAACGCAACGGCCAACGGGGACTGTCGCTATGTCGGAGTAGTCTATGGCGTCGAGTGTGCGGAAGGAGCTGAAGAGCGGGTGCTTGGCGCGGCGAGAGTTGACTACAGGCATTGTTTCATCGAGCCTCAGATTGGCGTAGATTACGTCACCTCGGCTGTTAAACTTGATGGTTGTGTGGTCCAGTGAAGGTACACTTCTCAGGAGTTTATACTTCCTGAGATCCCAAACTTCTGAATTTATGATCACCTGGCCAGTGAAATAGAACAGAAATTAATGAACTGTTCAGAATTGCTAATTTGTACAAGATCTGTACTAAAATGAAGGCTCAATCCTAACTAACCCAACAACATTTTTGGTTAACTTGATACCCCTTTTTCCTTATATACAACATCAGCATCAGATTTATTATCCAAAAATCAATGAACAATCTCTGGAATAATTAAAAGTACATAGTCATGGAAGTTCCATTTTAAGACGAACGAAAATTTGTGTTTCTATTTTCTCAATTTTATCATATTATCAATACCATGTAAAAGTTATCATTCATCAAAATACTTACAAAGTTTGTAGAGTGAGTTGAAAACTTTAAAATCAGTAGATTTCCTAGATAATATACCCTACCTAATGAGACCAAAGTGAAAGGCATATAATTTTTACCACGCATGTATGAAAAAAGAAGTTTAAAAGTTCAAACAAACAGAAACACTAAACGCAAGAGCATAAAATTGAACACCGAAAGCAACTCACAAGACGATTCTTATTACCTCGTTTCCTGCAGGATGAAAGCCACCACCCCCATAATCTGTGAACTGGTCAAACCTGTGAATACTACCTGAGACCCGACGATCGTACAAGACACCATTCCAGAGGAGCATTGTATCCAAAGGGCAGAAGTGTATGACAGAGCGAGCATGACCTATTCCAGATGCATTTGTACAGAGATCCGAGAGTTTCTGATCCACCTGGCACGTTCGAACATCATACAGTACTATCTCTCTCTGTGATGAATCAACAAGTAAACCTGCAAACACGTTCCCCGAGTTTCCAAGCCTCGCATTCATACACTCGTCAAATGAATGAATGGGCCCGCCTGATATTGAGGATGGATCCCAAAGCCTCACATCACGGGAGCTTGAGGAAAGCAAAAGCCGGTCATTATTAGTGAAATATGACTGGACAATTGTCACCTGTGACTGGTGGCTAAGGCAAGTCTCCACTAAGTTATTGTGATATGTATCGAAGACTTTCAGTTCTCCAGAGTCAAAGCCAACGGCAAGCAACGATTCTTTAAGGAAAGCCATGCTTGTTTGGAGGGAGGTTGCGTCATCCCGACAAGTCCTCATAGGCCTATACCTGCTATAAATGAATTGACGGTCCCTTCTGTTGCCATGAATCCCACCATACATGCTTTTATACTCGCGTGTGGTTAGACGGGCTGTTAGGTTTAGTGGAGCGTCCGGGGACCGCTTTGGTTCGGGGCAGAGATGGGGGTGTAAGAGAGAGAGGGGTGGGAGGGTTGTGATTGGTGCGGGACACTGGCGGTGCTGATGCTTCAAGTATTGAGCTACTATAGAGTCTAGGGTTAGATATTCAGTGCTGCCTCCAGGTTGAAGATCACAAGAATCTTTTAAGCCAAGGGCAAGAATGTTAGAAGTCTGGAGAATTGGAGACCGGTCACTGGTGTTGAGTCGCTTCCCAGAGGTCGAAAACATCTCCATCTCTGTTGATTTTCTCTTCATAGGCGGTACCGTTGCAGCCTTGAACTGGGTTTCTTCCTCAGCAGGTGATTTCCCAACTAGAGGAGCTTCTGCTGAAGTACCATGATTTTTTCTTGAAGACAGTGTCTGGAGATCACCAGATAGGTTCTGATTTCTTGAAGTACTTAGAGTGGATGAGACAGTGAGAGGCTTTATCTTTAAAGAATCATTCCTGGCCATAGATTTTGTTTTATAGCTAAAGAATCTGCCAGGAATTCGATTAGATGGCCATTGAAATTGGAGACGAGGAGTGTCGTGGGAATAGACATGGTGAGCTAGAGAAGATGGAGCTACTATGGATGGAAGAGGTGTTAACTGAGCCTCCTGTAAAAGTGTTGCTGCACTCGTGCTTAAACCACATGCTTGAAGATGTTCATGTATAAGAAGCAAAAGTTCACTGAAATTTTCACAAGAGCACCAGGAAAACTTAAAAGTGGATATAAATTTAATAATTGGCAAATGTACAGAACTAAGCTCAATGGATTCACCTTGAATGATATGTGATAGGGGTAGCTGCAGCAATAGCAGCTCTCTCTATACGCCTCAGTGTGGGGGTTGCAGCATCAGTAGCCGCTAACGTACTTGCCCGTCCAGAATTAGTGACAATCTATTCAAAACATGTGTCAAAGATAAATAAATAAATATCCGTTCATATTAATAATTAGGATTGCATAGCAATAAATACATGCAAGATTAGAAGTCTGTATGTATTTCTCTTTTTAATGTCTTCATTTTTCAAGTTTGTAGATGATTTGTGATTGCCTGTCAGCAAAATTTTGATGTTCCCAATGAATCATTAGAATCAAATGGTTGTAAGATTCACAAGCAGGATCAAAGACAAAAGCAAGACATTCAAAAAAGCCAGTACTCATAAACAGATAAACTTGGCATCTGGGTACAATTCTTACCGCAATGAGCTCAAGTGCAACCTGAGTAAGTTCAGTTTTCCATCTACTATGCTCAGTTCCAGGCATCTGGCTGCTCAAATCTCGGATGATCTCTGACAATTTTTTGCCAACCTGCAAAATCAGAATTCCAAAATATATATAGTGCCTTGAAGTTTTAGGATTAATAAATATAATAAATACTATGCAAGCAAACTTAATTTATATTGATAGACGTAACAGCTTCCTTCATATATCTACTCTGTCAGGTTTCCTAGCGAATCATGGAATTGAAAATTGGAAAAGTTACCAAGAACAAAAATATTATCAAGCTGGTTCTTTTATACACGGTTGACAGGCTTCAGGTATATATTTTAGGAGTAGTTAATATGATCTTTACACAAGCAGAAAGATCGGCTCTGCCTTCCAACATTGCTAAGCATCACTTTAAGAGCACCTCTTAGCATTATCCACAGCATATTTTCATCAGAGACCTTATCTATAATAAACAAAATTATATAGCAGACAATAACTTCATAATATACATGAATAAAAAGATGCCAGATGCAACAACAATTTTACCTGAAGTTTAGTCAATATATGTGCAATTGTTTCATCCCTAGCTAAACCAAGTAAAGCTCGGCATGCAAGAGCACGAACACAATCAAGCATAACAGGAGGAGTAACTATCCGTGTCTGGATCAACTGTAAGAGAACCTTAATACCACTATTTGACCGGACAGCATCTCTTGCTTGGCAATAACCTTGTTCTAATTGTGCAGCTAGTCCAGCACATCCTGCTCCAGCACCCAATGTTATTCTCCGCTCACCAACCAGACCAGATGAAACTGGTGTCTGTCCAGCTACACCATTGCGTTCTCGTGGTTCATTCTGGTAAGGTATAGAAGCTTGATCTGTAGCATCTTGTTCTCCATTTCTTCCTCTAGGCTCCATACTAAGGCCATTACTGTTATGAGTGAAAGTAGACTGTTGACCTCGTACAAGGAGAGATGGCTTATGGCTAATGGAATGTGGAGGACAAACAAGATTGACCAACACATTTAATGCTTGCTTTATAATCTGCAAAACTCAACAAAGAGCTTAAATTAACTTGTTCTGGCGAGAAAAACAAAATGTTTTTAGGAGTACTCGATGAGAAGAAACAGAACCATACCTCAGGATCAGAAAAACCAGGACCACTAGCAGCATCCAAAAGGACAGCAATACCAACCCGGTTATTACTTAATGTAGCAGTTACAACCAACTTGCGACTATAGTGAACCAATGTGACAATCTGCAGAACACCTAACGCATACTGAAGCAAGTCACGCAAATAACGCTCAACAGTTGGAGCCTACACAAGCATTCATCCATGAAAAATCACTGGTTAGACATTAGGAAAAAAAAAACTCAAAAAAGAAATCAAAGAAATTAGAGAACAATTACCTGACACAATTCGAGCATTGTGATCTGCCCATTACATGTAAGAAAATTGTCGACTGCAGACCATCTGGCTCTAACCAATGCAGGACCAAGCTTCCGATCTCTCTGAATCTGGAGAAAAACTGCATCCATGGCTTCATTGCTTATGTCAAGTGGCTTATGAGCAGCCCTTACACTTGAAATATTCCTAGCAGCAGCACGACTACTTTTATTAGGACGAATAAAATCCACCAGCAAGAGAAGTTGTGCTCTGAAGTATTGCCGCAACGCAACACATGTGTGATAGGCAATCTGCTTTTCAGATGATGTTAGTACTTCAGAATTAGATCTTGGTCCAGAAATAGAAGGTGTCAATGTAGCAGAATTAACTCCTGATCTTACAGAAGCAGCCTCATGTAAATAACTAAGCAGTTTTCGTAGGCCATCAAGAGCATCAAAAGCATCAAGTATTGCTTTGAAAACAAATACAGCTGCAAAAAATAAAGCTGCATTTTTCCGGGCTTGATCCTGTGAGCACTCCAGAAGTTGGAGACCCAACTCAACCAACTGATGGACAATGTTTGAAGGAAGAGTACATACATGTTCCATAACTCCCTAAAAGTGAAATAAACAGAAATGATTAGCAGTGTGGGGCAACTGTGGTCATAGACTTGTAGTTATGATGATATGGTACAGGGTAGGAAGATGACCTAATCTTATTACCTGAAGAGAGCCAAAACTAAATAAGCAAGATGAAAGGCCAAAGAAGGTGTAAGAAACTCTTGGGACAGCAAGCAATTTTTGCATGCCACCACGATCTACAAATAATGCTGCGAACTTTCTGTGTGCAGCCAATGAACAGATTAATTTTAGCACATCTTGCAAGAGGATGCCAGCCTCTGCTTCCTGAAGTTTGGAATACCGTTGCAATAACCCAATGCAAACATCTACCCCCTTCTCTTGCAGAACAGGTCCAAGAATCTCTATATATTCCCCTAGGATTTCGAGAGACCGGATACAAAACTTCTCTCTTTGCTGTGCAAGGAAGTCACTATCTGGGATCATGATATCTAGAATATCTTCAATTGACTCTATATCTACATCACTTGGCTTTGATATATAAGCAGTAGCACGATCAGCAATTAAATTCCTGTCAGCCACCATTATAACAGTTCAGAGGGTGTGGGAGAAAAAGAAAATCTCATTTATATTACAATAGATACAGAAAATTTTGGACACTGAAAAAGATGCAGCTTTTAAGCTGGAATCAGTAAGTTATCATCCCACCTTGAAACTTCAATTGCTGAAGCTGCATCTATTACTGTACATGCAGCCCTAGAAGCAGCCAAACATGCCGCATCTTCGTCATTAGTTGTTTTAAATTCCTGATGACACATAAAAACAAAAACAAAATACTAATTCTAATAATTACTAGTAGCCAGATTTTTAATTTTAAAAAGAAATGGTAAGTCAGTTGGGTATGAGAAGGGAAGGGGAGGAAGCTGGTGAATTACATCCAAAGCAGCACTCCTGACCAGTTCAGCAGCAGCATCTCCAGCAGCTTTGATAGCTTCCGGAGGCCCATTGGCAGCCTTAGCTTCAGCTTCAGCAGCTCTCAAAGCGGACCTTATGAGAGCAGAAATATCTTTACTACCAACTTTATACTCTTCAAAACAGGTATCGTGATCCTCCTTTTCACTTGCACACCCATCAGACATTGTCATTGTTGCAGACATTCTAGCATCTGATTCTAGTTTTACACCTATATTATTTATTGAACTCTCCACATTGTCATGGATTTCTCCTAGCTGGCTTCCTGGCCCAGGTGAGACTAAGTGTTGTTCAATCTCTACAACACCTTCATGAGCTCTCAATCTTTCCCGAGACCTTAGCAACCCACGAGTTACCCTACGCCTAAAAAAATCATCTCTAATGGTATCGTCAACATCTTCATTATGAATGGATCTTCCAGGAAAGTTACTGTCATAAATTTTCAACTTGACATCTCGTACATCGCGGCTATGCTGCAGACCTTCAACATCATCAGTGTCATAGTCATCAACCCCCTGAGCCATAGCATCATGAAGATCACCATTAAGCCAACCTTCTTCTCCATGCAGTTGTAGACCAACATTTCTATCATGATTCATCACAGGATATTGATCAAGCAAGGTACCATCTTCGAGCATCCTAGAATCATTAAAAGGATCTATATCACTAGATTGCCTCATCCTAGACCGTCCTTCATCTCTACCTCTGCTACAAACAGCACTTACACTTCTATTCTTCTCCATTACATGACTACTTTGACTGGAACTTTTCTCACCCAAAATCCTAGTACGAAGATAATGCATGAGCTTAGCTGGCATACCAGACAGCAAGACCTCTTCGATTAATTGACCTGCACTGCCACCATTTTTTTTATGTCAAGACAGAAATCAGATATCACTTTCAAAAGTTAGTGAGCAGTTTACTCAATAAGAACACTAGCAGTTGTCCAAACCCGGTAAGAGAGACAGCAAGAAGTCCAGTGGAATAAGTGCTTCGCATCTCAAAATCAGAACACATTTTTTTCTCAGATTCAAGCTTCCATCTATCAATATCATCAGTTGAGGCACTTGAATCCATTACCCAGTTCTTTATGCTTTCCAGCACATCTTCTTCAAAAAGGTAGGGATTCTGTACAGCAATGCTTACCACTTGAGATTTAAACTTACTTCCCATAGAAAAACATTTGCAACCATTGAGATACTGGAAGATGGAATTATATATTACCTTCCATGCTGGTGAACAACTGAGAAGTACCCTTAGAGAAGCTGCCTGGACAGCAATGGAGTACCTAGTTTCAAGTAGAAATTTTGACGATACTAACTCAAAGAAATCATCATCCTCCTGTTTATAAACAGCAAATAGATGAATTTTCAGAGTATCAAAACAACATTAGCCATTAATTGAAGTTTAACAAAATAACTATTTGGTCTAAACTCTAAAAGACACCTTAAGATAATATTCAAACAGGTGAATTACCTGAAGTACACTAGCCAGTTGTCCAATATTATGAGAAGATCGAACAAAATTAGGAGAGGTGTATCCAGTTTCCTCCAAGTATCTGTACCGAGGAAAAAAGCATAGTAAATATAGTTCAAAGGAAAACTTACATGCTCAACATAGACAACAAAACACTTCAAAAAGCACAGAATACAAAAGACACTTCTTCAATCAGAAAAGAACCAATAGGCCCCATATGCATCAAGGGCAGACACTCAAGCAATCTGAAATCTCTTGAATATATTTGTTTGCAAACGAAGAAATCTAATCAAAGTAACCAACACTTCACCTACAGATATCATGAAAGAAGGCCAAAGTTACAAGCACAATAGATATTATGACCTTACCTTTTTTATAACGCTTCCACAGAGTGATGATAAATGACCTAGGGAATAAGTGTTGAATGTCTTTTCACGTCAGATGGCATCTAAAATTCTTTCCCCGAACATCACTTGCATTGGTAAAATCTTGTAGACAGATAGAGACCGATGTAACTAAAGCCACTAATAGACAGCTTTTTATCAACTTAGTTAAAGCTCTGGTTCAAAGATGGCTATTTGCATATCGTGATGACCCCAAACCTCAATTCTAGACTCAAACGCTACATGTTACAAGAGAATAATACCCGCACCATCTATGTGCATTCACATTCATTAGGCTTGAATTTTATGTCATGTTTGTTTCTAGGAATTTCTTATAATATTGATATTTTCAAGCAAATTCAAAATTGAATAAAATTGAATATGTTGAGCTTGAAATCAAATGTAGCTCATGTCAAACTTAAAGCAAATCCGAAATGTATTTATCAAATGAAGCAAGCTTGCTAAGTATTCATCTCAGTTTCTGTATGCTGTCAGCCCTAATAACCAAGCGATTTAGGATGTTCGACTACAATCAGGAGCATCTGAAATGTTTTTTGACTAGGAGTCTAAAGATCAATGCAAGAACAATGGTCAGTTGGTCACCGAGGATTTTATAAAAGATACAAGCATCCATTGCCTAAAACTTGTACATTCCAGACTATTGTACTATCATCATATAGCAATAAAAAAAAGAGCAAGAAGAATATTGTCGTGACATTCCGAATTCTTCTATAACTAATCACACAACCTAAAAGACCAAGCACCACAAATCAAAATTCGAGAAAGATTGGGAGAGAGATAGAGAAGAGTAGAAGTACTTGGTTTCTTGAGCTTCGAGGATAGAAGCTAGGGCATGGAGAACCTTGGGGTTAGGGTTGTCCGGAGAAGAAGTGATCATGTCCATTAGCGTCTGAGCTTTCAACATCAACACTTCGTACTCCGCAGCTTCTTCTCCACGAGCTTCCGCCTCCTGCGGCTGCTCCAACGGCGGTGGTGGAGGCGGAGCCAATTCGGAAGCCGGTTGAGAAGCGTCCATTGCAGCCTCCGTCAACAACAACAAGAAATTAAAAGTAGAAAGCTCAGAACATGGACAAGAATCGAATATGTTCCTTCAAAATGAGATTGTTTGCGATTATGATCGATCCGTCTCGTTGCTCCCGAGCCTCTCTCGTTCCCAGAGTTCCGAGCTTTTATAGCGGGAGTCGTTAAAATGGTGGACGCTTCGAAGGATTGAGGGCGGGTGAGGTCGATATTTATATCCGGTTCGAATGTTGATATACGGGTCCGGTTGAACGGCTGTCAAGTGTCAAATGACTCGAGTCGTATCACTTTTAAAATACAAAAATGCCCTTTAGTACTCACACCGTTATACTCCCTCATCCAAAGATTGTCTTGTATATTCCTTTTCGAGTGTTACAGACTCACAGTATGTATTTGATAATATCTATTTATAAATTAGAAAAATGAATTTAAGATATGTATTTAGTGCAATTTTATGTTAATATTATCTCAAATTTTAAAATCGTGGAAAAAATAGATAAATATTTTTTTTAGATAATTTCAAAATAACAATTTATATGTCAATATTATCTCAAATTTTGAATCGTGAAAAAAATAGATAAATATTTTTTTTAGATAATTTCAAAATAACAATTTATATGAGATGGTTAGGATAATAATTTTTTGATAGAATTTTTTTAAATAGTGTGTTAGATAAATTTTAAAAATATTTTGTGTTGGATCAATTAATGCTCAACCATTTATAAAATAATACAAAAAGACTTAAGAAAATTATAGGAAAAATAATACACCCTCTTTAAGGAGCCTTTGTGACAAATCGAGTGATTCAAGATAATGTTCTAATAGCTCATGAGATATTCCATTCCTTCAAGAAAAGCAAGGCTAAAGAGGGTTGGGTGGTTGTTAAACTGGATATGGAAAAAGCTTATGACCGAGTCGATTGGGACTTCCTTTTTGCGGTTCTAGACAAATTCAGTTTTTGCAAAAAGTTCATTGAATGGGTGCGAGAATGTGTTTGTGCAGTATTATTCTCGATCCTTGTAAATAATGTCCCGACGGATCCTTTCCTTCCGAAAAGAGGACTTAGACAAGGAGACCCTCTATCACCCTTTCTATTTGTTATAGGTACAGAAATTCTTGCAAGAAAACTTCAGTTAACTAGTGAAGAGGGTCAAAAATCCATCGGCTTTCCAATTGGGAGGGGGGGCTAGAGTTCCCTTTCTAGATTTTGCAAATGACACCATAATTTTTTCAAAAGCTTCGCAACAATCTTGTGTTAAGGCATGAAGATTATTGAGAATTTCTGTGAAATATCAGGCCAAAAAGTTAACTATAATAAATCGTCATTTCAAACATCAAAAAACATAACCAATCAGCAAAAACAACAAGTACAACACACTCTTGGCATTACTTCGATGACGGACTTAGAAAAATACCTAGGATGCCCTATTATTAATGGAGCAATATCAGAAGAAACGTTTAAGGATAGCATTGAAAAAGCACAAAATCAACTAACAAAACGGAAGGCGAACTCATTATCACAAGAGGGAGTGGGACTTTGATAAGGTCAAACTTAACCGCAAAATCGAATTATATTACGCAAAGTTTTATGCTACCTTCTAAGGTGCACGAAGAGATGGATAGAATTAATCAATGTTTCTTTGGAATAAAGACCGTAATTAAAAGCCCTTGGTAGGATGGGATAAAATATGTAAACCTAAATCCCATGGGGGATTGGGTATTAGGAAAACAGAACATATGAACAAAGCACTTCATATGAAGTTGTTACGAAAAATTCTTGCAGAAACAAATAATATATGGGTTAAAATTATACATGAAAAGTATTTTTGTGATACAGATTTTTTTCATATCAGATCAAATCAAATACATCTTGGCAATGGAAGAGACTGATAAATCTTAGATCGACCTAAGTTTATAGGTCACAAATGGCAAGTAGGTGATGAAAAAACTATTAATTTCTGGACAGACAACTGGGTCCTTGAGGAACCTATCTCGAGATATGCACTTAATCCACTGGAAGTTAACAACACAAAGTCGGACAATTTATATTGAATAATCGAACGTGGAAGGTAAATGGGCTGAGACAAATTCTCCCTAGAAACATAGTGGATAAAATAGAACTGATTCCAATACTGGATAATGAGATTACAGACAGATTATATTGGGCGACAAGTAAAAACGGGTGGTTTTGAACTGCTTCGGCTTTGGAATTAGTCACAAAAATAGAGAATTACCCGATGAACACCAATCAATGGATGGAAACTTGACACATTTCCGAAAGTCAAAAATTTTCCTTTGGAAAATTGATATAAATGTCACGACACCTGCAGGGTGCTTAATGTGTAACTGTACAGTGGAAGATTCTGCTCATTTATTGATTAAGTGTCCACATTCTCTACGAGTGACTAGACAAATAAATGCCAATATAGAAACAATATTGCGTAATTATAACCTGGACAATAAAACACCAAAAATAATTTTGAACGACATATATCAAATATTAGGAGAAAAAGATTTTACTATACTTGCAGTAATATGGTGGTGCATTTGGCATCAACGGAATAGACTAGTATTCGAACAAGCCCCGGGTGATTATATCCAAGACTTGCCCTCCTATATCCGTACACAGTTAATAAATTGGGAAAAAGGAAAATACTAGGTGGAAGATGTGGACAAAATTAAAGAAAAAAAGATATCAAAAGAAGGTCGCAAAGGAAAACTAAAACATGGGAAAAAACGGAGCAAGGTGGCGTCAAAATTAATGTTGATGGATCTATATTAACTAACGGACATGAAACCGGTGGAATAGTGATAAGAAAACACGAGGAAAAGGTCATTGATATGAGTACAAGAAAATATGGACAAGTATCTATAATTATGGCGGAAGCTCTAGCATTCTGAGATGGTGTACGAGAAGCTAAATTAAGAGGATATTGACAATTTGAACTTGAAGGTGATAACTCTCGAGTAATTAGAGCAGCCCAAGGTCTCTCAAATTGTCCATGGGAGATCGAAATGATGATTGCTGATATTCTTGCTTCGTTGCGAGAATTCCAGAGGGTTTGTATCTCTCTTGTTAACATGGGGTGTAATGGTGTGGTTGATAAACTTGCCAAAATGGGCCACAATTTTCCTGTTCATGCCATCAAGAATAATCCAAAACTTTTGGTTCTTATCCGTCTTGATGCTCTAGTCACCCTCCTTAAATGGAGGGTTAATAAAAAAAAATAGAATACTGAGATATTTTTAATCAAGTGTTCATTAAAAAGAGTTTTTAGATAAATTCAAAGTAACTATTTATATAAAACTATTAGAATAGTAAATATTTTTGAATCAAATTTTCATTTAAAAATAAGTTGTAGTGGTTAGTGGTGGAAGTGGAAAAGTGTGTAGGTTTTTTGACAAAATTTATCAAAAAGATAATCTTAACCTTTTTCACACGGTGACAAGTGACACAATTTTTTTCTACATACTTGACTTCTACTTTATAATTGTACTGGATAGATTTCTTATAATAATACTCTCATTCAATCACAAAATTTACCCTCAATAATCAACTCTTTCTTCCCCATTACTCTCTTTTCACCACTTTATCAATAATAAATTACTCCAACCTCAACAATCCATTACCCAAATAAATCTCCATTAAACTCCATTTTTTCCTTTGTCAACCTAAAATCTACTAAAAAAATTTAAATCAAATGGACCCAATTTTTTTTTTAAGCTCGGATCTTGTTTTGAGCTTCTTTCTAGGCTTAAGCTCTCATCCATTGTTGTTGCCTTGTTGGGCTTGATTTGTGATTTGCTTGTGATCCACCCGTATAAATCTCGGATGTGGAAAATCCTAGACTGGTATCGCATTGCACTCCTTTCTGAATCTCTCACTTGAACTTGAATTTGGGCTTATGGATATTGTTGTTGGGCTTGCAATCCACCCATATTTACACTCTTGTGTGTAAAAAACCTAGATGCGCCGCACTCCTTATTCTTGAGCTCTCTAGAATTCTCTCTGGCTCCCTCTTCATCTCCTCTCAATCTCTGAAACGCTCTTTCTCCATTATTGGGGCTTGAGTGCGTTCTTGTTTGCTTCTTGCTTAGATCTACCGGTTGACACCTCTGAGCTCTCATCCTTCTCAATTTCTCTTTAAATCTATCTGAATCTTCAAAAATCCTCTTCGTCTCCTCTCAATCTCTACAACACTCAGATTATCCATTTTGGGGCTTGATATCATTCTTGCTTGGATCTCGATCTCTGAAAAATCTATCTCCATTTCTCGATATTTGAAACCCTAAAACACAAAAGGACCCGTCTCTTTGGAGATCTTTGGGCTTCTATTGCTTCATTTGGAGCTGACTTCTCAAAGATGAGTTGCGATCCGGAAAATGGGGGCACTCCTGGTTCCTTGAGGTCCAATGCTTCCTTAGATTATCCTAGGTGTGAGTGGGGCGATGACTGCGATGTCAACCACTCGTATAGTCTCCAAATTTCTGAAGCCTCCATTGAGAACATCTTTTTTAATCGAGATTTTGAGACTCTTGAGGAGGGGCATCCTCCACGGTCCCCTGAGGTTGATTATGATGTCGTTGTTATTGATGATTCCACTGAGGTTGATTCTAATGTCGGTGTTGATGATAATACCGAGTCCCTGGATGGCGTTATAGCCCCTGATTTTGACTCGGAGGCTTAGCTTAGTTCCCTTCTCTCTATTGTTGTTGCTTGATTTGTTGTTGCCTCATTATTATTACTGGTGGCTCAATTGTTGGTTGATTTTTCCCATCCCTGATCTTTTATTGCTTGATCTTGAGCCTCCATAGTTGATGAATGCTTTGTTGTTGATAATCTTTAGCCTCCATCGTTAATGCTTGATGAGGATATCTGATAAATTCTATTGTTGATACATTTGAGATTTTGTTCAATTCTATTTAATTCCTTGCTTGCATGAGTTGATGCAGAATTCTGTTCAATTCTATTGATTTCCTAGATTGCATGATCTATTGATATTCTTTAGGCTCCATCATTGATGCATGATCTGTTGTTGCTTGATGATGGGCCTTCATTGTTGAGGCTTGATTTTGAAGATCTATGAATTCTAATGCTTGGTCAGGAGATCTTTGGGATTTTGTTGTTGATAAATTCCTTGAGGCATGATGCTTGCATGTTCCTTGCTTGCATGATAGTATTTTATTTGAAAATATTTTATTATTAATATTTTATTTAAGAAAAACTCGTACAAGGTACGGGAATACATACTAGAACCCTTGTTCTTAGCTTGTTCAGGTTGGTGTACATGAATTTCACTGGGTATACTAATACTAGCTAATGACTACACACTCCTAGCATTAACTGATTTGTCACTATATGAAGAACTACTACCAGACACAAGTTTCTCTTTTTGCTCCTTGATAACAGAAGAAAACTCATGCAATAATTGAGGATGGTCTTCTAATATACCTAAGCAACTATAAAAGTCTGATATCATTGAACTCGTTAAGGCTTGTGTTTCCTCAATGGCAGGCTGGCAGCACATTGCTCTACAATAGCACCATCAATTGTAAAAACTGGGCTAATAGTTGCAGCTTTGTCCAACATGAAAGGACGAATTTTGTCGAAATCGATTCCATACCAAGGTTCTTGAAAACCACAAACATATGACGGCAAGGTAAACCGATCCTCTGAAACATTCGACACCAACAAATAACCTCATCGTTCAGCAAATCATAAACAACTTGAACTACACTCTGGTCATCCTCCTTTATACCAAAAAATTTACTTCCATTTTCTAGAGCTATTGTCAATGCAACATGAGAAGCATCCAGAAAAGATCTCCTTCTCGACCTCGTAAAAAACAGAAATTGTGTAAACATCAGCTGCATGACGCTCTAACTGTAGAGGTGTCTTCAGATCAAGAACCATATGAGTAGAATCACGGTTTAACTTGGCCTGAGTGTGTCTTTGGGATTCCATGGCAGTCTCAAAGTGCATCACCAACTCACAAAGCCTAAAATATCGGTCGGTAAAATGGCCGAAAAAGTTGTTCTGAACCTCTGAAATGGAAGTAGTCCTGACTAATCCACCAAACATTTCGTCCCTGAAATAAGCTGGAATCCAGAAATGGCGAATGGCAAACATGTCATCAAACCATCGTCTATTTGTAATAACCGTATTTTTTCTATAAGGGTATTTATGTAATTTCTCTTGATTATATTTTGTTTTAAAATAAGTATATGTGATTTTATTAAAAAGATTATAATTGCATTATTTTATTAACAAATAACTTATATAAGTTATTTGGATAAGTGGATCTTACCCGAATGGCCATAGGTATAATTTATAGGTCTTATAAAACAAATAAATGGATGATCAATTTATTTTCGTTATAATATGATAATGGAATTAAAAAGTATTCTTCTAGAGTAAATTAATTTTTTTTAAGTTCCATACTATAAAATAATTAAATTAAAAAGATAGCTTATCTTATGAATAAATTCATTTTGGAAATTATAAAGGTCTTATATCTTAAAGATTTTACTTTCTTATGAGGAATAATCGTATTGTTTCCTTATAGTATATTTTAGAAGTTAACGAAATTGAAGTTATTATTCTAGAGTAAATCCTTAATGTTTTTTAATGAGTTTTTCATACTCCAAATAACAATCAATTATTTTGTTGAAAAGGAAAACATATCTTATAAATAATTTATTTTAGAATTTATAGATTTTAATATCTCTAAGATACTATCTTTCAAGAGAATAATTTTAATAATAAAATGTGATTTGTGAAGATATGTGTGAGAATAAAATAGTGAAGTAATTAAAAGGGATGTGCATGAAAAATATTTATTTATTTATTTATTTATTTTGGAAAGATTTCCCTAAAAACTAAGTGTGGAGTGTAATTTAGTTGTAAACAATAAAATATAAGATCTCCAAATCAAATCAAATCAAATTTACCCTCCTTTCTTTCCTTTTTCGTTCTACTTATCTATTAGCTTTCAAAATCCGATTTCATTTCTTTCTAAGCCACGATTGTGGTCAATATCTAAAAGGAAGTTGGAGATCTTCCTTTGCTTGAGCCTTACGAAACAAAAGCCCTATAAATTGATGCGCCATTTGCTCGAAATTCTCACATCTTAAACCGAAACCCTAGAATTGCGCCTCCTTCGTTAAAACTCGAAATTCTCCCAAACCGTGAATCCAATCCTAAAATTGAAGCCATATTCGGAATCCTCATAAAAAAACCCTTCGAAAACACTATACACCCATTCATTTTCTCGTGACCTAAGCCTTCCAAAATCCCGATTGAAAGTCCCAGAACTGCCTAGAAAAACAGAGCGCAACGTTGCTCGTGAGGCGCTGGTGTCCGCCTCCTTTCGCCGCCGTCGGACCACCTACGCCTCCGCCACTGCCAACAGTAGAGAGAGGAGGTTGCAGCCTTCCAACTGTCGCCGGTCCCGTCCCGATGCGTCGCCAGAGCCGCCCTCACCAAGCCTCCAAAAAACCCGATTGAAAACGTCGGATTTGTCCAGTGAAAAACAGAGGATGACTCGTCTCAGTATTTCGGTGATTTCTTCCTTATTTCTCCACCTTTTTACGAGATGTTTAACCCACCATATTCTAGACTTTGAGACGGTCCAACCATACCTTATACGCCTCGAACCGTTTCATGACGAGGGAGAACGAGCCACATGAATCTTGTTGAACTGCACACATCGTTCCGTCCGAACTGCCTCGTTAATTGGGGTTGTTCTTTCTCCATACACAACGAAATTTTTTCCAATTTATATCTTTAGAAAGCTCTCAAAGTCACGAATCCAACGCCTCTGGCCCCGCTCCATTTCGTCGTCTGTAGCATCCTCAATGAGCAGAAAACTGAGGTGGTGTATGATTAGCCTTGAACAGTAACATGCACAAGGTTCAAGACGACTCCTCCGTTTCATTCCGTCCCGTTCGGTATATATTTTTTCGACTCAATCAATTCAATAAATTAATTATTAAAATTATTTAATAAATATAAGGATTATATTTATTGAAGTTTATAATTTTAATTATTATCGATCCGTTTAATTAATTTGTCCAATTAATTAAACTTCTCCGCATTTTCTAGTGCATCGTCTTTTGTTATTAAAGGCGATATCAAATCTTCGAGGTGATAAGTCCATAAGCAAATTTCCGAATCTTGAATGTCGTATTCAAATCTAAGGCAAGTTCCCATACTTGCTCGGGTAAGTCACTTGTTTGATTTGTGTGAAGAGTCTAATAACCATGTTTGTTTTCTTGATTGATGTGATTATGCTTAATATAATCCAGGCATAAATATACTAAGTGTTTTAGAAATATAATCATAAATGAACTTGCATAAGCATTTACTTACATTCTTTAGTAAGACTAGAATTAAGAATAGTAGTAATAATAGTTAGGATGGTGTTATTAGTTGAACTACGACTAAGTAAGTCTTGCTCTCATCTAAATTCGTACTCGAGCTTGTCAAATGCGCCTGTAAAAATGGCAAGGAGGGCTTGGTGTTGTCCATTGTGTGACTATCCTCCCCTTTCCTGGAGCTTCGAGTATGATACAGTGAGTCAATACCGAAATCAATAACTAAAAACATAGTTTAGGTGCTTGACGTAGTGAAATTAATGACCTTATTTAGGTTGTGGTGTACTAGAATTGCTAGGCAACACTAGTTTTGTTTAGGTCTTGATGATTGTGGATTTGTGTATTTATCGTCTCGATTGAGACTTATTTTGGATTAGCTTAGTACCTAGGGGAGTGAGCCACAATTGCTCTGGACGCCTCTTTATAACATTCGCATTAGGATGGTCCTAAACCCTAATGTTGGTCATGACCCTGCCCGTCTCATCCGAATATGAGGGGTGTACCACCTAGCTAGTGCTCTTTGAAATTCCGGAATCGATCTTTTGGGACGTATGAGCCCACTCATCAGGACGTAAGAGCCTCGATGGTTTAAAAATCGCAACCCTATGTGTATATGTGTGGTCATTAAAAAGATAAGTGCGATTAAGCACCATCAAGAACTTATGTATTTGTTGTTGTGTTTATTTTAGTCTTTGTTTAGAAATTCATTGAAAGTGTATGATGTTTGCTAGGAAAGATTCGACATAAGGTATAGTGCATTAGCTATTTTTTTTAAAACGTGCATTCACTATAATAATAATTATGATTTAATTAAATACTTTGACCTATATAATATTAGAGTCGACCTCGCTGACCCCGTTGAGGGCTGACCACTTGTGGTACCAGGTATTAGCAAGCAACTAGTGTCAATCCAAGATCACTCAAGGTGATGATGATTGGAGCTCATGATACTATACAAGAAGGTTTTATTTGTAGTTTTGTTTCATTTCATTAAAGAAAGTAGATTTTTATACGGAATAGTTTTGGTTAATCTTCCGCTAAATATTTCATATTGTTCATGAAAGTTATATTTGTAAGAGAATGTTTAAATACAAATTGAGTTTGCTTTCAAAAGTCTTCCTCTATTGTTCATTTATATGGTTTCATACACATCTTTACAAAATTTTAAACTGATGCAAAGCCTTGGGTGACTTCGGACATTAAAATCCGAGGTCATTGGCGTGTGACATTCCCGAGATAATTTGGGGGTGTTACACTATTCTGCGAGGAGATACGACTAACCAACTCCAACCACCTAAACTCAAACTCAGCTGGTACAATCTTATGACTCCACATTATAATGTTGAGCTGCTGCCTAAAATCATCCACATCACCAGATTCGGTCTTTATCTTTCCAGGCACTTTTGACATAATGTGCCACATGCAAAGCTGGTGGCGGGTCCGAGGAAACACTCTCTGAATAGCAACTTTCATGGCGGCATCCTGATTAGTCACAAGAATTCTTGGACCGTGCCCCATTGCTTTCTTAAAACGTTCAAACAACCAAACAAAAGATTCTATATCTTCCTTGAGCAAAAGTTCGGCACCAAATGTAACACATTTTTTATGATGATCAAGGCCAGTAAACATAATTATAAAAAACAAGGAAAAAATGGAATACAATATTAGTCTACCAAGTTTAAAGTTGATGGTTCATAGATACTAAGATAACAGTTCATGCATTTAAACACAAAAGTTCACAAATTTTAACAAAAGAAGTTCATAGAGCAAAAAATGATAAGTCACAGGTTCATGAAATCTAAGATATCAAAAAAATTACATGTTAGTCCTGTATGTAGAATCAAAAGACACCACCTCACCAAAATATGAGAAATTTTTGCAAGAAATGGGATCAGCCTAGAATAGCCTTGTCAAACGATCAAAAGAATCAACATCGTATGCATAATAAAATGCACTACACACCTCCTTTTTTTTCAAGAATCTATTAATAACCATTTGAGAATCGGAACCCTCAATGTGAGCCGTCAAATCTCGTTTGCAGTTCTTAAAATCAACAACTGAAGCACCCACATTTTCATATCCTCCAACAAGGTGGTTGTACAACTTATGACTCATCGTTGGACCGATATTAGATTTCTCACAGTTCAACATGAAGTTCTTATGGCCAATATCAAGCTTTCTATTGGACTTTAGAAATTGTTTGTAATTGCTAGTTACAAGCGTGTGACTATGACGCTCAACAAAAATCTAGACCACATAACTGAGCATGCCGACAAATTTGAACTTAATTTGCGCTTCACAACCAACTCGAGTTGACGGTCTTTTACGTTTGCCCGTGTTGTGTTTCCCATCTTTGAACCCATGACGGTTACAGTATAAATACTTGTGAATTATAGTATTATCAGTTGAGTCTATATGAGAACCGCCATGTCGAACAACAAAACCTCAAATAGAAGCATACTGACTGTAAAAGGAGATGCCTTCATCCAATGTGATAAAATATTGACCTTCGTGTGGTTTACACTCGTCTGGAATATTGGGAATGTAATAAGAACAATCCTGTGATAATTAAGAATGTAGGCATCACTAGCTTCATCAGCATCATCCAATGGAACCCCATCAGCACTAACATCATTATCAAGACCCGTCAATTGAACCCCATTAATACTATGATCTGAATTAGACTAACTAGGTTGGTCGGAGCTTGATGAACAACCTACAATAAAAAAGGGAGATAAAGAAGAGATCTAGTAAAAAGGTGCAAATATAACAGTGTTCTTTTGGTTCACAAAGATTGCCAATGCGGTTCATAACCATAGACATTAAAGTTCTTTGAAAATGACAATTCGGTTCACGACTTCCTCACTAGTTCCACTTTTAACATTACATATTGTTTAGCAATTTGTTAAATCAAAATCTCATACATAAGGCTCTCTTCACCAAAATCCAGGAACAAAGATATAAAATCCATGAACAAAGATTAAAAACCTAAAAACCAACGAAAAACGCACCTAAATCCATCAATAAGGAGGAGGTTCAGGTTGAATTTGCTTGAGAGGAAGATAGATTACAGTAAGAGAAGGAGACGATCGAGCTTCCAAATAAAACTAGGAGCAAGAGCTTCTTGTTCCGCACGAAACGAAAGGGGTTTGATAGGGTTTATTGACGTAATTTCCGATGAGCTTTCAAATCCCTAGCAGCGAGAGAAGATTATCCATGGGCGAGATCTTACCCTCGAACGATCCACTGTCACATTCAACCTCCAATGTCTCAATTTCGCAAAATCCAGTCGAACAGATCTCAAAAGAGAAGGAGACGATCGAGCGTACGAGAAGGAGACGACCGAAGGAGACGATCGTATGAGAGAATTTTCAATAGGTTGAGATTGAATGTAGAATGGGGATCAAATGACGAAAATACCCCCAAAATCTGAAAAATTAATAAATATATTGAAAATATTTTATTATGAATATTTTATTTAAAAAATTTATTTTATTATTTATTTGTATTTGTTATGTTTTGATTAAATTGATATTGGCAAGGATATTTAAATAAAATTATACGTGTCTTATCACAAAAAAATTATCATTTCTAAAAATAATTACTAAAAATTGATATAGGTAAGGATATTTTTAAGAAACTTGTAAAATTACTGTATTATTTAATTATATTTGTTAATTTTTTTTTAAAATTCATATTGACAACGATATTTCAAAAAAAAAGCTATACGTATCTTATCAACGAAAACACTATTATTTCTAAAAATAATTATTTAAAATTGATATATGTAAAAGTATTTTTTCTAGAATTTGTATGATAGCATAAAAAAATATCCTAATGATCTTCATATCTATTATATCCAAAAATAAAAGATTGTTTATCAATGAAATTTTCTATCCTATATTCTAAAAACATGGATAAGAATTTATCATATCCAAAAATAAAAAATTAGTTTAAAAAAAGTGGTGTGGTCCAATCCAAAAGTGACATGTATCGTTTAATAATTTTTTAACCTCCACTTTAGGTTATAGTTATGATGATTTGAAAATCTTTTATTATTAATATTTTATTTAAGAAAAACTCGTACAAGGTACGGGAATGCATACTAGTTTCTACCTAAACCAGATTCATCAAATCTTGTAATGTGTGCTATTAATAAATTAAATTTGGAAACTACATATATAATTTTTCATAAACTAAAATGGATAAATCCTTGAAAAAAAATTTAAAACGGTTCTAAAAAAAAGTAATTAAAACCAATAAATAATTATTACATAATTCCAACATGCCGCATGGTATTATTAATATGTGATTAAAAAAATCCATCTAGATAATATTATAGTTTTCCACAGACAAATAAAATTTCGTAATCTTTTTTTGGAAGAATATCCTAAGTTTTTTTTTAAAATCGGTCAAAAGCAAAATATCGTTGCTTAGCATTGTTATTATCCAATTATTTCCACAAATATTTTTTGGTAGAAATTATTTCCACAAATTTTAATTTTTTTGAGAAAATTATTTCCACAAATTAAACACATCGTAAATGATTTTACGTATTAATTAATTAAACATATAATATATCACATAGAAATTAATACTGCTTACAAAACAAGCAAATATTATATGGATAGATTTTTCTTGCTTAACAAGGCTAATTAAGTAAGCCCCTCTATATATAGCCTGCATCAAATCAAAAACCTTGCACGATTCCATCTACAGAAAATTACAATGGAGCAGCCAAGGCGAAGGCGAAGAAGGCCATCAACATTACTTCCCGGCCAAGTAATCCTAGGCGAAGCCTACGCAATCCAGGTCACCAACACGGAGCGATTTGAATGCGACGGCGAACGCTATTGCTACGCACTCATACTCGACCTCCCTCAAACTCGACTTCTCGTCCCGTGCCCTGAATACTTCTACGGCGGCACCGAAGACGGCCACACATACTGCTCCACTCTACGTCGAAACCTATCCGAGTCCTTCTCCGGCTTAGGATTAGGGTTCATGCAAGATCACGTCGATCGCCTCGTTGATGATCTGTCTCTTTTCGTTGCGGATTTCGCCATACACGAGCATAGTTGCCCTTTGGACGGGCCTCGACTTATCCCCGTGATCCACGTGTCCGTTGTTCCAATAGTGGATATATCTGTGACGGAGGTTGCGGAGATGTCGTTCGACGAGGCGCCGGTTTGGGTCAAGAGGGCTACCCACGAGTCAATCGAGGCGTTGGAGGCTGTTAGGGCTGGGGATTTAGAAGGCGAGGGTTCCTGCGTGATTTGCCTCGAGGGTTTCGATGCGGACGGCGGAGGGAAGAAGATCGCGAGGATGCCTTGCGGCCATGTTTTCCATAGAGGTTGCGTTGCCGGGTGGCTCGAGAATAGCCACATGTGCCCTTTGTGCCGATACGAGATGCCTGCCGTACTGATGCAGCAGGATTCACGTTGATGGACATCGATAGAATTGAAGACTAAGATATATGTGTATCTCTTAGTTTAATTTAAAACATACAATGTAATGTTTCTTGTCATATAAGAACGAATTGTTGAATACGGGAATTGTATTATGCTTCTTTTTTTGGGTGAAGAATTGTATTATGCTTCTACGTACGTACTTGTGTGTTCATCTTGTATAAGAACGGATTCCTTTTCTACAATATTGTTTTCTTGATCATACAAATTACCTCACAATAAGAAACGAATGTTACAAGATATTTCCTCTCAATAAATAAGATACTACGTTTGCCACATATTTTGATATGACAATTTGGTGTGTTATATATACGAAAACAACACTCTAATTAATATCACTCTCATATCCTTTTAACATTAGTTGATATCGATATATTCATATATTAAACGGGTCTTTATAGTGTAAACAATTAGATTTCATTCTAGAAGAGTGATTGCATCACACAATCTGTTTGAGTGGAGAAATGCCCCTTTTCGCATCCCTTCTTCTTTTAGGGTTTTGCCGATCCCCTTTTCGGTTATTTAAACTTCTTCCCATCATTAATTACGTAAAGAATTTTCTTTTTTTGACTACAAATCATTCTTAAATCATTATTATTTTGAGCCATAATGACAAACCACGCGGATGATTCATCATATTATGATACAAACCAATTCATCATATTATGATTCATCATATTAAGAGTATTGTATAGATGGTGGATTCTTAATTATCTATGCATAGTTAGTTATGGCCATAAAGTTCGGATTTAAGGAGTTGTAGAGTAAGTTATAATCATAAATTGAACAAAACAATACTCAAATCGTAAATTCAAGCCCTAACCCTTTTACTTTAAATTTTTACTTAGTAAAATAGAAGTCATTCTCTTACATTTTAACTAAAAATAAGTATCATGCAAGTTAGGGGCGTCCAAACCCGGTTAACCAAATCTCGGTTAATCGAAGTTCGGTTAACCATGATTTCGGTTAGTTAAAATCATGAATCGTAGCCGAACCGTGAATCTTGGTTAGCCGTAGTTCGGTTAACCGATTTCACTGTTCGGTTTTCTCTGTGAACCAATAACCATTTATGTAATTTTACCTTAAATAATTAAAACTAAAATAATAAATTTTGAATAAAAAATGAGCAAGAGACTTTTAATTAGTTTAAATATGTACTTATATCATATTGTTTTGGTTGTTGTACACAAATATTTAGACTATATACTATAGTGTGAGAAATAAAACATTGTGTCTATTATTCTTTATCCCATCAAGTTTAATAAGCAAATCTTATATCAATGAGAAGTGGAAAAATAGTGTTTAAATTGTTAAAATTGGAAAAAGAAAGACTCAAACTAGATCAACACCTTGAAGATCATAGAGTTTAACCACTAAATAAATCAAAGATAATTAATATTTGAAAATTATGGATGGTTAGAGAGAGGGGATAGCTTTTTTTTGTAGAAACCTTTACTTGACACAAGCTTCTCAAGTTCTGATTTTTAATTTTCTTTTAATTTTAGGATTTTAAAAGTTTATCAAATTCACTATTAAAGATGTTCTAATTGAATTTTACTCAAATAATTTATTATCAGAGTTTGGTTCAAATGAAACAAACTCTTATTCTGAAACGTGAAACGAATGTACTTTTCCTAGTTCGTAGCGCTTTTTTCATGCGAAAGTGCATTACAAAATACGAAAAAGTGCAATTCGAAAAAATACACTACAAAAAATACGAAAAGTGCACTACAAAGTACGAAAAGTGCAAACTCGAAAAAGTGCAATCCGAAAAAAAAAAATTTGCACTACAAATTAAACTAAGAAAAGAACATACTTGTCTATTTTGATTTTTTTTGTAAGCGTCGTTGATATTCATTTGTTTTAGGATCCATACGTCCATTTTAGGTTCTGTAATCAAACTTTACCAATTATGGTTTATTAGCACATACAAGCGAGCATATACTTAGGGTTTATTAGCACACACATACAAGGAAGCATAACGAGTGATTCTCACGTCAATTTTATTCGTTTGCTTAGGGTTCAAATATGACCACAAATTGGTAAAGTTTTTTATTAATTGTCATGGCTATAATGCATTACTGCTTCTTCTTTTTTGAGAGCTACTGTATTATTGCTTTGAGGACTTTAAATAATATAGTAAAAATAATAAAATTTATTTATTTCATGAATATCATCCATAGACTTTTTTGGAATAAAAATAGGATTGTAAATAAACAGAGTCACGATTTTAAGGCTTGAAAGATAAATGAATTGAGCTTGAACACAAAATAACTCGACTCATTTGTTAATGAGCAAATTCGGTTATATGCCCGTAAGAACTAGATTCTACGTTCATGAATAAGTTTTACTATAAATATTATACATGTTAGTGCAAATTCGCCTTTAATGCACTGATTGATTGCTCCTCTTGATTCACCTCTTCACCTTCCGTTTTAAGCTCCTCTTCAACCTAGAACCCGCAAAACAATAGACATGGGAGGTGGGGTCCCCTTAATTTACCTCTGATATCTAAGTCAAAAGAGCAGTTTGTCGATTGAACGTCGAGGTAAAAGTAGGCTACAAGCTAGCTGCTCGAATATCAAGCTATACCCAATGTCCAAGCTGAGCGAATATCAGCTTGTTCAATGTACTGAGCGAATATCAATATGTCCACCATACATGGCGATCTCATGTACTTATAATGGAGGAATGAGGGAGAAGATCGAAAAACTCTTATCTCTAGGGCCAGTCAAGATGTCTTGACACCCAAGAAAGCGATATCTTACTCCCCAAACCATATGAAAATTCTACCTTTTAATTAAGATAGATTCTTCCATCATAAGAATAATAAAAACGATAATTTAATGAGGAAAATAAATAAAATAGTTAAAAAAATACTTGCAAAAACAATACTATATTTTCATTTGTTTTAAGATTTCTCACGTCAATTTTAGGTTTCGTAATCCAACGTTACCGATTATTGTTTATTAGCAAATTCATACCCACGTCAATTTTATTTTCATTTTCTTACGATTTAAATATGACCACCAATTGATAATTCGTATAACGTCAATGAGATTCGAAAATATTATGAATTCCGAATTTTCATCCGTAAAAATGCACTAAATTGAATAGTAAATTCGTCCTAAAATTTTCCTACTAAAAAATGACCACACATTGGTAAAGTTTTTTTTTTATATCAATTATCATGGCTTTGATGCATTATTGCTTCTTTGTTTTTTGGGTCAAATTATTGCTTCTTTTTTTAAGAGCTACTGTTGTATTATTGCTTTGAGTACTTTAAATAATTAAAAAAATTAAATTTATCGATTTCACAAATATCCTCCATACACTTATAACCGATTTCGGGTATTTGGTTTAACAGTTGAACTTTTGGGATAGTTTTTTTTAGTCACTGTCACCTCAGTTCAGCGGAGAGCTTTGCTCCATCAAACGCTTACGTCTGGAATTCGAGTCTCGGGAGGGCCCCTTTATTTTGAGTGGGATCTGCTCTCCCAACAACCTTTCACTACGCTCCATGCTTATTGGTTTTAGGATAGTACTCTTAGGTCACCATTTAAAACCTTAAAAAAAATCGCTTTGTGATCATAATTACATTGTGAATTAGCAACCCCCTCAAGAGTTAAAAATTACAAGTCCAAATGTGTAACTGTAATTGGGAAGTTGGATTCAGAAGTCTCGGGTTGGGTAGTGAGTCGCTTGACCAATCAATCCCTCTTCCCGCACACCACCTACTCGTCTCCACTCTCTCGACTCTCTCCCCGGAGATTGGAGGCGTGGGCGACGAAACTCACCTGCTATTCTTCTTCCCACGCTTTCTCCAGTTTCCACAAAGTCAAACCACCTCTTAAACCTGTAACAAACTCACAAATTTACCTCCTTTTTCAACTTTTTCAGATACCATCAAACTTCGATCGATTTTCTATATACAGTTGTCTCCCTGAATTTGTGAGCATCTGCTGGATTTCTGGGCTGGATCAAGTAATTGAGAGTGGTGAAAGATTTCGCGTTGGCAGTCTTCGTTTCCGAGATGAGCCCAAACGCCGCATCGGCCTCCGCCGGTGCTGGATCTGCCGATTTTACGGCTCCCCGAAGGAACTCTAAGCGACCTAAATGTGAGTTATAGATGCAATCTTCAAATTTGCCGCTTTTGGCGTCTGATTCCGACTTCCATGGATTTTGGTCTACTGGTGATTTAGGGTTTGCGTGCTTGGATTTTTCAGAAGTCGAAACTAGAATTACCGTAGTAGTCTTCACCTGTTTTTTCCCCCTTGGCTTACCTGTTGACATAAAACACTTACGGAACCACATTTTGTTTAAGACGAGGAAGAAAAGAAAATTAGAGCTTGATAGGGTTTATTGATGAATCATATGCAATAATATAAAGGGTTATTTATGTTTGATTTTCATTATCTTTGAAACATTGGTGTCCGGTACCATTTGGAGGTTTTCCACAGCATTCATGTTTGTGGATTTGAGACGTGCATTTTTGCGCTTAAAGATTTCAAAGTTAAACATGTAGATCCCTGAGATTCAAGTTTTGCTGGGCAAAGTCATATTTTCCAATAGCTTCATATTTGTATAGGCTTAGAGACCCTTCTGCTTCCCTTGTCTACTTTTATTATTCTTTGGAGCAAATAATGTCTTGAACCAACTAATGATGACATAGCTTGATTAACTTCTGCGTGCTGAATGTTGTTTCTGAAGTTGGTGGCTTCCGTTTTCTTTTGAGGTGAAAACCTGTCACTGAGCTGTTGTCATACAGAAGTTCTAATCACATCACATTGTACTTCTTGGAGCTCTCTCCTAACAATGCAGTTTGGTCAACAAAGTTTAGGAAGAAAAATGTACTATGACTAAGGGGCTGAATTAAAGTAAATATAGAAATGAGATACGATAGGGAAGAGGAGCGATTATTTTCAAGGAAAAAGAATTATTGGACTTTTTGTTTATGGTGGTGATGGAAGGAATAAACATGGAAGAACTCAGAAAGAAGTATTTAACAAAAAGATGGCCTAGTAAAATTGGAAATGACTTGCAGGTTCTGTTGAAATGAACACAATGTTTTTTTTGGCAGCTGGTAGTGAGTAATAGGTGAGCTGATTTGGCCGCAGAGCCATATGGCAGTTGCTAACTAGTTCCAGTGATGAATGGATGGGCTACTAGCTATGACTCCTATGAGTGATAGAATATGTCAAGTGTGGAACATTCAAGAATGATAAAAGTTGAATTTGAGAGGAACTTCTAGTTGGATTCTTTCATTTTATCTTTTAAATTGGCTTCAGTTGCAATCAAAATAGCAAAATTTGAGTTGGATTTCTTACTTCTACTGAAACTATAATTGCAATTCCGAGTTTAAATCAAAAGTTACTTCTATGATCTGAGCTCAACGCCTCAACCTTAAGTCAAATCAACATTGACAAGTATGCTGAAGAGGAAGAACAACAGTTAGCTATCTTGTTGGACATAACAATGAATAGGATATATGAACCCATTGCCCATGGGTACCTTTTATTTTGAACAATCGATTAGATCAACATGAAAATGTACTATCCCTATCATAGAGGGTATTTTATTTCGATATTGAGCCAAACCAAATAGTATTTTATTTGAGCAATTAGCAACTTGCATTAGACGTGTATTATTTTGGTGTGGGGGTTAGCTTTTTAGCCTCTTTTTTTTATGTACAGGCAGGTAGTTCATTTATGATTTGAAGCAGACTTACCTTTTTGTTGTTTTTTCTTTTTCTATTTTCAGATTCTAGGTTTACCCAACAGGAGCTTCCAGCATGCAAACCTATATTAACACCTGGATGGGTAATTGATCATGTTTCTGTTCAGAATTTATATATCTGATTATAATTTGTCTTCTGAACTCTTGAAAAATATATTAACTGCAGGTGATCACTGCTTTCTTGCTCGTTAGCGTGGTTTTCATTCCTATCGGCGTTGTTTCTCTCTTTGCTTCTCGGGATGTATGTACCAATATAACGTTTATACCCTTTGCATTTGTCTTTTACTGTTCACCATTTTTCATTTATGGGTTTTATTTTTCAGGTGGTTGAAATTGTTGATCGGTATGATGAGGCGTGCCTACCAGATGATGCAAAAAGTGATCCGGTCAAGTACATACAGTCTCAGACTCCAGGGAGTAATACTTGCAATAGAACACTCGTAGTAAGTTGCTTCTTATAACTGAATAATAGCTACGAAAATAGTTAATATGGACAATGTTACCTTGTTGCCTTAATTTTGCTTCTGTATTTGTTTGCCTAATTTGCTCTAAAATGATCACTAAAGAGTATCTATTTTATTTTCTTCTAGGTTTCAAAAGATATGAAAGCGCCTATTTATGTTTATTATCAGCTGGACAACTTCTACCAGAATCACCGCAGGTATTGTTAGTAGTATACTGTTAAAAGATTAAATAATAACCCCCTGGATGACATACATGTATCTGCTGTTAATTGATAAAATGAATAGCAGCATAAGATCTACGGAGATTGGAGAAGCAAATATGATGTTCATTCGGCTAATGGAAAAAACCATAAAGAATTTATCTATTACATATTACTAAAACACAAGGGTTCCTTGACAGTATTTATAATGCCTTAAGATACTATATTTTTCAATGTATGAAAAGTTTCTATCAGAAATTGAAGGACAAGATACGAATTAAATGGTTATTTTGGCTGTGGGATATACTGGATAGATGTTGTTTGTTGTAGTTATTGGTTGTGGGATATACTGGATAGATGTTGTGGGATATACTGGATAGATGTTGTTTGTTGTAGTTTTAAGGTTGGCTTTGAGCAATATTATAAAGAGATGGAAACCGATGCAAAAAATATACTGATAATGCCAGGCATTGTTGTAGGCATTGTCCTATGTTTAAGATCTTATTATATAATTCTCTGTGTATCATATACTTCATTTGTTGATTTGGGGTAGAAGTTTTCGTACACTTTTAGATCATAACAATCGTAGTTTGATCATATGTGTGCTCATCTCCAGTGATCGCTCTGATTCAATCAATCGGACCTGTCACAAACCCTTGTTTTTATCGAATCTATTATCAAATTATTTGCTGACTTAAGCTGTGATCGTATAATTAATTCTGAGGGTTTGTTCGTTCTTTCATTGTTTTACGCTATATCTGCTTCAAAAACCGTCCATACAACGTTTTAAATATTCTTCTGTACCAGCCTTTTATTTCTTTCGCTTTTAGTGGAGCAAAGCAGGCAGGCTATATGTTAAATCATTTTTTACTCAATTTGTTTTCATAAGCTTAAGTGATAGTGTCGAGATGACTCCTTCCCCATTAAAACCAGGAACAACATGTACTTAATCATTTTGAAAGCTTTTGATCAGCCTCATAATATAGGGAAAACTGGGATGCGAGATTTTTCTTTAGCATTAAAGTATGTTTGGGCTGGTACTAAGCTAATCGTGACTGAGTCAGGTATGTGAAGAGCCGGAGTGACAATCAGCTGCGGTACAATGCAAGTGCTAATGTAGTTAGTGCCTGTAAGCCAGAAGACATGGCTAATGGGAAGTCAATTGTGCCCTGTGGTCTCATAGCTTGGAGTTTGTTCAACGACACTTACAGTCTCTCCCTCAGTGGCAAGAATCTAACTGTAAACAAAACTCATATTTCATGGAAGAGTGACAGAGAACGCAAATTTGGGAGTGATGTGTACCCGACAAACTTCCAGAATGGAAGTCTTATAGGCGGTGCTCATTTAGATCCTGACATACCAGTACGTTTTCTCTACATCTTGGAGTGTGTGTACTATTTTTATACATTTTTTGTTTTGTTTGGCTTTCTTAAAATTTTGTTTGGGACAGGTCCAGTTTTTTAAGTTAGGTTTCAACAATGTGTAGTTAGTACCGAATGTCACATACTTTTTGGTGCAGTAAGAAAATAGAGAGTTCTTTACATCTGTTCGTCAATTCTGGATTTATCAGCACTCAGCAGGAAAATACTGGACAAGATGGATGGATGTGTTTTACTTATGTTTTACACAGTAGTCTACTAGAGATATTAATTGGCATGTCCTATTCTTAAAGCTCAATAGAAACAAAATGTTTTTTGTCAAGATTCCCTGGTGTAGAAATAGAGAATAAACTAACTTCCCGTCTTCTAAATAGATCATCTTGAAAGCGAGAATTTGAATGCTTTCAGGCAAATTTGACAGATTTTTTTGGATCTTGATCTAGCATTTTTTCTGTTTGTCATATAGGAGCTGAAATTTCATGTTCGGCTTTAAAATTAAAGACATTAAAACCACAATCTCAAGCCTCCCAAGCTAGTGATGTGGCTTCGTGTCTGTTCAGGTGTATATGTATCTAATTATTTCTCTTTTCTTTATTACCATGACAGTTAAGCATGCAGGAAGATCTGATTGTCTGGATGAGAACGGCTGCCCTTCCTACATTCAGAAAGCTGTACGGGAAGATAGAACAGGACTTGAAGGCAAATGATACGATACATGTCACGTTGCAGAACGTCTATAACACATACAGCTTCAGTGGAAAGAAGATTCTGGTACTTTCAACCACCAGCTGGCTTGGAGGGAAGAATGATTTTCTTGGCATCGCGTATCTTACTGTGGGTGGGCTGTGCTTCTTCCTCGCCATGTCGTTCACTCTTATATACTTGATCAAGCCAAGGTACCTTTCTCCCACCGTCTCTGATATGCTGATTATTGTTTACTCTGTTTGAAGTTGGGTTTAACTGTCTAGTGTAAACTGCACAAACAGTGTCATTCTGTATGTTCAATAAATCAAATCATGTAAGCACAGTGAAGCGAACGCTTGACAATTCTAACCTCATTTCCCTGTTTGTGGGTTCAACAGGCCGCTTGGCGATCCGTCATATTTGTCATGGAACACAACTCCTGGAGGGCGCTGAAGGAGCCAAAAAATAAACAATTATGACATCTTTTAATGTAACATTATTTGTGATATTTGAATATAAGAGATGTTGACCTCCAAATCTTATCCACGTTCTGGTTATTGAAGTTCAAGTATCTCTGTAAGAAGGCAGCATGTCTCAGCTTATGTTTTCTTCCCCGTTTTGTAAAAGTAAAATAGCCGTTTTTTCCATCACAAGTGCTGTTGAGGATTGCAACATTTGCAGTATGGAGATTAACAAGTGTTAAGATGTGTTATAATCTTAGGTAGTGAATGAAGCTGAGGCGCAGTGATGATATTGTGTTAGGCGAAATTTCGTTCTAGTTTGTTATATGCTTTCTGTTCACAAATCTTGGGGTTTCCAAACAGTCTTTCTTGTGTATGCACCAAATGATGTCTTGATTCTTGACAGATGTGAATTTTAGGATCCTTTGTGATCGCTGATGAATATCAAGAACACTCTTTTTCCGCGCTTCATTTCGGTTATTGGCTTATACATTGTGTTGTAGGCCTTTTAGGCTTATAGCTGAACTATGCAGCTGCCAGGTTGCTCTAAGATTCGAGCTAGAAACTTGGTATTAGCATTTTACTTGTAGCTTAGTAGCTTTGCCTCAATTTTTTTAGATCGTTAATGTCCGGACTCCGGGATAAGTACAAGTTTATATTTAGAAAAGTATACCTAATGGCGAGACATGGACGTCTTGACACCTGCATCTTATCATTCAACATCTAAACTGGCCGAAGAAACAACCCCAGTTGAAACATCAGACAACTAAAATATCAGAAAACTGCTTCCACTTTAATGTGGTCTTATGTATTAGCTTTCAACTTTGTATAAATTTTATGTTAAAAACATTATCAATTAAAATATCAGAAAAGTATGGCTGTATTGCCTGTATGGCTGTATACATAGTTTTGAATTGATATGTGCAAAAAGTGGGCCGTTAACGTGAGGGGTTTACACGACCATCCATACGCATATATATAGGAGAATTAACCATGAGTTTATATAATGGTCTTATTTAGTCCTAATTTTTAGATGTGAGAATGCATATTCTCAACACTATCCTCTCTTATTTTACGAATGAAGAATGAAGTTGCAACATGTGGTGACTTGTGATTTTGTTTTAATATATTGCATAAAGTATGGAATATGGATAGATAGATTGACTAGAAGGTTACCTAACCCCAACCTAAGATGGTATATATATATTTGATTAAGAGGTCTAAATAAGAAATAAAATTTTGTTTCGTGGAGGAGGAAGTTGTCTCTGTGTGGGCAAGTAGTAGACAGACAAGAGGACTTGCAGTAGCTACTTAGCTAGTCGCTTTTTATTTCTTTACAAATGTAGTGGTATTTAATTTAATGGTTAGGGTTTGGAGTGGAAAGGAAGCAACACCAAAAGACATGGCCAAATGCTCCAACTTTGGTCAAGTTTTCTGGTGTCAAGGCAAGCATATACGCACACGACTACCTCCTCGTTAAGTAACAATAATAGTTTTCACACTAATTTACCAAAGTCAATAAATACTTCAAAAATCATTAGCAAATACTGTGGATAACGAGGGACTTATGAATGCATTTATATAGTAACGGTTTTTCTAGTGTTTCCATAGATATTAATAATTAGCACCCTAAACATTAGAATATATGTATCAACTCTATGAAAATTATTTTAAGCGAAACATACTTTATTAGAATGAAAATACTTACTATTTATGGTTTTTTAGCATGTGTACAGATTTGAAAGAAAAAAAAAACTCTTACTAAAAGGATATGTTTTTTTTTTTTTGCAAATTCATCTAAATTACAGTGGTTTTGGATAATTTTAATCTAGGTTTCTTTAAACCTTTACCTTTGGGTAAAAAAAACAAATTTCACTATCCTTCCTTCCATTGGATCAAGTGAGTTAATGCAAACTAGTGTATGTACACATCTCGTCTACTCATGATCAATGGAAAAAATTGAATTGGGAGGGTCGCCCCCAGCAACGGGCCTCTGCAGTACTCGGTTCGGACGTAAATTGGCCCCGACTAATCGAACCGAGCGAGAGATTAATTTTTTTTTTTTAAAACGGTATAGATCTAAGAATAGTTCGTTCACATACGTGATAGATACAAATTATTGGATTTGATTGAGCACGTACATTACAAGCATCCATTTAAAATCATAAATTATTTGGATCTTCACATTGCATTTTAAAGCCTAATCCGATGATTTCCGAAGACCAGTATTCCCAAATAAAAACAAAAACCAATGAAATCGGCCCTTTTGTGAAAATGCTGCTTTTGCATATTTCTTCATCAACACAACTTTATTCACACCCAATGGGGTCGCCACTAGCTTTAAAGTGTCATGCAAAACCACCTCGACACACAAAAACATTCACTTTACTAATGTGTATATGAATTTATTCATAAAATATATAATGTCATATATAGCTCCTCCAACTACCTTGCTTTTTTGGATATTATAAGAACACATTATTATTCCAAGTGTTGAAGGCTTTTGGTGGTTCTGGAATGGAGATGAGAAGCAGAAAATGTTTGAGGATTTGGTTTCTGCTTCTGGGTTTGCTCGTCTCCACTACTCTCTGGCCTCGTTGTGGTAATCTAGTTTGGTTTCCTTTCCGTTTCTCTCCTCAATCATTGTTATGTTTCTTCCTGTTTGTTTTAGAAAACAGAAATCATCCACTAGCTCTGCCAAATGCCATGCATTTGAAGTGTTTGGTGTTTGTTTAATAGCACAATAATATAGGCTAGCGTTGGTGTTAGTTAGGGAACTAGTATAGATTATTCCAACGACATGGGAAAAAAAAACAAGTTAGCATCATATTTGTTACTTGTCACTTCACTTGTCCGCCTGTCAAATAGCAAGTAATGTAATATATTTATATACCTGAATTTGTGACTTGATGTGATAAATTTTAAACCATAGTGAATCATATGAACAAACTTTCATAAATCTCTTAATAATTAATGCAAATAGATAATGATACCATAGATACTGATACCATTGTCTAAAAATCCCGGCCTAGCTCCATCTAGGACCCGTCTAGGTGCTGAAAGATGCTAGACCGTCTTGAAGACCATCTAATATGTTTAGGCAAGCTGCCTAGGCGCTAGATGGTCCTTCTCTGCCTAAGGTCCGCCTAGTGTTTTTTTAGAGCATTTACTCATAAACATCTAATACTCTGAATTTCACAGATGCAAGGAAAACCATGGTAAACTCAAAGGCCTCCTCTTTACATGTAAAAACCCCCCAAAAATTGAAATCACATAAACACTTATCCATGACCATGAGAGATATCTCCAACACTCAACCCTATGTTAGCTCCCCATTCTCCTGGCCTCCCTTTGACTCTTTGCCACCTGACCCTGACAGTTCCCCTCCAATTGGGCCCATTCTCCCCAGCCCAGGCCCACCAGAATTTGGGCTCGGCCCACCTACCATTGAGCCCAGCCCACCTGGCCCACCTTCCTACATCCTATCTCCGCCAGCCATATTCGTCCCGAGCCCGCCGGTTTTTCAGCCTCCGGTGGTTTACCCTCCACCGGCGGTGCCACCACCCCGAGCTGTCGCCGGAGCCCTGTGGTGTGTGGTCAAGCCATCCGTGCCCGACCCGATAATCCAGGAGGCCATGAACTATGCTTGTGGTATGGGAGGTGATTGTGGGCCGCTTCAGCCCAATGGGCCGTGCTTTGAGCCCAATACACTGATTGCTCATGCCTCTTATGCTTTGAATAGCTATTGGCAGAGAACCCAAGTTGCTGGAGGAACATGCTCCTTTGGAGGCACTGCTATATTAGTCACCATGGATCCAAGTCAGTTTAATTATGTTGCACTTTGATATTTGTTTTCAATCAATTTTATAGATCATCTAGCTAGCGTGATACGTTGGTATTCAACATATCTCTGATGTATTTTTCTTAAATCTCATTTGTGTAGGTCACGATGGATGTCGTTTTGATTACTTTTGAAGACACGAGTTATGCAACCATGAACCAATGAACTTTTCAAAATTGAGGCCGTGATGTATAGGATTAGGCCTACACATTTTTTCGGGGCGAATATGTATATGCCTTTGTTGACAAGTATGAAAGGATTTTGAAATTTTTGTTATCGGATGATATATATATATAGATAACGTCTTTAGATGTTGGCATATAGCTATTTAACAGATTTTGAAGTATAAGATTGAGAAACTATGACTTTGTTTAGTTCATTTACCATATATGCTCGATCGCAACAAGATCTTTCGCACTCAACGAATTGATACCTTTTCAATGTTGGTTGCTGAGACACAACATCATTGGCTCAATCTCTTGAGATTTCATAGATACTAGTCACCTCTAGCTTGTTAATTATTTTGGAGTTTGTGGCTTTAGGGATTTTGTGTTTTGTTAAATTCCGGCGGGCTAATATGACGTGGGGATACACACGTCGGTTCATGCCCACAAGCGCGTCAGGCCCAACACATAAGCCCGTGGGGTTCCATCCTAAAACCAATTGGCAATAGGAAGAGTAGCCCAAGGGTAATATATGTTGGGCAAGTTATATCAGAATTTCCGATGTGGGATAACAATCTTTCACATGTTTTGATCGAGATAACACTAATTTATTTATGCTAATGCAAAGCATTGTGAAACTGGAAGCTACTCCGTAGTATTTAAGTTAGATTGTATCTTGACTGTACATTTCTGTAGGGTATTGTGAATATGCTGGTAATATTTAGGTTCCACTACAGTCACTTTGATTCATCTCTCTTTGTTTATTAATGTAGTACCTTACCTCTATAGTCTATGTCTTGCTCTATGTTGATGACATCAGTCTTACAACCTTGTCGGATTCTTTGAGAGTTAAAATCATCAATCTCTTAGGTATGAAATTTGCTATGATCGATATTAGCATGCTAACCTATTTCTTGGAGATTTTTGCACAACCTATACAATCAGGTGGTCTGTTTCTAACTTAAGAGAAGTATATATGCTCGGAAAATAGTGAAATGTGCTTCTATGTCCAACTGCAATCCTACTATCACCCTTATTGACCTTGAACGACTTAGAGTCAAATTGAGTGCAAATGTTGGTTTGTTGGTTTTTTATCCTACTCTATAAAGAAGTTGAGTTGGTGCTTTACAATGTCTCACCTTCACTCAGCCTGACATCTCCTATGTGGTTCAACAAGTTTGTCTCTTTATACATGACCCTCGACAATACCATTTTGCTGCCCTCAAGTGAATAATTCGATATGTGCATGGTACATACTCTCTTGCAGGGGCGGCCCATAGCAGGTGCAAGTTGTGCACCTGCACAGGGCCCCCAAATATTAAAAGGCCCAAATGTTTTTAAAGCCCATGTATATCATTATAATTTAGAAAAAAATATTACCTAATAAAATAAAGACCTAATAAACTTGTTCTTGGAACTCGTCCAATAAAGACCACGTATCTGATCACTAAATTTTTTTCTCTTCCCAAAACCGTAATTACCACCAATTGGGTAGATGAATATGCCTTTTTACATTGGTTTTTTTTTGCACTTTTTCTATATAAAATATGCCTTTTTTATATTAAATATTTTGCTCTTAATTAGGGCCTTGTTAGTTTTAGAGCAGGGCCCTAAATTTTAATTGACCACCCCTGCTCTCTTGGGATGTCTTATCTTACCTTTGGTTACTTCCTCTTGCTTACATTGATGTTGATTGGGTTGTTTAACCTAATACTCATCGTTCCACGTCTAGTTATTATTATGTCTTTCTAAATGACATATTGGTTTCTTGGTCGGTCAAATGACAATCTGTTATTTTCATATCTAGTGTTGAGGCAAAATATCATGGAAGTAGCTAATGTGGTAGTTGAGTGCACATGGATGCGCAACTTACTTATTGAGCTCAATTTTCCAATTTAAAAAGTATCATTGGTCTACACCGATATTATTTCCGCCACATATATGACCATTAATTTAATTCGACACTAGTGGAGAAAGCGCATTGAGTTGGGCAAGGACTTCGTTAGGGAGAAGGCCCCTCGATCTTGGCCACATTCGGGTGTTATATATTCCCTCAAGTTATCAATGTGTTGATATTCTTACAAAGGGTGCCTTGACAATTTTTTTTTTTTTTTATAAAGGGTGCCTAGATAATTGTTTTTAGATTTTAGAGGCATCATAACTATAACCTAAAGTGGAGGTTAAAAAAATTATTAAACGAAACATGTCACTTTTAGATTGGACCACACCACCCCTTTTTTTTTATAAAAAATAATATTTTATTTTTGGATATGATAAATTCTTATCCATGTTTTTAGAATATAAGATAGAAAATCTCATTATTAAACAATCTTTTATTTTTGGATATGATAGATAGGAAGACTATTAGGATATTTTTTATGTTATCATACAAATTCTAAAATATTTATTTTAATTGAATATTTATCCATGTTTTTAAAATAAGATATTTTGACAAAAATTAAATTATTAATTAAATTTTGACAAAAATAATTAACTTTTTTTGATTTTCTCATAAGCTATTTACAATTAATTATCTATAGTTAATTTTGATAAAAAGATTAAATTTAAATTCTATTATTTTGATAAAAATAAAATTTTCCCTTGAAATGTTATAAACTTTTTCAAAATCTTATTAATAAATATTACTTTTGACTCCATATTTTTTAATTTTTCCTTAAAAAGTTATAATTTTTTTTAACTAAACCATAAATCTTAATAAATATTAGTTTTGACTCCATATTTTTCTTAAAAAAATCTATAATACAATTTTTTTACTATTTAAATATTTATTTATTTTATTTATATTTGATAAAATCCGTACAGGGTACAGGCCATTACACTAGTTTTTATAATTACAAAGGGTGACGCTACAATGTCGGGGATTCTTTAAAAAATTTAGAATGCTCTTCTTTTTGTTCCATCTTTTATTGTACTTTTTTTACCAATTAATGTAAATAAGGATTAATAGTGTTTGGTCACTTTTAATAATAAGATATGCGTTATTTAGACCGCATTTCGAGCATAGTGATTGGAGTGGATGATGCAAGGTATGGAGGTCTCCTAGTTGTGCTTCATTTACACGCAAAATTCAGTTGGCCGTGCATCTTTTATTTCGCCTTTTGAGTCAAGTTTATGGCACAAGAGAAATGGTCATCCCACTGTTCAATCAGATTCATTTACACGCAAAATTTAGTTTTTTTTAGTAGACACGCATAATTTAGTTGGTCGTGCATCTAATAGTATTTTGATTTTTATAAATACTTTGTTGAAATGGGTGAATTTTGTAGATATTTTTTTGTATTAGAAGTTATTTTTATTCATTTCTTTTAAAACCAATATATTATCGAATGTGAAGATAAAGATCTTTTAATAAAATTAAAGATATTTTATTAAATATAATATTTAAAAGATTCTATATTATTTAATAAGATTTAAAAGAAAAAATCGTATATATTTAAAATGAGAGTTTGTATGAGACCCATTAACATTCGTAGTACGTAGTAGGAAGGGTGAGAAGTGAGAACCGAGAAACATTTTACTAACTAATTAAAGCAGTAAGGCTGGAAGCCTTCTGCTTCTGCCACGTGTACATTTATTAAGCCTTTTAATTCATTTTCTAATTTCTCTTCTTCTCTCCAAAATTCAGCCACGTTCGCCTCTCCACTCTCTAAAACCAGTTTCTTCCTTTTCGTTAACCTTGGTATAATCTCAAAACTGCTTCTTTATCTCCAATTTCTCCCAAATCCAACATCCTCCATCGACGAAGAACGGGTTGGCCATTGCTATCACCGTCTATCAAACCTTCAAGCCCCATCTTCTCTAGCCAATTAGCGAGGGGTGCCAATGGGGAAAATCCTCTTTATATGGACAGTGGAATCTATAAAATGTGCAGATTGATGATCAATCAAACACAGAAAACAACAAGAATCATGTTATTCATCATCTCCCTCATACTCTAGGAAGAGCAGAGTCATCAGTTTGTTACAACGCTCGTACCAACTATCTCGTGGGAAGGGGTATTTATATCCTTTTACATTTATCATAAAACCCCTAATTACAAAACTACCCTTAGTCCCTATACCCCCTCCTCAAGTTGGAATTGGGGGATCATGAACCAATCCCAACTTGAAAGATAAGAACTTATGTTGATCTTCACCCAAGGGCTTAGTAAAAATGTCAGCTAGTTGGGACTGAGAACGCACATAAAACGTCTGTAGAAACCCCTCAGAAATGCGCTCCCGAACATAATGACAATCAATATTAATATGCTTTGTGCGCTCATGGAAGACCGGATTCGAAGCAATATGTTGAGCAACTTTGCTATCACATAACAGAGTGATAGGGAGAGAAACAGGAACAGAAAAATCTTGTAACAAACCATGTATCCAAACCACTTCACTAACTGTTGAAGACATGCTCCTATACTCGGATTCAGCAGAGGACTTAGACACTGTTTTCTGCTTTTTCGTCTTCCAAGACACCAGATTTTGGCCAAGAAACACACAATATCCACTCAAAGATCGAGCTGTGAACTTACAAGCAGCCCAATCAGCATCACTATAACTAGAAACAACTAAATCAGAACGTGCTGAATAAAACAATCCCCAATCCAATGTGTGCTTCAAATAGCGAACCACATGCAAGGCTGCTTGAAAATGAGGCTCACGATGACAATTGACAAATTGGCTTAAATGCTGAATGGAATAGGTCAGATCAGGTCTAGTAATATTGAGATAAAGGAGACGCCCAATGAGCCTTCGATACACCTCTGGATCTGATAATGGAACCCCTTAATCAATGGATAAACCCAAGCCACGAGGTAAAGGAAAAACAACCTCTTTAGCATCTAACAAACCAACATCTTTAATAATGTCAAGCATGTACTTTCGCTGGTGAAGAACAGTCCCTTCAGAGGATCTAGCAACTTCAATGCCAAGAAAGAATCGAATGAAGCCAAGATCTTTGATTGTAAATGCAGCATCCAAACCAGTCTTTGTAAGCAGAATTGTATCATGATCATCACCAGATAGCAACAAATCATCAACATATACAAGTGCAATTGCAATTTTATGATCTGTTCTTTTGACAAACACAGAATAATCATATAGAGATTGATGATAACCCAGTTGAAGTAAAAATTTTGTGAGTTCCACATTCCATTGCCGGGAAGCTTGCTTTAGACCATAAAGGGAGCGTTTGAGATGACATACCTGGCCTTTCTTAACCTTGGAATAGCCAGGAGGAGGTGTCATATAAACCTCTTCATCGAGATAATTATGAAGAAACGCATTATTAATATCAAGTTGATGAACATCCCACTTCCGGACTGTAGCTAATGCCAATAACAATCGTACTGAGGTAAGCTTAGCAACAGGAGAAAAGGTAAATTTGTAATCCTTGTCCTTGACTTGAGTGTACCCCTTAGCAACCAATCTGGCCTTATACCTTTCAACAGACCCATCAGCCCTGAACTTGGTCTTAAACACCCATTTGGAACCAATGGCGACCTTACCATCAGGCAAATCCTTGATTTCCCAAGTCTGATTCCTCTCTAAAGCATCAAGTTCTTGTGCCATTGCTTCTTCCCAACAAGCTTGACCTTTAGCTTGTTTGTAAGTAGAAGGTTCAGGGACAGAACACATGTTACAAAATGAAAGCACAAAATCTTCAGAGAAAACAGACAAATCAAAAATCTGAGCAACTTGAAAAGAACAAACATAATCCTGAAGCTTTCGTGGAGGCTGTCTCTGTCTGTCAGATCTTCTCAAAACAACAGGTGAAGCAACAAGTGGAGCAACAGGTGAAGCAACAGTAGGAAGAACAACAGGTGAAGCAGCAGAAACTTCTGGATGAACAACCCCAAAATCAGGAGGATGAGAATGAGCAACAGGTGAAGATAACAAAGTATCTGTATAGCCACCCTGGATATCTTCATCATAGGCAGGATTCACCAGTGGCAAATTTATTTCTGAAGTCGATGAAGAAGAAACACCAGAAGACATTTTATAAGGAAAAATATCTTCCTTAAAAATCACATCACGAGTGACAAAAAAATATTTCTTCTCCAAATCATACAACCTATATCCTTTCTGACCACCAGGATAACCCATAAAAACACACTTTCTCGATTTGGCCTCAAACTTGTCCTTAGAAAGGGTATTAGGCTTGCCAAAACATAAACAACCAAGTACTCGTAGATGACTATAGTCTGGTGTCTTATTATAAAGTACCTCAAAGGGAATTTTCCAATGCAAGACAGAACTAGGAAGAAGATTAATTATATGAACTGCCACCATGACACATTCACCCCAAAATCGCTTGGGTAAACCAGAATGGATCCTCATGGCTCTAGCAGTCTCAATAATATGTCTATGCTTCCGTTCTACTCTGCCATTTTGTTGTGGATTCCCAGGTACACTCTTCTGATGAATGATACCTTTGCTAGCAAAATAATCTTGGCAACTTTTCTGAATAAACTCGGCACCATTATCACTCCTAAAAGTTTTAACAACTGTATTGAACTGATGTGAATATATACCAGAAAAGAGAAAATAATCTCCTTAACTTGAGTCTTTGATTTGAACAAATAAACCCAGGTATATCTGGTATGATCATCAAGTACAGTAAGAAAATATTGTGATCCATCAGAACTGGCAACATAATAAGGTCCCCAAATATCCAAGTGAACAAGATCAAAAGCCTTCTCAGCCAAAGAGTCACTTCTATTAAAGGGAATTTTGCTTTGTTTAGCAAGAATACAGCTTTGGCAGAAGAATTCAGCAAAAGTAGTATGAAACAAAGATGACATATGCTTCAGTTTGCTATGAGAACAATGACCTAGCCTATTGTGAAGCAGACTAGTATCAGTCTCATGCTTACAAGCTTTATTATCTTCCAAAAACAGATTATCCTGACAACTATTTACATGAGAAACAAGCCTGTTCTGCTCAGTGATGGTAGACTTCAAGATGTATAAGCCTCCAATCCTTTGCCCTTGAAGTACAATCTCTTTAGTGATAGGGTCCTGGAACCAAATGCTATCAGAGTCCATTCCTCCAATAAAACCTTGATCATCTAGGAGCTTTGTGACAGAAAGCAAATTATGCTTGAAGCCATCAATCAACAAAACATTATGAAGAAGCAACTTTCCATGTAATAAAACAGTTACAGAATATTCTACTGTTTTAATACTTCCATCAGGCAAACCTACTTTCACAGACTTATGCAATAACTTCGTATGCACTAGTTTGGTTGAATAAAAAATCATATGATCAGTTGCCCCGGTATCAACTATCCATAAATCAGAATCTGAGCAAATAGCAGCAGCCATAACAGAGGAAGAAACACCAGAAACAACAACTGAGTCATCAGAAATCATACCTGAAAACTTGGTAAAATCTGAACCAGAGGAAGTTGCACAAGAACCATCCTTGTTGAAACCAGATCCAGAAGAAACTGACAGTCCAAAACTACCCCCGTTTGCAACATTAGCATGAGAAGAAATTCTACTAGGCACAGAAGATCTTCCCGAACCTGATGCAACAACCTTTCCTTTCATCATACGTGACATTTCTTGACACATAGCTGCCATCAATTGTGGATCAAAACCGACTTCTTTACTATCATCTGAACCATCAAAAGGAGTATCAAGAGTAGCTTCGACCACATTAGCACGTCTATCATTGAATCTTCTATTATCACCTTTGTCATAAAACTTCCAATTCTCAGGATAACCGATGATTTTGTAACATCTTTCCTTAGAATGCCCTTTTACATGACAATGCTCACATCGCCTTTCATATTTAGTGTCAGATTTGTCGTTTCCTTTCCTTGAATTTTCCTTATTGCCATAACCAGATTTTGGCAATAAACCTCTATTAAGCATCTCTTCTTTGCTAAGGAAGTATTTCCCATATCGTTGTTGTCCATGACTGGACATGCTATTAATTGAAAGTGCATGTCCATCATTCTTGAAACTATAGGAATTAGTAACTGATTTCTGTTTATCTGCCCTCTGTAGAAGAGAATATGCCTTATTAACATTAGGCAGAGGATCCATTGCAAGAAGATGACCTCTAATGCCATCAAATTCATCGTTAAGGCCCATCAGAAAATCAATTAACCTGTCATGTTCTTCCTGTTCTTCCTTCCTTCCAAGATAATCACATCCACAATGATTCCAAATGCCACAGTCACAATCGACGACAACTCGAACAGCCTGAATTTCATCCCAGAGTTGCTTGATCCTGCGATAATACTCACTGAGTTCCATAGAACCTTGCTCAAAGTTAGCTAAGGTTCGCTTTAACTGATAAAGCAAAGGTCCATTCGCCTGACCAAAACGCTCGACTAATTCATCCCACAGCTTCTTGGCTGGTTCAACATAAATGAGAGTTTCAGAAATCTTTCCATCCATAGAGTTGAGTAACCAGCAACGAACCATATGGTCCGCCCTAATCCATCGCGCACAATCGCTTGTCCCCAAAGGCGGTCGTCTGCAAGATCCATCAATAAAACCAGTCTTGATCTTAGCTCTGAGTGCTAATTTCACGTTTCGGCTCCAACTCATCCAATTTGAACCATCAAATTTCTGCGAAACCAGTTGCGCGCCTGGTTGATCAGAATTGGACAACGCTAACGGATCGCTTGACTGAAAACCAACATTTCCATTATAACTACGATCACGATCACGATCACGGCGATGTTGACGCTCTCTCCGCGGTGAAACAACTCTCGTTGTTCTATCATAAGCATCATCATCATGCGAGGAATCTGGATTTAATATTCGCGAAGGCGAAATCGACATTTTCCGAGAAAATCAAGAATAGAAATAGATGCAGAATGATCTCCGAAGAAAATCGAATCCTTCAGCTCTGATACCATATAAAATGTGCAGATTGATGATCAATCAAACACAGAAAACAACAAGAATCATGTTATTCATCATCTCCCTCATACTCTAGGAAGAGCAGAGTCATCAGTTTGTTACAACGCTCGTACCAACCATCTCGTGGAAAGAGATATTTATATCCTTTTACATTTATCATAAAACCCCTAATTACAAAACTATCCTTAGTCCCTATAGAATCAATGACGGAGTCGCTCGGGCAGTAGATGAAGTAAGAGATTGACACATTAACATTTATTTTCTTCCAATTGAACTGTATTGAGTTGGATGTTTTTGTGTATCCAATCCCTTTCTTCTGGTGCATGTCTTCGGGCGCCCGTTCCGCATGTTTTCTTCTTCCTTTCTCTCCTCTTTCGGTTGTGAATTTGAAACATCTTCTCAAATTTGCTCTTTATTTACTTCTTCTAGGTTATCGATCTGCCTGTCTCTTGGAACAAATCTAGGGTTTGCTTGGTTGAGAATTTTGTTTGTGCTTTGTTGAATGCAGAAGAGGATATGAAGAAGAGGTGGAGGAAAACAGAGGGCTCAATTGGGGATTTGACGAACACGAAACTCCTCTTCCTCTCACCTCTCAGGTTTGTTTCATGTATTCACTTTGCACGTCTATTTTCTTCCTCTCTCTTCCCAACATTATGTGAGATTCCAATTTGGAATTGAAATTGATTTGGTAACATTATTGGCTTGGTTGGATCAACAACAGGTGATGTACATGATGGTGGACTTCAAGCAATGGCTTGAATTGGCTTCTAATATTGTGTTGATCATATACTCTCACCTCGAGGTATATGCCTTTCTTTTACAGATGATAATACTTAACGTGGATGTTTAAAAGTGATTTTCTTTGAGTAATTGATTAATTTATTTCTCAAGGGTCATTTCTGGGTATTTTCTTCATTCTCTATTGGATTATTCATTTTAACAGGTTTTTATCTCACTTGGGATGATTTTGAATTTGACTTTGATCGGACCCAGTTCATGCTTTTTTGGGTAATTGATTAAGTTCCTTATCCTCTGATTAATTCTTTTGGGCACATCTTTTGATCACCGATTTGTTAGATTATCAATTTATTTAGGAATTTGTTTCTTTCAATTGTAGCTTTAAGTTTATCTTGATTATTTTTTCTAAATTGCATGTCCATGCTGTATTTCTACTTTTATGGCCTCTCCTTACCATGGATATAATGTTGATATTATATCTTGCTTTACATGAAAGGCTTAAATTTTTAGATTCATTAGTAGCAATGTTTAGCATCATTATGTACTTCTATTAGAGTTATGTGTTTGTGGTTTTGCGCTGTCTCTTTTAGACCTTAACTTTTGCTTTAATAGAAATTCACTTTTACTAAAATTGATTTTATCTAATGTAGTAAGATTTTAATATGCAAATTTTAGTTACTAAAATTGATTTTAAAATTCACTTTTAGTTACTTATAGCCTCTATGCAATAAGTCTAATGTAGTAAGATTTTAATATGCAACTCTGTAGTTTTTGATGATTGTGATTTCTATTTCCTTTTTCATTAGTAGCTTTCAAGTGCTTTTAGTTTCTTATGTTTCTTATTATTAAGTTGAAAGTCTTTTAAGTTTTTTTTTGAACTTAATGTTGTTCCTTTAATTTGATGTGGCAAAATCAGATTTTATTCCCTTTAATTTGAGGTTGTTTTCTTTTCCAATATTGTGTAGTAGGTGACATTATTTGTTGGAACGAGTTCTTAGTAGATACAGGTACAATCATCATTGGTAATTCAATCTCTGCTAATTTTCCTTTTAATTTTTTTAGAATGTCAAATATTACTAGCATAGTTACATTGTTGTCAGCATTTTTAGAATGTCAATTCAGACTTTGAATCCATACATGGTGCTATGTTATTAAATATTTTGGGGATTCATATTATTGTTTGATTAGAAATTTTGCTCCTCCTTTTCTAATTCTAACAATTACAAACGGAATTATCATCCACTGATCTATTTACCAACAACAGATTCACTAGCCCACTTACTTTACTACACTACTTTGAATTCATCATACTCTTGACAATAAGGTCTCTTAAAATATTTGCAGATTCCTCATTTTTAAGCTCTGCACCTTTCTTCAGATAACATGAATAGGTCTCCATTAGTCTTTAAACCACCCTTCATATGCATGCTTAGAATGCGGACCTGGGATATTCATATGCCTATCATGTTAATGAAGATTCCTACCTTCAGAATAATATTACTTTTTAGCTAGGATTATGCCTTTATGCAAAACTGGAAGCATACTAAATCTGATTTTCAGAAGAAAGAAAAGAATATTTTAGTCGGTGGTGGTGATTACACTGACATGGAGTTGCATCAAGTTCAGTTGCATGGAGTGTTGATACAATAGGGATTTTCTCTTAATTTTATTTCCTTTGATTTTGTTGGGGGAGTTAGAATTGTTCCGGTACACTGGCTTTTGTTTCAAATATTCTATTTCATATAAATTTGACGTTGTTATTCAATAAGGAGAAAATATCGATGGTTTTATTTATCATATGCAATGCTTCTTAAGCTCTTTCTTAATTTGGTTATAATTTTGGTTTTCTAATTACAGCTACTTGTGTGTTTGGCTATCATTACTTTTCACCCCTTTAAGTACCTGTTGGATGGTTGGCTTTCTAATTACTTGTGTGTTTGGTAGAATTAAATTAACATATATATATATATATATATATGCAGTTTTAGGTTTCCGGAGATGACAATGGGGAAAGATGAAAGTAAATTATAGAGAGGCAAGATGTAACTATGCATGAAAACACCAAATTTCACCTCTTTAAGTACCCGTTGGAAGCATGCCCTCTCTATGGCCTCCAATTTGAGATTTCAAGTCTCTCTTCTGCCTTCTAAGAAGAAACTACCGGACCCTTACCGACTCACCAAAGGGTGGAGGTCTCTAATTGTTTCTGGTATTCTAGATGGAATCTTTGGGATTTCCGTTGCGACTTTCTTGGGGCTGGCGTTTGGGACTACAGTTCTCAAGTTCATGTGAGAATTTTCCTATTCTAAATGCGGAAAATCAGGTAAATGTTAATGTGCTTTCATTCCTGACAGCACACCCTCAGACGCATAAATTGAGTGCTTTGGCTGGCTAAGGCTTTATTTGGCATAACCTTACATAATGACATTTCTGATCATAATGTGGTTTTATGGTAAAAAGTAGTTTTTAGCACTTGGGGATTTGTGTGGTATTTTAAGACTTTTGGTTAAAAAATATAACTAAAAACTGTTATTTTAATATGCAATACTAAACAACCCCTAAGTATCCAAGATGACTGCTTCATAAGGACCGGTGGGAACTTACCTTGATGCAGCATCAACTGCTTCAATTGATGCTTTTGAAGTGTGACTCGGATCAATCATTGTAGGTAAGATCTAGAGCCTATTTAGGATCTTTGAACAATTTTATTGCTTTTATGTGAATAAACTGGAGATTTGATGCTCGCAAGTCATAAGGAATGTAAACTCTATGAATAAATTGGAGAGTTGATGCTTGCAAATGTATAATAGATGGAATCAGTTGATGGAATAACTCTATAAAACAGTCCACATATCTTCTCACCATCTGCAAGTTATATTGTTATGATATTGTACTTCTCTTGTATTCACTAAATATCCTAATGGCAAAAAGAGGACTATAGATACTTGGGTAAGGTGATCCATTCTTAGTTCTTGTACACAGTACATTGATAAGCCATATGTACTTCTCTTGTATTCACAATATGCCTATAATTATAATGCAGAAGCAACATGAAGTGTCTAAAGAATAAGAATCGCGATCCGAGTCAGCCTCTGGATCGAAGTCTTCATCAAGGTCAGAAGAAAGTGATAGGGAGAAATGGAGAAAGAGGAGGCGTTAGGACATATTTTTTAGATCCAACTATTTATTGTTCTAAATTTGTTGGATGTTAAATACCGTTAACTTGGCTTCTTGTCAAATTTACGTTTTCTGAAGGATCTTTCCGTAGGCTTTAAGTTGATTTTGATCGATCCAATGTGATGATTCATCATCTTATAAAAGAACATGAGCTTACCTACAAGAGTACCCTTTTAATGCTTTTTTCTAGATTTGTATTATTTTTGTATCTCTTTCTTATCCGATCGAAATTTGTGTACAAGATTGATGTATGTATTGTACTTTATATTTGTGCTATCCTAAGGTGAATGAAAGTGCAACTACTCCAACAAACTTATTAAAAGGACATCTCTCGCACCACAATGAGTAGCAAGACTGAAGTACTTTAATTTTTAAATGAAGAACAAAACCTCTTAGCGCTTTTCACAACTGCTATGTTTTAAATGCTATTCGATGAAAATGCAAATGGGTTCGTATTACCTGACGGGGTTCGGTCTTTGTTGTTTGACGATGTTGGGGGTCGGGCTTTCTCCCGACGAATCGCTTGTTAGCCCCGTTGTTTTCCTTCTTTTTATTAGGGCTTCAACCTCTTTTTTCGACCAAAAAAAATTGGTTCGTATTATACTTGCCATATATATACCAACATGTATATTATTTTTTATATAAGTAGTGCTAGTCCAATTTTATTTATTTTTAAAAAATCTCCAATTTTTTTTTAAAAAAGTCTCCCAAATTTTATGTCTTTCATTAAATGTTTATAATATTTTGTAGACTACTTGTAGGGTTACATGGTGCATATTGTGGGGTGCATTCAAGGTATGAGTTAGAATTGGAAAGAATATGGTATATATGTAGATTTTCTTTTGTATATTCCATGTAATAGTTGCAAAGAATTTATATTTTATGTCAATTATTCATGCCTAACTGCTTTAAGTGAAATAATTCATGCCTTACTACTCTAACATTATAAAGGTTTTATCTCATGGTTGAAGTAATTCATTATTTATGATTTACTTTGAAGTTGAAATTGAATGATCAAATATGATTACATCGTAGCCTTATGGTCCATTTGATTCTATACCTAGGGCATAAGAAATCAGGTTAGGTATGGCCTATTTCCTTTTTGATATTTGGAATAAAACAAGGTTTGGGTATGACTCGCATTCCCATCTTCTCAAAATATACATGAGCTCATATCTTATCTTTGAAGTGAGTATGAGTGAAACCTATTCTAATTTGATTCCTCATAACAACCCGAGGTACAAAGACAAACAAACATGCTCTTAGTAGGTACTAGTTGTTCCCGTCGTGCCTTGCACGACTACGACTCAGCAAGTTTTAGATATACTGCATTATAAATATGATATTAATTAATTAAATATACAAAAAAAAAATAAAAAACCCAAAAATAATGTGAATTCTTAGAATAATTTAATCAAGTTTAGTTTTTAAAAAATATTTTTAATTAAAAGTTATTAAGATAATTAATAAGAGAAGATAAAAGAAAATATATAATTTTTTTAAAGATAAAAAATCTTCTATATTTACATAAACAATCCAAAAAATAAATTAAGGAAAGATATATAATTTTTTGGGGAATTCCTTTCAGTGCCCCTAAGTTTTTGCTTTTTGTTTTAGTGTCCAAGAAAAAACTTATTCCTCTTGGTACCCCTAAAATTTTGGCTTTTCCCGTTAACACTCCTCCCCGGTTCAAATTAGTTAATTTCAAGCCTACCATTATGTTCATCACCTTAAATTAGTAAGATTCAACTCTTAAAAATAATTTTTTTAAAATATAAAATGGGGCTAGAAATTATGTAGTGGCTAGAAATATTACAACTTTAACATATAGTTATAGATAGATATGACTATTTTTATTTCAAAGATGCATATGTGATCATGTGTACATATTTTTTTTATCTTTTTTTTTAATTTATCTTTTACAAATATAATAAATGTATTGTCCTTTTTTATCTATATTGGTCAAATCTACTAATATTATTTTATCTTTATGTTTATTTGAGAATAAATTTTTACAAATATTATTTTATCTTTATGTTTTCTTGGAGATAACTTTTTTTACATAATTAGCTAAAAAAATTAATAATTAAAAGACAAAAATCCAATTAACCGTAAATATTTACATAATAAATATAATTACTTGGATTATTAAAATTACATAATAAATATAATTACCTTGTACGCAAGGATAGGGTGTATTTTAATTGGATATTTTGCAGTCGTGCTAATGGTTTTATATTAATATCATATTTTATATTATTTAAATTACACATAATTTATATCTTTGTAAAAATTTTGGATGAAGGGTAGTAAAATAACGAATTTATATGACTATTTTCACATGGATTATTAAATTACACATAATTTATATCTTTGTAAAATTTTTGGATGAAGGGTAGTAAAATAACGAATTTATATGACTATTTTATTTCAAAGATATATATTTCATATTAGGTACATATTTTGGAATCTTTTTTATTTATCTTTTGCCAATATAATAAATATAATGTCTCTTTCTTTATCTATTTATGTTTATTTATCTATATGTTTATTTGGAGATAACTTTTTTTGCGCAATTAACTATTTAAAATTATTATTTTAATAAAGGGGTGATGTGGCGCAACGTGGTGACAGAAATTGCTCCGGCTTTAATTATTAGTAATAAATAGATATAACTTTATTGATATTTAATACTAAAATAAAAATTAAATTATTAAGCCCATTATTCAACCTTAATCCGTGCCTTAGGCACGGGACAAGCACGCTAGTTGTTTGTAAATAGAAGATGAGGTGAATCCTGGCAATATCGCTAGCCCAAGTTCATTCAACTGATTTTTTTTGTCTAGCGGGCCTGTCTGTAAACAGGCCCAAGTTCATTCAGCTGATTTATTTTGGTTTTTTTTTGGTTTTTTTTAGGGAAAGTCATTCATCTGATAAACAACCCTAGGACGGAAACAGAGAGAGAGAATCAGGACGGAACGACGGACTCGGGAGAAAGAAATCGAATCCTTCACCGGCGGGCGCCATATCTTATCTGCCTCGTCAAAGTCTACAAATTCGTCTACAAAATTGATCGGTTTGAACTTGTCCTTCTCAATTGAATTTTATTTCTAATGTCTTTATGTCAACTGTGGTTCTTATTTCTCAATTGAGAAAGATCCAATTTTCATTGTTTTTGTGCCGCTGGCACCTGGCTTAGAACTCCCAGTCGCCGGTGGGGGCGGCCGCCCCCACCTGCCTCCGCGCCACTGGTTGCACTTGGTGCTCAACGGAAAATAGCTTTCTCGAACGATTCATATAGCTGTCCCTTTTTATATGCAGTGTTTGATAATCATTATCTATGAATTTGTGGTATGTAAGATTAATTTGCCTTTGTGCTATTTGATGTTTGTAGAATAAGTTGGTGCTCCTTTCTTTTGTGTCTCCTCTAGTTTGCAGGTTCTATCCAGCAAGTTGGGTCTCATATACTCACTTTTCCTCATCAGCAAATTATGGCGGCTTTGAAAGAAATCCTCCCACCTGTAAAGTCCTCGACTTCTGCTTTCTATGACCACAGTGACGATCCATGGTTTAAAAGTCGGTACAGCGCATCCGAGGCTGAAGAGACCTCAGTGGTAAAATTATCCAGTACCATCCCTCAGTACCCACAGAGAGATGGAAAAAAGTTCAAACCTCGTAAGCCTGAAGATTTTGGTGATGGTGGAGCCTATCCGGAGATTCACCTAGCTCAGTACCCTTTGGGTATGGGCAGGAAAGATGCAAAACCAGGTCAAAAGATATTGCCTGTCACTGTGGATAGTCATGGTAACATAGCGTTTGATGCTATAGTCAAGCAAAATGAGAATGCATCCAAGATTGTGTATTCACAGCACAAGGATCTTGTGCCCAAAATACTGAGAGGCGAGGAGGAAGAGGAAGATGAAGAAATGGAGGAGGAACAAAAGAAGATCGAGGAGACAACTCTGTCAACAAAAGCTGCTCTTGAAAAGATTGTTAATGTGAGGTTAAGTGCTGCGCAGCCTAAGAATGTCCCAAAACACTCGTCAGAGACTCAGTTCATCAAGTATAAACCGTCACAGCAAGCAGCTGCTTTCAATTCTGGTGCAAAAGAGAGGATTATTAGTATGGTGGAGATGCCAGTAGATCCTCTTGAGCCTCCAAAGTTCAAGCACAAGCGGGTCCCCAGAGCTTCTGGCTCGCCACCTGTCCCAATCATGCATTCTCCTCCACGTCCCGTGACAGTGAAAGACCAGCAGGACTGGAAAATCCCACCCTGCATTTCAAACTGGAAGAATCCAAAGGGTTACACAATTCCTCTTGATAAGCGACTTGCTGCTGATGGAAGAGGGCTTCAAGATGTTCAGATTAATGACAATTTTGCAAAGCTTTCTGAGGCGTTGTATGTTGCAGAGCAGAAGGCTAGAGAAGCGGTTGCAATGAGAACAAAGGTGCAGAAGGAAATGTTGATGAAGGAGAAGGAAAGAAAAGAACACGAGCTGCGTGCTTTGGCTGAGAAAGCAAGAGCAGAGAGAACAGGTGGAGTTGCACCACCAGCGGCTCCTCCTATTCCATCTGATAGGAGTAATTCAGACTATGAAAATGTTCATTCTAGAGAAAGAGAAAGAGAAAGAGAAAGAGAAGCTCCAAGGGAGACTAGGGAGGAGAGAGAAGAACGGATTCAACGTGAAAACATCCGCGCAGAACGGCGTAAGGAGAGAGAAAGAGAACGGAGATTGGAAGCTAAAGATGCCGCCATGGGAAAGAAGAGTAAGATTACTAGGGACAGAGACCGTGATGTGAGTGAGAAAGTTGCACTTGGCATGGCTTCTGCTGGAGCTTCAAGAGGGGAAGTTATGTATGATCAGAGACTGTTTAATCAGGAGAAGGGAATGGATTCCGGATTTGGTACTGATGATCAGTATAATCTGTACGATAAGGGCTTGTTCACAGCTCAAAACACGCTTTCTACATTGTATAGGCCGAAGAAGGATGCTGATTCTGAAATGTACGGAGGTGCTGAGGAACAGATGGAGAAGATTAGGAAGACGGATCGGTTTAAGCCTGATAGAGCGTTTGCTGGGACTTCAGAGAAGGCTGGGGGAAGAGATAGGCCGGTTGAGTTTGAGAAGGATGCTGAAGAGGCTGATCCGTTCGGTTTGGACCAGTTTTTGACAGAGGTGAAGAAAGGGAAGAAAGCCTTGGATAAGGTTGGTGGTGGAGGTACCATGAGAGCAAGTGGTGGTGGGTCTTCTACACGAGATGGATATGATGGCGGATCTGGAAGGAACCGGATTCAGTTCGACCGAGGCCATTGAGATTTGCCTAGGTCAACCTCTTTTATTTTTCAGTTATATCTCATGCTTGTGCGTTTGTGTTTGAATGTTGTAATGTACCATTAAGCTTTATATCCTTCCGTTTGAGAGGGGGAAACCGGTTTCATTGTGCCCCGTTCCCTTGTGCCCCTCTATGGTAACGTTTATTGTTGTCTTTGATTATTAGATGTTTGACAAAGACACGATTGTCTTGCTTATGCTTTGCTTCTTTATTATAAGATGCAGAAGAAAGGGCTTCTTTATTATTATTAGCTATTAGGCTATTAGTACAAGTGCAATGAAACGGTAAATAGAATTCTTGATGTTAGCAAGAATTAGGACTTCAATATATAATCGACACAAAATCTCGCTGTTAGCACTACAAGTGCAATGAATTTATTGTGTTCAGCGTGTGTTTGACATTCTGAACTACGAAGTGGCGGCAGCAGAGGAGGCGCTGGAGAGCGCGGTGGATACGCTGATGGTGAAGCCGGGGTTTCGAGGTACGCGGGTGAGACAGCTAAGGGTGACGGACTCGCTGTTCCTGGAGGCGAAGGGGTGCAAGGAGGAGGAGACGCATGTTAGCAAAGCGGCGGAGGAGTTCACAAGGAGGTTTTATGGGGATTTGCCGAGGGAGAAATCCTTCGAATCCTCCCTCTCAAGTCTCAAGTCCCACCATTCGGTTTTTTATTTTGTTTTATGCTCTTAATAAGTAAATTAATAAACTTTATAAAAAATTAAATAATGTAAATAATAAAATTTATAAATAATTTCTATTTTAAAATTCTTAACTTATACCTAAAAAAGCGTAATTAATACCTTCATGCATCTAGGCAAGTGGTAAATTTTCAAGGGTAGTACTCAAACGTCTCTGTCTTTGATTCAATTCTCATGGGTAGTACCTTTACCCAAAAAAAAGCGTAATTAATTTTAGAAAAAAAATTAATCGCTTATAACGTGGCATTACAATTATCTGTAATAAAGTTGTAAATTTCAAGTGTGGATGGGCCAAATGGTAAATTGTCATCTTGTTGACGCATATATCAAGAACTGCTAATCGAGTAGTGGATGCTTTGGCTAATCACTCTATTACTTTAAATACGCCTTTCATTGAGTTTTTATATTTGCCTAGTTGTATTTCGGACCTTGTTTTGGCTGATGTATCGTTCCCGCTAGGGGACTAACCTACTCTCTTTTAATAAAGATCATTCGCATGAAGCTCCGTTTTCTGACAAAAAAAGTATTTGGAAGGCTCTACCAACCATCATTTGTGCAAAATAATGTGATTTGTGTGTATATATGTTTCGAATCTTGACCCCATTAAAAATGTTATGAACAATGGTTTTCTATCCCATGACGAACTAAAATTCTATTTTATAAAGCATAAATACTTTTAAAAAATAAGGGATTTTCCTTTTGGTGTCTCAAACTTTTAACTTTTCCTTTTAGTGTCCGAAAAAAAAATTATTTTTTTTAGTGCCCTTGTAGTATTAAAAAAGTTCATTCTGTATCCTAAAATATACCCAAAGCCGAATTCCAACCATTTCTCTATTTTTAGTTAATAATTTTTTAAAAAATTAAAAAAACTACATATTTCCTATTTTACCGTTAACTTTGTTATGCATTTCTTTATAAAATTGATTAATTTAAGTGCATGTAAAATTAAGTTAATTTTCATCAACTTTTATCAAAGTTCTCTTTTACTAACAAGCCAATTTGCATAATGTTTTTTTTTGTTAAGAATTAACGAAGATCAAATTTTACTGGAGAATTGTACTTCCTCAAATTGAATTTGTTAAGAATAGGGGGCACAAATGCAAATTATTTTTCTTGTGATTTTTTTTGTAGGGTATTTTGGTAAATAGAGGAACAATTTCAAAATCGAAGTTATTGGCGCTGCAGCTCTCCGCTTCTCTTTCCGTCCGTTGGGCTTGTCGTGGAAACTGGAAACCACCCTCTTCAGTCTTCGACAATACTTTACTCATTCCGCCTACGTCTGAGGAATTTTCCATTTTTTGTTCCTGCAGAAATTTTGATTTCTCTTTCCTGGAGAAATTGTCGTATGTGATCTTGAAGTTTACTGCGAGATCTGGATTGATTTGCAGAAGAACCGCATTCATTATGGCGCCAGTCAGGGTACTTGTAAACCCTAATTTGCTTCAGCTATTGCAAAATTTCTACCGAATCTTGCTTATTCGTTGAAAAATTGTTTTCTTTCTTTTTAGGGCAAGCCAGTAGTAGTTAGCCACCCCACGGACATGGAGGTCGGTGGCCCTGGCAAGAGAGGTATATAGCACATATCTAGTTCACCACCATTTCAATTGCGATTTCGATTCAAAATTTAAGGTTATTTTCTGACTTTGTCGTTTATGTAAATAGTTTTAACGACTAAATTCAAGATTTATTCGGAGAAAGAAAAGGCTTCCGCTTCTGTCCGTGAAGCTATCGGCTCTAATAGCTCGTAAGCATTTGTTCATGCACTTTGTATTCGTTATTTTAGTCTAATTTTACACCACCTAGTTTTTTTTTTCTTCTTCTATGAATTTACCATTTATTACATATGCAAGAGAATCTAGGCTAAATTCAAGATGAGATATGTGATTTTTAAATTTCGTTTTGCATGTGGTTAATTAATTATGATGTTTAGATGGTGGTAAAATGCCAAATGGTTATGTTTAGGAATTCTGCCGGGAAAAGGTGATGGATGAGCGGAGCATTGACAAATGTAGGCCATGCTTAAGAATTTTGTTTGATGCATTGACAAAATGTAGGCTATGTTTGGAGCTATATCTGTTTTAGATGACCTGGCTTTTGAATGCTGGGTTTTGACACATAATTTTTTCACCTAAAACTCAAAATGAACCAAACTCCAATAGGTGCGTTGGGTAAAACATCAAAAGCTACTTTGCATTTCTTTCTGCTCTGTAAAGATGTACCTTAAACTTCCCATTCTCTCGCTCCAACCTTATTTGCCGTGGTCACTAGACCAAAGAAACTTCTGACATTTCTTAAAGTTGTACCTTAGATCTAATGCCATTTATTAAGCTTTTTTTACTTCTGAAAATCTTAGTGTATCTTCGTTATATAGGAAATCAGTCATGATGAAGAAAGTGGCAAAGGAGACAAAAGTTAATGGCTTCAAGGTAAAACAGTTTTTTCTCCAGCTTACTACTTATGAATTCTGTATTGTTTACTTGTAATACTTATGAATACTTACAACTTTCTCTTAATTTTCTTAATATTAAGGGTCCTGCTGCTGAGCCTAAAAGAGGTAAGTTTGATACTCATACTTTGGTTCTTCTTGTGTTTGTACTATAGATATATCATTTTTAACATTGTCTGTTTTAGCTGAAATACATGTTGGAAGGAAAGCATTGGCTGATGTAAGTAATGTCCAAAGGGTCTCTTTAGTAAATGAAGTACAAAAGGGCTCAAAGTATCTGTAAGTACAATTTTCAGTGATTATTGTACATTTATTTTGTATTAATATCAGTTGCTTGTGATCTGAGCATTGTCTTATTTATTAAGTTTTTCTGTTTTTTTGGTCAAACCTTGGATAACAACCTAAAAAACTTTCCTAAGTAACATGCTAAATGCTTGTATTTTGTGCCCTTTTGTAGGCAGAATACTCATTTTATTGTATTTTGCTATATGTATGATCTTCAAGAAATCACTTAATTGCAATTACTGTTACATTTTTTCATTCTTGTTAGTATAATCATGCCCTTGTAACTATTTTTGGTTCTTAGGGATTCACGGGCATCGAGAAGAAGAAACTCCAGTGCCTCATTGAGTCAATCTTTATTGGTAAGAATATGATTTTTCATTCTTGATATTATGTTGTGTAGTCTAAAAAGTCAGTGCCTATTCACTGGTATGTTGTCCTTTGATGCTGTGAAATTAGATAACTGAGCTAGTAAGTTTCTGGCATTTTTCACTTTAGTCAAATTAATCTTGCTTATATATTCGCAGTTGTTTACTCCCGAAACTAAATTGCCAAAAAGGCTGCATTTTCTGTAATTTTAATTTTTAACATTCAGTTGCAGTTGTTTACTCCAGGCGCATCCTCATGCTCATTGGCTTTTATACACTGCCTTTGAGATGGATTTAGTCCCTATATCAATTTTGGTGCATTCTAACTAAATTCAGTTATTATTGTCACATAGCTGAATTTCAGTTTTTCTTGGGTCTATCGGGCGTACCCCCTTTCCCTTGGGCGGGGGTACCCCCATCTTGACACCCAAATTCCGCTGTAGCGGAGCCTCACTAGGTCAATGATGAGTCTCAGAACTTGACAGAAACTGATTTCAGAACCATCTGGAAGCCTCATGTTGAGTTTTGGTACTTGCTCCTTTTATATTAGCCATTAAACTAATAAAATATAGAAAAAAAAAGAAATTTAGTAGGCATGGCCTGATACCAACATTATACATTGAAATCGTTGAAAGCAGATTTAAGTAATTGCCCTTACTCTCACCCTTTTTAACGAGGCTGTTATTACTGGCGGTGACAGAATGAAGTAATGATGGTACCCTGCCCCATGTCCAAGTACATAGCTTCAGATTATTATGAAAAGTTTTTATTTCATGTTTGTTGTTGTATATAGGGAAAAGGGAAAACAAGCTCAGCTCATGGATTTGATAGTCTTCAAGGTTCTAGTAGAGGTGGGCTTAAATTCAGAGACTAGTGTTATTAATTGATGAGTAATACATATAGTGCTAAATTATATTTGTGTTGGCAGTCAGTGATAGCAAATCTACTGGGGCCACCTCAAGTATCCAGAAGCCAAAGACTCAACTATGCAAGGCTGTGAAGGACAGGTTTATATCGTTTCATGCTCATAAGCTCATTTTCTGAATTTGTTTCAGCTGATTATAGTTTCAAAATAAACCATTTACTCTACTCTTCCTCTAATAATTACATATCATTTTATCTTCAGGTTTACTGCCAAGAGTACTAATCAAGTTGTGAGGTTGATCATTTCCAGATGTTTATTAAAGTATATGTTTTACATATTCCTGCCATGCCTCTGATTCAATACTAATGTTTCTGCGTGTTTTCCAGAAAGTCATTTCCCGTTTCAAGGCAAGCTAGCTATGCTGATAAAAGAAATGCCAAGGTAGGATATCTAGAGCTAAATTTCAGGGTTTTTTCAAATATGGCTTCAGTTTCTTGCAAATGTCAACAAATGATATGCATTTCTTGGTTTATGTTGATCGTAGGCAATTGTTGAAAGTGCGGATAAAGTTAAAAGAGTATATGGTTTTCATGGTGAGACAATTCTTCGTGATGCTAGGTAAATTTTAAAATTTCACACTATCTTGCCTAATCTTCTGTCATTGCATCAGTCAAAACAAGAGTTGGTGGAAATTTAAAATCTCGAGCTAGTGATGTTAAGAACAAACTGTTGAAGGATCGAGTCAGTGATGGCTTCCTAGTAATGTAAGTGCATACTCGACATCTCTGCAGCTTAATTTTTTGTCTGACAGTTTTTACTGTTAGTAAATGTTATAAAATTTATCAGTGGATATTTTGAAGCTCACAGTAACACAGTTTGGTTTTGGCTTGTGATATTTGGCAAACTGATGAAGAATGATGGCTTTCTTCAGATACCATTGCTTTCATTATTTCTATATGTTTATAACTCCAAACCCTATTTGTGGTATACAATGGCTATTTGCTTAGTTGCAATATACTATTTTCTTACCTTATTTCATTAGCTGTGTTTGCGTGCCTATTGGTGGGTGACTTGTTGCAGGGGGTCAAGGGGTCAAACTAATGTTGATGCTTGTGTAAGACTGAGCAAACCAGTCAAGGTATGTGCTATTGTGCTACATGTAGCTTCCCTAAATCCCTTATTCCCTAAATCCCTTAGTCCATAGGTTGAAAACACACATTAGTGATGTTTTAGTGCCTATCCTTTTGTAACCAATTATGATATCAAAAATTTCTATTTGGTTTATTATACAGCCAATTCTGAGGACTGGTCTAACAGCTTCCAAAGGTGGAGGACCTTCAAACTCCAGATGCAAGGCTAGTTTGAACAAGTCACAGCCAACAATTTCATCAAAGAGAGAAATAAAAGGGACTTCATTGCCTAAGAGTACTGAGTCCATAGTTCATGGAAAAGCTGCTGAAGAAAAAGTTGTAACCAGGGCCAATAAGACTTTGAGCCCAAAGATCTCAGAAATCAGTGGTCCGAGGAAATCTGATCGTAGAAAATCATATACGTCTATGCTTATCTCAGGATCAAAGGTTTTGTTGCACTTTCTTGATGTCCCCTTATTGCCTGCCTAATGATAGTCCTCATAACATTGTAATATGATGCAGCTAGTGGAAGAGAGTTCAGTTACAAAGCAGAAGCTTTCATGCATTGATGATCAAGCTAACCCTCTAGAAGTTGCTGAATATGTGGACGAGATCTATCTGTATTACTGGGCTATGGAGGTGATTCTTAACACATTTTATTGACTCTGTTGCTTTCTTGTATCCTGGTCTTCATTCAGATATTGGATGGCTTTGCCATGCAGGCCCATATATGAAAGAGCTTCATCTTTGCATAGAATGAATGAACTTGGTTTTAAACTGGTGCCTAAATGCCCAGAAATCTTGCTACCTGGATTTTTTTATACTAGAGTAGATAACTACCCTTAAACTAGCAAGTTTCATTGGATCTCTTATGAGCTTTGTTCTGTATCCAGCCTGCATAAGGACTGTCTTGTGATCCCTTGTGAAAAGCAATTTTAATTCTTGTACAACCTAGTAGCAAAATTACATTTTTCTAAAGCAGTGAGCAGTGTCCTCCAAGATTGTCAGAGAGCCATGGCATAGATGACAAAAGGCCGGTTAATGAATTCACATTGGAAGTCAAATGGACAAATGGTAGCAATCACATTGCTTGATCTCATGACGTTGCAGCTGCATACTTTTGTTTGTAAATGTGCTAATTGTGAAATGGCCCAATATTTTGCATTTTGTTTAGCTGTTCAAGTTTAGAAGAAACAATTGATGTTGGTTTTTGGTTTTTGGTTTTTGATACCAACCCTTTGTCTGTAGCTTGAGATATAATAACTTAAGCAATGTGTTTCAGGCACAGAGCAAAATTCTCACAAATTACATGAAAAATCAGACTGAAGTAACACCCCAAATGCGAGGTGTCCTAGTCAACTGGCTAATAGAGGTATTTATATGATACTATTTTGGCCACCCTTGTTTCCATTCTTTTCTGCGGCTAAATTCTCTCCAAGCTCTGTTTTCACTCGCTCTCTTGATGTTTACAGGTCCATCATAAATTTGATTTAATGCCAGAAACATTATACCTCTCAGTTTCAATACTTGACAGATATTTGTCCCTGGTCACAATTAGAAAAAGTGAAATGCAGCTGGTTGGTTTAACTGCACTTCTGTTAGCATCAAAATATGAGGACTTCTGGCATCCAAGGGTAATTTTCTATTCATATTTTTCTTGTTTATTCACCTATGATTGAGTAACTTATATAGTTATATATTCAGGTTAAAGACCTGGTTAGCATATCAGCAGAGGCCTATACCACAAAGCAAATGTTGGAAATGGTAGGATATTGGCTAAAACTATGTGCTACTGAATCTGGAATGGTATTTAAGATTGACATATAGATCACTCGTCTGTTTTATTGGTTTAAAATTTGAATTATGCATTATGGAATCTCATAGGAAAAGGAGGTTCTTCGGAAGCTCAAGTTTCGTTTCAATCTGCCTACTGCATATGTGTTCATGCTGCGGTTCCTGAAGGCTTCCCAGTCAGCTGCAAAGGTATAGCCAACAATGAAACTATATTCCCTTGCAAAAGGTCTCTTTCAGTTGGTTTTCTTTTTCTAATTTCCCCTTTCATTTTTAGCCACAGCTTGAGCATCTGGCATTCTACCTCATTGAGATGTGCTTGGTTGAGTACGAAGCTTTAAGCTTCAAGCCATCAATCTTATGTGCAGCAGCCATCTACATTGCACGTTGTACGTTACATATAACTCCTAACTGGACAAAGCTTCTTGAACATCATGCACACTATCAAGAATCCCAGATAAGGTACAAATTTAAGGCTAAAAACTAGTTGTTCCTTTTGCAGAAACCAAAACTAAGTTTTTTTTTTTTCTGACAACATTTTCATTTTGACTACTCTAGGGATTGTAGTGAAATGATCCTGAGATTTCAGAAAGCAGCAAAGAATGGACTGCTGAAGGTTACGTACGACAAGTACAGGAGACCTGAGCTTAGTGAAGTTGCTGCTATCAAACCCTTGGCATGTCTTCCTCACTAATGTCAATATATCTCTCTATCAACAGATTGTTGATTCTTTTAATCTTTTGGATTTCTTTTTGGGTGTGTTTGGTGTGAAAGTCATACTTAATATTGTAGTATTAGGTAGTATTTACATACAAATGCATGTCCCTTCTAATCTGGTTGTTGGTACATGTAAATGCATGCAAGTTTTTAAAGCCATGTATGAAGATATGAATGCACACAACCATTCCTTTCTCTAGTATCCCAAAGTGCACAAACTACAAACACAAATTGTGTGATAAGCAATTTTAGGTCAATTGCAAAATGAAGAGAAATGAAAACACTGCAGAAAATTCATGTTTATGTAATGGGAAGAGTCATTTTGACCAGAATAACATCCTTTGTTTGGTCCGATGGCTTTGAAACTTCTTCCCCAGAGAAAATCTTATGGATTGTAAGCAATTTATGAATTTTCACGTGAGCTTTGGCGCCCAGTCAAAACCTGACTGGTGCAACCTGCTTAATTCAATTGGATAGGAGTTGAAATATGAAACAATCAAAGAAAAGTGAAAGCATGAAAAAAGGGCGATATTTCCCTTGTTCTACGATCTAATGATTCATTCTCTCCTTTCATGCCATGCCTTGAGAGACAAATCAAACGACGTGTGAAACCAATGCACCAGCAAGATAGAAACTTCAGAAGCAAATCCCACACCAAGGATTCAGCAATTTTCTTTTAATGCAAACAAAGGAAAATCAAACTTGAAAGTTGATGGATATAGCATTACAACAAAAGTTACAAAACAGTATAAACATATATATGCTAAAATTTACATCCACATTTCCAAACCCTGATCTCAATAACCTGTACCCTCTTTCCCTGTCTACAACACAACACTACACATAAGACCTCTAATTTATCGGTATACATCATTATTGTCCAAGACCAAAGACCTTAAATTTGCTTTTCTCCCTATGTAGTATGATTTTCTAGTAACTTACTTTCATGTCATCCATATTTTTTGGTTACATTTCAGAACTCAAGAACAAGAAACCAAGATAGCATCTTTGGGAAGCAAATCATACCCTTCATGATCTAAAGTCTCCTTCACTGCCTTGTAAAATTTCAACCATGAAGAAGGATACAACTCAGGCTGGTCCCACAGAAATGTAGGGTTTGGACTGGCTGGGCAGGCAGTAACCAAGTCCAAGACCGAGGCAGCCGGTTTTAGAGGCTGAGGAAAATTGAATGCCAAATTATCAACCTTGTGTTCATAAATCTTGCCCTTTCTGTCAAGTTTATACCTTGACGTTCCCTGAAAGTGGCCCTTTGCTTCCCATGGAACTCTAGGGATGCCACTCAAGTTCCACCTTATTAGAATTGTGTTCTCAGATGGTTGCCATATCCTGAGAACCTGTAAATTAATGTCACGGAAGAGTATTCTTCCATGAAACCTTAGTGCCCAGAAGATCAGTTTGTACCTATCAATTCCAGTGAAGGTGTTCAATGGGTCTATGAAAGTAACATCATCCCTGCAACACAGCAACCATTTGCAAAACATTACAAAACCCAAGTCAAATTTCAATTCAAACTAGCAGAACCCAGGTGGAAAAATGGCAGAAAAATGTAGAAAATTGAGATGGGTACTTATAGAGTTATAGATACTGTATTTGAAGGTCATTTTTTGTCTTTTACAAATCCAACTTCTCAAAAATTAGCACAACCCAAATGGGAAAAAGAGAAGACTAGCAAAACCCATATGAGGAAAGGGGCAAATTTTGGGGAAATGAAGAGATGTGTACCTGTATATATCATAATTGAGGTCCTTGGTGAAAATCTGGGGGATGTCTTCTCTTAGTGTTCGTACAGCCAAACCCAGATTGACATAGAAGTTGTTCCTCTCATCATCCTGTTTATCGGGAGCCTCTTTAATCTCTGCACCCCTTAATGGAGGAGGCTCAAGCTTGGTGTTGCGAGAGGGAGGAGAAGAGAGCAGAGCATTCTTGATCAAGTGAACAGTTGTTGGTGATGGTGAAGAAGTTGAAGGTGAGAAATTGGAGGGCTTTTCAAGGGGTTTTGGTTGGAGGGCGAGAGAGGAAGGGAGATTGGGAAGAAGAAAAGCCATGGAATTAATATAGATTCTTGAAGCTTCAATTCAGGATTCCATGAGAAGAAGGGGAAGAGAGAGAGAAAAGGAGATGATTTTAAAGAGGCATTGGTGGCAGAAATTGAACTTCTTGAATTTAAGTGGCTGGGAATGATGACAGTTCTGGTCAGATCTTCTAGTCTCCTCCCGGCAAGTGTCTACAAAATTAGCGAACGGGGGAATATGCTGAATTTAGCATACGTCAAATATTAGTTTATTCTTTGTATTTGGTAAATTACAAAAAAAAAAACATTTATTATTCCATGTGAAAAAAATATGAGGAGACAAGTTATATGTACTAGTTGTCCCCGTCGTGCCATGAACGACTATAACTCGATATTTTTTAAATATACTATAAAAAAGATATTAATAAACAAAAATATAATATAAAATTTAATGTAAGTAACTTCTTGATCGTAAAAAAAAATTATTTTGTTTTTTAAAATCAAATCAAATAAATTAAATTTAGATTATTAAGTTTAAATAATCAGAATAATATATACAATGCTCATAAAATGCTATGGTAAATTTTCAAATTGTGAGTTGCAATAAAAGGAATGTATTTTGATCAAACTTCTCATAAGGAAGTATTTAGATTAAAAAAGCATAGATTTTTTAAAATATATAGGCCTATAATCGTGTATTTATATAAAATATTTTCTATAAGGAAAACATCTTTTTATCATTATAGTTAAATATGACATGTAAGTCATGACGGGGTGAAAATAATACGATATGGCATATGACGTGTCAAAAATTGCATGACATGGCTTAAGGAAAAGACGACATGTGGCAAAATCCGACGTGGCGTATTTTAGAAGCGACATGTGAACAAAGCTGACGTGGCGCAATGTGGTGGCTCCAAACCTTATTGATTTTATATATATAGTAGATTTTGTAAATTTTCTTAATAATTTTAACTTGTTATGCCAAATCAATTAAATAGTTAAATCAGTTAAATTATTATGATATATTAGTGTAAAGCTTTATTACTTTTTGTTGATAAAAGAAAGAAATTGTTGCATCAAACTATCAAATACACATAGTAGATTGAGGGAACATAAAAAAACTGACAATCAAACAAACCACCAAAGAGCGTTGACCAAAGTTGGGCCCAAAACTGAAGAAATACACGAGGAATAGGCTGTGCAGAGCGCCACGATAAGAGCAAAGAAGACATCAAATCGAAAAAATGCACGAGGATTTGGGAATAACCATGGACACCTAAAATAACTCGTTGAGGAAGTCTAAATAAGTTAAAAAATACTAGATCAATGTTATTGTTGATAGTCCTCGAACATGATCTAGTATTGAAAATTCTAGATCATGTCCCATTCTACAATAATACATGTATGAATGGGACACTCCTACCCTGACACATACATCAATCCTCGAACTATATTTAAAAAAAATAAATGGCAGAGAAGATACTAGCGATGCAAATTTTTATTTTAAAAAATCACAGGGATAGCATGACATTATTCTAATTGTGGTACCTTACCTCTAAGTGAAAAAATTCCTAAACCTCGATACCTTATAAATGATTTTTTTTAGTAACGAGGAACCCACCTTTGGTGGTAAGTCCCGAGTCCGTAAACTAGCCGATAAAGCGCACAAACTAGGTAAACCGACTTGTACCGATCGGCTTGACCTAGTAATAGGGAGAATGTTGAGACTTGGTTTTTCACCTAAGAGGGGCAAAGGCAAGAATCGAACCTAAGATCTTCCCCATAAATAACACAGTAGACTTTATAAAAGCATACAAGCAATGTGATAATCCATGCCATTTCCATCCAAACATGCCCTAACTTTACTTCAAAAAAATAAGTACGTTTTTCTAAACAACAATAACATATCGGCAAAGATAAGGGCTATTGAGGCCGGAAACACGTTTAAAGAAGTCGAATGATGCGATCTTTACACCAGCAAATCCATTAGCATCATGTAACTCTTGCATCATCTTTATAAAAAAACCAGTGATGGAAGCAGAATTTCCTTCTCAAAAAGCACCAACATATAAATGCAATGCTGTTTTAGTCTTTTCATCATTTTGAATGGGTATATCACCAATTGAATCTGATAATCGTCATTTCTAAAAAAGTAAAATACACATTTGCAAATGCACATTGTAAAATAATAGTACAGTTGCTAATGAGAAGCCTTCTGGGCTGGACCTTTGGTTTGGCAAGCTGCAGTCATGATGCGCAGGCGATCGGCGATTTCTGTGAATGATGGTCGAATTGAAGGATTCGGAGCCCAGCATTGTTCCATCAGCCTTCTCCACTCTGGGTCACAGTAACTCGGAATAGGCGGCCTCAGTGTGTTGTTCACAATTCCCCCTGAAGAACAAAAAGAAAACAGCTTTCTTAGCTCCTTTTCCTCTCTCGAATTTAATTGCAAATAAATATAATTGGGGAATTAACACAATAAAATAAAACCGGCAAAAAAAACACCTAAACCAATGTTGTTAGGATTGAGATTCTAGGACCAGTGGTAAGATCCAGCATCCTATCAGAAGCCTATCAGGATTTTCTCATGCATAAAATTCAGTTATTCAAGCCAGTGCAAATTTAGTGACTTGACATTTGTACAATTGCAGCTCAATCATTGATTCATAGCATCTTTGAGAGTTATCCAGTTGCAAGTCGTATCTCAAATTGACAGTTCACAGGCAAAGATAAAAAATTATGTTATTGATGAATTAAGCACAGTACCTATAATTGCTCCATAATGCATGTTGGCATAGGGTTCTTCACCAGTAAGGATCTCCCATAATACGATTCCAAATGAGAAGACGTCAACCTACAGAATTACAGATTGCTTAACACCAGTACCAGAAATGATTACAAGAATGCTATGTATCATATCGACGGTATTCCATGGATAGGAAACTTGCAATATCCCAGCCAAGTTCTCAATACAACATGAATACTGAATAGTAAATGTGGGCGTGACTAGAAAAATCTAGTACATGAATTATATATCTGCCGAACTGACCTCTCTAGTTCATATGGGATTCTCAACTTTCTATCCATTATGCAGAATCATTAAATATGTTGTAACAGGAAGAAAAAAAAGGCACAGGGGATATCACCTTTTCGGAGACTTTGCTGCTGCTACCATTCAGCAATTCAGGAGCCATCCATGGCAGTGTTCCCCTTACACCACCAGAAACCAGTGTATTTCTTTTGATCTTAGACAGACCAAAATCACCAACCTTAAACACATACACCAGTGACAAGAAATCAGCTTTTAACATGGATTTGTTCTCCGTTTATTTTTATTACATAATTATTCTCTAAAATCTAAATATCTTCATAGGTTATACAAACTGAAAGTCATATGGACGGAAAGAGAAAGTTTGTCCTGCTAATTTACCTTGCAAATAGGTCTTGTAGGATCTTTCAAGTTCACAAGTAAATTGTCACACTTCAAATCAAAATGTACAATATTCTTGGAGTGCAGATACTCCATCCCAAAAGCAGCATCCATAGCAATTATGAGTCTTTTGCGACGATCAAGATTCCTGTATATTATTACAAAGAGAATAAGAAAAAGAGTAAAAAGCTATTACAAGTAGAGCAGGTAAAGACTCCATGCAAATAATCAATTATGATAGCTAGCACATATCTAAGACCAGATTCTTGCCTTTACCAACCCAGGTCCTAAAATCTAACAGTCTCCATTCAATCAATCAGAGCCTAGAGTAATCCAGATGATGCCTAATTTAACACTAACTACAAACTAAAATCTCTGAAATCTACGAGCAATAAGGCAATTACTAGAAAGGGCAATCTTTGAAATGAAAAGCAAAAACTTCCTTTTTGACAAGAAAACTAACATCTTATGTGCAGCACTTCATTATGTAGAACATTTGAGATTCAGCTTCATGGTTCTGGTGTTGCCAGCCACCATCAAATATATAACATAAGTGATTATCCATATGAATATTACCTGTCTTTACGAATTAGAACATGCCTTAGAGAACCATCAACCATGTACTCTGTTACAGTAGCTAAAGTCCCCCCTGGCCCATCTTGCACTACACCATAAAATGCCACCACGTTTGGATGGTGAAGCTTTGATAGGATGTCTGCTTCCCGCCAGAACTCTTCAGTCTGAAAGTGTCCAAAAATTTTCAAAATCAAGCAAATACCAGTTTTAGATGAAGTTGGAAAAGTCATAATTTTATATGACGCTTGACGACAAACAAATAAGCGCAACAAATTCAGGGGCTCCCATTTTCTTCCATTCTCAAGCTATAAACCTGAGGCAGGGCAGGGAAGGTAAGAAAGGCCTAATATAATTCAAAGAATACCGTCAAAAGAAGCGAACAATAACTTACCTAAGATCCACTGTAAATAAACATAGCTGGAAAGACTAAACACTTGCTCTGAGTAAAATCAAGTCAATGTACCAGTAGACGTAACTTTTCTACTTCTAAAGTTTTACGAACCTACCTTTCCACTTCCATTTTCATAACAGACTATACTCTAGTCCATAATATAGGATTTGATTATTTCAGCCAAATTTTACATCTTGGGTTATCATATTAGAAAACAGTTTTTATTAGATCAAAAGTTCAACACTAATATTATAACTAAAATCTAAAATTTGCTGGAATGTATTTTATAAGATCTTGTTAAGGAATAGAGAAAAAGTGGCCAAATAGGAGAACTTAAAAAATCTTTGGAATTAGTTAAATATTTCTGGTTTTAAAGAAAGAAATTATTTTTAATGTAATCCAGTGTTGACTCTGGAGAAACCCAGTGTAATCCCGCCTCAGGCAGGGTCTGAGCCTCTGAGGGGCCAAGATATAAGCACCCTTTCCACAAAAAAATCGAATGGATAATATAAACTTAGCTGCATCTTAATTCATCGGATGAGTTACTGCTGAGTGTTGCATCCCCAATTTACATAAACAAGAGAGAAATAGGAGAATAAACAATTTACATACCAGTCTTTCTTGCTCTGATGACCGACCAGTAAAGCAACCTTTTTTAAACCGCTTGATAGCAACATCAGTTCCTCTCCATTTTCCATGATAGACGGTACCAAATGTTCCTGAACCCAGTTCTTTCAGTTCCTCAAGATCATCATTCCTGATCATCTGCATCATCAAATAAAATAATCAAAACAAAAATTAAAATGCAAATTATGGATCATTCCATTTCATAAGTTATTGGAGGGAAAAAATACGAGATATATTGGGTGAAGTGTGCATGTGTCTTAAACAAGAAAATCCAACAAAATTTATAAAGAAAATCACTTCTCATCTCAGGATAATGGGTTCCAGCTGGTTTATAAGGTTGTAGAGAAAAACACAAGCTTCATGAAGTGGATAAGTATCTAAAGCTGAACAAATACATTCATTCTAAGAAGGGGAGAATGAGTATTAACAAATAGTTTACTTTCACTGAAACTTAAGAGAATATCATATACATGTAACATATGATTCAGTGATTCATATATATATATAGTATGGAAGATTCCCCATCTTAATAAATATCTTCTAATCAAAATTAATTTTGACTTGAATTGCTATGAGAGACAACTTTATCACTATGCATGACCAAATTCATCATAAAAATGCATCAATCATATGTACATTATTTACATACCTGCAAACTTTTGCTAATGTCCGTGATAGAAGGATCTAGAGGAGGAAGACCAAAATTCTTAGCATCCTGGTTTGTGACAGCCTGATAATAAAAGACGAACGAGTACATCTAATTAGACCTTGTCCTTATTCAGATTTTTAGAATGATGATAATAATAATATGCTAAAGAAAGGAGAAATTTTCTAAAATCAAACTCTAATTAGTCCTTACCTCATCTTCCGAGTAGGGAGATTTTAGAAGCTCCGTCATGCCATGAAACTCCAGCAATTCACTTCCCTTTACTTGTGAAGCACTATAATCCAAATGAGAGACCACCTGGTCCATTTCAACAGTACCAACTAATCCTTTTCTGAATTCTCCATTAATGATGTGCGAGTCCACATTGCTGGAAGAAACTCCATCAGTTGTCAAAGGTGAAAATTGGTATGATATAGGAGACTTGTTATCAACTTCAGCAAGTCTAGTAGGATAAACAAGATGATCTTGATCCATAAGAGAAACATCTTTCCTGGAAAAGTCATCCTTAGCAAGTTTCTGAAAGAATGACCAATTCTTGGCATCATGATTTTCTACATTCATGCTAAAGCCAACTCCATCTTGTGGCAAGGTACCTATACTAGAAGATTCTTCAGAAAGTATTGCTTTTGAAAATATGTCTGTGAGGAAGTCACGAGGGAATCGATCATTGATATCAATTAGAATATCTCCCTTCTGGGACAATCCTGTGTCAGTTCCCAAGAGCTTCTGCCCAGTAGTCTCTGCTTTTGTAGTCTCGGGGTCTTTGCCATCACTGCCTACAGAATTTGATTTGGCACCAGGGTTAATATGCATCAGAGCTTCACTATGTGACATATTTCCAGAAGGTATTGTAAGTTTCTCACCTGCTGCATCACTGGCAATCACTTGGTCATCTGTGTGCAACAGCTTCCCAACAAACGGGGTTTCTTCAGGATGACTTGCCAGATTCAAGTTCTGAAACTTGTCAATAGATTCTTTGACTAAATCTTGTTGTACGCCACTGGAATGAGAGCAAGATACAAGAAGCTGGGAATTCAATGAATCATCAGACTTTGATATCCTGTTCAGCTTCAGCAACTCCCCCTGATCCCTGGGAAGTCGTTCAGAATAATACCTTTGAAGAGATACAGACGGTTCGGTATGATTCACACAAAATGATTCAGAGTCAAGGTTGGAAAATTCAGAGGGTATTGCATTGCCTTGTGAATGCAAGCTTGCATCATAGACTGTTCTAGGAAGCTGTGCCTGTGCCATCTTAAATGCATCAGATGAGGATGCGCCCTGGATAGAATTTTGGTGCTTTCGTTCAATTTTGGGGGGTAATCCAGGGAATTCCTTGCTCAGAAGAGTGGAAGAACCAGATGTATGTGCTACTTCAGCAACAAAGTTGTTGATCACCTCACCATCACATGGTTTCGAAGGAACATGCTGACTATTCATGGAAGGTTGATGTTTTTCAGGTTTAAACTCTTGCTGGAAGGTCCCCTCTTCTTTGACTATCACTTCACTTGTTGAATTGATTGAATCTCTAGATTTCAACTCACCATGCTGCGGCATGTCAGTAAAAACTCTTTGGTTCCCCATCATTACTGGAGTAGATGTTGGCATAGAAAACTCTCCAAATGGATAATGACTCGGGACATGAAATTCTTGGCCATAATTCAGTTGATAAAAACCTCCTTCGTGTTGCATTACCTGACCTTGAACAAGCTGTGGATGAGTTTCAGAACTAGATATAACCGGGTGAGAAGTTTGAAATGCTGTTGATGCAGAGGCAGGGATTTCAGTCAGCGGAGAACTTCTGGCTCCGCCTAAGCCTGCAGCAGATCCAACAACTCCCTTGCCAACATTCAGATTTGGCAATTCATCCAAATTATTAGCTGAAGAGCTTGCCAAATCATTCATAGAGTTTTTTCTCGATCCCAAGTTCATACCATTGACAGCAACAACATACTGGACCTCAGAATCAGCATCTACACTGTTCAAACTGTAATTAGCATGTTCCAAATCACTTGAGGTAAAGAGAAATAGCCGAAGTTTCTTTGAATCATCTCCGTCTCCCGTTGTATTGCATTCTTCCATCATATTCTGCAGATCTTCATCACTTGAGACGGATACCAAGGCATCAAGATCTTCTCCTGGAAGCTGATATTTTATGGTATGAGCTTGGCTGAATATTCCCGTGGTTTTCTGCTTAAGCTCATTCCAAGAAACATCTTTGTCTATCCTAATAATTCGTGTTTCACCCCCAACATATCTGAGCTTGCCGTCACTTGGCCGAGGTAATATTTTGCCACCAAAGCTGCAGAGAATCTTCATCTTTGTTGAGAAGCTTCCCGAAGTCACAGATGAAGCATATCTATAGAAGATACCTTCACCACTTTCGTAGCCAGATGGATTCCGCTGCATAGAAGCCATTGATCCATGCTTATTCTGTTCCTCATACAGAGATGAGTTTTTTCTCTCGAAGTCCTTGGGACCTTTCTCCACTAATGTGAGCATAGATATGTCAGATCCACTTTCAGACTCCGTACGAGTAATGCCCAAAAGACCTTTGAGTTCCATATAGCCTGTTGCATAGTTAGAATCACCAACAGCCTTTGGAAGAGCTGGTTTTCTGGGACGCATAAATTCCATAGCAAATTCCTCACCGGTCTGTATGGAAAAATTGACCGGCTTACTTTCTGGTACACTGAACTCATGAGGTTTTGTCTCCATGTTGATGCAGTTAGTGGCATCTTGCATGAACCTCTCAGAAACAGGATTAAGATCTACATTTCCTTGTTCAACCTGATCGTGGTAATACTGTGTATATTCTTTTGACTGTTCCATTCTATAGTAATAGATATTTCTCCATATCCACCTGGAATAAATATGCCATCCCCTTTATCCTCAAGCAAGATGATGGTTGCAGAAGCTAAATAGAAATGCAATACAGTACCCTAAGTTATCAATTCCAAGATCACAGTTGTTAATTCCGCTCAGTTACCCAATGTAAAAATGCTTATACGAAACTCTCTGTGCATGCATAAATCCTGCAATAACATTTTCACACATTAAAAATATGAACAAACTAAACAAGTGTTGAAGAGACGAGTTCAGGAACTTAGCAAAAGCAAGTCAAAGTAAAGCATGGAACCCAAAAATAGTGTCAGAGGTGAAGATTATCATTTCCAATAAATTACAGATCTTTGAAGGGGGGAGAAGATTCTCATGCAGGGACCAGTTCAACCCAAAATATGAGGGTTTACCAACATCAAGCCATTTCATACAATAGCAAATGACTAATCATTTCCAGGACATTACAATAAAGGGGTCTGAAGCATTTCAAATAAAAACCAATCATCAGGGGATGCTATATTCGTCTCCAAACCCTAGGCAAATCGAATATTACAATCATGCAAGAAAAAACATCCACAGCCAAAATCTAGTTTCGATGAAGAGTAGTAGCCCTAATGCACAAGCCAAGCAGAGAAAAAGATGCGGACGAGTGATCTTAGTAGTTATATCTCAAGAATTCCCCTGGATTAGCTAGCAACTCTAAATTTAGCGATGAATCTTGTACCTGAAATTGAGCTATTGGAAACCGCTAACTCAATCCAAAACGAATTCGGTCACCTTACAGCGGATTCCGCCATCATTGAATCTCAAAGAAGCTCCTCAGCTGTAAACAACCTCAAAAAAAAAAAAAAAAAAATCCCTACGCTCTCTCACAATCTCTCACTGCTGTATCTGTAGGCGGAAGAAGAAGTTTAATAATCCCACTCTTTCCACCAGATTCTCACTCGCAACAATGAAGGCTCAAACGTGTAGCTCCGATCTCTTTCTCTTCTCTCTCTAGTTCATTCTTTGTTTTCTGTGGTCGGTTGTGCAAACTGAAAAACGTGTTCCCTGGACCCTGTCTTCCCTCTCTCATTTCGATCCCGGAGAAATACGACCGTCAAGTCAAACTGTAACGGTAACCTTCCTATCTTCCTACGCTACGCCATGTTACTGTTAAGCCTCTCCTATCGCCGTTAGTCCTTATTGCGCCGTTTAGCCACAGGCCCACGAGAGAATAAAAAGCTTCGGATTTTCCACAAAGCTTGATTTATCTTAGTGCAACTTCAAAAATCAAACTATAAATAAAAATTTAAAAAGAACACCGGCCATAATTTAAAAAACTACTATAAGGAAAAATTCCAAAAAGAAGTCTAAAATTGTTATTTTATTTATGCTCAGACCTATAATATTTTAGTGTTTACTCTTAAAGCAATTTTTGTCGTGAGGCTTTTGAGTTTTGACAAAAAAAAAAACAATAATTGTAATGATAGAACGATTCTTAGTGATTTTGAATAATTCTATATTAACATATAAAAAATTTATAATAATATAATTACCGGTGAGAGTCGGTAGACGTAAGAAAATCTGAAAATATTTATAAACTAGTAGTCTCAATCTATTTGTAGATGTAAATTAAAAGTAATTATAAGGTACCCTTTATTCCATTAAAATAACCATGATCTCATATTTAGGAATGGCTGCAAAAAATAGTTAACTTTTTAGTTTTGAAGGTGTAACAAATAGTTTTATTTATGGAGGGAGTTGTGATCATTAGCTTAAGTACTATTAAAAATTGATATTTTTTTATTTTAATTGTCATGTAAAATTGGTTTTTATGAGTAATTGTATATAATCTGATATTGTATGACTACTAATGAAAAAAAAAATCTAGTTTGAACTTGAGATTAGTTTTCACAACTAGGTTAATTACATACAAATGGGGCTTATATGAAAACTAAGAACAAATGATGACCCTTGGATTTGAGAAATGGATGGCTTAGATTAGAAGAGATAGAGGCAAAATGGTAATTTTGACAAAAAATAAAAATAATAAAAATAATTTTTAAAAAAATTTCTTAGTTTTGCTTGTTTTTGCCAAAAACACGAAATTTGATTTTTTACGTTACGTTCACGTATTTTATACATATGTTCACACTATTATAAGACATGTTCACATATTATCACATTTTCCAGTTCAGAAATTTTATAATACGTTCACATATATTACAAGTGTGTTCATATATTATTAATGTTTGTTCACGTTTTATGATCATGTGTTCATGTTCAATTAAATCATAATATAGGCGTTAAACGGCTTACAAAAATTTTGACAAAAAAATTAAAACAATTATTTTATTTTATTTTTATTTTTTCGCTTATTTTTGCCAAAAACACGACAGTTGACATTTTACATGTTGTTCACATATTTTATATACATGTTCACATTTTTACAAGGGATGTTCACATATAACCGCATTTTAACTTCAAGAAATTTAGTATACGTTCGCATATAATACAGATACGTTCACATATTAGTATTGCATGTTCACGTTTTATGGTCTTATGTTCATACTCGATTTACATCATTCTACATACGTAAAAAGACTTTAAAAAATAGTAAAAAAAATATTTTTTATTTTTTCGCTTATTTTTTTACCAAAAACACGACGATTGACATTTTACGTTCTGTTCACATATTTTATACACATGTTCACATTTTTACAATGGCTGTTCACATATAACCGCATTTTAACTTCAGAAAATTTAGTATATGTTCACATGTAATATAGATACGTTCACATATTAGTATTGCATGTTCACGTTTTATGGCTTTATGTTCATAATCGATTTACATCATTCTACATAAGTAAAAAGACTTAAAAAAATAAAGTAAGAAAATAAATAAAAAAATTATTTATTTTTAATTTTTTTAAATGTTTTATTTTTTTTAAATTTTTTTTTAATCGGATGGCCTAGATTCATCTCTAGTGTTTCAATCGGATGGTTCAGATTTGTTCTTAGTTTTCATGATAAGCCCCATTTTCATTTGATTCAATCTTAGTGAATCATAGATGTTGATTCGGGTGAATATAGGGCTTATCATAAAAACTGAAAATGAATTTGGACCATTAGATGGAGAAGATAGATGGCTAGGATTAGACATGACAAAAAAATAAAATAACAAACACGCGCATCTAGAAAATCATTTATGGTTGCATTTTTGTAATTATGGCCACGTTCATGGCATTATTGTCATTGTACCGGCAAAACAAAACCCTATCTACCATTTGTCTTTTTCTTTCCAATGTTTAACTCTTCTGCATCCTCCATGAAAGAAAACCAAACTCGCTCAAAATTCACAAGCAAAAACACCATTGAAAAGCTCAAATTCGTGGGCAATGGGAGATGAGGATAATTAATAATCAACAAGGTTACAGAAGAAGGTAAGAAACAAACTCTCTATTTCGATTTTAGGCTTCATACAAATTTCTAGGGTTCATTGAATCGATTCTAGATCTGAGTTTACAATTGAATTGTTTGAATATGAGTTTTTATTTTTGATTTAAGTTTTGATACATATTAATTCTATTTTGGATCTATTTTGGGGGTTATAATTTGCTTGTGATGTTGAATGGCAAATCATACATCTTAAGTCTCAAATTCAGTTAGAAACTAAAGTAATAGTTACCCGGCTTGCAATTTTTCAGTTCTTTGGTGTTGAGCAGATGAAGAATGGTTTTCAATTGAAGTATTTGTTTGTTCAAAATAAGGGATTTGTCATTTGAAGTGACTGCACTATTTTATCTAAGTTCATGTATTTTATCTATATGTTCATGCATGGTAACTATAAGGTTCACGTTTTATTATGTGAAAATTTTTGCAAGGGCATTGAGTTATGTTGAGGGTGTGAACAAAGAAGGTGAAGGAATTGTGTCCTTTAATTTAATGTGCAATGACTAAAACTTGGATAGGACAATAAACGGATATAATTTAATCCGATTATCTTAGGAGTCGCAGTGCTTTGCTAGAAGCCAACTACGATTAATGGGGTTAAATGGGTTAAGCCCATGGCTATTATAATCGGGTCCTATGCGGTCACACACTAAGAGTTGACGGACTAGATCAAAATGAAAGATGGTTTATATTATTAATATATATATATATTGGATATATACTAATAGTAATGAGATAAGATTTATTTGTGAAATAAATAAATAATTAAGTGGGATGTAATGAATGGAGAAGGAGTTACATTTTGGATGAATGTTACATTTGAAAGGCTTTTGTAACTCCTCCAAAATTCATTATTCCTTAATTATGAGGAGATATTACAATTAAGGATGAGAATGATATTTAAACGGAATTGACTCTCCTCATATTGATTGATTTTTCCTTCTAGCTTTATTCTCTCCATTTTTGTGCTCTCCATTGTTCTTCTTCCTAGCAGTCGAAGTCAAAGGCGATCTAGACCGGGCTCGTGTGGACCAACTAGAGGAGCAACACGTGGGGCTCTCATCTCTTTCGTTCCTACCCGATTAGATCCGGTTCACGCATCAACATGTATTTCCTATAAACAATGATTGATCTATAAATTATGCATGAAGATCCTACGATTAGATGTTTAGATATGATCTGAAATTCCGCTTAACGCATCTAATAAACCTTCAATTGGTATTAGAGCCTCTTGCATAATTTGATAAAATCAATCGATCAATAAGTTGATCTTGATGCGAATTTGAATTCAAATCGATAATTTTGATATATAGATCATTGTGCTTGATTGAAATTGGATTTCAATTATTTGGACTAGATACAAGTTAAAGTATATTGTTAATTGTATAATTGGATTTCAATCTCGGTGAGGATACACGAAAAAAAATGGATTTTAGTTGGAATGTTGAATGTCAACACAATTAACATCTTGTACACAAAATAATTAACATGTATAAACAAGATGAGAGTTTGTTCATCACGTCATTATTTTTTAAGAGGGATTGGACTCTTATATATCTTTTATTTTATTTTAATTTTGGCATGTGTACTAGGTTTTGTGGATTTTGATCTTTTTTTTTTTTTCGTTCGGCACCGAGAACGTAAATAAAATTAAGATTTGATCTTATATTGATTTAATTAATCATGAGAGTATGAAATTGGATTTGATCTTATTTCTGCTCCTTTTTTGTTTAATTAAAGTGAGAGCTTACGTATGAATTAACGTATAAGATTGTATGGTGTTCTAATACATGTGTACAATTGAAAAATTAATTTGTAATTTATCTTTTATCTCATGTTATTTTTGGGTTTTGACTAGGTCATGATCCGATATATATTTTCCTAAGGAGTTAGGAAATCCCACTAAAATAAGATAAAATATTAGATTTTATCTTGATCATACAATTTTATCCGAATAGATGCACTTTGATGATTAATTTTGATTAATACTATATATTATTATTTTTCACGAGATGAATTATTTGATTAATTATTATGCTTGTTTTATATTATGATATATTGCTTGCATAAGGTGACTAGTATGGCCCATATATACGATCTGTGTATCGTTATGTTTTCTTGTACACGATTTGCGCATCGTTTGTTTTGTTGTAATTTAATTTATGCAATTAGAGTAATTCAAAATTGAAATACAAGAAGAAGTACAAGAAATAAGTAAATCAAGGATGGAGATCCATGAAGGATACAAGATGAAGGCATTATGTAGAATAGATCTTTATTTTATGCATCGTAGGGGCCATACTAGGATCACAATTATTGCGTTTTGAATGCTTTATTTTAAGTATTTATATTGTTTTTATTTATGACATTTTTTCACTTATAAATAAAAGACAAATAAAAATACTTAAGTTCCTAAGGTAAATTGGGGCAATGCCTTTCCATATCATAACCCATTAAGTTTTGGATTTTTGGTTGGATGGGTTTCACAAAAGTGAGGGTATTCTTCCATAATCTTTGACTAGTGAGGGTGGATCTATACAGGGATTCATAAACCTTGATATGGTTGTACCCAACAAGAGACCAAAAGACAAAGTTTTGGATCTTGAGGCATGGTGATGAGTCCAACATTGGATGTGGACCATTAACCAAGAATTATAAGGAGTTATAATTAGTAATTGTTACTTACCTTGAACACACATGACTTAAGGAAGTGCAAAAGTACGTTGAGTCTTGTTTGGAATAGGATCTTGGAATTGTTTTATTCATTAGGAACATAAATTGTTTATTTGAATAAAATATGCACTTACTTGTTTTAAAACATGTTTAATATTAAGTATGTGTGTATGTCAAACATAAAACTTTTGCATGTTGTTTTTGTTTTTGTAGAAATCATGTCGAATGACAATTTGAAATTCACCCTACGCTCAATAGTTGAGAAAAACAAACTAAACGGAACAAACTTTCTCGATTGGGAAAGGAATCTGAGAATTGTTCTCAAGTCCGAAGGGCGTGAAGATGTCCTAACAATCGCTATCCCTACTATAACTGACACCTCATCAGATGAGGAGAAGAATATAGAAATGGAGTTAAGGAGTAATTCCTTGCCAGTAACGTGTCTGATGCTAGCGGGCATGGAACCTGACCTTCAAAAGAGGTTTGAACACCAAGATGCCTACACTATCATCACCAACCTGAAAGTGTTGTTTCAGGAACAGGCTAGGATTGAACGATATGAAACTCACAAGGCTACACTGGATAGCAAGCTTGTGAAGGGAAAACCAGTAGGCCCTCATGTTTTTGACATGATTGGTCTTTTTAGCCGGATGGAGTCGTTGGGAACCCCATATGACCAAGAGTTGGCCACAGATATCGTCTTGCACTCCTTACATGATGGCTTTGCCTCATTCAGGTTGAACTACCATATGCACGGTATTAAGAAGAACCTGAATGAACTCCATGGTATGCTCAAAGTTGATGAGCAGAATACTCCTACTGACAATAAGAAGGAGGTTCTTAATGTCAACAAAGGGAAAGGGTTCAAGAAGGTGGCCAAGAACAAGAACAATTTCCAAGGAAAAGGCAACCAAGTTGCAAAACCTAAGGGAGGTGAAAAGCCAAAGGTGGCTGCAAACCATGATTGTTTCTATTGCAAGGCCAAGGGACACTAGAAAAGAAACTGTCCTAAGTACCTCAAAGACAAGAAGAATGGAACTTTGAGTTCTAGCACTTCAGGTATTTGTGTGATTGAAAATATGACAACCAATGTTCTCACATTAGATAATGGTCCTACTTGGGTATTAGATACTGCATGTGGTGCTCACATTATTTCATATGTGCAGGGACTGAGAAATAAGAGACAAGTTAAGAAAGGGGAGATAGACCTGCGCGTTGGAAATGGAGCAAGTGTTGCTGCACTTACCGTAGGTGATTTTAGTTTATCTTTACCTTCTGGTTTAATCTTAGAACTGAATAATTGTTATTTTGTTCCTTGCATTACAAAGAACCTTATTTCGGTTGCATTATTACATTCTGAAGGTTTTGATTTTAGCATTAAAGATGGAAATATATCCGTTTTTAAGAATGATATTTTCTATGCTCGTGCTCCAATGAGTAATGGACTTTTTGTATTGGATCTTAAATCAGAATCTTATAATATAAACACAAAAAGGCAAAAATCAAATAGTTTGAGTGAAGCCTACCTATGGCATTGTCGCTTGGGTCACATCAGTCTTAATCGCATGAAGAAGCTCCATAAAGATGGACTTTTAAAAGATATGGATTATGAATCCATTGAAACATATGAGTCATGTTTGATGGGCAAGATGACAAGGGCACCTTTCAAAGGTACAAATGAAAGGGCTACTGAGCTATTGGGCATTGTACATACTGATGTGTGTGGGCCAATGAGCACAGAAGCTAGAGGTGGCTATAGATACTTCATCACATTTACTGATGACATGAGTAGATATGGATATGTTTACCTTATGTCACATAAATCGGAGTCCTTTGAAAAGTTCAAGGAATTTCAAAATGAGGTAGAGACTCAAATAGGCAAGAAAATAAAGGCACTTCGATCAGATCGTGGTGGTGAGTACTTGAGCCTTGAATTTGATCATCATTTGAAAAATTGTGGGATAGTAACACAACTTTCTACTCCAGGAACACCACAACTAAATGGTGTGTCTGAAAGGAGAAACAGGACCATGTTAGACATGGTCCGATCAATGATGAGTTTTGTTGATCTTCCGGTATCCTTCTGGGGATATGCCCTCACAACTGCCCTACTTACACTAAACAGGACTCCGTCTAAGACTGTAGACAAAACTCCGTATGAGATATGGACAGGGAAGGTCCCAAAATTGTCTTTTCTGAAAATATGGGGATGTGAAGCTTATGTAAAGCGTTTATGTAACACCCCGACTTCCGTCGAGGCGCTACTAGGGAATAGACCTTACAAGGTACTATTATTTAGGTTGACAACTACACTGTAGGACCTTACAACTCGGGCACGACGAGAAAACATAATAAAACATCCAACCTTTATTTAATAAAACTTAGAAAACGTAATCATGCATGAATCCCCGAAAATTATAAATATTCAAATACGTCACAACGCCTACTGAAACTGAACTATCTGAACCAAAAAGATAATATCCGAAACAAAATACCAACTCCGTCTAACAAATATTAAAATCAATATTCTAACTAATATAAATAACTAATATAACCAATCCCAATATGACACACGCTCTTTACCGCTCCGGCCCGCCATCTTGCCTAGGTTCCTGCACGGCTCCCTGGTTCATACCTGGAACAGAAAAATATTCCCCAAAGGGTCAGCGTCTAATCTACCAAGCTAGAAAGAATATGGAACTGTAGAACGTTTTGAAATCAGTTATCTAAAGTCAGCATACAAATCCACAATCACAATCATAACTCTAGAGGCCAATACCTAAATTAATTATGTCAGTCACAACAGTCACATACGCATTTGCAATCACAGTCACACAACAATGCAATTCTTCCTTTGTCCACAATCCGTCTTCCAAGGCGCTCATCACCGCGCCGAGTGCAGAGGCAGGCCCTCCCACTCCACTTCCCAATCTCCCTTCTAACTCCTGGCTAAGCCTCCACTGGAGCGCTTGCCAAAAACACACAGATAATAATTTTCGTATTGAAGGGGTACGATTTTCCCAGTCACACAGGTCAAAGTAGCCAACTCTTCCTCAACACCAGCTACAATGGGCCGTGTCAGAAACGGTACCAACACAGAGAAAACGTTCCAAAATATTTTCCGAGAAATCACATTTAAAATCATTAACGCACACAACACACAAGGAGTTCAAAACAATTTAAAAAGTATTCGGGACTAGTTCCCAAAACCCGTCCTACAATATCGATACGCAATCTAACAAGGGAGAAAAGAACCGAGCAAGTCGAAAAACGACTTACCTCGAACTAGGGATCCTTAAAGAATTCGGACTTAAGAACGCGAGCGGAAACAATTCCCTAAACATTTATATAGTAAAGGGTTAGACCAAGTACGAGCCGAACCAAAAGGAACCCGATTAAGGAGTCACTTTTTATTTACTCAACCACCGGAACTTAGAAAATAAATATTAAATCGCTAAACTAACCCGTACCAATTCACATTAGCCTACCAATTACTTAATCATATACCCATTAAATAAACCCAACAACCTAATCTCCCCCACTCCCTTGCCTATGAGCTCGGCCCAGCCCACTAAAAAAAAAATAGAATACTAACAAAGCCCAAATTGGGCAGATATGGCCCGATTCCCCCAGCCCGACACTCTTTCCCCCAAAGGATCAGTTGACCAGCTTTTGCGGGCCCCCCTTTTGTTCTTTCTTGACCGATTTTCGGTCAAACCCGTCTTCAACCTCTCGCCGGTTCCCCCTGTGATTTTCGGCCCGCCTTTCTCCTTCGCCTACAACCTCACAATGAGCACACACCCCTCCGACTCGCCCCTACCACCCCCTTCTTCGACCTCGTCTTCAACCTCGCGAGGCCCTGGAACCACGTCCTGCCGCTGCATTTCCGCCCCTTCTCTGGTTCGCCCCTTGTTACCGGACGACAACCACGGCCCTCGGCCCGAATTCGACCTCGCCGGCATGTCCTTCTCCCAACAGGAAGCCATGACAACCTCTGCTTCGTGGTGTGCCGACGCCGACGACCTGTCGTGGCTCCGACCTTCTCTCACCCCCGCCCTTTCCCTCGCTTCAGCACTCGCGCTCGCCACCCAACCCGACCTGATCATTTACCCTGCCCCGCCCGACAACGAGGAAAGAAAACAAAGCCAACTTACCGAGAACGACGCGGGACGACGACTTCAGCGAAAATCCGTCAACGAAGTCGCTGCTAGAGACGGTGGTGTACTACAACGGCAATTGACGACGTCGTCGGTGGTGGACGCAAGCACACGACAATAGGCGTGGAGCTTTGGCACAATTTTGACCCCGTCTCCGACCTTCAACGCAGGGCAGACGAAATCGAGTCCAAATTTGAGAAGGATTTGGCTATATAATAATTTGGTTCGGTTTGTTAACCAGTGTAACCAATTTGGATATATTTATTGGCTAAGATAGATTTGGATAACTAATTATCCAAAGTTGATTTAAATAGCTTTTCTAATTACTGATTTGGATGACAATATTTTCGGTTAAAAACTAGATTTAATTAGGTAGAATTAGGATTAGATATAATAAATCAAACTAATTATTCAAACGAATTATTAAATGTTTGTAACGGAGGGAACCCGTTTTCCGACTTACGAGATCTAAAACGAGTACGGATATTACATACTACCCCCCTTAAGAAAGTTTCGTCCCGAAACTTTATAGAAAGGAAACTACATATACCGAGGTTATAAGATATTCGCGGTTCTTACAAACAACCTCTCCCCCTTAAAGAGGTTCGTCCTCGAACCAGAATTGATTGATGACAATAATAATAATCAATACGGGTCGTCAAACTACGCACACGTCAAACAAAAATTAAACAATCAAACACCAAGTCAAGCAAACAAGGATCACGAAGCAAACATCGAATCCGAAAATAAACAAACTAATTGCTAACCTTTCCCTCAAATGCCTCTACTAAACCCGGGTAGGTCTCTAGGTAACTCTCCTTCATCCTGGACTCCGTCTCCCAAGTGGCCTCCTCGACTCCCCGTCGAGACCACTGAATCAACACCAGAGGAATCTCCTTGTTCCGCAGCTTCTTCATTCGTCGATCCAAAATCTTCAGCGGTTGTTCCCGGAAAGTGTGATCTGGTTCCACCACCAAATCCTCATAATTCAGTCTGTGACTAGGATCCGGGACATATTGTCTCAGCTGTGAAACATGGAATACAGGGTGCACTTCTTCCAAAGCAGGTGGCAACGCTAGCCTGTAAGCCACCTCGCCTACTCTCTCCAGAATCTCGAACGGACCGATATATCGGGGACTCAGCTTCCCTTTCACCCCGAATCTTCTTACTCCGCGGGTAGACGATACTCTCAACCAAACATGGGCTCCGACCTCAAACTCTAACGGTCTACACCTCTTGTCTGCATAGGACTTCTGGCGACTCTGAGCAGCTAACATTCTCTCTCTGATTAAGGCCACTTTTCCGATCGTCTCCTCAATCATCTGTGGCCTCTCTCCTACTACATCCGAGGGGTCATCCCAACACAGCGGTGTCCTACACTTCCGACCATATAAAGCCTCATAAGGAGCCATCTGAATCGACGAATGCCAGCTGTTATTATAGGCAAACTCTACCAAAGCCAAGTGATCTGACCAATGACCTCCCCAGTCTAAAACGCAGGACCTCAGCACGTCCTCTAGCGTTTGAATCGTCCTCTCTGTCTGACCGTCTGACTGCTGATGGTAAGCAGTCGTAAAATGTAATCTCGTCCCTAATGCCTCATGCACTTGCTGCCAATATCTGGAAGTGAAACGCCCATCTCGGTCCGACACAATCGTCTTAGGCACTCCATGCAGCCTAACGATCTGATTAATAAATACCTCCACTAACTTGCTCACTTGCCATGTCTCCCTGATAGGCAAAAAGCGAGCAGTCTTCGTCAGTCTATCCACCACTACCCAGATGGCATCATGGCCTCTGCTGAGTCTCAAACCGGTGACAAAATCCATGGAGATGTCCTCCCATTTCCATTCTGGAATAGGAAGCGACTGAAGCATTCCCCCGGGTCTCTGATGCTCGATCTTCACCTGCTGGTAGACCTGACATTTAGCGACAAATCTCGCTACATCCGGCTTCATGCCATCCCACCAATAAAACTGTCGCAAATCCTTGTACATCTTACTCGCCCCGGGATGGATTGAGTAAGGTGTAGCATGAGCCTCTTGCAAAATCTTCTGCCTCAACTCTGTATCTCAAGGTACACAAATCCGACCACGTAAACACAAAATACCATCTGCTCTCTCTGCAAAGTCGGGTGCCTCTCCACGGCTCAATCTCTGCCTCAAATCCTGAATCATCGGACAATCTTCCTGCTTCTGCCTTACTTCCTCAAGTAAAGACGACCGACATTCTAGGGTTTTCAGACTACCCTGATAACGTTGAATCTGCACTTCAATTCCGTACCTCATCAGCTCCCTCTGTAACTCTGGCTGCACCGTCAGATGAGCCAACATACTCTCCTGAGGCGTCTTTCTGCTAAGGGCATTAGCGACCACATTCGCTTTCCCTGGGTGGTAAAGAATCTCAAGGTCGTAATCTTTTAATAACTCCAGCCATCTCCTCTTTCGCATATTCAACTCCCTCTGAGTAAAAATGTACGTGAGACTCTTATGATCTGTCATTACTTTGCAGGTACTCCCGTACAAGTAATGACGCCAAATCTTCAGAGCGTGCACTACAGCTGCCAACTCCAAATCATGAGTAGGGTAATTCTGCTCGTTCGGCTTCAACTGTCTAGAAGCATAAGCAATCACTCTGTCCCTCTGCATCAGGACACAACCCAGACCTATCTTGGATGCATCACTGTAAATCACGAAGTCCTCATTCCCCTGAGGAAGAGCTAGTATAGGAGCCGAAGTTAACCTTCTCTTCAGCTCATCAAAACTCCGCTGACAAGCTTCGTTCCACTCGAAACGAGTAGTCTTCTTAAGCAAATTGGTAAGTGGTTGGGCTATCCGGGAAAACCCTTCCACAAACCTCCTGTAATACCCTGCTAATCCCAGAAAACTCCGCACCTCCTTCACATTCTTCGGAGGTTCCCATGCTTTTACAACTTCAATCTTTGCAGGGTCCACCATAACTCCCTGAGCAGATACCACATGCCCTAAAAAGGTAACTTCAGGCAACCAGAATTCACACTTGGACAGCTTAGCAAACAATCGATGTTGTCTCAATACTCCCAACACCAGCCTAAGATGCTCGGCGTGCTCCTCCTTACTCCGAGAGTAGATCAGAATATCGTCGATGAACACCACTACAAATCTGTCCAAGTAGTTTATAAACACCCGGTTCATCAACTCCATAAATACAGCGGGTGCATTCGTCAGTCCGAACGGCATCACTACAAACTCATAATGTCCATATCTCGTTCGGAAAGCCGTCTTAGGTATATCTTCCTCCCGAATCCTCAGCTGGTGATATCCTGACCTCAAATCCACTTTGGAGAACACAGTAGCCCCTTGCAACTGATCCAACAAATCATCAATACGCGACAGCGGATACTTGTTCTTGATGGTAACGCGGTTCAACTCCCGATAATCGATACACAGACGGAGAGAACCCTCCTTCTTCTTCACAAACAGAACTGGAGCTCCCCATGGCGACGCACTCGGTCGTACGTACCCCTTCTCCAACAACTCCTCCAATTGTGCCTTCAGTTCCTGCATCTCCATCGGGGCCATGCGATATGGGGCTCTCGAAATCGGCCTCGTTCCCGGCTCCAGCTCAATCCCAAAATCCACCTCTCTCTGAGGAGGTAATCCTGGAAGTTCCTCGGGAAAAACGTCCTCAAACTCGCACACTACTGGTATGTCCTGAATATGAGGTTCTGCCTTGTCCCCCTGAAGGACATAACACCAATATCCTACACATCCGTCATTGAGCAACTTGGCGGCCTTCACCATACTAATTACCGATCCGGGCCCCTCCTGCTCTATCTCCTGACACACATGTCTAGTCCCATCATCTGCGGTTACTGTAACCGTACCTCTGTGTGTATCCAAAACTGCTCGATAACGCCTCATCCAGTCCATCCCCAGAATCACGTCATCATCTGGCGACAACTGCATTACTATAAAATCTGCATACCAATCTCTATTCCCTATTCTAATAGGGCACTGTAAAATCTCCTTATTCCCTCTTACTTTACTGCCGTCAGGCAGCCCCACAACAAAAGATACCCCCTCAGTGCAAGTCAATCCTAGTCTAGCCACGCAAGCAGAAGACATAAAAGAATGGGTAGCTCCCGTATCAAACAGTATGTGAACAGATCTAGACTGAATCCAGATCATACCTGTAGCAGTCGGCGCGTGTAGGGCATCGGCCCTCCTCATCTCAAACACTCGGGGCTGGTTGCCCCCGGTGTTGCTAACTCCTGCGCCGCGTCCTCTGCCTTGGCTCGGTGCCTGCTGAAACTGCTGAGGCTGACGACGAGGCATCTGATTCACCGTTCCCGGTGAAGATCCCTGTGAAGGTGCCCCCACATTACAATACTGCTGCAAATGGCCAGGCTTCCCACAACTGAAGAAACTCCTGACTGGCTTCGGACACTGACTCCTCAAATGAGCAGTACTTCCACAGTTGAAGCACTCTCTCTGCCTTCCAGTGGACTGATTCTGACGACGATGGTCTTGACGACCCTGTGGCTGAAACCCTGATCGTTGCGGCTGAGAAGAACCGGGGCGACTATCTCTCCTAGATTCTGCCGGGGTAGACAACTTCTGCCTCTTGCTTCCCGTGGTATACACCTCCAGCTGACTCTGTCGGGTCGTGGCCATAGCATAAGCCAAAGCAGACTGCTGAACGTCTGCCAATGTCGTAAGTCGGAGACCAGACACATAAGCACGTAGATGCGGTTGCAACCTTTTCAGAAAGGTCGCAATCTTCAACTCCTCAGTCGGGGCAGCATTTGGCACCGCTGCCAACTCCTGCTGAAACTTCAGAATAGTCTCAGATACTGTGATATTTTCGGGTCCAGCATCCCGAAAAGCAGCCTCTCGTGCCGCCCTCACCACCGGAGGACAATACTGATCTCGAATCTGCCTCTCAAACTCCTCGAAAGTAACCTCAGTCCGGTGGTCCCTACATAGCTCCCACAAATCAAAAGCACTCTCCTGTAGCAGACTCTGTACTAAAGACATCTTCCGCTCCTCCGGTGCCTTAATAGAATCCAATGCAGATTTCACCCTCCTCAACCACTGCTCTACGTCAGAACCCTGAGCTCCAGCAAAGTTCGATACTCCAGTCTTCCTAAACTCTGCAAGCCACTTATCAGGCTGAGGCTCACGATACTGTCTCCTCGGTTCGACCACCTGATTAGCTATCACTGGTCCTCCAGAAGTTGGCGCTGCTCCCAGCTGGGCAGCCAAAATAGAATCTGGTCTAGGTGCCCTCCTCTCAGCTCCTTGTTGCCCCGCAACTGCGTTCAGATTCGGTGCAGCTCCCGCACCCATCAACGTCTGCAATAACAGCTGAATCGCAGCAGTCACCTTTGGGGCCAATCCTGCTGGTGGTACTCCTCCTCCCACCTGAGCCCCGTTTGCTGGGAGACCTCCTCCAACGACAGAGGCACTGTCCTCTCGATGAACAGCAGCAGCCACATCCTGACTCTCAGCAACCTCCTCCTGATGGTTATCCTGTTGTACCTCTGTCTCAGCAACTACAGGGGCCTCTCCTCTACCCCTGCCACGACCTCCTACTCGGCCTCTACCGCGGCCTCTTCCGCGGCCTCTTTCGTTAGCTGCAGCAACTCTAGCTCCGGTTGGTGGGGCCATCTATAATAGAAAGTCCCACAATCAAAACTTAAACATTCTATATATTAACGTAAATCTTACTATTCTACGTGAGGTCCTTCGGTTGATGGGGCGGAGTCGCGACGTGTCACCTACCCCCCTATATGCAACATGTCTACCCCAGTAAAAACATTTGAAAACACCGGCCGATTTTGGTTTTAAGTTGGACCTCGGGTACTCTTTGTTGGTCAGTTCCATGTGCCCTGTTGTCAACTTGGCTCTTATAGCAATTTGTAACACCCCGACTTCCGTCGAGGCGCTACTAGGGAATAGACCTTACAAGGTACTATTATTTAGGATGACAACTACACTGTAGGACCTTACAACTCGGGCACGACGAGAAAACATAATAAAACATCCAACCTTTATTTAATAAAACTTAGAAAACGTAATCATGCATGAATCCCCGAAAATTATAAATATTCAAATACGTCACAACGCCTACTGAAACTGAACTACCTGAACCAAAAAGATAATATCCGAAACAAAATACCAACTCCGTCTAACAAATATTAAAATCATATTCTAACTAATATAAATAACTAAAATAACCAATCCCACTATGACACGCGCTCTTTACCGCTTCGGCCCGCCATCTTGCCTAGGTTCCTGCACGGCTCCCTGGTTCATACCTGGAACAGAAAAATGTTCCCCAAAGGGTCAGCGTCTAATCTACCAAGCTAGAAAGAATATGGAACTGTAGAACGTTTTGAAATCAGTTATCTAAAGTCAGCATACAAATCCACAATCACAATCATAACTCTAGAGGCCAATACCTAAATTAATTATGTCAGTCACAACAGTCACATATGCATTTGCAATCACAGTCACACAACAATGCAATTCTTCCTTTGTCCACAATCCGTCTTCCAAGGCGCTCATCACCGCGCCGAGTGCAGAGGCAGGCCCTCCCACTCCACTTCCCAATCTCCCTTCTAACTCCTGGCTAAGCCTCCATAGGAGCGCTTGCCAAAAACACACAGATAATAATTTTCGTATTGAAGGGGTACGATTTTCCCAGTCACACGGGTCAAAGTAGCCAACTCTTCCTCAACACCAGCTACAATGGGCCGTGTCAGAAACGGTACCAACACAGAGAAAACGTTCCAAAATATTTTCCGAGAAATCACATTTAAAATCATTAACGCACACAACACACAAGGAGTTCAAAACAATTTAAAAGGTATTCGGGACTAGTTCCCAAAACCCGTCCTACAATATCGATACGCAATCTAACAAGGGAGAAAAGAACCGAGCAAGTCGAAAAACGACTTACCTCGAACTAGGGATCCTTAAAGAATTCGGACTTAAGAACGCGAGCGGAAACAATTCCCTAAACATTTATATAGTAAAGGGTTAGACCAAGTACGAGCCGAACCAAAAGGAACACGATTAAGGAGTCACTTTTAATTTACTCAACCACCGGAACTTAGAAAATAAATATTAAATCGCTAAACTAACCCGTACCAATTCACATTAGCCTACCAATTACTTAATCATATACCCATTAAATAAACCCAACAACCTAATCTCCCCCACTCCCTTGCCTATGAGCTCGGCCCAGCCCACTAAAAAAAAATAGAATACTAACAAAGCCCAAATTGGGCAGATATGGCCCGATTCCCCCATCCCGACACTCTTTCCCCCAAAGGATCAGTTGACCAGCTTTTGCGGGCCCCCCTTTTGTTCTTTCTTGACCGATTTTCGGTCAAATCCGTCTTCAACCTCTCGCCGGTTCCCCCTGTGATTTTCGGCCCGCCTTTCTCCTTCGCTTGCAACCTCACAACGAGCACACACCCCTCCGACTCGCCCCTACCACCCCCTTCTTCGACCTCGTCTTCAACCTCGCGAGGCCCTGGAACCACGTCCTGTCGCTGCATCTCCGACCCTTCTCTGGTTCGCCCCTTGTTACCGGACGACAACCACGGCCCTCGGCCCGAATTCGACCTCGTCGGCATGTCCTTCTCCCAACAGGAAGCCATGACAGCCTCTACTTCGTGGTGTGCCGATGTCGGCGACCTGTCGTGGCTCCGACCTTCTCTCACCCCTGCCCTTTCCCTCGCTTCAACACTCACGCTCGCCACCCAACCCGACCTGATCATTTACCCTGCCCCGCCCGACAACGAGGAAAGAAAACAGAGCCAACTTACCGAGAACGACGCGGGACGACGACTCCGGCGAAAATCCGTCAACGAAGTCGCTGCTGGAGACGGTGGTGTACTACAACAGCAATTGACGACGTCGTCGGTGGTGGACGCAAGCACACGACAATAGGCGTGGAGCTTTGGCACAGTTTTGACCCCGTCTCCGACCTTCAACGCAGGGCGGACGAAATCGAGTCCAAATTTGAGAAGGATTTGGCTATATAATAATTTGGTTCGGTTTGTTAACCAATGTAACCAATTTGGATATATTTATTGGCTAAGATAGATTTGGATAACTAATTATCCAAAGTTGATTTAAATAGCTTTTCTAATTACTGATTTGGATGACAATATTTTCGGTTAAAAACTAGATTTAATTAGGTAGAATTAGGATTAGATATAATAAATCAAACTAATTATTCAAACGAATTATTAAATGTTTGTAACGGAGGGAACCCGTTTTCCGACTTACGAGATCTAAAACGAGTACGGATATTACAGTTTACAGACTGAAAAGCTAGCCCCTAAATCAGATAAGTGCTATTTTATAGGGTATCCAAAAGGTAGTTTTGGATATTACTTCTACAATCCCACTGCGCAAAAAGTGTTTGTTGCAAGGGATAGTGTCTTTTTGGAAAAAGAATTTATTTCCAATAAGTCAAGTGGGAGGAATATTCATATTGAACCAGTTCAAGATGAAGTGCAACAAACTCAACAACAAGATGACATAGATGATGTCGAGGAAGAGTTGATAGTATTTGAAACAAAACATCCACAAACTATTCCTGATCCAGTTGTTGAACCCACTCGTAGATCGGAAAGGCCAAGGGTACATCCAAGACGTTATGATGATTTCATCTTGAATGTAAACCTTGATGTTCTTATGTTAGAACATAGTGAACCTTCTACCTATAAGCAAGCAGTGACGGGTCCAGACTCCAAGAAATGGCTTGAGGCCATGAGGTCCGAAATGGATTCGATGTTTGAAAATCAAGTATGGGACTTGATAGATTTGCCAGATGGGTAAAACCCATAGGAAGCAAATGGATTTTCAAACTCAAAACTGACAATGATGGTAATGTATCTGTTTACAAGGCAAGACTAGTTGCCAAAGGCTTTAGACAGATTCATGGTATAGACTATGATGAGACATTTTCACCAGTTGTCATGATTAGATCCATTAGGACAATCTTAGCTATTGCCGCATACTATGACTATGAAATATGGCAAATGGATGTCAAAACCGCCTTTTTAAATGGTTTCTTAGAAGAGGATGTGTACATGACACAACCTGAAAGTTTTGAAGATCCAAATGGTGCTGAGAAGGTATGCAAGCTTAAGAAGTCCATTTATGGACTTAAGCAAGCATCTAGGAGTTGGAACTTTCGATTTGATGAGAAGATCAAAGAGTTTGATTTCATTATATGCGAAGAGGATCCTTGTGTTTACAAGAAGTTTAGTGGGAGCAAGGTAGCCTTCTTAGTCTTGTATGTGGATGACATACTACTTATTGGGAATGACATTCCGATGCTAGAGTCCGTAAAAGAATGGCTGAAGAAATGTTTCTCAATGAAAGACTTAGGAAAGGCCGAGTACATACTTGGAATACAGATCTATAGAGATAGATCTAAGAGATTGCTTGGATTAAGTCAAGGAACTTATATAGATAAGATTCTTGACAGATTCAAGATGCAAAATTCCAAGAAAGGGTTTTTACCCATGCAACATGGTGTACATCTCAGCAAGACACAGTGTCCTAAAACACCTGTTGAGCTTGAGAAGATGAGCAAGATTCCTTATGCTTCTGCTATAGGATCTATCATGTATGCCATGGTATGTACACGACCTGATGTTGCATTTGCTCTGAGCATGTGTAGCAGATACCAATCAAATCCAGGAGAGGCACACTGGTGTGCAGCTAAGAACATCCTGAAGTACTTAAGAAGAACCAAGGATGATTTCTTAGTATATGGAGGTGATGACAAATTAGTCGTTCAAGGATATACTGATGCTAGCTTCCAGACTAACCGAGATGGCTGTGAGTCTCAATTGGGATATGTCTTCATCCTTAATGGAGGAGCAGTGAGTTGGAAGAGCTCCAAGCAAGATACAGTAGCTGATTCTACGACTGAGGCCGAGTATATCGCCGCTAGTGAAGCGACGAAGGAGGCCGTCTGGATGAGGAAGTTCCTGGATGAACTCGGTGTAGTCCCTAGCATTTCAGAGCCTATCGACATCTATTGTGACAACAATGGTGCCATAGCTCAAGCCAAGGAACCGAGTTCGAGCTCCAAATCTAGACATGTTATGAGGAAGTATCACCTTATTCGACGCATAGTCTCCGAGGGTGACATTAAGATATGTAAGGTGCATACAAATGACAACATTGCAAATCCATTTACCAAGCCTATGCCTAGGCCCAAGCATGATAGTCACACTAGGGCTAAGGGTCTCAAACACATTGGAGAATGGCTTTGAGATTGCTTTGTATTATATTTTATGTTGAGAGTGTTAGACACTTGTTTTATGTTTGACTTGATGATTTTATGATATATGATATTTCATCCTTATTTATATATTGTTTTAATCGATATTAAATAATATGTCCAAATAATTCATTATTAACAAATGGGATCACCTTAAGTGTTTTGGTGAATGAAACCCCATTAAGTGAAATGAAGTTTTGAATTATTGAAAGTCTATAGTTTGAAATCATCAAAATGGACATAGATGATTTTATTAGTAACTATATTGTAAGTTGACTGATAGTGCCAAGTTTCATGGGCTATAGGGACATGGAGATGTCTAGTCTTTTACATATATGTGTATGGATGATACATGTAAGACTGACCCACCTTAATACTTTCCAAAATAGATTGTAGAGTTTTAAGTTGAACCAGGATTAGTAGATTCCTCGGACATGAGTGTGTTATGGTCTCTCTTGATAATTTGTATTTCTTTGACATTGTTAAACGCTTTCCGTAGAAGGGAGTTATAAAGGCAGTGGTTGGGATTGCCAAAAGTTGAGTGGGAGCCATAGTCATACAAGACTGGAGAAGTCCTCCTAGTTCGTGTATACAATGATACATTGAATAGGACTGGTGTCTCGGCCACTTGAAGAGCGAGAACTGAAAATGCATGGCCATGCTCGGATGATTATTTTTCATTCGTTTAATTGAAGTTCAAACTCGGAGTTCAAGAAACACATTTGACATTAGATATGAATGTCACCATATCGTCAAATAAGACATTAAGAGACAAAGGTATCTTATATTGCACACTTGTTTAAGGACAAGTGGGAGATTGAAGGAATTGTGTCCTTTAATTTAATGTGCAATGACTAAAACTTGGATAGGACAATTAACGGATATAATTTAATCCGATTATCTTAGGAGTCGTAGTGCTTTGCTAGAAGCCAACTACGATTAATGGGGTCAAATGGGTTAAGCCCATGGCTATTATAATCGGGTCCTATGCGGTCACACACTAAGAGTTGACGGACTAGATCAAAATGAAAGATGGTTTATATTATTAATATATATATATTGGATATATACTAATAGTAATGAGATAAGATTTATTTGTGAAATAAATAAATAATTAAGTGGGATGTAATGAATGGAGAAGGAGTTACATTTTGGATGAATGTTACATTTGAAAGGATTTTGTAACTCCTCCAAAATTCATTATTCCTTAATTTTGAGGAGATATTACAATTGAGGATGAGAATGATATTTAAACGGAATTGAATCTCCTCATATTGATTGATTTTTCCTTCTAGCTTTATTCTCTCCATTTTTGTGCTCTCCATTGTTCTTCTTCCTAGCAGTCGAAGTCAAAGGCGATCTAGACCGGGCTCGTGTGGACCAACTAGAGGAGCAACACGTGGGGCTCTCATCTCTTTCGTTCCTACCCGATTAGATCCAGTTCACGCATCAACAGGTATTTCCTATAAACAATGATTGATCTATAAATTATGCATGAAGATCCTACGATTAGATGTTTAGATATGATCTGAAATTCCGCTTAACGCATCTAATAAACCTTCAGAAGGTTGGTTGAATAAGATTTGGAGTGATGTAATTTTGTAGATTCATGTATTTTATCTATATGTTAATAAATGGAAACTATAAGGTTCACATTTTATTATGTGAAGAATTTTTCAAGGGCATTGAGTTATGTTGATCGTGTGAACAAAGAAGGTTGGTTGCATAAGATTTGGAGTGATATAATTATGTAAATTCTTTTTGCGGCTTGCTTCATGTGGTGTTAATTTTGATGCAAATATAGTTGTTGTTAAACTCTTTTATGTGATATTTAACTCTTGTTTGCACCTCATCTTTGTATATTTTATTTATGCTCATTTTTAATTGATTTGTCATAGCCTATTAGCTCAAATGGTAAAACAATGTGTCGATACACATGTATGTGAGTTCAAATCACGCATAGGCTACATAGTGTGCTTATGATATCTCAATTCAAAGTCGAGTTTCCTTGTACCATGTTCAAGTTTACATATATTGTCTTAACATTCACTTATTGACTTTGAATGTTAACATATTGATCATGTATGGTGACATAATCACATATTTTTTGAACAAGGTCTTTATTTTTATTTTATTTTTTATTTTTGAATAGGAAAGGATTCAAAATACCGAACAAACTCGGTAAGACGAGAGACCGAGACAAAACTCGGTAGCCGGACAAACCGGCATGAAAAAGAAAAACAACCCAAGCTAACAATGAGAACCAATGGGAAGGCATTAAACTGGAGAGTATGACACTTCCGCGGGTTAGAAACCAAGGCGTATAGTGCCGCCGGATAGCAAGTTAATGTCCACGCGAATCAAGGCGTATAGTAGACCAAACTCTAGCCGGAACGCCACCCCTACGAACTCAAGAGCTTGGAATAACCTGCAAGGCACACCAAACATACAAACACATAAAAGGGCTAAAGCCCACCAGAGCATACACTTAAAGCCAAACAACACCAACAAACAGGAAGAAGGGCTATTGGGATTTGGGCCAAAGTCCAGCCTAACAACCAAAGTCCACTAAAAATCTAGAAAAAACTTCAATCTGATTTCTCGAACAAATTGGCCAAGTGATTACACGTGTTGGGCCAAAACCCAATAGCCCAACAAAGAAGCCTAAGCAACATCAGGCCCATCATGCCACATACATGGCTCGTCAAAAGACACACAAAAACACATGATAGATAGGAAATCCATGTCACCCAAGCTAAAATTTCCTATGTTCTTCTTTGCTTGCGCACCAAGCAATTTTTAATTTAATTTTTTTCTTCTGAAAACCCAGATTTTCTTTGATTCATTACTGAAATTAGTCAAAAAAACGAGAGAAGGCAAAACGACCACGTCGATGCTAGAAAAATCAAGATCGAGTACTTCCTATAGAAATTCCTGGAGGAAAAAACTCCATGTAAGCTTCTAAGCCCCCGATCCATTGAAACGATCATCGGCGGTCAACACCGCAAGAAGCCGGAAACGCCAGAAAGCCCAATTCAAAGGCCTGCTTCATCTCAATCAAGACAAGGCCAAAAGAAAGGGCAAATTCTAAGTTTCTCATCAAGAGCGGAACCAATCAAGGCTAGGTACAAATCTTTGTAAAAAAAATTCAGTAGTGTGCCACTGGATTATCAACACATGATAAAAGATTATGCACATAGAACCAAGTTTAATCTAAAAATTTCCACAAATAGTCCACATAGATGCTTCTGAGCAACCCTTCTTAAGGTTTTCTCAACAGAATAAGAAAGGGAAAGAACAGATCCAAACCCGACTTCCTCAACCTTTGGATTTGGACGAGCGTACAAAAAATCTCGAATTCCAAAAGAATCCAAAGACAAGTTTGTGTTGGGTCTGCGAAAATGGAACAAGAATGTAAGAGATCTTAACACAATACTAGCTTCTCACCATAAGATTCAAGGAAGAAAGGCTTCTGGCCTTCAACTTCCTCGTTTTTCTTTCTAGAGAGTGACCTCTCTCTAGAAGAGCTTCGTTGACCCTACATGAATACCCGTATATCATATATATTGAAGTCATCTATTAGGATTTAAGTCTTTATCTGCAATTTCTCAGCCTTGACATTAATGGTGACCTCCCTTGCTAGTGTAGTTGCAGGTTCACATGTTTATTATTTGTGCTCACATATTTAGTATTTTTGTTCACATATAGTATGGGACGAAGAATTAAGCCACTAACCATAATGAACTTGAACAAAAGTTGTGCATGTTTATTGTTATGTCCTTATTATAACCTTCCTACTACAAAGAAGATATTTCAACACAGTAGTTTTGCCTTAGGGTTATAGATGTTAAGAACCTAAATACACATAAAAATGTCAACAGAGACATAGTCCTTGAACTTTTGAATGCCTTCATCTGACGTGTTAAATTGAATTCCAAGAGCATGCTTGATAGTTGATACCATTCGAGCATATGGGAATAAAATATGTCGTCCCTCCTTGAGAAAAAAGAGCTTCCTAATACCATTTAAATCCGTAATCTCAATCATTGTGACCATCAAACACTACTGAGATATTTCACCACTCAAATTAATCAATTGTAGTTGATGGACATCCTACAATAAAAGGATGAATGAAGGAAAAATTAGATAAAATAACAAACATTTTGATGTAAGGTTCATGCTAAAAACATATGAAGTTCACGTAAAATTATAGTACGTTCACGAAAAATCTAAGTCAAGTCAGGATCGACTCTCCTCTCTTAGGACTTTTATTGAACATGTTATGTGCATCTCAAAATTCTTCCACTAAAACATCATAGAAACAATTTTCAAAAATAGACAATAAAAAACGATATCAAAGCACTACATACTTGAAACTTAGGATCGATTCACACTCAAATTGATGTCAATTGAGATCAAAAGGTGAAATCAAACCCAAAAAATTAAGTAAAATGAAAAATCAAGATTGAAAGTGAATGAAACCTCATACCTGGAATTGAATCCAAAACAAGACAAAAAATTACTTGAATGGAAAGTTGGAAGGTGAGGAACGATCGAAAATTAAAAGCTAATCGAAGAGGATGATTGAATGGGATGTTGGAAGCTAGAACTACATGCGAGTCTTCCATGTTGCATGAGTGAGCGGATAAGAAAATTAAAACAGGCTAAATGACAAATCTTTCCTTGCAGATAAAATTTTAAAAGAACACGCGTGTAGATCGTAGCCATCCATGATATGTGATCAAACGGATGGAAATGAATTTCAATTTTCACAATAAGAATGACTTTCATATGATTCACGAAAGTGAATCATATGAAAATCACTACCGTTAATCACTATCGTAACCTTGTTGATTATTAATTATCCTCATCTCCCATTGCCCACGAATTTGAGCTTTTCAATGGTGTTTTTACTTGTGAATTTTGAGTGAGTTTCGTTTTCTTTCATAGAGGATGCAGAAGAGTCAAACATTGGAAAGAAAAAGACAAATGGTAGATAGGGTTTTGTTTTGCCAGTCCAATGACAATAATGCCATGAACATGGCCATAATTATAAAAATGCCACCATAAATGATTTTTCTAGATGCGCGTGTTTGTTATTTTATTTTTTTGTCATGTCTAATTTTAGCCATCTATCTTCTCCATCTAATGGTCCAAATTCATTTTCAGTTTTTATGATAAGCCCTATATTCACCCGAATCAACCTCTTCACAACTATCCCTAATAATGGAGTTATATTTCCCGTAAACAAATGGGGATCATTTTAGCTTATAAATATATAAATATATCTTGGTTGGCTTGCTAATTTACAATTTTTAAGGGACACGTGATTTTTGATCTACCACATTGTCACTCTTTTCCTATGAACATACATAATTTAAGAGCAATTTCATTATTGCAAATATGTTTTAAAGGAAAGTGTAACTTTTAAACCAACACAAACTACAACCTAACTAGTTTTATCTGTCGTACCATGTAGACTACGATTCGATATTTTATAGATATTATAAATAGGATATTGATAAATAAATAAAAATATAATATAAATTTTAAAATAAGTAATTTATTGCTCGTAGAATGTATAATTTTTTAATCAAACATTATATTATCTATATTTTTTATTACTTTTAATGTATGTAAATTTAGAGATTATCAAATATTTCAATATATCTATTAAATATTTTATTACTTTTCATGTATGTAAATTTAGGATATCAAATATTTTATTACTTTTCGAGCCACTAGAAAGATTCTGGCCCCAACTCATATTTAAAAAATTAAATTCTATTTATATTATTATAACTTATTTTTATTAAATTCTTTTTTAACTATTTAAATTTATCTCTAACATCAAAAAAATATTTATTTAGTATAACAATATCTTTTGAAAGCTTCCTTATACATGTATTTAAAATTAAAGATAAAATTTTAAATATTTTAAAATAAAATAAATATAAATCTTTTAGCTTATATTTTTTGATGAATTTATTTATAGATATATGATTTTATTTTATAAAAAAATTAATGATATATATTTATAATTTTAAATATTAATAAAAAAATAGATAATAAAATTTAATAGATATATTGAAATATTTGATAATCTCTAAATTTACGACATAAAAATTAATAAAGTTGTGAGCATGTAAAATAAATATAGCTACAATAATGATTTTCGTTATCTCCATATTGGCATTTCTTAAATTACTGCGTATTTATTATTACTTTTATTTATTTTCCTATTATTTTAAATATCGTAGTTTTGCAACTTAATGGAAGATTTTATCCTTCAAATAGGTAGGATAGAATTAAACTTGGAGAAGGGATGAATATTCCTAGCATGGGCTCTAAGGTATCTGACTAGCCCTAGGATATGTCATATGTGTAATCTCGACCCCTCTAATCTCCTTCTTCCATTATAAATACACGCCTTCGCCGTGTAGGGAAGGACACATGTTGCATATCGACGTATTTTTTATGTCCCCCTTTATTTGTCCACTTTCCTTTTATAATTACACTTTTCTTATTATTTACCCTTACCCAATATCATTTTTTACCCATTTTGCCATCTTTATCAACTATTTTATCACTTTTTATAGTTTTTACATCCATTAAAGGGTCGGACGACCGGAGCAATGGTTGGAAAAAAAAGGGTGGACATTTTGTGGATTTTGTGGGTTGAGGGAGAAGAGAGAGCTTAGGAGCGGTGCAAATCATCTGTCCCACACCTATGTCTCACACCCATGTCCCAATTCTTTTTATTGATCCATCTGGCAGAGGTTATAAATTAATTTTATTTAATTTGGTAAATTTGAGTCTAATTACTCTGATTTGTTTTGCACCGCCTTCTCTCTTTTTATTATGACCAATATTTAGGTTTTTGGTTTTGATTAATATCTTAATAGTTATGAAGATTCATCCAAAAAATATTTTCTAAATCAATACTAAATTGTAATTACACAGATTGACCCATTTTATGGATCAAATTAGTTACCAAGTGTTTTCGGCTTTTCGCATATAGTTACCAAGTAAAGTTGAAGTTTGCTTCTCCTGGAGATTTGAATTGCAAAGCAGATTTAGAGATAACTATTTGGGAATGATGTCCTCATAAAAAATAAGTTAGATTACACTTTTGAGTTTTGAGGCATAATTATTGATGATGGTGTTTAGAAGCTTGCACCTCGATCCTCTTTGGAATCATCGAATACGTTGTAATCCACCATTTTTGGTCTGGTTCGGGTTTAACAACTATAGCATTGGGCAGGTGCTGATGGGAGACCAAGAATAAGCACACTACTAAGTTAATTACAACTTGGAGAGAGTAGTAATTTGGACTGAATTTTGAAAATTAAATAAAATTAATTTATAATCTACCAGATGGACCAATAAAAAGAACGGGACATGGATGTGGGATATGAGTGTGGGACAGATGATTTACACCGGCTTAGGAGGAGGGTTGCGTGTGAGACTGTGATCAGAGAGACCGATATGTCATATGTCTACTGGTTTACTTTATACTAGGGGTTTATTCCGGAATGTTTTTCTCTTTTTTTTGTCGAATTCCGAAGTGTTTTTTTTAATACGTTTAATTTTACAATATTGAGTACTTTACAATTTAATTTTACAATACTGAGAGATGAAGGAAACAGTGGTTGCCTTGCCCACATTGGCATTAAACTCAGCAATAGCCCCGTCTATTGACCTCCACGGAACCAATAACAAGTCCCTATATAAATAAAACCCCTTTAGCCTTGACTACCAGTTGACCTAATCCGTCAACCATCTCTCCTCTCGACTCTCGTCCTCCATCGAGCAACGGCGCCGGCGCCTCTCGTCCTTGTGATTCAAACTAGTGTGTCATGGAAGCAAATCTTGATCCTAAAGAGCTTCTTCTCGCATATTTTCGCACCCTCCTCGAGAGTGGGTTAAGTATCTACCAAGCACACCGGGATATTGTGGAGAATTTTCCATTGACTTATCAGTTTGTCAAGGGTCGAGCTTTGTCAATTGGTCATGTCCCTTCGGTGTTTGTTGGAGATGATTTTGATTATCGGTTTGAGCTTATGCTCACCGGGTGTTCACAATCACCCTATGCGTGGTATTTGTATGGCTCCCGATCCAGTGTCCATCGGACAAACAAATGCGCACGAAGGAAGTAGTAGATAGATTTCAAGGTCTCTTTGGCTTATCGTTTTCCTTTCTCTTCTGCCGCTTGATGTCGCCTGTACTGGTATACCTTGTAAAATTCAACCATGATCGAACAAACAATAGCTGCATTTTTCACACTCATTTTTGCTACCATGGAATCAAATTTTAGAACCTTCTAGAGATCCTTCCAAAATTAAGAGATGAAGAAAACAATGATTGCCTTGCCCATGTTGGCATTGAACTCAACAACAACCCCGTCTATTGGCCACCATTACGCCGGAACTTGCCTCAAAATCAGACCATCCTTCTTACTCTCTCTGTCCCCATTTGTTTGTCCACTTTCCATTTTTTATGTCCCCTTTGTTTGTCCACTTTCCTTTTATAATTACACTTTTCTTACGTTTGCCCCTACTCAATCTCATTTTTATCCATTTTATCCATCTTTATCAACTATTTTATCATTTTTTAACTTTTTACGTTCATTAAATTATACAATTAACCCCATTATCAAACTTTCCCATTTACCAATACTACTCTATACTCTTATTAATAACCGCGAAATCCGTTCTTTTGGACAAACAAATGAGGACGGAGGGAGTAGTAGATAGATATTAAGGTCTCTTTGGCTTTTCATTTTCATTTTTCTTCTGCCGCTTAACGCCTCATGTGAGAGAGACTGATATGTCAAATGTCTGATGGTTTACTTTATACTTGGGGTCTTTTCCGAAATGCTTTTCTTTTTTTTGGTCGAATTCCGGAGTGCTTTTCTTTAATACGTTTAATTTTACAATATTGAGTATTTTACAATTTTTTCTAAAAGTTATTAAAAATATGTGGTTTTCTAAATTTATTCGTAATTTTTTATTTTTTTATAATTTTTCTAAAGACCTAATAATTGAAAATCACTCGTACAATAGGGCATACTAGTGAAAACCACCCGTTATAATCGAAATTGCCGAAAAGCACCCATGTAAAGCCTTTTGTTAGTCATAGACTACCCACAGCCATACTTCCGTATAAAATCTGTTAAAATTATAAAATTACATCTTTGCCCATAAATTTTTAGTATATTATTGGCGTTTTGCTTTCTTTATTTTTGGTTTAATTAGATTGGTCTATTTACTGATAAAGAGAAAAGATGTGTTTGCTTTATTTATTTGTTCTTCTTTCTGCAATAAATTAATTGAAGAATAGAAAAATCTAAAAATATGACATTTAACGAATTTTAGACGGAAGAATGGTCGTGGGTGATTTTTGGCAATTTCGATTATAACAGATGACTTTCGCTAATATGCCCTATTATATGGTGGTTTTCGGTCGTTAGGCCTTTTCTAAAAGTAATAAAATTAGATGATTTTTCTAAAATAGATAGATTAAGTAACTTTATTATAAAACCCTGAGATGACTATGCGGAATTTCATAAAGTCTTGTGTAAGGTCGTAGCTAGAAATTTATCATTGTAGGGACCGACAAAAATTTCCAACATAACTAATGTACGTTTGGAGAAAGATGTAGAAATGAAAATACAAATTTAGACAAAAAAGAGAACACATTTTATAGAGGAGAGACTAAAATATTTCAAAATATAATTACATTAAGAAAACAAGAGTTTATTATGACAACTTATATAATTATGAATTATGTTTCAGACTACATTTATGTTAAGAAAACAAAAATGTTTCAAAATACAAATTAATTGAATCTATAAATATTAAAATCTCGTAACTAAAAAATAAAACCCAAACTAAAACCCTCGTTTCAAAGTTTTCGGGTTCAATCACATTATGAAAGTAGGATGTTTAACAAAAGATAAAAGCATTCTAACTTAGTAAATGACTTGTTAAAAGTGGTTTGTATACGTCCAATCTTTAAATGTTCATAACTTTTTGCTCAAATGTCAGAATTGAGCTTATAATATATCAAATCGAAGAATTGAGCTTATAATGTCAGAATTGTACGAATAAAAATTTGGATTGGGGGGCCATGGCCCCCACCCGCCCCAACATAGCTCCGCCCCTGTGTGTAACCCGCGAAATTTGCCGAACCTTGTGGTTACCATGCGAAATTTCCCTAATTTTTTTCTCTCTTTCTTGATTTTTTTTTGTAACATAGCGGATGCAGATGTTTTTAATGACTTTTTCTGTCAATTGAGTTGAGATGAAAATTATGTTTCACATAGGGTGGCCTAGTGATAGGAGGTATGAGAATATTGGAAGGTCCCAATTTGATCCTTGTCTTCGGCTCTTTATTTAGGTGAAAAATCAAATCTCACCATTCTCTCTTTCATCGGGTCAATTCGTTCGACGCAAGTTAGTTTACCTTATTCGTGCGCTTTTCCGACTAGTTCATGAACCCATAATTTATTACCAGAAATGGACGCGAGATGAAATTAAAGGGGGCACAATTGTGTGGATAAAGTCACTAGATCAAGAATGACCGACAAATAGAGTTACTTAATGAATCATATTTATAACATTGCTATAATGCATAGTAATTAAAGAATATATTTCAAAAATATTTATGATAGTATATATATATATATATATTTATTATATCATATTGTCTACTTTGTATAAAATTAAAAAAAATGATGAATTTTTGTAGAATGACGTATAATAATTAAATAAGCGACAATTTTTTTTTCATTTGGTACCCTTTTTAAAATGTGTTTTAAATTCTTTATTTTCCGTTCGATCCTTAAATCTCCAACTTGAATATCCAAAAAAAGGAAGGTTTATCTCATTTTATATCTTTACCTAGCTTTTATCTATTAAATTGAATATTCAAAAACCAACCACAACCACTTATTACAATATTTTTTAAAGAATGAAATAAGTGATTATTTTATTTACGTCAGTTCTCTAAATTGGTTCAACTTCTCATACTTTAATTAATAGCAAAAGGGCCCCGTGCATCTGGAGTTGCTTGTAACAAGTTTTACTATGTAGTGATTTGTAAATCCAAATTACAATGTAACAGAGAGGAAACTGAAATGAATCTAACATCAACATTGTACATCAGATAACTAGATTTGCACACGCTTGTTGTAATTTGCCATTCAACAAGCTAATTTCAGGCAAGACAAAATACCGGAAAGTAATAAGAATCGGAAAAAAAAAACATTAATACATCCCCTGCTATAGTCATAAAAAATAAAGGATCCAAACATGACAAGCAATCATTCAACTCATACACATTTGTTAGCATTCCAATGGAAGCAAACGAGAATAACAATAACTACGTTAAATGTAGTGTTTAGCTTAAGAAGACTATTAAATAAGTGAGTGGTTAAGTCGGTTGTGGCTCCCACTTGTAATGACTATATAAGCTGAACTCTAGCTACACTGTACTGGTTTTTCACCATTATGAAATTCTGTTATGAGAGGCCTTTTCTTTCTCGTTCTTCTCTGAGTGTCTTGAGGGTTCTTTCTCTTAGATTGTAATTTCTACATGGTATCAGAGCAAAGAATCACAATTCTGTTCTTCTTTTTTGATTTTTCGATCGATTGTTTCTCAATCTAAGCTTCTCTGGCTTGGATTGAATCTCTTCTGCTCTCGATCGAACAGTGACCTATTTCCGCTTCATATTTTCAATTTTTCGATCGATCCAACAGTGATCGTTCCGATTTGCTCCGATTAGCTCAGAAAGTTCACCTGATTTCTGTTCCAATCATGTCTGATACAGAAGATAGTAGATCTGTTGTTAAGGATTCTCGAGATCGAGGATACATTCGAGCTTCAGATCTTCAGAATCCGCTATTCATACATCCATCTGACAACTCTGGTATGATTCTCACTTCTATTCAACTTATCGGTGAGAATTATCGACGATGGAGGAAAGCTTTTACTAAAGTGTTATCAGTGAAGAATAAGTTAGGTTTTGTTGAAGGTACTATCACTGAAACTGCAGAAAACTCATCTATGTGGCATCGTTGCAATGATATGGTGTGTGCCTGGTTGTTGAACACTGTTTCTAAGGACATATATGCTACTTTGAATGAGTATGATACAACAAAGGAAATGTGGGATGATCTATTTGAAAGTTATGGTCAAAAGAATGGTCCATTGTTGTTTCAACTCAAGAAGGAAATTCATGAGTGTCATTAAGGAGGTTCATCTGTTACTAAATATTTTACAAAGCTTAAAGGTTTTTGGCAGCAATTGTCTGGCTTAGAATCACCAATTCGATGCACTTGTGGTCAGTGTGTTTGTGATCTGAACACAAAATTTGAAGCTCGTGAGAATGAGGATCGCTTGATGAAATTTCTTATGGGGTTAGGAGATCAATTTTCTGCTGCTCGACAACAGTTTCTGTTGACCTCACCATTGCCAACAGCCAGCTATGCTCATTCATTGTTAATTCAGGATGAACTAAGCAAGAAGCTGACCAGTTTTGACTCTAAAACTGATGCTATTGCCTTGATGAGTAGGAGAAACAATGATCGGAATGCTGATGATAGGAATGCTGATAGGCCTAAGAAAGAGTGTGAACATTGCAAGGGTAATCATCCTGTTGAGAAATGCTGGGAACTCATAGGCTATCCTAGTTGGCATTCTAAAAGCAAGAATAAGCCTCAAGGTTCTCGACACAATGGTGATAGTAAGTCTAGAGGTAAAGAGAACTATGTTCCTAAAGCAAATTCCAGCCAGGCTGGTTCATCTACCAGTTCAAACACTAGTGCCACTGATTCTGTCAAAGGTTTTCAAAATCTGTCTGAGGAAAATCAGAGAATGATGCTTCATAATTTCTTAAATTTCATGGAGCATCAGAAGGAGAAATTTGCTGATGTCAACTTAGCAGGTAGTATATTCTGTTGTCACGCATCTGAGTTTTCTGGCAATCGGATTATTGATAGTGGTGCTACTCATCACATGACTTGTGATCTCAAGCATCTCAACAAGGTTGCTTCAGTGAATCAACCAATAAAAATTCATCTACCAGATGGTAGTCAGAGTGTGATTACACACACTGGTGATATTGTTCTCTCTGAGAATTTATGCTTGAAAGATGTGCTTTATGTGCCAAAGTTTAAGTTCAACTTGCTCTCTCTAAGTCAGTTGATTCACAATCTTAACTGCCACATTCATTTCTTCTCTGATTTGTGTGTTATTCAGGACCACACAAGGATGAAGGTGATTGCAGCTGGTAAAGAGTTTGGAGGTCTTTTCTACCTTGTTCCCCATCACAAACTTCATGAAGTTCTACCCTCTAGCTTTTGTGAGAAATTTTGTGCCACTGTACCTTCTTTACCTATGTTTTTACCACAACAATCTTGTACTTCTGACTCTAATGCCCTATGGCATCTTAGACTTGCTCATGCTCCTTTGGAGAAATTGTTATCTGTTTCTTCTATTCAGACTTTGTTAAATAAAAACTCAGAATTGTCATGTTCTGTTTGCCCTCTTGCCAAGCAAACACGACCTTCATTTTATCCTAGCACTTCACATGCACAACATATTTTTGAAATGATTCATTGATACTTATGGGGTCCTTATGACACACCTACATATAATGGTCATCGATATTTTCTTACCATAGTTGATGATAAATCTAGGAGTGTGTGGGCATATTTGATGAAAACCAAAGAGGAAACTGCTGAGTTTCTTAAACACTTTATTTCTAGAGTGGAAACTCAGTTTCACACCCTGGTTAAGATAGTAAGATCTGATCAGGGTACAGAGTTCTTTAACTCAATTGTTCAAACCTATTTTCAATCCAAAGGGATTATTCATGAAAGTTCATGCACTGCTTCTCCCCAACAAAATGGTCGGGTTGAGAGAAAACATAGGTACATTCTTGAAACAGCTCGAGCCCTCAGATTTCATGCCTCTCTTCCTATAAAATTCTAGGGTGATTGTGTGTTGACAATCACTTATCTTATAAATAGGCTTCCCACACCCTTACTCAAGCATCAGTCTCCTTATGAAGTGTTATTTCATGAACCTCCAGACTATACTAGACTGAAAGTGTTTGGGTGTTTGTGTTATGTGTCCACTTCTTCCTTCTCTAGGAAGAAGTTTGACCCTAGAGCTGACCCTTGTGTATTTTTGGGATATCCTTATGGGTTCAAGGGTATAAAGTCTACAATCTTAATACTCAAAAAGTACAAGTTAGTAGAGACATTCATTTCATTGAACATGTTTTTCCATATGGTGAGTTTGCCAGGAAAACTTCCACTTCTCAGTCTCTCCAATCTTCTCCTAGTCAGTCTTCTGACTATGATGACCCTATCTCTTTTCCTTCATCTTCTTCTAATCCCCCTCATTCTTCTTCCCCTGATGTTCATGAGCAGTTGCCTTCCATGGATACTTACTCACCTTCTCCTATTCCACCAAATTTTGACCCTATTCCAGTTGTGCCTGCACAAAGACATTCTTCTAGAGTTACTACACCCTCTGTGTGGCTCAAAGATTATGTCTGTGCAACTCCAACTCTCTCTGCCACTGTGATGCCTCCTTGCGCTGGTAAGCCACTCTATCCTATGTCTTGCTTCATGTCATATGCTAACTGCTCCTCCAACTACATGTTCTTCATCAATAATGTAGCTGGATATTCTGAGCCTCGTGGTGTAGCAGATGCTATTCAGAGTTCTGAATGGAAGAAGGCTATGCTTGTTGAGCTTGATGCTCTTGAAAGGAATCATACTTGGGATGTTGTTCCTCGACCTTATGGGCAGTCAGTTGTCTCTTGTAAATGGTTGTTCAAGCTCAAGTTCAAAGCTGATGGCACTTTAGACAAGCATAAGGCTCGTCTTGTTGCAAGAGGGTTTAGCCAAGTTGAAGGAGTAGATTATGAAGAAACTTTTGCACCTGTGGCTAAGCTTATCTTTGTCAAGACTCTTCTTGCTGTGGCAGCTATAAAGGAGTGGCATGTGAGTCAGATGGATGTTACCAATGCGTTTTTACATGGTGATTTGGATGAAGTAGTATACATGGAATTGCCTCCAGCTTATGGAGTTCTCAAATCCTCAGATGGCTCCTGTTCAGTTGCTTGTCCTCAGGGGGAGACACATACACTAAATGAGGACAAGCATGAGAAGTCTAAATTGGTGTGTCAGCTAAACAAGTCTTTATATGGACTAAAGCAAGCTCCGAGACAGTGGTTTATGAAGTTTTCAAATGCTGTTAAAAATGCTGGGTTCATTCAGTCTAAGTCAGACTATTCCTTGTTTTTCAAGCATACTCAGAATTCATACACTTGTCTCTTAGTGTATGTAGATGATATGTTAATAGCAGGGGATAGTAGAGATGAGATAGAAGCTTTAAAGGCACACTTGCATACTCAGTTTCAAATGAAGGATCTGGGTGAAATTAGATATTTTATGGGTATTGAGGTGGAGAGGACAGGTGAAGGTTTTCACTTGAATCAGAGGAAATATGCTCTGGAACTGCTGGAAGAGGCAGGGATGTCTGATTGCAAGCCTGCTTCAACTCCTTTTGAGGCCAAGACTAAGTTAAGCTTGGAAGGAGAAATGACAGTAGTGAATCCTGGTGCATATAGAAGATTGGTTGGTAAGCTAATCTATCTAACTATTACAAGACCAGACATATGCTATTCAGTTCAAGTATTAAGTCAGTTCATGCATAGTCCTAAAGATGAGCATTGGAGGGCTGCAAAGCATGTGTTAAGATACTTGAAAAATGCACCAGGTCAAGGCTTGATGCTAATGAAGAAATCAGAACTGAAACTCAAAGCATACAGTGATGCAGACTAGATGAGTTGTCCAATGACCAGGAAATCTTTAACAGGGTTCTGCATTCTACTTGGTTCTTCTCTCATCTCCTGGAGAACTAAGAAGCAATCTTATGTGGCTATGTCCTCAGCTGAATCTGAATATAGAGCAATGGTTATGACATGTTGTGAAATAACATGGATAGTAAGACTGCTGACTGATCTAAGTGTAGAGCTGAATTCAGTTGAGCTTTTCTGTGATAATCAGTCTGCTATGCATATAGCTAGGAACCCTGTGTTCCATGAGAGGACCAATCACATTGAAGGAGATTTCCATTTGGTGCGTGATATGGTGCTAAACAAAGCTCTGACTCTTCAATATATTCCAACAAGGAGCAACCAACAGATATCTTTACTAAATCTGTTACTCTTGAGCAGTATGTTAAACTTCTTAGCAAGTTAGGTGTTGTTAACAGATTTAGCAACCCCAAACTTGAGGGGGAGTGTTAAATGTAGTGTTTAGCTTAAGAAGACTATTAAATAAGTGAGTGGTTAAGTCGGTTGCTCCCACTTGTAATGACTATATAAGCTGAACTCTAGCTACATTGTACTGGTTTTTCACCATTATGAAATTCTTTTATGAGAGGCCTTTTCTTTCTCGTTCTTCTCTGAGTGTCTTGAGGGTTCTTTCTCTTAGATTGTGATTTCTACAAACTATGTCATGATCATCAAGAACAATAAGCAGTGGAAAATTTGGCTTACGCTTTCAAATAGAATATTCATCGAGATGTTTGTTCTTGAATTTAGAAAGGAGTTATAATAATAATATAATTAAAAATTAATTTTTTAAATATGAGGTGGGATCATAATCGTTCTGATAGCTCGAAAAGGTACAACTTTAATATATAGTTATAGATTTACGAGTGTTTTTTAAAATTCTCCTCAAGCTAAATTCATCATTTATTAGGACATCGAATCACTTATTTAAAAATTAAAAATAAATTAATCATTGATTAAACTCAACAGATCTACTTTAGAGTTTCCAGTCTCTACCTAATGTATTTGCTAGAATCAAATCAATTCAAATCCTTGTATTAATATGTGATCCATGCATTATGCATATATTGTACTTGTATATAATGAATAAATTTCGGATCCAAATCCCAAAGTCATTAAATGTTCCGATAATTTGCAAGAGAATTAAATAGCGAAAAGACCAGCTGGATGTTTTACCATTATGCTAATTGTTAAGATAAAGACAACTAAGCAAGTGCAACCATGTTCATTAATTTGGTTGCTTAGAGAGACAGTAAGGTAGATTAGAGGAAGATACAAAAAAGAAAAAATAACCCAATAAGCCTGAACTTTTCCAGTATTTGAAGGCATGCATTGTTTTTATTTTGTTTTTTCAATCGAAGAATGAATTGTTAAAGTTTGTGGATTCCATTCCAAGTTCCAATGAGCACCACACAACCTATCCTGCCCAGACAACGACGGGATATGAACTCACGGAATTTTACGCGTTGAGTACGTAGTGTACGTCCCAAACTATATTGTGTCATGTGCCAGGGGGGCATGAATGGTTATAAGTTGCTAAAAAAGTGAACAATGAAATTAGAGTTACTTTAGCATGGTCTATGGTCCGTGACAGCCCATTTCAAATTAAGGTTCAACTATAAGGCCATGTCTTTTGAATCTTACAATGAGTGTCATTGTATCATTATCAAATGTTGTCTACTTATGATGTGTTCTTCAATGTATTTTTATTCCGAACAGTAGGGTGACGATCGAATGGCAAATGGGTGTACATGTACTGGTTTCAAAGATCAACAAAGCATGATATATTAACTCATCTTTATGCAGAAAACATTAAAATCTCTGTAAATCATGAACTTTTTGGGCCGTTTATCTCTTTTTTTTCATTATAAAAGGAAAAATCAGATCAATCTTTCCTCTAAAGACTGCAAGAGGATTTGATAAAGAGATTATACAAACCGCCCTTGCAATGAAGGCTTTTCTAAAGAAATTTACAACACTACAACTCTACAAGCCAATGCCAAATAATTAAAAAAAAAAATTGAAAATTCAAAGCAATTTTCGAAGCTGATGGTTCTCCTTCCTCAGATCTTGCACCTCTTTCATAAGCTCGGCTTGGTTATCGAGCACCGTCTTCATCACAGTTGACATCTCAATCTACAAAAATGGCATCATGAATTGGACTACAGAAGCTGTTCAAACAACAATATAACAACAAAGACTAAGGCTCAAGCAATGCACACCTCTTGCATGTGAAATTGCCTCAGAAGTTCAATATGAAGGTTCCTCGCGTCTTCATATATTGTACTCTGAAAGGATGCCAGGGTTTCATTAAGGGTACGTTGAAATAGCTGAAGGGTGAATGGTGAATTTTCCTGCTGTGCATCAGTTTGAGCTGGTGTTCTCAGGGCTTGTAGCTGTGTTCCATGCAAAAGTACAAAGATGAAAATATACCTTTTATGCATAAATTATTACAAAACACACTCTGAAAGTAGATTTTGTAATTTTCAGTGAAATAGTTTAGAAGAAAAGATTGGAAACCAGCACAACCAAATGGTAAAAGATGAGGTAAGACAAACTAAACCGATGCTTTAATATTAAAATTACAGCCTACATACATTTGTGGATGTAAGTGAACCAGATTCCTCAACAGATGATGCTCCAGTTTTCTTTGTTTTAGGCAAGCCAAATGAAGTAGAACTTCCATCACCAAGAGATGCAGTAGTGCTTATCCTCTCAGCATAGGTGGAAAACCTACTGGAATTGATCAAAGATGCTGGCACAGTAGATTCGAGATTAAGTTGGCTTGAAATGGGCTTTGCACCCAGAGGCAGAGAAAGTGAACTAAAAGGAACATGACTTGAAATTCCAGGGGTCGGTTCTTGACTGGAAGAAAGTTCTTTTGAGCTCGATGATAGGCCACCTGATGGTAACATATTCAGTTGAGACGGCAAGCTTCCCAATTGACGGTTGTAAACAGATTTGTTCGACAATTTCTCCCCACCCCAAGCTTCTGGTGGGGTAATGGATGAAGAATCGTCGGCTATGGAAGATGCAACTGGGGTAGAAGTAGAACGCAGTTGTGGGAAAGAAAGGATGTCATCCTGCACGATAACCAGAAAAAAAGTGAAAGAAAGAACACAAATCACACAAAAGTGATCCTTAAAAAGAAACAAGTATAATAGAATACAAACACATCATATGAGTATTGATTCTCCTCAACGTGTCTTACTTAGTTTTTTACATAACATGTTCTTCGTAGAGTAAAAGAGTGTAGAGAGAATGTAAATACCTTTTTAGAGGCTGACTCAGACTTCCAATCAAAGACTGGGTGACCTTCATTAGCACCTTCTTCTGAAAGAGGCAACCTTTTACTCGGCAACAAAAATGTATGTTTTTTCTCAAAAGATTGTTCTCTTTTGAGTCCATTATTCTCCTTCCAAAGCTTATCAAGTGAGGGTGTGATAGGTAGAACCTCTACAAGTGGTGAGAAAACTTCCATATCATCCTTGAAATTATAAGTTCTAGGAGCATGTAATCTTGTCAAATTTCCACCCGTCCATAATGAGGTTCGCTGTGGTGTTTCCTCCACTGTAGGCATATTTCCATTGCCTAATGTACTCAGAAATGGTGTTTCCTTAGAGAAACTTGAGCGACCTGATTTCCGAAGAGCAGCTATGGATGTAGATTGTGAAAGGCTTGACGACGTTGATGAAGGAAGTGGGTCAGGCATCATAACTGAATCTTCAACAGCCCCTCCTAGAAGAGCAGTTTCAGCTGTACACGTGCTATCATTGACAACAATTGGTTTTGATCTTTGCCAGGATAGGCTTGTGACAGCCTTATTAATAAAAAAAACACCCGACAAAAAAAGATATTCAATTGATGCGAAATAATAAAATAGAAATCCTTCATAATGGCAATGGCAAAATATAGAAGCTAGATCAAGAAGAGCCACACATCGATAAAGATATCAAATACAGACCAAATATAGGCTACAACACTTCATATTCTGGTTCAGAGGCCTGAGAATTGAATGTTTTATCAACACAATAAATTCATGATTATACATGGAAGGCTTACGCTCAACAAGTATTATTATTTCCTATTCTTGTATCTCAATAACTGAACTAAACTGAACTTCAAAAATTCAAAAGGGCATGGCAGTATTTATGTCCCAACCCAGGTAGGTGTCAGTGGCTTGGTGAAGATTGTTTAAATTCAGAAGTTAATACATACAGTTAGAAGCAACTACAAATTATCAGCTTGAACACTTTCACGTAACTTATTCTTTATACTTAGACGAGTTCACAAAGTTTTGTCATCTGCACAATTACAAAGCTAAGTTTACACAATGTAAATAAGTCAGGAACTCCTAAGTCAGGAACTCCGGTCAGTTAATAGATATCATTTGTCCTTAAGCTCACATTACAATGCATAAGCATTTTAATCAGATTTTTTTATAAACCGTACAGATTGCCCATGCTATATGTTTTAGTTTTTCTTTTTCTGAAATATGCAAGATAATATAATGGAGAACACGGAAATTTAAGAAGTGAGCCAGAGTCTTATTTTTGGTTTGTTTACATGCAAAACAATTAAATGCCAAAGCGGCAAGTTACCTCCGCATTACCATATGCACGAAGAACAGTAAAAGGTTGCATTGCTGCCCGGACATCATAGAATACCACTCGACCATTACTTGTACCAGCGGCCAGTACCCAGCCATCATCTCTAAATGCCAGGGATGAAAACGGTGCATCATAGGAAATGCAAGATGCGTGCTTTTTTTACCCTGAGTCTAAAGTGTAGAGCTTCTTATCCAGACCAACACTACTAATGACCTGAGGTGAGAAAATCAACATCATGTAACATATCGGATTAGCTTCTTTCTCTCCAAGTTTAATAAATAGAAATTTGGTGTGAGCAATCAAAAGAAATGCTACACTTAATTCATGCAAAATAGTAGTATATATACAGAGAAAGGTTGACCTTGTCATTTGTAGGAGAAAAGCCAATACCAGCTGTTGGTGCAGAGTGCTGCTTGGACCAAGACACCTATTGTGGAAAAAGAAAGTGAAGATTTTCAGCCGCTAATCTCAGGAACCTACTCAATAGTAACCACTAAATAACATGAGCAGGAATGACCAAGGATATTTTGATTTGCACAATGGTTATTTTAAATCTAACTCAGAAGAAGCAAATACTAGGTTCAGCCAAAGCAAACTTTTAGACATAAAAAAAAGAACAATTCAGCATTTACCTAACTCAATACAATTATAGCCATAGTTCAAAATAAAGAAAATTTACCCAAAGTTCAAGCATTTCATCCCAATGCATACAAAATTGATATTGCCTTGGACTTACAAAAGTTAGAACCATCGGTGGATCCACCAAAGATGGCTTTAAAAAAATATTAGCTATGATACTAATTACATCCAGGTTCATAACATATTACAATAGATGAGATAGAATTTGGTAACATAACAAGGGGGTAAACACCATAAGTATTTTGAGTAATTGGCTATGTTCTTGAAAACACAAGTTTATATCGTCTGCTTTAGTAATCCAATGAATTTATTCCAAACATGATCATGCAGACCCATTGCAACATCTCATTCCTAAATCACCATCATCAAAATTGATAGATCAGCTCCCAGTTAGAGCTGCCCAAAGCACTATGTTGCACTTTTAACGAAGTTAGCCTGCCATAGACTCAAGCATTTGCATAACCTGAGCACCATGGAGGAAATGATGAAACTCCCTAGTCCCTGCCAGGCCTGTCCTATGAAAGCAAATAGACAAACTGACATAACTTATAGGCCTTGTTCTAGTTTACCCCTAAAATTTCATTTTACCCTAAAATTATATTTTACACATTCTTAAAATACGTGCACTCTCTCTACTTTTTACATTTTTCAAGGCAATCAAAATAACACTTTAACCCAAAATGTCATTTTGCTTTTAAAGTGAAACACACCCTTATGCTCATTGACTACAAAACAGGTAGAGGTGATTTTGGGGCATATGACTTGTTCCTCAATTTCTAACAAGCTTTTCATGAATCTCAATTCTCGAACATTGCTTGCATAAGAAACTAAGAGAGCTTCCAAACATGGTGTCACAATAACTATAAGAGAACATCAGCAAAATGATGAAAAGGCAGTCTGCAAACCTTGGGATTGCGACCAGTTGTATCCCACAGGTGCACAGAACCATCGTCTCCAGCTGTCACCAATAAATGTCGGCTGATCCGCGAGTAATCAAGCATTCTCAACATCTGGTCTTAATATCCAGCAGATAAAAAATTCAATATCACCATAGAAGAATACCAATAAGTCAGTGGAGGTGGGGTTTAGTAGTTTGAACATGAATACCACCTGCTTGTTCAGGTCCTTCAGGTCACCAGCTTTTGCACCAGAAGCAAGATTGTGAACAATGAGATCTCCGCTCAGGCTGATGGAAGCCAAGTGCTCATCTTTGCAATTATATGCTGTGCCTGTTATTGTATTTGTATGACCTTTTAACCATTTAATACAACGCTTCCTCTGCAAATCCCATATTCTTACAACCTGGCCATTGCCCCCAGAGCACAAGTATCTTGATCCTTTGCTGCTAAAGGCAATAGAAAATATAGCCTCCTGCAGTGAAGATAACATGCCATCATAAAAATTCAAGATTTTTTAAACAAGGGAGGAAGGTCTCCACAGCTGTAAGGTAAGGACGTGCAGGAACATCAAAATTAAACTCCAAGTGTGCAGAAAACCTAATAGTCTGAGTAGAATCTTTTTTTTTCTGTTCTGTGTTATCTCTTTCCTCTCTCTACAATTAGGTATGAGATGATCAAAAAGGAAGCAGCTCAAACAAATGGTAAATACATAATTGAGAACCATGGCATATGCATAATTGAGAGTTATAAGGGAATTTCTTGACAGGAAGTTGAGCATAATGCAACTCTGTGAAAGCAGTAGAATGCAGGTATTCTCATCACAGGTTGAATTTCGATCAAAAAGTAGACATCACTTTACAGAAGAAACAATTAGCAATGCATAGTTATCTTGTGTTGTAAGAAAATACCATGATTTATTCATCATCTCAAATTAACAAAATTGTTTAAATTTCCTAGATCACAACGACAACCAAACCAACCCAACCCTAGACGACTATAGCTATAATCCCATATAAGCTGTGAAGCTGCAGTTTGTCTTGCAAACTCTACCATGAAGTGTCAAACCATCAGCATCCTACTTCAGCAACTAATTGAGACTATAAGCACCGAAAATAGTTGAATTGGTACTAATTTACATATACAATTATACAGATGAGTGAGGACAACTTCAACTCCTTACTAGCTGAGATTATTGTCAATCTTCTAATAGTTCCACTTCAACCAATAATTCACCAACAATCCTAGAATAAAATGTCCCTACTTACTTCAACAACTGAAGAATAACAGTTGAACTGACCAACATACTACTAACTTCCCATTACCTCAATGTTATCTCCACCGTCAGAGCCCGAAACGGGAATGGTTCCCATGCTCTGTCCATTTGCTCGCCACAAAGCCACCTTCCTATCGTCTCCTGCACTCGCGACCACCAAATCTGCCAACAAATACACGACCGTAAGTACAAGATCACCCCCAGCCTTGATATCAGATGGGAGAAAATAAAAAAGAAATTGGGAAAACACACTCACTAGTGTGGTTCCACTTGACAGAGTTGACTTGGAAACCCGGCGACGGCGAGTAATTCAGCGCGCAAGGATCTCCTGACTCGACTGATACGTCAAAGAGCTTCACCGTATCGCCGCCGCTCGCCGCCAACAACGCCATCTCCGATCGATCTTTTCACCCGGTTTCTCTCTAGCTCTCAATCTCTCACTGTTTTGTGTACGTGTGAAGTCCAGCCCTAGGGAGTGACCGAGGGAGCGCGCCTTTCCCTTTCAATTTCGTATTTTCGTACCATTAATGACCAAAAGTTGAACTAAAAAGCCGGGCCGATCATGAGCCTGTCCTTTTTTTTATTTGGGCCTTTAAACAGGCCCATGTCAACCCTAGGAAGGAACCACAGAGACAGAATCACAACGGAACGACGGATTCGGGAGAAAGAATTCGAATTCTTCACCGCCGGCGCCGGCATATCTTCTCTGCATCATCAAATTCTCGTCCAAAAATTGATCGGTTTGAATTTTTCGTTCTCAATTGAATTTTGTTTACTAATGTCTATGTCAACCGTGGTTCTTATTCCTCAATTGAGAACTTGTTTTGTGCCGCTGGCGCCTGGCTGGGAAGTGAGAACTCACGGCCGCCGGTGGGGGCGGTCGCCCACCCCCACTGGCCTTCAGCTGTGCAAAGTAGTTCTTTAGTTCATTTGTGACAGTAAATTTACAAATACTAGTTTTTGTGTGTGCTATATCTTGCTCTGCGTTTAAGGGGCTGTATAGTTACTAGTTACCATCATTTCTCTCTATCTCTATCCATGCACCCTGACATTATGGGTATTTACTATTTACCAGAGTATGTTTATATTCAATTTGTCACGATGAATTGAGGCAAAGCTTTCATGAGGTTTTACTTTCATCTATTGCAGATTTATGATTCAAGGCACTCAACTATTCTAATAATCATGTATGCTATAAAGGGTGGTTGGATTGGTCAAACCTTTGCTTTAGCTACATCTAATGACTCAGGAGGAAGGAAGGCACGCATTCGACGTTCCAAGGAGGAGAGGAAGGCTATGGTTGAATCCTTCATAAAAACGTAATTAGAATGCCTTATTCTTGGAACATTCATGGTTTTTTTTTTTCAAGAATACAAGTAGTACATCAGTAAATGTGTCATTTGGAATTTTGGATGGTGCTCTAACTAATTACATCAAAATTATCCAGGTAGTATGACACTATGAGCAAGTGAAGTTTTTTCAACTGCCCGTTTTCCTATACATTGCTGTAATTGCTGGATTTGTTTACAATTTATACATTGCTTCCTATACGGACTGAATTTACAATTTTAATACAGAGAGACAATCTGAGTAGACTGAGTGCCATAAGATAATGTTTCAGTTTTCTAAATAAATGGTAATTATCTTAGATGTTTAATTTGTATTTCGAGATACAAATCTTTTACTGTTATGAAATTGTTGTAGACAAACTATACGCTTGATTCCAGCACATTTATTTTCAAGGATGATGTTACATCTTGATTTGTAGTTTAGTTTGTATTGCAAGATGATGTTACATAAGTGAAGTTTATATTTGAGATATTAAGTCTAAATTTACTCTATTTGATTTGTAGGTATCAGAGCTCAAATGATGGAAAATTCCCATCTCTGAATCTAACCCACAAAGAAGTTGGTGGATCTTTCTATACTGTTCGAGAAATTGTAAGAGATGTAATTCAAGAAAATAGAGTTCTGGGTCCTGCAAAGTTTAGTTCAGAAGAGCAGAAATTTGATGGTGATACAGGAGGATTTCCTCTAGAATCAGCTACAATGGAATCTCAAGATTATTTATTTCAGTTGGAAATTGAAAATCCTGCTGTCATAGATCAACAAGCAAGTGCTATTATGGAGCAGAACGTGAATGGAAATGAGCAATATGCAAAGCATGAGGTTGTGGATGCTGGTGAGACTGAGGAATCTGATAAACTGGTCTATGTGGATTCATTAGTGACCGAAAGTGTAGGCAACAATAGAGATCCTGAGTTGGTAGGTGCAAGTATAGATAACCATTGGGACACAAACATGGAACTGAATTTTCAAGGCAACCAACAGCTAGACAAGGATGAAGATTTAGATGCTGAGCAGCTTGTCAATGTTAGTCCAGTTGAAGAGTATGATGATGTGATGGTCTCTACCAAGTCATCTGTTAATGATAGCTTTGTAGTAGAAGAGGAAGCTGAATTAGGGGTAACAGACTGGCAAGAGAATGCAAATTTCGAGCTCAAGTTGAGTGATCATGAACAAAGGACCAAGCATGAGAGTCTGGATTTTGGAAAGTATGTGAATGGCGGTCAAGTTGAGGAATCAGATGAACTAGATTATGTAGAGTCATCACCAATTGATAAACATGAAGTGATTAGAAACCCTGGATTAGTAGAGGCAAATACAATTAAGTTTTCAAATCCTACTGAGGACATTGTTGTTGAGACTTTCCCGATGAGATCTGTTGCAAAAGATATTTATTCTTTGGACACGACATTAAATGACTCAAAGGTTTTGAATGGAAAGGTGGAGAAATTGGGAAGCACAAGTGTCAATTCAGGCAACGGTGGTGCTGGCATGAACATAACAGACACATTTGATAATGCTTCTGGACCAGGTCAGAAAGCAGTAAATGATCTAGAAACTTCGTCATCCAATGGAAAACCTGTCATGGTTCATGAAACTATAGAAAATGATGCAAGTGACTTGATGGAAGTTGAAGATTCCTCGAAAAGTGGAGAAACTGCTGACATTGGGGCTCATGATTATAACATATCCGTTAAGGTTAGTCTTTTTTTTGGGGGGTACTTGGAGATAGGTAATTAGGTGACCTTGGTTTCATACTGGCAAGTGTGTTCTTACTCAGTTTATAATTCAATGACAGGCTACCAATTTTTATGGAGCAAAATCCAGCAAAGGCGGCGGCAGCAACAACATGGAAACAACTGAAAAATCGGTTATGGTAGGCGGTGCAAATGGGATCCAAATAGAAAATCAAGTTCTGGAGCAAAGTAAACCAAGTTTAGATCGAATTAATCTGTAAGTACTTGAAGAACAACAAATCTACACTGCATATAATCAATCTATGTTTCTGTCTCACTGTAAGTTTTATTTTGACAGTGAATCTTGGGAAGGGAAAGGTGGTGCGTCGAAGAAATTGTCAGAGCAGGAAAGGAATCCCTTGTTGGTCTTTCTTAAATCCCTTGTGTCAGCTTTTATGAAAATTTTGTCTGACTGAAGTTCCGGGGGTGTTGTAGGTCGTGTTAATCGAACTTAGTGTAAGTTTTGTTAATCGTTGTTTTTTTTAAGAGGAAACAGCGTATTATGTAGTTAGAGGTGAGATTTCCGCCCAAGCTAGAATGCTTTTGGGAATCGAACTTGCAAATAGCTGTTCCAAACCCGAAACAGGAGTAATGTGAGTAATCGAGTTACTACATTCCCGAACGGCGGACATGTAGGTTGCGTTAATCGTTTGTGTAAGTTTGATTTGGAAATGTTAGAATTGTCCTGAAATGTTTAGCGTAAAGTTTGAGTACCTTCAAATTGTTACTTGAAGTTCCCGTTTTTGAGGGCTTGCTACATGATATTTCTTCTCAACGTTTCAAAATTATTGCAACCTATTTTTTTTTGGTAGAAGGAGAGGCGGTACTCTCCGGCCCCTCGAGGGGGCGTTTTATTAATATTTAAAAAAGAGGGCTAAGTAGTCAGCACGCGGGGGATAGCCCGACCCCTTACATCGTCAAATAACAGTAAAAAAATCCCCTCAGGCGGGGCACTCAATACATGCAAACCTATAGGAAAAGCAAAAGCACTAGACGCGAGGCTATCCGCAACGGAGTTTGCCTCTCGATATACATGACGGAACTGGATAGACCAGTCCCTACAAATCAAGCCTTGGCACATAGAGACCAGGCTAAAGAGCGGGTGGTTCCGTTTCACACCGGAGTTTAAGAGATTTATAACCAATTGAGAGTCAGACTCAAGACATACCTTTCGGTATTCATAATCCCAAGCCAACTTCAATCCGTTAAAAATCCCCCAAAGCTCCGCCATCGGGACCGAACAAGTACCGATGTTATGAACGAAGCCACCTACCCACTTACCATTACTATCCCTAAGAATTCCGCCGGCAGCCGCCACGCCATCTCTCACCGCCCCGTCCGTGTTAATCTTGATCGACCCCATCTCCGGTTTGCTCCAGCTAATTTCCTGCACTCTCTTCTGGATTTTATTGTTGGTCCCCTGCACCTTGCTCATAGCCTGCACAGCCTCTTTTGCCTTGCCCAAAATGAAAGCCTTCTTATCCACCAGTGGTTCCACCGAGCTAAAAATCTTGGCATTTCTCCTCTTCCAAGTCCACCACAGCATTGTTGGAAAGATAGAAGTCCACGTAACATCCCCAAAATCTTTACTCAACAGCATGTTCTTCCTCAACCAAGCAGCAAATTCATCCTGAAAAAACTCATGATAACCATTAGTAGCATTTAGAGTACCCCAAACCGATTTTACCTCAACACAATCCCGAAAAAGATGCACGAGCGACTCGTCTTCCGAGCACCCGAAAGGACAGCTGCTATTATTGGTTAAATGTCGTCTCTTGCGCTCCACATTGGTGATCACACCCCCGACACTAGCAAGCCAAAGGAAGCAGCGCACTCTTTCCGGGATCAAGCTCTTCCAAATCCTATCATAAAAGCATTTATCAATGTTAGTCATGTCATTGAAACCACAAACGAGACTATACCCAGAAGACACCGAGTAATTGCCATCTGACGTCAAATTCCAACAGACTTCATCATCACCAACAATCGAGCCCTCTAAGACCGACACAGCCGCCAACTTCAGCATGATATTCGCCGGCAAGAATTGCAGCAAACCGGTCCATTTCCAGCCGCCCGCCTCGTCCCAATAAAAATTAGCGTCAAGCTCCCGTTGCTCCGGGCTGATATGGGAGATAGCCACCAACTCCAAAGGCTCCTCCAACAGTCATCTATCAGACCAGAATCTAAACGATTTCCCATCCCTCAGCAGCCATCTCGTACCCCTGTTCAGTACCTCAGCGGAGCCAATTCTAATGCCCTTCCAAACATTCGAACTCGCACTCGACTTCCCAAGAGCACGCCCCACATATTTCTTGCTCAAAACCGAGATCCAAAGATCCCCGTCTTCCATGAGAAAACGCCAGCCCAATTTAGCAACCAACGCCAAATTTAACTCCCTCATCGACTTAATACCCAACCCTCCCATTTGTTTCGGTTTCGTAACAACGTCCCAAGAGACCTTATGCAATCGACGTCTCTCTTGCGTGCTCCCCCATATAAAGGCACGATTAATCTTATCGATTTTGGCACACAAACTCTTAGGGATCAGTACTGTCGCCATAGAGTAAATAGGGATAGACGTCAAAACCGACTTAACCAAGGTAACACGGCCAGCAAAGCTAAGGTTCCGAGCGCGCCAACCCGACAGCCTAGTGTTGAATTTATCCAATAAATACTCAAAGGTGTGCTTGTTGATCGGTTTATGGAGGATGGGCATACCCAAGTATGATCCTAAATCATCGGTGACCGGAAAACCACTAGCGTTCCTCAGACGTCTCTTATCTCTGTTCGAAACATTACCCGACACAAAAATCTTCGATTTACTAGGGCTGATTTTCTGGCCCGAAGCCAAGCAAAACGCCTCCAATATTCTCTTAATGACTCTAATCTGGTTGACCGAGGCTTCCGCAAAAAGCAAGATGTCATCCGCAAAGAAAATATGCGAGAGCCTAGGACCGTCTCTAGACACTTTAATCGGTTTCCACGAGCCACCTTCCACGGCACTCAAAATGATGTGGCTAAGTCTTTCTATACAAATCAAGAAGAGATACGGCGATATAGGATCACCTTGCCGAACTCCGCGCGAGGCCGAAAATTGATGCGCCATCTCCCCGTTCCAAAGGACTTGCATCCGAGGAGTCGTAACACAAGCCATGACCCACTCCACCCAAGGCCTCGGTAACCCAGCAGCAAAGAGAGAATCCCTAACAAAATCCCAACTCAATCTATCATACGCCTTTTCAAGATCGAGTTTCAAAATCATGCAACCCGTTTTACCTTTCTTCCTCTTCATCGAGTGAACTACTTCTTGGGCAACCACAATGTTATCCGTAATCAAACGCCCCGAAACGAAACTGCCTTGGGTCGGGCCAATGATATCAGGCATGAGGGGTTGCAAACGGTTCGCCAGGATTTTAGTAATAACCTTGTAAACCACGTTACACAAGCTAATCGGTCTAAATTGCCCCATCATCTCCGGCTTGGCGACTTTCGCAATCAAAACAATCAAGGTGTCGTTACTACCAACAGGGAGTTTGGAGCTGCTGAAAAAATCCTGAACAAATCTAGTAACCGACTTTCCCACCGTGCTCCAACACTGTTTAAAAAATCCCGGTTGATAACCATCCTTACCCGGCGACTTCAGCGATCCCATTCCTTTCATAGCCTTCCAAATCTCATCTACAGAAATCATCGAAGACAGGGCAACATAGCGGTCGTTCTCAACTCTAGGAAACCCAATATCAATATTCGGAAAAGCGCCTAAATCCGACAGCTCGGCCGTATACAACTTCTTGAAGAATTCCGACGCCAGCAACTCAAGCTCCTCTTTCTTATCAATCCAATCCCCGGCCTCATCCTTCAAGCACTCAATTCGGTTATGTCTTCTCCGAACAATAGTTGATGTGTGAAAAAAAGCCGTATTACGGTCTCCGTCACTTAACCATAATTCTCGCGACTTTTGAAGCCATAACAATTCCTCCTGCTCTAGAACACACTCAAGCTCTTTTTGAATCTGATTTTCCAGCTCAACACAGTTAGCCGAAGACATCTTTCTCTGCACTTTATCAAGTTGATCAAGCAAATACTTTTTCCGCCGATGAATGTTTCCGAACACATCCTTATTCCAAACGATCAGGTCATCCTTTAGGGCATTAAGAGCTTCCGGAGTACTCACATCATCACGCCAACTCTCCTTAAGCTTATGGTTAAAATCAGAGTGAGTGAGCCAAGCCGCCTCAAAGCGGAACGGCCTCCGATTCCTATTCATGTGCAAACTCGAGCTCAACGACAATAGTAAAGGGTTATGATCGGACGAGAATCTCGGAAGATGTCTAACCACAGCTTCAGGCCAGTGAACCCGTCCCTCAACATTCATGAGAACTCGGTCAAGCCTTTTTTGAACCACAACCGAAGGAGAAAGCCTACGACTCCAAGTGAAGTTCGGACCCGAGAAACCCAAGTCCACCAAACTCAGCTTATTGCACAAAGAATTGAACGTAGGAGAATCACCATGCAACCCACCACTGCCTCCCTGCCGTTCATGATTATAGATAATACAATTGAAATCACCCCCCACAATCACCGGACCTTTCACCTGCATAATCTCGCGTTCAAGCCGCTTCCAGAACTCAACACGACGGCTGACCGAGGGAGGAGCATACACAACGAAAAGGTGCACAGTAGAGATCCGATCAATAAAGGAGGCATGGATGTAATCATCATTTTTAGACACAATACGCAAGTTGATAGAGCCAGATTTCCAAAAAAACCAAACACCACCAGCAAAACCTCTAGCCTCCACGATCTCGCTGCCATCAAACCCCAAACGACTAACTCTCTCACAAACAAGGTTAGCTCTGTCGCCCGAAATTCTTGTCTCGAAAAGGGCCAGGGCATCAACACTGTGAGTCTTGCACAAATATCTAATCGCGCGTCTAAAACCCGGTTTCCCTGCACCAAAGCAATTCCACATAAGAAAATTCATGGAAAAACTAAGGGAAAAAAGAGAGCAATCGGTAAGAATCAGCAGTTAGTCCCCGAAGGGATATCGCTGCCATCACCCATAGCCGTATCATCAGTCTCCTGGTGATCGCCAGTCTCCAACGCGAACAACGGGTTCATATTGATGACCGTCGCATTCGGTCCCGGATTCTCTCTTGGAAGGTTCCCATCATCTCCCGGATCATACTCATTCTGGTCACGGTTAGTCACGCCCGAAGAGAAAGGATTGTCACTCCCAATCATCACCGGGCCCTCCACCGGACGCCTTCTCTTCCCGCTGATCATCCTCGCAGCCTCCACGACGTCTTCTTTCTTCTCCTTCATTGCCGTAACAAGCCCCAAATCATCGCTATTTTTTGTCAAATTTGGCTCACGCCTTCGATTGGGCTTCCCATTCTTTTTCTGAGATTGGGCTTTTGGGCCCAAATCGTTTTCCTTGTATTCATCCGAGCCAAAAATTGGCTGATTCTGCACCTTATCTCTTTTAGTCCCCATCGACAAATCCTCGTTCGAAATTCCCTGCATAGAATCATGCAAATCAGTAATAATAGCAGCTTTTTTAACCATAGAAGAATTAAAAATAACAACTTCCTTATTTAAGGCAATCTCCTTCCCTTTCTTTCCTCCATTACCACCAATTTCGGGATTACTACCTCCCTCATCCACAACTTTCAAGGCTTCAAATCTATTACCCATCACAGCCACCGATCCACCAGAATCTTTGCCTTTCCCATTCTTACGCGTAACTTCCCTATTCTGTTGATTCTTGCCATTGTCAGCCCTATTCTCTCCGCCAATCTTGTTATTCGCCTTATTTGGATGGATTTTCCTTTCCGGGATCATCCATTCACCATAGAGACCTTTGCCGGTCCGCGCCGCCTCGTGCGCCGTCATCGTCGGTTGATTATCCACCGGAGCAGCACTTTGACCATTGTTGGACGACAGGACACCGGTCGATGCACTAGCACCGTTTCCCACGACTTTCGAAGGAGCCACATTATCACTAGTCTTCTTAGCAACCACAACCTCCGATCCTGATTGACTAGGCCGGAAAGGGCAATGGCTTTTTAGGTGACCATATCGGCCACAATCGAAGCAGATGGTCGGAAGACCTTCATACTCCACGAGCAATGTTTCCCCGTTCACGCAGATAGTCCCCTTTAACGGCTTCGCAAGGTCTATCTCTACACAAATCCGAGCAAACTTTCCCCTGTAAGTATACAAGGTTCTAGGATCCACACGAATCGGTTTACCAATGCCCCAAGCCATGTCCATAAGGATCGTCTCCTCATAGAGCGTGACCGGGAGATCGGAAATCCGAACCCACGTGGGGATAGTGAGGATCTGATCAGAGGTTCGAAACTTCGGGGTCCAGGACTTCACTATCAAGCATCGCCCGAAAACCGTCCAAGGACCGTAAGTAAGGGCTTTCATATAATCCTCCTCCCTTTCAAAGCGAACCAAGAACCATACAAGACGAAGATCGATGATTTGCATCCTGGAATCGGTTCTCCACATCTCTCGAATTTTTCTCTCCATCACTTGAAAAGCCACTGGATGCCCTAGGAGTTTGACCACGACCGAGTTCTTCCATACCTATATAAATCAATGATACTCCCTCTGCCCGGTTTTGTTCTTCCAATAGTACAAGATGCAAAATATTCAAGGCAAGCAAAAAACAAGTGGAATGTGAAAAAGTGGAAACAATCCTCTCACATAGATTTCAACCAATAGAAAACCAATATACAAAGCACACGGATCCCCCTCCATCCCCACCCCTACCTTTTCACTTTCTTCTTTAAGAAAGAGCAAAAGAAGAACACTTTACATTTACTTCTTCCTCTGCCAATAAAGCTTACAAAACCAGAACCAGAGAATAATCGGAAAAAAAAAACTTCAGCTTCATTAAAGTCCATCATTGCCTGTAATAATGGCTTCAACTTTCGATTTAAATGAGCTCCCAATTTCAAATGGTGATGCCATAAATGAACAAGGACAAAACACATTTGATCTTAACGAGTCAGCTGGAGACATGGAAGAAGATTCTCTTCTTCATCAACTCAATGAAGAAACACGGGAGCATCAACCATCTTCAAGGCAAAGCACAACAGAGACACAATAGCATCATCTGTCATACACTACACGGCTTAGCAGTGGCAGGAAATTGCAAATATTGATACAGCTTTTACACATGGCAAAAGGAGGAGTTCTTCCAAGCAATGCAGTATAACAGAATGCAAATCAGTTTAGTGTCTCAACAAGGACAATTTTCAGGCTATGGAACACATGCAAGCAACAACAACAACCAACAATGCAAGTGCCAAATGTGAGTACAAATTACCACAAATGTGGTAGAAAAAAACTTCAAATTCGAGCTAATGGCATGGGGGACAGGTCATGCATTAGGGATTTAGCAACCCAGCTGGATATTTCAAAGAGTGCTTGCCATCGATTGGTGCAAAGAAAAACAATCAAGCCACATACAAATCCACTCCATCCAGGACTCAAGCTTTCAAACATGAAAACAAGGTTAGAGTGGGTTTTGAGCCTATTGCAAGGAAGCACACCAGAGACTAAGAGAGAGTACTATTCAATGTTTGATTTTGTGCACATAGATGAAAAATGGTTTCATTTGAGCAAGAAGTCACAAAGAGTCTATCTAGCACAAAATGAGAGGGGAAAATACAAAGCTGCCAACTCAAGCAAGTTCATTCCCAAAGTCATGTTTACAGCTGCAGTAGCTAGGCCAAGGTTCAATTTAGAGGGACAATGCACATTCGAATGAAAAATAGATAATTTTCCATTTACATATCAAGAACCAGCAAAGAGGAAATCAAAAAACAGAGAGAAGGGGACAATTGTAACAAAGCTAGTTGAATCAGTTAAAAAAATGTCACAAGACGCATGCTGATTGATCAAATTATCCCAACCATCAAGGAAAAATGGCCACAAGGTCATCTTCATACAACAGATTAATGCAAAAGCACACATTACACAAGAAGATGCAGAATGGCAGCAAGTGTATAGGCAAGAAGGATTCACATTCATTTTATTCACACAACCTCCCAACAGTCCAGATTTAAACATATTAGATCTAGGATTTTTCAGGAGCATTCAGTCTCTCGTGCACAAGAAAATGCCCAAGGATATTGATCATATGCTAGAGGCAGTACACCAAGTATTCTATGAGCTAGATCCAACAACTTTAGCAAATGTATGGATGTCATTACAATATGTCATGAATGAGATTATCAAGGTCAAATGAAGCAATTACTATGATCTCCCTCATGTCAACAAGAATAGACTTAGAGCTCAGGGAAATCTACCAATTCAAGTCAAGGCACCAAGTTGGGCAGTTATACAAGCATGGGACATTATCAATGGGGTTGCACAAGATACAAAAACAGAGCAAGCAACAGTTGACACAACTGAACATGCTCAGGGGACTGAAGCTAGCCAGGGAGAAGAAGACACTCAAGAAGATGCAATTGAAGATAGTCAATTCATCTAGGGTAACAATCAAGTAGATAAACTTTTGTGTAAGCAATACACTTTTGACATGGTAATGAACAAGTAATCTCATATTTCCCCTTTTCCATCATAAAAACAACAATTTCTGAATTGTTTCTCAGCTTTAAAGAGATTTCATCATTGATTTACAGACAAAAGTAATCTCAGATGTCCCCATTCCATCATAGAAATAATTTAAATTCACATAACTCAAACATACAAAGGCCTCATTCAGGAAATGGTTGGTGGCCTATTGCATGTAAAGGCAAGTGAAAACTCAAAGTACAAATGCATCTCAGTTTTTTAACCATTTTCATCATTGATTACTTAAATGTAATCTCAGTTGTCCCCATTCAACAAGAAAAACAATTGTCATTCACATTACCCAAACACACAATGGCCTCATTCAGCAAAGCCTGGTTTTCTATTACATGCAAAAGTCAAGTGAAAATAAAAAAAATTGCTTCTCAAAGTTAAACATTTTATCATTGATTCAATGCCAAAAATGAATGCCCGGTTTATGCACACAAGCCACGAAAGTTTCAGACCAGAAAATGAACAAAACTAGCATAGTTTCAACACAAGCCATCAAACATGGTAACAATTCAAGCACACAAACACACAACACCAGGGTCAAGAACCAACCATCACCAACAAAAACAAATCAACATCATATGCACAAAACAGCATCAAAGCAACAAACATTTAAGGCAAGCCAAAAACAGAAAGAAGGGGAAGGATAAGAGGACTTATCTAGGCATCAAAATCATCAACTTCATCAACCTCATCAACATCATCAACCTCATTTTAGAGGGTATTTGCGCATCAACATCTTCAAAGTCACCATTAGATGGCATCACAACAGTCCCGGGGGACTCGGGAGGACACAACTGCTCAACACAATCATTATCAATGGGGTGGAGAGGGCTTTCAACAAACACATCAGAATGTCGGGGACTATAGGAGTGTGTTCCATTATAATCAGGGCCCCATTCACAATTCGGAGAATCAGAGCATGCATATGATTCCGAATGCTCAAAAGGCAGGGGACTATAATTGCCAAAAAACAAGGAATCAAAACTCATCTCGGTTGTGGACCTATACAAAACAAAAAACAGAGCATGCATATGTTAGAATCCAGAGAGATCAAGAGCTAAAAAACCTAGAGTGTGAGAGCAATCAAGAGCTAAAAACGCAGGGTTAAATACCTCAAACAAACGAGACAGAGAGAATGTTGGGGACAAGAGGGATTGAGTGAAATCAATAACTAAAAAAGCAATGTCCGAGAACCTGAAACAAAAAAATACCCAGAGATGTTGTTAGATGCGAGAATCTCAAACAAAAAAAGCAAGATCTCATGGAGATACTTCAATGTTGAATCGTGGAGAAAATGGCGAGAGAGGGAGGGAGAGCTGTGAGATATGGAGAGTTCGAGAGCGTGGTTTCCTAGGGTTGTGAGATTGAGAGCAAATGGAGAGCAAGCCGCACAACTAGGGTTTTTGCAAGGAAGAGCAATCATTTAAGGGTGCAATTCTGGATCAACCGAGAAGCCCAAAAATCAAATGGGTCAATCCAAATACCCGTACGGCCAAATGCAAGTAAATGGAGCTCCATTGACATATCCGGGGAAGAACAACCAAAATGGATCTCATGGGATACTTTTTGGATCAAACACAAAAAAACTGAACAAAAAATTGGGCTCTCTTATTTTTGGTTTTAATTTCACATAACCCCAATATTTGATCTCTATTTTTGTTTTTCAATTTCTATCTCAAGTTTTAATTTGGGGTTAAAATGTTTGTTTTAATTTCATCAAATTGAATGTCCAATTTTTTTCATAAATTAAAAATTGGGTGAAATTAAAAAGTTGGGGTTGAAAAATTGGTTTCAATTTCTATCTCAAATTTTCAATGTTGAAAAAAAAGTGGGTGGAATTAAAAATTGGTGAAGATATTGAAAATTGAAAGAGGAAGAAATAAGTGGGTAAAAATTGAAAATGATTAAGGGTAGTATTTTAAAATAGGTGTGATATAAATGGAAAGAGGGGGTAGTACGACAAACAAAAGGGACGTTCAAAACAAAAACAGGACAAACGAAAAGGGACGGAGAGAGTACCTAAGTAAGGAATCCATGCTTCAACATTTATTGCATAAAATCATCCCTTAAAAAGTTTATTGAGACTGATTTTTTAATATCAGAGATTAGGAGTGTATTTGCACATGTAGTTTAACAATTAGTTGAAGTAAATTGTATGGATAGTTAGTAAATTATATATTAAAAAAGTTGGAGTAAAAATAAGAGCTAATTTTTGTTTGCATGGACAAATAAAAAAACCAATTTCATCATATGAAATAAACCTCATAATACGAGTTTGTTTTTTAATCACTAAAAAAAGCTAGAAACTAGTTAAGTCACATTGCAAACACGCCTAGTTGATCCTAAAAAGTTTTCCCTAAATAGTTTATTGCCAATAGTTATTGATTGAATATCAAGTACTATCGTTTTTGCCAAATTTATAAGAAAGTTAATAAATTCCACACTATAACAATAATAAATATGCACAATTTATTCATAAATTCAATTTTATCCAATCTCTTATAAGTTATTGCTGACTAACAATCCTACTTTTAAGCCTTCATTTACAATACAGAATAGGCTCGTACAACTTCGACAATCGGCGCTCGACACAACGGGCACTTTCCGCCTCCACGGACTAGCTCATTTGCACACTTCAAGCACGTGCACATGTGTCCACATCTGCACCAAGCACACATTTGCACACTTCAAAAACTTGCAAATCTTGATTGGTTATCAAAAGTGTCCTTTTTATGATTACCATTTTTGCAAAACATGCTGTGTAGATGCTCCGAAAACATACAAATGCAAAAGCTTACCTATACAAAAGAGTATCAATGTGGCTGTCACAGCAAACACAACATGTTCCTTTTCTCACATGACCCCAATTTGATCCATCTTCTGATGTTCCAGCATTCACGCCTGGGCCGTGATTTAAAATGTTGAGTTATTGATCAATTTTTCTCTAATCTGAACAATTTTTCTCCAAGTGCTAATTATAATTTGCTTACCATTTAGCCCAGATGATCGGTTTAGAGCAGCAGAGACTTCCTGTCTAACAGAACGCTGCAACTCTAGTTGCATGTCCATACAGGCCTCCAACATTCTTTGCATGTGATTCATACCTTGCTGAATCCTAGCTACATCTGTTCTCAGATCATTAATCATCTCCCATTCCTAAACATAAACACAGGGGAAAAAAATCTTGTGACAATCATAGAGATGAAGAAAGTTGAGGCAAAGTATACACAGTATATATATGCTACCAATTTCATAATTTGGGCATCTCTTAAAAACAGGCATAAAAAAAGAGTACAAACTTCGAAAGTTAATAAAAAGCATAACCAACCTAATTGTTCATTAACAAATAATGATTTTATAAAGGACTAATATGTTTATTTGTCAGGTTCTACTTTTTTACAGATAGTGATATTATTTCATCTATAGTAATTATAAAGAAACTGAACAGTAGTTTTATGACCCTCAGAGATGCTCAGCTAACATGTTACACACTATCACCACTGAATTGAAGCAAGAATGATACTTAAAGTCTGAAGGAATGCTTGGGGCACTTGAATCAAAATGTTACCAGCAACACTTGGGTTCGTTTGGAACAAAGTCATTGTTAGTTATATGACATTATGACCTTAACAAGGATATATATAATTAATAAAGGCCTTCCATCAAACAGACCCTAAATCTAATAATTGAACGGCTTACAAGTTCAGAGCGATGCATGCCACGAGGCCAGTGAGTATGACGTATATCTTGGTGCCATATAGGCTGTGGTGGTGGAACAGGAGGAGATGGAAGAACAAGAGCGGGTCTAACAACTGTGTCAGCCTCAGTTTGCTCATCTTGATCCTGTGGTGACGGTGTAGGAACAGGCAAGTTTTCATCAATCTCCCACTCAATTGGAGAACGACCTTGCCTTTCCATATAAGACTGTATTAATTGGTCTAAGCTTTCACGGAATCCGCTACGAAGAAGAGTAGAGACACTTCTCCTACAGAAAGGAAATTTTAGTGGAACAAATGTCTACAACAACATATTATTTGACAAAGGTGCAAAGCATAAAGGGTCTTTCTAATGTTGGAAACCATATCCGAACTATTAGCCTATATATGAATTAAAAAACCTTGAAAATCAGTTTAAGCTAATAATCATTTAATGAGATGAAATGTTTTTACCTAATTTAGAATTATTAACATGTGTTCATGAACACGCATTACAAAAATCCAAGTATAAATACCTGCTAAGAAGTTCACGGAGTTCCATACTGTACATGTTAACATCATCAGAAGGATGATATCTACTGAGTCTTCTAATACTAAAAGCCCGTCTAGTTCTTGGAGGACCAGAAGGTCCTTGTTCACGTGAAACTTGACGAGCTTCTGGAAGAGAAGCTCTTCTTTCCATAGGTGTATTTCCTAGAGCTTCCTGGCGCAAATCAACTGTTGAATTCCCACGCCAAGTTTCACTTGCATTTTGTATAGGAGCAGATGGTTGCCTATTTCTCTCATCTTCAGTACTGTGTTCTGGGTCTCCTTGATTAGTTTCTTGCTCAATTACGCTGTGAACGTTTCCAGCATTACCTGATGGTTGAGGGCTGCCATTTTCCCAGTTTCTAGGTTGCGGTTGCTCAAAATTATGGCGTTGAGCATTCAAGGAATTGTGGTCTTCAGTTTGATCATGTCTCAAACTTTCCAAATTTTCAGTAGGATTAGTTGCTTGGCCACGAACAATATTCTCTGATCTGGAGTGAAGACCTTCCCTGAGATCATGAGAGGAGTTTGTATCATCATTAATAACACCTTCAGAAGGATTCACTAAATCATTGTTAAGATTTCAACAGTGGGTCTGTTTTATTTCAGTGTATAGGATGGTAAAAAAAAAAAACTAAGAGAACCACATGCATACAACAGAATATGCAGCATCTGCCGTGCAATATAAATCAAGCTTTTCATGAACAGAAATATCAGCTTCAGCATTAAAGCAAATGCCATCCACAATAAGGATTCAGTGAGAGCATTATAGCCTGTGTCATTAATGACAAAAAACAACAACACAAAACTCAGACTAGACTACATCAGACATCCAAAACAAATAAAAGGATTACCTCAAATTTCTTCATCACTATTATTAAATTAACCTCTCAATTACGCATGAATACAGAGAAGACTACATTAACTGACCTTGTGTCTGAAACTAAGGAGAACTTCTCCACTCTCCATCCCTTCTGACCCATGTTACAGTACACTTAGACTTGCCAACAAAATCTCAACGTAGCAGACTGGCAGTAATGCTTAAGTTTTTGTCGAATGTAACGCTAACTGTAGTTGATAATTATGGTTCAGGATATCATTTTTACACATGCTGGTAATCGTGTACAAGTATCAGATTCCCACTGAAAAGAAATTAAGAAAGTTGATAACTTGATTATCTTCTACTGTTTCTTACTTGTTACCTAGATTTGATCTCTTTAGACTCTTACTAAGATTCAAAGAATCCGTTGTAATAGAAGAGTCATCAACATACAATAATGCAACAAAATTGGCACCTTCCATTTTTACATATAAAATCTCCATTCAATAAGGGTTCGTTAACTTCACTTTACTGACATTTTTAGAACATTTTCATTCATTAAATTTTTGAAAAAAAAAGACATCTTTCAGACTTTCATACATTTTAACGGATAAAATGTCTTTATAAATAAAAATGTCTTTTCAATGACATCAACCAAACTTACCATAAACCATGTTATACACTCAAACATGGATTCAACATGTCCAACAATTTTTTACATGCTGTTGAAACTAGAAGTATTATGCTGAGTTACAGGAAAGCGTATATTTTCAACTTTATCAGAATAAGACCATCAGTTGCTATAGGGCTTTTCATCATAATAACTTCATTGTAAGCTACTCCCTCCGATCAGAATTAGCTGTCGTTTTGAACAATTGCACTAATATTAAGGAAACCTTTACTAACCTATTAAACCCACACGTTAATCTATAAACTAATTCTGCACTGTGCATTTAATGCACTTTGGAAACGATTATTATATGTGCCTGTATACTTCATCCAACATGTTGTATCCACGTGGAGAAAAAGAAGCACAATACCTGTGAAAAAATATTGGAAAATGGAGCAATAAATAGGAAAAAGTAAAAAGGCTCCTCAACGACACTTAATTTAGATCACATACAAGAGGCTAAAACGACAGATAATTCTGATCGGAGGGAGTATTATTTAAGCTTCTTTATAACTTTGTTTCTTCACATCCATTTTTGTTTCACATAAAGTAAATAGGGGGTTTAATACTTTAAACTCAGTAGCAGCTTCAAACAGAAGGCTTTATACAAAGAGGAATATTATGTTTAGCTTCCAATGGGACTAGAAGTATTCTGAATAAAAAAATGCAAGCAATGCACTATGCAGGAACCAACATAACAAAACGTCGATTGCATGCATAAACAAAAGGATTCATATACCTGATACCAGATACAGTATTCCTTTGTCTCAACTGAAGCAGTTCACTTGTTGCCATTGAAGGTGGTCTCTCTTCCTCAAGGGGTCTTTCACTCCGCAAAAATCTACCACGAAGTAATGACTGACTCATACAAAATGCAAAGTGTGTCAAAATCCCAAATTTTACTCCCCAAACGAAGCAGCAGAGAGCCAAAGAGAGGATTAGCAAGAAAACAGAAAGGGTGTAACCTCTGGAGCTTATGTATACGTGACCTTAGATCTTATATAGTTCATCTATGTCTACAAACATATCCAACAATAACTTTTCGCCTCCATTTTAAGGCCATAGAACTGGATTCTCACTTATATAATCTCCAGTATATCTATCTAAGGGACCAAACTACTATACAAAGGGGGGGAAAAGACAAATCATTAATATACAGAAGTAACAAGAGAAATAGAGGAGATGCTTTATCCTTCATCAACATGTTAAAAGAGAAAAACATAAGAAACCTGACCTGAATGCGATTACGATGAGCAAAATCTGAAACAGCACGATGTTCCAATAAACCCTGAAGCTCTCTCTGCCTTTCACCTTCAATTCTCATCAGCAAGTCTATAATAGCCTGTCTTCCACGCAGCCTCAGCATGTCCCTTCTTATATGTTCTGGTTGTGCATTCTCATGGTCACCAACCAAAGACTCACGTGTTTGGACTTGAGAATTCAATCTAGCTAGTAAATCTCCCCTTCTTCCGCGAATCCCCCTTTGTTCACTTGCCATCTGAACCCACTCTCTCACAAGTCTCACCCTTTCACGCTCTGGTTCACCCAACCATTCTGATCTAGTATTACTCTGATTAGTTATACTAGAATGTTCATTGATCTCTGTCTCCATCCATCCACGTGCAATTTGCCTCACTCTCTCCCTCTCAACTTCACCAGGATCAGGAGATGGTTCTCTGCTAGAATCATTCTCACTCTCACTTGCATCCTGAGAGCTTTCTTGATTTTCACGTTCTCTTCCACCAGACACAGTAACATTTGAGACATCAGTATTTGCATCTACACTCCTCTCTTGCCTCAGCCTTTCCCTAACTCTTTCTCTTGCTCTATTTAACAAATGCTCATCCTCCAATTCGCGCCACATCTGCAGGATAGCAGAAGCCCTTGTACTTGGCCTTTCAACATTTCCTTGCCTCCTTGAAGTAGGAGACTGAGATTCACTCAGAAAAGAAGAGTCAAGTGTAGAAACAGCATGTAACCCAGCAAGAGACATCAACTCAGACTCCCGGTTCCTCCTCTCAATGGTGGTAATCATCATCTCCTCAGCTTGACGGGCAGCCCATCTACCGAAAATTCTTGAATGCCTTCTTCTTGCAGCAGAGGACTCGGCTAAATCGTCTCCCTCAAGATCCGAGCGACGCCTTCTACGAACGAGCTGATCTGTCTCTTCTTCTTCATCCTCAGTATTGCGCGGGGAGCTGCATGATGCAAATGACATACAGCCATCCAAATGGCCACGCATTAGTTCCTCCAGACCAAGCTCGAACTGAGAACGAGCGTCTGCAGTATTTTCAGACTTTTGCTGCAGTTGCTGGAAATCTGTCATCTTCACCCAGAAAGGCCACTATCACCTTAAAGGCGCCTTCCACCACCTCACAGTCTCACACAACACAAAAAGAACAAATCTTCTTCCTTCACACAATCTCTACATATTGTAAGAAAGAAAAAAAATTACAATTAAGAAAAGCACTCATCTGCAATCAAATTTAATCAATTTACATAAAAAGGCCGTCTCGTGAAAAACAGCAGAAATCCAAACCAAATTACAATATATAATGACCTAAATTACGAAACAAACCATTACTGATCTTGTCACACAGAACCTGGAAAATCGTAGGGCTTCAGCATAAAAAATTCGTTTAAACAAACTATAAAATAAGCCTAAAATTAGGTAAGGGGACGAATTTTCATAATACAATTAAGTAATTAACTAGTAGGCACGCTAATCGGGATTAAATTTACAAATTACGGAAACAAAACGAAACTGAAAAGGAAAATTAAGATGATTGAACAAGGGAACGATACATACCCAGGAGAGGAAGCTTTTTTACTTTTCTGTTCTTCTTTCAATGAAAACAAGAGCAAAACCCTAGCTTTGGTGGCTTACATAAATGGGGGAACGCATCATTGCCCTAATCCTATAATCACATTTCGAAAGATGAAAAGGGCGGAAGAAAGAAATGGTCTCGTTAAAATTTATAAATAATGGATAGACGTTGAGAGAGGGGGGAGGACAACAAGAGGGAACAACTCAAAGAAGAGTGTAAGAGAGAAATTTCACCTTTCTTTTCTTTTTCTCTTTTTTATATAATTTATTTTTATTTTGTTTGGAGGAAACTAAAAATTGGGTCTTTTGAATTTAGCTCCGGATTTTTGCACACCCTTTTTTAGCTTATTGCACCACGGCACAATAAAATGTAATAATTTCACGGCACCTTGTGCCGTAACATTAAAAAGTATTAAAATATTTCATTTTAGGGTATTTTTTAAAAAAACTGCGTAATATCACGCGTTCTAGAACCGTGATATAACTGCAGGACAAAGCGTGGACTGATATACACAACTAGGCCAGAATTGGGCTGGCCAGATTGGGCCCAGCCCACACCAGATCTCACGGCACCAGGTGCAGTGATCTCACTTCACCAGGTGCAGTGATCTCACGGCACCAGGTGCAATGAGATCTGGTGTGGGCTGGGCCCAATCTGGCCAGCCCAATTCTGACCCAGTGTTATATTTCTTAGAGTTTAGGGTTTAGGGTCTAGGGTTTAGGGTCCAGGGTTTAGAGTTAGGGTTTAGGGTTTAGAATTTAGGATCGATCATTCTTATAAGAAATCATTATATTCCTTTATAATCGTTCATTCTTATAAGAAATCGTTATATTTCTTTAGAATCGTTCATTCTTATAAGCAAACATAATATTCACTTAGACTTCATTCTTATAAGAAATTGTTCTATTCATTTAGAATCATTCATTCTTATAAGAAAACGTAAAAAATGTTATATTCACTTAGAATCATTTATTCTTATGAGAAAAGCATTATATTTCTTAGGGTTTAGGGTCCAGGGTTTAGGGTTTAGGGTCGATCATTCTTATAGGAAATCATTATATTCCTTTATAATCATTCATTCTTATAAGAAATCGTTATATTTCTTTAGAATTGTTCATTCTTATAAGAAAACATAATATTCACTTAGAGTTCATTCTTATAAGAAATTGTTCTATTTATTTAGAATCGTTCATTCTTATAAGAAAACGTAGAAAATGTTAAAAATGCATTCTCAATTTTGGAGTAATTGCACTTTAGAATTGGTTTTGACAGTGATAAATCTGTTTTTCTTATAGAAATTAGAAGATAAAAATTGTAAAAATGCATTCTCAATTTTGGAGTAATTGCACTTTCTAGTCTGAATTTTAGTAATAGTATAAAAAAGGCCCAACTTTGAATTGGTGACTGTCAAGGACACAATTATACCAAGAAGACTATTCTATGACTTTTAAGTAATATATATGACAGGGCAATATGGTAGAGGTAGTTTATTATGCAATTCACTTAATAAGAGGATGATAATCGACATGAGATTACATAATATAGCTTTGGCAAAAATCTTGTCACCGAGAAACAACCACCCTAAAATTGCTTAGTTTTATAGTGAAATTTTAAGCATTTTAGGCTATGATGGGAACTAACCTTAAAATACTATCCAATTTTCACAAATAAAAATGAAAGTGAGGTAGTTTCTATAATTTACATGACTATTATGTCCCACTTTCTTTAAGCCTCCGTGAATGTGGAGGTCCCACTTTCGGCTTTTCCCACAAGCAAGTCCTCGCCGGATCTGGTTGCTCAATACCCTCATTTTACGGCACTTTGTGCCGTGATATAGAGTTTGGGCTGGCCCAAAAAAGTCCGAGCAAGGCGAGAATTTGGCGCCCTCATTTCACGGCATATGGTGCCGTTTTATCACGCTAACAGGACGCGTGATATCAATGGGCCCGTCCAGTTCAATTTGTCGCCCAGTCCAATTTCTTATAAGCTGATTAAATGTTACGCTAATTCACGTCGTTATGTTACGCATTTGTATGCCGTGATGTTTTAATGTTACGCAAAAATCTCATAAACATAATAAAAATACCTTATTTTATTATTTTTTAATCTTACATATTTATATAGCGTAAAATAATTACGGCACGACGTTGCGTGGTGCAAATAGCTCAAAAAAAGTGCGAAAAAAGGCGTAGCCTTTGAATTTTGTTCGTAAAGGTGCGAGGGCGACATGCGATCTCGGACAACAGGATTTTGAGTCTGTGAAGCGCCGGATCTCACCAAATAATGGACACGTCATCCGATTTTAAAGGTTCTAATATTTTTTTATTTAATAATTATCCTTCTAAAATCTTTTTTTTACAGCAATTCTAAAATCTCTCTTAAAAAGAGATTAATGTTCATCAGTATTCAATACTTATAACGTCACATCCTTGTACCAGAGTCAGACTGTCAGTAGATGAACCACCACATAAACTACTCTTCCAGAATTTGTTATACTGGTGAGATAACAGCTAGAAAAAAATGTTTGAAAAATCCTTTAAAATTGCACATTTCATTATCAATTTATTTATCATCCAATATTTTAGCAAGAAGATATTTATTAATGCTAGCGTAATATTGTAATAAATCGTTGGAATTGACAGATTAGCCAAATCCAATTGCGCGCATATTAACACAAATATTCTCATAAAATTTCGTTGAGATGAAATACAAGTCTTCGCGTGTGATTAAAATATTTTTTTGTATGGAAATATAGTAATATTTTGTATCGGAGTATATGTCTATCCATCTAGGTGCAAAACATCTCATATAATTTTCACAAAGACGGACTTGCCTATTTCACAAAACATCTCGGAGTATTTATGCGTTTGTTTGTAAGGATGTTTTTATTGCCCGCGTAGTAGGGCTGTAAATGAATCGAGCCGTTCGTGAGAAATTCGGTGTTCGGCTCGGTTAAATCTTGTTCGTGTTCGGTCGGTTTGTAAATGAACCGAGCTTGAGCACAATTTTAAGGCTCGAAAGATAAATGAGTTGAGCTTGAACACAAGATAATTCGGCTCGTTTGCTCATGAGCAAACTCGATAATATGCTCATGAGCAAGCTCGATTGTACACTCATAAAAAACTAGATGATATGTTCATGAATAAGCTATATATACTATATATTATATGAAATATATATTTTATGTTAAATTACATAGTTTTGATGGTGTTTCTCAAAGTACGTAGTATAAATTTTAGTTTCATTTGCTTGTATAATTGATCAAGCAAACGAGTTGTTCACGAATTTGTCTCGCGAAAAAACTAAACGAGAGGTTCGCGGGCAAGCTCGATTTCGATGAACATTTAAATGAACGAAACTGAAACAAGATTTTAAGCTCGCGTTCGAGCTCGAGCTCGTCTATTTTTAACCAAGCCGAGCATGAGCAACTCAAAGCTCGACTCGACTCGGTTCGATTACAGCCCTACCGCGTAGTCTCGTGTTTCTTTTTTCACCTTTCTCTCACATTCAAGTGGTTTGACGATTCTTCTTTCGAGTTCCGATTTCCTATTTCCTATTTCCGACTTCATGCTGGTCTCCATAGTCCTTACTTGTCAGAGGAGAAGAAATCTACAAGTTTGAATCAAAAGTCATGGTATTCCACCACACAGTTTTATCTAAACGCGAAGGCGGAGTTGAATTCGAGATTCGTCTTCTAGACCGACGGCGCAAGTTGGAACATGGGGATCGATAATGCCCAACTTGCCAAGAAGAAGATGAAATTGTTGCTTGCCAAGAGCCCTAGTGAAAATGTCAACGAGCTGTTGCAAAGTAGGAATATGATATGTGACAACCTTGCCTGCAAGAATCAAATCACGCATAAAATGACAATCGATCTCGATATGCTTAGTGCGTTCATGGAAAAATGGATCAACAGCAATATGTAAAGCGGTCTCACTGTCACAAGCAAGCCGAATAGGAGAAGGATGTGAGACACCAAGGGACCACAATAAGGACTTAGGCCATATAATCTCACAACAGGAAGATGTCATGGACCGACACTCAACCTCTGCAGAAGAACGAGAAACAGTGGGTTGTTTCTTTGTCTTTCCTGAAATAGGAAACTGACCAAGCATAAGAAAATATCCAGTGATAGAGCGACGGGTAATATGACAGGAAGTCCAATCAGAATAAAAAGAGCAGAAAGATGAAAAGAACTGCTATTAGAAAGATGCAAGCCCTGACCTGGATGTCCCTTTAAGTACTTAATAACCCGCAAAGTGGCCTGCCAATGCGCCTCTTTTGGAGACTACATGAACTGAGAAAGAGTGTATACAGCATAACACAACTCTGGTCGTGTGATGGTCAAATATATCAAACGATCAATCAAACGACGATAGCGATCAGGATGACCAAAATTTGGACTTGTGTCGACCGCAAGTTGATTGTGCGAGTCCACATGAAAGTCACACAACTTAAAGGCCAATAAACCAGATTCGGCAATAATCTCAAGCGCATACTTTCTCTGAGACAAGAATATACCAAAAGAATTATGAGCAATCTCCAAACCAAGGAAATATTTAAGTGGCCCTAAATCCTTCATGTGAAAACATGAACTCAAATAGCGCTTGAAAGTAGCAATAGCAAAAGGATGGTCACCAGCAATGATCAAGTCGTCCACATATACAAGGACATGTAATGTGATGCCATTTCGAGTAAAAGAGAACAGAGAATAATCGGCATAACTCTAATGAAACCCAAAAGCACGTAGAGTTGTAGCAAGTTTAGAAAAACAATTCCTAGGAGCCTAACGAAGCCCATATTATGATTTTTGAAGCTTGCAAACATGTCCTGCGGGAAGACCAATGTAACCAGGTGGAGGAGACATATAAACTTCTTCATTAAGATCACCATGCAAAAAGGCATTGTGAACATCCATCTGATGAAGTTCCCAACCACGAATGGCAGACATAGACAGAAAAACTCGTACAATACTCATTTTAGCATCAGGAGCAAAAGTCTCAGTAAAGTCAATACCTTCAACCTGTTTGTTACCAAGAACTACCAAATGAGCCTTATGTCTCTCAATAGCGCCATCAAAATGATAATTAATACGATACACCAATTTGCAACCAATTGCCTTTTTATCACTAGGCAAAGGCGCAGGAACCCTAAGTGCCATTATTAATCAGAGCATCAAGTTCACATTTCATTGCCTCTCGCCAAGTAGCATCCTGTACAACTTCAGAAAAACTAGTAGGCTCATGATTAGCAGTAATTGCTCCGAGAAAACTAGCATGACAATCTGAAAACTTATTACAGGAAACAAATGCAGCTATAGGATAGAGAGTACCTGAGGACAATGAAGATGATGTAGATGATGGGGAAGCAAGGGGGGTCAGATTTACAGATCGTATTCTGAACTAATTTCTGAGAAGCACACATGGTTGATTATTTCTGGAACTGCGTCTGACGGGCTCAGGAGGTGGTGTTACACTCCCCTTGTCGTCGGAGGAGGAAGAAGACGACGCATGAGAAAGGCCCGGAGTTAGAGGAACAACCGGTTGTGAAGATGGCACGACCGCCGAGCCATCTACAGTGTTAAACACCGACGGATGTGGTGGAGACGAAAGCTGTTCTGTCAGCTCAATAGACAAAGACTGAAATGGAAATCTGTCTTAAAAAAACACAACATCTATGGAGACAAAAGTACGACGTAACTCAAGATCATAAACCCGCCATCCTTTCTTGCCTATAGGATACCCCAAAAAGACACATTTCTAACTCCGAGGACTAAAATTGTCCTTATTCCGCGATATTTTAGAAGCAAAGCATAAGCAACCAAAAACCCGAATGTGCTTATAAGATGGTAAGGTTCCATGAAGAAGTTGAAATGGCGTTTTATTACCCAATAACGGAGTCGGGGTCCTGTTAATGAGGTAACATGATGTAAGAATGCACTCTCCCCAAAAATCAATAAGTAAGGACGAATGAAACCTAAGTTCTCAGCAACATTAAGGATATGCATGTGTTTTCGTTCAGCACGCCCATTTTGTTGGGGTGTATTAGTATACACAAGTTGTCTCAAAGTGAATACCTCATCAAAAAATTGTTGCAAGCAAACAAATTCAGTTCCATTATCCGAATAAAAGCACTGAATCTTTTTGTTAAACTGGGTGGCAATCATGGTACATAAATTTCTGTTCAAACGAGAAACCTCAGATTTTGCTACCATTAAATAGACCCAATTAGACCGAGAGAAGCCATCAACAATAGTAAAAAAATATGATGCACCACAAGAAGACGGAGTGCTATAAGGCCCCCACACATCACAGTGAACTAAATTAAATAAATCAACAACTTTATTGGAACTTAACGGAAACGTGCTTCGAATTTGCTTAGCTTTAAAACATACTTCATAAGGTTCAATATCAGAAGAACTGCTAACAGTAGGTCCCAACTGAGAGATAGTAGACAAAACAGAGGATGACAGATGTCCCATTCGTCTATGCATTAAAGACGACAAGCCTAAAGTAGAGCAAACCAGAGCAGCTGAGTAGAAAGTATGAAGCCAGTAGACCCCTCCCCGTTGCTCACCCACACCAATCACTGTCCTCGAATCTCTGTCATGTATCACACACATTGTGTCAATCAAAAGAACTAAGCAATTCAAGTCTAAAGTCAGCCGAGCAAATGAAATTAAATTGCACTCCAAAGAAGGGATATAAAGGATATGCTCAAGTTTTAAATTATCAGAGAACCATAAAGTCCCTTCTTCTGTAGCAGTAGCAATAGTATCAATTGGGAGCTTAATAGAAACTGGTAAAATTGAAACTAATGACCGAAGAAAATCACGTTTTCTAGTCATATGGAACGAGGCTCTGGTGTCCAAAATCGAAGAAAGAGACATATTAGAACTGTGATCGGAAGAACCTGAATTCAGTTGGTTGAACATCTGTATTATAGCCTGCCACTGACCTTGATTGACCGTAGGTCCAAAGGCGGCTCAATCCTGAGCGCTCGACATGAAACCAACAGCAACAACAACCCCAATCTGGCGTTGTGCAGCATTAGCAACTCCAGCATTAGCAAGTGTCTTGCCACTCCCTTTAGCATGTCCATCAACCGCATCGGGCAAGTTAGAAGATGCACCAACAATAGCAGATCTAGAGGAGGAGCGATCAGTTTTGTTTCCTCGTCCAAAACCCTCGGGAAATCCGATCAGTCGATAACATTGACCGATGTTGTGGGTGGGACGCTTGCAATGAGCACACTTTTTTTGATAGGGTTTCTTGACAACAAATAAATTTATAATTAAGATCCTGTTGTGTATAGCAGAGTCAGGTTCGTCCACATGAGAAAGTCAGTATCAAGTTTTGTTCTTACTTAGAGTGCAAGTAAGATAGAAAGTTGGGATTTTTATATCAAGGAAGGGAAATTCTAAGGTTTAGGGTATTCGCACAACAACAATTATGCATGCCAAACGTTAATGAGACATAAAGATCGTGCTTTTACCACATAAAAGTGCCAACTTTCGTCAACCTCTCCAAGTAAATCAACTAACTTTCATTCAATCAATAAATTTACTATCTATTCTCTTCAACTTCAACTATGATAGATCCACTTTCGCTTCAAAATCCTAATTAGACTATTCTGATTCAAGGTTATGCTTTTGCTTCAACTATGAATGAGAATTTCCTATCAACTTTCGATTCAAGGATTAAGAACAAAAGAGTAGATTCATGCAATAAAAACAATCAAAACGTGATCAAGAGCAAGCATGCACAACCATTCTTGGGTTTAACCCCAACCTTAGAGAAAAAGACTACTCACAATTCATCATAATTAAAAAGAACATCTAATATTAATAAAAAGAAAGCTTACAACTTTGAATCTAAACAAACTTGTCTTCCAAGTAACTCCACAAACTTGCCCTCTCTATCCCTCCTCACGCCCCTCTCTCTCTCTTCTCTTCTCAATTGTGTGTGTGTGTTCTAAAACAAGAGCTAGAGAAGGGTATTTATAAACAAACTAATCTACCTAAGAGCTATCTATAAGGAAATAAATCTTCTAATAAGATATATCCCTTAAAACTATCTAATAACATAAAAGGAAAGGGATAAAAGATCTTTAAAAACGCGCCGACTCAGACACGGAAGACCTCGGTACCGACCTGAGTGCCTCGGTACCGAGCCTTATCAGCACTACGAACAGCCGGGAGTAAAACTTCCGTAGCGGGTTCGGTACAACTCTGTTTAACTCGATTCTTTTTTCTTATGTCTTTGTAACGAGTTTCTCTACTTCTTTCCAAGCTCAAACTTGATCTTCAATGTCTTTATGAACTTCATTCCTTGAGCTTTTCCTTAAGTGTTTCTCCTCGATTTTTCTCTTTTCCTAAAAAATGCTCCAAACAGCTTCTAAAAACCTATAAAACACCACCAAAGGTTATGCAGATTCCATATCTTAAGAAAATACGAAAACCTACACAAACGACTCAAAACAAAACACAAAGCTAAAGAAAAAGACTCAAACACACAAAAACATGACTAAAAACACGACTAAAAAGGCGGACATCAAAATGCCCTATACTTAGACTTGCTTGTCCTCAAGCAATCAACAAGACATCAATCAAAACCATCAACACATATATCAAGTCAATGCCTTTATCAAAAAGCAACATCATAAGCACAAGTAGAAATAGATAGACAAGTGAACCTAACGTCATCACACATATATAAGCAACCTCAAGCAAAAGCAACTAAAAATCCAACCTCACAAGGGTAATGTGTTTCACTCAACTCTCAAGTGTTTGGGCTTATAATAACAACTCTAAACTCAATCCAATATACAAAAATCAACATATCCATTGTTACTTATATCACCAAACTCTCCACCAGAGATGTCAAAACACATAAAAGATTATCAAGAGAACTTAGGCTCAATGAAAAACTTCATAGAAGCTTCCATTCAGTCAGATTGTAATGGGGCTTGGTAATAACAATAAGGCGTGGGAATATTTTGGCCATGTGGTGCTAATAATATCCGGGAATAAAGACTCCTAAAAGCTCACACACATGCAAAACTCTCATAAAACAACATACCAAACTCACTTTTTCATCTTTAAGCACACTTATTTCTTTCAACCCCCTTTTATATCCCAACTAATCTTGCTTACAAACACTTAGGAAAATTGGCTCATGCACACTTTTACTTTACAACTCCTTACTTCGGATTTCTCATGATCTTTTTTTAGGGGGCTCGGTACCGATCCTACTAGGGTCGGTATCGACTCTGCATTTTCTTGTTTTTCCCCTTTACTTTCCACTTCTTTTGTAAGTGCATTTCAGAGAACCAAACTCCTTTTACAAGATAAACTGTAAGATCTTTACTTTTCCCAACCCAATATTACCCCACACTTGAACCAATACATCTCACTCAACAAAATCATCAACCAATACTAAATCATAATCCCCGGATAGGGTCAAGCTTCATTGGCTAGAGAATAATTTTGTGGAGTTAAAAATAAAAGGCTCAAGGCTCAACTTGGCTTCAAAAAGAGGATAATATAAAGGTGGATAAGGATTAATAAGGCTTATGAAAAGTAAGCTTTCTATCATATGATTTTCACAAGTAATGAACTAATATCTCATAAAGGCCTCAAGTAATAAAAAACCATATCAATGACTAGAGATAATATGCATAAGGGGAGTAAATCACACAAGAAAAGAAGAGGGATTTTTGATGTTCTCCCTATAAGGCCAAAAATAACTCACTAGGTAGCAATTTTTGTTGGATTCAAGTCACTTCTACCTAAGATCATATGTGCTCAATTTCATCACATGCTAAATATCCATATAAAAAACAATTTTTCAACATGATTCAGGCAAACCAATCCAAACATGCTATGGAATTACATGATCAAGCAAGTTAAAGCATATCATAGGACATCTAAGTGGAACATTATCAATCCATAAAACACAAACAAAGACAAAAACTAAAACTGAGACAAAACTGAGTTACCTTTTCCCCATACCCCATACTTAAACAAACAGTGTCCTCACTGTTTTAAAACATAATAATATAAAGAGAATAAGGAAAAGGAAACTCACAAAACAAAACTAAAGCTGCTTAAAACCGTTGATCACTTGAGGAGTTTGAATTTTCTCGGTTTCCTATAGAGGTCGGTACCGAACCTGTGAAGGTCGGTAACGAACCTGGTTGTGCTTGTACACCGATTCTTTTGTGTTGCACTTGTACCAAGTATGTTGCTTCTCTATTAAGCACTTCGTCTTCTTCTTGTAGTACCTGAGTCACTTTAGAAAAACTTCTATCCCTACTATACTACTCTAACCTAAAAAAACAAGTCAAAAGAAAACTAGCAAAAAGATCTAAGAAAGCAAAAACTAAAAGCGGGTTGCCTCCCGTAAGCGCTATTTTTAACGTCATTAGCCCGACGAACTTACCTCGGAGGATCAGCTTCCATCCAGCTATGTCGGGTTCAAGAAAAACCCCACACTTAGATGGAAAAGCATTAAAGCTTCTTTCCAAAATATTTGGTCCTCTATCATCCACAAGTATCCTTGGTAATCCTTGATCAAGCAAAAAAGGGCTCGGTACCGAGGTGTAGGGAGTTGTTACCGACCCAGCTGGACGTGTCAAATCTTCGGTAATGAGCCTAGATCCATCTCCAACTTCGTATTCCTTTAGATAAGGGTTGTTACCGACCCATGGGGGATCGGTAGGCTCCTCTTTAGGCGTGTCTCCATCGAATTTTACCATTTCTGTACTTAGGGAGGGGTCGGTACCGAACCATGGTGGGTCGGTAAGCTCCTTAGTACTACAACTAGCAACCTCGTTCACGACCGGATTGAAATGAAATTCGACCTTCTCTTCTCCTGTATCAAACGTGAGAAGTCCTTTCCTGACATCTACACATGCCCCTGTGGTGGCTAAGAATGGTCTTCCAAGAATGATTGGCACCACAGGGTCTTCTGGCATATCTAGAACAATGAAGTCGTTTGGGATAAAGAATTTTCCAACTTGGATAGGGACATCGTCAACGACTCCAGTTGCTTTTACAAAAGATCCATCCGCCATGTAGAGATCGATTCATATCAACAGGCTCCAGTGGTCCCATGTTAGCCTTGGTCTAAATAGATAATGGTAATAAACTAGCACTGGCACCTAGATCACACAGAGCTTTAAAACGGTGAGTCCCAATACCCATTGAAATTGCAAACTTACCTGGATCACCGAGTTTTTTAGGAAGCTTTATAGAGCGGACTTCACTTGACCACTCTGAGATAGATCTTTTCCTACTCAAAATCTCTTTCAAAAATTTAGTATAGGCAGACATTTCATTAAGGGCTTCAGTAAAAGGTATAAAAATATTTAACGCTTGCAATGAGCACACTTTTTCTTTGGAGGCTGTTGATTGAGTTTGTGCAGCAAACGCCATGGAATCCGGCTTGGTTTCTCGGCCAATAATAACATTATGGTGGCATTCTTCTTGAACAACAAGCGCATATGCGCTATAAAGAGAAGGAAGCAGATCTCGGGCCATGAGATTGGAACAAAGGGGAACTATAAACCGAGTCGTCCAAACCCATTAAAAACTAGTGTAGTTGCTCCTCTTCTCTATCTTTGGTGAGTTGAGAAGAGAGTTGACATGTGCAATTCCCGCAAGTACAGCCCCTAGGCGGCACGTACATCAATAACTTAACAACTCATCCCACAACTTCTTTAGATTTCCATAATATGCAACGACGTTTTTGCCTTCTTGCCTACAACACGCGATATTAGTCCGGAGTTGAAGAATTCTTGGACCATTGCCGACCGAGAAACTTTGCTTCAAGTCTTCCCATAATACGCGAACTGTATCACTATAGGTATTTGAGGACCGGAAAGTAGGATCAATGGATTGGACAATCCAGCCGATGAGCATGGAATTGGCACTCCACCAATCATCAATGTGAATCGAATCTTCTGAAGGAAAAAGAATTCGACCATGAATAAATCCCATCTTGCTCTTAGCCCGGAACGCGTTGCGCATAGCCGTAGACCATTCCTGATAGTTATCTCCCTTTAAAACAACCGAACAAATTGATAAGCCCGGATGATAAGAAGGGTGAAGATAGTATGGCGAGGTGACATCAGTCGCAGGGCGCTTGGAGGAGGAAGATACAAAAGGGGATGTAACATTCAACATCTCTTCATCTGAGGAGTCACCCATTGTTCAGATTGAACACAAGATGAATCAATTGATGGAACAGAAGATGAGAAAAAAAATTTGGACGTACAGCGAAAGAGAGTAAAATTAGGGCATGATCTCAACTTGCTCTGATACCATGAAACAATAACGATTGGGAAATTTCCTCTGATGTATTTTCCTCAGGGGGGTGAAAATATATATTGATTTACAAGTTAAAATATCTCTTAGAGATGTTATAAACTAATATACAAGATAATAACAATTAGGAAAGAGATTGTCCTATACAAAACTACTATCTATCTTTAATAAGGTAGAGTGTAATCCTCATGTTTGAAGTGATGACATTCAAACCTCTTTCGAGTAGGATTTCATTTGTTTTATTCTCCTTCATCGGTTGATTTTCCTAATCAAGAGGTGCAACCAAATGAATCAACGAAGAAGTGAGCATATTTCTGAATTCTGATTTCTCCCGTCCATAAATTTCACATCAATCTCGATTTCGTGACAGAAATTGTAATGATTTAGTTGTTTCCAGTTGTAGTTGTTGTTAAGCTATTTGCCGAATTGTATCGTTGTTTTTGTCGATTTTGATTTGTAATGTATCTATCTTCCTTTAGGTTGATTTAGGCATTTATGGAGTTTTCTATTTAATTGTAGATACTTATGCTCATAGCCATATCCGGAAGAACACAACAAGTTTCTTGATTCTCACAACATCAAGTTGTATCAATTTGGGATTGAAGGGAAGAAAGTAATTTAACTTTCTTGATAAATCTTTTCTATTTGCTTTCTTCATTCCTTTTGAATGCCATTGTCAATATACATTCCTTCTATGTTATTAGTCAGCTTAGCGCTCTTGGTTGTATAACAAAGTGGTAGTGGTAGTGATCCTTGTAGTTGTTCCAAATTTCCAATTGGCATCCTAAGGCTACATGCTTTCTTCTTTTTTTCATCTAGGCTTGATTCATAAGTTTATTAAAATGAATAATAACATATCTCACATCTGAAATCTAAAGAAATCAAGCCTATCATATATACCCTTGGTTACTTATCCTATTGTCAATTGATTTTAGAATGGATCCCCATATCCTTATGTGCTAGGCCCATCCGCGCATATGCGCCCGTACCGACATGTCCCGAGTTTATCTACCTACCAGGCCCACAAACTTTATCATGGTATCAGAGCGGTTCAGTCTTGGACCTCATTATTCTACTAGGGATCCACAGTTTATCTACCCACCGGGCCCACAGACTTTATCATGATATCAGAGCGGTTCGGTCATGGACCCCATTATTCTACTAGAGCTTAGCGAGTTGCTACTCGTCGTTATCTACCTTTACTAACTATCGATGTCCAAGTGTCAAATCCCACATCTGAAATCCAAAGTTACTAACTATCGATGTCCAAATGTCAAATCCCACATCTGAAATCCAAAGAGATTAAGCCTAGTATATATACCCTTGGGGGGAGAATAATAACATATCTCACATCTGAAATCCAAAGAGATCAAGTCTAGCACATATAACCCATTGACTTATGTGCTAGGCTCAGCCGCGCATATGTGCCCGTACGACACGGCATTGCTAAATAGTACAATCCATGATTGAGATATCAAGGACGGCTTTGGTTGCAGATGAGGTATTTTTTCATGACCAGGAAGCGCTTGTGGCATTCCTCATGTCATTGTCAATGGAGCCATAACATGAAGCCTTTTTTCAATGGCAAAAGTAATAATGGAGCTAGGTAGCAACTCATTGCCTATTGCTACAAGCTTATATTAGGAAATTATGTGTTTATGTTTTTAGTATTATCTTGTATAGAAAGTTATTCCGGTCTCGCATGAAGAGTTGAGCGCACACATGCGTGGACGGGCTTAGCACACAAGTCCATGGTGTTCCATCATAAAACCAATTGGTAATAGAAGGAGTAATCCAAGGGTATATATGTTAGGCAGTTTCTCTTTATGTTTCAGATGTGGTATATATATTATATTCTCAACACGCCCCCTCAAGTGTCAACTAGGTCACCAAGTTGAAAGATCTGTGGTCCATTCCCGACTGAAAACCTCTGTTTTAAGTCCTCCCAGAGATCACGAACAGTGTCGCAGTAAGTAATGGAAGAGAGCAAATTTGGATCAATGGATTGGATGATCCACCCAATAAGCATCGAATTGACGCTATACCAATCATCGTCGATGATTGTATTATCGGCGAGTCAAGGAACTCGACCATCCAAATAACCCATCTTGACCACTCTTGATAATTCTCGCCTTTTAAGACCACGAGGCAAATCGAAAGGCTTGGATGATCCGAAGGATGAAGATAGTAATCAGAAACAAGGCCAAGAATCGGCGTTTTTGGAAGTTGTTGTTGTTGCTAGCTGTTGTAGCACATCACCAGAAGTTGGATTTAACGTCTCAGTGTCTGAGTCAGAGGAAGCCATTGCCTTGTTGGACAGAGGCGCAAAGACTGATCAGAGACAAAGGAAAATGTGATTTTTGGTGTGTAGAGAAGAAGAACAATGAATTGATGCAGCGAAAGAAGAATTAGGACACGGAAAGAGCTCCGATACCATGTTACGAATAAGAATTTGGAATGACATATGTGTGTATTATCCTCATGGGATTCAAGAATATATATAGTTACAAGGCTAATCTCTATGATATTATCTTCTAGAGATTTATATCCTTAAGTAGATACAAAGTGGAGCATGGGGATCATAAATGCCCAACTTGGACCGAAGAAGCAGAAATTGAGACTTGCCCAGTGCCTTAGTGAATATATCAGTGGGCTGTTGAGTAGTAGGAATAAAGAGTCGTGGCAATCATACCATCAACAACCAAATCACGAACAAAATGACAATCCACCTCTATATGTTTAGTCCTTTCGTGAAAGACTAGATTAGAGGCAGTATGTAACACAACCCGACTATCACATGACAAGCGCACAAGGAACTTATGAGAAATACCAAGAGATCGTAATAGGGATTTAAGCCACAAAATTTCTCCACAAGCAGAGGCCATGGAGCGGTATTCCGCTTCGCCAAAGGAGCGAACGGTGACCTACTTCTTTGTTTTCTAAGAGACTAGCGACTCACCCAAAGTCATGAAATAACCCGTAAGAGACATTCGTGTCAACGGGCAAGCTGCCCAATCAGAGTCACAGAAAGCGAACAAATGAAGATCACTTGAACGAGAAAGGAACAAGCCAAGGCCCGACTGACCCTTTAAATAGCGGACTACACAAAGAGCAGAGTGACAATGTATCTCTTTGGATTTCTGCATGAATTGAGATAGGACATGAATGGAGTATGATAGCTCCGACCGAGTAATTCTTAAATAAATAAATCAGTCGATGAGTCGTTGATAGCTCTCAGGATTGCAAAAATCCGGATTGTCAACCGTTGCTAAACTGTGCTGCGAATCCATAGGAAAATTTCATGGTCTAGCTCCAAGTAAACCGGTCTCGTCAATAATCTCTAAGGCATATTTGCGTTGAGAAACATAAAGCTATAATTTCTTAATATAAGCTTCTACCAGCTTATTCATGAATGCTTTATAATATCCCTAGTTTGCAACTACCCGTATTACAGCTAATGACTTCAAATTTTTCCTATTTAAAGTCACTCAAGGCTTAGAGGTACCACACATTTATAATAAATCGGAAATTCAAAGATATTGTATTACATTAAAAATATTCAAGGTTCGAGATACGTTGAATTAGTATTATTGCAATTAACTTCATTGTTTGATTAAAAATTTAGTACGAAATTTAATAAAGCAGCGGAATAAACACAAATACAATATATCATTCTTAAAACAACTAGTGTGATCCAAAATATGAAAATACTTTTAAAAAAAGTTAGAGAAAACTCCCAAAAGGAAAAGAGCTCCAGCGAATGGATTAGTTTTTTTTCAATCGGATAATGGATTAGTTATACACTTGTACATAATTGTACTTCCAACTTTTTAATTAAGTGTGTGTCCATAAGCATTTGGAAAACAACTTAGGATAAGAGCAAAGGTTCTAATTATTAGTTTCAAAGTTAGGTTTGGTGTCATTCAATAAAACCCATCCTTATTTCCATTCCTTTCTCATGCTCACTATCTTGGATATTCAAAGGCAAAGCCGTCGCTTTGAGAGCAATACACCAAATAATATCAACACCAAATTAATTCAAGTTATGCTTTAAGATTATGGGAAAAAAATTACATAAATAAAGAGCCAAATGAAACTTTATTGGGTTGCTCGAATACATCGTATGTGTGTGTTTTTTGTAAGAAGTATAATAGATTAAATAATAAGCTGTTAAAATTTTCAGCTCATTTGGTAAAGTTTTTTACATATCCTTAATTATAGTAGAAAACATAATAAACTGTTTTAAATAATCTCAAACGTGCATTTTTTATGGACTTCTGTGTGATTTGTTTCAGTTTTAATCCTTTTTTGGATAAGGCCGAATCAATATCACTAATAGTTGCAACTTGCAACAAAACTTTGAAGACTAGTCTGATAAGTGATAACACAGCAAAACAAGGAAACCCAAAACATATATAAACTTCAACATTTCAAGAAAGTCGTGTTCTTGCGTATACTTCACCATTTTCGGCCGCTGAAAGTCGTTCGGAGGTGGGAGGAGCTAGGGTTTCAAAACCAGGAAACTGTTTCAGTTGTAATCCTTAATCTAGCTTCAAATGGACTACTATTAGTTTAGAAAATTTTGCTTTTAAAATTGTTTATAACCTTTTTTTTAATATATAATTTATTGTGAACCTATATTATATATATATATATTCCTTCTTCTTTTTTTCTGAAAGTTGATTCATATCTTTTCCTGTATTTTATTTTGGTCTTTAACAATTTAAAGGTTAGGACGTACGTATAAATGATATTTACCTAGCTATAATGTTGGTGTTTCAAAATGTGGTTAATTTATCAAGCCTTACTAGTTTAGTTTTTTTTTTTTTTGGTCGGATTAGAACCTTACTAGTTTAGTTACTAGTTGGTATATGATTGATGAGATGAGATTTTTAATTAATATCATGTCAAAATCTACTCATTATTACTAACATTTTAACATATAAAACTAATATGTATATTTATGTTATTAGTTTAATTATATTATTGATCTTAACTTTTAACTAATTTTTAATAATTAATTCTTTTTTTATTTAACCAGTAAAAAAATTGTTTTATCCAATTTAGTTATATTAATCGAACATTAATTTGTACATAAGCGGTATGAGTTATTTTTTAAAAATAATTGGAAATAAAAAACACTTGTGACATATAAATAATATTGTCACATAAGTTGTATTAATAATATTTATCGATTAATTGAATTATATGAATTGATTATTAATAATCCTTTTAAAATTTAAATAATATTTTAAATATGAAGATCACTATGTAACACCACCTAGATCATCATCCTACTAAATTGGTCAAAAATTAAATGCAAAGATCACCAAAAAAAACTACACTAATTAAGTGACATTTAAAATAAGTAAATTACATTAGATGCATGCACCATGTATAACGTCTAATGCATAAGTGCATAACGGCCATTTTATAGAGAATTTATACCCTAAACAACTAAAACGTCAATTATCAATTAATACTATGTACATTCGACCAAAAAAAAATTAATACTATGTACAATGTACAATGCACTCAATTCATTCTATTAATTAGTATAAATAGTACTATAATCACTCACCCACAACTCAATTTTCAAGGCCAAAAAAATCATACTCAAGCTTCATGTCTTCTCTATCAATTTTCAAGGCATGTGATGATTATGCTTCCACCTCGATTATATTTTTTACATTAAAAAATGCATTTAATTCAATTAAATTTCGTAAATAAGTAAATGTGTTACTTAGCTAGGGCCTTCGAGATTGAGAGAGAGCAAGAGAACTAAGTATAAAGCTACTTATGTATTCATGTCATCTTAATTCTTCAAGCTTTGACGATGATATAGTAGTTAATTATATGCAAATCTAATGGTATGTATTGTAAAACCTATATATGTCAATGATGTTCTAAAAATGTCCTCTAAATAAAATAGTAGATCAATATGTTTATAATTGGATTGTGTTTATAGGCTTGTTAAGTTAAAACTAAAATTACAAACACTCTTTTGATATAGTATACTATATAATATGCTTAATAATAATGATCATAAACAGTAAAGTCCAAAAGAGGTTAAATTACCATCCCATGAGTTATTAGATCATTAATTAATTGATACACTCAAAATTGTAACGTAAAACCATTCATACTATTTCATTATTATAACACATGAATTTCTTTTATAAAATAACGGTAAATTAATTAAAATTATACAATTAGTTTGCTATCATGATACGATTGATTCTCACTTTGACCAAAAATTGACATCATAAATTGAAAGATTTTGGTTCAATCGTCGATCAATACCTAAGTCAAAATATTATGCCAAATATTCTCAAAGTAATTATCAATTTACCATCATAACAATATTAACTTTGCCATATGTTATATCAAAATAAAACTTCTTCCTATAAGTTATTAGAACATAAGGTAGTGGATCAATCATCAATCATATCTAAAAAAAATTTGATTAAAAAAGAACACGCATAAGATATTACAAACTCAATCATACAAAATTACTCAAAAAATTTGAAACGAGCACTTCTCCTATACTAAAAAAAATGATCAAATATATTTGAGTAAGAGGGTAAAAATAAATAAATAAAATTTTATACAAGAAACGAAAGCCTATAAATTGAAAAATATTTAAAAACAGTTCAAATGTGAATGCAACTAATTTTTACACAAATTATAATAGATAAATAAATATTATAAATTATGTTTGAAATTGGATAATTACACTTCTTCTCATTCCCTAATAAAAAAACAAATGTCTAGATTCATGCCTAGGGATGGCAATAAATAATTTACAAAATTTTATTTTTTATTAATAATTAGTAATTTAGACCTTGTCTTTGTAATTATGCACATATAAACCATATTAAAACCATATGTTAAGAAGTCGATACAAAATTTATATGATATATAATAAAATAAATCACTTTTTCAACCATAATATATAAATAAATTGTTTATTATATAATGTCCCGTGCGTATGCACGGGCTTGTCCACCTAGTGTCTAATATATATTTACGGTTAGATCAAGGATCAAGTGAAAATATTAGACAATTCTAAATCCAATTTCTTCTAGATAGTTTGATCATTTCGGAGATTTAAATGAGCGACAATTAATAATCCCAACTAAGATTTTTCAATAAGGCTCTTAATCAATGCACCACGCTCATCCTATTATAGTATATAATGTTGTGCGCTCTGACCTCTCTGTAGATTTTCTAGAGAGATAAAGAGACCGTTGAGAAGGGTTCTGTCATGAGGCGCTCGTCGTGTGACTAGTCTTGCTGACGACGACCGATGAGGCTTTATCTTTTCCGGTTAGTTCTGACGGCGGTCGAGGAAGTTTTATCTTTTACAGTCGTGACTTCAATGGAAATAATATATTAATTAAGAGAGATAAAATCCCTATCTTGAAATACAAAGAGATATTAGACTATGTTGATTCATGGCGATCAATTTCGTAAGGCCGAGGAGGCCGAGTTTAACCTTGAAATGTCCAATCTCAACTCTTGCTTAGAAACCTTGATTGCATTGTGAGATTCTCTTCACTTGTGAGGAGTGAGTTTGTTTATTATTTTGAGATTATTGATAGTTTGATTTCGAGTTTTCGTTTAGGAAATCCAAATGTTTTTCCTTTTGCGTCGTTATGCCCTCCCCGATCCCTCTTTTTGTGGGTCGGGTGTTGGTTGTTGTCGTCGTTGTTCTGGACTGACCCTTTTCCTGCCCTAATTTTAGTTTTAGGATTGGATGTTTTATGGTAAGTGACTGACGTGGTCGCTTGGACGTTTTGTGTCTGCTGAAGATTGTTTATTCAGGTGGAGGCAACATCAGTAGTCTTTTCATCTACCCTGACTATCCACTTTGACCCGAATGTTGAAGAAGTTGATTTTCTTCATCCTTTACTCCTCCCACTACCCTTATAGTTCTAGTTCCTGTTTTGTTGGATGTACTTTCGTTACATGTAGTTCTTGTTTGTTTTCAATTATGTTGTTGCTGTTTTCGGCTGCCGTTTCTACGACTCTCGATGGTACTGGGCATGCCAGTACATCGAATCATTTCCTACTAAAAAATAGTATATATATAGTATTAAGTAAATCTTATAAACATGTAATCTACGTGGATTAAATCATGGAGGTTGAATGTTTATAACGAGGACATTACCCAGCCACGGACAAGGGCAATTCGTCGTTAAGTGCATTAAGAGCTCGATTAAAAATATAATGACTTCGATCCTAAACAACAAGTCAACAAATACATCTACTCGGCCAGGTGGATCCCAATATAAGCGTGATCTGGGTGATCGAAGATATACGAACCCTTAATCCGATTGGAAGTTGGGAGAGTGTTTCTAGCGTGCCCAAAAACAAAAAGAAGAACAAAGATTAAAACACAAGACTGAAAATTGAGAGGGGTAACAATTAGGAGTAAAAAATAAAAATAAAAAAATATGTAAGAAACTCAGTGCATTTCCTGTGGATCTTGCCTACTACCGCTCTGTCACTTCGATCTCGAACAAATTGGCATTAAAATTTATACATCATTTCCTTGTGCACACATGAGACATCCATTGTCATACACACACTTGTATTGGATTCTCAATACATTGCATGATATGAGTATTATTTGATCCCAATGATATGGGAACAAGGTTTCAACGTACTTTGTGTTGACTGTGTTTGCGTCGTCGCCGTCTTCTTCTTCTTAGTTTGTTCATGTACAAAATAGGCAAATGTACATTCGAGCACTTTAGCTAATTAAGGATACAAAGAAATTACATATATCCAATTTACTAAATGATTTATTCTTCGGGAATTTAGTCAAGCGATTAAGTGTCTAAAAATAGTACTTAGAGATTTCTGGTTCGACTCTCGTGTACAATATCGACCCTTAAAAAATACTACTCCCTCTGTCCCAGATTGTTTGTCCATAAAGTACATATGGCACAGTTATTAAGAGAAGGAAAAAGGTGGCAGAGAAGAAAGAGAAAGGAGATGTGAAAAGTAAAGCCAAAAAAGGGGAATCCATGTGAATTACTTTCAACCAATAGAAATGCAACATTTTTTCAAGGGGACCAATAGAAATACAACATTCAATTCACATGGATCTGCTCTTTAAAGCCAATTTATGGCTTTATAAACGCCACACCAACCCACAAAAGCTTACAACAACAAAGAGAACATTCTCTTACAAAACCAGCCACATTCTCTTAAAGGAATAAATACAGATCTCATTTTGTTCAAGGAAAAAGAAAGTCAAAGCAGAATTTATTTTTGCATCATTGCTTCGGTTTGATGGCCTCAGTTGACCTAAATGAAGATCCACCTCCAACTATTGAAGTCCCACCAATACAGTCTCAATACAGGTTCGATCTAAACGAGCCAGCAGAGGCAATGGAGGAAGATGGGGGACTACACACACCGGAGGCGACACAACAGCAGCCAGCACCACATTCACCTCACCGGCCATCAAAGGCAAAGCTCAGCAGCGACAAAAGGTTCCAAATTCTAATGAGACTGCATAAAATTCCAACAAAAAGGGGACATCTTATGAGGGGAGCAATGAAAGGAGTTACAACAGAATTTAATGTCTCAACAAGAACAACATCAAGAATATGGAACATGACCAAACAACAAGCTCAAGCAAGTCAAAGGCCTAATGTCAGCACAAAATATCACAATGGAGGCAGAAAGAGAATTGAGGTAGATATTTCAAAAATCACAGCAGTTAAAATGGGAGACAGAACCTGCATAAGGGACTTGGCAGCCAAGCTAGAAATGTCAAAGAGCAGCACACACAGATTACTCAAAAGGGGACTCATACGACCACATACAAATGCCCTCAAACCAGGGCCACCAGGCCTCAAGGATGCAAACAAGATTACGAGGTTAGAATGGATTATAAGCCTTTTAAATGGAGCCACACCAGAAACAAAGACAAACTATTATCCCATGTTTGACTTTGTCCACATAGATGAGAAATGGTTCAATTTAAGCAAAAAAACTCAGCGTGTATATCTTGCACAAAATGAGAGAGGAAAATACAGAGCATCTAGTTCAAGCAAGTTCATTCCCGATGTCATGTTCAGAGTTGCAGTTGCTAGACCTAGGTTTGATGCAAGTGGACAATGCACATTTGATGGCAAGATAGGTGTTTTCCCATTTACATACAAGGAGGCAGGAAAGAAGAACTCAAAAAATAGAGTCAAGGGGACTATGGTAACCAAGCTGGTTGAATCTATCAACAAAAAGGTCACAAGGACCATGTTGATAGAAAAAATTGTACCAGCAGCCACAAGATGATGCAGCTCACAAGGTTATTTTCATACAACAAGACAATGCAAAGCCACACATAACTCAACAAGATGCAGAATGACAAAAGGTATACAAGCAAGATGGATTCACTTTCATTTTAGTTCAACAGCTAGCCTCCTAACAGTCCTGATTTAAATATATTAGACCTAGGGTTTTTTAGGAGCATTCAATCTTTGATGCACAAAAAAATGCCTAAGGATATTGATGCAATGTTAGATGTTGTATTTGAAGCATTCAATGAGCTAGACCCTAAGACTCTAAGTAATGTTTGGATGTCTCTTCAATATGTAATGAATGAAGTTCTAAAAGTCAAATGTGGGAATGATTATGAAATACCACATGTAAACAAGAAGAGACTAGAAGCTCAAGGAATCTGCCAACAGAAGTGCAAGCACCAATGTGGGTTGTGCAAGAAGCATGGGATGTCATTCATGCAACCAGAAATGGAGTGCAAACAGAACAAGTATTTGAAGACAACACTCAAGCAAATGAAAGCAATGAAGAGCATCAAAGTCAAGAAGATCCATTTGAAGAAAATGACATCATGTAGGGAAACTATGGGCTTGGTTTTGGTAATTTTTTGTGTAAGTAAATGAACAATGTGTAATTAGACTCCATGTATGGAAATGTAACTATTTTGGGACCTTAATGATGAAGAAGAAAATCAAGTTTTAATCTCAGAAGTCATGACCATGTTCACTCACAATACTCAAGATAACTAGTGGCATGCCAAAGCCATGACCATGGCTGGCTTCAGCGGCGGATTTAGGGGTGGGCAACTGCCCCCCCCCCCCCCCCCCCGTTCGCCGGAAAATTTTTAAGTATTAGGGTATATGCCTCGAGGGGGGGAGATGCCTGGGGGCAGGTTGCCCTGAGGGGAGGAGAGGGCCGAGACTCCGAGGGGCGGAGAGGCTGATTGGAAAGTGGAAATATCGGGCCGCCACCATTGATGAGGCATGAAGCTCAGATCTGGAATTTTATTGTCTTGAGATCTTGAGGAAGATGATAGAAAAAACGCGTCGTTTTATTAAATGAATCAGCCCCAATTTTTTTTTTCTTTTTTTTTGTTTAAATGAAAGTGAAACGATGAGTTTCAAATTTTCTGATTTTAAAAAAATAATAATAAAAAACTGAGGTAAAAAAAAATGGACTGTCCAGTGCCTGCTCATTCAGAAAACAAATTGAGACTGTCTGTCTTCGCCTCTTCATTCCAATACTGAAACGAGCAGCGGCCTCGCGCAGTCGCGCCCTCCAGGCTCCAGCCGAAAACCACCGCACCATGCGGTCCACGCCGTGTCGCCGTCAAGCAGCAGCCTCGCGCCCTCGGCCCTCCAGCGGTTCAGCCTGAGCCCGACTGGCTGACGAACGAAACCCTAATTTTTCAGATTTGGGAATTGGTCAATTGGGGCAAAATCTCGACTCGATTCTCGGCATTGGTCAATTTCCGATTGGAGATTTGGACTTTGAAGGTTAGATTTTATTAATTAGTTAACAGTTTAGTAAATTAGTAATTGTTGAAGACTTGAGGTGCGTGAGAATTGAAATATTGAAGATATTGTTGGATACTTGATTTTTAATTGTCGATTGAGTCATTGAGAAATTAATAGGCTATTGAACTTAATTATTGATTCATTGTTGTTTGATGTAGATAAGTGGATTAATTAGAATTTATAAGTTCTTGTTAAATATTTGTTGTCGGTTTGTTATTTGATTTATTTTTGTTAAAAATTTAAAATTGATAGGTTAATTTGTTGATTTGTTGGATATTAAATGGAGAAATATTTTTCAAAAAGACCAAGAGTTTCAATTGATTCGCAAAGTGAGCAACCACCGCATTTTTTTTTACCCTTAAGTTCGCCCCCCCATTGTCGTGATCCTAGATCCGCCACTGGCTGGCTTCCACTCAAATGTCAATGGTAGTGAACCATTGCAGAATAAGCATCTCAGTTTTAAAAGGCATCATCATTGATTCAATAAAAAAAGGAAAAACAACCTCAGAAGTCCCAACAACATTGACACAAGTTCAATCACAAAAGCCATGACACTTAGTGGCATGCCAAAGCCATGAACATGGCTGGCTTCCACTACAATGTCAAAGGTAGTGAGCCATAAAAGAACAAGCATCTCATTCATTTAGGTATCATAATTGGTTAAAGGAAAAAAATGGGAACAAACACACACAAATACAGAACATGCTCATACACAAACAATCTCAGTTTTAGGAACACCGAACACACAAACACATACAAATAACATGCGTACACACCACAGAATTTGGGACAGAGGGAGTAGAATTCACATGAAGCAGGGGATAAAGAAAGCAACAATCAAGGAAATTGCAACAATAACAACAACATTCAAAAGAAACTAGATAGATCAAGGGACTTAGCTAATGATCCTCTTGGGAATCAGGGGCAAATTCACCATCAAACTCATCAAAACCATAGCTCTCTTCATTATCTTCATTATCAGGGACCTCTTCAAATACAGGGGACTCATTTGGGTCGTCCACCTCATCATCTGTCTCGACCTCATTTTTTTGGGACTATAGAAGTGGAGTCCTTTGCAATTAGGCCCTCACTCACAGTTGGGTGCATCAGAGCATGCAGGTTCTGATGAAATGGATGATCGGGGACTTTCATCACCACCAAAGAACGAATCAAGACTCATCCTTAGGGGACTACCTATCTGCAAGAACCATAAATAAAAAAGGAGACAGAGTGAGGAAAACATGAGCAGAAGCATGTTGAAACTGAGATTCATAATGGATCAACACGCACCAAGAAAAAAAACTCACCAGAAAGGGGGTAGAAGATGGATCGATCCAAGTAGCCACCAAGCATGCACAAAACAGAGGGAATAGACGAAGGAACATGCGAATACAAACCAAGCAAAGGTGCAAACACATACAAACAACATGCGTACACACCACAAAATTTGGGACAGAGGGAGTAGAATTCACATGAAGCAGGGGATAAAGAAAGCAACAATCAAGGAAACTGCAACAATAACAACAACATTCAAAAGAAACTAGATAGATCAAGGGACTTAGCTAATGATCCTCTTGGGAATCAGGGGCAAATTCACCATCAAACTCATCAAAACCATAGCTCTCTTCATTATCAGGGACCTCTTCAAATACAGGGGACTCATTTGGGCCGTCCACCTCATCATCTGTCTCGACCTCATTTTTTTGGGACTATAGAAGTGGAGTCCTTTGCAATCAGGCCCTCACTCACAGTTGGGCGCATCAGAGCATGCAGGTTCTGATGAAATGGAAGAACGAATCAAGACTCATCCTTAGGGGACTACCAATCTGCAAGAACCACAAATAAAAAAGGAGACAGAGTGAGGAAAACATGAGCAAAAGCATGTTGAAACTGAGATTCATAATGGATCAACACGCACCAAGAAAAAAACTCACCAGAAAGGGGGTAGAAGATGGATCGATCCAAGTAGCCACCAAGCATGCACAAAACAGAGGGAATAGACGAAGGAACATGCGAATACAAACCAAGCAAAGGTGAGAAATCGATCCAATGATTCGTTCAAATAACAAATGAAATGCAAATGTGAGTAATTGATCAAAGCATCAAGCCAATAAACCAACCTTAATAACTAGAGGATTTTGATGAAAGATCGATCCATTCAATCACCCAGCATGCATCAACAACAGAAGATAGAAGATGGTGAGATAGAGAGGTATAGATGTACAATCAATATAAGCAACAACAACAATATAACTCACCAGAGGTTGAATATGGGTCGATCGACAAGAAAATGGTGAGAAGGTGTTCGAAACGAGATCAATCGATCAAATAACCAAGCACCAACCAGAGGAGACAAACACAAACGAAAAAATGGTGAGAAGGTGGTCGAAACAAGATCAATCGAGCAAATAACCAAGCAAGAAATCACTCACCAGAACAGGGGAGATCGATCCAACCACAAACAACCAAACAACAAGGGAGATCGATCCAACCACAAACAACCAACCAACAGGGGAGATCGATCCACTCCAACCACAACCAACCAACCAACAGGGGACAACGAACCAATTCAAGAGATCAAGAGAGTTTTATGTGAGATCGAGAGAGGAGAGAGTGAGATCCAGAGAGTGAGTAATCAAGAGGAGAGGATGAGATCCAGAGAGAGCTAGGGTTTGTGAGTCAAAGAGAGGAACGAAGAACAAGCGGCACACAAGTGAAGACAGCTAAGATTTCTCATCAGTTGAAGGGTTTATGTATGGGAGCTTCATGGATCAGGCCCAAAACAAATTTGATCCAACAATGGTGAGCCAGGGTTTATGAGACAAAGAGAGGAACGAAGGAGTAGCGGTGCTACTGAATAGAGCTAGGGTTTTTTTATCTCTCAAAGCATAAATAGGGGAGCTTCATGGATCAGGCCCAAAACCAGTCGAAAATGGAGCTCTCTTGATCCAACAATGGAGGTCCACAAATGAGCCCGAAAAATGTGACCCAAAAACCCATCAACATGGATCTTATTTTAATCACAAAAAAAAAATTGGTAATGAAAATTATTTGTAAATTTGTGTTTTTTTTTTGTATGAATTGTTTAAGTGTAGTGAATTTATTGAGATAAAGAGATTATTGGGGAAGAAAGAGTTGGTAATTATAGGTAAAATAGGTGATTGAGTAGGGATAAGAGTGTAAAAATGTATAGATAAAAATGGAAAGATTTGAAAAGTGGACAAACTTATTGGGACGCTCGAAATGAAAAGACGGACAAACTTAATGGGACGGAGGGAGTAAATGATTTATACTTCAAATAGAACACAACATGAAAATTGATTGACCTCTTAAATTTTTAATTTTTATTTTTGATAGTGACCTCTTAAATTAAACCATAAACTATATTGTTTGGTACATTATATAAGTGGAAATTATAGGCGAAGTGAATGGGGCATATATTTTTTTTTGAGATGATATTTATGGGGAGTCAAGACTCAATAAGACTAATATTAAAGGGGTTTCTTAAATCAGTGGCAATATTTTTATTCTTTATGAGATTAATTTCGAGTTATAACGAATTAAAGTTGTTAGGCAACTCATGAGACATGAATAAAAAATGTGTTTATAAATGTAATCTACTATATATATAAAAGCAATAAGGTTTGGAGCCTTCACGTTGCGCCACATCAGCTTTTTCCACATGTCGCTTCTAGAATATGCCACATCGGATTTTGTCACGTATCGTCTTTTCCTTAAGCCATGTCATGTAATTTTTGACACGTCGTATGCCACATTGTACGTATTATTTTCGCCCCTTTACTTTCATGTCATATTTAACTATAATGATAAAAAATGCTTTCCTTATAAAAAAAATCATCTATCTATAAACCTATAAGATTAAATCTCCTTGGCAATTAATGCTCCCATATTTTATACATAATATATGTTTTTCATATAATTCCTTCTCAATGTCATAATCTTCTTTTAATAAAAACTAAAACAAAATGAACTCATTTAATGCATTTAATTAAAAATATATATATATATATATATCATCACATATCTATCTATCTATCTATCTATAATACTATAAGACTAAATCCCAATGACAATTAATGCCCCACATTTTATACATAATATATGATTTCTATACAAGATCATACACAAGTTTAATTAAGCATTGAATGTCATATAGATAAAAAAAATTAATTGAATTTATTGTTAACATTGTTCAATTGACCTTTGATTTCCTATGAGACTAGGCATCCAATGAATATAAAAAAATAGCATAAAGAATAATTTATAGCATCCAATGAGCATAATAAAAATTTATCGGGAATATTCTTACAATTGACTTTTAATCTCCTATGAGATTAATTATCCATTCAATTTTATCGATCACTATATATACTCGATCTCACCCTAATCTTCTCTCTAGCCTCCTCAACCCGATACACTTCTACCCTCTCCCTCACCAGTCACCACTATGTAGACTCCCAACATCAAAGAAAAATAGACTACCATAAAATAAATTTACAATTATAATTTTCTATTTTCTATTTTTTTACTATTAATTATAAATATATTAAATAAATATATTATTTTTATGTGCTTATATTAATAAATGTATTTTTTTTCAAATTACCTCCAAGAAGCAAAAGAGAGGTAATTGATATAAAAAAGTGACAAAGGTAATATTATTATTATTAATTTGCAAATATACTGATTAAATATTTGATTTTAATGTGATATATTAGTAAATTATTATTTTGGTAATTATTATGTCAAATATTTAATGGAGAATATTAACACAAAAACAAAATTGATATTAGCTAAAAAAATTGCTTCATAATTAATATGATTTCTATAATTTTATTTTAACCATACATTTATAAAAGTCTAAATTTGTCACAATTAATAATCATGCATGTAACCATATGATTATATATTCTCAATAAGACATTTTAACAAACATGCAATACCATGTATCAATAATTCATATATTAAACTTTTAAATTCATAGAATAGGAATATATCTATAAATTATTCAAATTAAATTTGTATTGTAATTGTATTCCATATCTCATCTTATCTATCTATCTATCTATAATACTATAAATTTAAATAACTTGAAAATTAATACTCATACAAATAATAAGATAATTTATAATTTCATTGTAACCATATAATAAATCTCTAAAACTATAAAATTAAATATTCTCAATAATTAATGCTCATTCAATTTATAAGATTTCTATAAATTCATTAAAATATTATAATTTCTGGGAAAAAATAAAAATTTGGTCAACCTATAATTAAATGACGGGATTAATACTAGGTTTATGCCTCCTACAAGGAATCTTATCTTATGGCACTATAAAATAGTATAAGAAATTTAAGACAATAATTAATGTGACATTTTATTCCAAAGTAAATACATAAGCCAAAATCAATATATAGGAAAAATATGCTACCCTACAAATAAGTTCATAGGAAAAAAAATAAAAATTTGGTCAACCAATAATTAAATGACGGGATTAGTACTAGGTTTATTCCTCCAACAAGGAATCCTATGACACCATAAAATAGTATAAATTTTTTTATGATAAAGCATAAAGCCATAAACATGAGAGAGATCCATCCATATTAATTGTTTGACTATTCAAATTTCTTACAATTTAATATATAAGTGAATTTAAGATATATTAATCAATTAATTTTTATAATTAAATCCAAACAACCTTTTATATTCTTTAAACCTTCCATGACTCTATTATAAAAGTCATATCATCCCTTTGACACCCTAGCCATAGAGAATTATTTCGCACACGTGTTGATAGGGGTGAACGAATCATTCATTGGAGAAGAGCTATAAGAGGATCTACAAGAAGTCATGTTGGAATCGATCTCTTTCAAAGCAAGATCAAAGCAAAGTAGGTTCTCCCTGTTTGATTTGACATTGTTTAATCAAAGCAAGATGTATCTCTTTCATTACCTCTCTGATTCTCCTTATACCAAATCCTAAAACATCTTTAAGAAAATAAAACTTTGATTAACGCTCTCTTTCTTTGTTTATTTATGCAGGAATGATTCAAAACAAATACCATACCGAGCTTGCAAGAGTAGAAATCTATGGGAAACACTCATTATTTAATAATGTGTAAGAAAGTAGATTTATAGTACCCGATTGTAGAAAATTGTAGAAATTAGTGCATCCATCTCGATCTTTAAAAAACCTTTTGTATAATTCTTGCGGTATTTAATTTTTCTTTCTCATGTAATTTGTATTAAAACATACAAATCTTGCAATTTCCCTCATGTGCTAACCCTTGAAAGAGTAGAAATCCTTGGCAAAGACTCAATAGTTGATAATGTAAAAGAAAAGCATATTTATAATACCCTATTGTAGAATATGGTAGAGGTTAGTGCACCCATCCCTTTTAAAAACACATATGTAGATTGATTATAATTCATACAATATTTCATTTCTCTTTCTCATGTGATTTCTATTAAAAACATACAATTCTCTTTTAGGTGAAATAAAAACATAAGATTCCTCCAATCTTTATTAATTACTAATCCATTTTAAAATGTTGGAACTTTTTAAAAATTATTATAAATTTAGACCATGTACATTGCACTTAAATGTAGTCATATTTAGAGTATTATAATTATCATTTTATAAACAAAAAAATAGTTTATTAGAAAACTTTATAATAACCGATGGTCATTGGTTTAAAAATTGCCTTTTTTCATTTCTCAAAATTTAGACCATATACATTGCACTAATAAAATATAGTCATATTTAGAGTATTATAATTATCATTTTATAAATAAAAAAATAGTTTATTAGAAAACTTTATAATAACCAATGGTCATTGGTTTAAAAATCGCCTTTTTCATTTCTCAAATATTATAAATTATCATTTCTCATAGTATGTAATTGTTTAAAACTCAATAAAAAAGGTTAAAATACTTTTATAAAAATATAATGCTAATTAATATTATAGGATTGGTGTTACTATGTAGTAGGAGTATAAAAATATCAAAAGGTATGAAGAAAGTAAATATACCATAAAATCCATTTATAACCGATCTATTAAATATTTACAAAATAAATTCACGTTACTCCATTCATAATAATTATATGACTATTAAAATTATTACAATGTAACAAGTGAATTTTAGATATATTAAATTAATTAAATATATATAACTAAATTCAAACAACATTTTAAATTATAGAAACCTTCAATTACTATAAAAGGCATCTCATCTTCTTGCACCCAACTAGCCATAGAAAATGTCTATAAGAATCGTTAACTAAATGAGATATTTGAAAGAATCTATAAGAAGCCAAGTTGGAATGTGGATCATGTAGGAGAAATTAAACAGTTGCTCATATAGAAATACATGGAGAGATTAGATCCAAGTGTTAAAAGTTTGGTGTGACATTATACATTCTTTTATTTTGCATAAAGTATTATTATTGTTGTCATTGTGAACTTTTGTGTCATCGTCATCTCGATCTATGACATGTCAAAAAGGCTTTGATAACAATCATCATCATGGTTGGACATAAGAATGATTTTCCAAATCAATGTAAAATACAAATATGTATTTGTCAATGGTTGGAGGAGAAAAAGGGGATTAGCAATGATATAAGAGATTATGTAAGCAAAACCAATTCAATTGGTCGTGAATGTACAATTATAATTTTAAACATAAATCAATTTTTTTATTACAATGTATAAATATTACAACATCAATATTATACCCTAAAAATGCAAAAATATGTAATTTATAAATGGAAAAGTGCCACAACAACCAATCCAAGCATTAAGTACATGACATAAGAATAACTTTTAAGTAAAATTATATTATAATATTATTTATAAAAATAAAAAATTTATTCCGTGCGTAGCACGGGCATCACCACCTAGTAACATTATAAACTTAAATAACTTGACAATTAATACTCATACAAATAATAAGGTTTTTTATAATGTCATTGCAAGAATACATACATATAAATATTAATAAGATATTTTGTAATTTCAATACAAGCTTTTTGGTAATAAATGCTCATTCAATTAATAATAAAATTTACAAAAATTAGTGAGATATTAGAATTTATTGTATTCTAAATTGATTTTTTATATTCTAAATGAATTTTACTATGTTTCATTTTAACTCTCCTTTTTTTCTTAAAAAAATAATTTAACTCTCCTCTTATGCCAAATTTTTCATATAATAACAATGATAATAGAAATCCAAAATTATACCAAATAATTTTATAAATTCCCATCAATTGTAACGATTTTTTCAAAAAAACCAATCTTATAAAAACAATAATATTTCTTTTATCTTATAACGATTTGAATGATTATACGAAGTTGAGAAGTCTTCTTAAATCATTCAAAATACAAAAAAACTATCAACATAATCTTCATTGAAAAAATAAAATAGATAAATTATTTTAAATCTTTTTTACTCATAGCTAAGATAATTACATATTATTATAATATAAAGATAATTTTAACATTAAAAATCACAAAAAATAAGAAGAGGTTGAAATGAAAAGGAGATTACTTAATCTTCCATTTTAAAAAAAAGATAATTATTTCAAATTCCTAATTGTTTTGTAACTTACAACAATAATGCATAATCTTATTCCTATTTGGATTGGAAGACATTAAACACTACTTAATCTTCCATTTTAAAAAAGATAAATTGTTTCAAATTCCTTATTGTTTTGTAACTTACAACAATAATGCATAATCTTAATCTTATCTTATTGGTCAAAATTCACATTAAATAAATGTAAATGTCCCTAGCCAAACGTTCTACATTAAATAAAATTCTAATTTCCACTTAATGACATTTATTTGTGTAGTTAATATTTGGTTGTCAATGTAACGTTCAACCTAGCATCTAGGTAAGATTAAACTAGCTCCTTATATATATATATATGCTTCATTGTGGCTTTATGAGTTTTTAGTGATTATGGAAAAAAATCTCAATCTCATATATATTCACCCTTTTTACTTACTATGTTGATATATGAGATTTTGTTTGAAAAATTATTGTTTTTTTAATTTTGGTGCTACTTTAATTTGTGGTTTATAATTTAGGATGCCAATTTTGTACATATTGGCTTATGGTTTGAGGGGTGGAACTGATGCTAATATATTACATTTTTTTGTTGCTAGGTGAGCGGGAGGAGATAACAAAGTATTTTAAGAGGTTTAATCGTAACTACATCAAAGGTAATTTCTAATAATATCAATCTCATATTCACCATTTTTTACTATACTATGTTGATATATGAGATTTTATATGAATTGTTATTTTTGAATGTTGGTTCTACTTTAATTTGTGGTTTATAATTTAGGATGTCAATTTTGTACATATTAGTTTATGGTTTGAGGGGTGGAATCGATGTTAATATATTACATTTTTTGTGTTGCTACGTGAGCGGGAGGAGATAACAAAATATTTTAAGAGGTTCAATCCTAACTACATCAAAGGTAATTTCTAATAATATCAATCTCAATTCACCATTTTTACTATGCTATGTTAATATATGAGATTTTATTTGAATTGTTGTTTTGAATTTTGGTTCTACTTTAATTTTGTGCATATTGGTTTATGATTTGAGCGATGGATTTATTGCTAATATTTTACCATTTTTGTGTTGCTTGGTGAGCATGAAGAGATGGCAAAATACAATATTCTAATAGGTTCAATCCTAACTACATCAAAGGTAATTTCTAATTTCTTACTAACCTTAGGTTGCATTGTAATTTTTTCCATTGATATCCAATTGTGCTTATTACAAGAAATATTTTATGAAATTCAATTAATTTTTTCCATTGATATCCAATTTTGGTTCTACTTTAATTGTGTTATTTTTCAAATTAAAAATAAAAAATTAATAAAAATCAACTCATAAGAATAATATAAACCATCGTTTTAGTTACTTTCACAATCTCCCAATTTTTTTTGTAACTCCTAGACATATTTATATAGTAGGTATTATCATTAATTTTAAATATGCATTAATTATAATTAATCACCTCCACCTTTTCAAATTCCAAACTCCTCTTATTCTAATAAATAACAAAGAAAATAAAAGGCCTAAAGATAAGAAGAAAGAAGATGACGAAGCCATTCCACTTTCATTTAACCAATATTAATCTAGACTAAATATAAAGATCTTTTTTTTTTTTATTTTGTTCAAGGAATGTATATATGCTAACTAATTTATCATTTATTTTGTGAAACAGGTTTCAAGATTACAAATGGACAATGCTTGATTAGAAAATTTTCTTTTTTTTTTTGAGCAAAAGAAAATTTTCATTAACAACTATAGAAGTATTGAAGTGGTTGAAACTATATTGTTATTTTCCATAAATTTAGTGTTTATGTCATTAATTCACATGATAACAATTACATTTCTAAAACACTATCCTTAAAAATTCCTTAACAGGAATTTGCTATAACTGTAACATCCTAAAAAACTTGATACCCTTTTTTAATGAGAAAATTTACTATAAACATACATATATTATTCAATTCAATTGTAACATCCTAAAAAGAAAAATCAATGTCCCATTTTAATGAAGGAATATCCTATTAAAAATCTGTATCTTATAGACTAATTGTATATTTTAGTAATTTTACAACATTTGATATTACACACAAAAATAATAAAATTAGCATTAATCTTGTAGTAACCTTTGGTATTACACACAAGACACAACCTTTGATATTACAATATGAATTTAAAGTCATTAAATTATAACCATTGATATTACAAATAAAAGTAAAAATAAAAGAAGATAAGATCGACTTTTGGTATTCCAAAAAAAAAAGATCAAATTTAATATATAACATTTTGACATTATTTAGCAACTTTTGTAGTTATCTTTAGTACACACAACCTTTAGTATTACAATATGAATTCGATGTCATTAAATTCTAACCATTGGTACTACAAATAAAAGTAAAAATAAAAGAAGATAAGATCAACATTTGATATTCAAACAAAAGATAAGATAAAATTTAATATATAACCTTTTGCATTCTACTGTCTTTCAAACTATATAAGCTTTTCACTTTTACATGATCACATCATAATTCTATTCACCAAAAAGTAAAAAATAAAAGACAACTTTCAAATTGTTGAAATATAAAGATCAATCAAGAAATCCTTAGAGATAGAAAAAGTGAAAAAAAACAATCTATTTTAAAAAAGTGAAAAAAAAATCTATTTATACTTTAAAATATAAAATATAATCAATGAGAACCCGTGCGATAGCACGGGCCATCCACCTAGTATTTTATATAAATAGATAATTATAGGCCTATATATTTTTATAACTCTATGATTTTTTAATCAAAATACTTCCTTATGAGAAGTTTGGTCAAAATACCTTCCTTTTATTGCAACTCACAATTTGAAAATTTACCATAATATTTTATGAGCATTCTATATATTATTCTCCTTAATTGAAAATTTACCATAACATTTTATGAGCATTGTATATATTATTCCCATTATTTAAACTTAATAATCTAAATTTAATTTGTTTTATTTGATTTTAAAAAATAAAATAATTTTTATACATATTACGATCAATAAATTACTTATGTTATTTTTTTGTTTATTAATATCTTTTTATAGTATATTTAAAAAATATCGAATCATAGTCGTGCATGGCACGACGGGGACAACTAGTACACACATATAACAATACTCGTGATATTCTACCAAAAAAATAAATAATCGTGATATAATTCAAGACCGCATACAAATAAGCTATATAGGATAGAGGCTTTAAAATTACACTTTGCAATATGATTTTTACATATGATTTTACACATGAGAAAGTTTATTTTTTATCAGTAAACGGAGTTATACTCATGCGGGTAATTTATTAAGCATGAAAGATTTGATCCTCGAGAGGGGAAGGTACATCTAAAGCCAATAAGTTAGTAAAACAAACATGTTCATAATAAAATTCAACCAAAGGCCTAGTAATATTAAGTGAATAATTAGCTAGGGCGTCGGCCACTAGATTGGCAATTCTTGAGATATGTTTGACTTCGACCTCCCATGAGTCATCATTGATTAGCTTGTGGCAAGCTTCCAGTAGGTGAATTTCTTTATGCGGTTGAATTTTGGCTTGAGAAAGGAGTTTCATGGCTTGAAGGGAATCAGTTTGTAACAAAACCCTAGTAAAACCATCATGTTTTGCCAACTGTAAGTAGAGGTGGGCACAGTTGGTTAGCCGGAGTTTCAGTTAGTAAATTTCAATAATCATAACCGTACTGTTCGTTATCGGTTAACCATTAACGGTTAACCGGTTTATCGGTTAACCGACTTGTTTTAAATTTTAATCAAAAATTAATTTTTTAATCAAAAATTACCTTATTTTTTAATAAAATTAACTTAAATTTTAAATTAAATATAAAATACAAACAATTGTCTAAAATACAAACCAATCTTATTGCACTCCTCCGCATGCAGGTTTGATGTTGTAGCATTATATTTAATTAATACGTTTCTGTTTTTTTTTAAATTTTGTTGTATTTTTATACTGTTGTTGATGAAAGTTGATCTAGGGATTTTTGTTGATCTAGGTATTTTTATGTGTGTGAAATCTTAATTAGGTGGTGGTGTGCATGTGCTCATGGGTGAAATGTGTTATATTTGAGAGTGAAAGCCATAGGCCCATAATTCATAAGTGAAGGTGCATCGTATTTTTATGTACAACTTTTAGAAATTAATACCCAAAATTTGTATAAGAAGCCTTAGGCATATAAAGTGGAATGAAAAGATATATCCAAAATATACTAGTCAATGTAAAAATAAAAAACTGTAGGTCCAATATCAAATATCGTATTGTTTGAGCTTAGGTCAGAAAATGTGGGAAATTCTTAGCTTTTTTAGTCCTGCAAGTGGAATGCATTAATTTTTTTCATTTACCCAGTTCATTTGCATTGTCTCATACTCTTGACTCTCTGAGCGTATTGAAAAAAAATTAAACTATAACTATAAACAAAATTTATGATAACTAGTTTATTATTTATTAAAATGTATTTATTTATAACTATAACTAATTAGATATATCATCCCCTTTTTAAAAACATATAATATATAGTAAAAATATTATCGGTTCATCGGTTAACCGCCCGTAAAATATTGATAACCGTATCTGAACCGTTGAACCGTTAAAAGTATTGGTTGGTTAACCGTAACCGAAATTTCGGTTAACCGTAAAAAGTGATCGGTTCTTCGATTTTTCGGTTACGTTTTTTTTTTCCCAGCCCTACCTGTAAGATTGCTTACAATTTAGCTGTAAAAGCATCACAAAATCACAATTGGAAGGAGAAAGCCTGAATAAATCCACCAGTATGGTTTCGGAAAACACCTCCTCCTCCTGCCTTACCAGGATTCCCCTTGGAGATCCCATCCGTGTTCAGAGCCAGCCACCCCAGCTGAGGTTTGATCCAGTCCGAAGGAGCAGCAACAGAAGAAGAGCATAGCTGCACACGAGCTGAAACAGCTTTGGCATTCTCATAATCACCAACCATCGCCACCACTTTGGAGCTCAGCCTGCTAACATCATCAGAGCCATCGAAAACCAAACTATTACGAGTCTTCCAAGTGAGCCACACCATGGATATAAACATCGTGCACCAATAGCCTGTATTGCGAATATTAGGGAAAATCCAGTCCCGGATTTCAGAGGCGGTGAAAAACACAATGCTTTGGGCCTTGGAATTACCCATAAGTGCGAGCCAAACTTGAGTAATGGCCGAACAGTTACAAACCACAGTAGCTCCAATGAGGATGATAATGGGTCGTGATTGGACCACTTCTATCACTTGTGTGTTAACCTCATATATGCATCCGTTCGTCATAAGTTGGGTGAATCCGGTGGGTCGGATCAACCATTGGTTATTTTATACTTATAGTTTGATATAACCTATAATACACGCTTTATGTATTTTACATATGTAATGAAAAAAATCTTGTTTATATTATAAATATTATAAAAAAAAATCAGTTGTAGAAAATATTTTTAATACATAAACAATATTTAATGGTCCGTTTGGATAGCTCAACTCAACTTACTTACATTAAATTGCATTAAGTATATGATTTACTATAATTTAATGTATTAAATTAGTGGTCCAAAAAAAAAAAATAAATAGTGATCCAAACCAACCTAAGTGCAATATACGTGAATTCCATTCTGAAGTTATCATCATAAATCCGTCCGTCACCTTACTACTATGTTTCAATGTTCATCGAGCGTGCGTGGGTGAGTTTGCCTTATTTTTGACTTAATTGGATCGGCTTTTAATGGGCTCTATATTTGGGCCTCTTGACTAATCTTGCTGCCGCTTCTATATTTTCCAATAGTTTGGCTCAAGAACTTTTAGCCCAATTATGACAAACTCTGTAAGGGGTAAAATGGTAAAACAACATGATACGATTCCAAACAATATTTTGTGGTCCTGAAGAAATTCCAGCTGGTCGGAATTCCTATTGCCACGTCTCAAACCCTACCACAATTCTCGGAGATAAACGAGCCCCGGGAAACCGACTTCGGAAACTCTTTCAAAAACCCTAGAAAACTTCAATTTTTGATTTTTTTCGAATCCAGGTCCGTCAGAAGAAATCCGAACAAGAAAAATGTTGAGGCAGAGCTGCAAGAGGGTTTTGGGGCTTGTTGGGGCTCAATCCGAGTCCTCGTCGAAATCGATTCCGTTGATTTTGACCCGATTGTACCATGAGAGGGTTGTCGAACACTACAACAACCCTAGGAATGTTGGTTCCTTCGATAAGAACGATCCAGATGTTGGGACCGGTCTCGTCGGAGCGCCGGCTTGTGGAGATGTGATGAAGCTGCAGATTAAGGTGGATGAAAAGACTGGGAAGATTGTCGATGCCTGTTTCAAGACTTTTGGTTGTGGATCTGCTATTGCTTCTTCGTCTTTAGGTAACATTTTCTTCACCATATCAATGATCCGTCTTTCGTTTTTTTGTTCCTCAAATATTTATTGTGCAATTATTTTGTATGGGTGATGGAACAAGAGGAATGGGAAGGTGAATCATTTTCCCTGTTCATTGTAATCAGGGTCGCTTGGTTTGACACTTGGAATTCAATTGTAATTAGAAATTGGTTGGTATAAGGGTTTGGGTTGACTGATTCGTGAAACTGGGTGGTTGATATGTAGTTGAAATGAACCATTCCTAAAGACTAATGTTTAGCTGAATCTTAGAATTTGATATGTAGAACCCATCCACTATATGTGAAATATCCAAGAATAACCCAAATCTCACACAAGTCTGGACGATAGAAACCTCTCTCCATCTCTCTCTAATTACCAATACAAACACACAATAAACAAGAAGAATAAACAGAGAAACAATTACAGAAAGGGGTATTTCATATTTTTTTGTAATAACCCAAATTTCACAACTGCAGACCCTACATAGTAAAACCCACAGGAATTCATCCACTATGTGAATGGTGCATTTAATTCGTTTCCAACACTGAACCACTATAGGAAAGCGAATAAGGACTTGTGAGTGGCGGCTGGCCAGAGAAAAGCAGAACACACAGGTGGAAGGTGGAGGATAGTGAGCATTGTAAGGTTGGTGAGAGAGGGTGGACAGGTCACAGGGACGTTAGTTTTTGTTAGTCATTTCATTCCTAATCATTCAGGGGAGTTGGGCCAAACAGGCCCTTTTAAGGAATCATTTTCATTCTTACTCTAGCAGGAATTTTTTTGTTCAATAAATGTTGCAATGTGAGCTCTAGTGGATTTAAACAATGAAATTCAAGGCCTAATGTTGTGCTGCCAAAGAATTTGGTTACAGTCATCTCAGTCTATAATTGTGCTCCTTGTAGCTAAAATTTAATGATGTGGTCTGTGTGATGTTTGAGAGCTTGAATATTTTAACCATCTGGAGCAGGTGAATCCATTTTGTCAGAATACAGTCATATCTTACCCATCTTCCAAAAATGAGCTTATTGTCATGTGGTTTTTTTTTTTGTGTTTGCTGGTTTGCTTGTTATTTTGACAAGTGTTGAAAATTTGTGTGTGTTTTTCTGTACAACATACTGAATGAAACGGCTTACAAATTGTCTGCCAGTGAGCAGGGTGCTTTTATTGTTTGTTAGACTAGCTTGCTTCATTGAATCATGTGCTATTCTTGTAGAATTTATAGGTTAAACAGATCCATGCTTCATTCCCCTTGTTGGCAGGCATCAACCAACACTCTTTGTTGGTGGTTTGTTGATTCAACATAGTTATGATTTTTACATTTTTTTTTAATTTAATTTTTCAGCTAGGAGAATGCTTAAATGATAATCCTTGCCTAAATCTGTCATCACCAACGACTTCAAATGCTATGCTTCAGGATATTATTCCTGAACTCTTTTGTGGTAGCATAATTTTTTCATATTTGTGGTTGTGGTTGTCAGTTTACTGACTGTGATCATTCAGCATATATTGGCTTTTATAATTTTTCTCTTCAAAAATAAAGGTTCCCATGGCCTTGCTCAGTGAATACATTTTACATGCTTCTAGTTTGTAATGACAAGTTGCTTTCAAGCCTGAGCAATATTTTCAGCTCTGATTTTTTTACCTGTCTGCCCTTCTTCAGCTACCGAATGGGTCAAAGGAAAGGAAATGGAGGAAGCCCTGCTAATTAAGAACTCGTAAGTGTATTCCCCACATTTCTAAGGCTTGCCTTCTGACATGCATTTCTACACATTTGCATGTTTTTCTAAAGAGCTAATATCTATAATACCCCCACTTGCATGGGTGTATTTAGTTGAGAGACAAATATAACACAATTGGGGAATAAAATGACAAAAGAGGAAAATGAAGTTTTGTTGAATTCACCTGCATGTCTTTTTGACTTGACAACGTCAGGCCTTAAAACAACTACTAGTTAACTATATATCTTTCTCTGTGAATTATAGGGAGATTGCAAAACATCTTTCTCTTCCTCCTGTGAAGCTGCACTGCAGCATGCTTGCCGAGGATGCTATCAAAGCAGCCATAAAAAACTATGAGGAGAAGCGTGGAAAACCGAGTGATAGCTCGTCAGCTGAAGCTTGAGAGAGTGGTTCAATTTCTAGTAAGGATACCTGCCTGAATATGGTTGAATAAAAATGATTCATGTGCTGTTTGCGTGATATTGTCGAAAAAACTAAATGTGACAGTGAAACCAAGGATCAAATTGTAAATTACTAGTTTTCCTACTTTGTTATGTATGATGTGGATGATTTTCAAGTAATAGCTTGGTTGCTTATAGTTGATGTAATATGTGTTATATCATGTGGATTGTGGACACCTGACGTCTGGGATTTGTTTTGACCTCAAGGCAATTGACAACTTGGCTACCAGTTTTGAACTTTACTTTGTTGTTGGTGAATCCTTCGATTTGTTGCCAACTCTTTTTTATCCTTCGAGTGGTAGTAGAGGCAGTGGGACATCCAATAGATGACGTGATGTTGAGGCTGGCTCATGGATTGATGGTAGCTTGCAAATTGATTTTTTTTTTTGGTTACGTTTTGAATTGCCTCCATTGGAATGTCCAAGGAGCTAGTAGTTGTGAGTTTTGGTGAGCATTCTGGTTTCTTTTTATTCTGAGCGAATGTTGTTGCCTTGCTAGATTCACATATGTTGGGTGATCAAAGCTATAAATTAGGTTTTGTGATCGCTTTGGTTTTACGAATAATGTCCGGATGGAGGCCAATAAAGCTCTAATGCATCCGAACTTTATTGGCTCTCAAATTACAACAACAACAACAACATTTACACAGTGGAGCTTCCCTTACGTAAAATCTGGGGGGTCAAAATGGAGGCACCCCTGGCTTAAAGCAATGGGGAGCGACCAAAAGACCCGACGGGACCACAGAGCAAGATAGAGAACAGGGCAACCAAAAGCAGAGCCGAAACAGAACAGAACAAAACAAAAACGAAAAGAAGAGAAAAGAAAAAAATAAAATAAAAACCAAGACAAAGCGTCGAAGCCTTTGAGGTCTCTGTGGACCGATTTGTCAACGTGACTAGCAGTCCACCACTCGAATCTTCTCCCTCCAACAACAACATTGGCTCTCAAATTGAAAACAGTTTTGTTTCCTTCCATCTTTTTTCTGGTGTACACACCTCCTAGTTTGGGAGTGAACAGGAAGTTTTAGGCTAACCCGAAGAATGCCATTGTGGGTATCAATGAGCCATGAAATTGATTGACATGGGCTTCAATGGATCTTGATTTACTTGGAGGCAGGGAGTGGATGCTCATACTAGAGTTTCTAAGAGGTTGAATTGGTTTTTTTTACCAACCTTCAGGGGTTGTTAAATGGTTAAGCACTTGTCGACCATTGGCTTTAGATCACTAACCCCTTTTCTATGTTGCCTCTTCAGTTGGTGCGTAATAGAGTCCGACACCCATTTCCGATTTAAAGCAATGTGGGTGGTGCATCCCATGTTGGAGTTCATGTCTAGCAACTGGAAGAGTAATTTGGATGTGTTTGCTACTCTAAGGGAGTTATTGGTGAATCATCCAACTTTGTATTCACTTCCAAAATTGGAGAGGGATTACAATGGCTTTCCTAGCGTCGGCTTACCTTGACTTTTTTTAGATTGGGAAGAATAAGATGATGTTTCTATTCTTTAATGAGGAAATTTACTACTCATTTTCGTAACTTAAAAGGCTTCGGAAGTTGACGACTTTCAACCTATTTCTTACCATAAGTTGCCTGGAACATAGTCGGACTTGCAATGTGCTCTACTTTATTAGAGGTTTCTTTGATTTAGGTAAGTTATCCGTGGTGGTGAATGACTAAGTTTGTTGGTCCAACGTATGATGGTTTTATTCCAAGGAGATCAATAATGAATGTAGTGGTCCTCGCCTAAGAACTTGTACACTCGATGCGATAAAAGAAAGGGAGGAAAGGAAGATGCTTCTTAAACCTAATCTTGAGAGGACATATGACGTGCTCTAGTTGGATTTCATTGTTGACACATTGAATGATGTAGGGCTATTGACTAGATGGGTTGATTGGATTTCCAAATTCCAAGTGTATTTTTTCTTAATCAATGCAAGTAATTTGGAACGAGGAGACGACAAATCAGTTTGCAAAAGTTGTGAGCATAGTCAGTGGGAGCAATATGTGGTGGTAAATTTCATTCATACATGTATATAAGATTATTAAGAAATTTATTATTAGCGCCCTTAAGGTCCCTTAAGATTACGAGGTAAAATTTTAAACTTTAATTTGTCTGTTGTATGTGAAGCATTTAATTAATAACACCAGTGAGATTTTTTACTTGTTATAAGGAGTATTGTGTACATGACACATTCAATGACTATACTTAAAGTTGTGCTTTCAATATGTCAAATCATTTGTATCATGTAAAAACTACTCTTACTAGACAAAGAAAATCATCTTGTATTTCCACGAAAAAAAAGAAAGAAAAATCATCTTATATTCGCATATGTATTTCCAAGAGATCTAAACTTCTGGGTATCCTTATTTCCTAGAGTCTTAACCAATCGACTAGATGTCCGAAGAAATCCTTATTCACCTAATTTGATTACACGTCATGCATTTTTCCTACTTCAAAATTCTAGTGTACGGAAAAAAAAACATCCCAACTCATCCGAATAAAACACATCATGCATCGGCATTTTTCACGGTTATGCTCCCCCTGCCCAGCAATTGAAAACAACCAAGATGACATGCCTTAGCACAAGCTTCATTGGTAGATTTATACAGGCTCATACATATAGGCATGCATTGATCCATACACTCCGTATCTTCCGATACTCCTGGTGCGGCTGTTGGAGGCTTTTGCTTCTGAAAAGTCCTCATCCAACGATGAAGATTTAGCAATGATCAAATTTGAGATCATCAATATAAAAAATATGTATGCTCTCTTCCTTCCTGTGATTCTTCCTTTCATGATTATTCTTGTGTACGGAGCAGAGAAATTGTACAACGGGATTTGATATTTTTGGAGAAGATCTAGATACAGATATTTATATAGAAAGCTTGATTTATGGGTGCCTGATTTTGTGGCTTGATTTTGTTAAAGATAGGATGCGTGAGATCAATTTGAAGATGTGTAGCTTTTTACATGGAAAAAACATCTAATAATAGATGATGTGGTAGTTGACAAATAGCCATTTTGAAAATTGCAAATACACAATAAGATCAACCTTTAAATTGAATCTCACTTTTTTGAATGAAATCTCAGTTTCTTATATATGCTTGAGCGAAATAATATATATATGAAGTAACTGAAATAGTATACAGATCAGATCGACACAAACAGTATAAATATATATATGGCGTTGCAAGTCCTAAATCTATAGTATACCAACTCACCCAAGTCAATCAACATTAAGTATTTTCATGCTCTGAAATCCATAGAAATCTACAGCTAATAGGACTGAAGTATTATCACCTGGCATAAGCGCAGGTGTCGACTTTGGTGCTGATGCAAAAAACCATCACCGCGAAGAACAAAAAGTAGAACCACCCACGAGAGGTCATCTTTGGCGGTGACATCAGGCCAGTTAGCCATCCAATACCAGCAGGATTGCCAATGCCCTCTGGAAGGTTAAAGGAGAGGACGACATTGACATTGACATTACCAAACTTATCCAAGGACCATAACATTCCATTGTCATTTACTGATGAGAAATTCCTGATTTTCGTCTTTGTATCAGAAACTTCAATTGATTCAGAGGATTGCGTGTGCATAGCTGCATGAAGCTTAGCAGCCATGTCTTTTGTAGGGAGCTCAGATGCAAAGGCGGGACTTGCTGGGAAGTTGCCTAGCATTTGACTCGCTTGATTCATGAATGAATATCTGGAATCTGTATCACACAAGAAATTAACGATGAGATTGGAAGGTATTAGGTATGCGATATGCAAAACCCACACAGGCTAATAGCAAAAGATACACAAGGACGCGACATTATGACTTGCTTAATCTACTTAGGGGCAACCTTAATGCATACAATATGACATCAGGTTTAGAGATTTGGATGACTAGACATGAGTTGGCATGATATAATCAGTTCAATCTCAGGGAGCAGCAACAGTTCAGATATGTAGGGATATTTAGTATGCAATAAGTAATGTGCAGAACATATAAAGAGGAGGAAAATATCTCCTGGGTGGGATACATGTGAAATGATGTTCTCCCTAGAGAGCAATAGGATACAACACAATTTCACAAAAGGACTCTGTAGATATTTTCCAATAAACCAAGGTTAAAATTGGCTTTCATATACTTGCCTGGCTTGAGATTTTGTGCGGCCATGACTTGTTCAGAAGAGGATGCACTCGAAGCACTATATGCTTCTGGAAGCTGCTGATTATAAGTATATGGCTGCTTATTAGCTTGGTCCAGAGTCTGCATAGCAACAATGTTCTTTGTCAAAACCATCACAGTAAAGGCGGAAAGAAAAAAGGAAAGCAACTATGACAAACTTCAGCATGGGTTATTACCTGATCAGGGAGAAATGCTTGATCATATAGAGTGCTATCACCATCAAAGAAGTCGGATGAATCAAATGACAGATGTTGCCCATTATTATTGCCTGCAACAGACAATTAGCAGTTTAGTGACGGTGGATTAAGAGTTGAAGGGAGGAGCCAGAAAAGAATGTAGGAAAAAGCCACAAGCACATAAATATAAACCAAACATGACAGCAGAATCAGCTAAAATAATTGCAGCTGCTGACATGTACATGTTATAACCAATAAACCAAACCTCAACTAAAATCCTGCCAAAAATACAAAATTATCCATTTGAGGGGAAAAGAAGGTAGAGCATGTTTGCCAGCAAATAAAGGTACATTAGCAGTGAAGTCGGGAATAAGCAAGCACAGGAGAAATGGGAAACAGTAAGGTATTTATAGGTAAGCTTTATGTTTGTTATTTGTTATGTAGGGAGGGGGGGGGGGGGGGGGGGGGGGGGGGGGGGGGGGGGGGTTGTGTTGTGTTGCGGGCGGGCATCTATAGGACAAATGGAACTTTTTTACTTTGGAGTAGGATGCAAAATGAAGTTCACTTCTATGAGTGAAGCTAGATTTCTAGAATAAGGATTTACAGATAAATTTCGAAAGACCAATGACACATTGGATTTCAGGTACATACCTAGCTTTGATTTTTGTTCCGCCATAAGCTGGTCTGAAGAGGACGCGCTCTCAAAACTATATGCCACTGGGAGCTGTTGGTATGATTTAGATGGTTGCATAGTAGCTTGGTCCAGATTCTGTAGAGATTTAACATTCTTTCATCAAAAACCATCACAGAAGTATAGACCTACCTATGAGAACTGGGAAGTTCCAGCACAAATTGCTACCTGATCACTGAGTAATGCTTGATCATATAGAATGTTATCGAGATCCAGCAAGTCAGATGAATCAAACTCCAGATATTGCACAATATCATTTTCTGCATCATAGTTATCGAGGTATTCATCCAGCATTTGGAAGTCTGGAGAATTTTCTTCAATAGGCTCTAACAGATCATTTGCTTCCAAATAAAATCCTTCATCAGATGGTGCACATTTGACAATATCTAGACACTGTTCTCCAGGTAAATAGTTAATGGGGTGACTTGTAATATTTGTTGGCTGAACAGCATAATCATTATTGACTACTTCTGGCTCAAGCTGAACAGGAAGATCAAGCAACTTGTGGTCATCATTGGTCTCCTGACCTATTTGTTCCTCATTCACCACAGTCAAGGAATTCGATTCGTTCTCACCCAAAGAAAGATCAAAGGTGTTGCTATCTCCTTGGTAGAAGTTCAAAAGAGGAGTAGGACGCTCCAATGTCTGTATAAGTGAAAAAGAAGGGTGAATCTCAGGACTAAAAAAACGCGTGGAATAGACTTAGAAGCATGCAGAATAAATCCTGTTATAAAATGACTGTCATACAGATTAAGAAACAAAATTGTTCTTGAAAAAATTATTAAAGTTGCGTTATCCAAGCACTTATCTGGACATGTGTGCTTGCATAAAAAAAAATTACCCTCATCAGTTGAGGACTGATGTTAACCTTCACTCACACATTTTATATACCGCCTCTAATTATCCAAGTCTGAATTTTACACAACCAAACAGTTCCAGAACTAACACATAGCATGATAACAAGTGATATAGACATTTTTTCTAAACATGAAAATATAAATATATATCACACAACAGTGATACATGCTTGGAGCTTGACCCACCTGATTCAAGACCTTAGAGGGTTAGAGTTGAGCACTTTTTGCTGTGACCCAAATATTAAAAAACAGAAAATAACCAACCTAAAATAACTTGAAACACAAAAAAATAACCCAAATTTGGAATTAGAGAGCTCAGAACTCAGTAGACTTGTAAATCAAACCACCCAACTCAAGAATTTCACACTTTTTCGACTTATAGCCTAAATCTGTGCCACACATAAAGACCCAGAGCTGATACTAATTAACACTTACTGATAAAATTCCAAAGCTAGCATGATTGCCTGGTTATAATACAATTTTGGTTCTTTTATGATAATATCAAGCTTGATCCACTTAATCAAGCTGAACCTAACCAACCCACTCAATCAGGCTCAGTCCACTTTTATCATATTAAGGCGGACTGAGGCTTTACAACAACTACAATGCTCTTTATTCAAATATTTTACATTCAGACATTCAGTCCTACTATGAGGTCTATGATTGCCTCGACCTCTAATACCAGGAAATACCAGAAGAATCACTAGTTTTTTCTAGGCCAAACAATATCAAACTTGCCCACTATCTGAACCTGAAACATAGACACAGGAGATAGCAGAGGCATCTCAATAAAAGACAAACCTGGTTAAGATAATTTTCCTCAGTCACTGATTCATCATTTGCAATGACTACACCAGCAGCAGGTTCACTAGGTAATATACTCACTCCATTGTCATCCTCTTCCCATTCCTCCTCAACAAACGGGGCTCCATATTGTTCCCCATTCTTTGGGCCCGAGCCACTCTTGTGGAATATTCTGCACAATACAAATGCTTCCTGCTCCAATAACACAGAGACCCATTAGTTACCCATAGCAAATACAAAAATATGCCTTCAAAATCAATATGAAAAATACCTTTCAAATGCTTATTCACAAATATAACGGCATTCCTCACCTGGGGCACGACATTCTTTTCAAGCTCTTCATCAACCAGCTTGTACTCGTGCATCACCCAATTCATCCTCTCGCCACGAGGAGCTCGTCCCCGGTGATACACCAAAGTTTTCTTAAACCCAACAACTCGGGACCTGTGTTGGATAGGTCTGTCCTTCCCAGTTGTCTTCCAGTAGCCTTCTACAGTAGCACGATTAGTCCTTGACCCATTTCCATATTTCTTGTCCAGATTACTGAAGAAGTACCACTCCAGATCACGACTCTTCAGCTTTGACAGACCTTAATATCCAAAATCAACCACATGATCCTTTAGCAACATAAATAAGGCAGACATAAGAGGCCTTTATACAGTAGGTACAAGCAAAACCAATCAAAGAAGCTGAATTCACAAATCCGATGTGGATTACCATATCAATAAACCTCAATGAGAGAACGATGGGATTCATATAAACAAACCCGTTCAATTCTACAACCATGCAAGGGGAACCAAAAACAGGGATTAATGAATTCATAAGCCATGATGGTTTTATTCATTTACTTATATATTAAAGTAAATAAACTGAGCAGCACAATAAAAACTTGAATCAAGCCCAAGCCTACCTTCCCAAAACAAAACTCAAAAAGAGTCTTTACAATAAGAATTATACTGACAGAAATTGAATACAGAGAAGGTAAAAAGAAGCGATCTTGAGAGAGAGACCAGGAAGATCCCAGGGCTCGGATTTGTAGACATCGATTTCGGAGATGGCATCGACACGAAAAGGCTTTCCACGGACCTTGCGCTTGAGGTAGTAAGACACCAGCTCTTCATCAGTCGGGTGGAAACGAAACCCCGGAGCTAGCGACGTCGACGAACCACCACAGTTCATTCCCATAAAAAAAGCAAGGAATTCAAGCGACTAGCGGAGAAAATCAATTCCAATAAATTAGGGTTTTTGATAGATTTAGAAACCGAAATATAGAGGACGAAGTGAATGAGATTGAGATGGGAGTTGAGGGTTAGGTTTTGAACAAAGTCAATCGACGTCGGAGGGGTGGCAATTAAGAAAGTTCTTGGCCGCCATGGCAACTGGAACGATACTATTAGAGAAGCTTGAGGGAGTCATCAGGACTATCTATAGGAGGTTTATAACTTTCGAAGAAAAAACGTTGTCTTGACGCAAAAGAAATCGATAAAGAAAAAGGAAAAATAAAAGGGGAAAAAACGGGGATGAATGACTTGGTACGCGCACGCGCGACGCGAGTTGCCGGTTACCCGTCGTTACGTCACTGCGTACATGGGATTTTTTGTCGCCATGTGCGATCAAATCTTGGGAATTCTCCCCCAAATCTTTTATCGCATCTATTTATCAACGGTTTCTCTAATACGAAAACTAAATCCTAGAAAGAAAAAAATTAAATTCTTAGAAAATATTTTTAAAATGTTAAACACTTAAAAATATATTTGAACATTTCTAAATAACGATTCTTGACTTAGGTCCCGATGAGATTAAACCGTGTATTTAAACTTTATTAGAGTCGAACAAAAGACTTTTAGACATTATTTTTGTAAACTTAATCATTTAACTAGAAGATATTTATACTTATAGGTTATTAATTTAAAATATTTTACAACACAAATCTATCTATCTATAACTATATATTAAAGTTGTTCCATTTCGAGTCACCAGAACGATTGACCCACCTCATATTTATAAAATTAATTTTTATTTCTAATACTTTAATTTTACCTTATTATATTATTCTTTAACTATTTAAATCTATCTTTAACATCAATCAAATATTTATTTAGTATAACAATATTTTTTGAAAACTTCATTATACAAATAATTTAAAGATAACAAATTTAAGATATTTTAAAATAGTATAAATATCTTTTACCTTTTAGTAGGATGTCTTTTCACGAAATTATTTATAAATATATTATTTTTTTTTATAATAAAAAAATTAATTATAAATACTTATATATATATTTTTTTAAAATAGGTAATATCTATAACTATATATTAAAGTTGTACCTTTTCGAGTCACCAAAACGATTCTAAACCCACCTTATATTTAAAAAATTAATTTTTATTTCTATCTATAACTATATATTAAAGTTGTCCCTTTTCGAGCTACCAGAACGATTCTGGCCCCACCTCATATTTAAAAAAAAATAATAATTATTTTTATTATTAACTATTTAAATTTATCTCTAACATCAAACAAATATTTATATAGTATAACAATATCTTTTGAAAGCTTCCTTATACAAGCAGTTCAAATTAAAGATAAAATATTTTAAAATAAATATAAATCTTTTAGCGTATATCTTTTGACGAATTTATAAACTTTAACATTTATCTCTAACATAATATAAACTTTAATATAAGTAATTTATTTCATGTAGAATGTTGACTTTTTTAATCAAATATTATATTATTCATATTTTATTAATTTCCATGTACATTAATTTAGAGATTATCAAATATTTTAATATATCTATTAAATATTTATTATCTATTTTTTGAAAGATTATAAGTGTTTAGACCTAAATTTATCTCTAAAAATATCTTTTGAAAGCTTACTTATTTTATCTCTAACATTAAAAAAATATCTATTTAGTATAACAATATTTTTTGAAAGCTTCCTTATACAATTATTTGAAATTAAAGATAAAATATTTAAAAATAAATATAAATTTTTAATCATATATCTTTTGATAAATTTATTTATAGAAATATAGTGATTTTCTTTTATAAAAAATTAATGAATAAATAGTTAAAAAATTTAAAATTAATAAAAATGGATAATAAAATATTTAATAGATATTGAAATATTTGATAAACTCTAAATTTAAGTACATGAAAAGTAATAAAATAGAAAGAATATAATATTTGATTAAAAAATTGTATGCATTCTACGAACAATAAATTACTTATTTTAAAGTTTATACTAGTTATACCCGTCGTGCCATGCACGACTACATGAATTTAATATTTAATTTATTTAATGAATATGATTTTAATTTAATATAAAAAACTTATTTATTAGAAAAAATTATATAAAATTATACAATTGGTATCATACTATCATGTGAAACGGGGCAAAATTATTAAGGTGAATCTACTATAATTTTGATGACTTAACAATAATTTATTTATGCACAAATATAAATGAAAATTATTTGAATTAGAATCATTCAATTTTAAAAATCTTTTACAAAAAATATAAAAAGGTAAAAATAACCTAAATTCTTGTAATTTTTTTTTATCAAATTCAATTCTTTTAAAAAATTTGAATAAAAATTAAAAATATACTAAATAAGAAACTATTAAAAAATATAAATAAAGAATGAATTTTTTAATGATAAGAAAATGATTTATATTTACATAAATAATTCAAAAAGAAAATTAAGGAAAAGATAACATAATTTTTTTTTATCTAAAGTCAATTTAGGCAAGTAATTATCTAGATTGAAAGTTCTATTTTTTATCAAAATTTTATTTAAGATAAATCTTTTACATAAATAGATAAAATAATAAAGATAAAATATTGTTTAATTTTAAATAAAATTCGAATTTAATTTTTTTCAAATAAATAGATAGAAATTTAGTTGGAAAAACTAAATCAATATATCTATCTTAAAATATTAATATCCAATGTTCTATAATTTATTTTAATTTTAGATAATATCTTTTAGATCTATCCTAATTGCTAATATATAATAGATAACATTTTTATTCTAGATAGAATCATTCCTAGATTAATTTATCTTATTTTTATATTATTCTAAAATAATATCAACATATATAAATTTCCAAAATAAAAAATCATATGTGGCGAATTCCTAGGTGGCTTAACGTGAGAACGACACGTAGGAAAATCCTAGGTGGCACAACGTGGTGGCCTTATTCCTTGCGCCTTTTATATATATACATAGATTATATTTTTATTTATTTATTAATATCTTATTTATAATGTTTATAAAATATCGAATCGTAGTCGTACATGGTACGACGGGTAAAACTAGTTAAAGGTGATAATTGTGTAATTTGGGTGAAAAGAAGGTGAAGTTAAGAATGAGAGTTTTTTTTTTTTTTGGTAGAAGTTAAGAATGAGAGTTCTAAAAAAATATTAGGTTTCTTTTTAAGTATTTAAATTTAAGATCATAGTGAATTCATATAGATATTGGATTGAATGTGGGGATTATATGCGTGAATTTGTTAGGTTCATTTTTGCTTTTTTAGTTTCATGCATTAATGGCCTTTTTTTAAGTTTTAAGAGCATCCCCAAGAGATGGTCTAAAAATTTCTCCAAAATGGGGAAGAAAGTCCCACATTCTCCAAACTAGTTGAAGTCCCGTGATATTCACGGGATAATTTTACTAAATAGTTATACAATTTTACGATATTAATTTAAAATACTAATTATATTTATATAATATTATAATAAATTATGCAATAGACAAATTATTTTTTTTAGATTGTAATCCATATTTTAATTGAATTTTTTTTAAATATTTTTCCATTATTTGTGGAGATCTTGTCCAAATTTAGATTGAAATTATTAAAATATTGATTTTATTTTTTATTGAATATTTTTAAATAATATTTTATTACTTTTTTAGACATTAATATGTATAAAATACTTGGTTTTTTTTATAAAGATAATAATTAGGATAGGTTATCTATAAAGTATAAAGCATAATATAATTTTAAAATATTTTTGTAAAGTTAATTTATTAAAATTATATATTAGGGTTCTTATCTTTTACTCTATAATAATAAGAATGTTTGTAAATATGAAAAATACAATAGAAAAATTAGTATAGAAAAGAACATTGTCCTTGATTTAAGATATAAAATATAGAGAAATTATCTATGTATTATTTTGAATTTTATTAATTTAAATTAAAATTCGAATTTTTTTTACATTTACAAATAATCTTATTTATCAACATAAAATTATATCTTTTTCTCAAAATAAAAATATATGAACACGACAAAATTTATTTTTTAAAATTATATCATTATATAGATATAAATTTTATACTTGAAGCTCAAGCCTTGTTAAAAGATAAAAAAAAAAATATATTAAGACCCTAAATATTGTTAAGAGATAAAAATGTTAAATTAATATGGAAAATATCATCTCATAGGAATTTATGTATATAAAAATTATATAAATATGTTATCTATTGTAGTAAACTAATACATAATCCATAGATAGAAAATTATATACATAAAAAATTATATAAACATGTTATTTATTTAGTATATATAGCAAAAATACTATAAGTTGGTACAAAATTTATTAAATATAATTTCACATTAATTTATTCAAAAATGCCACGTGGCGCAAATTTTACAACAGACTTGGGTTCTGCTTTATAATGTATTAGGGTAGATTTTTTATGTCCTAATTCCAACAAATTCTCCATTTAAAGATTTATATTTTTATCATTAATATATTTATATATAAACTACTATTATAAATTTGAAATTGACCAATTGGGAGAAGACATGATTTAATATACAATTAATGCATTCTCTAAAACTTTTTAGGGATATCCCCAAATTTAGAGAAAGGGATTCAACTTTTGGAGATCTTCTCCAAAATGGAGAATGTAATGGAGAATTTGTTGAACTTTAAAATAGGTCCAGAATCCCCAGATGCACCAAATTCAAGAATTGGAGCATCTGTTGGGGATGCCCTAAGGCGTCTATAGACTATTAGAATCTTGTATAATGCAATGTGCAAATCATATATAATGAATAATTTTCTTTTTGTTATTGGAGTCGTAGTTTGCAAATACTGTAGAAGAACGAATTAGGTCAATAGAAGGTCAAGAATGCGATCTAAATAATGTGTTTTTATTTAATTTTATAAGGAGTATTTAAATCTTTTGGTACCCTTCCCTTAACTTAAGAATATTTCGATTGGTGTTCGATTTCTATTGGTATCCTTTTTCAATTCGAATTATTACATTCAAGATTTCTAGTGAATCTAGGTTTTGACTTTAAATTTTTATTGAGGTTTAACGGTAGTTGACATCAATAACGTACGTCATATCCATGAATGAGTATAGTATATAGTATATATGTGTTATGTTTTGTAATATATTCTTGTAACATGTAAACACACTCGTAATAAAGCATTGCATACATAAATTTAGGTAGAGGGTAGAACAAGAAAATTGATCATTCATGCTTGAGATGTCATAAGCCATCTTGATCTGACTCACTCACTTGATCAAGTATGGTTCTTGTGTGGCTGTTATGGGGATTTGAGCCGGTTTATGTGCGGCTTAGTCCATGAGTTAGATAGATGTCTTATTGGGCCGATTCTCAACAAAAATCGGCTGAAGCAAATCAAACGTCATGTTTCCCTTAATGAGTGAGAAGCGCATGAAGAAGGGGAACAACTCCTTTGAGAAATGTGGTTAATATAAAAGTGAGGTAGGAAATATAATCCTAGTTCCTTGTCTTTGCCAGCGTTTCGCACCAGTGCACCACTATGATTGAATTAAGGTTTGAGTTCTCGAGAGCCTTCCTCTATGGAACTCACTGTGGTTTCCTAAAATCTAACAAAAGCCGCAGAAGAAAAAGAAAGGGGAAGAGAGAAATTAAGAGAGAGAAGAGGGAATCTAGGTACGTACTATGCATGGTGGTTCGAGTTCTTCATGAGCTCGAGAGCTTCCTTTTTTGTTTTTCATGCTTTGTGCTACTTGTGTGTGCTTGCTTTGTAAACGCTTGTTTGTTTAGCCTATTGCGCGCCTAGTGAATTTGGTGAGTAGAGCTTTTAATTTGTACGAATTGCGCCAACAACTCTCTCTTCATCTTGCGTTTTTCATTTCAAAGCTTTTCAAACTCGGGTTTTTTAACAATCGAAGCGGATCCATTGATCAGATCTAGGTCTCAACGATATGAGTATGCTCTACAAGCTAGTTTATAAGCTTGGAATTTGGAAGAAAGGTCTAAATCAAGTAAATTAGATAATGGGTTAAGCATTAAATATATATATGTATATTTGACCCAAGCATATAGATGAATTATGAAAGGTTTAAAAAATAGGTACCATTGTGATGCACGAATAACATCACATAATGCATGTAAGCATGATAAGCTGAAACAAAGATGTGCTGGGCATTTGGACTTGTTTATTAAGAGCCTTGCTAGCTAGTTGACAACTTAATTGATTGGTAGAACCTTGTTGAGCAAGCTGTCAAATTATGAAAGCAGATGTTAGATCAGAAGCTCATTCACATATATATATATATATATATATATATATATATATATATATATAGATGAATACAGTAACACCAGCAACACCAACCTGAGTTCCCATTATGGCATCGTTTCTTCAAGATACCTTAATCAAAATCGAAACTTTCCACTAAAAGAAGTAAATGGATGAAAAAACATCAACCGCCAAGCAACAAGGATATATAAGGGAGTCATTGAGTCAATACTCGATCGCTGGTGATCGATGAAACTGATCCTTAAGCTAGGCCTTGTTCGATCATAATCTGGTTGATGTTGTTGGCAATCGGAAGAAACCTGTCGTGCTCGCGCATCCTATAGACCTGTCAATTGGCAAGCGATAGGAAACCCTAAATCCACCGCTGCCATAACAATATCTATCGTTTTTATTTTATTTTTTTGTATCCTCTCAACACTATTCTTGTAATTTAACAAACTTCAACAGTATCAACAGAAAAAAACAAAACAAATTTCAACAGTAGAGCTAATTGATAACTATCCTATAGAGCTCATTCCAAGAGCAGCATGTAGCATAATTTCAGTGAATATATCAGGAGCGAATAACAATATCAGGACTCAGGAGCGAATGAGAGTAACGAGAGGAGGGAAACTCATTCCAAAGAGGGGAGACTGGAGAGGAACGCAATTTCAAAAGATTAAAAAAAAAAAAGAAGATAACTTACAGTACAGTACGTTGGACCCAAACGCAAATCTCGCGTAAAAATCTTTACGTTATTGTAATAGTTAGTTAAAGTTGAAAGAATATTACCTTTACCAATAGAATCTATCTAGAATCTATTTTTTTAAATAACGGAAAAATTATATCATTAACCATTAACAATGATAAATAAATCAAGCTGTTTCTAGAAACCGTTAAATTCCGGAGCAAAAATTCTATCTTTTTTCACAACCTCCATATAAGCACCTTGAGTTTGAAACTTAGGTTACGGTAATTGATCAAAAATCATCATGGACCGGAGGATGATCAACTTCACCCCCTACTCTCAACAAAACTACAACGACAACTACGATTTACCTCCGTTTTCAGCCGAGTACTTGGAGGACAACAACCGCCCCTTGGCGCAACCAAGCTACTGCTGTTCGGGTGTCGTCAACGATATGAATATGAATATGAATATGAATATGTGGACGCCCAATTCGTCTGCGTTTGCGGAGCCTGTGCCAATGAGGATGATGTCGATGCCGCCCAGTACCAGCAGCGGCCCTGCCCATGGAGGTGGGAATAGCAACACCACCACCAAGAAAGCTATTCGATGGTCCATTGAAGAACATAGGTATTAACTTTCTTCTCCTCTAAACTAAACTAAGCTTAAAACAAAGAGGAAAATTATGACTTTAATGATGCTCTTAGAAATTAAGAAATAACTCCCCAAACTTATGACATGAATTCCAAATTCGTCGTTGATTGTGCTAAGTAAGACAAAGTTGATTCCTCGTCCATTGAAAAAAAAATGGCTAAGTAAAACAAAGTTTGATTGTAATTAGGATTGCTTGTAATTTGTGTGGATAGAGGATTTCTTTTCCTACTCTTAGTGGATTTAAACTTTTTATATATTTTTTATTCTTAGAGATTGAAGGAAGCTGGAAGCCTGCTTTTTACTTTCTTCATATTTAGCTCTATTTTCCTTTCTTAGGGTTTCTAGATGTGGCTTGCACCTTAAGCATATATACTACTACGTAGCAGTCACCGTAGAAAAATGGTTGAGCGTAACTAACTTAGTAGTAGTTTGATATTGTGCTACCGGGAACAGAAAAATAGTTAGTAGTTATAAATGTGTCATTGGGCTTGACCAATTTATAATAGTTTAATATTGTGTTAGACTGTTAGGATTATGCATAAACTGATTTGTTAATATTTTTTAGGCTGAATGTAGTGGTTAAGTTTGTTCCAAGCTAGGACTGTAAATGTGTAATTACAAGAGAATTCTCCGAATGTTTGTAGCCTTCTAGCAAGTAATGTTTGTATTATCATTCGTTTGAATTACTGATCAGTAAAAAATGTGCTGGAAGGACAATACAAAATAAGATATAGAGTAGTTGGGAATTTCTATGGACCTCGCAGAGTGTAGAGATATATGAAGGGAGAAGATCAAAGTTGTAGATAGTACAGAGGACAGTTTGGCACCACTAGGGCGCGTTTGTTTTTTTGTTTTTTTTGTCGCTTTGACAGCTCCGTGGGTGTTGCTGTTTTTGGTGTCTTTTGCTATCCTTTTGTGACGTTGTAGGTTTGGCTCATCGCAGGTCTTTCGGACGTACCCCATTCCCTTGGGCAGGGTACCTCTATCTTGACCCACCAAATTTCGTTGTAGCGGAACCTAACTGGGTCAATGTTGTTATTGTTGTTGTTGTTGTGGTTGTTGTTGTCGTTGAATTAGTGACAAGCAATCCCATACACAATATTGTTGTCTTAATGAATTAATACTAAGTTCATATATTTCAGGCTCTTTTTGATTGGAATGAAGAAATCCGAGAAGAAAGGGGATTGGAAAAGCATCTCAAGAAAGTATGTGACCACAAGATCAGCTACCCAAGTAGCCAGCCATGCCCAAAAGTTCTTCAAACGCCAACAATCTCAACAACCTAAAGACTCAAAAGAATCTCAACCCGTTACAGGTGACTTCAAGAAGAAGAGAACCAGCATCCACGACCTAAAAGTCGAGGACGTAGTTGACGATGACATAGAGATTGCGAGGTTGAAGAAAGCTATCGAAGAACAACAACAACTACGTCGAGCTGAATCGATGAACAAAGATATCCCACTTAACTTTCATCAGTAATTAATGTGTTAAATGCTTTCGAGCCTAGCTGGACTAGAGCTATCTTGTAGTTATAGCTTTTTGTTCAACTATATTTGTCATTTGATATTTTTGCCTCATTTTTTCATTATAAAACTTACTCGTTTAAAATAATTGTGTAAATTTATAATAAAAGGTGAAAGATATCTTTAAGATTGAGTGTTGTTGGTGTACAAAATCTCGTCTTTAATTCGTATCAAATACACCAATTGAGAACTCCACCTCTTCCGCTCCTCTTCCGTCTCCTGACCTAAAAAACCTGCAAAACAATGGACAAAGGGGGCGGGGATCCCCTAATCCACCTCCGATGCCTAAGTCAGAAGAGAAGTTGTCGTTCGAGCGTCGAGGTACAACAAGAGAGCGATGAAACCCTAAACAGTCGAGCTAAGCGAATATTAGCCTGCCTAGGATTTCTGAATATGCAATGCACATGTGTCTCTCCCTACATGCCTAGGGCATGTATTTATAATGGAAGAGAGAGTCATAGGGGGCCGAAAATCATGCCACTAGGGCCGAAAATCTTATCCTCTCGGGCTGGCCAACTGTCTTAAAGCCCAAGTAAGGAATATTCCACCCTATCTCCAATTTAATTCTATCCTTTAATAAAAGATAGAATCTTTCATTAAGTTGCATAATCACCATATAATTTTATATAGAAAACAAGAAAATAACTGCGCAATTCCTCTGTCAGCTTACTGTTTGCAAAGATTGCCCTTTAAAAGGCGGTGATAGCGGTCCTCGGATCGCACCCTTCAATTTCCGCATAGCACTCTATAAACCGGTTGAAGAAGCGACGCAAACCTTCCCCTTTTTCTTGTTTGAGACCAAAAAGCGTGTCGAGTGAGGCGGCATCCCGACTGTTAGCTATGAACCGCTTTACGAACTTCGAAGCCAATCGTCCCCAACTTCGGATCGAACCTGGCCTCAGACTCTGAAACCATTTCAGGGGGCTTTTACCAAGGCTGCTCGGAAACATTTTACACATGATCGCGTCCTCGGACACCCACAACGCCATTTTATGGGTGTAGGAGGCGATGTGATTAACAGGATCCGTGTTTCCGTCGTACACAGTAAAAGTTGGCGGAGAGAATTTCGACGGCGGCAGAGCTCGCTGAATATCTGGATGAAACGGCATCGACGTCAACATGGCCAGCTTATGTTCTGCTTGATCCCGAGCCGATTGCAAGGTGTTGCCTTGCGCTCTCAAAAGATCAAACAACCTGTTTTGGGTACGCTCAAGCACTCGGGCTCTTCCTTCAATCCTTTCCAGACTGACACTTCGATGTCGGTGTTTTTCTCGGTTTTCCGGATTTCGATCACGTCGGGAAGGGACGTAATGATCGTTCCGCTCGTGCAAGGAACCGCGCCGATCGCTTGTCCCGTGGCCTCGATCCGACTTGCCACGCTCGCGATCGCCGTGATCGCGATCTCGCGGGTGACGCTCGCGGCTTCGACCGCGGTTGTTGTCGCGGCGGTGAGCTCCGCCCGACTCGCTGGATGTCGACCCGCTCGGCTGTGGCGGGCGGCCCGCGTCCTCTTACGCGACGGTGATCCATGGCGGTGGTTTCTCCGTCGGTTTCGTGGTGCCCTTCTATCGCTATCGTATTCAACCTGCATATCGTCTTGCCCGTCAGAACTGATCGATTGAGGACTACGGCGGTTATCAGTGAATTCGATAACGCTAGCGAGCCGCCGAGTAGTCCTCTCAGTTTCTGGTTCATCAACAGGGCGCTTGCCTTGAATCTTATCCAAAGAGTTTTTTAACTTGGCGACCTCTTCTAGGGCTTGCTCCAACCGAGATTCAGCTTCTGCACACCTCGTTTGATATTTCTCGTTCTCTCTCAGGGTGGTTGCCAAAGCGTTGGTAATCTCGTCCTCTTCTTCATTGGTAGTAGATGCCCCGTTCCCGCCATTCGGATCGGACGATAAGATGATGCGGTCTTCTCTTCTGACGGAATTTGACCCAACACGGCTAGACTGGCCCTGCTCTAAACGTGGACTAACCAGGCTAGGGTTCGACTCGCGGATGGAGACCGAGGGTTCGGAAACTCGCAACCCGCGGTCGCGGTTTTCAGGACAGCGGGCGCGGTTCGATCGGCCGCGATCGCGGCTCTCCGGGTCGCGGTCGCGGTTTTGCGCGGCGCCAGTGTTCGCGCGTACGGCCTCGCCCTGCCTCGGAGCCCTTCGATCTCCTTCGTTCTCGGCCACACGCATAGCCGAGTCCCATAATTGGTCAAATTCGGTTGACTCGGACCCTGGAGTATTACGATTGTCAATTCCGTCGCCTGACCCGAACCCTAAACAACCTGTGCGATGAACAGATGTATTAGCAAAAAGGGTCGGATCACGGTTTAAACCGTTTTCAGGCACCAAGGTTTGACCTTCCGAGCGAGTATCGGAATTACCTTGATCGATATCCATCGGGGTGCGATTTTCCGCGCGGACGTCCGGGTTTTCGATTTCGACCGCCGGTCCATGCTCGCGATCTTCGGCATCCGCGCTCGCGGTTTCGCTCGCCGGCGGTGACTCGCGCGGACTCGTTCCGCGATGTCGCTCCGACATCTTCAAAGTTAACTTCCTGATTTTTCGGTATCGATTCCAACACCATGATTGCGTGAATCGAATACTCGTTTCCCACAGACGGCGCCAATTGTTGGTGTACAAAATCTCGTCTTTAATTCGTATCAAATACACCAATTGAGAACTCCACTTCTTCCGCTCCTCTTCCGTCTCCTGACCTAAAAAACCTGCAAAACAATGGACAAAGGGTGCGGGGACCCCCTAATCCACCTTCGATGCCTAAGTCAGAAGAGAAGTTGTCGTTCGAGCGTCGAGGTACAACAAGAGAGTGATGAAACCCTAAACAGTCGAGCTAAGCGAATATTAGCCTGCCTAGGATTTCTGAATATGCAATGCACATGTGTCTCTCCCTACATGCCTAGGGCATGTATTTATAATGGAAGAGAGAGTCATAGGGGGCCGAAAATCATGCCACTAGGGCCGAAAATCTTATCCTCTCGGGCTGGCCAACTGTTTTAAAGCCCAAGTAAGAAATATTCCACCCTATCTCCAATTTAATTCTATCCTTTAATAAAAGATAGAATCTTCCATTAAATTGCATAATCACCATATAATTTTATATAGAAAATAAGAAAATAACTGCGCAGTAATTTAATAAATACCTTTTTAATAGTCAAAATAACTACGATAATTATGTTTATTTTACCCGCTCACAAGTGTATTTAAATCAAACTAAACGGAATCTTAATTTTTAAGATAAACTTTAGAACGATAAATAAATCTAAAGGTAAAGAATATAAAATTTACATGCCTAAATGAATTCTCTAAATCTAGCTCTCCAACAATAGAATTGTCCACAATTAGTGGGATGTAACATATATATACATCTTATGATTCTTATCTACATTACCTGAGTGAATTAAGGATAAACTAGCTAGGAGAAAGATCTATCTCAAATCTCAATCACAAGATTTATTGAAGGACATGGAGTGAAGCATTTAAACTAATTAACTAAATTGGACGCCAACTATTAGTGTACAACAAGGCGTTATATCCAACATAGGTTTTTAGTCCCAAGAAGAGGGCCGAGGCTGGCAAAGTGTAAGAAAAATAGTGCACCTAGCGAAGTTTACGTGCTGTTTTTAGCACTTGTCACTAATTTTCACCAATTTTCAGTTATTTTTGAACTCTTGTTTGTGTCCACCCCTTTTTTCTCCCTCACCAATTTTAATCCTCTCACCCTCCAAAACAAACCAATAAATCTTTCACAATTAATTTAGCAACTCCTCTCAATAATTCCCACTTTAATTTCTCATGCAACCACAAGAACAAAGAAACACACATTAAAAAGGCATGCATGCATTCTTAACTTCCCCGACCACTTTGTCTATATTCTTCTCAATTCATGCATGATCCTTATTTATCTTCTAGTACCCAACTTGTTATCTTAGCTTCCACATATATAAGAGCTAGCTCATGGAGACCGTAGAAGAGGAGCAACTCAACCAAGGTATCGAGCCATCCGACCACCAAGATGTAGCCAATTCATGCCATATCGTCAAAGGTCGGAGGACAAAGAGGCTAAGGCAACCTCAAAATGATGTAATCAATCATCACCTTGATGCCAACGCCGCCAAGTCAGATGAGGCAAGTAGCGACATATGCAACAACAACAACAACAATGTCGTTGCCACCGCCCCTGAAGAGGATTGGCGGTGGTGTTGCAACACCGAGGAGGAAGAGGACATGGCCAATTGCCTCATCTTGTTGGCTCAAGGCCAATCATTGGACTCTTCATCTTACCCTAATAATAAGGGGGGACAACGAATCGCAAATCCCAAGGAAATAAAGTTCACAAGCCGAAAGTTTCTAGAAACTCCGAGCGGGAGTAAAGCTGGCCATTATGTATATGAGTGTAAGACTTGTTTCAAGACTTTTCCGTCCTTTCAAGCCTTGGGCGGCCACCGTGCTAGTCACATGCGTCCTAAGAAGGACGATGAGATTACTAGATTTTCTTTAGCATATGAAGATAACAATAACAATAACAATAACAATAATTTAAGTTCGTGTTATTCCCTTGCCCTCAATCTAGGGCAAAACAAAGCTAATTTATATAGAGAAGATGAATTATCATTAGGGAGCAATATTAATATTGGAGGAGGAAAGAGGCAAAGGGTTCATAGGTGCTCAACTTGTGGGGCGGAGTTCTCGTCGGGGCAAGCTTTGGGCGGCCACATGAGGCGGCACCGAGGGGCTTTTGGAGGCGGTGTTGGTGGAGCATCTGGTGGCGGGTTATTCAGCCATTGTAATATACAACAAATCGATACGTCACCCACATTGTCGTTTACTCGGTTGACAAGGAATGTTAGTTTTGCTATGGATGGTGAGAGTTTGTCGACGAGCATGGAGGGTAGTAAGCTGTCATTGGATTTGGATTTGAATTTGCCGGCCCCATCGGAGGATGATCAATCCAGGGTTCGATTTGAAGCAAACAAACAAGAAGAAGAAGAAGAAGGAAGGAAGCAATAGCCACCGGTGCCACCACCTCCACCTCCACCTCCATCAATGCAAAAACATGATAAACTTGGTGTAACGCCTCCAACGTTGGTGGATTGTCACAACTAAAATGTGATTAAAATATCCAATCTTGTGTATGTTTTTTTTAGTTAAAATGGTAGAAGACTAGAAGGTATAGCCTATACATGATTTGACCGGGTTCAAATAGATTGAATAGTGACGTATTTAGTTGGCGTACGTCGTTGTGTGCCTACATATTTGGGCAAAGTTGTATAGCAATTTTGTCAATTTTAATTTTGGTATATGACTATGTAAGTTTCATTTTGAAGCAACAGATTTAAACATACAATTAGAATTGGCTTGGTACAAGATGAATTTTTTGTTCTTATATTTTTTCCGAATAAATTAAGTTTTCGATAATGATAAAGAGTTTACTTATTGACCATGCATCTGGTATTACATAGATCTATCATATCAAATGGATCTAGCTAGTCAGCTTCTCTATAAAATTCCCCCCATCTATTATAAAGAATGTTACATGATTAATAACCGGATTTGCACACATATGTAGCCAGTCCCGTCCATGATCATACCTTCACTCGAGTCCATGACTCGTTTGGCTCGATAGTTGCTCGATTCCCGAGCCCGAGGGTGGTCGAGTATTGCCCGGCGGCAGCACTTGCGGTGGGTGGTGGTCGGACAAGCTACCGATCGCCGGCGACGTCGCTTGGCGAGGCTAGAAGAGACCGGCGGTGAAGGAATTCTCTCGCCCGAGCCCGTCGTCGTTCCGTCCTCTCACTGGTTCGGTTCTGGTTCCTTTGCAGCAGCAACATCCAACAAGAGAGGAAGAAGAAGTAGATGAGGTGGAGGAGGAGCTAGAGGAAGAAGATGGTGGTCGGCGGTGAAGACCCTTCCTTGCGCCCGAGACCGTCGTCCTGATTATCTCTCTCGCTCACTTTCCCCTTTGTTTGATTCTATCCAAAAGCATACAGGTGGGAGAAAGAATCAACTTTCCTCCCTCTTTAACTAATTGAAAAGGCGGTTTAAAAATCCAAAACCCGTCTCGGAACGGGACTCGCGTTAAAGCGGTAAAATTATGTATTTCGGGTGGAAAAGCTTACTAAATACAAAACGTCCCGTAAATTATGTAGACCAATAAAACCAATTTTCCATGATTTTATCACGCTACCTTCAATTTTTAAGGTTTCCGTTTCATATTTTAAATCCTTTACAATACATAATTAAAAAGACGGCTTATCCAATAAATATTCTTTTTCCACTGAAAAATCCTAAAATTCACACCGATCCATAAAATCATTTCTTTGTGATTTTAGGATATCACCAAGAATATTCTAGGATTTAATCTCCAACAAAATATTGGATTAAGCGTTAAAACGGACAAAGGGGTTAAAAGGATATCCGAGAAAAATTCAAAAATATCCATAAAAACCGCAGTTATTACACTAGGGAACAACAAACCTCCTCGTCTCATCACCAGACGATTCAAAAGACGGTCGACTCTCATAAATGATTGGATCCAGAGTAATAACTTTCAGGCTTGGAAAGTCATTGAAGTTGGGAACTTTGAAGTCATAGAAGACATCAAGGATGATATCACTAAATGGGGAGCAACTAAATAGAAGTACATGGAAGCAAACTATAATGCAAAGATGTATCTCAACAATGCTCTCACTGAAGAAGACAATTCAAAGTTGGCAAATATGGAACTGCTAAAGAGATGTGGGTCGCCATCAAACATATGCATGTTGGTAGTTCTAATCTCAAGGAGAATCATCAGATGGATTCTAAAGTCGATTTCTTTAACTTTCGCGTGGAAGAAGGAAAAATTGTGTCATCTTACTAAGCCTAGTTTGAGACTTTGTGCACCAAACTCAATGGTCTTAGTATTACAAGTTAAAATGATGGTTGATTATAAGACTTGTTCTTAGTCCTTGGTCTAGGTAAATGTTTTTTATGAACCTTATATGTTATAAATCCAATACACTGGATTCAATTGTCTGGAAGTCAAAAATTCATTACCTTTTATTTGTTTAAATATGCTTATTTTATTATTCCACAAAAAATTCGTGCTATCCAAAACTAGCATGTCTTTACTTGTTCATAAAAAGTAGAAGGGAACAATGTATATAGCCAGGGAATTTTTCAAGGTAATATATCTTAGAGAAGTCGTAGAGATTGCATTATTGGAGTCTTTAAACATCTTGGGAAAAGTGTATTTTATGGGATAAAGACTTAATGGAGAAGAATTATTCTACGCCAAGCATTTCAACACCTATTTGACCGTCAATGGAGCTAGCGACACATGTAAGAGAAGAATACAGAATGGAATTTGAATGATTGGTAGAGGATCTTTTTGGTTGATATTCGTTTGGAAGGTGACTCTATTTAAGGAAGAGGGTTTACAAAAGGTGTGATTCCTATTCTACCCCTTTGTTTCTTCTTATAAATCTTTCTTCCCTTTTCTTCTTCCACGCCCCCATTTCCATCTCCATCTCTAAAGCTCTCATCTTTAAACCTCCTTTTTTTTATTTATAAAACCTTCTAAAGCCTCACAAATGAAAGACAAATCTTCTTCTCCCTTCACCATAGTGCTTCCACCATTCGTGCCCTAATTGCCAAAGATCTTAAAGGACTCCGACAAGCCCTTTTACAAGACATTAATAACCTACTAGATGACTACGTTGTTGAACTTCGTGAGAGGATTGATACCTTCATTCCCCAATCTCCTTCCACCTTTAACAAGCCATCTTCTTCTCTCTCGAAAAAAGACCAAACATCTCCTTCTTCATACCAAGAGCTTGAAGGCGGTGGGTCCTCTTCGGATGTAACTAGAAAATCTCCGCCTCCAACAATCTTTGAGAAAATAGGAATGAGGTGTTTCCTTCAAAGCTCGCATTCATAGATTAGCAAGAAGATGTTGCACTTGCTCGGTTTGAGGAGGAGGAGGAGTTTCATATCAAAATATACAAGTCAAAGGCATTAGTTTGTCTCTAAATCAAAATCCAAACCTAAGAGTATGTGATTGAGATCTCTTAAAGATCAAATCTCTGTTTGTTCCTTTTGAAAAGGAAAGAATTAAGGTCATTCATATTAGACATTCTGTTTCGAATAATAGACTAACTTGGAACTAGAGTAAATGGAGAGATTATATAGTCAAGACAACCCACCATGGAGTCAAGGAGGAAAGGATTCTGACCTCTTCCCAGGTAGTAGTGAAATTGATGCTAAATTTGGTATAGGATTTGGATAGTAGAAACGATTTTTGTTAAGATGTTTGCTTGGACGATGTGTAGCGAGGCACTCTTGTCAGAATTAGCAAAAGAATTCCTAAAAATTCAGCTTTATGTTTAGTGTGTAGCCTAAAAGAGGAGTTGGATCTTCATGTTTTCAAGGACTATCAAGAAGGGAAAAAAGCGTGGAAGAGCTTAGGATAGCAAACAGGATGTACTTTTTAGTTGTTTTAATGTACTTTTTAGTTGTTTTAATGTACACTCGACTCGTTTTGATGTTGATGTACAAATATATATATCTAAGATACCTGTTTTGATGCACATTCGACATGATGCACTTACAATTAGTTTTGATGCACAAAAAATCAATTTTGATGCACAAATAGGTCCCTAAACTTTTACAATTTTGGCATCCACATTCTTGTATTTTGGAGGTTTTAAATAGATTCTTGTACTATACATATTTTTGTCTTTCAAACACAAATCACACGAGTTTCCTTAACGTGCAATACACTCACGCTGACGTGGATGGAAATTATGCCATGTATGTGCCACGTAAACGCCAAATAGATAATTTTAATAAAAAAATATAAATCTCCTTTGTTTCCATTCTCTTTGTGCCACGTATCCACCTCAAAGAACCCTCTCCTGCGTCTTCTCCCTCCGCCGTCGGTGTCTGGCTCTCCAACCTCACCGATCTCACCGATCTCACCGTCTCCGGCGTCCCTATCTCCGCCAGCAGCCCCACCATTATCCTCTCTGGCCTTAAGAGCCTCAAATCCTTCACCATCTCAAACGGGAATCTCACCGGCTACCTCCCTAAATCTTGGCACCACAACATTACGCGTATCGATCTCTCCCAGAACAACCTCAAGGGCCGGATTCACTCTTCCATCACCGCTTTCGACTCCTTGGCTTCTCTAAATCTATCCTCCAACAAGCCCTCCAGCGAGATCCCGACTTCAATTAGCGACTTGATTGACCTGAAAAACCTCTCTATCCTCCAATTCACTCTCCGATTCGATTCCGGACTCGTTGTCGGCTGCTTCCTCCAAGGTGAAGCTTGGGATTTCTCCCTGTGACAAAAATGGTTTGCCGATGTCACCCCCGACAAAATTGGAGCCCAGCAGTAGTGATGATTCGGATGACAATAAGGACGAGTCGACCACGAGCCGGAAGAGCAGCGACCACCATGGTCCCAAATCTCTACCCCCGAAACGATGGACTCGGTCTCAGATCTCAGATTTGAGTAAACAAAAAAAAAGATAGAAAAAAGAAAAAGAAAAAAGAAAAAAAAAATCCAATTACAAGAGTGGTACGCGCAGATACGAGAGTGATTTATACGCGTTTAGCCACATCATAATTTTGTGTTTAAAAGACAAAAATATGTATAATACAAGGGCCATAAATGCCAAAATCGTGAAAGTTTAGGGACCTATTTATATATTTGGCCGAAAAAAAACTAGTTCTGATAAACATATATCACATATGTCCCCTTTATTCCCTTTGTTAAATAAACACGCAAATAATTCGCCCATAAATTTTTCTATTATGAGTTAAACCATCAACATTGTTTTTTTTTATAACAAAAACCATCAACATTGTTGATTTCTTACCATCCAGCGATTAATGTTCTTTCACCTTTCTCATAACAGCGTTCATCCTCACCTAAACCGTACCTTCTATAAACGATTTTCTATAAAATAACTCCCTTAATTTTCCCCGGGAAAAACACAAAATTTACCCAAAGACACGCCCATTGACATTTCCCAAAAATGCCCCGACGCGCCTCCAGCGACAGCGACGAAGACGACGTCTTCTACTACCGTTACTCCTCCACCCCCTCAGCCGCCGCCTCAGCTTCCACGCCGGCGACTCCCAGATCCACCTCCGGCAAGCGCGGCGGAGGAAGCGGCGGCCTCGCCCCCTCCAAATCCACTGTCTACGTCAGCAACCTCGACTTCACCCTAACAAACTCCGACCTCTTCACCATCTTCTCCACCTTCGGCAAGGTCGCTCGCGTCACAGTCCTCAAGGACCGCGTCTCCCGCCGGAGTCGTGGCGTCGCCTTCGTCCTCTTCGTCTCCCGCGAAGACGCCGCCTCCGCCGCCCGTCAAATGAACGGCAAGATACTCAACGGCCGAACCCTAACTGCTTCGATCGCCTCCGATAACGGACGTGCGTCCGAATTCATCCGCCGCCGGGTCTATAAAGACAAGAGCCGGTGCTACGAGTGCGGGGAGGAAGGGCATTTAAGCTACGAGTGCCCCAAGAACCAGTTGGGGGCCAGAGAGCGGCCAGTTGCGAAGAAGGGGAGGAGAGAGAGAAGAGACGATGAGGAGGGGCGAGATTCGGATGGCGGCGAGGAACTAGAGTTTGATGATGGTAATTGGGCCTCTGTGGTGGATGACCGCGCCGATGAGAGGCTGTTGATGAGGGATAGAGAAAGAGACGGTGGTGATATCGGTGGCGCTGGCGGAGGAAAGGAGAGAGGGAAGAAGGTGAAGAAAGCGAGTTACTTCAGCGATGAGAGTGGCGATGAGGATTGATCTCGTATTTGTGAAGTTGGTGAATTTGTTGAAGGTATGTGCTTTCATGGCATCATGTGCTCTGTTATCCATTTTGATATCACTTGACAATGAAGCACAACCTAGCTAAACTCCATGTATGTCATAGCATTGTTTTCTTGCTTACCTACCTGGGAGAGTAATATTAGTGAGCTTGTTGATTTGCTGTGTAATGACTAATGAGTACAGGAATTTGTTTACACCCCTTTTATGGTAATGATATATGAATCTCTTTGACTGACCTTGTTTTCATAATGTCAATGGGGCTGGTTATTCTGTGCGAGCTGTTGAAGTTAATGTGATCTATGAGCTGACCACTAGGTTTCCAGAAGTCTGTGTTTTCAGTGTTAATTCTACTTTTCTTAGCAGTTTTTGCTTTGAATACGAAAATGCTTTTATATATCAGACGAGAAAAAAGTTGATAGGGTTGATTTTACTTGATGTTAGCAAGGCTTCAGTATAAGGTGTTGATTAAGTTATTGAACATGGTATGATTTTGTGCTTGGGCTCATATATGATCACCTTATCTTGCTAATGGCTGATACTTGAGGCATTCTCTTAATCTAGCAATACTGTATGCCAATTAGTTTTTCGTTACATGCTTATATATGCTGATCGGGAAGGTTACACCTTTGCTTGGTGAATGTTAATTGCCATTATTGTACTCTCTATTGAGCTTCCTTTGTTTGGCTTACATATGAGAGAAATGGTAGTTATTAGTGATTTGTCACTCATTTGTTAGGAGACAGAGAGCTCATCTTAGTACGAGTGTACATTGAGAGGGGAATCACTGGACAGAATCATGGAAGAATGATCAATTTGCTATTGCTCATAGAAGATTAAAGATATTGAAAAATCAATTCTTTGAGATTGTATAAAGTTTCAGCATGTAGCATATTAGATCAGCATTCTTACAGACTGGATGAAATTCTTAATGCCATAAGCTCTATCTCTTTCTTACTCAAGTAACCCATGCTAGAAGTACACTGATGCTTCCTGGGCTGGATCTATGGATCATTAATAGATGTTTCGGATTTAGATCTCAGGTGAGTGACCTCAAGTAGCTGATATTTTAAACTCCAGGTGATAGGAAATTCTTGGAGTCACTTTTTTCCCTTAAATGCACAGTTGAAAGTAAGGTGATAAAATGACAGTATTCAGATATCTGTAAACAATTTATGCGTATAGATGAAACTGGGTGCTTCGAATGAGCCAAACTTTACAATTCTATGCTGTCAAATATATGACATAACAAGTTATGAATCGCCCAATTGGATCTTTTTACTTGGCCGCATTGTTCGTGTGCTATGGTTGTAGGGTTGTTATATAATACAGTAGTATGGTTGGAACTGAATCGTCTTGTAGCTGAGTTTGCTATCTTAATGTGAAGTTTTTCAATGGAGCTCAATTGCTTTCAAGTTTAGTTTCTGAGGCTGACTAGCTCAATGTCAAATATGAGAGTACCCAGTGTCGAGCCTTCTCCATTTGCAATGCGTGTCGGGTTGAAAATGGTAGTGAACAGCCTCTGCCTGTCAAAGAACTACCACAAAAAGAAGCAAACTTTATCCCCTGCCCTTAAAGCAACATTATCAACTCATCGTTTTGTGCATTTGAAATGGAAGAAGAACGTACATTTGGCGGTATAGGCTCTTGGGAGGTGCTTTGGTAGCCTTGGGAGGGTGGGATGATGACTCTTCGAATTCCTCCAATTTTCATGCTTCTGACTGCTGCATCAATCCCTGATATTACCTGCAAAACCCTAAATTCTCTGATTTCATATATTGGGCAAACAGCTTTCTTTTTCTTCATTTGTTTAGACCAATTACCATTTACAATATGATTGAGATTGTTTACCTTGCCAGATCCAAGAACGAAAACAAAGGGGACCGACTCTCCTGATCCGTCTTTGTGATCGTAGGTTGAGTCGAATCGCCATCCTTGTTTTGCTGCCAATCTTCCATAGTAATGTATTGCAACCTAAGTTTGTACAATTGAAACCTTACATTGATCAGTACCACTCAAACAAAGCCTTCTCAATTAGTCTATGTTACCTGTAACTATCTCAATTCTTGATCATCTTTGATAGTAAGAAGAAAAGAAAAGACAACCTGATCGCCGTCGACAGGGACGGAGCCCGTGCCCGTGCGAAGATCCAAAGCCTTGACGCCGCCGGAACCGGGAATCTCGAAGAATTCACCGGGGTACGAAGGAGGAGGATCTGAAAGCAACAACAAGGCTGCTGTTGCAGTGGTGGATATTAATAGCCCTCTTCTTGCCGTTAGACTTCGTTCCGTGGGCGATTGAGGCAGAGGAAGATGATCACTTGGTTCTTCTACTGGTGGTTGGATTTGATGGGATACAGGTATATGGACGGTTGGATGATGGGGTGTATGGTGCTTTGGCAACGTCGCCCAGCACCCTATCCTTATTCCTCTTGTTCTTGGAAGAAGTAGTAGTACCATTTTCAGCTCTTCTCAGACACTCTTATCCGTTTTCTTCTTCTTTCTCAATCTCATGGTTGGGAGTGAGGTTGCAGTGGGAGCACGTAGGTAGCCCACGTCATCTTGAGATCTACTTTCATTTAACGGTCCACGTCATCAGAAAAGTTCTCTTGGAATAAGTGCTGTGAAATTCCTACGAATCCCCTCATCATGCAGAGCTATCAAGACTCAAGAGCCACATATCCTCAATTTCATCCAAAACAACAACTTGGTTCACCACCCAATTAGGTTTGTTTCACTTTTGGGTAAAAAATAGTTTTTGGGTGAAAATTTATTTTTTGTGTCTTGAGTAACATAGTAAAAAATAGAGAGATAAGAATTTTAAAAATATTAAAAGTAGTTTTTGAGTAGAAAGTAATTTTGGAGGAAAAGTAGATTCTACCTAGTGTAAATACTTCCCTCTTCACTTAACTCACCTCCACTATCTTCGTCTATATTCTCCTTATGTTGATGACCCTTCTTGTCCTTTCCAATTGACTGGCTGAAAGTCGTCGTGCCAAATCAAAGATAAATCCCTAGTTACTCAACTAGTATAGTCGGTAAGTCGGGGTCGAACCCAAGAGACACTTGTATCCTAAGTTTTATTATTATCAACTCAAAGAAGTAACAAAAAGGGGGGATTTTTGGTATTTTAATCTAAAACTAGGAAAATTAAAGCAGACAAGACAAACAAACAGAGCAAAGGTTGGATTTTTATCAATTAGGGAAAACAATTCTATTCAAGTATCCACTTTTCTTCCTCAAGTTATTGATCCTAGATTCAAACAAGTTATTTCTTTCAGTTATTCCTATCCTGATCAGAATTATAACATGACAACGAGACATGCAAACTTAATATCCAAACAACTCATGAAACGATCATAAATAATAAGGATATTAGCATTAAGAACAAGGATAAGTAGGATACATGCAATTGAATTCCAACGAGTCAAACAATTAACATGCATTCAAATCTCTTCTCAATTGTTTTAGTCCAACGAGTCCTAAACCAATTGAGTTGCTACAAAGATCAGGCTTTGCTACGAGAAAACCTAGATCTAGCAATAGATAATATCAATTCCAACAAGTTGGCCAGACAAGCAGAAATCAACACAATCAATAATAATCATGCACAAGAGAATTGAAATAACCTGTAGAAATAAACATGAATAGACGAATCTCACAACAACTTGAGTCTGAAAAGCTTCAACTCGAATAGAATATAAAGAGTTTAGTTCTCCATAAGAGAGAAAAACACAAAAGGTCTGAAATTAGGTCTAGCAGAATACAAAACAAAGTCTGAAAACTAAACTTAAATAGTCTCGAAAAATATCGGAATAAAAATATAAAAGGCAACTAAAATAAAAGATAAATAGATAGATAAAACGCCGCCTCGGATCTTCGATGTCGTGTAAAACCGCGATCGCGGTGAGTGGTGGCCGCGATCGCGGCCCTGCTTTTGACAACATTGCAGCGTTGTTTTCGGAAGATGTTTTGACCACCTTAGAGTGGGAATTTCGACTCGGAGTAAAAACATGAATTGTAGCTCTTCGAGTTAGCTTTCCAATGATATCAAATTCAGCTTCATCCGACCACCGTAGCTCCCGAACGAAGCGTCACAAGAAAGTGGTGTCGAAACAACAACTTCAATGGATTGCCCGGTTCTAAGCGTTCTTTTCCACAACCTCTTGGGCCTTAATGATCATCAAAAATGGCTTGAATATCCTTGGAAAAGACACTTGAATATCTCCAATCTTGAATCCTTCAACTTAACCAATCCTTACTCCTCAAAACGACCTAAAAACACAAAAGTGCAAGAGTAGACACCGAAATGCAAAAACTACAAAAACTAAGCAAAATGCATTCAACTACCTAAGATTTAAACATAAATATTCCCTAAAACTAACACCTAAATGCATGCTATCACCAATACAAACACGCTAGCGCTGGCGTGTTTGTATTAGGAATGGAGGGGATTACGAGTCCTAATCCTTCTTCTCCCATTTCTTGTCAAAGACCTTGGCCCCTTCATTTTTTTTGGCATTGAAGCCACTCGTTCGTCCTTTAGGGTAACTCTTTCCAAAGCAAAATACATTTGTGATCACCTCGCTCGAATCCATATGTCCAACTCTAAAGTGGTCTCAAGTCTCAACTCCAATGTCTACTTCCTCCAAGGAAAATTTCTCAAGACCTTTTCAAGATCCATTCCTCTACTGAAGTGTAGTTGGGAGCTTGTAGTACTTATCCTTTATGTGGTTGGACATTGCACTTGATGTCAATTTTGTTTGCAAGTTTATGCATTAACCGTTGGAGACACACTAGACTACTATCAAGAGCATACTTAGATACCTCAATGCTACACAAGACTGTTCTCTACATTTCTTGTCTCAATATGACTACTCTATTGCAACGCTTTCTAATGTTTATTGGGGAGATGATCCTTGTCAACTTTTTTCAAACTACCATTGTTGTTACTCTTGGATCTATTGGGCGCACCATCTTGACGTGTCATACACACCCCATTCTTCACCCCAAGATTCCGTTGGAAAAATCTCTACCATTGATTTTTAATAAGGGAGTAGATCTAATACTTATGATCTCGTGCCTCGATATTATCACGAGATTATTGAAGTGGACAAATTCGACCCTTGCTTTTATTATATCTGCGATTCGGGATTACAACTCTCAGATTATTTGAGATCTTTCTATTACAACTCGGGATTACAGCTTTTAGATTGTTCGAGATCTTTCTATTACAGCTTGGGATTATAGCTTTCAGATTGTTGGAGATCTTTATATTACAATTCGGGATTTCAACTTTCAAATTATTCGTGATCTTTCGATAGATGCATATAAGTTGCTTTTTGATGACTTGAGGTCTTTTTACTAACCTTTCCCAGATTATAGCGCTGTCACTACGATTGTTTCAACACATCGATCTCTGCGAGCAAGATAGATCTTGAGTTAGAGGTGTTTTGCGACCCTTGTAACCTTCAAGTTCTTCCCCTATTTATAGACATTTGAGAGGAACGACTTTTGTGTAGTTCCGATGTAGGATGAGCGATTCGTCACCATTTGATTGGTCAAGGGGGAGACATCTTCTGGTTGGTCGAAGAGGAGGTGACCTTTGATTGGCTGAGGGAGGTGGTGAAGTTTAATTCGGCACTTTCAATGTGAGATGTGGCGTTGCGCCGGCTCGTCGTTTAAAGTGCGCGGCGTTTGGTCTTGCGACCTCTTTTGCTTGGGTTCGCGCTGATGGGTGTTTTTCCTCTTAGTTAAAAGTGCGTGGTGTTTGACTTTTAAGTTTTTTTCAGATCGGTGTAAGAGCGTCCATGGGGCATACCCCTCGAGATCTTTTCTTGTGGGGCCTGCTCCGAGCTTCTATTCCTCTTGGTTTGACTTTGAATTATTTTTTCCGTTTGTGCGTTTGTTAAATTCGTGCACCATCACCTACCATATTCTAAAGAGAGAAGACATAACAAAATTGTATTAAATTTAAGACCACGCCAACTAATCATTCAAAATAAACTTTGAAGCCAATATGACTTTGCATCATAATTCGTAATTTATTGATACACATATAATGTTATAGTACACTTATATACTAAATATATAAAGACATTATTAAAGCAATGCCATTATATGTGCAACAAAAAAGTTTGCACTCAATAATGCTAGATTATTAAAATTCGCTTTAGTTATTATCTTTTGTTTTTATAAAAAAGAAATTTAGCCCCTGTTTGGTATAACAATGAGGAAAGAAAAGGAAACAAATCATCATAACTATATACTAAGGCGGAGGTTAAAAAATTTATTAAACGACACATGTCCCTTTTAGATTAGACAACATTACCACTTTTATTAAAACCAATCTTTGGAAAAATAACTTAAATTTAATATACAGATAGTGTAATGTACGTACAATCTTATATTACCATAATCAATGGATAGAAAATCCCATTCTTAATTTAAAAAAAAATCTTTTATTTTTGGATATGATAAATTGGAAGATTATTAATATATTTTTTATGCTATATATTATACAAATATTAGGATATTTATTTTATTTTTAAATAGAATGCATATGCTAGTGTAATGTACATACAATCTTATATCACTATAATAAGTTTATTTTGAACGGTCTCATGTATATAATAAATTGATAAGTTTTTATCTTATTACTTATCTATTTTCATATTAAATAAATTATCCTGTTTTGGATATTAATTTAATTCGTAATACTAATAAAATATTATTGTTTCAAATAAATAACTTTTTATAATTTATTGATTTTAAATATTTATTCAAAATTTATATTTAAGCATTTACATGATTATTTTTCTTGAATAATAAATATATTTAAAAATATTTTATTATTAATATTTTATTTAAGAAAACCCCGTACAATGTATGGGAATACATACTAGTTTATATGTTACATACTAATTTATATGTAAAATGGTAGTGATTCTCTCTTTTTTTGCAAGAAAAAGGTGGGAAGGGGATAATAGTTAGAGGAGAATAGGTGATATGGCTATCTTATGTTAGGGGTGGGAAAAATTATCTCAAACTAGTTTTACCCGTCGTACCATGTACGACTATGATTCGATATTTTATAGACATTATAAATAGGATATTAATAAATTAAAATATAATATAAACTTTAATATAAGTAATTTATTACTCGTAGAATGTATATTTTTTAATCAAATAGTATATTCTTCATATTTTATTACATTTCATGTACGTAAATTTAGTGATTATCAAATATTTCAATATATCTATTAAATATTTTATTATCTATTTTTATTAATTTTAAACATTATAAATATGTATCATTAATTTTTTTATAAAATAAAATCAATATATATCTATAAATAATTCGTCAAAAGATTTATGATAAAATATTTATATTTATTTTGAAATATCTTATCTTTAATTTTAAATACTTGTATAACGAAGGTTTCAAAAGATATTGTTATATTGAATAGATATTTGTTTGATGTTAGAAATAAATTTAAATAGTTAAAAAAGATTTTAATAGAAAGAAGTTATAATAATGAAAATAAAATTAATTTTTTAAATTTGAGGTGGTGCCAGAATCATTCTGGTAGCTCGAAAAAAAACAATTTTAATATATAGTTATAGATTTTATATAAAAAATAAAAAAGAGGGTAATAGTTATCATACTCTTAATCATTCCTTTCCTCAAAAAATACCAATTGAACCCTTAGTGTATCAAAGATACTTTGTAGATTAAAAGACAAAAATACCGGAAGCTAAATAAACTGGCAAGAAAATTCAAATATAAAAGACTAAATAAAGGAGAAAAAGCCGAACAAAAATCTAGAGGATGTGAGCTAAACGCTACAAGAAGAATAATCATTGAAAAACAAGTTAATTAGTTATTTTCATCTCGATGTTGCCCCTCAATTAAACGAGTCTTCAAAAATCTCGAACTCGAATATGGCGTCGATCAAAACAATTTGGTCCCTACTGAACAAATCCTTAATCATGGGAAAGAAACTCTAATTCAGTTTAAATTGGATTTGATTTTACATATCTAGGTTATGTTTTTGCCTGCTCTTTTTTTTTTTATCTCTCGTTTGGATTAGCCGGGTACTAATCTACATGTTTTTGCCTGCTCTTTTTTTTTTTTTTTTTTTATCTCTTGCTCGGATTAACCGGGTACTAATCTACGTTCGAATCGGATTCGAACCTCCTGAACAAACAATTAAAGGAGTTTAGCATCTCACCCAACTAGACCAATTAGTTATTGATAAATGGTAAACCTTAGAAGTTTTTTTCCATTACTTCTGTTTTGTTTTTTGTTTTTTTTTTAACCCAAAAAATTCGGATTGTATTAACTTTTTCCATCTTGTTTTGTTGTCATTCTAAAGATGAACCCACGTTATATTCCTCCATAATGAAATTTAATTCCAAGAAAATAGAATAAAATGAACCCACGTCCCTTACAGCTTTTTGCCTTTTTCTGTCTTGTTTTTAGGCATTCTAAGATGTAAGATGTCAAACCCAAACGAAGGCCAAAAGCTTGCGAAACTTTCGGCTGACAGACTGTGCTAGTAGTATGAATTAATCAGATTGGAACAACTGGATTTTGTTTATATTTTTCGTACATATTTTTAGTTAAGAATCTAATGCCTTGGTTTAAACATTTTAATAGAAACTAGAAAAGAAATCTAAAAAAAATGGTTCTGGATCGAACCAGATCATCAACCAGCTTCTTATAATTTTTGTTGCGTCAAAATGAATGTACTAACTTTTGATTAATTTTGGCGAGGTCTTAGACTCATATATGATGATAGGTATCCTAATTTGGTTAGGCATGTACAAAATAAAAATAAAAATAGAATAACTTTTACATATGACTATTTTTTTTATAATGAAAGGAGTTATGGGGTCTATTCAACGGGACGTCGACCGCCTTAGGACATCTAGCTGGATGAGATCTTCGAGATCACATAGAGTTGCTTGAGTCGGGATGTGTTTGAGGTTATCTTCATAATGTGATATAACTCTTTGTTGAGTTCTCGGAAGAAGTGGTGCAGAGTCTTCTTGTCTCGAGCATTTGACTAGAGACCAGAATATCCGTCATAATAAGCTCGACTTCCCATGGGAAGCACCACATTCCATTAATGGCATTACCGACACAAAAATTATCACCTTCAATCTCAATCTTCGTGTAGGCAAGATGGGCTTCATTGACTCTGTTCCTATGTCCAAGAGCCTCCGCCATAATCATTAATTGGTTGATCACCACAAAGACCATTCACACACTTCATTTATTTTTTTGATAAGGAAAGAGATTAGTGTGACCACTAAAAAGCTAGTGGTCGCCCTAGAGCATCCAAATGGATGAGGGTAAAGCAAACCTGGGTAAGCTACAAGCGGGATAGAGGAGACACATTTGAAAGATCTAGTGGTGAATCGAAGTCCACTATACAGAATTGCACTCACGAAAGACATGAGAGATACTCTAATCTTGAAACCGTTCGAGCAAGCTACCAGTGGATGTCCGAACGCAACAACTCAATTCACACACTTTATAATTGAACCTTTAGAGTCCTTGAAAATAAAACCAAAAGAAGAGGGTCTAATTGTTCTTTTGGCACCATCAAAGTATAACAAAGTCTGGTTGGGGTCTAGTCCATTTAAAATCTTTGCATTTTCTTCTTGTTTGGTATTTGTTCCTTTCTTTGGGGTTAGTGACGGAGGGTTTCTTCTCCATCGTATATAGTATGTGATAAATTCCATTCTTTTTAACTGTTTGAAGAAAAATTCCACCACACATCTTTTAATTCATCCTCATCCTATTTTTGAAAGATATTGTTATTTTATTGGTACCAGATACACCAACATATCAATGTTAGATTTTTAAACTAATGTTTATTTAATTTTCCTTTTAGCCTAGGTCTTCCAACAATTGATGTTGGTGTTTTTTATTGTCTATAGAATCATACTATCAATTTGTGAGGTTGTGTTTATTGTGTGGGGATCGGATAGCAAAATAGGATATGCTCGAGGTTCTTATAGAAATGATTGCAAATAAATATAGGGGAGAGTTACTGCTTGTAGCGCTCAATTTTTTTTTACCTTTATCGGTAATTTATTGTTTTCGATTTTTCAAACAATATTTTTGACCAATGTTCGGCGATAGTCCAATATTATATATATGACTATGATAGTATATATATATATATATATATATATATATATATATATATATATATATATATATATATATATATATATATATATATATATATTACACTATGTTTTTTCTAACTTATGTTCTAAGAGTATAGGTTAAGAGCTCAAATTTAGAAATAAATTATAATTTTGTATTAAAAAAGAGTTTATATTTTCTAATTTTAAAATTTTAGTTTTTAAGTATGAATTCTTATCCTATATTCTAAAAACATATGATTAAACTACACATTTTAATTTTGACAAATAATTGAGATTACATACTTTTCTTTATTTATAAACCAAATGAATGATTTCTGAAATTGATTATTGATGTGATGTCGACATGAATGGCCCATACACCACATGCTAGCAATCTCATTTGTAAGAGTATAATTAAAAGCACTACATTACAAATACTAATTAAAAAAAAAGCATTTTTCTTTTGGTACCCTTGAGGTTTCGATTTTTTCTTTTGGTGTCCAAAAAAATTTGTATTTCTTTTAGTATCCTCCTAGTTTTAACAAGTTCCTTCCCGTCAACTAAACATTACTAAAATGACAATTCCGTGAGTTTTCCGTCTAAAAAATAAAAGACAAAAAGAAAAAGCCCACAATTCAATTCTCATATTCCTCCGGTGTTCAGATTGTCCGACGATCTATCTTTTGTGCTCCGTTTCTTCATCAAGGCTTATCGCTCGGCTAAGTGGGTGCTTAAGCGAAGATTTAACGCTTCGCGAGAGAAAAACCTCGATTTCATCTAGCTCTGGCTTGGATTGGGGCATTCTAAGAGCGGATCCGGTGAATTTCCGGCGGCAAGGATTTAAATCTAAACAGATCTATTCTATATCTTCTAATCATCCAGATCTTGAATCAAATCGATTTGTTTTTGTCATAGCCTTTTGGTTATCCAGATCTCGAATCAAATCGATTTGTGTTTTTATACTTTCAGGTTAGATCTATCTAGATATGTTGAAGGGATTTCCAGATTTGCAGTGTACATTCTGAGAACTCTCATACATTTATTCCTCGACAAACAGATTAAAGGGAATATGGGGAATCCATTTCTCTACATCTTCGATATAATTACCATCCAATTCCGACTTCATCTTTGTGGAGTGGATAAATCAATTTGCAGGAGAGAATTTCATGGATTTGAAGCATCGTCGTGTGAGTTAGTGGCATGTATGCAGGGAGAAGTTGGTTTTTTGTTTAAGCTTTTAATTTTTTGACGGAAGAAATAATAAAATGGATGGAAAACTTGAATTTAAGTAAGTTAGGGTACTGTTAGGAATTTGTTAAAAATAAGAGGATATTAAAATGAATAAATTTTTTTTTTGGACATTAAGAAGAAAAGTCGAAATCTGAAGGACACCAAAAGGAATTTACCTTAAAAAAACGTATTAGTTATGGAGTACTAATAATGCCACAGCATATTATATGTTGATTATTTTAATGATTGGCTTCAAAACCGCTAATAGAGCTACTAGGTTGTTTTGAAGTGGCCCGTGGTTTTTGGGGGAATACATAGGACAATCTGAAGTGGTATGGTACTAGGTTGTTGGATATCATATCACCAGTCACCACCAGTAACCACTACCTTAAATTGGCCTTTTCCAATTACTTTAACCCATTCATAGTTTCATACTAATAACTCGTCTATTAAAAGAAAAAAGAAAGAAAGATTGGACACAAATACTGGATGGATTGTTTCTAGAGCAGCTAAAAGCTGACTGAACCCGCTAACTCGATTTGTCCGATAATTTTAGAGTCAAGATCCGAAAATTTGAACCCAAAACCCGAAATCAACCGAACCCGATACAACCCGAAATCTGTGGGTTGAAACCCGAAACCTGTTAGGTTGACCGATTTAGAATATTTATAAAATGTATAAAATTTTCTTTAAAAATGTAATATATTTTTATTATTAAAATAAATAAAATAAATAAATTATAATTAAATATTATTATTTATTAAAAAATCAATTTTAATAATCGTAAAAAATTCTATGTTTTTGACCCGTTGGTCAACCCGCCCCGCCCGAAAACCCGCATCAACCCGACCCGGTTTAACCTGTGACCTGTAACGACCCGAACCCGACTCAACTAGAACCCAAAATTGTAGGTGTTTTGGACTCCATGCTTCGTAGTTCCCACCGAAGATCATGTATTTGCTGGTACTCAGGGAACAGTGCGTTGCTGAAGCAGTGAAGTTCCTCTTCGTGGATGTAGTTGAAGACGACTCTTCAGTAGATCGATCATATGCAATACTTGATATAGGTTTGAATCACGTAGAAACGCTTTCCGAAATCATTATTTCGCCCCTACACAGCCTTGGGGAATCCACGAAATTTAAATGAGATAAGACAAACCAACCGATCTCTAACAAGGCTCATGAAAGAGATCGAACCTTAGAGTTCATGTAAAATGGATATTAGACTCTATTTGAAGTTCAATCATGGAGAAGGACACTCTCCTCTGATTATGTGAACCAACGTGAACCCACTCGACACCAATCTTCCAATAGCATTTTATATAGGCAAAGGAAAGCAGTTTCAAGGAACGTTTAACAACAGTTACCAACTGTTACTAGAAGTTAATGACGGCTACCAAGTGCATGCCACGAAAGGTTATGATCAATAACCCACGTCACCCATTAGTTATTACTCATTAAGGAAGTTACAATGTAGTTATACAACAGTTTACATGATCGTTATCAACAATTAAACACGTGCCGAAATTTTAGGCATGCAACAGAGAGGGACCGCCTAGCGCCTAGGCGGACCCTAGGCGGAGAGGGACCGCCTAGCGCCTAGACGACCAGAACGGATGCCTAGACGGGGGACGGCTAGGCGGACTGGGACCTTCCAAAGCCTAGGTGGGACCTAGACAAGATTTTTAGAACAGTGGTCATCAAATATGTGTCATCATCAAAAAAGTGTCATCACAAATTATGTTTTTTTTTCTATTGTCATCATGTTTAATTTTTTAGTGTCATCAAATATATACAATTTTTTCTAATGTGATCAAATATGCTTCATCACTCAAAGTGTCATCAAACAAGAGTCATCATGTATAATTTTTTACTAGCATCATCAATTATATTTGTCATAAAAAAAGTGTCACCAAACGCAAACAAAATATGTGTCATCGTAAAAAAATATCATCACAATTAAGGAGACCCTACATTCAATTGACTATATCATTTAATAATTATTTTAGGAAATGATATTTTTTGTAGCTAAGATATGTACTTATAGTTTAAAAAATATTCTTGCCTATATCAATTTAATCAAAATTTAACAAATAAAAAAATAATACAATAGTTTTATAAAATTTCGTACATGACATGATAAAAAAGACTAGTTTTATACTACAGATATTCTAATTATTTTTGTTTAATATTAAGGGGGCCAAATGATAAAAAAATCAAGAAAAAACCAAGGATAATCACCAAACTACAACAACAAAACCTTGAATATCTATCCTCATCGCCTTCTTCTTCGAAAAAAAAAACTTTTAACGGAGTTGGCTTAGGTGGTAAGCGACATGTTTTACATTCATGAGATCTAGTATTCAACTCCAGTAGACGTAAAAAAATTATTTCGAGAAACTCACCCATCAAAGCCAAGTGAGCAATCCGGGTCGAGCAGGTCGTACCCAAGACAAAGCTCTGGCTAAGCAATGAACAACCAAAAAAAATACACCCTTTTATGGACTAGTTAAAAGTTAATTAAAACACAAATGAAGAAGGCCTTTTATTGACTAGTTAAAAGTTAATTAAAACACAAATGAAGAAGGCCTAGCAATTCACCCATTTCACCATTTCACTAGTAATGACAATTATGATAATTAGGTCAAAGGTTCTAGTCCCCTCCAAAAAATTTTTTTTGATGGAACCCTCCACAATTAGATTTACTTTTTTTATTGGGAATATTATATTATATATCGAAAAACATACATATTGTATGCATAATTTTTATACTATTATAATTATATATTTTACTTCTTTTGTCCCTTTATATTTGTTCAAAAATACAAAGCTCAAATGTTAAAAAAAACTACAAGTACAATGGAGCATTTATTGTTAATGAAACCAACTCATTTTAACTTGGTTTAACAATACAAATCTGCACAAATTCGTAAACTCAAAATTTTAACCAATAGGAATTTAAATTTAAGTTCCAATCAACCAATAGAATTTCAGTATTACAATACAAATCTGCACAAATTCGTAAACTCAAAATTTTAACCAATAGGAATTTAAATTTAAGTTCCAATCAACCAATAGAATTTCAGTATTACAAAGAAACAGATCTCAAACTACAACGGAGAGGAGTATTTATAAGGACCGATTCACAAATTCATTACAAGCATTTTTACTCTTTAAAAAATTGCATCATTGGTTGGGAGAGAAGGGCCTCAACATTTAACTTAAATGAAGAGTCACTTCTATGAGTACGAATTTGATCTCAATGCGCCACTAAGGGGCATGAAAGAAGGATCACTTCTTCATCAACTCAACCAAGAAACACATCATCATCTAGAAGTAGAAATTTTAAGACCAGCTACTGCACATCATCAACCAAAACAGATCATGTTCAACAATGAATATAAAATGCACATCTTAATGAAGCTTCTACACATATCAACAAGGGGACAAATTTCATCAGTTGCCATTAAGGAGGTTGCACATGAGTTCAATGTGTTAGAAAGCACAATACACAGAATATGGAGCACAACCAAGAAAAAAGAAGCAACAATGCAAATAGCTAATACGATTACAAAGTTTCAACAAAAAAAATGAGTACAAAGTACCACAACTGTGGTAGAAAAAGGATTGATATTTAAACTGGTGCAATCACAACATTAAACATGGGGACAATGTTTGATGCATATTCAAACTGATGATGTTCAAGTTGATGCAAATGCCTTATATATACGAGCTAGTGTTTGATCCATAAGTCGTTAGTTTTCATACAAATGTAAAATAATATGCACTTTTTGGTTCTTTTGATACACATATGGTTAGTTTTAATGTACATAGATAAGAAGACACAGTTTTGTGCATCGATTTCGCTTTAGATGTGCATCAAAACTAATTGTTTGTGCATCGATTATTTTCAAACTTTTTTTTGATTTTTTTTTACCTTATTTATGTGCATGAATAAAGTTTTTACATGGAGTTTAGTTAATTTTAATGCACATGCGTGAATAAGATGGACTTTTTGGTTATTTTGATGCACATTCAGCGAGTTATGATGCACATGCATAAATAAGGCGCATTTTTTTGTAGCATTTTGATACACATAAAAGTGGTTTTGATGCACAAATACACATCCGAAATGTCATTTTTCATGCACAATCTTTCAGTTTTGTCACAAATTTAGACAGTTTTGCTACACATGCAAACACAATGAACTATTTGGTTGTCTTGATGTACACTCGGCTGATTTTGATGTACATAGGGCAATTTATTTTGATGCACATTTGACGTTTTTTGATGCAATTACAATCAGTTTTGATGCACAAAAAAACCAGTTTTGATGTACATCTCGTACACGTCCCTGTATCCGTTTTTTTTCAAAAAAATATGCGAATAATTGACCAAAAATTCATTTATACCTTATTTTTTCCATTTTTAAGTGCAACACAATTCGCACCTTTAATTTCTCTTCATTCAATACATCAGATTCATTTCCTTTTACACTATAGCCCTCATTCACATCAGATCTGGATTCATAATTAAGTAATCTATACTCACATAATAAAAATTATACACAAATAAAGGCTATAATTTTCATATTATATTTTTAGGGTTACTGTAATACAATCGATCGGTAGAAGCTAGTTAGTTCATCACATCATTTTTTTTGTAAATAAAGGAATTTAATGAGATATATGTAGTTTTACCATTCTGTATTAACCAACTTAGTAGAGCTTAGTAGTGCCACGTCATACTAGTGTGCGTGTTAAGACACTTAGAGAGTTAGTTAGAATGGTTGATATAAATAGCTGTATTGAGACCAGATACATTGAACTGATGTATTCTTCTTCATCATGATTTTCTTCTCTTTTCTCCTGATTGATCTTCCTTGAGTGTTTGATTCTTGATATGGTATCAGAGCCCGAGCTAATCAGCTCGATTGTTCTTCAATTCTGAATTCCGGGTTATCATCTTCTCGGTCGTCATTCTTTGGTGATTCTGTTTTCACCAGACGGCGATACCTTTCGATTTAGGATTTCTCTAAAATCGACAATTAGGTCAAGCTGAAGATCATTAGCAACAAGGATTTTTGTTTTTCTGGCACTCAACGATCAAAGGAGATGAGTAATCTTGAAGATACAGCAAACAACTACAATCAGATCAGAATGATGTCGCAAACAGGCAGTAACTATTCGGATCCCCTTTTCTTATCAAATTCCGATCAACCAGGCAGTGCTCTTGTAGTTTTGAGGTTCAATGGAACGAATTTCCATAGTTGGAGCAAATCGGTCAAAATTGCTCTTGGTTCTAAGATGAAATTAGGTTTCATAACTGGAAGTATATTGAAACCTGAAGAAGATTCTCCTGAATTTGAACGATGGAAACGTTGTGACTGTATGGTGTTAAGTTGGATTTTGAACTCCATGAATGGAGATATTGCTGAAGATTTCCTCTATGTACAATCTGCTAAACAACTCTGGGACGATATTGTTGAGCGGTTTGAGGAATCTAGTGCACCCTTGCTCTATCAATTACAGAAAGAGCTGAGTCAAATTAAGCAGGAGAACCTTAGTGTTGCATCGTATTACAGTAAACTCAAGCGAGTTTGGGATGAAATTCAGATGATTGAGGGAATTCCTGTGTGTACTTGTGGAGCACTAGAACGATGTTCATGTGTTCTAATCAAGAGAATCTATGAACGAGAATCTACTACCAAGTTAATGCAGTTTCTTATGGGATTGTCAGACTCATATGAAACAGTTCGGAGCACTATTCTTGCTTATGATCCATTGCCAAATCTTAACAAGGCGTATCAGATGGTTCAGAGGATTGAGAAAGGAAAGGAAATCACTGGTGTTGTGACTATTGAGAAGACTGCTTTGGCTGTCAACAAGCAAGTCAATCGCTCAGCTAGCACTAACAAGAATTATGGGACTGTGAATACCAATAATGGTGGTAATGGATCTGGTTCCAAGAATCATGGTTCAGGAATGACCAATAGTGGTGGAAGTTACAATGCTGGAACTGGCAGAAGGGATAATAAACGTGGCAGGGATGATCGGTATTGTGACTATTGTCATGAAAAAGGCCACATCAAGGATACTTGTTTCAAGATAGTTGGGTATCCTGACTGGTGGAAGGGATCTCGTGATCAGTCTAACAACAGAATGGTGGCAAATGTTCATACTGATGCACGATCTGCAGAGAACACTCCACTTGAGGGTTCAGAATCATCCAAGCCAGATGTTAATCTGGTCAATGCTATTTTTGCTGAAGTCCTAAAGAAAATGAAGGGCCAAGCTTCTGCAGAAAGCAATTTTGTTGCTTCACAACCGTTTGGTTCAGTCAATTTTGCAGGTAATATGTCTTCTATCTTGAATGTTTCTTCACATAATCATCTTGATCAGACTTGGATAGTTGATTCAGGCGCCACAGATCATATCTCTTATAATAAAGATTTATTTTCTACTATGCAACCTTTAGCAAAGCCTGTTTTGATTGGGTTGCCAGATGGTTCAACACAAAAGGTGGAGTTTATTGGTAAAATTCCTCTCACTGATACACTGATCCTACAAGATGTCATGTTTCTACCTACATTCAGGCACAATTTGTTATCAGTCTCTAAGATGTTAACAGATGCTAGATTGGACTTTGTTTTCTTTGCTAATCACTTCCTACTACAGGACCTTTCAACTAAGGAGGTTGTTGCAAAAGGAAGTAAAGACAGAGGTTTATACCGATTACATGAAGCAGCCGATGGTAGAAGTTCACAGTTTGTGAATGCTGAAGAATTGTTACAAGATATTACTGTTTTTCCTTACAATAAAGCATCTAATTCAGTTTGTAAGGTGCATGAAAACATTGATTTGTCACATGCTCGTTTAGGACATGTTTCTATAGGGAAACTTAGGCACATGGCAGATTGTGGTTGCACTCATACAACCTCTTTTGATTGTCATGCTTGTTCTTTGTCCAAATATCATAAAGTTCCTTTTTCTTTAAGTTCCTCTAGAGCTCAGAATATCTTTGATCTTGTTCATATGGATCTATGGGGTCCTTACAAGACACCATCTCTATGTGGTGCCAAATATTTTCTTACCATCTTGGATGATCATTCAAGGAATGTCTGGACTTTTTTGCTTAATAGTAAAGATCAGGTTGGCCGACTTATACAGGATTTTATTGCTTATGTGGAAAATCAGTTCCATATTACTATTAAAGCTATCCGGACTGATAATGGTACAGAGTTTTTGAATGCTTTTGTTCACAATTTGTTGGCCAAGAAAGGCATTGTTCATCAGAAATCAGCTCCAGGAACACCTGAACAGAATGGGAGAGTGGAGAGAAAACATCGTCACCTGGTAGAAACAGCTCGAGCTATGAGGTTACATGCTTCCTTACCAGCTCATTTCTAGGGTGAATGTTTATTGACAGCTACTTATCTCATCAACATTTTGCCTTCTTCTGTTCTACACTAGAACACTCCTTATGAGGTATTATATAAGACTCCTCCTTCTTATGATCATTTAAGAGTTCTAGGCTGTCAATGTTTTGCTTTGATTCCCAAGCATCAAAGGTCTAAGTTTGATGCCACAGCTCAGGAATGTGTGTTCTTAGGATATCCACCAGGTCAAAAGGCTTACAAGCTTTATCATCTTGCTTCTAAGAAAGTTCTTGTTAGTAGACATGTGACTTTTAAGGAACATATCTTCCCTTTCCAAACATCTGTTGCAGCTCCTCCATCTGTACCTACACATTATCTTCCAATACCATTTTATGATGAGGATTCTGTTAGTATATCACGAGCTAGTATTCCCTCTTACAATACTGGTTTCTCTAGTCCTCCTGTTACTTCTCAAACTCATGTACCAGATACACCACAATCTCATACTCCTGTTACTTCTCAATCTTTGATGCCTTCTACATTCAGTCCCAGTACTGGTTCACCTCAGTCTGTTATTCCTCCTCCTTCTGATCCAGCTTATAACACCTCTTTTCCTCCTTTAACTCGACCTACTCGAAACATTAAACCTCCTTCTCATCTAAAAGATTTTATATGTTCCAACTTGCCTTCTAGACCTTCTTCTTCCAGGAATTCTCTGTCTCAGGTTTTCAGTGTTCAGGATCTTAAGCATTATTCTGCTGATTATGTTGCTTCTTTCTTTAATGTCCTCTCCATTCCTGAACCTACCTCGTATAAGGAAGCTATTAAGCATCCAGGGTGGGTCGAAGCTATGGAAAAGGAGTTACAAGCCTTAGAAACTAATCATACTTGGGAGCTTACATTTTTACCTCCTGGCAAGCATGCCATTGGTTCTAAATGGGTATACAAGACTAAGTATAGACCTAATGGAGAGGTAGAAAGGCTCAAAGCTCGGCTTGTTGCCAAAGGTTACAATCAAGTTAAAGACAAAGATTACAAACATACCTTTTCACCTGTAGCCAAATTTTCTACTGTAAGGGTTCTTCTTGCTTTGGCCGCAGCTAAATCTTGGCCTCTTCATCAATTAGATATTAATAATGCCTTTTTACATGGCTATCTAGATGAAGAGGTGTATATGACTCCACCTCAAGGATATATTCTTGCTTCTCCTGGACAAGTATGTCGTCTTAAGAGATCACTCTATGGCCTTAAACAGGCTAGTCGACAATGGAATTTTGAGTTATCTCGTCATCTTATTTCCCTTGGTTTCATCCAATCCAAACATGATTATTCTCTTTTCATTAAGAGAACAGGGTGTTCTATTACTGTTGCACTAGCATATGTGGATGACCTCTTGTTGACTGGTGATAATCCTTCTGATATAGAGTTCACTAAAACCTCTTTAGATAAAGCTTTTACCATTAAAGATCTTGGCCTGGCTCGGTATTTCCTTGGAATGGAGATTGCTCGATCATCTACAGGACTTCTATTAAACCAGAGGAAGTATGTCATTGACTTGCTTACTGATGCCAACATGATGAATTGTAAGGCTGCTCAGTTTCCTATGCAACGAGGTCTTCATTTATCCTTGGATCAGGGCGAGCCTATTTCTGATCCTGAATCTTATCGACGGTTGATTGGTAAACTTCTTTATCTTACACTTTCCAGACCTGACATTGCTTATACTGTTCAGCAATTGAGTCAGTTCTTGGCTTCTCCTCGACAGCCTCATCTTAATGCAGCTTTGTATTTGCTTCGCTACCTCAAGGGTACTCTTCATTGTGCCTTATTCTATCCAGCATCCTCTGACTTGCAACTATATGCTTACTCAGATGCTGATTGGGGCAGTTGTCCTTTCACTTGTCGCTCTTTAACTGGTTTTTGTATTTTTCTGGGTAACTCCCTCATTTCTTGGAAAACAAAGAAGCAGAAAACTGTTTCAAAATCCAGTACAGAGAGTGAATACCTCAGCATGTCTGCAACAGCTAGTGAGGTTGTCTGGTTGGAAGGTTTACTGCAAGACTTAGGTGTTGCTGTTACACTTCCAATTCCCTTGTGTTGTGATAATCGTGCTGCTGAGCACCTGGCTGCTAACCTTGTGTTTCACGAACGCACGAAGCATCTCAGGATTGACTGCCATTTTGTGAGAGATATGGTTCAGCAAGGTTTTTTGTCTACCACACATGTTCCCACACATTTACAGCTGGCTGATCTCATGACCAAGCCATTAGGTGCACAACAACATCGGTTCCTTTATAGCAAGGTAGGACTTGTTTTTGACAATACATGTCTAGCTTGAGGGGGGGATAATGAGATATATGTAGTTTTACCATTCTGTATTAACCAGCTTAGTAGAGCTTAGTAGTGCCACGTTATACTAGTGTGCGTGTTAAGACACTTAGAAAGTTAGTTAGAATGGTTGATATAAATAGCTGTATTGAGACCAGATACATTGAACTGATGTATTCTTCTTCATCATGATTTTCTTCTCTTTTCTCCTGATTGATCTTCCTTGAGTGTTTTGATTCTTGATAGAATTATATGTTGAAGAATACTTCGTCCTAGCCTGGGTTAGTTCGTCACATCAATCATCTTGAGGAGCTAGTTATCTTTTGAAAACAAAAGTGGAATTTGGATTTTTACTAACCTAATTGATTAAATTTACTTCATTCTACAGATGCATCATGCATGTGCCAGTGCTAGCTTCCAAATCAATTTTCGTATAATTTTCAATTTTTCTCAAAATATCAGAAACAAGAAAAGCAGATATTATATACTGTTTTTTCAATGATGAAACAAAAAAAAAAACAGGAAAACAGGTAAACATGGTTTACACTTTACAAGTCCCATGAGCCAATTATATTCCCTTAAAAAACAGCAACTAATTATATGATTTTTATTATTAATTTATGGAACATATATATTAATATATTATATGATGTAGGGTTTTGTAATTTGGATAGAATATATATAATCAAGTGCAGAAGTGCTCCTCCTTCTATCTGGGCCGGTGTTTCCTGTGTTTGTGCTTTGTGTCTCCTTTCTTCTACTTTGCCTTCTCAAACTTATAAAAGCACCTGCTTTGAATTGAATGATTCAGCTCATAACATCTCCAATTCTTGGATCAGTCACTAATTGCTGCTGCGGCATCTTCAAGATTCACATGGGTCATTCAATTTTCTGGCTAGCTCCTTGGTTTGTTCGTTCGTTTGATTCTTTTTGATCATCCAGCTGAGAATCTTGATGATGCTGCATCGGCGATTCGTTGACTAATTAGTTCTTATTTCGATCTAGAGACGATGATGTATCGTGTCATGGATCGATTAAGGTGAGCTTAATTTTGAAAGGTAAGGTTGTTTCAGATCCAATATTAGTCAATTCATCTTATCTTCTTGAATCTATATATAGCAGATAAGTCATGCTTGGAGATTTTTTGGGTGTTTCGAAATCAATTTGCATTATTTTTTGATGGGTTTGGCTGTTGCAATAATATTTTATGTGGATTATGAGGAGATCTGCTTTCTTTTACCCTATTGATGATTTAGGCCAGGTTAATTTGCCATGTAGTACGTTTTTGTTGTGACTTAATTATGAGATTTGGGTTTTTAGAAGTTTATATCATTTGAACAATTTCATCTTCAAATCTTGCTTAATCTAAAGAAAGACTCTAAAAAATTACCAGTCAAGCCTGACCGTAATTCATTTTGGCCAGATCTCTTCTGTTTTTTTTGGCAGTTTTTGGTGCAGACTGCAGAGTACTTATTTATGACAATTAAGGATATTATATTTATATAATTAGTACTTATTTGTATTAATATATATGTGTTTTTGTGCATTATATAGTCCTGATTCCTGAATCAGGATTTGCGTCGACCGAAGCCTGAATAAGAGTTTTGGAGGACTAAAGAAGCTAGAAACATTGATCCCATAAAGTAGCTTGTGCTAATTATTATTAGGTTCGTACAAAATTGGTACATCACAGGTAAGTAATCATAATATATTTCTACAGTTACTGATTTTCCCCTACAAATTTAATTGAATAAAATCGGGCTTTGCCTTCTTTCAGACCAAAAAAATATATATTTCTACAGTTCGAAAAAAAGGTACTATTTTTTCACAGTAATTATTATTTAACTAAAAGTTTTTTTTGGTCGAATTACTACAAGTTATTCACTTCCTATAATCCATAGCAGTGAGAATTTGCTAGAAGAAGAATCCGACAGCAAAAATTTGGATGTGACATCTGCAAACATGTGATACGTACACTACTACTGTGAAGTTCGATCAATACTGATCGTTGTAAAATTTTTACCTAGGTCTTGTCTAAACGTTAGAAGGTTTCAAACCATCTAGATTTCTGCTAATTCACCTAAGTGTCTGTCTAGACATACTTAGAAAACTGTTTAGGATATTTAGACACTAGGCGGTCTCTCTCCGCTCAGGGCTGGCCTAACGTTATTTAGACTATTATCAATACTAAAGCTAATTCAAGGTACGTGTATCAAAGATATATGATATGATGTGTCTTAGTGATATCAAAGTATAATATATGGATATGCAGATGACTGATATTGTTATTTATTGAGAAATATCAAAATGACACATTTATATCAAATTATCTCCGATATTCCACACGCCAAATATATATTAGCTAGGTTGGTATTGTGAGGTCTACAATTGTTAGTAAACAAACATGGACTTCTCTATTCTCAGAAACCTACTCGAGTTTCTAGTCGCACTACCTTGTCTTCTAACCTATAACTAGAAAATCAATTCTACTGACACAAGAACTCCAAACACAAGCATTAACCTTGTCGCAGTTCCTTCGCTTCAAGACTTGTTCTCCAACACATGAAACTCTCTATCTCTATTGCTCTCAAACTCTATCTTTTAATTTCTCTCTATCAAGACGTGTATGTAATACTTAGAACACCTTTGTATTTATAGGACTCTTATTGATCTGGTCTTCTATCTTTGCCAAGGATATAGTTTTCATCCATAAGATAAAGATCTATCATATGACAAGATCTTTCCTAAAATAACTTTATCTGTCTAGCTATCTATTTAATATCATGTTCCTACTTGATCATAGAATAGAAACATAAGGTCCAATCTTCAATTCTTTTCGAACTCCTTCTTTCCATAGTTAAAGATTTCTTCTAGATGCTTATTTCCGCCTTTGACTATTCAACAAGAATCACCGACTTGAACACGGTTCCTTATGAGTAACAGTAAAATTCCTCTTTGTTCCATTGTAAACTCTATTTTGCTTCTCAGTTCATGTACATCACTTAGTTCCTGAAAGGTTTTAGACAAATAACATGTAGAACCCATAGTGATTTGTCAATTATCAAAACAAGGTAAGAAACAACTATGAACATAATTCCAACCGATATTGATATCAAGATATACCAAACACAAAGATTAGGTATGGCTTAGCCACATACGGATTTTTTTTTGTTTTCTTGTGGAGGAATTGCATGGGGGTGCATCCTCATTCTCATTGGCTTTTGTACACTGACTTTGAGATGGATTTAGTCCCTATATCAATTTTGGTGCATTCTAACTAAATTCAATTATTATTGTCACATAGCTGAATTTCAGTTTTTTTGGGGTCTATCAAGCCCCTTTCTCTTGGACAGGAATATTCCCATCTTGATCCCTCTGATTCCGCTGTAGCGGAGCCTCATTGAGTCAATGATGATGAGTGTTGAGGAATTGCAGGGAGTTGCCTCTCCTTTGAAAAAAAAAAAATGGTTATGAGCCATAAAACTCATATTCATTAGGATCATACCTATACTTGAAATTTGATACCAATGTAACAGAATCCCCAAAAAATTACCGATAACTTGTATATTATATACCCTTGTAATTGGTTGATATTTTTGTTTTATTTTCTTTTGCTTCAATTAGGCGGGTTAAAAGCTATAAGATTTGCTACTTATGTTATTTTCTTATGCTTTTCGTTTGATATATTAATACCAGATATGGATATGGATCGAGGTGCATATGACTCATACATATATTCATATTAATTATCTATGTGTTTGACATATCATGATATCAATCAAATTGATACTTGATAATTAGTATATGAGATATCAATATTAACTCGTCATTTCGATAATTCTCCTGATATACACATATTCATATTCATACTGAAAACATTAGTATCGATCACTCATACTTATATGTTGATGTCCACACTTATATCCAATATTTCATATTTTTAGTACCAATATCTTATACCATATGTGTAACAGCTGAGTATATATCTTCACTGAATATTTTTGACATCTTTTGAGAAGTCACATCACGAGCTTTTTTTGCTCACATACATCTAGCTAGCTAGCAGCTTGTCAAGATGCTAAGTATCTAGTGAGGATATGAAGATAGATGCTTTATAATATAGCTGTCCACATTTCATGGTGATCTGATCAGTTTCTTGGATTATGTTAATTTGTGACAAAAACGTGATATATAAGCCTATTGTTGGTGAGCAGTTTCGATCTTGGTCTAAAGTATAAACAATTGATGGTCTACTTCGTGTCAACTGGATGAACTTTTTTGATTGATCCTGCTTGTTGAACGCATCTGAACTTAATTCATGTTATTTGAGTCTTCTTTTTATTGGGCTGTAATTAAAGTTATCCTTCACATGTACATGCTTTTTAATGCATGATTATTGCTTTTGGTTTTCTTAAGGCCAATATGCATGTGCAATACAATAAAATGAATAGAGTTGGCCCTCTAATTCATTTTCTTGATTTCATTTGATTTGATCATACTACTTTATTATAATTAATTATTATATAAATTACTCCGTATGATAAAGCCTTTTAGTTCTTATAATCATCAGGATAATCTAGCTAAGTAGATCTAGCTGGCCACTAGTTCATCGAAACGATATATCCCAATTTTCAACCCTAAAATGCAGGTTATAAATGATGTACGTTAATTATTGTTTGGTCCCCCTTTTGTTGACAGACCGATCATTGGCCCATCTCATGGAAGATGTTTCATAAATCCTCTCATTCTCATATGGGAACAAGACCAGATATATAGATTGCTTTGAGTTCTATGATTACCAAAACCGCCAAATACGTCGTACCCCTTGAGTGCTATGATAGATTGCTTTGAGTTCTATGATTACCAAACTCAATCGGAACATGATCATATAGTTTTGAATCACCTCTTGATAACATAGTATTATATGTGGGTCATGATTCCACTCTTACTCCGTTGGCTAAAATTAAAAGAACGTCGAAGTAGAAAGTTCGTTTAATGTCTTAAGCATTGCCACATGGAAAAGAAAAGTCGGCTAAAGTATTTAGCTGAATGACCGAAAACCACCCGTATAATAGGCATATTACGCTAAACCACCCGCTATATTTGAAATTGCCGAAAACCACCCGAATAAGTGCTTCCGTTAGCGAACTACCACCTGTCCCAGAATTCCGTCCAAAAAATCCGTTAGCGTGTATCCACGCGCCTCTTTACTGATTTTTTAATCCAAAATAAGTTAAATAAATGAGAAAAATGTAAAAAAACAATTTGTTTAATTAAGAAATTCCTTATCTATTAGACCCACTATGTTCATCTTCATCCCCTCTTTAGACGAGATCGATTGGCTGCCTGTTCATCTTCCTTGCCACTATGTTCATCTTCGTTGCCGACTGAAACCCTAGATCTGGAACGAGGCCTAGCTTAGCTCGCCCGATCTAGCCCCAAACCTCTCCCTCCAACGCCAGATCTACCACATCGATCTACATCTACCAGATCTGGTTCAAACAAGAAGTCGGTCTCCGGCAAAAAAAACAATGGTCAACCACGTCGTTGCCCTACATCTAAGAAAGATGGAGACCGCTCCGTCCTTATCAGGTCTGGATTCGGGTTTGATTTGGCAAAGGAGAAGAAGGATGCGAATGAAAATGGAGGAATCGGGTCGAAGGCGGGGGCTAGATAGGATGAAGAAGAAGGAGGTTTGGAGTTGGAGATTTAATTGAAGCCATTGATGCTTGATTTCTGTACAAAATTGGGGACAACGACAAAATTGGAGGTTTGGAGAGGACATCTACTAGATGCTTGATTTCTCTTGAAAAAGGAATAGAGGAAGAAGATGACAAATGATTTTTCAATAATTATTTTTTTATTTTTTATTTTGTTATTAACTGTATAAGAATATAATAAAATAAAATATAGGGGTAGATTTGTAATCTCATGCTTTAAACGAATTTTTTGGACGGAATTCTGGGACGGGTGGTAGTTCGCTAACGGAAGCACTTATGCGGGTGGTTTTCGGTAATTTCAAATATAACGGGTGGTTTAGCGTAATATGACCTATTATACGGGTGGTTTTCGGTCATTCGGCCAAAGTATTTTGCTATGCTGTATTTCAAAAATCACGAATTCGGCCAAAGTCTTTTGCTATGCCTTATTTCAAAATCACAAATTTAGCTAAAGTCTCTTGTTATTCCGCATTTTAAAATCATGAATTAGGCTAAAGTCTATTGCTATGCTTTATTCAATTCACTAGTTAAATATAATGTGTAGAATTTTGAAATAATAAAGTTCCCAGGCTACCTTGCGATTAAACCACATTTATGTGGTGTTGTACCTCTAAAGAAATCTCATATTTCTTTTCTAATCGATGATAGTGCCAATCTATGTTCTGATAGAACCCAATCCTTATAATGTCATATCTCCAAATAAATTTCGTATTTCTTTTTTCCTGGGCAAGAGTATTAATCCGCTTCCTAGTAAAATCACATTCTTGTAACATTATACCTATCTTGGAATTTCATAGCCTTTGCTCTGTCGATGGAAGTACTAACTGTTGAATTATCGACCAAACACCATCATTTGTAGATAGATGTCAACATGTTTAGTTAGTACCATATCCGCCATTCACTTTCTAGTACTTCATTAGACTAATCTGTCTACCCTCACTCTTTTCTTTTTCCATTGCATGTTCGGGCATCCGGATGTAGAGGCGTGTTTCTCAAGGATCGAGGGTCCAAAGATAGACGTAGTAAAGGACATACCGATGAAGGGTTCAAACCTCTAAGTGAAGTAATTAAGAGGTGGTACACGACTGAAGGTGTAGCTATCAAGAATTGCAGATTAAGGGAAGATGTAGTTGAAGGAATGAAGAATTTCCGTAGTGCAAACCATCCGAGTGGTGGTGCCCTAGCTCGTCCATATTGTTATGCCTTATTCAATTCACTAGTTAAAGTATATTGTGTAGACTAGCTATTTAAAATAATAAAGTTCCCAGCCTACCTTGTGGTTAAACCACATTTTTGTGGTGTTCTACCTCTAAAGAACCAATCTATGTTCCGATAGAACCCAATCCTTATGGTGTCATATCTCCAAATAAATTTTGTATTTCTTTTCTCCTGGGCAAGAGTATTAATATGCTTCCTAGTAAAATCACATTCTTGTAACATCATACCTATCTTGGAATTTCATAGCCTTTTCTCTGTCGATGGAAGTACTAACCGTTGGATTATCCACCAATCATCATCATTTGGAGATCAATGTCACCATGTTTAGTTAGTACCATATTCGCCATTTACTTTCTAGTCTTTCATTAGACTAACCCGTCCACCCTCTTTTCTTTTCCCATTGCATGTTTGGACATCAGGATGCATGTAGAGGCGCGTTTCTCAAGAATCGAGGATCCAAAGATAGACATAGTAAAGGACATATCGATGAAGGATTCAAACCTCAAGTATTTACGAGGTGGTACGCGACTAAAGGTGGAGCTATCAAGAATTGCAGATCAAGGAAATATGTAGTTGAAGGAATGAAGAATTTTCGTAGAGCAAAGCATCGTGGTAGTACACTAGCTCATCCATATTTTAGGAAAGATGTAGTTGAAGGAATGAAGAATTTTCGTAGAGCAAAGCATCGTGGTAGTACACTAGCTCATCCATATTTTTAAACCAAGGAACTCATCATCATATGAGTTTTCCTTTGAAATATCATGTATTTTCAATAAGCCTTTTGAATAACCCTTTTATGATACGTGTCTTAATTTCCGCTACAACATATTATGTTAAAGAAATACTATTGAATGAACTACGATTCCTTTTAATGAATAAAAGTTTATTTTTAATTCATTTTTCTTTAAGTAATATATTTTAAAGGCTTGGGTGATTTTGGGTGGGTTAACCCGGGATCAATTACGCTAATATCCCTTAGGATAAAAATAGAGGTGTTAGAGAACAAGATAAATAGCACGAAGATTATGAAGAAAGTAGAGGAAGAGGATGAAAAGGTAGATAATGGCAAGAGAATTGGGGGGGGGGGGACAACATTAAAAAAGTGATTTCTCTTTTTTTGATATTAGGCAATTTAATAGGATTTAATGCCATGTCATCTTGACATTTAATGGGGTAATGACATTTCACTCGCCCATTAGTGTGAAACTGAAACGCACATTGCCACATGGACACTCAAGTATTTAATAGAACACAATTGCTAACTTCAAGTGTTCAATATGTCCAAAACAAAGGTGAAGTGTCTATCTGACCAATTTGCACAAGTTTAGGGGGATTTATATGTTTTGAGCTGTTAAAAAACATGGAATTTTCAAGATAAAAAATGAAATTAAATACTCCATAAATAATGAAAAGAGTTATACGTGCATTATTTTTAATAAAGAATTAGCAATTGATTTTATCTATATAATATATTTTGTTATTTATGTTAATTATTTTTTAGGGTTTTATTTTACATGCTCTGTAGTTTTTCTCATACTTGATGAGCTAATAATTGGGATTGCCCATTTGTGCATTTATACGTTATAACTTATTAGTCTTGTGAAATTGCAACCTAACATGGCATTAAATGCTCTGTAGTTTTTTCATACTTGATGAAATGTCGTTAGCCCATTAAATGTCAAGCTGACATGGCATTAAATCTCATTAAATGCCGAATATATAAAAAAGAAAAAGAAAAAGTTCCTTTTTTACGGAGTATCTTCTTCTTCTTCTCACTAGTGAAATGTTGTACCCTCAACTCTCTCCCACTTGCCATTATCTACCTTCTTCGCCCTTTTCCTCTACTTTCTTCATAATCTTCGTGCTATCTATCTTATTTTGTAACACCCCTACTTTACCGCTAGTGATCCCAAATTAATCCACCTAGAACCACCCAAGGCTTTAAATACATTACTTAAAGGAAAATGAATAAAAAACGGATGTTTTATTCATTAAAAGGAACCATAGTTCATTACAATAGTATTTCTTTTACATAAAATGTAGCAACGAAAATTAAGACCCATATTAAAAAGGCTTATTGAAAATACATGATATTTCAAAGGAAAACTCATATGATGATGAGTTCATTGGTTTAAAAATATGGACGAGCTAGTGCACCACCACTCGAATGCTTTGCTCTAGTGAAATTGATAGCTTGCACATAGTTAGCGTTTACGAAGCATGTTTAGACTTATTTTGCCTGGTTTTAGCTAGTTTTAGTTAAGTTTCTTTAGCTTAAGTAGTTTAGTTAGAAATCTCAAAATCTACACTCGTTTGATGATGAGCGAGTGTGGACGAGACAAGAACCAAGGCGAAGAGGTGGATTTTGGGCCGAGCGTGGGTAAGGAATGGAGAACTTGGTCGAGTTCAACAAGCCATTGCCGCATGATGTCAAGATAAGCGGATAATCGGAATTCAGGCAAGGCACTGGCTAAGACGCGGAACGGGACCATGCTCGACAAATCGGGTCCGCGCCTGATGGCTCAGAAGCGGATGATTTGGGCTGACTCGAGAATTCTTTATTTTAACTCCATTTATGTATTTTTGGGTGGTTTTATGCGTGGAATATTATCTTTCTAAGATTAATTTTGGATATTAAGTTTTAGTTTTCTACCTCTTAGCATTATCACATTATTGCAACTTGTAATTGGAGTGTTTCTAGAGAGTTTTGTCAAGGAAGACTAAAATCCTAATTGTAAGTTTTTCTAATTCAATTATGAGTTGCTAATTTTTCTTGTGTTTAATTAGTTGATTGAAGTTGTAGATTGCTTAATATTGTGATGTTCAATTGATTCTCAAATAAACTTGAGAAGAATTCATCTCTTTTCTTAATTGAATCAAAAAATTTCTATGGTTTTGTTAGATTGATCACATATTGAGATTTCTAAAATTAATTTACAACTAAATTGATTAAGAACCGGTAGGATTTAATTGGTTAAAGTAGGATCTATACTCGATTAGGACCCTTTAGCTTGATTAAGTATAGAAGGGTTAAATTTACAAATAACTTGAATGCTTTTTTGCTTCAAGGGCTTGTCTCTATCGATACTTGAGTCTTCATGTTGTTGTTTAATTGAATCTAGAAGGTTTTCTAGGTTGTTGAATGATTAGGGTTGTTAGTCTGGCAGTTCTAATAACTAAAACTAAAGTTTGGAATAGAATTCTATGGTTGATTATTCAAGAGAAACGAAAATGAAGCGAATCAATGATCAATAATTAAGCATATATATGAAGGATATTAATTAGTTGAACATGCTTTTTTTTTTTTGCTAAATGGTAAAAATTTGTATTAGAAGAAAGAGGGGGATACAAAGCACAACTGTCAAACCGACAAGTGTGAACAAAATACAAGAGCACACAACAAACCTAAAACACTTCCAAAACCCCAACCAAATTCTTTAAACCATATCATATTCTAACGCCAAGGCACTAATGAAATGACAGAATTTCAAAGCAATAACAAAGGGTCTTACACACACCATGATTCATTGCATGCTTACTTCAGTGAACGCTACTCATCAAGGGTGTGTAATGGAGTGTTAACAAACGATTCTACCCAAAACCTACCCAGAAGAAAACTAGAAGAAAAGAGAGCACTCTAAAGCCCATCTAGGACCAACCTAGACATCTCATTCTAATGCAAAAATAACACTAAAGATGTTAGGAGTCTCAAAGCCAAAACAAAGGCCATGCTCCTCTTGTGTCATAGTGCCTGGCTTCAACCAGAAACACTCAACAAAAAGAAGATAAGGGAGAAGCTCTCAAAACAGAAAACCTTAGCCCAAACCCACAAGGACAGATTTTAGAAAGACAATAGCCAAAGAAGCTACATTCTTAAGTGATCCCTCATGGCTTGTCATCGCCTTCCTTCCAGCTTCAACTTAATTGTGATGCGCAACTTGCATTCTTCAATAATTCTATTAACACAGACATCCACATCAGGTTTTACTCCCTTAAAAATAGCCTCATTACACATCCACCAAATAGATAGACTATTCCCATGCAAGCTAGCAGTCTGGTTTGGAAAACATTGTTTTTCCTTCTTCCACAAAGTAAGAACCATTCCCACCAGCTTATAAGTGAGTCAAACCTCACATGAACACCCATCCAGTTCCAGATTTTGTTTGCCACATTGACACTGAAAATTGCACTGAAACCAAAGATGATTTTCATCTTCAATATTTGTATCACAAAGGATGCAATTGCAAGCACGTGCTTGCAATTGCATCCTTTGCAATTGCATCCCGATATAAAATGCGCTATAAACGGGAATTAAATAAATACTAACTCTCGGGATTCGTACAACCGAACAGTTTTCGTACGTGGATTATTTCTCCTCCCCACCCCTCAGTCGGTTGTTTTTGTGCTCTTTACGAATAAAGCCTTTAGACTCTATATCGTTTATAACGCGATCTCACTCGGAGATCAAACACGTCGAGCTTTGGCAAACGAGATAGTTCTCGAGCCAAAGAGGATTTTTGACCCCTTATATGTTATCATGCACCTCCTTTATATAGATGGCCAAGCTATTTGCTTATGTGCACTTGTCGGATATGGGATGTTTAATTCATATGATGATGAAGTAGGTCACAAGCTTTAATTATGCATGCTTGAAAGCTTACGTGGAGTTTTAAATGGGTTCAAGTTACAAAGGTGCTCACAAACAAGGTGGTGTGAATGCCGCCTCTCTGATGACAATACGATCATGTCGCCTTACGTGGAGCTCCAAATACATGCAACCCTTTGTGTGTTGCCGACCTCGTTCTGGGCCAATCCTTATGCAAATGATTCTTTGGGGATTTATGCACATTTGTTGTTGGGCAGAAATGATTCAAGACAAAGTTAACGGGCCAAGCATTAGCATATTTGGTTATTGGGTCGTAATGAGCCCAGTGCAAGATCTATGACATATATATGCTACGTACCATACTCTTAGGATTGATACCCTATAATGATATATAACACGTTATATTTGCTAATTATCCATTGATTATTTAGCGGTTCGCGCACCATCACCAATCAAGCCAAATTTTTGTAGCTTTGTGGTTGTGGGCAGCCGTTGAAGTGTTGCAAGCCAGCAGACAAAGCTCCATTTCCTGGACTGAATTCCAGACCTCAGTAAAGAATTCCATTCAATGACATTCGAATGGGGCCTGAGAATTTCATACAAAGCACTGCAATTCAACTTACCATTCTATTTAGTATAAATGTCAATACAATCTAAGGGAGCATTCCCTATTCCAGTACTCAAAGGGAGAGAGTTTAGGACACTAATTCTGAGATTCAAAACTGACCTCCATAACCAGGAATTGTTGCTAGAATTCCTAACAGTCCAGAAGTTACATCTTCTTAACAAGTTCATTCTGGCCGAAGTTGTCCAAAGGTTATTTCTACCTATATATAGATCACGCCCCAGCTTGAAAATCAAGGTTTGTTCCAGGATAAAAGCTCTTTAAATTTAAGCCCACCTTCTTCAACACTTCTACATACCTTATTCTATGCAACCGGATTTCTCTTACTTTCTGTGCATCCTGACCAAAGAAAAGCTCTACAGATGCTTTCTATCCTTTTAATCACACCCTTAAGGAGAACAAGAGCCTGCATCCAGAAGGTAAGGAGCCCTTCGATGATGGACTTGATGAAATGAATTCTACCAGCATAGTATAGATTCCTCACATTCCTTTTCTGAATCAGCGAGATAATTTTGTTAATAAGAGGATTATAATCACCAATCCTAAGCCTCCTTGAGTGCAAAGGTGTACCCAGATATCTGATTGGAAACATACCCATTTCAATGTCAAGCAACTCACAACATTCCCGCTTCCTTACATTAGTCAGACCACCAAAGAAAACTTTACTTTTTGCTGGATTGGCTATCAAGCCTAACTCTCTCCCAAAATCCAGTAAAGTTGCTTTAACCAGCTGAAGTGTACTAGCAATAGGCTTGCAGAAAATCAACAAATCATCTACGAAAGCTATATTTGTCAAACTGAGCTGCTTACACTTGGGGTGGAAGTAAAAACCCTTCTTTCTACTTGTCATGGTCATTCTCCTTGAGAACATTTCCATAACTAGTAAAAACAGAAAAGGGGACAAAGGGCCCCCATGCCTCAAACCTCTCTTCCTTGGAAAGAACCCTTTTGCTTCTCCATTAACAATGAAAGAGTGCCAAGGTGTTGCAACGCATTGCATAACCCAACCGATCAGCTTGGTAGGAAATTTGAAGAAGATCATTGATTGCTCCAAGTATTCCCATCTGACGCAGTCATATGCCTTCTGAATATCAATTTGTAGCATGCATCTGGGTGACACTCCTTTTCTTTCATAGCCCTTTACTAAGTCCTGTGCCACTGCTGCATTATGAGTAATACTTCTCCCAGGGACAAAGGCCCCTTGATTAACTGAAACGATCTCATCCAGAATAGGCCTTATTTTCTACACCAGAAGCTTTGAAATGATTTTCAAGACTGTATTACAATACGAAATAGGTATGTACTCCTTAACCAAGAAAGGTTTTTCCACTTTTGGAATCAGGCTGACAAAGGTTGTGTTAAACTGTTTAAACAACCTACCTCTCCAGAAGAAATCAACAACTGCTCCATAAATTTCACCTTTGATCTCATTCCAATTATGCTTGAAGAAGAGACTGCCAAAACCATCCGGTCCTAGGCTTTTATTGTTACCAATATCAAAAAGTGTTCTTCTAACATCAATAATGGATGGCACAACTTCCAAACAAGGATACTTAGCAGAATCAACAATTACCCCTTGATATTCCTCAAGACGTATTTCAGCAGTACAACTTTCAGTGCCTAGCAGATTCTTGTAGAAGCCTATAATTTCTTCTTCAATCTCTTTATTCACACAATCTTACTTGCATTCTTACTTTGATTAGGTTTTGCATATTAGATAGTTACTCAAACAATCAAAAAACCCTTTACTCCATTACTTGGCACACAAGTAACACGCTTTTACACGAGTCTCTTTGGTTTGGACCTTGCTTACCGCTCTACTGAATTTGGTTAGTTAATATTTCTTTGATAGCTATTAACAATTGTAAAAAATACTTCATCAAATTTGGCGTCATTGTCGAAGACTTGACACTAATTGTGTGCCTATTTTGTGCTCATTTGGGAGTGAACTTGTCTTATGGTTCATACCCGTGCTACTAATACATCTCTTTTGCTATTTGATTCAGACATTGAACGGACTCTTTTCAGATTAATTATAGAAGGAAATTATCGATCACTTTCGCACTTTGTCATTCTTTCTTGAAGAGACTGAAACAATTGAGATATATGGGTGATCAAACGTCAAGAAGTTTGACTACGTCGAATCTGGCATAACAACTCATAACGGTGTAGTTCCTTGCGTTGGCTGATGGGATCAAGTTTGAGCTGAGGTCAGGGTTGATTCACCTTTTGCTTCAATTTCATGGGCATGGTGGTGAGGATCCCAACAAACATCTGGCTGAATTTCATGCCGTGTGCACAAGTATGAAACCCGTTGAGGTTACTAAGGACCAAATCAAGCTGAAGGCCTTTCCTTTTTCTCTCAAGGATCAGGCTAATGATTGGTTCTACTACTTAGCCCCGAGAAGCAGTGGCGGACCCAGGGGGGGCTTGTGGGGGCGGCCGCCCCCCCTTTCCCCCCGGGAAACACGGTATTGCTGGAGAGAGGTGTGGTAATTTGCCCGTCAGCCCCCCCTTTCTCTCAGTCGGATTCAAACAGCCATGGCTGCTAGATGGAGATAAGGGGAAGAAGAAGATAGTTGCGTTTAATTAAACGAAATGAAACGACGCGTTTGGTTAAAAAAAGCTAAACGTTTTCCTTTTAAATGTGAATTTAATTTATTTTTAAAAGTCAAAAGGCCTAGTTTTAGCTTCTTCTACCGAGAATGTAGCTGTAGCAGTGTAGCAGTTACCCCACTCCCAGATCAATTTATTTTTTACAACAAATTAGATTTAAAAATAATAAACAATGGTGCAATGGGAAATCGTTCTCTTGATAACTTTTTTTTTGACAACTAGGCCTAGTTTAGGCTTCTCATCAATTAATCCTCTTTTTTTTTCTAATCACAAACAACTAATACTAGTTATATGTTGTTTACATTTTAATTTTAAAATTGTTTTTTAATTAGTAAGTTTTTTTTGGTAATTAAAAAGGGCATAACTAGAAAGAAAGTGTTGCTTAATTTATTTTTATTTTTGGCGAATGAAAATGTTACTAATATGTATCTTGTGGTATAATTTTTTCCTATTTTTTCTAATGAGAAAGAACAAAAAAAAAATAGATACTTTTTAAGTATTTTATTTTCAATTACAAAATTATAAGGATTTTTTTTAATTTAAGTAGTTTTTGGTAGCTAAAATGAACATAATTTAAAAGAAATCATTATTATGTAAAAATTGGGAGACAAGTGTTTGCTTTAATTATTTTATATGCTTTTATTTAATATATTAATCAATTATACTATTTGATGTTTGTAATTAATAACATTAAATTCTTTTCGAATAAGTGTTTTATATAAAAAATATAATTTATCAAGCTCGCATTCTTAAAATAAAAAGAAACAACAAAAAATTATTCCAAAAAAAATTATTAATTGTTTTTTTATATAATGCTATATATATATATATATATATTATGTGCACACTCTTAAATTATTGGGATGGTCATATCCTTTCTCATGAGTTGGGATTTTTAGCTTAATGTACAATTTTCGCCCCCCCATTGAAATAATCTTGGGTCCGCCACTGCCGAGAAGTATCAATACATGTGAAAAGATCAAGAAGGCCTTTCTAGAGAAATACTTTCTATTGAGCGCTTGGTCGAGGATAACTTCGTTGAGTGTAAAACACGCACGCTAACAAAATTACTAAGTTTAGGTGTTTAATAGGTTCAAATTAAAGGTGAGATGTTTATCTGACTAATTTGCAAAGTCAAAGGGTTGTACATATTTTGAGTCTTATTTTAACAAATGGTTTTTAATATGTAGAAGGGAGAATAAAACTCAAAAGTTAGGTGATTATTTGTAATAGTATTGCAATATGAGGTTTGTTATGAAAATCTTCCTAATCTAGGGGTATTTTTTTAATTTACCGAAACAAAAACGATCCCCTTGCAAGTTGGATGACCCCTCTCTCATGGCGATGGAAGCAAAAATGTCAAAAGAAGAGGCGAAAGAGAGCAAAGAAGGAAGAGACGGTTCTTCCGAAGCCATGAGGCCGAAGAGGTTTCTTACGATGCCGATATTTTCTGTATTAACGGCGATGAGTTTGGTGTATTATACCACAGTATTTATCTTCCTCCAAGATCTGGTGGAATTGAACAGCTCTGTTGGCTCGTTGAACATCATCGTGTTCACTTTCTTCGCGGTTTTATCGCTCTTCTCTTTCTTCGTATCCGTAGTCACTGATCCTGGCCGGATCCCGTCGAATTATATTCCTGACATTGAAGGAGATCAAAGCTCATCGCAAGGGGTCGATAATAAAGCTGTGAGTTTCCTTGACCCAAAAAAATTGATTGATTTGATCAATTCGTTTCAACGAAAATGCATTCATCCTCCTTATTTGGTTTAAAGCAAAAGGATTCATGTTTTACCGCTGAATTTTAGACTGATTTTGAGCTTGCAAGTCTCATGCTGCGGAAATTGGATGAGGGAATTGTGTTCTTTAGTCCTATAGGTGGGTTTTGTTGCAGATATTGATGCGCTTTCTTAATTATCATCGGAATAATTTGGATATGCAGGATCTGAGCTCCCTATTTGTTAGTCTTATGTGCCTTAAGGTTGAGTTCTTAGTATTAGATATCTCCTTCATACATATCTCTATGAGGTCTTATGTTTGTTTTCATATGATATATCTGGAGAATTACCAGATTGATATGACCAAGTGGACTTATAAAAGTTTAGCTTATAAGCCTGATAGTTATTCATGTTTCAGTCAGGTTGAACTCAGACCTTCTGAATGGAGTGCAGATGACTTTTTTTTGGGTGTGTAGCAACTAGCAATCTGCTAGCTTTCAGTGTTTCTGCTCCTATTTTTCCTTATCTAATAGGGGGATTTATTTTCCAGAATTAGAAGTGGAATGTGCAAGTTTTATCGTCGATTTAATTTAAGCATTTGTTCTAAAGATAATTATTCACTCATTTCAGATGCATGTGCAAGAGTTCAGTACATAGAACTCTTTGAGATTCAGCACACTAGATATATAACTCCTATAACACTGATTACTTGGGATTGAAAATTCAAGTTGCTAATAAAACCATCATTTTTGAAGTCAATCCCATGATGACTGGATTTTGGAAAGAGCTTTACCATAAACCACTTGTCTCTAATGTATAGGTGCACTTTTATTTTATTTTTTAAGCATTTTTGTGGGGTGAAGCTATTGGACAATTTAGACTGAATGCATTCCTGACATAGTTAGTATACTGCCAGAACAAACTTTGTAGGTATTGAGGAAATTTTTTGTCAAATACAAATTTGTCTAATTATTGCTCTGGAAGACTGGAAATGTTAGATTAGTATAGCAATTCCTTACAATGGTACGTGGATTGTGTATAACTTTTTATGACTTGCTTTTCACATCAAACTCTAAGGATATATATTACTAATATTAGCACTCTAGCATAACTTTTTGGTTTACAAGAAAATCCTTTTTCATCATGACATGCACTTATATGTATATCTGAGACGAGTGATTCTTTTTGAAGCTTCTACAATCAAGGCGTTGCGACAAGTGTTCCTCATATAAGCCTCCAAGGGCTCATCATTGCCGGAATTGTAAAAGTTGCATATTAAAAATGGTAGGTATATAATGTTGTCTTATTCTAACTGTTCTTTGCTAACTATCTATAAATGCTTCCTTTGTTTTCTTTTCCACTTCTCCATTAAAAGATAGCTTCTAATTTGATTTTGGAAATTATGATGTTGGTGCAGGATCATCATTGTGTCTGGATAAATAATTGCGTTGGCTATAGAAATTATAAGGCTTTTGTTCTTCTTCTTTTATATGGATCTGTTGGTAGCACATATTCTATGGTATGATCCTTGATATTCTTCTTGTATATCTTCTTCTACTGTGTTATCTTGACTTACTCGCCTTTTTACTCAGGTCATTTTTCTTAGAAATACGCTTCAGAGAGACTGGATGGGAATTGGTCAAAATACTTCTCTTAAAGGCTTCTATGTGAGTTAATATTTGAGTAAACTTCTGTCATTTCATTATGTATTTTTTTGCTCTCTTGGGATTCAAAATTTCGCAATCTACTCAACCCAACATGTAGGTGGCTAAATAAATGTTTGCCTGTTTAAAACTTGATCAGAGATTCAGAGACATTCTTTTTACAAGTCCATGTAAGAGTGACTACATCTAAGGGGTAAAATAAGACAATATGATATGCTTTTCTAACTTAAATGATAAATGATTTGGAGCCGTATGCAAGATATAATGCACGATGTATTGATGTGAGAATGGAACATCACGATTGGAACGGAAAATAAAAATAAAAATTGAAGAATAATAAAGGTAGACAGGCATTTTCATTTATAGATTAAGCTAACTTTCACAATGAATATCATGGATCGCATTCATATGGGTCCATCTATTCTGGTTTTGCTTTCCTTCTCAGGCAGGTTCTGCTACTAAGGTAAAAACTAACTGATTTGATAATCTGGTTCCTCTATGTATGGGATTGGATCAAAGAAGCAAGACCTGAGATGATTAAAACTTTCTCAGCTACTAAAGTAAAAACTCTTCTAATGGTTTATACTTTCTCATCTCCTTTTGGAATCTTTGACCCTTGTAATTCCTCTCTTGAAACCGTTGGTGAGGGTAATTGTCATAATCCGTATAGACATGGTAGGATACATATAGTATTTACTCAGAGTTGAGAATTTGAGACTTTTGGATAAATGACAGCTGCTATCACTGTAGGGAGATGGATACCTTCCCCAATGACACATTTGGTCATTTGGAGAACTTTTGGTTTTTCATTTACATATCTACCTTGTTTTTGTCAATTTTTATTATGTAGTTGACTAACAAAGATTATATGTCAGGTTGCTTATGGGGTGGTGATTGTTGGATTATGCATAACATTAGTAACACTTCTTGGTTGGCATGTCTATCTTCTTTGTCATAACATGACAACAATTGAGGTGAGTTTGGATCTTCCAATGTGTTGAAAATGAATCACCTACATTAGAAGGTAAATGAATGATTTTCAGTTGGAGTTTTCCACGGATTAATTAAGTTTGTCTTAAACCTTGTCTACAGTACTATGAAGCGCTTCGAGGAGCATGGTTGGCAAGAAAATCTGGGCAGAGCTATCATCATCCTTTTGATGTTGGTGTTTACAAAAATATTACTGCGGTCTGTGTCTCTGTTATTTCTTTCGTGTTTCATTAATAGCCTGCACATGATCATTGGGTTCTCATCAATTGTTGTTCTCTGACACATCAAAATTTTCCCTAAACAGATACTTGGCCCGAACATGCTTAAATGGTTAATTCCTACTGCAACCAACCATTTGAAAGACGGAACTGGATTCTGGGTTTCACGGGACAGCTATGAAAAGGTGAACCAATCATAGGAAACAAAGGTTGTTTTTGGTACAGATTCTATTTTGCCTACATGCTTAAGAGTGCTGGAGGAAACCTCTTCAAGTTGGGGTACATCTCAAGCTGTCCATTCATTGTGCCTAAGCATCAAGTTTCTGCTCCGTGGGTATTGACAATATATGGAAGATTAAGTTGTCCATCTATTAGCAAGTAGGTAGGAATTGTTTAATCCGGTTTACACAAGGAAACACATATATTGCATTCTTGATTGTATAGTATATGTTTAATAATGCCTTTTTTCCTGAATAGTGTATGTTTAAGTCTGTAAGAAGGCCTTTATTTTTCTGATTGCTTTTCAGTAGAAACTGATGTTTGCAGGAGACGGGACATTAGTAGAGCCCAATATACTGTCATTTGAAACAAGATTTTTATTGTATGATTCAAATTTAGCTATCTCATTGTAATTTATGGCTCAGTCCATTAGTACAGCAAGTTATTCGATCAAAGTTATGAGAAGTTAAACAATCATATTCATATGTGCAATCAAAGAAACTGCTCAGTACTTTCTAATACTTGCAGTATACACTTGACATTTGTTTTTACCAGCATTAAGACAGGAAATGAAGCATTGATTCACCACATTCTTTCAGAAAGAGACTTGCATAACTGAATTATGCCTTGCCCGGGGATAGCATTCTACAGACTTGCATAACGTGTTGAACAGATCAAAACAATTGAAGCTTTTCAAGTATCTGGGAATTGTTAGTCACAATAGAAACTCAATTGTATATTGCATCATCACTATTTGGATACAAGTCCAGCACCAAGTATACATCTTGAAATACCATGAATTCATTGCCTCCAACCATAGTACCGAAAACACAATCAAAAGAATCCTAGATGTGATAACTTTAAACTTGTTCATCCAACAAACAACCCAAGCCAAAGGGAGCATTAAACTAAAAACAAGAACATAAAACAAAAAGGGCAAAATTGAATCAAAGTAGCCCAACTCACTGCTGCTGTCCATTGATATAGCCATCTTTGCGACCTTCGAATCCGGGCCTCTTCATGAGCTTCTTCTCCCTCCTCTCAATCTTCTTCTGCTTCTTCTTATCAATATTGGACTGAATATTCCCTTTCCTCTTATCTTGCTTCTCTTTCTTCATGTTCTCAGTGTTCTTCACTCTATCCTTCCACTTCTCCACACTCTTCTTATGCTTCCTCTTCTCCCTCTGCATACTCTCCTTCAACAGCCTCGGATTGTCGTGCACCTTCACCCCCATTGCCCTGCTCGTTGCAGCCTGCCACGTCACCGCCTTTCCTTTCTCCGGATCCTTCTTCGCCTCCACCAGCTTCCGTGCCCTCTCCAATTCCTCCTCTTTCGACAATTTCCTCTTCTTCAGGTTCTTCTTCTTGTCCGTATCCAAATCATCATCTCCCAATTTCACCTTCCCGAATTCAATCCCTTCTGCTGCAGCAGAAACCTCTTGTTCAAACTTCCCTTCTTCATCCTCCTTCCTTTTCTTCTTAAACCATTCCTCTCTCTTCCGCTTCCTCTTCTCCTCCTTCTCCGCTCTCCTCTCTATATCGATTTCTAAGCCACCACGACCTGATCTCAATTCCTCAATCTTCATTCGGAGCTTCTGCCTCAGCTCCTCGTAGGTCGCGCCGCTTCCTCCGTTCTCCTCAGCGTCTTCGTCATCCGATGATTCGTTTTCGGATTTCTCCTTCTCTAGGGATTCCTTGAGCAAATCAAGTGTCGTTTTGGAAGACTTGTCAGGATCAAGACGGTTTCGCCGGGCTTTCTTAGTGTTCTCAACCGTTTTCTTCTTGGCTTTCGCCTTCGCCGACTTCGACAAGCCTTGGAACCAGACCTTCTCCTTGTCGTCGGTTGGAAGGTAGAACTTCGCTGGTATGAGCTCCACTAGTCTATCGAAGAAGAGAGAGTGGTCGTGAATTAGAGCTTTGATATCGCCGGAGGCGGTAACACCGGCCGCCACATCGCCGGCGGAGGTTTGTTTCTTCTTCGCCATTGAGAGGGAAACAGAGAAGTTTTTAGGGTTGCGTTTTGAGTAGTGTTTGGTAGTTGAGTTCCAATCTATAGGCGCGGCTTGAATATGCTAATGGGCCGTTTTTCTTTAATGGGCCTGACGTAAGATGAAATTTGGGCCTTTATTTCCAAATTCAAGGCCCCGCACGAATTCTATCATATCATTTATCTTCTTCTTTTTATCAAAAATCTGTCATAATCTTTCTACCAAAACAAAAGGCATCTGTCATAATCTATAGCACAATTAAGGACCATTGGAGTCTGGAATGTAGCATGTAGATTGAATTGATGATTTGTGATACTACTTTGATGATTTTATCCACTAAATTACCACCCTTTTATTTTGCATTGCTTTTATTCCAAAAAGAAATATTAATGCTTATTATTTTTCAAAATTTGACAAAACACCTCCTCACTACCGGATAAGCAATTATATGGTGATGTTATAGGATAAGTGATTAATAACATGGTGATGTTGTAGGGTTTGACTAAACTTCTTTATTACGTGTGACAAGACTCGTAATGTATATATTTGTTATATTTGGACGCATGTATGCATAGACGACACCTTAATTCACTGCTGACTACTGATAAATAATTTGTGTTGGGGCATTTCACGGAATAAGATTATTTTTTGGGCACTATCCAAAAAAGTACAAAACTTAGGGGTACCATTCGTAATTTTCCAAAAATCTATTTTTTTTTCTTAAATTAAGTTATATCATCTTTTTTATTTTTCAATAGGTTGTTAAATTGTAAAAATATTTTGAAAGTTTATTGTAAAAATGTTTATAAAAAAAATTATTAAGTAAATGACTATTGCAAAAAAAAAGGAGTACAACAATAACAACATTGATCCAGTCCCAGTGGGCTTCCCTTCCGGGAAATCTAGGGGGTCACGATGGGAACTCCCCTGGCTTAACGCAAAGGGGGGGCGATCAAAAGACCCGACGTAACCACCGATCGACCAAAGAAGTAAACAAGACAACCAAAAGCAAAGACGAAACGTAAACCAAACCAATACTATTGAGGAGAGAAATCAGAGCCAAATCAGACACAAATCAGGAGAAGAAGATTGAGCCTAAGAAGATATTAAAAGAGATCATATTCTAGCCGTTGCATATAATAAGGATACAATTGTGCATTATCTTATTGCCTTTTATATGTTATCTCTATCCTTTTTAACAGAACACATCCTTGTATATATAGTTAACTTCTTGTGAAGATTAATACAATTCAGTTTTCACGTTTCATATCAAAATCTTTTATGGTATCAGAGCACTCGTTCTTGAGACCTTAGAGAGTCCATACACACATCAATTCACCATGACTGGCAACAACAAGGGAGATCAAACTTCCGGCAAGAAGTCAGAACCATGGGAAAACTCGAACCATCCCTTATTTCTCCACCATTCTGACCAACCGGGGACAGTCCTAGTTGCACAAACGTTGGTGGAAGACAACTACACTATGTGGGCACAAACAATGGAGATGGCCCTCACCATCAAGAACAAGAAGGGGTTCATCGACGGGACAATCTCCAGACCGTCTCAAAATCCAGTTGAAGAAATTCAATGGGAAAGATGTAACACCCTTGTCAAAACATGGCTACTTGGATCCATGTCAAAAAGACATCTCAAGTAGTGTCATCCATTGCAAAGATGCAAGAGGTATGTGGTTAGAATTAAAAGAAAGATTTTCTCAAACTAACACTGTTTTGTTGTTTCAAATCGAAAGTGCAATTCATGATCTGAAAAAGGGGTCGGATTCCATCACCACCTACTTTACAAAGCTCAAAGGTTTATGGGATCAAAGAGATGCACTTTGCAACGTCACTGCTTGCACATGTGGATCGGCAACTCAATCGAAATCCTACATGGAAACGCAGAAAACCATGAAATTCTTGATGGGATTGGATGAGGGATTTGCCCACACCCGAAGTAATATCATAGGGTTTGATCCCCTTCCAAATCTTAACAATGCATATGCCATGGTACTGCGGCAAGAGAAGCAAGCAAGTGTCTCAATTGAAAAACTAGCAACACCAACTGAAGCAGAAGCCTTCGCTCTCCAAAGAAACCGACATGAGCAAAAGGGCGATGGAAGAACTAAGTACTGTGACAAGTGCAAAATGACCAATCATGAAACCAAAAATTGCAGGTCACACTTGAGGTGTGCTTATTGCAATGGAAAAGCCCACACAGAAGAGTATTGTCGCAGGAAGAAAAAGGCATTAGAAGAAGGAGGCAATCCGAGAGCAAATCTTACACAAAACAGTCAAACAAAATTTTCACTATCACAAAATGATTGCCAACAAATGATGGAGCTTCTGAACAAAATGAAAGCCATGGCATCAACCACTCAAGATACTCACCAGATGTTAGGCGCGTTCAACAACTCCACATCAGCAAACATTGTCGGTAATGTTCCAAATTATGACAGTCTCTCAGGTAAAGTCTTCACCATCACTAAAAGAAATGAATTTTACACTTGGATCCTAGATAGTGGTGCAAGTGACCATATAATTTGTGATTTAAAGTTATTTGACACATATAAATCAATACAAAATCGACAAGTTCGATTACCTGATGGCACCTCTACAAAGGTGTCACATATAGGCAAAGTGTCTCTCTCCTCTGACTTTGTTCTTCACAATGTTCTATATGTCCCAATCTTCTCTCTTAATCTTATTTCAATCAGTAAACTTGCATCAGAATCATCCTACATTACTATATTTTTTAAACAACTTTGTTTCATTCAGGACCTACAATCCGGGAAGACGATTGGGACGGGAACTGAAAATGAAGGACTCTATCTACTTGACTTGCCCAAACCTGGAAGGTGCAATACCGTGGCTACCGAATCCTATGACATCTTGCACCAACGGCTCGGGCATCCATCTATTAAAGTTTCTACATTATTTCCTTTTTTAAAGAATAAACATTGCCACATTACTTGTTCTATTTGTCCCTTAGCAAAGCAAACTCGCAACTCCTTTCCATTAAGTACTTCTTTGAGTAAATCATGCTTTGACTTGATTCATATGGATATATGGGGTGGTTATCAAGTTTCTACAATAGCTGGAGCACATTATTTTTTAACCATAGTCGATGATTATTCCCGCAACACGTGGATATATCTCATGAAACATAAATCCGAGGCTCGTAGTCTAGTTATACATTTCATTAATCTAGTTGAAACGCAATTTGGAAAACGAGTTAAGATCGTTAGAAGTGACAATAGCCCGGAGTTTAAATGTGCAGATTTTTATTCATCAAAGGGGATAATACATCAAACAAGTTGCGTAAACACCCCACAACAAAATGGAGTGGCCGAGCGCAAGCACCGACACTTATTGAATGTGGCTAGAGCACTCTTGTTTCAAGCTCACTTGCCAAAATATTTTTGGGGTGATGCCATACTGACAGCGGCATACTTAATCAACCGGACTCCCACGCCACTCCTACAAGGTAAGACACCTTTCGAAATATTGTTTCATAAGGCCCCTAATTATTCTCATCTTCGTGTTTTCGAGTGTCGTTGTTTCATGTCTACACATGCTTCTAAGCCCAGCAAGTTCGATCCACGATCCACCGAATGCATATTTTTGGGATATCCACATGGCCAAAAAGGATACCGGGTATATGATATTAAAGGTAAGAAATATTTTACTTCAAGAGATATTTTATTCTTTGAATCACAATTTCCTTTCCAAACAACACCCCTGACCACCACCTCAAATCAAAACAAGACCAATATATTTTTTCCCACACCAGCACCATGTGTCCCTGATGACATGGACATTGACACTACATCAGCAAATCAACCTTCATTCCCCACCCAAAATGAAGGACAAACAGCCGGTCCAAATAATATTTCCGCACCAACACCAGAACCCATTCCTGACATCACACAAGAACCCAGCCCCACACGCTCACCACCACCTCGACGATCCACAAGACCAACCAAAACATCTACAACCCTACACGGTTTCCACATTGGAGCCACCCTTCCCTCTCGTTCACAAACCATGCCAACAAACTCCTCTACTGCCCACTCTATAAAAAGTTATCTCTCTTATGATCGCTTGTCTTCATCATATAAGACCTTTATTGCTAACATATCGGTCGAAAAAGAACCGAGTACGTTTTTGCAGGCTAATAAACATGCCCACTGGAAAGATGCTATGAACACAGAAATTCGGGCATTAGAAGACAATAAGACATGGAGCATTGTTTCCTTACCCCCATACAAACGTCCTATCGGATGCAAATGGGTATTCAAAATCAAATATAATCCCGATGGCACGATCGAACGCTACAAAGCCCGACTCGTCGCCAAAGGCTACAATCAAGTCCAAGGGATTGACTATCGGAAAACATTCGCACCAGTCGCAAAGCTCACGACAGTACGCGTACTGCTCAGATTAGCAGCCATCCAAAATTGGCATGTTCACCAACTCGACGTAAACAACGCCTTCTTGAACGGTGACCTACTCGAAGATGTTTACATGACACTCCCTCCTGGTTTCGGACGAAAGGGGGAAAACCGAGTATGCAAGCTCAACAAATCCATCTACGGACTCAAACAATCATCAAGACAATGGTTCATCAAATTCTCAAGTGTCCTAAAAAATGCCGGATTTGTCCAAGCCTACTCTGATTATTCTTTGTTCGTCCGAAACAAGAAAGGTACGTTTCTTGCTTTGCTACTTTACGTTGATGATATAATTCTCTGTGGAAATAACTTGCAGGCTATAGACGAAGCAAAATTATTCCTTTCACGAAAATTCAAACTCAAGGACATGGGGCAGCTCCGTTACTTTCTTGGCATCGAGGTAGCAAGGTCAAGTCGTGGAATTGTCCTAAGCCAACGAAAGTACGCCCTGGAGATCTTGGATGATGCTGGAGTCTTAGGATCAAAACCAGCCAAGGTCCCTATGGATCAAAACCTTGTACTAAGACAAGACGAGGGAAAGAAGCTTATGGATCCTACCCAATATCGAAGACTGGTCGGTCGCTTAATATATCTCACCATCACAAGACCTGACCTTGTATATGTGGTCCATGTTCTAAGCCAGTACATGAACACACCTAGACAACCACATTTAGAGGCAGCTCAACAAGTGCTTAAGTACATCAAGAGAACACCAGGACAAGGGATTCTTCTGCCCGCAACAGGGAAGCTAGAGTTGACCGGATATTGCGACGCAGACTGGGGACGATGTAAGGACACTAGAAGATCGGTCTCTGGCTATTGCATATTCCTTGGAGGTGCACCTGTTTCATGGAGAACCAAGAAGAAAAACACGGTATCTCGATCAAGCGCCGAGGCGGAATATAGGTCCATGGCCACAACGTGCTGCGAGATAGTATGGTTGCGTAACCTCTTAAGAGATTTAAACGTTGAACACAACGGAGCAACCAAACTATTTTGTGATAACCAAGCCGCAATTCACATATCATCTAATCCGGTATTCCACGAAAGAACAAAACACATCGAGATTGATTGCCACGTCATTAGAGAGAAGATACAAGCTGGAATTGTAAGAGCTATGCACATTCGAACAAGTGATCAGCTGGCAGACCTTTTTACTAAACCACTGGGCTCAGGACAGTTCAATTCTCTACTAGGCAAGTTGGGAATTATTAACATACATTCCAACTTGAGGGGGAATATTGAGGAGAGAAATCAGAGTCAAATCAGACACAAATCAGGAGAAGAAGATTGAGCCTAAGAAGATATTAAAAGAGATCATATTCTAGCCGTTGCATATAATAAGGATACAATTGTGCATTATCTTATTGCCTTTTATATGTTATCTCTATCCTTTTTAACAGAACACATCCTTGTATATATAGTTAACTTCTTGTGAAGATTAATACAATTCAGTTTTCACGTTTCATATCAAAATCTTTTAAATACAATACTAAAAATTTAAAAGTTATAAAACCAAAAGCGTATTGTTGGGTCTCAAGGCCCCCGTAAGCCAGTCTATTCAAGTGCCTAGCTGTCAATCAAATTAATACAATTTGATTATTGCGGTACATGGTTGAAAAAATGTGTAAAATGAACCTTTGAATTTGTTATATGTTTTGGGTCCAAATTAAAATTCCTTATAGCATACTACCACAATATTGAAAAAAATGATTTGAAGTTTATCTAGTGTTAAAACCTTTTCTTAAAGATTTCTAAAAGAAAATTGATCATAAATTTTACATAAATACATGCAATAGTTAAAATAAGAAACTAATGATTTTTTCCCTCGGTTCCATAACTATTATAATAGAGGCCTACGATTTGAACAAGTAATTGATTGACCCTTAGGGCATGAGCAATGGGAGTACATATTGAGTACATGAGTGGCCGAGTGGGTACATGGTATTTTGTTTTTAAAGAAAAAGAGTAATTGGTATGTACCCCCATCCTGGTAGATATATAACTACCCTCACGTACTCAATTTTTTTGCTTCTTCCATGCCACATGTCATGAGCTTATTAGTCTTGATTTTTTTATTTTGTGAATATCTTTAAGTTCATAAAATTAGCAATGGATATTTTTATCATCTCTTTTAATCAAAAATTTAATCATAGAATATATTTTTTTTTTATTTGAGGAATTTATAAAAGATAATATTATCTACCCAACGACACCCATATTGCATATGTTTTGCATATTTAAAAAAAATTATATCATAAAGTGTAATAGTATTGTTAATTCTATTAATTATTTTTACATTTAATTTATAAATAATTTATGATATTTTATAATCATTAAGATTTAAAGACAACATTACATAAAAGACGACATTACATTAAAAATTTAAACTACAATACACAAAATTATAAAACTTATGCATAATATATTACATTAAAGACAACATTACAATAAAATCAACATTACAAAAAAACAACAACAACAATAACATGATAAAATACCACTTGCAAATGTAAGGAGCATTTGTAAATACTAAATAATAAAACACTTAAATATCTAAAACTTAATTAGGATAAAAACAACTCGATAATGAACATCAAGCAAGGTTACTAATCGCTAGAGCCATTGTTGGAGTTCCACCAATCCATGAGGTCATTTAAAAAATTTTCTGGGCCGGGAGTAAGGACCGATTTTGCCAAAAATGTGTTCATCAAGTCTATCTTGCGACCTCTTTCCTTCTTATCTTCAATTAACATTTGGAGGTGGTACATTTTTTCAACCTCACTAGTATGTGACCCTTGAGATTGTTGTTGAGAGGTAGTAGCAACATTTTTTGCTTTGCGCTTTGACGCTGTTCTACCAGGAGGACGAACAATAGGTTGCTCAAACTCTTCGCTTATTGGTGTTGGTGGGTTGGAGTGGTCAGAATATCCACCTTCATTGTTCACCCTAGACCTCTTTGAACTACCTCCACTTTCAGATTCAACATTTTCAGTGGCGATCTTCGAAATCCATTTTCGCTCATTTTTTAGCATTCTCCATGCATAACCAAGAGTAAATTTGTGTTTCTCAATTTGTTGATAAAAGCCTTCTCAATTTGTGTTTCTCAATTTGTTGTGAACTATTTAATTATGTTTAGTGTGTAATATTTAATATTATTAGTATTAATTAATTTTATCATTAATTGAATTTGTTAGTTATAATGTTCTAATTATCAATATATTTATATATATGATTTGAAGAGAGGAAAAATATAAAATAAGATCTTATGTACCCTTATGTACTTTTGAAGAGTACACTAATGTAAAAAGATAAAATATTAGAGTACATAGTAGTAAAGAAGTATGAAAAGTATATTATTTTATTATGTATGTACTTTTATGTACCCATTTGGATTACACCATTGCTCATGGCCTTAGACTAGAACATTTCATCTCTATCCGCTATGGCATGAGAAGACTTGGTAGAGAATGCGCCCGACAAAGATCATTAATCTCATTTTCGTAGCCTTACAGGCCAAACTTCTAAACATCTTGCACTAACATTTTTTTTTGGTAGAAATATCATGCACTAACATTAATTTGTTAGTCTAACAAATGAGGTTTGTATGTCCAAAAGTAGAGAAAACAATCTAAGCTTTCCTTGACCTTATTTTGATGAGTAGATTTTCCAAACATGAATGTATTGAATTTGAATGGGCTGACCTGACTTATTATTTTTGCAAAAATTATATCTTTTATTCAAAATATTATGGTATATTTTATTATTAAATAATATCAAATGATTATATTATTTTAAAAGTAGAAAAAGTTGTCACCCTTGACCTATTGAGCTTACCCAAACTCGTAGGAAATTTGCAATGACCCGATTGACCCGTAAATTTTAATGATCCGAACTCAAAATGACCAAGCTCAACTGAACCGACTCGATTGACGGGACTACCTTTAATCACATCCACCCTATATGTGACGGATATTGTTTTGGAGAAAGTACTTCTAAAATAAGACTTTCTAATTCAAATTTCTAAAATAAGAAATTGTTTAGGTCATTACTATTGTAGTTCAAGTACGGTTTTTAATCAAGGTTTGAGCTTGTGTAGATTGATTTTTTAACAAAAAAACCATACACAAACATTGTAAGTTGATGTATAAAACATCTTTGAATTTATTTACAATCTTGTACTACTCATAATCTCATATCCATTGACCATTGTAGATACTAGATACTATGCATTGATTTTTCTAATAGAGGTCGCAGTCTGAATTGGTGCATATTGCTATTTTATGGACAACATACAAAATTATAAGTTGATTTTTCAATATCTTAATTGACATAACGGGTGGAGATTTTGACATGTGTGACCTTTAATTACAACACATAATATTTACTGATTAAATTGATAAGTGTTCTCTTGATTTTGTCAGAGAGCAACATCATGAATCAATTCATTATTTCAAATTTATACACAGCAAAAACCATTACAATCTTATTGTACTTATTATAAGTTTTAACTCCAACAATTGTATATTTTTTAAAAATTGAGTTTACAACTTGAATCTCTGCATATATATTGAAAAACTTTACAAAATAATTATAAGATTATCATCTCGATAATTCAAACTTTCAACAATTCATTTGCGATGTCGTTCAAGGTAAAGTCGTTATCAAATACATATATGTATACGCTTTTAATTCTGGTGGCGGTAAAAGTCGACCGTGGTTTATATTATAATTGATTGACCAATTGAAAGCCACCACGTGGCATAACGACGTATAAAACCAGATGACCTGCCAACGGCCAAGTACGAACTCTCTTTAAACAATTTATACAAACGGGCGGGATTCTTCCTCCTGACTGTTTCAATGTACTCGATCTCCATTTAAGTATTCAATTAATACACACAACTCAAGTGTAATTGTAATAACGGAAAATCGTTTTTTTTTTTAATTAATTTCAAAATTGAGCATAAGATTACAAAAAATGAAAAAGAAAAAGTCAATCCATTAGATTGACCGTACCAAATCTACATTTACAGACGCTACTCAATTGTTGTGTTCATGGTGGCGCCTTCCACTGCTCTCTCTTCTCCCGCTCTTTTCATTTCATCGCTCTCGCTAAAATCTTTCAGGAATAAAAATAATCAGAAGAAGAAAACTCGAATTCGGAAGTTGCATGTGCTGAAATTAGCCGATTTGATCGGCGATTAATCAATGGCGCTGAAGCGATCGATTTCGCTCGCTTTCATTCTGCTCAGTTCGTTGTTGCTGACGGCGGTCCGATCACAGGAGCTTTCTCCGCCGCCGCCGGTATTGGCTACTCCGCCGCTGCCGTCGATAGTATTCCCGGCTTCTCCGCCGATAAGTATCCCGTCGACGGACCAATTTATTAAGCAGGTTTACAACGACGTCGTTGCCAATTTTACAGAGCAAATCATATTCCAGCTCCATGATAAGGCTCAAGAGTGCATCGACGATCCGTAATTTTCTTAAATTTTTCATTCTCTTGCCATTTAATTTGGTTTTTAATCTGATTTTTCCTTTTTTATTAAAAAAAACTCTACATGTTTGATGAAATTTCTGCTGGTTTTTTCGGTCTCTGATTTTCAGGAATAAAGATTGGAATATGGCGTTTAATTATACGGCCGATGGTTCGGTGTCGAACCTGAGGTTTCTGAGTAATTGCATCATGGAACAAGGTGAATTTAGTTTGTTTAATTGTTTCATCTTTGGCTTAGTTTCCAAGAATAATTTCTTTTGATAAAAAAAAAAAGCAGGAAACATAGATTAAATAAATATTTGATATAGTCTAAGGTCCAATGAATAATGTTTGGAAAACTATGTATTGAAAGCTGCAAGCAAGTTCCTATCAAGATGTAACAAACATGATATTGATATTGGCATTGCAGAAGATGCTCCGAGGCGAACCTGCACACAGGCGGAGATCAATTTTTACATTCAAACACTGATTCAACAAACAACATCAGGGAAAACCACTTACTTAAAACCCAACATCAATTGTAACTCATCCATCTATGTTTCCGGATGCGAACCCGGATGGGCTTGTGGCCTAAATCCTGATCCTGAAGGAGTTAGCCAGAATGACACAACCGTTATACCTCATAGAACTAGCCAATGTAAACCGTGCTGTGACGGCTTCTTTTGCCCCCGTGGCCTTACTTGCATGATTCGTAAGTTTTCGATTCAAAATGTATATTCTCCTTGATTGGTTTGTTGCTCACTTCTCAATGAATTTTGTATCTAATCTGTATCTGTTTTGGTTTTGAAGCTTGTCCTTTAGGAGCATACTGTCGAAGAGCTAAATATGACAATTCAAGCGGCTTATGTGTACCGTAATAAGACTCTATTCAGATTTTCAATCCTTTTAAATGGATTTTCTTGAGTTGTTTTCCCCTTTGAACTTTTGTGATACATTTTTGCAGATACAATTATCAGCTACCTTCTGGACGGAATCTTTCATGTGGCGGTGCAAATGTATGGGGACTAATTCAGAACTCTAAAGAGATTTTCTGTCCTGAAGGATCATATTGTCCAACTACAATAGAGCAAAGGACATGTAGTAGCGGGTATTCGTTATTTTTTTTGTAACTTTCTTTCTAAGGGTTTTTGCGCCAAACATTTTCCTGTTAAGTTGTTCTTGCATTCTAATAAACTTATTTGTGTAATTTCAGAAATTACTGCAGAGCAGGCTCTACGTACGAAACGCGTATGTCTCTGAAGCTGTTGTTCATCAAACTTTTTGTGCACTATGTCTACATTTTACCATTTTGTTGAATACTTGCAATATTGAAATGTTTAGGTTGCTCAAAGCTGATTTCCTGTAAAGAGAATACTGCAACTCAGAATATACACTATTATGGAGCTATGCTTATAGTAAGTTTCATCTCTTCCTGTGAAAATCAAAACCATATCTCAATGATTATAGAAGTTGAGCTACAAAAATTGAACTCTAATCCATTTTTTCAGGTTGCTTTGGTTGCTCTTCTTCTCATCATTTACAACTGCTCTGATCAAATCATCTCCATACGGGAAAGGAGGCGTGCTAAATCTAGGGAGAGAGCTGCTACAATCGTGAGAGAAAGCGAGTTAGCACGCAATAGATGGAAATGTGCGATAAATGCAGCCAGAAAACATGCAAATAAACTCCAGACCAACTTATCACAGAGATTTTCCAGTGAGACGACTAGTGTGGAAGAGATTCACATGTTGGAAAATGAAACCGATAGTAGTACAGTACAAGAGCAAGAATCATCTCAGTCTCAGGCTTCATCATTGGAGATAGAGTCTGTTGAAGCTGAGTCTCTTAATAAAAGCTCCAAACCAAGGATGCCAAAGATGAGTGGCGATACTGAAATTTTCCAGCGCGTGTATGCTCAAATTGAGAAGGAAAAGTCGCGTCACAAGAACAAGGGCAAGCTCAATTTAACTAGAGTAATCTCTTTTGCTACTAGCTCTCAGATGAAGAAAAGGCCTCCAATTGAGGTTGCTTTCAAAGATGTAACTCTTACATTGAAAGGAAAGAAGAAATGCCTGCTGAAGAGTCTTACTGGGAAGATTATGCCTGGCAGAATTGCTGCTGTTATGGGGCCATCAGGAGCTGGAAAAACAACTCTTCTTTCTACTCTGGCTGGAAAAGCAACCGGATGTACAAGAAGTGGATTCATTCTCATAAATGGGAAAGATGTATCGATTCATTCTTATAGAAAAATCATTGGGTTTGTACCACAAGATGATATTGTTCATGGAAACCTCACGGTTGAGGAGAATCTGTGGTTCAGTGCGCGGTGTAGGCAAGTCAAGTTAAATATTATTATGCATTGTCTTGAATATTTTCTTCTGGTTTATTAATTTTGAGATATTTTTTTTTATATGATTGAAGATTATCAGCAGACTTGAGGAAAGTAGATAAGCTACTGATCCTTGAAAGGGTCATAGAGAATTTGGGACTACAAGAAGTAAGAGATTCCTTGGTTGGAACGGTAGAGAAACGAGGAATCTCTGGAGGCCAGAGGAAGCGTGTAAATGTGGGTTTGGAGTTGGTGATGGAACCTTCCATCTTGTTTCTAGATGAACCAACATCAGGCTTGGACAGCTCGTCTTCTCGCCTTCTTTTGCAAGCTCTAAGACAAGAAGCCAATGCTGGAGTCAATATTGTCATGGTTGTTCATCAACCTAGGTAAGTTATTGTATTTTTGGTTATAATTTTAATTAAACCTTAGTTTTCATTCTAGTTGCTAGTTTGAACTAAATAAGAAGTTAATAAAAATATATGTTAGATAACACAGCACTTACTATTGATAATTTTATGTCTCAGCTACACATTGTTCAGAATGTTTGATGACTTGATACTACTGGCAAAAGGCGGTCTCATGGTATATCAAGGGCCAGTAGCAAGAGTAGAGGAATATTTTGAAGGGATTGGGATTAAAGTTCCGGAGCGTATTAATCCTCCAGACTACTATATTGATATCTTAGAGGGTATGGTGGATCCGAGTTCGACAGTGAATTATAGACAGCTTCCACTGTTATGGATGCTTCAGAACGGTTACCCGGTTCCTGAAGATATGCAGTCAAGTGCTGCTAGACTTGCTGTGTCAGTGAGTAATGCAAGTGATTCTGATCATGATCAGTCTTTTGCTGGGGAGTTGTGGGATGATATGAATTGTAATGTTCAGCTGAGGCATGATCATATATATCATAACTTCATGAGACCAAAGGATTTGTCTAATCGAAGGACGCCTAATATTTACTTCCAATACAAGTATTCTCTTGGAAGGTAAGCACTATTTTGTTAATTGCAAGAAGTCAAATTGGAGTCATTGCATAATATATGAGCTATACCTCTTGAATTTATACAAGTAAGATTGTCAGAATTCTAAAGACTTTGAATTTCACATAAGAATCCACATAATTGGATCCTACATGACCTGATTGAAAATCATTAGTCTAGATAGTCACTTCTTGTGCTCAAGTTGAGTGTCCATTTTAGTTCAAATGATACTTTTACCATTTCAAAAATTTATGTCATTTTTTACGTGATTCTATTAAATTGAACTATCTTTCTTCCTAACAAAAAAAAATCAATGAATCACATGCTAACATCAATTCAACCAAAAGGAATGCGTTGTTTTATTAAGCACAATTTCATTGTCATATGGCTTGCAAGTCATTGTTTTCATCTTCTTCAGGATTTTCTTTCATATATGCTCAATCAATTTCTTGAAGAATTTTCTACTTATTCATCATAAGACTTCTAATCTTGAATCTGTTCTTCTTGATGTACCTTTTTTCAGAGTGTGCAAACAGCGTTTACGAGAAGCCAGTTTACAAGCAACTGATTACGTTATACTATTAGTTGCGGGTGCTTGTTTGGGAGTAATAACTACGATCAGCGACGCAGATTTTGGGGCAGGCACTTACACATTTACAATCATTGCTGTCTGTAAGTTAAAAACTAAAAAAATCAGTTTTCTTGAAACCAAGTTGATCATCTTGATTCTGATAGTGCTAATTTATAAACATCTCTTTATTTCCAGCTCTTTTATGTCAAGTTTCATCCCTGAGAACATTTTCACTGGACAAGTTACAATACTGGAGAGAAAGCGCTTCTGGCATCAGCAGCTTGGCACATTTCTTGGCAAAGGATACAATAGACCATTTCAATACAGCACTGAAGCCTGTTGTGTATCTTTCAATGTTCTATTTCTTCACTAATCCAAGATCTAGCTTCTCTGATAATTACATTGTTCTGCTCTCATTGGTATACTGTGTGACGGGAATGGGTTACGCATTCTCCATCTTCTTTAATCCGGGTCCTGCTCAGCTGGTCAGTTCACTATAAGGAAACTCTCTAGCTCATTTTATTGTGTGGAGCTTATTGTAACCTTAATTCCCAATTTTAGAACATTTTCATATTATTGTGTGTGTGTGTGTGTGTGTTTCTTGCAGTTTTCGGTTCTTGTTCCTGTATGTTTGACGCTCGTCTCAGGTCAGTCAATAAGGCGAAGTGCTGGACCTATTTTGAAGTTCATAGCTAAAATTTCATACCCAAAGTGGGTTTTGGAAGCATTTGTGGTTGCAAATGCTAAAAGGTAACAACTAACAAAATTTATCCTTCTTACAACTCTTCTTATACTGAATGCAATTAATACAATTGAATACCAATTTGAAAGTCTCGAGTATCAGGTACTATGGTGTATGGCTCATACAGCGTTGTGGAGTGCTGATGGGCGCGGGATTCAGCCTTGGTGCTTGGAACTTTTGCATTCTAATCATCATTTTGTTCGGCGTGGTTAGTCGTCTTATAGCTTTTGCTGGTATGGTGGCCCTTCAGAAGAAATGATCAGCTCCTAACACAAAGTTCAGTAAATTTGCACGTTTGTATGAATCCTTAATTGGAGAGTATATATGTAGGAATGTGTAAGTTACAGTATAAGTTTATAGCATGAGATTGTCTGACCAAACAGTTTAAAATTGTGTCAACCTAGTTGATTAGTACAAGTTTCCTTGAAAACCTGGTTTTTTGTTATATGATTGCAACAGGTGAATTTGTTAATTAAATAAACTTTGGGGTGGCTGTTTTTTATTCTTTTTGCTGACAAAGTCTCCTACTTTCTATTCAAACTATTATCAGGTTTTGGCTTCTTGATAAAGCAAGAGTATTATATATATAAAACTAATATGTTTTGCTTTTGTTGCTGCTTATAAAGAAGTTGGTTTTGGCTTCTTTTGATATTTTTTGGTCAAAAGCAGATAAATGGTGTTTAATAGGAACTTAGACAATAATTAGAAATTTGGCCAATTTTTTATGAAAGAGGTTAGGAATGAAACTCTTTCTGGAGATGACATTGTTGAACTTGAATGCTTATAACATTATCAACAAATGATAGAAATTATTTTAAAATTGACTACTTTCTATAGAGAGTTTCATCAAAAAATTAGGTCTAACAAATACTATAATGGACTTATCCTAATCTATATTGTAGATTGACTAATAATTATAATGATACTTTTTTCTAGCCTACATCCTTATGATAAGAATCAAAATTTAATTTCTACCAAAACAAAGAATCAAAATTTAATGAGTATTCAAATATTCCATTTTAACATATTAACTTTACATCATTATTAAAGTTAATATAAAATAAACAAGCCATACACTTAATCATACACTTTTGGAGTTAAATCATACAAAACAAATTATTCCCTGTAAATTCACTTATAATAATAAAATATGAGCAAAACATAGCTTATAGCATAAGTCATGTAAGAACTACGTGGTTTTGATGCAAGTTCATCAACATACAACAAAAACTATAATGTAAAGCCCATCAATAATTGTATGTATGTGTGCTACCTCCAATTTAATTCTCTTTTTTTTTTAGCACCAATTTAATTCTCAATCCAATACCAAATGAATTAATTATTGTCTATGATTCTATGTGGGTTGTTGCCTTGGTGGGCATGTTACATGTACATCGTCTTTTGATGATATACATGTCTCTAGTGTAATCCTTATTTTAGTTTTATTTTAGTTTTTTTAGTAGGAAAGAATTAGGCTAACTTGAAGTCAACCTAGCACATTCTTGTGGATGAGGGCTTGTAGTGCTAAATGTGTCTGAATCTGTGAGGGACTACTAAAGTGACGTAGTCCACAAATCAAATCCGCCACTTTAATTTGTTACAATCACGAGGTATATGTGTAAATCTGACTACCTCAAAAGACTATAAGAGAACCGTTGTGTCCGAGATCATCATTTCTATTTTCCATGGGCATGACTTACTACCTTTTAGTGCATTTATCAGTATTAGGATGTCTCCTTCGAGTATAATTTTAGACATGTTTCTTTTTCTCGCTTCGCAAACGCCTTCGTACATTCCTCTTGCTTCTGCTTGGATAACGTCCCAAAATTTATCTGCAACCGCATTCATCGTAATAATTTTTCCATTATGGTCCCTAATAATGTAGCCTGAAGTGGCCATCACAATGTTCTTCTTTGATCCATCAAAATTAATTTTTACGAATCCATCTTCTGATTTGGTCGATTTCTTGTTCTTTCTTGTATGTAACCTATGCGCTTGTGGCTTTGGGCCGGGTTCATATTCATTGTTAAATCTTTTCACATTTTCCCAAGCTCGAATATGTTGTTTTATAAATTCCTCAATAGTCATAGCCGGTCCATCACTAGTTTAGTTTGAAAATTGTTCTAAACCTGTAGTACCAAATGCTCCACCATACTATAACCAATTCATTAAATTTCATAGGAATTGTTTGGTCTTTCAACATTTGTATACATGATAGGGTGTCTGAGTCTGTTCTTACAATTCGATCAATTGCATCTACAAACATTGGATTAATGTTATATAGAGTTCTTAGAGTATGCGGGCATTGCAGAAGAATATGTTTAGATGTTTTCATGGTATGCTGACATAGAGGACATTCAAAAGTCACTGCGGCATGTCTCTAAAGGTGTTTGTCTTTGGTTGGTAGTCCTTGCATACATATTTCCCATATGAACATTCGTATTTTGGTGCTTACGTCTAATTTTCATATCCAATTGAATCTACAATCAGGCATGCTTTCCTCGTTCGAAATGAGTGCATTAGCCGAATGTGTGGAAAACTACCCGTTTTTACTCGGGAACCAATATAATTTATCTCTAATCTGGGTTTTCAGAATTATGATTGACATTATTCTTGCAACCCATTCAGATGGCAATATGCATCGAAGCTCATTTTCTTTCCATTGGCCACTTATATCTATATACCTCAACACCGTTACATTAGCATCTACATGTGGGGGAATGTGACACATTTTCATTAATGGTCGGTTTGTGACCCAGTGATCCTTCCAAAAACGAAAATTTTCTCTGTCAGCAACTTGCCATATTAATCCTTTTAAGAACTTTTCTTTTAACTTTATTAATTTATCCCATTGCCATAAACTATTTCTAACGTTATTATATTCAAGGAATTTTGTAATTCTTAAGTACTTTTCTGTTATCACCCTTACCCACATATTATCGGGTTCCTTTAGAATTTTCTATAGTAATCGAATTTGTAGGGATTCATTCATTTGTTTTGCTTTTCTAAGTCCTAACCCTCCTTTTTTCTTTAGTCTACATATTCTATCTTAACCTATTAATGAAACGTGTCTATGAGGCTTGTTCCAAAAAAATTCACGATTAATGGTGTTTAGCTTGTCTAACGTTCCTTATGGTAGCATAAAATTCTGCATTGTATAATATGGTTTTGCTGCCAACACGGATTTGATAAGTGTGGCTCGCCCAACCTGAGATAGGGAATTAGCTTTCCATCTAGTAAGTTGTTGTTCCGTAGATTGTATTACAGGTTCAAAAACCCTCCTTGTTACTTTGGAATTAATGGTCAGACATACCAAATATTGTTCTAATAAACTTATGTGTGGTATGTCAATTATCTGTTTAAGTTGTCTTTTCGTTGATGACATTAGTTGGCATTACTAGTAACTTTATTAACATAGATTTTATATTAGTGTTCATATAAATTGTAACCATTGACTTTTTTTTTTCCTTTCAGTCTTGACTTTTTCAATTTGATCGATCAGAATTTTATGACTAAATTATATATTTTGTGACCTTATTTTAAAATGTTTTTAATATCAATTTCTCTAAATGTACATAAATTTAAATCCCATCCCTGTTTAAATCACCAATTTTATATATTAAGTTGTACTCCTTTCGTATAAGTTTATTTGTTTTTTTAGAGTTGGAAATATATACTACCTCCGTTTCGTAATGTAAGTCGTTTTTTGATTTTGCACATAAATTAAGACAAGCTTAAAATGGAAAAGATGGTGATTTAATACTTGTTTTTATCAATGCACTATTAACTCTTCAACCACTAGAATTACTTGAGGTAATGAATGTTGTTGGAATGTTAAGTAAATCAAATAGAGTAATGACCTATTTTAGAAAGTTTTACATTAAATAAGAGAAAAAATGACTTGCATTATGAAAACACCTTTTAGAAGTATAAACTACTTAGGGCTTGTTTGGTTGAATGTAGGAAGTGCAATTCCTAGGAAGTTATTTCCCAAGAATTAAATTCCTATGATTTGAAATTCCATGGATTGAGAAAATGCGTTTGGTTGAATTGTAAATTTTAGAATTTAAAATAAAAGAATTTATGATTTTACATAAAAAATGGGGTAATTGGAACTTACCAAGGGGGGACTAAGTAAGTTAACTTCCTACAAATCACAGAAAGTTCAAATTCTCATGATTTTAAAATCATGTGATTTTTTGTCATAATTTTTTAACCAAACACATTTATTTAGTCTTACTTCCCATGATTTTCTAATTCATGTGATTTAAAGTGTTAACCAAACAAGCACTTACATTGCGAAACGGATAATAGTATTAAGAAAACTTTAAATTAGATAAAGATGTCCTTAAATAAATGTTTACTTTATACATTGAAAATAAAAATGAAGTAAATTTAGTTCACTTTTTCATTAAATATAAGGGTTAAAGTGGAAATATTGGGTCCAAAATATCTAAAAAGACAAGTTTTTTTGAACAAAATTTTAAGCCTAAAAATACAAGTAGACTTATACAGAGAGTATTAAATTATAGATTTAATATAATCAAATACATTAAATTGTGTAACTAAACCTAACTACCTAAACTCCTAAAGTCAGTTTTAACTCAATTATAAAATAAAAGCATCCTTCTAATTTGAGATACTAGTTTGAAATTCACGCAATATATAACTAGGGCTGTAAATGAATTGAGCCGTTCGTGAGAAATTCGGTGTTCGGCTCGGTTAAATTTTGTTCGTGTTCGGTTCGGTTTGTAAATGAACCGAGCTTGAGCACAATTTTAAGGCTCGAAAGATAAATGAGCTGAGCTTGAACACAAGATAATCCGGCTCGTTTGCTCATGATCAAACTCGATAATATGCTCATGAGCAAGCTCGATTGTACACTCATAAAAAAACTAGATTATATGTTCATGAATAAGCTATATATATATATATTATACATTATATGCAATATATATTTTATGTTAAATTACATAGTTTTGGTAGTGTTTCTCAAAGCACGTAGTATAAATTTTAGTTTCATTTGCTTGTATAATTGATCAAGCAAACGAGTTGTTCACAAATTTATCTCGCGAAAAAACTAAACGAGAGGTTCGCGAGCAAGCTCGAGTTCGATAAACATTTAAATGAACGAAACTCAAACAAGATTTTAAGCTCGAAATAAGCTCGCGTTCGAGCTCGAGCTCGTCTATTTTTAACCGAGCATGAGCAACTCAAAGCTCGACTCGGCTCGGTTCGATTACAGCCCTATATATAACACGTCGTTGCTGAGTCAGTTTTGTTCTTCCTGCTTCTTGTCATTTTGGCTTCCCCTTTTGCCCATTCCAGAATACCTATCTATCTGCGTTCGTCATCACCACTCCACAGAATTCATACAATAACACCGCCCACCGCTCAATTCCACCATTTTAATTCCTCCCTCCTTTGAAAATTCCTCGCCAAATCCGCCGATTCCTCTCCCCATTTTCCCGATCTTGCTATGCGCCTGCGCGCCGCCCTCCGCCGGCAGCCAACGAGCCTCCTCCGCCATCTCTATGTGTTTATCTCTCTTCTCCTCTAAGCGTTCCGCGAAGACCGACGCCACCAGATCAACTCCGAAATCGCGATCCAAGTCCCCCGGTGGCCGCGCCGCCATGGTCGATACGCCGAGAAGCTCCACCGGCAAGAGGCACGACGCTCGGGGATTCTACCACAGCTCCAGCACGGAGTTCAACTTGAATAGCACCTCCACCGCCTCCTCCTCCAACTCCGGCAACCACTTCAGGCTCTCCCCCCGGTCGTCGACTATCGGCGCCGGCCGGACCGCCGGCTCCTTCTCCAGCCTCCGCAACTCCCTCTCGGAGAACCCTCACATCTACAGCTTCTCCCAGATCCGATCGGCCACTGCCAATTTCAAGTCCAAGCCGCTTCATCATACCTCCTCCTCCACCTCCTGGCGATGCACCGTCGACGGAAAGGACGTGATCGTCACGCAGCGGCGACTCCGCCGCCCAATCGACACGGATGAGCTCCGGGAGAAGATCACGCGGATCGGCCGGAGCCACCACACCGGCCTCGTCCGCCTCCAAGGCGCCTCCATTTCGGGGAGTTCCGTGTACCTCGTCCACGAGCGCGTTGACGGCGCTAGCCTCAGCGATTGCTTGCGGAACCCTAGAAACCCTAATTTCACGGTACTATCCAATTGGCTGTCTAGGGTTCAAATCGCGACTGATATAGCCGAGGCGATCGATTACCTCCACAATTTCAGCGGTAAGAAGGTCGGATTCGTCCACAATCACATCAAGAGCAGCTCCATCATCGTCAAGGAGCCGACTCTGAACGGGAAATTATGCCACCTAGGGACTGCACAGCTCTGCGGGGAGGCGGTGGAGGAGGAGGAGAACGATGAAGAGAGGGAAATCAAGAAATTCGGCGATCAAAGCACGAGAGAGCTCAAGCGGACGCTGAGCGGAGGGGTGAAATTCGAGGGCATAAGAGGCTACATGTCGCCGGAATTCCAAGTCACCGGCGTAGCCACCAGAAAGTCCGACGTATACGCGTTCGGTGTGGTCCTCTTGGAGATTTTGTCCGGCGACGAGCCATTGAAGATCACGGTGGACGAGGAGACCGGCGTGTTCCAGAAGAGGTCTCTGATCGAAGCGGCGAGAGAGGTGGTGGGCGCCTCCTCCGTTGATGGAGGTGGGAAGCTGAGGAAATGGGTGGATCGGAGGTTGAAGGACTCATTCCCGGTGGAGGTGGTGGAGAGGATGGCCCGCCTGGCGGTGGAGTGCGTGGAGGAGGATCCGAATAATAGGCCGGATATGGGTCGGGTTGCGGGGATGATATCCAAATTGTATTTGGATTCCAAAAGTTGGGCGGAGACATTTGGGGTTCCTACAGATTTCAGTCTTACATTGGGTCCTAGGTGACTGGTGAGCTCATCATTTCTATCTCAATTTTTTCTTCACATATTTGTGTGAAATTGTGAATTGAAAATTTTGTCTTGTTCGAGAGGCAAATTTGATATGGTAGGAGAAAGGTTATTGCTCAATTGCTCATTGTACAGAATACTGAATACAGATTGATTGTTCATAGAATCAGGGGGGCATTTTTTTCCTTATTGCATTCTTGTTTGATAAATCAAGCTTAAGACACTGGATTTTGTCAAATGATCAATGAAAATCAAGTTTCTGGCTGTCCTGCAGAGCAGTTTAATTTACCCAGAGGAAGGTGTTTTTAATGGATCTTCATTGAGCTGTTGTCCTGTGGGATTCATGAATTTTGTGGAATGATATCGGGAGAGATTGGTCATATGACGACTACTTGTGCAAGCTCTTAACCTACTTCGTTTTTTCAAAAATAAAAAAAGAATTGGCATTGCAATCAAATCAATATGTGAATTGTCTGATACATTTGATTGAGTACATTTGGTTTGGGATTACTTTTCAATTAGGTTAATTTGAGGTCAGTAACCCACTAACCCGTTATAAATTATGTGAAGAGGGTTGCAAGTTCTTGAAAATTCTTGTCCAACCTGTCTTTTTGTGAATCGTTTTGTCCTACTTGAATCATTTTTGAATTTTAGGCAATACTTATCTTATTAAAGCAGCTGCCAATTCTGAATCAAACAGATTGGGACATGGTGGCAACATTCATAATTTTCATTTTGAATAGTATCTTTTTTCTTCTATTGATGGAAACACTTCCCCCATGTGTAGCCTGTAGACCAAAACCCATTATGTCAAAGTGGACTCAATTACTGTATAAGAGTTTTTAGCTGATATTTCTGGATTCCAACTCTGTGGACTTTGCATTCAACCAATAACCAAGACTTGTTGAGAAGTTGAGTTGATCGAGGAGTTGAAAACTAAAAAGATTGGCAATAAGTCAATTAAGGGGTCAACTACTAACACGATCACACAACTGCCATAAATAAGGGTTTCATTGTATCGTCTATCTATGATGACAATAGTAATAGATTACATTCAACCCAAAGTATAATTAAAGAGCGAAATAAAATCTCATATACAAGCCAAAAGTCAACCCATCCATGATCCAACCGAAAGAATTTAATTGCAGTCATGAACATGGGAGTAGCCAAGATTCCAATCAAAGGAGCTAAATATATCAATTTATCAACTCAGTACACACAATGACACAAATACTCTAGAATATGAAATTGGGGCTAAATTCATACATCAACAAATTCAACAAGACAATCACTTGATTAGAAGAAAGGAGTCGCTACCTTGCTGGAGTGGGCCAAGTGGATGGAGGTTTTGAGTCTTTGACGGTTCGATGCTAAAGAAGAGGCCGCATGGGCCTGGAGTGGACTGTTGGAGTCTGCGAGCGCCGGTCGCTCGATTGAGGAGCAAAGGAGGCCTGCTGGTTGAAGCAATTAGAAGACATGAGGATGGTTGGAGGACTGAGGAGTAAAGGAGGCTGGGGCTGGACTCTAGAGTTGCCTTGGAGATGGAGGCGTCAAGCACTCGTTCAGTCATGCACAAATACAGTAGAAGCATCAGGCGTCCTAAACCTAAAAAATGATTTTTTGGTATATTTAAAAAAAATTATAAAAACTTAGCGGGGGCTACAACCCCCTAAGCACCACATAGCTCTACCCATGGTCATGAGGAATCAAGTTTAGTTTTGGAGATGCCAAACTCATCTGATTCCTCAAATTTTTGGTGAAGATCAAATGAGGTGTTTGTGAGAATGTTTCTCACATTAGAAATTTAATAAATCAAAACATAATATATAATTTTTTATAGTCAATTTATTTTAAGATGAAACCTCAATGAGTTTATATTTATTAGGTTCGTCTATCTACTATACAAGCTCACAAATATTCTACATGATATTAGAGTGGTTTCATCATGAATCCATTATCTATCTTGTTTGCTCAAGTTAGGCTTAGCGAGTTATTATCCACCCATTATTTATCATGTTTACTGGGCTTTAGCTACTAGTTTTTACCACCTTCCTATTATCCACTTTACCCGCCTAACTATCTCCAAGTGTCAATTGGGCCAACCCAGTTGCACTTGAGAGAGCTTGTGAGATTATTTCCCACATGGGAAATTTAATAAATCAAAGTCTAGTATGTAATCTCTTAGGTAACTCCTCATATTTCCAATTAGTTTTAGGATAAAATCTCACTATATTTATATGTTTTAGACCCATCTACCCACTCTATAAGCCCACAAATATTGTACAACGATGAAAGGAGGCAAGGATGCATTGGATGTCGAATTTGGAGAAATTCCAAACAAATAATGAAGATATTGAGCAATTTGAAGTTGGTTGCTTAGGTTTATTTTATTTTATTTATAGAGGCGATGAAAGACTTAAGAAGGTACGTGTTGAAACCTGAAATCAACGAGCGCTAATAACGAGGTTTTAAATTGATAGACCAACATGCATGCAGAAGATTCATCCTTATTATATGCGTGAAACGATTCACGAGTGCTATAAAGAGATTTTATTGTTTGATTGTTTGCGCTTCTTCGGATTATGCACGTTCTTCCTAGATTTTATTGTTTGATTGTTTGCACTTCTTCGGATTATGCGCGTTCTTCCTCTTATTCAAGACTATGTATATACTTAGCTTTCACAGATTTATTCTAAGCGTTTTTCTCTCTTGCAAGTAGCGACTTGGAACTTTTTATGATTCCCTCTCATAAATAAGCAGATTTTTCAAAATATTTCAACACGCCGAGTCTCTATTAATAAGGAGTTATCTTGATCGAGTTAGAGATGTTTTTCAACCCTTGCAACCTTCACCTTCTTCATATATTTATAAGCGCTAGAGAGGGCTAGTAGTTGGACTTTCTCGATGTGGGAGAGGCTTATTGATATGCAAAGTGTCGACCATTGATTGGTGGAATGTGAGGTGTGCGACATGTTGCTTTGCCATTGGTGGAGGATGCAGTTTAGTTGGAGGTTTGAGATCCTCCGATGGGACAAGCGAGTAGATAGGTGTCCCATGTTGATTGGTGGAAGATGCTGTTGATGTGACGTGTATTATAAGTCGGTGGGTTTGGCATGTGACATCATCATTGGTTGGAATCTTCATAACCTACTACTTCATTTTGTGGTTACTCGACGCGCCAACTATGCTAGGTAGTCGACCATCAAGTAGGATGTGTCCGCTATTCATACTTGTGTTTCGTGGGAGTTTCACTTGCTCTTGGATCTTTATAACTTTAGTTCATTTTGCGATCCATTTGTACACTATTGAAACTATTTTGCATGCTAGCTTTTTGGCAAGGAGACTTCGGTATTTATAAGTGTTTTTGTAGGGTGCGTGATTTCACCAGTATCATCATGCCATGATGTGAGTTTCGAGCTTGCATGTGTCATGTCCTCTCGATTTCTTCCTTGTTTCGATCATCCTTTTTGTCATCCAGCAGTCAAATCTAGTCCAGCATTATTACATGAATGAAATGAAGCTCCAGAATCTAACACCCAAGACTCTAGCCGCCTACCCAAACTCAGAATCAAAGCATCTCCAATGTCTTTTGTGGTTGCATTCGCTGACTTATCTTTCGGTGCTTGATACCCGCTCTTGTAATGACCAAATTCATCACAATTCCATCACTTGATCTTACTCTTGTCTTTGGTGGGTTTACCATTTCCTCTAGATTTTGACCTACCATGATTTGATTTCTGCTTTGAATTAGACCTACCCTTGATTTTCTGCATTCAAAGTCGATCTAGATGTAGAACCCGACTCCTTGCAAATTTCTTCACTAATAATCAAATCCCTGACATCAAAGTTTTTCCTTTCTCGTTGAAGCACTAACTGTCGTAACAGTCTTACTCCAACTATCTAGTAAAGAGGATAGTAAAATTAGGGCTTGTACCACCACCGTATCCTCTTTCAGGTGCATATTGAACAACTGTTGCATCGGATGAACCTCGTTCACCACCAATGGCCGGTTTCTCATACGGTGCAAACAGTATTGACAATAACCCCTTTGTCGTTTTTTCCTTGATCGTGTGAAGCACAATGTTTCTAGACAACGACAAACGAATTGCGCTCATCACCTTTTTGTCCAACAACTTCCACTATCCGTCCTTCACGTCTTCCGGTCTCTCACCCAAAGGCAAGTGCAGTTCTTTTCCATACAAGTAATCTTTGATCTATATCTTCCAGAACTTGAAATCCGTCCCATCGAACTTTTCCACTGGAAGTTTTTCGTCTCCCATTGCAACTGCAAGAACCTTGTCTGATACCAGTTGTTAAGAAATTCGCTTTGCTGTTAGAGAGAAGAAAAGAAATTGAAAGTCAAAGGCACATAATTTGTTCAAATAGTTTGCCAAAAAAGTAACTATGTTTGGAGACACTATCAATCATAATTTTTTTACTATCTTTTCGAGTATACAATTACAATAATTAACATGGATATAAATAAACAGAAACCCTAACTTTTTATAGAGAGGACTTTTAATTATCTGCACAGAAAGATTTTATTTAGATAGAAATGAAGACTTCTATATAATTTTCCTCCATGTATTGACCAAACTTGAGTTGTTGCTGTCATCTTCACCCCCAATTTGTGGGTCAAAATCAAAATTGGACTCAATTATATAAGAAATTGTCAAAATTGGTACACTGAAAATTTTCTGTTCAAAATTGCTTCTATTATAAAGTTTTTCATCCTTTGGGTTTCAAGTGCCAACCTCTAAAATGAGCGATCTACTCTAAAAATAAATTCCAATTTCTATTTATTTACCCGTTCCAAGTTAACTGGTTTTCATTCTTGGACTAAAAAAAAGTTTCAATTTTAATTATAGTAACCGGATTTAGCTTAAGCCAAGCATAATTCCAAGTTTCCAACAATCAAATGTCAAATTATAATTTATATCAACGTCGACAGATATTATATTTTTAAATATCAATCTAATGAGCCACCCTATTGAGATCATTTTTTTTTAAAGTATCCCATATTACAATACGTCCCACCTCAGAGATTTTTTTTAAAAAATAGTATATAAATTTTTTGGGTTACTTTTTATATTCTTGTGTGATGAACTTAACGTACATATACGTATAAACGAACATATAATCCCCAATGTTATATTGACTCATAAATTTTAATTTGGTATCAAAACTTATTCGATCTGAGTCCTGATTTTTGAGCTTGTGTGTTGGACAACACACAAATAAATGTATAAACCCTAATGTTATATTGACCCACGAACTTTAACGAAGCGTTTATACCACAAATTTAGCAATTTGGCGGCCTATACAGATCGTTTTCATTCGAACTTTTGTTAAATGATATATAGTGGCTTCTTCTGTTGCTCATCATAATACAGTGAAGGAAGTTTCTATACGTTTCAGTGGATTTTTAGGATTGGTCGATATAATTTTTTTAATAAAAAAGTGGATATTGTAATCAATATGTGAATTGTCTAATACGTACAACATTTAAGCTTCACCCAAAAAAAAAATACAGTAACCAATTAAGGAGATGAAACAATACAAGAATAAGATTCTTTATAGTTTCATCCTAAAAGAAATAGTTAATTATAGAATAAGGAACCTAAAGTTTTATATAATAAAAAAATTTATTTTCCAAATTTTAATGTAGGATTTATTTTTTCACAGAAGCCGTACGTGGATAATTTTGTACTACTTGAATCATGTAGATTATTGTGTTAAAAATAACTTATTATAAATAATCTACATCCCCAATTGACCCACTCAACTTTTCAATGCATGCCATGATTTGATATATACTAAACTCTGCCGGCAATATATATGGGTTGCAAATTCTGTTTAGGGCTCACTTGCTACAACGGAATTGTGACGTTTCATATGACAACAACAAAAAATCCCAACCAACGGAATCCATAAAACCAATTCCATTACAATTTACATACCAAACAATCCATTCCCTCCTTTTGCACTTTCTACAATCAAAACCATTTCCATCCCCATCCCATACAACGATCCAAACATATAGTAACATTAACCCATACGACGAATTCGGGTCAGGCTAATAAGTCTGTACCGGTATAAAGTTAGATATTTATATTGCTCGAACTTCAACAAGTCTAATTAAAATAGGATTATTGTAACGAGAATGATAAAAGCGAAGAAAGAGGTAAATAATTTCTACATCCACGAGTATAGAGAATAAATTCATATTATGGATGCTAAGAGAACATATGACAATGATATAGTGTTTCATGAGTATATATAGAGTAATGACTCATGAAACCCTAATCAAATTATGGGCTGTAATCCAAATTATTTTTACCGAGAATGCGATTTCCGATGGTCTAACTCTTCTTTTATACGCGTTGACATTATGCCCACATCACCGTGTTCGTGTAATATAGATACAGAAAATACCTAAACCTCTCTAATTCAGGTAAATTTAGTCAAGAAATCAATTGATACAACAAAATAAACCAGGGCACATAGCAGAGCCTATGATATACTTTCCGTGTTTCTGTGCATACAATTGAATTGTTGATTTCAGTTATGCAAAATAAAGAAAAGATGGGGTAATAAGCTAGTGTTGTTTATTTTCTGTCTTGCAACATGCTACACTTTTTCTTATATCCAAAGTTGATTTCATAACTCATTGTTAACTCATGAGCATTTGGAAATCAAATCCATAAAAATGTATGAAACCAAATTCTCAACAATTGTTCAGCATAATAGCTACTGTACAAAGCTAATCAAATTTAAAAGAGTTGCCCATGGAACAAAAAAATTTGCATACTACTACAATCATGAAATACAACTGGTTCATTCTTTATAATCTTATATCAAACACATCACTTTTAATTCCATTACATACACTATGAAAGTAAATTAAGAGAAAGCAAACTTAACCAACATATAGGCAGAGGAGCATCCTTCCATATCTGATTCACTTTGACTCCCAAAAAGTTCAGTTTCCAACCAGTGTTCATCTACCAGAGATGGCGGCGTCTGAGGTGAACTTATTATGGCTTCTAGTATGACTGCCACTTCTTTCATTGTAGGCCTATACGGACCACTCATACTCAAGCATTGCAAAGCAAGGTTAGCAACACCCCGGAGCTCATCTTCTTTTCCTTCCTCCACAACTCGAGGGTCCAAGATTTGGAGTAAATATGAGTCTTCCGCGGCATATGAGAACTCTACCACCAAACTCCTGCCGTCTTGAGATGCTGTTGCACTAATTGGTGGCTTACTTGTTAAGAGCTCAACAAGGACTACTCCAAAGCTGTACACATCAATTTTCTCTGTAAACTGATGCGAACGGAAGTATTCAGGGTCCAGATAGCCGAATGTGCCTTGCACACGGGTGGTCAAATGAGTTTGATCAATGGAGATGGACCGCGAAATCCCAAAGTCTGAGATTTTTGCCTTGTACTTTTCGTCCAATAGAAAATTCGAGGACTTGATGTCCCTGTGATATATGGACGCGGATAATGATGAATGCAGATATGCCAGAGCTCCTGCTAAGTCTGCTGCAATCCGCAAACGCATTTTCCATGTAAGGTGAAAATCCTCACTTGGATGGTGGATGTGGTGAGCGAGTGTTCCGTTGGGAACAAACTCATAAACAAGAAGAGGAACTTGTGTCTCCAAACAGCAACCGATTAGTACTACTATGTTTTTATGGTTGATTTCTGAGAGTATCGCCATCTCGTTGATGAACTCATGTGTTTGATCTTCATTAACCTTCTTAGCTTTCTTAATAGCCACAATCCTTCCATCCGCGAGCATACCTTTGTAAACAGTGCCCTGATCGCCTTGACCGAGTATCCTGCTTTCATTGAAATGATCAGTGGCTTTTTCCAGCTCTTTTGCTGTGAACATCTTAGTTCTCTCCATAGTGTCTTTAGAAGAGGTCAATTGTTCCAACAACAGGCCGCCATTTCGACTAAAATTATTAGCTCTTGCCCTTCTCTCGCCCATTTTCTTTGTCATCTGGAAAAGCCAATAGCAACCGATCACAACCATGCATCCTATTCCTCCGCCGATACCTACATAGACGATTATATGTTGGATTTGTGAAAATTTTCTATAAACATAGCCAAGATGAAAGGATGATGAATAATTAATCCAACACATCAAATTTAGTCATTGCAGTAGACTAAGCCATGGTCTAATTTGCCAACAAACTGAACTAGTGCTATTTCATGAACTTGTAACAAGGCTCTTATGTAAACTCATCACTCTATTATCTTGAAATATTTGTTAACAGTGATTTTGGTTGTGCCAAGTCCAGTAAGAGATTCACATAGTCTAAAGATGAAGTATTGAGGATTCAATTGAAGATTTAAAGGGAAAATAATTTTTGTTAAGCGAAATTTGATTCAATTTAAATCAAGAACACCACGAAAAAAAAAAAAAAAGCATTACCTAAAGTGAATCTCAAGGCAAATTGTAAGGAAGCACACCCACTTCCATATTTAAGACCATCACCATGATGCCCTTTTGGGCATGAACACTCATATCCTCCTTGTGTATTAGTGCAATGGTTAGAGCAGGGATTACTTGGACCTGCACATTCATCAATATCTGGAAAAAAAAAAATTAAATCTCCAATTAGCATGCATCATTCTAGTGGGCCAGCATACAAGCCTAGTGAGATTTTAACCCAAAACCATATAGCAATGGGCGGAGTAACTTATGCATATAAAAGCATAATTTGAATAGTAAGAATGTACATGTGCAACCCGGACTCAGATAAGGATTGCCTTGAAATCCCGGGAGGCAGCTGCAACGGTATCCTCCAAACCCGAACTCTACATCATTGCAGTTGGTATTGTGCTGACAGACATAGCTAGACAAGTTTTGCCTAGCTTGACTACATGTGGTGCCATTCCCAACATACCATTCCATAACAACGGAAACGTAGTCAATTGCTCTGTTGTAGAACCAATGAGTAGAAAGATCAGGAGAGTCATAACATGTGTTCTTGATTTTCATGTGGGTTTCTGAAATCTCCACAACCTCAACGTTTCCGCGGCCTAAGAAAGGCTTTGGAGGATCGAAAGACGTGTTACAATTAATATCATACCCATAGCCGAGTGAGCATCCACTTCCAAGACCAATACCGAAAGGATAAGGAACTGTTATATTGCCGCAATGGCTTTGGCAGCCAGGCTTGGTGGTATTGGCAACAGTGACCATGTCCATTGCTCCATCAGTGGCAATGGCTGCTATGATAACAAGAAGCCATGGGATGTGAGCAAGCATGATTAACAAATTAATGTCTCTATGATTAGTTTCTAAGGGGGTTATAGCAAACCTATTATCTAAGCTTAATTAGCTGGTACTAAAATAGAAACAATGGAAGATTTAAGAAAGAGTTTAAAGCTTACCAACCGTTATAATTAAAAGCCCATGAATTTTAATACCGGATGCGCAGCCTCCTTTTGGGTTGATCAACATTTTGGAGAAGAGGTCAATAGTCAACCGCAATGGCTTTGGCTGCATTAATTATGTTATGATTGTAACTTGTGAAGTTACTTAATTGAAGAATGCATATAATTGAGTCGTTTCATTTGTGTACACTAGGGGACAGGCCCGTGCATACGCACGGGACAGGTTTTTTACATTCGTTTATTTTTTAATAACCCTTTTTTTATCAATGAGATTGTTTTTTATAAATTTTCATTACACAAGAGTAGCTCTTTGCACTTTGCACAAAGTATCATTTGGCTAGTAGCCGGCTAGAGGAATCTTCTCCATCCCTTAGTTGCTATATAGGATGAAAGAGCTAGTAGTGGCTCACACTAAGCCATCCAATTCTCATATCTTCTTCAATTAATGCATAACATCGTAGAAAATACATGCATAATTAATATTAACGCTAGTCAAATCAAATCAATTTATTTTCAAACAAAAGGTTACACTGAGCAAAGAGAGCACCAAGTTGCCCGATTTATTAAAATTCAATACTTTAGTTTCTTTGAAATAAACTCTGCGTTGAACATGGACAAATCTAAGTTATCTAAAAACATAATATTACTTATTCTATTTTTTCTACTTTTGATAACACACGAAAACAATTGAAATTAACAAAGCTCTTTCGAGATATTGCACCTTCTAGCTGATTCATTAACTCATAAAAAATAAATAACAATAGGAATAAAAATAAGTTTTCAATGAGCAACCTAGATCAAGAGTTCAATCCACACTATAATGTGAGACATGAAGATATATATGACAATCATTTACATCGTTTGTGTATCTACAACAATTGATTCCCGAACCAATGAGCATCCTAATTTATAATAAATTTGTATTTTTATACAAATATACGGAGCTCGTAGAGATGTCCATCTGAAACTATGCCACACTCAATATATAAAATATTGTCAAATAAGGTTAAACGTACACCAAACGTTTGTAGTCTAAATTAGTTAGAAAGTTACAAACTCTATTAATGTACAAAACCAAGTCCCAAATGTATACTTGTAGTATGCATTAATTAGTACGTTACAAAATAATGTTAAAAGCACTAAACATCTCTTTGTTGTCCACATTAACATGGTGAGTCGACATTAATTGGAGGTGAAAGGATCAATTTCTTAGACTTTAATTTTAATGTTTTACATTCTTATGTGTTAACATTTGAGAATATTAAGACAATCTATGTTTTCATATTATTTTATTATACCTAGAGTTATTTTTATTAAAAATGTTAAATATATAATATAATTTGAAAAGTGTATTATATGATTATGTTTTATATTGAACATTATAATTTTTTAAAGTGATACATATATAGGTATTTATTTTTAATAAACAAACCTCATTTGAACGGGTCATTTTTTTATGTGTAACAATCATATTGTGATTGAAATGTGTATGGATTCAAAAGATTATCTTTAATATCAACTTTTTTTCCCTTCTTTGTGATGTCTAATAGTCATCATATAGGGGAATATAAACGGGCTAAAGAATGACCAATAATTATTGCCTTTCAAAATTTTATTTTTTTGGAATTGAAACTAAATGTCTTATTAAAAAGGTTATGGTATGATATGACAAATACATGAAATAATATATTATAGTTCTTATAAAATACATGATCATTAATTGCCAATTTTTTATATATGTTTATGATAGATAAAGATGGATATATAGTAGAGCTGTCAAAATCTGACCCGACCCGAAAAATCGACCCCAACCGCCAAAAAAATTTAGGGTCAAGACATGAAAATTTAAACCCGAAATCCAAAATAAACCGAACCCGATAGACCCGAAACCCGTTGGGTTCAAACTCGAAACAGCCGTTGGGTTGACCCAATTTGTTATATTTTAAGAATATATAATATATTTTGAAAATTATAATATATTTTATTATTAAAATATATAAAAATAATAGATTTATTATTAAATATCATTTTTTAAATAAATTAATATTCTATTAATTGTAAAAAAAATCAATTTTCTTGACCTGTTAGGTCAACCCGACCCGCACGACAACCCGCAATGACCCGACCCGATTTGACCAGTGACCCGTTACGACCCGAACCCGACTCAACCCGAACCCAAAATAACCGAACTCGAACCCGACCTGACCGACCCGTTTGACACATCTAACATTATATAACATAGTACGAGTCAACAAAATATTTTTAACATTTTAATTCAACGTCTTTAATTAATAATTTAATAGTTTTGATAATTATCATAATTATTCCGTAAGAGAAATATAAGAAAGAACAAAATATTTATGAACATATAAAATTCTTGAATAATTAAGAATAAAAATACTAAATATACAAATGAGATAAATTTAAAATTCTAATTAATCAAAATGAAGTTCATTTTCTGAAAAACTCAGTTTTATATTAGTAGGTATATGCCACATGCAACTTTTTAATATTTCTTTTTTGAACTATTTCTAAAGTTATTTAGCTTATATTTGTTAAATTGAATATTTATAATGATGTGTGTGAAATTGTCAATGATTTTTAAAGAACTCATTAACTAATAAAGTAATTATAATAAAAATTCTAAATAAATATTTATGTGGGAATTAACTCGATTTGGTTGTTTCTTTTTTGTTATTAGTTACTTTATATTTCCTAAATCCAATATTTTATATGAATAATAAATCATAAAAAAATTTAAAAATATAGGTATTGTCATTCCAAAAGTAGAATTGGAATTTCAAAGTGTTTATATATCTTATTATAAGATAATATATAGTACTCTTGTACATTTTACGGATATTAAACACGTCCCATTTGTGACACCAACACTTTTAGTTTTAAACTGTATGCCTTCAATCAAAAGAGACATTTAGTATTGGTAAAAATGACTAAAGGTGGGATGAGGTGAAGAATTTAAAAAAAACATAAAGAAGGAAAAATATAGTATGAATGTTATATTAAAATGAATTTTATAATGTAAATAAGCTACCCACTACGACAACACATTTTTTAATTTACCTATATTGTTGCTAAAATGAATCACGAAAATATTTGAAGATTTAACTCCTCTTGCTTGCCAAGCTACATGATAAAGGTAAAACAAAGAAGTTAGCACTATCAAATCTCTCATCTTGAACCATCAAAATATGCACAATATCAACATATATCGTAATTATATACAAAAAATCAAGTAGAAAAAAAAAATCTAAAGCAATCGATGCATGCCCAAACAAAAATGGCAACATAACATAGAGGAAGTAAGATATATATAAATTCATAACAAAACATAATAATATTGAGAGAGACAGAATATAAAAGACTTCGAGGTTTTTTTTTTTAATCTGTAAAGGTAATGAAGAACTCATATATTATATATAGAGAGGCTAGTAGAACTTAATTAATAAAAAAAAAATTACCTATAATGTAGCCAAAATAAATCACGTAAAATATTTGAAGGTTTAACTCCTCTTGCTTGCCAATCTACATGATAAAGGTGAAACAAAGAAGTTAGTACCATCAAATCTGTCATCTTAAACCATCAAAATATGCACAAAATCAACATATATCATAATTACATACAAAAAGTCAAGTAGAAACAAAATATAAAGCAATCGATGCTAAAAAAATCAGCAATATAATAACATAATATAGAGGAAAAGTAAGATACAATACATAATAATATCAAGAGAAACGAAAAAAGAGAGACTTCGGATTTTTTTGAATCTCTAAAAGTAATGAAGGTCTCATATATAGATAGGCTAGTAGAGCTTGCAATTGATCATTAATAATAAATTTAATTTATTAGGTCATTGGTGGTTACTAAACTAAATAATTTCTCTACAATAAAAAAATTTAAATTTTTTGATATGGTCTATTATACTTAATGGGGCGTTAATGCGTTATTGATGTATATGGAGTTAAGATTTGACTTATTGACTATATGAAACGTTTCAATCTAGTATTGATGTGTCAATAAGTGACAATTAAAATTTTGTCTAATGAGGTTATATTTCAATAGGTCCATTCTTTATTGTAATTTTGTAACGTTCTAATTTTATCTCTGTATTTGTACTTGTGTAACTGTTACATATAAACTAATAGGTGCATTACGATTATCTTAGAAAATGTATGCCATTTGAAACAATAGATAGATACATAAAATCAACTTTATATTTTACTTTATTTCTTTGATAAAAGGTTTTTTTTTTGTGGATATACTATCATAATTATCATGCATTATTGTATAAGAAAATTGATCGGGCTATATTATATTTATTATGCACAAAAAATTCATGATATTTTCTATAAAACTTGAATCTTAACCCTTTCATGAGACTTGAACCACTCTAACTATTATGCTACAAGAATACTTTGTATTCAAAATGAGATGTAGATAAAAAAAATATAAATTTAGTTGCATGAATTTAATATGTATAATATATACACCCTGCTAAATATTTAGAGAAAAATAATATTTATTCAATAAAAAAATCGAATTGAGTTGTTTAGACAATTATAAGTCCAATTAATGTTTCAAAAAGAATTAAAAATGTTTAAGAGTTGTAATATAGTAGAGAAAATTTCTTTTAAACATTCATTTACGTTAACACAAATTGAATTTTTTTAATTTAAGAAAATAAATATAAATGATGTTAATATCAAACTCATAATGAATTTAATTTTTAAAGTGTTTTTGAAAATTACAAATTAAATTTGGACCTTTAGCTAGAATGGTTTAATTATGCAAAAATAACAAAAGGGCTAAGAAAATAATTATTTGGAGACTCGAACCATAAACCTTCGTTAGAAAGAGCAAGCTTTACCAATTGAACTATGTAGCTCATCTTAACAAGTAATATAATTGATTTATTATATTTAATTTTTTAATTAAGTGCAATAAATGCACTCCATACACAACTTTTTATTGTTATATATAGATTTGAGCTCCTAGGTTTGCAACTTGCAAGTTAGCAAATTAATACTGATGTACTAAAGTTAGGTTTAATCGCATCTTGTGAAATTAGGTGAAGGATGTATGAAGCCAAGTCTATAGGTGTCTATAAGACTTGGAAAAGTCATTTAAGTAGGGCCATGCACAAGCGTACGAGGTCACAATTGCATCCGCAATCATGAGAATATTTGACAAGGTGGAATGATTCATGATTGTCTCTTTTCAAACGTGAAAATGAAGGTGGTCAGGGAAAAAAATTCATTAGAAATAATCCAACAACAACATTAACCTAGTGTTAACCCGCCTCAGGCGGAATCTAAGGGGTCATGATGTACACACCCTTGTCCCAATATAAAATCGAGATGGTGTATGAAGAAGAACCAAGTATTATTATTTTTTCGACCAAAAAAAAAGTATTATCATTTTCCGGAAGATCCAAAAAAAACTAAAATTCAGCTATATGACAATGATAACTAAATCTAGTTAGAATGCACCAAATTGATATATGGGTTATATCCATCTCAAAGGTATTGTATAAAAGCCAATGAGCATGAGGATGCGCCCCAAATTAAAAATAATCCACCATTATAATTAATTCAAATCTGAGCTCTTCACCTTGAGGGCCCAAAAATCAGATAGGTGTTTGCATCGTAGCAAATTCACCAGCTTAGATAATTAAGATATTCACAGCTAGAGAGCACATTCATTAGTTTGGGAGACCGCAGCATCAGCTAGAGAACATGTCTATTGTATACTTATTTGGCTGATTTTAAAATTTCTGTAATTGGATGGAGAAGGACACATATCTAGACATGAGAATGTCACCATGAGATACTCAACCTACATATGTGGCTAATGGCTATGATATTTATTATGTGGCTGTTTCATCACACCCTGGTATCATCACACCCTGGTATCATCAATCTCATATTCTCATTAGCATTCAGCTTAGAGTATTGCCAATGGAAACTTTGGTCATAGAGGAAAGAGAGTATAAAAAAATATTAAAAGAGGAGAGAGAAGATTAAATGGGCATTGTTTTGGTCATTGTGATGACCAAAACTCTTCTTTGGTCATTGAATGACACAATGACAAGTGTCATTGAAGAGTGGAGAATGAAAATTAAAAAAATGAAAAATAAAAAATGGAAGAGAGAGATAACATTATTTTAATTTAATGACCAAAATTCTTGGGCAACCATTGTGTATGCTCTTAGAACATCCTGTCTGGGCATTGATGATGAGGATGATGATGACGATGATGATGATGGAGGCTTTTCTTGCCTTTTTGGAGTGATAAGTCTGTGGTTCTAATTAGGCAAGATAATTCACCTTCAAACTATCTAAGCAAACTTCTCTACAGTCTTCACTTTCTGCATAGACTGTAGCTGGTACATACTATTGCCACATTATCTAATTAATGTAGCTGGTTCATACTCTCACAGAATGACCATAATTCAAGATTTTTATGGATAATATGAATCCCAAATGACAATTTTAATAAAAGCATGACCAGAAATAAAACTATCCAATTGGTCCAACTCAGCCAAATTGAAGATTGAAACTGTAAATACCACAAGCTAGACTTGACCGACTCAGGTGCTGACATAACCATGTACCTCAAAGAAAGAATTGCATAGCAGAATTAATAACATTAGAGAAACAATCAAGTGTTTTCCCTTGACCCATTCAAGCATCAACGGGGATGGTTCATCTCAATCATCATTTCCATCTGTACAGTGCTATGCAATCCAGAATCTGTAATCCCATTCATCTGAGAATTCGAATTCGAAAGCGTATCATAAAGATCTCGTTCAGGGTGGGTTATTAAGCTTACTCCCTCCTCACATCCTCTTCCATCCCATGGATGATTCATCAACTTCTTTAAGCAATCAAGCTCAATTGCAACTTCTCTCATGCTAGGCCGATCTTCGCCTTTCATCTCAAGACAACTCTTTATCAGCTTTGCCATGGAAACCAGCTGCTTAAAGCTAGCTTCCCTCATCAACTCCTCATGTACTATTTCTGAGAGTCGGTCTTCCGACATAGCCAACATAAAATAAGAAGTCAAGTTCTGCTCTTTCATTTTCCTCTCAAGTGAAATCGGTTTCTGTCGTGTTATTAGCTCAGCAAGAAGCACTCCAAAACTGTACACGTCGCTCTTCTCAGTCAGCTGACTTGTGTGTAAGTATTCAGGGTCAAGATAACCTAGTGTTCCTTGAACAAGCGTTGAAACTTGAGTCTGATCTAATGGGACTAATCTTGAAGCTCCAAAATCAGATATCTTGGCCGTGTAAAAGTCGTCTATAAGTATATTTGAAGACTTGATATCCCTATGAATTACTGGTATGGAGGCAGCTGAATGAAGATAAGACAATGCATCAGCAGCTTCTGAGGCGATCCTCACGCAATTCGCCCAAGAAAGCCAAGATGGCATTCGTCTTTTGTTGTGAATGTGTTCGAAAAGTGTACCGTTTGAGACAAACTCGTACACGAGTAGAGGTACTTCAGTTTCAAGGCAGCATCCTAGAAGTTTTACCACATTTCTATGGTTAATTTGTGTCAAAATAACTACCTCATTGATGAACTGCTCGGTTTGAGTTGAGTCAGAAACCTTGGATTTCTTGATGGCAACTACGCGTTTGTCTGACAAGATTCCTTTGTAGACAGTACCGTATCCTCCCTTACCGAGAATGCGATCTTCACTGTAGTTGTTGGTAGCAGTTTTTAGCTCATCAGCAGTGAATATTTTTGAGGAATCATTGTTGCCTTGATAAGATGCTAGATGCTGTTTTAACAAGAAGCCTCCGTTTTGTTGGAAGAATTTCTCTCTCATTTTTAGAGTCTTTTGATGCCTTGTGGTGAAGTATATCCAGCTTATGCAGATAAATGCACATAATAATCCAACACTTGTACCTGCAAGAAATTAAGCAAGTTTTTCACATAACCATAAGAAAAGGAACTGTTCTAGCAGAACCTGAATAACCATACAGCTAGAAACAAGTTACTGATATTCTTTACCTTTGCCAATATTATTATATGCTATGCAATATAGTTCTACAACCATGGGAACTTAATTTAATCTAGAAGCAATCATGCTTTTGATGTTGTCCACTTCACTAAGTTGCTAGCAGATATTTTTTAGAAAATGAAGGGAATCATATGCAAACTCAACCAACCTAAATCCAAAACATTCACACGATTTGAACATGGAAATGTTGACAATGTAACTTAAGAACAAAAGGAGAGTTGGTTCAGATAAACCAAGAAAGCCACAAAAAGTATTACCTAAAGTGAATTTCAAGGCAAATTGTGAGCTTTTTGAAGCACAACCAGTTCCATTTTTGAGACCATCACCGTGATGCCCTTTTGGGCATGAGCACTCGTATGCTCCTTGTGTATTAGTGCAATGGTTAGAGCAGGGATTGCTTGGACCTGCACACTCATCAATATCTGGAAAAAGGGAGGAAAAATAGAATCTCCAATTAGCTAGCATGCGTTGTATCAATGAAAAGCTTAAGCATATAAAAACATAATTTCATTAATTTGTATAGAAAATCTGTACCTGTGCAACCTGGAATGAGATAAGGATTGCCCTCAAATCCTGGGAGGCAGCTGCAACGGTATGCTTTAGAACCGAGGTCTACATCAGTGCAGTTGGTGTTCTGCTGACAGGCATAACTAGTGGAGTTTTGCTGAGCTTGAGTACACGTGGTCTCATCCCCAACATACCATTCCAGAACAACCGGAACGTTGTCCTTTGTTCTTTTGTAGAACAAAGGATCAGCAAGATCAGCTGAACCCTGAAAGGTGAAGCTGTCAACTTCAGCAAGGAATGCATAGCCACAAGAAGCAAACGACGAGACATTGATATGATTGTACCAACTCCCCAGGGTTATTGTGAATCCCTTTAACCCCTTGGGAATGGAAGTCTGAGAACAGCCAAGACCAGAACATGTTCCTGGAAGCAAATCTTCTTTCTTTGAGCACAAGGAAAAGCAGCCGCTGCTGAAGGTTCGGCCTCTTGAGCCAGTGATGATTGCTATATCATCACACCCAACAACAACTAACTTGTTCAAGGTATCTGAAAAGGTAAATGGAAAAATTGACAGATCAATTGATGCTTCATGTTCAGGTCTTGCCAAGTTCCCCAGAGAATCATAGCACTTCTCCGCCACCCAATTCTTGATTTTCATGTGGGTTTCTGAAATCTCTACAATCTCAAGGTTGCCCCCAGCTAAGAAAGGTTTTGGAGGATTGAAAGACGTGTTACAGTTAATATTGTACCAATATCCTAGTGAACATTCACCCCCAAGACCAATACCAAAAGGATAAGGAACTGTTAGATTCCCACACTTGTGTTGGCAACCAGGCTTGGTGATTGTGGAAGCATTGAGCATGTTGGTTGCTCCATTGGTGGTAGTGGCCGCTATTGCAGCCATGAAAACGAGAAGCCGTATCCGAGCAAGCATGCTTAACCAATTTTTTTTTTATGAGTTTTAGGGGAGTTATACCCAACCTAGATAAGCTGGTTAGCTGGTACTAGAAAACAAAAGAAAAGAAAAGGAGAAGATTTAAGAAAGAGTTGTGAGCCTTACCAACCTTCCTTCAGTTCTTTATAATAGCCCTTGACCTGCAAAGGAGAACGGGTCAGCAGTATACATTAGGTTTGATTAATTGCAATTTGTGGAGTTTAGTTGAAGGTAGGATGAAGCCAAATAAAAAATCACGAGAAGACTAAAAAAGGTAGAACAATTCTTAATCGTTTCCTTCCAAACGTGTGCATCTTTGAGCTTCTCTACGTACAAATTTAGCAAATACTGACGTCTTACATGAGGTTGCAACTTGCAACACAACTTGTGAAGTTAAATGAAGGATGGAGACAAAGTACAGGTGTCTAGAAGACTTAGAAAAGTCATTAAGCAGGTCATGCACAAGCGTAGAAGTTCATAATTGCAGCCAGAGTCAAGAGATGACTAATTAAAGGTGGTGGAATAATTCATAAGTGTCTCTTTTCAAACGAATGCACACGAGCTTCTATGATTACCAATACTTTTCAATTGAACAATTAAGATATTCTTAAAGAATAAATTTTAACATTATGCTTCACATTTTGCATCATAGCAATTTAAGTATAAATATGTTGGGAGACTTAATATCCTGGCAAATTATACCAGTTATAGAGGCAGCAGAATGAAAATGAGGCAAAGCATCAGCAGCCTCGAAGGCAATCTAAACTCAAATTGTGTAAGTAAGCCGAGATATTACAGCTTTGTTGTGGATGTGTGAAGCACTTCAGAGAGAGAATCATTTGGGACAAACTCATAAGCAGGTAGAGGCTTCACGGCATTCCTATAATATGTATTTGTCAAAACAACAGCCTCAATCATGAACTGCTAGATTTGAAATCAAATCAAACTATTGACTATATGAAACGTTTCAATCTAGTATTGATGTGTCAATAAGTGACAATTAAAATTTTGTCTAATGAGGTTATATTTCAATAGGTCCATTCTTTATTGTAATTTTGTAACGTTCTAATTTTATCTCTGTATTTGTACTTGTGTAACTGTTACATATAAACTAATAGGTGCATTACGATTATCTTAGAAAATGTATGCCATTTGAAACAATAGATAGATACATAAAATCAACTTTATATTTTACTTTATTTCTTTGATAAAAGGTTTTTTTTTGTGGATATACTATCATAATTATCATGCATTATTGTATAAGAAAATTGATCGGGCTATATTATATTTATTATGCACAAAAAATTCATGATATTTTCTATAAAACTTGAATCTTAACCCTTTCATGAGACTTGAACCACTCTAACTATTATGCTACAAGAATACTTTGTATTCAAAATGAGATGTAGATAAAAAAAATATAAATTTAGTTGCATGAATTTAATATGTATAATATATACACCCTGCTAAATATTTAGAGAAAAATAATATTTATTCAATAAAAAAATCGAATTGAGTTGTTTAGACAATTATAAGTCCAATTAATGTTTCAAAAAGAATTAAAAATGTTTAAGAGTTGTAATATAGTAGAGAAAATTTCTTTTAAACATTCATTTACGTTAACACAAATTGAATTTTTTTAATTTAAGAAAATAAATATAAATGATGTTAATATCAAACTCATAATGAATTTAATTTTTAAAGTGTTTTTGAAAATTACAAATTAAATTTGGACCTTTAGCTAGAATGGTTTAATTATGCAAAAATAACAAAAGGGCTAAGAAAATAATTATTTGGAGACTCGAACCATAAACCTTCGTTAGAAAGAGCAAGCTTTACCAATTGAACTATGTAGCTCATCTTAACAAGTAATATAATTGATTTATTATATTTAATTTTTTAATTAAGTGCAATAAATGCACTCCATACACAACTTTTTATTGTTATATATAGATTTGAGCTCCTAGGTTTGCAACTTGCAAGTTAGCAAATTAATACTGATGTACTAAAGTTAGGTTTAATCGCATCTTGTGAAATTAGGTGAAGGATGTATGAAGCCAAGTCTATAGGTGTCTATAAGACTTGGAAAAGTCATTTAAGTAGGGCCATGCACAAGCGTACGAGGTCACAATTGCATCCGCAATCATGAGAATATTTGACAAGGTGGAATGATTCATGATTGTCTCTTTTCAAACGTGAAAATGAAGGTGGTCAGGGAAAAAAATTCATTAGAAATAATCCAACAACAACATTAACCTAGTGTTAACCCGCCTCAGGCGGAATCTAAGGGGTCATGATGTACACACCCTTGTCCCAATATAAAATCGAGATGGTGTATGAAGAAGAACCAAGTATTATTATTTTTTCGACCAAAAAAAAAGTATTATCATTTTCCGGAAGATCCAAAAAAAACTAAAATTCAGCTATATGACAATGATAACTAAATCTAGTTAGAATGCACCAAATTGATATATGGGTTATATCCATCTCAAAGGTATTGTATAAAAGCCAATGAGCATGAGGATGCGCCCCAAATTAAAAATAATCCACCATTATAATTAATTCAAATCTGAGCTCTTCACCTTGAGGGCCCAAAAATCAGATAGGTGTTTGCATCGTAGCAAATTCACCAGCTTAGATAATTAAGATATTCACAGCTAGAGAGCACATTCATTAGTTTGGGAGACCGCAGCATCAGCTAGAGAACATGTCTATTGTATACTTATTTGGCTGATTTTAAAATTTCTGTAATTGGATGGAGAAGGACACATATCTAGACATGAGAATGTCACCATGAGATACTCAACCTACATATGTGGCTAATGGCTATGATATTTATTATGTGGCTGTTTCATCACACCCTGGTATCATCACACCCTGGTATCATCAATCTCATATTCTCATTAGCATTCAGCTTAGAGTATTGCCAATGGAAACTTTGGTCATAGAGGAAAGAGAGTATAAAAAAATATTAAAAGAGGAGAGAGAAGATTAAATGGGCATTGTTTTGGTCATTGTGATGACCAAAACTCTTCTTTGGTCATTGAATGACACAATGACAAGTGTCATTGAAGAGTGGAGAATGAAAATTAAAAAAATGAAAAATAAAAAATGGAAGAGAGAGATAACATTATTTTAATTTAATGACCAAAATTCTTGGGCAACCATTGTGTATGCTCTTAGAACATCCTGTCTGGGCATTGATGATGAGGATGATGATGACGATGATGATGATGGAGGCTTTTCTTGCCTTTTTGGAGTGATAAGTCTGTGGTTCTAATTAGGCAAGATAATTCACCTTCAAACTATCTAAGCAAACTTCTCTACAGTCTTCACTTTCTGCATAGACTGTAGCTGGTACATACTATTGCCACATTATCTAATTAATGTAGCTGGTTCATACTCTCACAGAATGACCATAATTCAAGATTTTTATGGATAATATGAATCCCAAATGACAATTTTAATAAAAGCATGACCAGAAATAAAACTATCCAATTGGTCCAACTCAGCCAAATTGAAGATTGAAACTGTAAATACCACAAGCTAGACTTGACCGACTCAGGTGCTGACATAACCATGTACCTCAAAGAAAGAATTGCATAGCAGAATTAATAACATTAGAGAAACAATCAAGTGTTTTCCCTTGACCCATTCAAGCATCAACGGGGATGGTTCATCTCAATCATCATTTCCATCTGTACAGTGCTATGCAATCCAGAATCTGTAATCCCATTCATCTGAGAATTCGAATTCGAAAGCGTATCATAAAGATCTCGTTCAGGGTGGGTTATTAAGCTTACTCCCTCCTCACATCCTCTTCCATCCCATGGATGATTCATCAACTTCTTTAAGCAATCAAGCTCAATTGCAACTTCTCTCATGCTAGGCCGATCTTCGCCTTTCATCTCAAGACAACTCTTTATCAGCTTTGCCATGGAAACCAGCTGCTTAAAGCTAGCTTCCCTCATCAACTCCTCATGTACTATTTCTGAGAGTCGGTCTTCCGACATAGCCAACATAAAATAAGAAGTCAAGTTCTGCTCTTTCATTTTCCTCTCAAGTGAAATCGGTTTCTGTCGTGTTATTAGCTCAGCAAGAAGCACTCCAAAACTGTACACGTCGCTCTTCTCAGTCAGCTGACTTGTGTGTAAGTATTCAGGGTCAAGATAACCTAGTGTTCCTTGAACAAGCGTTGAAACTTGAGTCTGATCTAATGGGACTAATCTTGAAGCTCCAAAATCAGATATCTTGGCCGTGTAAAAGTCGTCTATAAGTATATTTGAAGACTTGATATCCCTATGAATTACTGGTATGGAGGCAGCTGAATGAAGATAAGACAATGCATCAGCAGCTTCTGAGGCGATCCTCACGCAATTCGCCCAAGAAAGCCAAGATGGCATTCGTCTTTTGTTGTGAATGTGTTCGAAAAGTGTACCGTTTGAGACAAACTCGTACACGAGTAGAGGTACTTCAGTTTCAAGGCAGCATCCTAGAAGTTTTACCACATTTCTATGGTTAATTTGTGTCAAAATAACTACCTCATTGATGAACTGCTCGGTTTGAGTTGAGTCAGAAACCTTGGATTTCTTGATGGCAACTACGCGTTTGTCTGACAAGATTCCTTTGTAGACAGTACCGTATCCTCCCTTACCGAGAATGCGATCTTCACTGTAGTTGTTGGTAGCAGTTTTTAGCTCATCAGCAGTGAATATTTTCGAGGAATCATTGTTGCCTTGATAAGATGCTAGATGCTGTTTTAACAAGAAGCCTCCGTTTTGTTGGAAGAATTTCTCTCTCATTTTTAGAGTCTTTTGATGCCTTGTGGTGAAGTATATCCAGCTTATGCAGATAAATGCACATAATAATCCAACACTTGTACCTGCAAGAAATTAAGCAAGTTTTTCACATAACCATAAGAAAAGGAACTGTTCTAGCAGAACCTGAATAACCATACAGCTAGAAACAAGTTACTGATATTCTTTACCTTTGCCAATATTATTATATGCTATGCAATATAGTTCTACAACCATGGGAACTTAATTTAATCTAGAAGCAATCATGCTTTTGATGTTGTCCACTTCACTAAGTTGCTAGCAGATATTTTTTAGAAAATGAAGGGAATCATATGCAAACTCAACCAACCTAAATCCAAAACATTCACACGATTTGAACATGGAAATGTTGACAATGTAACTTAAGAACAAAAGGAGAGTTGGTTCAGATAAACCAAGAAAGCCACAAAAAGTATTACCTAAAGTGAATTTCAAGGCAAATTGTGAGCTTTTTGAAGCACAACCAGTTCCATTTTTGAGACCATCACCGTGATGCCCTTTTGGGCATGAGCACTCGTATGCTCCTTGTGTATTAGTGCAATGGTTAGAGCAGGGATTGCTTGGACCTGCACACTCATCAATATCTGGAAAAAGGGAGGAAAAATAGAATCTCCAATTAGCTAGCATGCGTTGTATCAATGAAAAGCTTAAGCATATAAAAACATAATTTCATTAATTTGTATAGAAAATCTGTACCTGTGCAACCTGGAATGAGATAAGGATTGCCCTCAAATCCTGGGAGGCAGCTGCAACGGTATGCTTTAGAACCGAGGTCTACATCAGTGCAGTTGGTGTTCTGCTGACAGGCATAACTAGTGGAGTTTTGCTGAGCTTGAGTACACGTGGTCTCATCCCCAACATACCATTCCAGAACAACCGGAACGTTGTCCTTTGTTCTTTTGTAGAACAAAGGATCAGCAAGATCAGCTGAACCCTGAAAGGTGAAGCTGTCAACTTCAGCAAGGAATGCATAGCCACAAGAAGCAAACGACGAGACATTGATATGATTGTACCAACTCCCCAGGGTTATTGTGAATCCCTTTAACCCCTTGGGAATGGAAGTCTGAGAACAGCCAAGACCAGAACATGTTCCTGGAAGCAAATCTTCTTTCTTTGAGCACAAGGAAAAGCAGCCGCTGCTGAAGGTTCGGCCTCTTGAGCCAGTGATGATTGCTATATCATCACACCCAACAACAACTAACTTGTTCAAGGTATCTGAAAAGGTAAATGGAAAAATTGGCAGATCAATTGATGCTTCATGTTCAGGTCTTGCCAAGTTCCCCAGAGAATCATAGCACTTCTCCGCCACCCAATTCTTGATTTTCATGTGGGTTTCTGAAATCTCTACAATCTCAAGGTTGCCCCCAGCTAAGAAAGGTTTTGGAGGATTGAAAGACGTGTTACAGTTAATATTGTACCAATATCCTAGTGAACATTCACCCCCAAGACCAATACCAAAAGGATAAGGAACTGTTAGATTCCCACACTTGTGTTGGCAACCAGGCTTGGTGATTGTGGAAGCATTGAGCATGTTGGTTGCTCCATTGGTGGTAGTGGCCGCTATTGCAGCCATGAAAACGAGAAGCCGTATCCGAGCAAGCATGCTTAACCAATTTTTTTTTTATGAGTTTTAGGGGAGTTATACCCAACCTAGATAAGCTGGTTAGCTGGTACTAGAAAACAAAAGAAAAGAAAAGGAGAAGATTTAAGAAAGAGTTGTGAGCCTTACCAACCTTCCTTCAGTTCTTTATAATAGCCCTTGACCTGCAAAGGAGAACGGGTCAGCAGTATACATTAGGTTTGATTAATTGCAATTTGTGGAGTTTAGTTGAAGGTAGGATGAAGCCAAATAAAAAATCACGAGAAGACTAAAAAAGGTAGAACAATTCTTAATCGTTTCCTTCCAAACGTGTGCATCTTTGAGCTTCTCTACGTACAAATTTAGCAAATACTGACGTCTTACATGAGGTTGCAACTTGCAACACAACTTGTGAAGTTAAATGAAGGATGGAGACAAAGTACAGGTGTCTAGAAGACTTAGAAAAGTCATTAAGCAGGTCATGCACAAGCGTAGAAGTTCATAATTGCAGCCAGAGTCAAGAGATGACTAATTAAAGGTGGTGGAATAATTCATAAGTGTCTCTTTTCAAACGAATGCACACGAGCTTCTATGATTACCAATACTTTTCAATTGAACAATTAAGATATTCTTAAAGAATAAATTTTAACATTATGCTTCACATTTTGCATCATAGCAATTTAAGTATAAATATGTTGGGAGACTTAATATCCTGGCAAATTATACCAGTTATAGAGGCAGCAGAATGAAAATGAGGCAAAGCATCAGCAGCCTCGAAGGCAATCTAAACTCAAATTGTGTAAGTAAGCCGAGATATTACAGCTTTGTTGTGGATGTGTGAAGCACTTCAGAGAGAGAATCATTTGGGACAAACTCATAAGCAGGTAGAGGCTTCACGGCATTCCTATAATATGTATTTGTCAAAACAACAGCCTCAATCATGAACTGCTAGATTTGAAATCAAATCAAACTTCCTCAGTGAGAACCAATTGAAAAAAAAAACAAAAAAAAATAAAAGTTCTGGTAGAGCCTGTTGAGAAGCTTTGATACCCTTACCTCACTTGGCACTTGCCGATACTAGTTTGAAGATGAATTTTATCTTTGGACCAAATACTGAATCTTTTTTGGGTCTTGCGCTTTTTTGATTCATTGTCTGTGTATACAATTGTTAAACAGATCACCTTAAGCATGCAATAGCAGGGGTAATAAGATAACATCGTTCATCTGATTTCTTGCATGTATGCTACAAATTCATATACAATTGTTAAACAGATCACCTTAAGCATGCAACCTTCTTTTGGCTTCACCTGCAAAGGAGAAGAGGTCAACAGTCGGTCTTCATTTGATTGCAACTTGTGAAGTTACTTGAAGGATGAAGCCAAATGCCAAAAGACTTGAAGAAGTCATTCAATCAGTGCCTATGCATAAGTTTGGTCCTGTGGACACGGTTGCAGTAAAAGTCAAGAGAAGACTATAAAAGATGGAATGATGCAAAACTGAATCTATACATTAGTGTACCTTTGAGCTCCTGCGATTGTGAGCTAGCAAATACTGACGTACTACATGGGTCTGATAGCAACCTGTGAAGTTAGTTGAAGGATGAACCCAAATCTGGGTGTCTTGAAGACTTGGAAAAGTCATTAATTAGGCCATGCAAAGGGTACGAGGTCACAAATGCAGCCAAAATCAAGAGAAGACTAAAGAAGGTGGAATGATTCAAAATTGTCTCTTTTCAAACATGTGCATAAACTTCTATGATAACCAATACTTTTCAATTGAACAATCAAAATGGAAGATGGTATTCAAAGAACAAAATCACATGAAATAATTCAGTATTATATACTGTACTTCACAATTGGATTACTAATCCAAAAATCACATATTTTTGCGCCATAGAAATTTAATTATTAGTTATATATTGGGAGGCTTGATATACTTGCAAATTAAAATAGTTTCAGAGGCAGCAAATGAAAATGAGGCATAACATCAGCACTGGGAACGGCCCATGTAAGCCAAGATATTACAAGTTTGATGTGTTCAAAACTTCAAAGAGAGTATCATTTGGGACAAACTCATATGCAGGTACAGGGACTTCAGACTTAAAGCAACACCCTAGAGGCTTCACCAATCACCACATTTCTATATTAAATCTGTGTCAAAACAACAACATCACTCATAAACTGCTAGATTTGTTCTTAAAACGAAAACTATGGATATTTTAACAATAACTTCATGCCTATCTATAAAAAAAAATCTATTTATAATAGACCATACTAAAGCTTCCCTGGGTGAAACCACTTGATAGAAAAAATGCTAGCAGAGTTTAGAGATGAATTTTGTTTTCTTTGGACCAAACACTGGATCTTATTTTTGGCAATGTGCTTTTTTTTATTTATTTTTTTATTATTCATTTCCTGTGTATATCCAACTTCAATTTCAGAACTCACTGTTAGCTTCAACACATCCAAAGATCTGCCCCCAAGAAAATGATGAACCAAGTAAGAAAATCAAATCCATATAACTCGTATATAAAAGCAAACTTCTTAACAACTATTCAGCAGTTTAAAAGAGTTGCCCATACAACAACAATCTAAGAAAACTTCTCACTTCTCAGCAGACATTCATTTCCTGTATAGTTTGTTTCCTTTCTTATAACACTATAAAGCAAACAAATTAATGCCAAAATGGTACATACTATTACCACATCATCCAATATAGCTGGTTCATTCTTGCATAATCCAGTTTGAAGCAAATCATTTCTTGTTCCCTTACATACACTATGAAAATAAATTAACATAAAATCTAAACAGCACAGGAGTCACAAAGCAACAAAAAATTTAAACCCATTGATGTCCAAGAAACCAACAGCAACATATTAAAAAGGAAGAAGGAAGATGAAAAACAACCTAGCAAATAGGCAGAGGAGCACCATTCCACTCCTTCAAGCATTCCAACAAGGAATCAATCATCTTCCCTTGACAGATTGCAGTGAACACCTTATCAAAGTCCTCCCCAGGAGACCTAACTTTCTCACCAGTTAACAAACTCGTACCGAGCTCCTCCCTCACAAACTTGTACAACGGGTAAGATCTGCATTCCTTGATCCTGTTATCAACTCCACAGGTACCATTCTCATACTGGCTCCTTGTCGCCTCCACTTCCTTTGGCAACACTGCCTTCAGCTCCTCTTCGAAGGCTCCAATCTTCTGGAAGATTGATGTGGCATTCGTCTTCTCCTTTTCCCCGTTTGCAAGAGCGTGATCTACTAGAACTTGCCTGAGCTTCTGCATCAGTATGTAGTTTTGGCTGCAGGGGTCGTCAATGTAGGCAAAGACGAACTCACGGTCTATAACCCTGATGAGCTCCTTCTCACAGAACCTGCTCGGATGGAGCTCACCATTGACGCCAACGGTTAGAACTCTCTTGGCCACTTGGCTGATCGTGTTCTTGACCGTGTTCCTCAAATTCTCCTCGAGATGCCTGAGGTCAATTGCTTGGCATAGAGCAACAAGGAATGTGGATGACATCAGCTGGAGAATCTCTACGGCTTCTGCGGTCTTTCTTGAGGAGATCAATCCCAAGGAATTCACGTCCTGGTTGTGCTGCTCTGCGCTCTGGACGTGGTTGGTTACCGGATTGGCCAGAAATTGCAATTCCGAGCAGTAAGATGCCATTGCGATCTCAGCTCCCTTGAAGCCGTAGTCCAAGCTAGGGTTTCTGCTGCCGGAGAGATTCGACGGCAATCCGTTGTTGTAGAAATCGTTCACGAGCTCGGAGAATTGAGCGAACATGAGTTTACCGATGGCGGCTAGGGCAAGCCTGGTGTTGTCCATCGAGACTCCGATTGGAGTTCCCTGGAAGTTCCCGCCGTGGAGAGCCTTGTTTCTGGAAACATCGATCAATGGATTGTCGTTCACGGAGTTGATTTCTCTCTCGATCGACTTGGTAGCCGCTCGGATGACCTCGATTTGGGGGCCGAGCCACTGCGGGGAGGTTCGGAGGGCGTAACGATCCTGTTTCGGCTTCTGGAGCGGGTCCAATTCGTGGAGCTTCTCAGCTTGCTTGACGTAGGCGGATCCGACCAAGATGTGCTCCATTATGGCAGCGGCCTCGATCTGGCCGGGATGGTGCTTCAACTTGTGAGTGAGGTGGTCGGTGAACTCAGGCTTTCCGTTCATCACCTCGGCGAAGAGCGCGGAGAGAATCTCCGAGGTCAGAGCCAGAAGATTGGCATCGAAGAGGACAATTGAGGCGAGGCCGGAGCCGACGGCGGTGCCGTTGACCAGTGCGAGTCCTTCTTTCGGCTGGAGCTCGAAGAATCCGGAGTCGACGCCGGCGACCTGGAAGGCCTCGGCGGCGGAGAGACGGCGGCCTTCGGAGTCCACGGCGACAGAGTTGGGACGGCCGGTGAGGAGGCCGGCGATGTAGGAGAGAGGGACGAGGTCACCGGAGGCGGTGATGGTGCCCCGGAGTGGGAGGCAAGGGGTGATGTTGTGGTTGAGGAACTTGGCGAGAGCTTCGAGGATTTCGAAGCGGATGCCGGAGTAGCCCTGGAGGAGGGTGTTGATGCGGACGAGCATGGCGGCCCTGGTGGCGGTGTGGGGGAGCGTGTGGCATGACTCCACTCCGTTGCCGAAGATTCCAGCGTTCAGAAATCTGTGGAATGTCAAAAAATCAGTTAGTGACAACTGACAAGTCTTATTTATACTGGGAATGTGTTAAAAGTTTTTGTTTGTTTTATTTAAAGCCAAAAAAAACTACTACTCCGTATTTTGAAGCAAATTTATCCTAAAATGATGATTTTTCAATAATTGAACATATTCTAAGTAAGAGTGTTGATACAATATGGTACGGATCATAGTCGTAAGCATATTGAATTATTATTATTTTGGTCCATCAACTTAATTAACACCCCTCATAATTTGTTGTTATGCAACTCGTCAACAAAATTTACCCAAGTTACCCGACCCGATTGGGCCGAAACAGTAATAAAGAACTTTGTTTGCAAGTCAAGTAAGCTAAAAAAAAGTTGGATATGATGAAATTTTGAAAATTACTGTTTGGTTGGTAGGTGTGTTTCAACTTGCCGACTTCTTTGCACCAAAAAAACATGCCGACTCCTACCTACCCCTTACTTCACTATCGATTCTAAAATTCTAACCCAACTTCAAACTGCATGTTAAATTCATCATGCTTTGAAATATTAATTTTACGATACTACTTATGCACCTAAACTAGAAGTCAGACTAACAAGAAGATCGATATTATAACTAATTACATGATCACATAAAAGAAATCACAGGAATTTCCATTCTGAAAAATGTTACTAGTAAATGTTATCATATAAATTGTGCTGAAAATTAATAAAAGAGTTGGTTATTTTTAGGTACCTAATTAGCTCCTTCTGAAGAGCGCCGCCTTCCTTGGTTCTCCGGTGAGAAGTGGCGCCAAACCCCGTGGTAACACCGTAGCTGTCGGTTCCCTTGTTCATGCTGTCCATCACCCAATCACTGCTGGCCTTGACGCCGGCCCTGGCCGACTCCGCCAGCTCCACCGCGGCGCCGCCTTCCCCAGCCGCCGCAATCGCCGCCACCTGAGCGATCGTAAGCGTCTCCCCTCCCAGCTTCACCGTCGGATTCCTGTACTCCTCCACCATCCGCTTCACCTCGTCGAGGTGGCTCCCCTTCATCCCGTCCGCCGCCGCACCCCAGTACAGCGGATCTGCCGCCACCTTCCTGTTGTCCAAGCACAGCGATCCGTTGAGTCCGCCGTTCGCGACGCCGTTGCTGTGGCCGTTTGCGATCTCCATTGCTGATCGATGATATTCTTAAGTTAATTCGGTTGGAGATTTCGATCGATGTGCGCGCTGATCGATCTCGATCTCGATCGCGAGGATTATATTGTAATTGTAGCTAGGGCTTGGGGATTTGGGAAAGGGGATTTGTTTAATTGAATAGTTTCACAGGAAAATTGAAAGAATTAGTTAATTTTCCTGAGGAAGGAAGGGAAGGAGGGGAGGAGGTTTAAATACAAGCGCGAGGGAAGGATCAAGATGGAGAGCATTGAGTGTTGGGTGAGATGGTGGATGGGTTAGTTGAAAAACGCACGGGGCCGTTGGATCTTCGTGGGTGGAATGGACGGCCAGCATGCTGCCACGTGGGATACTAGATTTGAGGTTCTGGGTCGTAGTGTGTAGTCTTGCTGAGTTGGTGGGCGAGTTGGTGGGTTCTTACTCGTCAACGGGCGCCTAAATTTTGTTTTTAAGAAAATAATAATACTAATTAAATGAGAAAGCAAATTGATCCAAATTTGACGTGCTCCGTCTCCAGGGCCCAGGGGCTCGCCGTCAGGACTCTGGAGGGTTGGTGGGAAAAGCGGATGACACGAAAGTAGGATATCTACCATGAATATAATTCAATTTTTATATTTTTTTGTAAAGAAAATTATGTAATAAATATCAAGATGGGACTCTGATCAATACTGCTACTCCGTAGGAATTTTGACATCGATCTCTTAAGTTTGTTTGTCACTTTGGATTAATTAATGATGATTTGTGAATCGATCATGTGATATTGAATTACGTATATTGAAAATAAATTGCCCTTTCTAATTGTAAAATGTAGAGTATTAATAAATACTACTGTAGTAGTATGGATCTGAATATGATTATTAATATTTGAAATCCGATTAATTAATTAAATGTTGTTTACAGTGGAGTATTAATTAGTGCAGATAGGAATGTGTTATGGAGTGCAGTTAGGGAAGCATGCATATGCACTCACCTGCCTGCTAGTTATGTTAGCGAGCTACTACTACTTTATTATCAATGCATGTAGATGTAGCAAAGCTACTTGCGCTACTCATCTAATCTACCAAACAACATCTAACACTTTTGACGCACACCAGTTGAGACAAATTGGCCTTATCCAATTCAATCATAACTATATACTAAAGCGGAGGTTAAAAAATTATTAAACGACACATGTCACTTCTAGATTGGACCACACCACACATATTTTTAGAATATATGATAAAAAATCTTATTATTAAACAATCTTTTATTTTTAGATATGATAACTAGAAAGATTTTATTTCATCATACAAATTATAGAATATTTTATTTTATTTTTAGATTGATATCAATTAATCAAAACTTAACAAATACAAATAAATAATAAAATAATTTTATAAAAATCCGTGCAAGGCACGGGAACGAAGACTAGTTTCATTACTATTTCAATAGTTGGACAAAAAAATATTTGTTTAATGAATGAATTTTTTTAATATGTGTCAAACTCTATGTCTCTCTTGTGTACCCTTTGGATTTATATGAATACACAACTTCCTTGATGAGTGTGGATTTTTTAAATAAAAATTAAAAAGTAATTGAGTTTTAGCCCACTTGATTAACAAATACAAAGGAATTATAAAGGGGACACAAAAAAGGACACAAGTTGGGGACAGAGGATACGGACCGAGCTGGATGCAGTCGGGCTATCGAACACGAAGTCAGAAGTGATATTTGTTTGTTATTTTTATATATTTTTTAACGGATTCACTAATTCTGTTTTAGGAAATTTTTAAAAACTTTTCAAAATTAATTTATTAATGCCCGACTGTTAATCATTTACTTTAGAATTTATGAGATTAATTATTGAATTGCATATGAGATATATATAGATTAGTACTCCCTTTATGGTCCGACGAATTAAGTGATCGACGAGCTTTTTTTTATCTAATAATTTTTTTAACCTATGTCCTAAAGGTTAAAAAACCTTGAATTGGAAAAAAAATTACTGAAATGTTTATACATGGTTATTAATTTTTTAGGTAGGGTTCATTAACTTTCTTTTAAGATTTTAGTTTCTACAATCGTTATTCTTATCTTATATCCAGGTTAGAAAAATCGATTTTTAAACCCATGCGTAACACGGATTAAAAAATATTAAAAATTTTGTTTTGTAAGTTTATGTATAGACCATAGTAGATTTTTTTATTCTTTTTTTCCTATCCAATTATAAGATGCATGTTTTTTTGTTGTTTATAGAATTTATAAGGAAAAATGATTTATAATAATGAGTATCCACTTTGAACCAATAATACAAACTTTAGAAATCACTAAATAATATACAAACTATTATGATATTAACCCAAAATAATACGATGTTTAAAAATTACTTATAATAATACCAAATATCACTTTAAACCAATAATAATACGAACTTTATATACTTTAATAAAGAAGAAAAACTCAAAATTTTAATTAAGTCCACTGTCAGAGCCGAGTGAACCCAGATCCGAGATCGGTGTGCCTCTCGTTGATCTCCAACCATCTCTCCCAAACTGGGGTATTCGAAAACGACGTTGCCCCTACCATATCTTCGGTCGCCCACAACCATCTCTCTAGCGCTCGAATTCGATCAATTTTGCCAAAGTTAAGTCTTTCAAATCCAACCACGAATGCTAATTTTTGAGTGAGATTTTTAGAATTTGTATTGTTTTGTGAGTGTTTGTGTTGATTTTGGGAATTCATTCAAAATCTATCCATGTTCGCTAATTATCGAGTTAGAGTTTGTGTTGATTTGTGAAATTTGGTTTATTTTGAGATTTCATTCAAAATCTATCCATGGTAGTATCACATATTGAGATTTATATATGGTTCATATTATTATTGGTTCAAAGTGACACTTGATATTATTATAAGTCATTTTTAAACTTCGTATTATTGATATCGCAATAGTTTGTATATATATTGATTAGTGATTTTTAAAGTTCGTATATATTATTATTGGTTCAAAGTGAATACTTGGTATTATTAGAAGTCATTTTTCCAATTCATAATTGTGTTTATTTTAATGAATGTGCAAGTGTGAATGATTTTGACTAAAGTGGTATTTTTTTTGTTAAGAAATTAATTATGAATGCTTTCGAGCATTTAGTCAAGTGGTTAGGACCTTAGGTAGTACCTTTCGTTTCTGACTCTTATCGAGTTATGGGTAATATCCTTGGTGAACGGTGATCATGCACGAATTTAACGATGCACAAACGGACAAAATAAGCCAAGTTAAAGCCAAGAAAGGGAAGTTCGAGGTCGACCCCACATGTAAGCCTTGGGGGATGTGTCCCAAGGGTTTTCATACACCCATCTGAAAAAACCTGAAGGCCAAACATCGTGCACTTCTCACTAAGGTGGAAAGTAGACATCGATGCGATCCAAGGCAAGGAGCTTTGCAAGGCCAAACATCGCGCATTTCCCACTAAGGTGGAAAGTGTCCATTGATGTGATCCAAGGCAAGGAGGTTTCAAAGGCAGAACACTGCGCATATCCAAAAGCTGGCATGAGTGCTTGGCTTGACCAATCAAAGGCCACCTCTTTTCCGACCAACCATAGACCGCCGCTCTCTCAACCAATCAAATGGTAACAAGTCGCATTCCCACATCGGATAAACTCGAAAGCCTCACTTCCCAAATATCTATAAATAGGGGAAGAACTCGAATGTTAGAGGGGTCAAAAAACACCTCTAATGCAAGATCTATCTTTCTTGCAGAGATCAACGTGTTAAAGCAATCGTAATGACCGTGCTGGGAAGGTCAATAAAAAGACCTCAAGTCATCAAATAGCAACTCACACACATCTATCACTAGATCTCGAACAATCCAATAGCTATAATATCAAGATGTAATAGAAAGATTTCGAATAATTCAATAGCTACAATCTTGTTGTAATCTCAAATCGTGTTTATAATAAAGGCAAGGGTTTGTTTGGTCCATTTTTACAATCTCGTACCTCAATCCTAGCGCTAGTTTATTTCGAGTTTCAACACTTGGAAAACTAAAAAAATGATTATGAATTATAAGTTGAAAGGGCAAGCTAGATGAACTAATAAAAAATTAAATGGCTTGAAATACCCAGAGATATATGAATAGAGAAATACTCTCTTTCTCCCATGACGCCCTTTCCCATTTCAAGAAAACCCTAAATTTCTGCCACCTCCTTTGAACCTCAGATCCACCAATGTTCCACCAAAATTTCTACTCCTCCCCTCCTAAATTACTCTTCCGCAACGCCATTGCTTGAAAATTTGACAAGATTTCTTCCCTTTACCCTTTTTAATGGGTGCTCGCGTGGTTGTGCGCACGAGTGGTCGTGGGCGTGTACCGACGTCGGGCCCTTCTCGAACCAGCCTCTGATGGCGTTGTTCCTAGGAGTGGGTTTGGGATTTTAAATCCTTCAAATCCATTCCTTCTTTGAAAATTAAAGAACCCTCTAATGGAAAATTGAACCCATCTTGATGACACCTAACACCATCTAGGTCGAGAGACCAATAATGATGGTGTCTTGACCATCCAATTTGTTCTATATACCCTGTTTTGGCGTTGGTTTAATCAGATATGGGTGTGAAATTTTGCCCAATGTTTGTGAACTATTTATGAATAAATTTTGTGACATAGAATTTGTTGAAGAATCGATTTTCGATCTGCACAATCACCTCCTGAGGCGGTAAGTCACGGATTTGACCAAGCTCTCTGGCATTGGCTTTAGGCTGCCCGATCATCCGTTGTGGGCTTATTTGCCAAACTTGTCGTCGGCTCCGTCCTCCACTGTCGATTTCCCCTTTGGTGACCTGTCTGCCTTTCTTGCATACAAGAGTAGAAAAAAGGAAAAATTGAAAAAAGAAAAAAGAAAAAAGAATTGTTGCTTGGACAGCAAGGCTAGAAAACTAAAAATAAAACTTGCGCGGAAAGTTTTTCTCTTACTTGCGAGGCAAGCTTTTTACTTGTGGAGCAAGTTTTGTGTCTCTTACGTTGCAAGTAAAACGTTTTGTTTTACTTGTGAGGTAATTTCGGCTTCTTTTCTTGCAGGGTAGCTCGAGTCTTATCTAATGTACTATTTTTCCGAAGAGTTAGAGCTGAGTTGACATTGGACCAAGTTGTATTTGGTCAGGTCGCTTGGTGCTTTGAGGCTTCTGAAGATCCTTCATCTCGGTGGAGGGTGTTGAGTTTTAGGGTATGTAAAGCAAACATAAAGACATATTCGCATTGTTTAGTTGAAGTGAAAGCCGACCCTCATTCACACAAGGCATCTTGAGTAGACCTCGGAAGGTAATCTCATGAGTAGACCCATTCAAGGGTAGTCTCGTTGGGTGTAGGCCCTAAGGCAATCACCATCGACCCACTTAAGCATCTTATTAAGTTACTTGGATAAAGGCTACGAGTCACGGGATGAGATCCCGCTTTCCTTCAATGTATATTGCCCCTATTCCATGTCAAGGGTTCGTGCAACATCGTTGTGGGATAAAACGTACCAAAATGAAATAATAGACGTGTTGGCAAGACACATCTATTAAGAACAAGCGTACCTTATTTGAGTTCCATGATTCCGCTTCATTCTTCCCTTGAATGAAGTCTTCTTCCCAAGACGTTTGTGGTTCATCCTTCACACGAACGAACTGCCCTTTCAACGCCTCTTGAGGTTCCTTCTTCATCCTTGAAGACCGATCCATGATACCAACACTTGTGTTTGAATCTCTCATGAAAACTCACTAGAGCGATGTCAAGTCCATCACGACATCAAGTGTTTTTCTCTACCGAATTTGTGTGGACTAAGGGACTGATTTTCTCATGTGTTGAATCCCATCAAATGGACGACATTTCCCCTATAAATAGGCGTCTCAAACTGTCCAAAAACTTCCCACAATGGCGGTTACAATTCGGTTGATGAAATGGATGGCCGAGAGTGATTTTAGGAGAGTTGGTTACAACTTCCTCCTTCTCTTTCCTTGTCATCATAGGCGTCTAAATGCATCCCCCTTGGAATCCAAATGGCGTTTAAAACCAGCCTATAATGGCCCAAGAGAAAGCTCAAAATTTCAATCGAAAAGGCCCAAGACTTCGGTCCAAATGGCAAGCCATGAGGCCCATGCCATGCCACATGCATGCGGCCCAACGACCCATAGGCGCACCCTATGGGCCGGCCCACCTAGCTAGCATAGCTAGGTACCTAGCTAGGTCACTTACCTAGTGTAGCTAGCTCTTAGCTAGTTGAGTTGGCTTGAGCTACGTTTGAGCTCGTTGAGTTGACTTTCAATCTTGTTGAGCTAACTTGAGCTAGTACGAGCTAGTTTAAGCTTCCATGAGCTAAACCCTAGCTACATGAGCTTCTTACAAAGCTTATACTTTGACTCTAGAGCTTGTTCAAGCTTCTAAAGCTAACTCTAAGCTAGTATGAAGCTTCAATACTCCTTTCTAGCATACATAGCTATGTGCCAAGCTAAACTTGAGCTTTGGTTCTTGCCTAAAGCATTCTCCAAGCTAAAGTTAAGCTTTCTAACTTCATTAGATGATGCACAAAGCTATATGACTCGTATAGCAAGCTCGAATCATACCTTAGCTCAATTGAAGTCCCTCGACGCCTCGTGCCTTAGCCCTAGGCGCGTCGCAAGCTCATCGTATGCCTCCTTGTTGAGTCGCTAGCCTGGTTCAACCTTGGTCGTGCCATCGTAGCGCCAAAGGCGCGACCCAACAACCGAGTCTTGAACCTCAAAACTATGCACAAGGCGCGCCGCTAGATTCCGAGTCTCGAACCTCAAGATCAAACTCCTAGCGCGCCATGCCCTAGCACCGATGCACCATGCCGACTCCGAGCGACGCCGCCTCCAAGGCGCGCCCTTTCCAAGTGCCATGGCACACGAGGTTCCAATCCTCGGTGTTGGTGTGCGATTTCTTTGGATCTTTTATTCATGACAACTCTTTTTATCATATCATGGCAAGTCATACATGTCAATTCCTCAATCGAAATTATCCTTATGACTTGTTAACCTCAGCATGCTCTTAGAGTGATTTAATGACTTTACACAAATCAACAACAGAGGGAACGTTAGTAGTCCGTTTCACACTCCCAGGAGGGGTCGGCCTGTTGTCTACGACGCTATTCTTAGAGTGCTTTACTCACCCCGATCTCAAACTCGTCTTAGTTCTTATTTTTCATAATGTTGTACCTTTCTTAGCTTTTCCTACTTGTTTTCTACTCTCTTAGTTGTTCTCGACTGCCTTTTTTTACGGCCTCTCGGATTACCAAGCTTGTTTGGTATTCCGAATTCTTACCTTATCAGGAAAAAAAAATTAAATGGCTTGTATAATGATCAAACATTAATAAAGTTACTAATATCATCGAAAAAATGAAGACCCGAACCCTCTCGCCCCTTTACTTTCAAACCCTAGCCCCCAATCAATACAAACTTCCCCAAATAAAAAACCATAGAACAAGATCTTGGATCCTAATCAAAGTTTATCTTCTTCTCTGACTGATTCAAATTTACCTAGGCTTTTTGAAGCACCAGTCGAGTGGATTCAACCCCGATTTCCCATGACTTGTCCCATGCGCGATGCCCCTAAATCGTCCTTCTGGTCACTTGATGGGGTCGTCGGGGCTCTCCGATTGCTTGTCCTTATCCCTGACGTTGTGTGTTGGCGGCAAGGGATGCGAAAAGGGGGCTTATTCCATAGAACCATGGGCAAATTGGATGTTATGGTTGGTAAGGCTATGGGCCTAGGTACATCTTCAATGGATTTGCTCTTGAATTCCAAATCAGATTTCAGTCTCTTGGCTTACTATGATTCGATTAGATTGGGCTTCTTGCCCAACCACACGAATATTGTAAGTGGCTATTACATTACACTTGGTGATGCACCATTATCATGGAAGTGTAAAAATTAAAGCATGTGATAGTCTGTTGGGATGGTGTTGGGAACTCCTGTTCCATAACATCCGAACAACGATATCATCTTCAGTTTTGATAATGACAATTGTCATATGGGAACTAACTTTTTATGCTCAAGTATTTCAAGGAAATTCCATGTCAAACAAAGACTCTTCTAAAAGGATCACAAAAAGAACTCAGGAATATAAGAGCAAGTTCCTATCAAAGGAACTCAAGAGAGAGTAGTTCCCCTCAATGGGAACTCACATGTGAAGCCAGACCATGCAACGCAAATCGCGGGACTTTGTCTCAAACAAAGAAGAGGCACAACCTGTGGAACAGACTGAGCCGAGTGATCCAACGGTCCGATTGACATCTAGAGTTGACTATTTTCAAATCAAGTCACATGTGAAGAATGTAAAACTTGACTTGCAAGACAAGGGTATTTTGGACAATAATGAAAATGAAGATATCAGCCCAAGCTCAAGCAACTATATAAACCAATGAATAGTGCTTGGAATAAGCACTTCTATAAGAACTCAAAAACCCCACAAAGAAACAAGAAAGAAGTTTGAAGCATTGAAGAGAAGTTCCCGGCGACGAGTGTTCGATCTCGGCAACGGCGAATCCAGGTTCCCAAGAGTAAGGGAACTGTGACAGTGAAGCTCAAGGTGTAAGGTTTGGTTTATTTGTTGTTAGTTGAGTTGCTCGCTTAGGAACTAGGTTGAGAAGACTTGCTAGTGTTACTAGAGTTTGGTGACTGCTAGGAACAGAGAAGCGTAAGTCTTGCCTGTTGTAACTAAGGAACAATCAATAAAACAAGTAGATCGTTCAAAATCCTCCAATCGAAGGTAGAGGTTTACCCACACAACTAGTTGGTTGTTGTGGGGTTCCTCTATAATGGAATTGTGTTTTTTAATAGTTGTGTTACTTGCGATTATTTACTTCCGCTGTCTTGGGAACAGCCTAACGCCTGTACCCAAGCTCTTACTAACGCACTTCGATCCAACATAGTCTCTCTTTCCTCTGCTGAGGCTGAATACAAAGCACTTAGGAGGGTGACTGCATAGCTAGCTTGACTTGGTCGACTTCTCCATGAACTCTAAGTTCCACAAATCCAGCCTATTATAGTCAAGTGTGATTCCCAAGCTGCCATTTATATAGTCAAAACCTGTTTTTATATGAGAGGACCAAACACATGCAAAGAATTAGGTGATTGTCAATTTGTTAGGTCCAAATTGTTAGATGGTCTTATTACTCTAATTCATGTACCTATGACTGCACAAAGTGTTGATATGATGACTAAAGCTTTACCTAGTTCTTTGCATACCAGTTTTGTAGACAAGTTGGGTTTATCCTCCAACTTAGGGGATATTAGTATGAGTGAGATCGAGTACGTAACCCCGGTTAATTAGCTAAACCGGTTCAAGACACTTGTACTAGCTAGCTAGCTACTATATAAAGCCAGCTCATGTAATAATCAGTTTAATTGATGAATGAATGGATCTTCACACTCATTTTTCTCTCGTTCGATCACATTCTAAGAGTTTCCGACCTCGGACGTACAACTCGTGCCCCCCTTTCAACTCTTCTTGTGTCTGTGCTTGAATTAGTTTGAGTTTTTCATGGATCAATTAATTCTGAAATAGACTGTCTAACTGTTTAATATAGCACCTTAATTATAACATAGCTAGCTGAGTCGCACACTTTTGAGTTGCCTTAACTTCCTAATTCTAGCAGTACCATTATTTCATAGCTTTTTTCAATCATCTAACGATAATCTTCACTTTAGTTTGTGGTTCTCGATCGTTTGCAAGGCTACGTACGTGGTACAATTCACAGCTTCTTAATTAATGCTCAAACTTTATTATTCCGGTCTACAGCACATGCATGTTTTCTAAGGACCTACTACTCCTGCAGTTGATCGAGCTTATTGATCGAGTTTAGGGATCATTAGATACGTGATGATCGAATTGTATGAATACTTAGTATTCTAATTACTTAATGCCCCCACTTATGATTAATTGTACGTCCTGTAGCTAGATATTAATTTCGAGTTTGTATCAGGAACCGGACTTATTTATGCATGGGACCTCAATTAAATAAATTTAAATTCAAATAATACAAGTAATCAGTATAGACTATAGTAATGACAGACACGTACAGTTATTGAATACGGAGTATTTTTATATAATTAGACAAAAATGCCCTAGGAATTCAGCTAACGGAGTATTGAATATGAAGAAAACATCAAATAAATTGCAAACGTTGAAACTTGTAAGTTGAACAGAAATTATGATTGAATGATAGTTTAAGGCTTTAAGCCATATAAACGCGTGAAGACTTAAGCCGGCCAGCCATATTAACTAAGGAGAGTTTTAGAGAGATTAATTAATACTTTCTCCATTAAGAAATACTTATCATATTTTCTTTCAATAATATTTACTAGTATTATTTTACATATTTTATTAAATTTTTCTTAATTTTATATTTATAATAATAATATTTTTTCCTTATCAAAAAGAAAAATTTATAAATTAATTATCAAAAATATTTAAGTAAAATTAATTATTTTTTAATATTTTTATTAATTTATAGAATGATATTGTAATTACTTTTGAAAGGAGGTAGTAGTAAGAGCAACCCCAACAGCTTCCCCAAATTCTTGGGGATTGGACTTTTGGGGATTTTGGACCAAAAAATTACCCCAACAGATGCTCCATTTCATTCTCCATTTTGGAGTAATTCTCCAAAATGAGGAGAGCTTTCCCTAAATTTGGGGTGATCCCCAAATCTCCAAATCAATGTATTTTCCTTTTCTTTTTTCTTTTATTTACTAATTTAATGGATAAAAAATAAAAAAGAGTCATCCAAAAAGTGAGATTATTAAATTAAGATTCTAGAATATTTTTTATTTCTTATAAGTCAAGTAACAAATAAAAAATATTTTTATTCCTTAAGATTCTAGAATATTTCCTTATTAATCAAATAACAAATAATTTATGATTTATTAAATTTATATTCTAGAATATTTTATTTCTTATAAGTCAAATAATAAATAATTTTTCATTTATTAGGTTAAGATTCTAGAATACTTTTATTCCTTATAAGTCAAATAACAAATAAATTATCATTTATTAAATTAAGATTTTAAAATATTTTTATTTCCTTAAAAGTCGAATAAAAAATAATTATAATTTATTAGTTTAAGGTTCTATAATATTTTATTTTCTTATGTAAGATAATATATAATCAGTTATTGTAATTTATATGGTAAAAAATAAAAGTATTAAATGTACCAGTGTTCTCCAAAATAGAAAATCTGTTGGAGTTGGACTGAATTTTTTTTGGAGAATATGATAGTTGGTTCTTCATTTTGGAGAAAATTATGGAGAAGCTGTTAGGCTTGTTCTAAGAAAGCTAAATATAGAGATAGAGGCGTGGCTTAATGAAGCGTGGGTGGGTAGTTAAATGGGGCCAACAACCCCCACTTAATAATTAATCTCGATCTTGATCTGGCCTACACTTCAATTCATACAATAATATGTGGGTAGGTGAGAGTGGACTAGAAATTCATGACACTGAACCCTTTGCTTATAATTTTTCTTAATCCTCTTTGCCTAATCCATTCTTTGATGATTATGAATTTAATCCGATATGTTTTTTTTTTAATATACACAAGTCAGAAGTGGTGGATGACATCGTGCACAGCAGGTCCAATACAGGAAAACATGTTTCATTGCAGGTTAATTGCCCGTTTATTTTGAACCGGATAATATACCCAACCGCCCCGGTTTGGAGGTCAAGGAATCGGTGAACCGGTGGCTCGATGGAACGAAGCGGGTTCAAGCCTTTCTTTGTCTTTTCTGAAATTGTATTCATCAAATTAATTATTTAATTTAGAGTCCGGAACCTAAAACCACCCGTAAAATAGGCCATATTCCGCTAAACCACCCCGAATATAACTATTTATTTTTAACCACCCCTAAACTACCCTCCATTATCTCTTCACCACCCATCGTTAGTTGGCCCGTTAAAAAAGTGAGAAAACCACCCTTATAATACTTTTTGCCCTTAGCTTTTACTTGTTGACTGCCCATAGCCGGTTATCATCGACAACCTTAAAAGAGTGTGATGTATTCACAATTTACGCATTCATGTAAGCATGAGACCCTAAGTGTTCATCCCCAATTCGATCCATTTTCTCAATTTGGCGAATTTCATGCTCAATCGACTCGATTTTTTGCTTCCTGATCGCGTTTCATGCTTTTAAAGTCCCACATAGCTGAATTCTGGGTAAGTTCATCCAATTGTTTTCTTACAGCTTTGTTTCCATTGATTCGTGGAGTTTGATATTGCAACTTAAAATGTTCGAATTTGGATATATACAGGTTTATAATGTCTAGATCAAGTTCTACAAGTTGCAATTCCGAACCTAGGATTTGCTATTGTGGTTTGAAAGCAAGACATTCAACCGCACATACAGAGAGAAATTGGGGGAGAAGATTTTATGGATGTCCACAATATGCAACGAATCAGAAATGCAAGTTTTTCGTATGGATAGATGAAGAATATAATGAAAGAGCAGTGGTGGTCATCAACAACCTCATCAAGGCTAAAGAGAATGTTGAAGAGGACAACCTGAAACTGCAACAATCACTTGTTGTGTATCAAGCTGAATTGGAGAAAGTGAGACATGAACTTGATGCTTCAAAATCATCATTTGATAGGTTGAAGATGGAGAACTCATATAAATTAGACTCGGAAACTATGTTCATGAAGTTGAAGGCACATGATCAAAAAAAAATTGTTGTCATGCTTTGTTTCATTGCAGCTGCTATGTTGATGAATGTTGTAATATTCAAGTACTGTATTTGACTGATTTTGAGTAATAAAGTTCAAGTTTACTCAATTTGACTACATAAATTGACAATGTATTGCATAACACTTCAAGAGAACACTTAGATAACATAATTGTCATTCCAAAGTAGGCAAAAAATGCCATCTGTTTGTTACCTTACAAAACCATCCACATAGAGGCTAACTGCCATAACAGGACCAACAATACCAGACACAAGACCAAATACATAACACCAAGCTAACTGTCATACAAAAGAGGCTAATGCCATTACAAGACCATACATAAAACCACATAATAAGTTGTCTGTTACCATACAAAAGAGGCTAATGCCATTACTACACACAACAACCATGAAATTGACTTAGGACTTGTGCAGCAAGTTCAGTTTCCTAGGAGAACGCCTTAGGACTTGTGCAGTTGCTTTTTTACTTGCCATCATCTTCAACCTTGTCCTTGGACTAGCAGGATGTCCTTGTTGTTGTTGAGGGGTGCTCTGGCTTGTCCTTTGAGACGATTACATGACAAAGACAGTGACAAAAGTAAGCATGAGATAGAGAAATTTGAGACGACTACATGAAAAGACAGTGACAAATTATGTGTGACTTCACCTGGCTCTCTCCTTCTTGACTTTCTTGGTCTACCTGGTTGAACAATATATAGGGGAGGCTCTGGGGGCTTGTGACTTGTCTTCTCCCATTGGACTTCTCCAGGCATTGGGTTAAGCATAACACCATAGGCCCTTAGGTAAGCATCCTTGTGGTAGTATGGATGCACATAGTCTTGTAATTGGAGCCTTTCTTTTAGAAGACAGGAGAGAGCATGACAACATGGAATTCCAGTTAGATCCCACCTATAGCATCCACAGCTTTTAGCACCCAAGTCCACAACATATATCATTCCCCTGTGATCCACCTCCCATCTTGATTCTCCACCCCAAAATGGTGTACAGTTTCTCACAGCTTCTTGCTTTGCAAAATCTATCCTTTTAACAATAGTTGGAGTAAAATACCCCTCATACTTCCTCATCCCCTCACGCTTTTCTAGTAGCCTCTTCATGATCTTTCTCCTAATCCACTCAAACATGGATAAAATTGGCAACTCCCTTCCAACCAATATCCAATTGTTGAAACTCTCACAGATGTTGTTAAGCAACATGTCTGACTTTGTGTAGTTCCTAAAAGCATGTCTAGACCAGGTACTAGGATTGGCTTGCATCAAGTACCTGTGTGCATCTTCACTCAACTTCTTCACCTCCTCCATTGTAGTAGCAAAGTCAGGCTGAGTGAATGCCTTAGCTGCTGCCCACACTGCATCTTTATATGTTTTACCTGGCCACCTTGCTTTGAAGTTGTTGTATAGATGCCTCACACAGACCCTAGTGTCACAGTTGGGAGCAACATCACTTAGTGCCTTTATGAGCCCCTGCATGGTTGACAATGTGAGTGTGAGTATGCATGTGAAACCAAAAACTTATACAAAGGAAACTATAACAAGAGTGAATTGAAATGGACACACCTTTTGCCTATCAAACATGAAGGTAGGATTCACATCTCCAATATCTCTCATCAAAATCTCCAAGAACCAACCCCATGTCTCTTTCCTCTCTGCTTCCACAACAACAATAGCAATAGGGAATATGTTGTCATTCCCATCCTTCCCAATTGCAGCAAGAACTTGTCCAGTGTAGGCCCCTCTAAGATGACATCCATCAAGACCAACTATTGGTCTACATCCTTGTACAAAACCCTTTTTACAAGCATCAAAACATACATACAATCTCTGGAATATTGGCTTTTCTGGATCATCTAAACAAACATGGACAAAGGCAGAACTTCCTTGATTCCATTTTCTAATGGTGGCAACATAATCCCACACCTTTCCATATTGGACTTTAGCATCACCCTGAGTCATCAACATAGCTCTAAACCTACCCTTCCAAGCTTGAGTATATATGATAGTAACACTGTGGTCTCTTTGAACAGCATTAATGAAAGCTTTTAGTTTCCATTGTGGGTCATCTCTATAATATTCCAAATACTTTTGAGCCAGCCACACAGAAGTCATCTTTGTATTCACATGTTGCCACCCACACTCATGCTTTCCATCAAAACTCTTTAGTTGAAAAGTTCCATCAGACCCCATTTTTCTAGCTGTTGCCCTAAACCCACAAAGAACTTTTTTACACACACACTTTTTCCTAGAATGTTTCATCCCATAATTGCACCTAAGCTTGCAATAAGCTGAAACCTTTGTCTTATCATTATGCAAATAATAATAGTCACCCCCATTCTCTATGGAATATTGCCTAAGAGCCCTTCTAAATATGTCATTTGAACCAAATAGCATGCCCTTTTTGAATTGAATTCTTTTCTTAAAGTCAACTAAAGGGTTGAATTCAGAATACCTTTGATGGCTAGGCTCATCTGAATCACTCAAACTCTTGAAACCGTCAGAATCTTCAATAGCTTCCTCATCATCTAATACAGCATCATCACCAGTTGGTTCAAACAGTGTGGTTTTATCCCCATAATCATCAACAACAGCATCTACATTGGACTCAAACAAGTCATCATCTTCATCCTCTGTTTCTATGAAGTCATCTTCATCATCATTTGAAGAGCTTTCTCCCCCTAAGACATCATCATCTTCATCATCAGTTGATGAGCTTTCTCCATCATCACTTTCTGAACCATCTCCCAGATCTAGATTTTTTGGAGTGTTTAGGGTTTGGGTGTTGCTCTTCCCAGGAAGTGGTGTATGAGATGAGGTTTTATGTGGTATGGTTTTCCAAGTGGGTTGAGATGTACTTGGGCCTTGCTTTCTCAAATCTGTTGGACTGGCCTCATCAGCTTGGACAATATATAAGTGCACTAACCTATCCCTACCAACTGCATTAACCATATCTATGAGATCAATGTCCCCAGCAATGAATGTCAACCCATCTTGCAATGTCATTCCAGATCTAGAGTACCACATCTCCCTCAAACCAATCAACCCAAATTCTTCTTTTAGCAGACTCTCTATTACAACCTTGGAAACCATATCCGGATCAACATCTTTATACAAGTGCACCTTTCCCTTTTTATAGCATAAAGTGCCAAACTGGGAGATGTAAAACTGCCCCTCATATATGAACCTAAATGCCACCATGGATGCCTACAGTTATGCAAGTCAAAAATGGCAATTTAGTCAATTCCTATACTTGTGAGAATCTTGACACTATTTTTTTCAATAAAAACCAGTCACATGCCAACTGACATTCAAAATAGAATCTGTGCACACCATTTAATGTGGTCCTACCTTCTAATCTACATGAAAATGCATAAACAAAGCCAATTGTGACTTACCATGGATATGTCAATAAAGACAGCAAGAAATTGTGACTACATGGGTAATGTGGTCCTACCTTCTAGGTACAACGTGTACTGTGTCAATCAAAAACAAAAAATCATAATTGTGACTTACCATGGTTAATGTGTCAATAAAGCTCAACCAGTAGAGGCACCAGTTTCGTACTCACTTAATGCAACGAAACCACACTCGCACTCGCACTTGTTGCCACCCAGAGTCGCACTTGTTGATCGAAACCCTAACAAACGAACCCGGTTACTCACTACTACACACTTGCCGCTCAACACCCTAGAAACGAATCGAAGAATTCGATTCTAGCATCAGAAACGACCTTACTCCTTCAATCTCCCACCATTTCAAAATCCCCAATTTTCGATTTCCCTTCGTGGATTTCAGAGAATGAATGAGAGTGAGAATTTGGGGGAAATCAAGTTGCCGGTCACTATGTGTAGTACCCTCGTGTATCAGGTAAAAGCTAAGGGCATTTTCGGGTTTTCTCACTTTTTTAACGGGCCAACTAACGATGGGTGGTGAAGAGATAACGGAGGGTAGTTTAGGGGTGGTTAAAAATAAATAGTTATATTCGGGGTGGTTTCGCGGAATATGGCCTATTTTACGGGTGGTTTTAGGTTCCGGACTCTTTAATTTAGTTCAAACTATTTTAAATATATTGCATAAGATTATTGCTACACTTTTTTGCACAATTGATTTTTTCAAGAACAATGTGTTTTAGACTAAAAAAATTGCATTTAAAAATAATTAACATATATGTCCACACACACCGTGCTCCAAACCGGACAGGTCGGAACAGGGGGCTAAGCCTAGGACCGGTCCGATCCAAACTGAAATCAACAGTTCGGCCTTGTACGTAAAAATTCTAGGTTCAAGAAAACCTGTCGTGAATCGGATAAATCTCTATCATTAATAGGGTTGAAACGAATGTAGTCAACATTGAAATATCTAAAATCCAATCGATATTTGTGTGAATAAGTAAAAGTTTATCTTGGGGGGTTTTATGAGATTTTTTTTTGTTTTGATGATGAAAAACTGGTTTGTATTTAATGGTTTTTTACTTTGAGTGGTTTAATCGACAAGAGATGATGCATGGAACAACGACAGGAGGGTCGAGGAAAAGACGGAGGAAACGAAAATCCATCTATATAGCGTCAGCGGGAAGCTGCTTCTTGCTAAAATTCCTTGATATAAATAAGCGGCTTGTGTTTATTTTGTGTGAGTACACATTGTCCTTTTGTGAGCATGATCAACTTAATTGTTATTTTGGTGGCAATACATTGGAGATTTTTGCATAGATTTAAAATGTTTACATAGTCATCAACTAAATAAATTCATAAGATGATGTCGTGAATAATCATTCTTCCGTAGACTTTTAACTATATAAAACACTCAAAACTATGATGAGTGACTTTGATATATCACCTAACAACGTACGTTTGTTAATTAGCTGCATTGATCTATATATATATGCTCAAAACTTGTAGTAACTAATAAATGACGCATTTTTAAGTGAATGACATAGTTGACTACATATTGATGATGTACGTCCATCAAAAAAAGGAAGGCCTATAAAGAAAGTTTTACTCACTCATTAGTTTGATTTTATTGCACATTTACGCATTGAAAAGCCAATAAAGACCATCAATAAAGAAGAGAAGGGCCAATAAAGATTTTGGATTGGAGCCCAAAAAACTAAGTTAATAAAATCAAGAGCATTGTAACGGAAGATCTTTATGATGCTGGAAGAGATGAAGAAAAGGACAAGTGCGTTGTAAATCGCAACTCGATCATATTAATTAGAAGATCATACCGATAAAGTTGGATGGATATCCAACATTGAATGGAATATATATATTGCTAGTGTTTCTCGAACAGACTGACATAATATATTATCACCTTTTAAAGATCATCCAATGAAGGCCGTCGACGTTCAAGTCCAACATTGGAGTTATATTCGATCTCTTGTTTTAACAAGTTGCACATTAAAGATGTATGAGTAGCTTTATAATGAATAGCTTAAGATATATTGTGAGGAGTTACCTTACCTAGATGATCTTTGAATCATGAAAATGAACAACTAAGATTGAAAGTGAAAAACATAGCAAAACACACGGAATAACAAAATGGTAAATAATGAGCACTTGGTTTTGTTGTTCAAATGAGTGATTGAGTGAAACATGCAATTTAACATGGTAAACATGCACTTAAACGTATTAATAATCATGCACAAGTATCTAATTGTGTATTTGCACATTTGGTACTTAGATATTCTACATAATGTTTGTGAAACCGAGAAAAAATAAATAAATTTATTTCCTTCTCATTTTAAATTAATTTTAACTTTCTACTGAGTATTATCTTGATCTAATGATGATCATAATTCTTGACTGTTCACCCTAAGCGCTACATTAAATAACTACTGCATTTATAGAGTAGCTAATTAAATGATGATCATACTTCTTGACGATTCACCCTAATTCTTGTCATGATGACCCTAATCCTACTTGTAAATGATACGGAGTATATTGAAACTACTACTACTACTGTATTTATAGAGTAGCTAATTAAATAATTTTTGAAATGCTTTCGTCAAACAAAACAAAAATGGCTATAAGCAAGCAAAGCATGGTATAACTAGAATCCGTTTTAATTTGAGACTGACAAGTGAAATTTTATGGGCAAATTTGGGCCATTGAATGACTTGGCCCAATAGTTTAGCCCAACTTCCCACCGATTTGGGCTGGAAATTTGGTCGATTCTCTGGTTGGATTATGTTTTTTTTTAGAAGTATAAGGTTTATAATTTATATATCAAATTCCGCCAAAAAAATAATCTCTCGAGGAATTGAATCTACATAAAACTTTTTATATTCCGTAGTAGGACAAAAACGAGCTATAAAATGTGCAACATTATTGCCTAAATGGCTAACATGGTTACAACTGAAACTCAATAACTTAGACGTATCTAGCTTGATTTCTGTAAATAAAGCACCAATATAAGTAATATTAGGAGTATTAGAACAGTAATTCAGCACCACAAAGATAGCATCATATTCGGCTTCAATGTGAACAACACCAACACGAGAAGCCGGAACAAGCCCAAACTGTAAAGTCGATGCTTCAACAAAGTTTGGAGTCCAAACAACTAGCATACGACAGATAGCGACAACAACTACAAAACAGTAGCTATCCCGTAAAACAACATCAAGATCCACCAAGGAATCAGAGATAATAGAAGCATAAACATTAAGCTTAAGAAAAATTTGCCCATGGAGGAGTCCAACCAGGATTTGGTCTATTAGTAGGCTGCGTATATAGCAAGATTACGAGGACTTAGACTTACTTGTTGATAGCCATTAACCAAAGCTCGGAGAGCATGCGACAATACATGGCAAGAAGAATTAGGGCTGGAGAAAATTTGTTGGTTGCGATGTGTCCAACTATCCAAGCCAACAACAAAAATTCAATCCATGACAATCAAGAACTCTTCTAGCATAATCATGGAATTCTAAATTCAATTGGACATCATCAACACATTCGAAGATAAAAGAAGATTCCCAAATAAACTTTGACGACAGGCAAGCGAAAACCGCATGTCAAATTGTCTCAGAATCTTGATTCTCTGGTTGGACTTCATGGAATAGCAGACAAGGTGCTTTGATGAACTTGACAAAACAAACTACAAATCTTCACATGACTTTCCTATTAAGTGCCCCTCTGAAATTTAAACTTATATGCATTGATATGATCGAAGGGCCAACAACTACCCGAGAACTCAAAGATCGAAGACAAACAAGTATGAAAAACAATAAAGGATAAAAGATCTGCTTACGCGGTTTGGGTAAACCCTACATCCGTGGAGTCTTAGTGAGGAGACTCATCTCAAATCCACTATTTGAGAATCAAGTTCAAGAGAGGTTACAAGACATACAAGCAAGGCAAAGAATCTAGAAAACAAGGAACTACAAAGTAGATCTAAAAAGAGAACACAAGAAAGAGCTGAGAAGATTAGGGTTTCAGCCCCCTAATAGGCTACTCAAGCTTCAGGATGAAGCTTTAGGGTGCACGCCACCACAGATCTCAACGAGTTTGGACGTCGTCTTCAACGTCATGGACAAACTCCACCGCTTGGCTCACCGGAGAACTCTCTCTCTCTCTCTCTCTCTCTCTCTCTCTCTCTCTCTCTCTCTCTCTCTCTCTGTGTGTGTGTGTGTGTGTGTGTGTGTGTGTGTGTAAAGCTCTCAAGCACCGCTTCGAGTTAGGTTAAGAATAAGAGCTCAAACTGAATCCGAAGACGAGCTAGCTTTGGGCCTCCATCTCTTTTTTATTTGTTAGAGCTTTCTTGCCGATTTGTTCAATTGATGATTGTCTCGGCCTCTTGATTTAACAGACTTATTTATTATATCAAATCTCTTTCCTTATAAAAAAATAAAAATCTAATTTTTAGATTTAATTATCTTGGTCATATAATTGAATTGAGATGGTCAAGACTACTTTTTTTTTATAAAGAGATGGTCAAACTGAAACGAAATGGTAGGATTTTTTTTTTTGATAATTGCTTGACGTTTACCTTATTTTGATTATTGTGTTATCCATAAAAATAATATAATGATGATATGAAAATTTATCAAGAAAAGACAATTCACGTCGACATCAAAAGATATATACAAAGTTAAATGCTCTCAAAAGTCAAGAGGAATATAAATCTTTCTTAACTATAAAAAGTAGATCATTGAAGAATCACCGATCAAAATCGTTGTTTAGGAATAATTAGTATGTATTTTCGTATCTTGTACGGATTTTTTTTAAATAAAATATTTTCAAATATATTTATTATTCGAGAAAAATAATCATCTAAATGCTTAAATATAAATTTTGAATAAATATTTAAAATCAATAAACTATAAAAGTTGTTTATTTAAAATAATAATATTTTATTATATTACGAATTAAATTAATATCCAAAACATGATAATTTATTTAATTATGAAATAGATAAGTAATAAAATAAAAACTTATCAATTTATTATATACATGTGAAATATATAGCATAAAAATTATCTTGATAATCTTCCTATTTATAATATCCAAAAATAAAAGATTATTTTTTTTTAAATTAAAAATGAGATTTTATATCCTTTGATTATAGTGATATAAGATTATACATTACACTATCTTATATTAAACTTAATTATATTTCAAATATTAGTTTTCATAAAAGGGATGGTGTGGTCCAATCTAAGAGCGACATGTGTCGTTTAATAATTTTTTTAACCTCCGTTTTAGTATATAATTATGATAAGAATTGAACTGAATATAAGTACTAAAGTAATAATAAATAATAAAAATAACTAATAGTAAAAATTAAATTATGCAATTGCAAAACTAAACTGTGAGTCGTGACCGGATTTCTTAGCTTACTTTTATTGCAAACGATGACATAAAAGTAAGGGTACTTTCGTAAAATAACTAAAATGAAAATTTCAACATTATAAATCAAATTAGCCCTGCTCAAGGTCAAAACCTTTCCCTTTCTCTCCCTCCATACCAGTATACCACGCTATTCTTCAATGGCGACCGAGCTGAATTCTTCCGCCATTACTCAAATGACACTCTTCCTGCGTCATCTGATCATCACAGATCTCCATTCACATTCTATTGAAGATTTATACTCAAGGTAGCACCATTTTATCGCTCTAAAGATTTGCCACTTTCACCTGTCTCGATTCCCGCGCTCCGCACTTCGTCTTCGTTTTCGCACTAAAAGCTCTTCCGTTCTTTCGACCCCGTATCTCTAAAAACCCTACTTTCCTGAAAATTGCGAGCTTTGCTGTCGATTGCGTCTAGAGGAGTGAGGAAATTGAGAAATGGGAAGTAAATGGAGGAAGGCGAAGCTCGCGCTTGGGCTGAATCGGTCGGACTACGCTCCTTCGACGGTCAATGACGACTCGGCGCCGCCTAGCGTAAGCTTTTCCGACGCTGCCCTGCTCTCTCAACGCGCCCTTGGAGAAGATGATAATAGCAGCAACCTCAGCTCTCACACCTCCACACCGCCGGCGCCGGCTGCCTTATCAAGAAATCGGCAACCTTCGAAAAGCCCGATCACGTCCTCTTATGAGGTATTTGGTTTTGTCTCTTCTAAGCATTTGGGAAATGAAAAGAGGATAATTTGGCTTCCTTATTCTGTTTTTATTGCAAAAAACTGTTCATGCCTTCTAGTGATCTGTGATCCCTGTTGATTTATGCTCTTTCAATTATTCCATTTCTGTAGATATTATTCTATAGATTTTTAGCTGCATAATGAAAGGAAAGTTGTCCATTATCAGAATTTTATATTGATTCTGAAAAAATAGAATTCAGAAATTTGATACAAGGCTACAGCCTACAGAGTGATGGTTCTAGTTTTTGGAGTTGCTTTGTGAGTTTGTTATTTAATGCTTTAAGGCCATTCCTCACATGGCGGGATAATCCACTGATCCAGCTAAGATTAGGGTCTATTTTTTGAGTCCTCATTCTGAAAAGTGAGTCATGGAGAATGAGCTTCTTCTTGGCTTTACGTGTAGTCGTGTAACCACTCGTTGTAGGTCAAGCAGCATATTATGGCAACTGACCTGCGTTATGTTGGGTAACAGTTTGAATGTGACAAATGTAGATGAGTTTGTTCTTCACCTTTCGTCAATGATCATAAGACAATAATGTAGTGGTATGTGTGTTTTCTTTTAAGTATAGTCAATCAAGGATTTAATTGTAAAGTCTCCCTGTTTCTTATATATCTCTTGCAAACATTTAATGTGTTTGTTTGGCACGGTAACCTTATTACTTACAAGTTCCTTAATAAAGTCTTGCACCAAACAAGCCCTAAAGAACCAAATGTTATTGCTGCTTAATTGCCCTGACCTTAATCAAATGGTTCTTTAGTGTAATATTTCATGATTCAAATAAGTCTCATTAGATGTTTATCACAACCTTTTTCTTTGATAGTACTAACATGCCATATTATAAGTCAGATGATTTATTTGGTTTTCTACTGATGTATATAATCAAGGTTCATATTCTCATTTTGTGGAGTGTGTATTCATGTATACATAATCAAGGTTCATAAGCGTATTCATCTGCAACTATAACTTTCCCAAAGACAACTTTTTTTTTTCATGAAGCCCAATACAGTGTCTTGAAAATTGAAATATAGCTATTTGTTAACATATCTAGTCCTTACAGAACATTTCCCCTTTGAAACTTCGCATGTATTGCATACAACTACATGTCTTCCTTATTTTGTTGTCTTGACTACATTTTCCACTCAACTTTCTTACCGAATTCAGATTTGTTCATATTGCTATTCTTTTGCTTTGGGTATGGCATCTTATGCATGTGCAATATGTTTTGCAGAAGACTTGTTCAATATGTTTGGCTTCTTTGGAGCCTGGAGAAGGCCATGCCATCTTCACTGCCGAATGCTCACATTCCTTCCATTTCCACTGCATCACCACTAATGTGAAGCATGGTAACAATGTATGCCCAATTTGTCGAACTAACTGGAAGGAGATTCCCTTCCAGAGCCCCGTTTATCCTGGAGATGTGGGTCCAGCTCCCGTCCTGGTTGGCTTGCCCCATAGTAATGCTTTGATGACTTTAAGGCACAGAGTGCCTCCTCTTTCAAGTGGATATGTATTCCAGGTTAATGAGCCTGCTGTATTTGATGATGATGAGTGCTTGAGCCCACCTGACAATGATGAGAGAACAACTTTAAATCCTTCTGCTGCAAGTAGCAGTGCTGTGAACACTATAGACATCATAACATACCCTGAAGTTTCATCTATTCAAAGAAATAAATCTCTAGACAATCTTATTGTTTTAATCCACCTTAAGGCTGCAACTAATAATGTATTGAGGGATTCTGGAAGAAATGAGGACGTGCCATTTGTTTCTCAGCCATCACGTACACCAGTGGACCTTGTTACAGTGCTTGACATTAGTGGTAGCATGGTAGGTTCTAAGCTCGCACTTCTGAAGAGAGCTATGGGGTTTGTGATCCAAAATCTTAGCTCCAATGACAGATTGTCTGTTATTGCCTTTTCCTCCACAGCTCGTCGGCTTTTTCCTCTGCTACGAATGACCGAAAATGGCCGTCAGCAAGCATTGCTAGCTGTCAACTCCTTGAAGGCGAGTGGTGGGACCAATATAGCTGAAGGCCTAAGAAAGGGAGCTAAGGTGATGGAGGAACGAAGGGCAAAAAATCCAGTTGCAAGTATCATACTGTTATCAGATGGACGGGATACCTACATGCGCTATGCTGAAAATTCTTCTAACGAAAATCAGACCAATTTAAATTACGAGCTGCTTCTTCCTCTATCCTTTTTAGGTAATGATAGGTCCGGGCCTCGGATCCCTGTCCATACTTTTGGCTTTGGTGCAGATCATGATGCATCATTGCTGCACTCAATTTCAGAGATGTCTGGAGGTACATTTTCCTTTATTGAGACTGAGGCAACTATACAAGATGCATTTGCACAGTGCATAGGCGGCCTGCTCAGTGTTGTTGTCCAGGAATTGCAAGTAGGAGTTGAATGCATGCATCCAAGCACACATCTTGTAACATTAAAAGCAGGAAGCTATCCAACCCGCATCACAAGTGATGGGCGCTCAGGATACGTTGACGTTGGAGATCTATACGCTGAAGAAGAGAGAGATTTTCTTGCTTCACTGAATATCCCATCAGAGGCATCTGGCAACTCAACGTCGTTGTTGAAAGTCAGATGTGTTTATAAAAACCCTTTCACAAAAGAAATAACAACCTTAGAAGGTGGTGAAGTGAAAATTGAAAGGCCAGAAATTGTTGAGGAGGAGGTAATTTCCGTAGAGGTAGACAGGCAGCGAAATAGGCTCCTAGCTGCAGAAGCTATGCGACAGGCAAGAATTGCAGCCGAGGCAGGAGACCTAAGAACTGCAATTTCTGTTCTTGAAAACTGCCGTCAGATTTTGGCATCCACTGAATCAGCTAAAAGCCATGATCAGCTTTGTGTTGCATTGGATGTTGAACTCAAGGAAATGCAAGAAAGGTTGGCAAGTAGGCATGTGTATGAGTCTTCTGGAAGGGCATACATTTTGTCAGGACTGAGCTCTCACTCATCACAAAGGGCAGCAGCTAGAGGTGATTCCTCCTATAGTTTAAGGGATGATCAGTCATACCAAACCCCATCAATGACTGAGATGCTTAGGCGCTCTAGAGCTATGCCATCTGGCAGTCCAACTGATCAGACTGGCAGTCCAACTGATCAGATCTGGCCATTTCCTTCACCAAAGCCAAGGTAAATGCTCATATTGTTTTTGGAAAAGAGTTTTATCATTTTTTCTGTTTTCTTCTTTTGGGGCTGGGTAAATGTGTTTATAAGTTTTGTGTGTAAATGAATAAAATGTCAACTACTCTAGTTGCAAGATTTGTTTTGGGTGGCTGGGGGAGATTAGCTTAGGATCTTGCATTTTTCTTGCTTTGTTTTATGTTGTTGTGGTTGGCCACGGTGTAAAATGTATATAAGGGAAATGGATACAAGTCTTTGTAACTGTGGGGGTGATTTAAGTCATGCTGAAATATATAACATTAACTTTTGAGTGTATTGTTCTTACAAAATCATGAACACCTTACCCATCTATTATGGCACAACTGCTTGCTCGCCTCATGCTCCATGCACTTCTGCGATGTGCGCTTACGTACTTATTTCCAGGTGTAACTATCTGCATGTTTTGGTATAAAAGTACCTTATTAATGAGATGCTCTATTGTGGCTACTTCCTGTTTATGTTTCACCATCATAATCAATTGATATGTCTTTTACCCTTTACTCTTCTGTCCAATGTCCATTGACCAAGTGTCCATTTGGCAAAAATCAACAGCTTGCTGTTCTTTTCAAATTTCAATAGCTTTGTTCCTTCCTCAAAGGATAACTACTGAAATTAGGATGATTCGGTGGGTGAACAGCTCAGTGATACCCCACGCACAAACCATATAATTGCATGAAAATGACATTTGTGGTTGCTAATGTCATCTGGGTCTACTAGATAATGATTTCGGAGACCTAATCACATGCAGTAAGCCTCACTGTAGTATTCTCTTAACTTCTTTGATTTCCCTGATAAGATCTATTTTTTTATTTCTGATCAAATCAGGATGGACCCCTTACCCATATCTATGATCATTATTTGTGACGCCTGCCCTTGATCAGTACAATAAAATGCTGGAAATACCTTATAAGAGCTGTTTGTTACTCCACCAATCAGGGTTAAAAGCTTTATTCAGGTTAGCTTGATGAGTGTTGAATGGTAGATGCCCTATCCTCTTTCATTATTGTTTATTAAACAAAGCAATTAATAGTTAATGGGAACAAAGGAGTTTAACACCAAATCCAATTAATAATTTCTTTCACAGGACATATAGCTTATAAAACCACTGCTTCAAGAAACTAACACACACACACACAAACAAAGTCATCCTCCCTTCCTCTTCCTTTCTTCTTCGCCTCCTCTTGTTTCAGGTTCTTTGCATAGGCTTCCATGGATCCTCCACCAGGGGACCCACCACCACCAGCAGGTCCAGGAGGCGGAGGTCCATGCGGTCCATGGTAAGCTTGAAAACCGAACAGAATTCCTTGCCTGTTTTTTTGAGTTCCCTTTGTTAAAAGTTTAGATTAATCATTTTACCTCCTTCTGTGCTTTTCTTGTGGAATTTGTTTAGCTCATGGTTTCTTAGTTGTTGCGGCCTGTTCGGAAGTTGCTGTCCTCCAGGACCCGGAGGTGACCCTCCACCGCCGTAAAACCTTCTTCTGTGTTGATTGATTCCCCATATCTGAAATTGTTTCATCTCTTGTCTGCTTGGTCTGGATGTGAACTGTGAAGTGTTCAGTTGCAATTTCTTTCATTTTCAGGTGCTGTGAAAAGCAACTCTATAGTTTCTTGTACTCTGCTTCTCTGTTGTCGTTAATTCCTCTGTTCTTGTACTTTTGAAAACATTTGCAATGAAACATGAACATAATAATCTCTTGTATTCTTGTTTTCTGCTGCCCGTGTACCTAGTACGTTGGAGTTTGGTTTACACTAGTACGTTGATGGGGATTTGGGGTCTGTTTGGAGGTCATGCAATATAAAGAATCTATGCATTTTCGGACATTCAATTTAATACATGCTACTATTTAATTTAAAGCGTCTTTGAGATGGACATAACCCCTACATCAATTTTGGTGTATTTTAACTAGATTCAGTTATCATTGTCTCATAGTTGAATTTCAGTTTTCCTTTAGTCTTTCGGGCGATGATGATAATACTTGGGCCTTCCGCATACACCTTCTCGATTATATGTCGGGGCAAGGGTGTGTACATCTTGACTCCCCAGATCCTGCATGAGGCTGGTTAACACTGGGTTGATGTTGTTGTTATTGTATTTAATCTAAAGCAAATGCATATCATATCATGGTTGATATGCAATGCATTAATGCATTATTGCTCTACATATAAACGGCACTTAAAAAATGACATTATACCACATAAAATATGTTGTAAATACTTGAGGTCTGTTGGACAACACTAGTTTTTTTAAAAATAATGCATTAAAATCCTTTTTTTCCTTGTTCTAGATAATTCTATCCTCTCTTATAAACATGGCCCATTACATAAAATAATCCCTTACAAGCTATAATGTGGGGGAAACAAACAAACCCTTGATCAAATTTCCATTCCTTGCAAGTCTTGTTATTCCGAGTTCTAGGGACTCAACTTTATTTGTACCTAGTAAAGTGAATACCTTTTGTTGAAGTAGTAAAGCCAAATGATAAAAGGAATCTATGTCGTTAATCATACTATAGTCCAAATCTTACAGGGCATATACAATATCTAAACGAACCCTTTGTATGTATTCTAAAAAATCCTCTGAAAAAAAATCCATATGAATGCCACTTTACGTGCTTACGAACTAACTAAAAAACGTCGGTGTAGAACAGAACCAAGTGCAAGTGTGCGTTTGTGTTTATCATGTTATGGATGTATGAAAAGCAAACAGATCATCCAAGCTGGTCTATCATTATCTGTGCTAACCAAAAGCTACAAGGAAGTGGAAATTACACCAACATCGCAATAAGCTAAACTAAACAAACATTCTGTAAGCAAAAAATCGATGAAATAATGCGTCACGTCTCTAAGTTGAGGTTAATTTCTCTCTTATTTTTAACAAGTCTTTAATTGTACCATGTACGTCTCTAGTGGTAATTCACATTAGTTTATTTAAATATTTGTCCAGAGATTTCGAGTTCGAGACTGATACGCTAGAATATTATCCGAAATTAGGGTTATTAGGTTAATTAGGATAATTAGAATATTATCTTTCCAGATTTGATTTTATCTTTTTAGGAAGATTATCTTTTTTATTATATCAGATTTGATTTTCTTTTCGTATTATTTAGATATCACGATTATTATAAATACCCTTAAGTTGTTAGACTGCTATCAAGGAATAAATCAGAAAAGTAATTTACCCTTATTTTCCTTAGCTCTCTAACGCGCCTACCAAACGCTCTATCCGAGTCAAGTCTCACATCGGGATTCGATTCAAGCCTTGCCCAACAAGGTCCGCGACTACCAATCGCGTTTATCCCGAGTCGGAGTCCACATCGGATTAGGCTCAACCCCTTGACCAACAAGGGTTTCCGATACGAATCCACACCGGGTCCGTATCAATTGGTGCTTTCATCTTGAACCGCCATGTCTACCACCAACCTCACCACCGCTACTGTGCACGCGAACCAGCAGGCCGCCGCCCTTCATCCGGTCGTCGTTCCTGGCGCGTCACCCCAGCAACAAACCATGCCGTCGTCGCCACCAGGCCAGTCGCCACCGGATCTGCACCAGCACGTGCTCGCCGGGTTCCGTCCACACCACCGCAGTTCGACCCATTTGTGTTCGACCCTGGAGGACCTGATTGACGCTTCCGCAACCTCCTCCTGATTTCCGCCTCGAGGACGAGTCGATTCTCACCGGGGGAGTAATTGATACGCTAGAATATTATCCGAAATTAGGGTTATTAGGTTAATTAGGATAATTAGAATATTATCTTTCCAGATTTGATTTTATCTTTTTAGGAGATTATCTTTTTTATTATATCAGATTTGATTTTATCTTTTCGTATTATTTAGATATCAGGGTTATTATAAATACCCTTAAGTTGTTAGGCTGCTATCAAGGAATAAATCAAAAAAGTAATTTACCCTTATTTTCCTTAGCTCTCTAACACGCCTACCAATCGCTCTATCCGAGTCAAGTCCCACACCGGGATTCGATTCAAGCCTTGCCCAACAAGGTCCGCGACTACCAATCGCGTTTATCCCGAGTCGGAGTCCACATCGGATTAGGCTCAACCCCTTGACCAACAAGGGTTTCCGATACGAATCCACACCGGGTCCGTATCAGAGACCCTCTGACAATGTGTATGCAACAGAGAGACTTGGGAGGAGCAACACCAATCCAACTCTGGTCCGGACGTAGACACAAAGTGCCGAACCGGGCGAGGCCCAACCCAATTAAAAAAACAAGCCTATATTTGTGTTAATCGATTTTCGTAGATTTTTTTAGACACTTCAAAACTTATATATTTATATCAAGGTTTTTTTCTATTCTATGTCCTAAGGGCATAAGATAAGAACTTTATTTTAAAAATATTATATTACTTTTTTATTTAGGAATTTTATTTTATTTTCCTAAGGATTTATGACTTTCTTTTTAGGGTTTTGGTTTCTAAAAAAAATTTCCTAAAATTTTATTATATGGCCTAAGTGCATAGATTAAAAAGACCGTTATATCAAATAATTAATGAGAGAAAATGAGATCCTATATTCCTATGAAATGTTTAGGGTTGGCAACTTGGCATCAATCTAAAATCGGACATATTCAATTTTCAAAAATTGATGGATGAAGAATTGAATTGAATTTCTCGGACAATTCTAGTTTTGGACCAATTTTTTAAAGAATTGAATTTTATCAAAAATATAACATAAAAACTAGATTTTATCACAATATGAATAATGGGTGTATATAACACAAAATGATTTTTTCAAATATAAAAAAAGTAATTTTTTATTACTAAAAATATTTTAAATTTATTTTTAATAAAAAATATTTTAGACGAAACCAAAAACCGATTTTCAAAATATAATGAGCTGAAGTTTCAATTTCAATTTGGACTGTTTTTTATTTGGTAAGATTTAGGTAGCCAAGTACTAATTTGGACTAGTCTAGAGTACGTGAGTCAATTTGGACTTTTTTTTATTTGATAAGATTTAGGTAGTCAAGTACTAACTTGGACTAGTCTAGAGCACCTGAGTGAGTGAGAACTGATTTACTAACCAATTCTAAAAAATATGCATGTTCGAACCTGAGAACTCTTACACATGAACAAGAGGCTCAATCGTTAAAGTCATGAGCATATGCTCATTTGGACCTATTTTTAATTAGCTTTTGGAGACGTTACAACATCAACAACAAAAAACGTGCTAGAAGTAAACAAATAAAGTTGACAAACTTCCTAGCTTTAGTCGAATCTCATTATCTAGTCGATAAAAGTAACACAGTTTAAACTCGTTTTAAAACCTTGGCTAAAATACTAGATAAAGTAACATAGTCTAAACTTGTTTTAAAAACAAGTCCTTGGCTAAAATAATTAACATTTTCTCATAGAGTGTCCACCTTGTACGCACATGTGTATTATGGGCTTAGCATATAAGTTTATGGACTTTCATCCTAACACCAATTAGTAATAAGAGAAGTAACTCACGAGTAAATATATACTAGACTTGTTTTATTTCGAAATCCCGATGTATCCCGAGTATATATATACTAGACTTATTTTATTTCGAAAAACCGATGTGTGATACATACTTTTCACACGTCTCCTTATGTATGGCAACTAGCCTAGCGCAAGCCATAATAACAGACGGGTAGCATACCGCTAGCCCAACTCAAACTGTGGACCAATACTGAATACTAACGGAGGGGGTGTCTGCCATGTGTGCACATACACGTTATGAGCCTAACACATAAGTCCAATTAGTGATAGAAGTAACCTACGAGTATATATATACTACTATACTAGGCTTGTTTTACATTGAAATCCCGATATGGGATACATACTTTTCATACTGGCACCCCGCAATATACCGGTTGCACTTAAAATCATGCCTGTAGGCCGACCATCTCAATATTAAAACAATGATCGAAATCAAGATTGAACATGCTCTATTATCATGTTACAGTCTGGTGAGTAAGTTGCACTTAACATTCTCTCTCTTTACCAAGTAGCTCTTGGTTTAGTGATAATTGACACTAGGTCGCTTAAGCATTTGTCTAAAAGTCTCGAATTCGAGACTTTATGACGATGTGTATGCAGCAGAGAGACTTGGAAGGCGCAACACTACTAACGGATTCTAACCCAACTCTGTTACTTACGTAAGTACAAAGGCGAGGCCCAGGGCATAAAAAATATTCTCTCTTTTCTGTATCTCAATTTATTTTGCTAATTTTTGTTTATAATTTTACTAATTTTTCTTTGTTAAATAAGAATTTACATTTGACGTAATTTACCAGCTTGAACCGCTCTGCGATTCGTCAGCCCGGCCCAGGCCTGCTAACCTCTTGAGAGCCCAGTTTGCCATCGTCTCTGCAAACTGCAATTCCCCAAACCCCCCAAAACCTTCCTCTTCTCGCATTCTTCATAAACCCTAACTTTTCCGATGATCTGACTCTTCTCCCTCCGACCACCGCGATGCTTTCCCGCTTCATTTCCAGATCCTCCACCCGCCACCATCTCTCTCTTCTCTCCCTCACTTTCTCCTCCCATTCCCACACTCCACCACCCTCCCCTGCTCTCTCCTCTTCTTCATCAAGCCCGAATCTCTCTCATCCATTCTCCAGCATCCGCTTCTTCTCATCCGGTAGCAGGAACGGAGACGACGGTAACAACAATTGGAAATCTTCTTCGGATATTTGGAAGCTCACCCCGGAGAATGGCGATCTCGGCGTCTTCGGCAACTACGACGCCGATTTGAAGGGAATTGACGCTGAGGGCGAGGTCGGTGGTCCGTCTTGGGCGGAGGAGCGAGCAGGATCCTCCACCGAGAGGGATGTTTTTCAGGAGGCTGGGAGTGGCGGCGGAGGCGGCGAGGATCCGTGGACGGCGGCGGTTGGAGTGGACGGAGAGGGCGAGTTTGAGCCGTGGACTCTTGGTGGGGATGAGAAGTCGGAGGATTTGTTTTCCATAGCGGAGGAGACAGAAGCTGCTACAAAAATGGCTGCGGCTTTGAGGGAAGAAGAAGAGAAGAAGAAGAAGAAAAGCGAAGAGCTTGCCGTTCTACAGAAGGAGGAAGAGGCCCTCACCGCTGTTGTGAAAGGCATGTTCCGATCCCTCGGGACCAATTTCTATGTTCTTCAGCATCAATTTTCAACTTTGGTCTTATATATCTGATTGTTTAGATTAACTGACAAATAACATTGTGCTTAATTCATTTTCATCTTGTTCAAATCACTTGGCAAAAAGAAGCTACTGTTACAAGATCCTTGTTCTTTAGAACTTGGTTGATACTGATATTTGATGTTAATTGCATTGCACTAGTACTTTTTTATTTTGCTGCATTTGTCAAGTGCTACACTACCAACTTGCATACTTATAGGTTTATTATTTGACATCAGGTCTATCTTTGGAAGTTTCACCCTCCGTTTTGCTTCCCTGGTTCCCACGCGTTGGAATTCTTTGTCTTTCCGACTGAAACTTTGCAAGCAGTTTTTGTAGTCTAAGGGGAGTTGTCGTATAGACGGCGTAGAGAATTGAGAATTTATGACTGTTACATGGAAGAAAGCTAATTGCTAATGAATGTCTTCCTTTTCATCTGTCTACAATTCTTCTGTTCTCATAAATCTTCCGATCTGCTCTCCTTTGCCTTGTTTTATATTGTTTGGTGGCAATGCTCTAAATCCATTTTTATAATTTGAATTTAGTATATCAAAACATGATTCCGAGAAAAGCGACTTTATATTCTAGTTGTCAATATTAAGCCACTATTTCACTAATTGGCATGTCGTATTGTTTGTGTTCTTCTTGTCCAGGCCCTAATCGTGCATTTGGGGATCTTCTTGCTGCTTCGGGAATATCAGATGCTATGCTGGATAGTTTGATGGCCTTAAAGAATTTTGATGAGGTCGAGGGATTGCCTCCATTGACGGAAATCGAAGACATGCGATATGAGAAGAGTCTGAAGAAATCATCCAGGGCTGAGATGGAACGCCTGAAGCAAGAGGAAATTGCAAAATCACGGGTTAGAACGGTTGATGAGAAGGGAAGAGCATATGGAACAGGAAGGAGAAAATGTAGCATTGCTCGTGTCTGGATTGAACCTGGCAACGGGAAATTCTTTATAAATGACAAAGAGTTTGACGTATATTTCCCCATGCTTGATCATCGTGCTGCTCTTCTCAGGCCTTTCTCAGAGACAAAGACTTTGGGTCTTTGGGATGTTAAATGTACTGTTAAAGGCGGTGGTGTCTCAGGTGAGCTATATCTTGCAAAATTAAGGTTTAGTTTTCTTGTGTGCTGGGCTGCTGGCTTTAATCAAGACATCCATTTATTCAATAGCATGGTTACTCTCACATCTATGATGTGACATAGTAGACACACAGCTACCCTTGCTCGTCAAAGTCGTCATATAGATCAAAATAGGTTTCCACATATTGAAGAAAGCAACAATACTTCAAGGAATTATTATGTTTGTGAATAGATTTATCCTTGAATTGTTGTATATGATCAATCTGTTTGCTTGACCCTATCCTTCTCCTTTCCCTTCATTGGACATAGTCTTACTAGTGAATATTATATTGACCTTCTTGATAGAATGCATGTCATTTTCTTTTAAGATGTGTACAATCATAATAACCTCAGCAATCATATGAAACAGGTCAAGTAGGAGCAGTACAATTAGGTGTTAGCCGAGCATTGCAGAACTGGGAACCAGGGTTGCGTCCTCCTCTGAGAGATGGTACAAATTATGGCTGCATTATACTATATATTTATTATTTTGAAGCACTTGCATTCTAAATCAACCTTTCATTCTTCTTTTCCTTTTTACTGGATGATTTTCTACATGGTGTCCTTGCAGTTATTGAAACTTTAACATGTTATCCCAACTATTCACACTTCACAGTCTAGTGTTAGTTTTGTGGATTCTTTCTCCTTTCTTTATTTGCTGTGCAATTTGTATCCACTAATTTAATTTAGCACAAGGGCTAAGCATGCCATTTATCATGTAAATATTAGAAAAAGTCGGGATATAAATCTTATAGGACAGGCACCGTATGGAAAGCTCTTTCCTTTTCTCATAAAGTCACTTGTTCTTATCTTAATGTGCTTTTCAAATACAAGTCCTGATCGTGTAACTTGTGTTGAAATTCTCAGCTGGCTTTTTGACGAGGGATCCGCGAGCAGTTGAGAGGAAAAAGCCTGGAAAAGCCAAGGCAAGAAAGAGCTTCCAATGGGTCAAGCGTTAATTTACCTTTGTACCCCCATTTTCACATCTTCAGTTGTGACTTGTGAGCTATATCTGGAATAGCCTGGCACCCTTTGAACTATATCCTGCCATATTGGCTCTCCAGTCTCCACCAAGCTGTAGAAGTGAGCTTCTCTCTATTCTCTGCTTGCAAGTGTTTAGTTACTACATACATAAGTACGTATGCTTGGTAGCATTGTACTGTTCTTTGAGAGTCTCATGGATCAGATCATCTGATGGAAGTTATATTTTTTGTAGCAACCTCCAAGACTTTTTTTGTTGCATTTGTCACCATAGCACACAATTGATGGTGACATAATTTAGCTGAACTGCGTTTTTTTTGGTAGCTTTGATCAACAAATAAGCCACTTCAATACAGCTTTTCTTGGACTATGTTTTGTGGTCTTTTCATGTAATTGTTATCTATGCTTGTAGAGAGACATCATTAACAAAGTCGTCTAACTTTAGTGATATTTCTAATGAAAGGAGAGCAGATGCTGATAAAAACAAAATAAAGTGAATCGTGTTGGTACCCAAACAAAATGCCCACATATAGGAGGTTTAATTTTTTCCAAAAATTATTGCGGGAAAATAAATCCAAAAAACGCAGGCAAACTTTCCTGCCATATTTGTCTCCAGATCGCACAAATTCCGTTCACTCCTACACATATTTTTAAAAAACAATTTTTTTGTCCAATCTCAATATCGTTGGGCTCACAATTCTCTTCCAGTTGAACTCTTGTTATCGTCAAAATCGTGAACGGACCTCATTCTAAAACTTGAACATTATGTAAAATTGGAAGATGCATTGCGAAGCATTGTGATGCAAAAGCGAAATTAGGATCCAGTTCTGTATGGTTTGAATTCTGGATGTGCAGGGGGCGCTGAGAAAATGGAAGGATGGCTTTATTTAATCAGCTCGAATCGTTTGGGCATGAAGACCATGCGCAAAAGGTATTTCATTCTGGATGATTCTTCTCTCAAGAGCTTCAAATCCGTCCCCAACGCAGATGATGCGGTAAGCAATTCCTTATATATTTCCTCCCACAATTTGTTTTGATATGTCGTAATATTAGCATTTGGAATTTGCTTTTTCTGTTTTTTTTTTTGCTGCATTCATTTTCTTCAGTCCATTTGAAACCATCACATGAAAGGGAATTGATCTCAAATTTCATGATCTGCTGTAAATTGATCTCATACGGAAGTTGTATGATTACAGGTGCCAATAGGAAGTGCGATCATCAACTCTTGTATACAAGTCACAGATGATGGGAAGAAGCATGTTTCTAAGAAAGTATGAAGTTAATCCTTGGATTTTGTCATTTTGGTTATGAAATCCTTGTGCTTTGAAAGTGACAAGTAATGAAATTATCCAACAATTCCATAAAATTGCAGGTCTTGTTCTTTTTCACCCTATACAGTATCTCAAATCAAGATGAACAGCTGAAGGTCGGTATTTGTTCACTAATCTCCCTTATATGGCAAGATTTTTGTCGGCGGCCTTTAACTTTTAAGTTGCAGTTGGGAGCGAGTAGTTCAGAAGAAGCATCAAGATGGATCAATTCGTTGAAGGATGTTATTTTGAAGGTTTTTTTTTTCTCTTTTCATTTGTAGTTGCTTTTATTTAATTACATGATTCGTTTGTTCTTGTAGTAAAAAGTTTATTTTTAATTTTTATACTGTCGACAGGAGGACCTAAATTCTGGCAAGGATCGGAAAGCTTGTTCCAGTGTTGGATGGCAATCAATTAGGTAATTAATTCATGCTTTAAGTCTAATTTCTACAATATACTACTCTATATTAGTATAAAGAACTTTAAAATTAAAAAATGTAGTATTTGCTGCATTAATATAAATGACCCAAAATACACTAGCTCAATGATGGACAATAAAGCATTATATTTTGGCTTACCAAACAAAACTTCAATTTTTTTTGGCTTTATACTGCATACAGCATTTTGTAAAAAGCATGTATTTTACGTCCGAACACACCCTAAAAGCATTTTGTTTTGTACCCAATGCAATGTCTTATGTATTAGAGTTTTGTAATCAGGAGAATGGGTCGTTCAAGAAGGACACTTTCTGGTAACTCTGCAGATTGGATTCAACATTCTTCAGCATATGTGGATTCCATGAGTGCTGATGTCAGTGCACCTTCATCATGGAAAATTGTTGGAGTCCTCAATGGTGTGTAAAATGATGAATTAGTTATATCTCTCCCTGATTTTATGCCCTTACTTATATCTTTTTTTGACATTCACACCAATTGCAGGGCTGCGTTTATTTAAAGAAGCAAAATGTGGTGTAAGTCAGCAGGTTTGGTTACCTTTTACTCCAAATTAACCTTTCAAATTACTTTATTGGCTGACTCAAATTACTTTGATCAGAGCATGTGTGGTCCTTCTGCAATGATGACCGTTGGCGTTGTTGATGGAACTCCAGACGCCGTCTTCAAATCTATAATGTCATTAGGTCCCTCAAGATCAGAGTAAGGATTTCAAATCACAAACTGCTATATTGCATTAAATTTTCATGATAATCTCAATTTTGTAGTTCTGAATAGTGAATTACAATTACAAATCATGCAGATGGGACTTTTGTTTTTATAAGGGTAGTGTGATTGAGCAGCTAGATAGTCATACAGATATAATTCATGAACAGTTGGACAGAGATTGGCTACCTTGGTAAGACTTTATTAAATTCTGTAGCTGCCCTTTGTATATTCTTGTCATATAAACGTCTCTTCTCAGGGGAATGCAACGAAGAGATTTTCTTTTGCGCCGTTATTGGAGAAAGGATGATGATGATAACACTTATGGTATTTTCCTATATTAAACATGCATTTTGAAGTTTAATGCCATATTTACACTTACACTCACTCTTTGTTGTGTGGCTATCTGCAGTCATTCTGTACAATTCAACAAGTCACAAGAAGTGCCCTCCACAAAACAATTTCATTCGCGCTTCCCTTAAAAGTAATGTATGCTTTATGTTCAGTATTCATTATATGCTTGCTTTGAAAATTAAGTAATTTTGTTTGGAATAAAATGCTCTAAATTGATCCTTGAATTTTGATAATGTAGGTGGTGGATATCTGATTGCTCCTGCAAATCAGGGAAAACAATCAATTGTGAGACATATGCTTTCTATTGACTGGAAATCATGGAGATCTCAAATAATTTCCTCTTCTTCAAAATCAATGACAATTACTATGCTTGAGAGAGTTGCTGGTATCATTACATGACTTATACTTATACATACATATATGTTATATGTATAGGCTTCTTCTTCTTTGATTCATGTGAATGATTGGCCTTCATTATCTTTTTAATTGCACTATATTTGTAGGATTAAGAGAACTGTACAAAGCAAAATCGGGGCCCTCCCGTAAATTCTCGTCTGGTAATTTCATCAGAGAAATTGAGCGTTCAGAGAGTGAATTAAACGACAATAGGATTGAAGGTAGGATCCTAGATGATTTCCACATAACAGATCAAAATGTATTAATCAGAGATGAGGCTGAGAGAGCTTTGACACATCCAGGTCTCATGGATTTAGATGACGCGTCTGAGGAGTTTTTTGATATTCCTGAACTTGGTGATGATGACTGGTCTTCTTCTGAATTCGCCGAATCAGAAAATCTGGTACAAATTACATCTCTGTCACTTCTCAAACCTTACTTTAGTTCATAACTCAATACTGTGAAAAAAAAAAACATAACTGATGCTTTACCTCTATGATATTATAATGTGCAGGGCTCTGAAGCAGTGAAGGTGCAGGATCTTGCAGGTAACTTTTTTCTACATTGTATTGATGGAACTTAACTATTTACTCTAAGAAACTAATTTGAAGTTTGCTTCAGATCAAGAAAAGGTTGAAATTGAAGAGGATTCTCAACTTGAAAAGATTACCAACTCCTACGGATCAACATTACCAAAGGACCCAAATTTAACGCTGGATTGTAGCTGGGCTGTATCTAGCCCTTCTTTGTACTTAATCCGAGGAGCAACTTATTTCAGAGACCATCAAAAGGTACATGTTACGTCTTATAACATACTTATGTAGGAAAACGTCTTATTTGCTCGCACTTCTTTTCAGGTAAAAGCAAAGGAAACCACAATGGAACTAATAGGAGTGGATTGGCTTAGATCTGACAAGCGAGAAGATGACCTTTCTAGACTTCCCGGGTCTTTAGTACAAGTAAAGAAAGCCTGATATCAACTCAAATGCTGAAGTATGATAATAAACTAATTTTAGTATTATCCAATGCAGAAATATGCAGATCAGGGTGGACCGGAGTTCTTTGTTGTCATCAACATACAGGTTACTTATTCTTGTTTAACTCTGATCACATCAATTTTAGTTTTATTTTTGTACTGAAAAAACTTTGATGAGTAGGTTCCAGGAGCGACTACGTATAGCCTAGCGTTGTACTACATGATAAACACTCCTTTGGAAGAGAACAAATCACTAGAGAGATTTGTAAACGGAGATGATGCTTTCAGGAACTCGAAATTTAAGCTTATACCTTATGTCTCAAAGGTGAATGAATCCCTTGTTATAGTATATGATGAATTTGCATATTGATATCAACAAATGAAAAATTGTTTGTGTTTTATTTGTAACAGGGTTCATGGATAGTAAAACAAAGTGTTGGAAAGAAAGCATGTTTAGTGGGTCAAGCGCTTGATATTCACTACTTCAGAGGGAAGAACTACTTGGAGCTCGCCATTGATGTTGGCTCTTCGGCTGTAGCCAAAGGCGTCGTCAGTCTTGTTCTCGGTTACCTCACAAATCTGGTAGTAGAAATGGCATTCCTTGTTCAAGTAAGGGTCATTTTGATCTCTTTAAGGTTGTTTCTTTTTTGTACTTGTTGGTACGTCTAGGGAGGATTAGCGTTATCATTAAACGTAGTTTTTTGTTGTGAATTTCAGGCGGATGAAGAAGACGAGCTCCCAGAATGCTTGCTCGGAACATGTCGTCTTAATCATTTGGACGTGTCGAAATCGGTTAGAGTTGCACCTTCGTAGTTCTTACAGATTGTTAACAATACAAATTTGGATGGTGAAACATCATATATGTGTAGGCATCAAAATGATCAGCTGATGTAGATGTCATTTAGTATATGGGGCTTTTAAATCTGTTAATGTGGTCTATTTTGTTAATAAATAATGATTGCCCTTGATAGATTTTCCCTTCCTCTTTTCACTTTCTTTGCATCCCCATTTTGTTTGATGTATAATTGTCAAGAACTAAAAGTACCAAAGAGTTTAGTGTAAATTGAATAAGAAGCAGAATAATTCATTAGTGATATATTATGGTCCGAATTGCTAGCATATTTTAGGATGAACTAAAATCCCTCTCTTTCTTTAATTCGTGAATTGCGTTTTCTTAGCTTCTTCTTATGTGGGCCGTAGATTGGGCCTATAACCCAATATTTTGAGGTAATTTGAAAGCCAAGCCCATACAACTCCTTTTATCATTCTGTTTTCTTAGGTGAACTTTTTTCTTTAATTTTTTTTTTTATCATTCTTAGAACCAAAGAAATGTTGATCAATTCATGTATGAGAACTTTAGGATAGAGAATTGAATCAATTTTCATTTAATGAAGCTAAATTAAAGCTTCACCAATATCAATCCCTTTTCTAGTTTGTAATGGTGATGTTAAGTTCGAAATGATTTATGACATCTTGGGTCATGATCGCCTTCAATGTATGCTTTTTCTTATATGCTTATACATGAAGTGACACGTGAAAGATAGACATCATGATTCGATTTTTATAGTCCGGCAATTTGTGCACGACATGTGGGATTGCTTACATGAGAGAGTAACCAAAGCCTCAAATCTTTTTAGATACACACATACATATATTCCTCTAAAATAAAGGGCTTGTTTTGTTAGACTTTTGAGATAATCATTTGGTTAGCTTATATTCATTCCATTCCATTAGCTTGACCTACCAAATGACCCTTACACTCTAAGATATCATCAAACAAATTGTCTTAAGTTCATTGCTTTGTTATACCAAAATATACAAATTCATCGAGAAATAGGTGATCGAAGGCTAAATAAAGCATAAACCTATTACCTTTTGAGAATCTTCGTAAATTTAGCCATTGCCAATATTCCTCATGAAGTGATTTTTTTTTTCTTCGAGTTCGCCAAGTAATTGAATGGGTATGAACAAAAAAGAAGTGTGTAAGCTTATAATGCATAACAAAAGACTAATAAATTAAAATCATTCTTTTACTTTTTTTGAAAGTAAATTTATTAATTAATTAATTGAAAGTAATACAATAGTTATAACAGAATTGAAAATCAAGAGTACATATCAAATTGAATCAAATAAAACTTGATTTTAGAAATACTGCGATCGATGTAAATAAGATTTGACGCTTCTATTTACCCTCTTTCATATCGTTCTTTCTTACAACCTTTCATGAGGGAGTCTATCGATTGGTTGTAGTTTGAAAGTCGGTCTTGATATGATTCAACTGATTATAAGATGAAGACTTGAAATCTGTGATGTAGATATTAAATCTGAACAAGGAAAGTTGATTGTAATTGCGCCCAATTAACGTCTAAAATCACCAAACGAGACAGAAAACCGCTAGATAACCACCATCATCGATAAAACTGGTCATACACCAAACAATGCCCTAGATATTGTTGGATGCCAGAAATCATTCTTTTACATAGCCAACATATATATTTGAAATGATTTCATTTATTTGGAATAGAAGAGAAAGAGAACAATATTTTTAGAGATTTTATATCAAAAAAAAATCAATGTGTATACATCGAAATCACATTTAACCTTTTTTTTTAGAATATGACTTTTCTATATTAAAAAGTTTGAGACTAATATAATTTAATATATATTTTGAATGACTTATTTCTCTTATTGTCAATTGATTTTAAAATTAAATACTACTAGATTTATGTATGAGATTTATTTATTTATGACCTCGGTTTAAACTTTCACATGATATTAAAGTTGACGCTTCAATTCCGAGTTTGTTAATTTTTTGTGCTTGCCCACATGAAAAAGGTAAAATTAACATACCTCCTATTCTCCTAATAAGATGGTTAAACTTGATTAGAGGGAGCATAAAACAATAAACATTGTTGAAAATTCAACCTTTACAAGGTTAAGGCTGTGTTTGTCATCTAGAATTTGATAAACTAGATAAACTAGCAAATAAGCTAGATTTTTTAGCTTATCATTTAAACTAGTTTATTAACGAATTACTAGTTTATTTATGCAAGACAAACATAGTTTATGAATTTTTTTAAACTAGTTCAAGTTTATTAACTAGTTTATTAAGTTTGACAAACATAGCTTAAATTGCATTTATTATAATAAAAAAAAGGGTAAAATTGCATCCGTTCAAAATTTCAATTAGGAATCTACATATATTCTTACATTCCTGCCACTTTCCATTAATCCATGACATTTGAAATTCTTGAGCCAAATGACTCATCTAACCTCATTCTCTCCCATTTCAATCCTAATAACCACGTCCTCAATGGGGGCAAAATTGTCCTGTATCCCACCTTCCTCCAACTGAATTTTCAATGCCGCGCCCACGTTCGTTCGAGTCCCTTATTGATCGATTTAAACCACCCATCCACGTACCTTGTTATCAGGTGCCAGACATTCAAAACGTCTTTCTTTGCCTAGCTAGGTTCTTCTTTTTTGTCCATCTACTTTTAAGCTTGCTCTAATAATTAATTAAGCGGAATGGATTACTCCGTATTCCGTAATACAGTATTAATTAATGAAATAGAATATCAAAAATAGGAGAATGGAGATCTCTCTACACATGAAGTTGTTCTCGTGGGTAAGTCGGAGGTCTCGTGGGAGCCAGCGAGGCCTTCCTGCTGTCACTCTTTTGGGCTGTGACTTGTGATTGTAAAAGTTTAAAATCATTCAATTTGTATTGTAAGTTTGTAACATGTCGATTCCAACATTGGTAATGGTAATATGAGTAGGACACTACTTGTTATGTAATTATTTCGGGCAACTTTTTATATTTCACCGTTGTAACTTGTAAGCAAAAATAAAAATTTTGAATTTTGTAATTGGTGATTTCACTTCGTAACTTGAAGCTGATGAAGAGGCTTTCTTGTTTAAATAACGGCTAGTTTATTGCCTCGATAATGTATATATACATGTGTCGCTTGAGGTTCAAACAAATTAACTGGACCGAAATCGAACCGGAACTTAAACGTCTGGTTTGGGCTTGATAATGTTTAGGTTCTGATTTGGCCTGTTCGAACAGGTCCCCAACGACAACATAAAAAAGAAGTCGTTCTGTTGGTTAACCAGACCCGAAAGGCTAGTTTTTGTTTTTTCTTCTTCTTTTCAAGAATACCCTGAAAAATACCTTATAAATAAATACATCCTTTTTTATTTTCATCCCACACCAATATCTAACTCTTTCCCATCTCTCTAATACTCTCAATCTCTCATTCTCATAGAAACAAGTTTACATTTTACAAAACAAAAGCTTTGTTAAAAATAGGAACCAATACGAAATTGAACCGGAACCTAAACCACTGATTTGGGCACGATAAGGTTTAAGTTTCGATTTAGCAAGTTCAAACCGGCTCCCAATTACAATAAAAAAGTAGTCAATGGGCTGGTAATTTAGACCCCAATGGCTAGTTTCTATTTTTTTTTCTCTTCAAGAATACCCTAAAAACATATTCTATAAATAACCACATTTTTCTTTATTTCTATCCCACACCAATCTCTCTCTCTCTCTCTCTCTCTCTCTCCAAGTTACATTTTACAATACAAAAGGTTTGTTAAACAATTTCGAGTTCTTATTATTTCATTACTTACGTACTCTTCATATTTCGATTTTTTTTTCTTACATTACTATTTTTTTGAGCTTTTAGTATTTTATTTTTTCGTCTTATATTATAATTTCCTACTAATTACCTTGTCTTTCTTTATTAATTAAATTTTTTCGAAAATATATGGATATATTATATGACCACCTTTTTGGTTCACAAGAGGGTGATGTTCATGTGCCTTTAATGACGACGACGATGCATGCTCTGAGGCAAAAAACGTAAACTTACTTTGTGTAAGTTTTTTAGTGAAAATAATGTTAAAGTTTCTATTTGTATTGACATTTGGAGTGATCATTTTGGAATGCATTCATGCATAGTTCTTACATGTCATTTTATTGACGATCATTTTACTATGCAAATACAAGTTTTAGCTTATAAGTTATTTGAAATTAGTCATACCGTCATAAAGAATAGTAACATTATTCATACTATTTTGGAAGAATATACATTGCTCTGTAGAGTTTTTTCTATTTCCTTTGACAATGCGTCAAACAACACCCCGCTTCTATCCAAGAGTTAGTTTTGCATTATCAACCAACTCTTGGAACAAAATATTTTCATATACGATGTGCTTGACGTATTTTAAACTTATCTGTTAAAGATAGTTTAGTAGTTTTGTATGGTTTAGTTGAACCTATTAAATATGTTGTTGCCATATTTTAAAAAGTTTTCTAGGTACAAAGGATTCCAATTCCGATTATTTCAAAAAGATGTTGCCCACTGTTGGAACATACTTATATATTACTTCATGCATGCTTGTCTTACAAAGATCCTTTATCTTTTTTTTGTCGCAAAATATATTCTGAAATCTCAAGATATTGTACCCATTTGGTATTATTGTTATAAAATCTTAGAAGTTTTAATAATGCAACTTTATCTTTTAGGCATATTTATGAACCTTCTTCTCATTTATTCTATGTGGAAGCTTTGAATGTGACGAGTGCTTTGAGGGGCGTGAATTTCCGAACTTTTCGATGTTATTGAATCTATGAAGTTGAAATGGGTGAACTATTACAAAGTTATTCTCGATATATGTCTTTTTTGCTTACGTTTTTTTAATCCTAGATTTAAATTAAGCGGTTTGGAAAGTTTAGTGAATGATTATTATGAATATTTGGAATTGGAATTGCATGATAGTGATTGTAATGTTACACAAACAATACTAGAGAGTTAGAGAAAAAATTGTGGAATTGTATAAAGATTATGATTGTATTACCGAAGGTTATTCTTCTTCTCCATTACTCCGTCTTCCTCCTCTTCTTCCTACCTTGGTTTCTTAGGGAGAGGGTCTCTTCTTTTATGAAACTTAACCAAGAAATTGAGAATTTTAAGCTCACATGGCGAGTTTGATACCTATCTAAAAACTACTTGTGAGCTGTTGAAGAGGATTTTGACATTTTAGAATGGTGGAGACTACACAAGACCACCTTCCCAATATATTCAAAGATCGTGGTTCAAGTTCTCGCCATTTTGGCCTAAACAGGTGCGATGGAGCAAAATTTTAGCCATGGTGGAAACATCCTCGATGAAAAGAGTTCAATTATTGAAGCCTGGTGCATTGGAAGCTCAAGTGTGCGTAGACGATTGAAAGAGGGAGGAAATTAGACAACAAACGATTGAAAGAGGAAGACTCCTTATGCTGGATGAGTTTCTTTAGAACTCACACTAGTTATAATGACGGATTTGTTCAACATCGTCAAGACAACGAAGCAAGTTCATATTTAACAAGCCGTTCTAGTGACACTCAACTGTGCAATTGTTGAATCACATCAACATAGTTCTAATAAACTTTGGACCCCATTCTTTCTTGTTCCGAAGGTACACCCCAAGTATGTTTAGAGTAATATTGCCTTCATCGACTTTGAATTGCTTATTAAAATTTGAAACCAAAGTTTTATCAAGTTCAACGTTTGAAAGTTCAACAAAAATGTGCCTTGATGGCAAAGTTAAATAGGTGTGTACATCCGACATAATAGTGTACACCTTTTTCGACTCAGACAAAACAATGCAACACTTGTCTAGACTTGCGCTGCAAAGAAGTGAATCATGATTCTTTTTCAATTTACTCAACCTGAGTTGAGACACCCTAGAAAATTATGTTCGTAAGTCCATTGAATGAGAATCTATATCACATGCATATCTAGAAAAACTAGCTTTACTCTTCTTGCTAATTTTTAAGCTTGCAATTTTTTGGATGCGAACTTGAGGAGATTCAACAACTATGTTCTTTGTACACGATGTCAAATCAGATGCACCTTTCCTTTTCGTAGATGTTGTTGTTGAAATATCTAGTAAAATTGCAACCTATGATTACAAATGAACATGCAACGATAAATTAAAAGCACACAACAATCTAACATCGAAAAAATAGCACAAAATAGATGCTAAAACCCATAAAGTGAAGAATCAAACATAGAAAATCCTAATTCTCAAGTACAAATTAAAAAAAGACCCTTAAAATATCAAACAGACTATAAAACAATTATTTGTCCAAAATTAGAAACACTTTTCGATCAAAAGAGTAAAACATATGGCAATAAGATAAAAGTACCATCAAACACACTATAATAAAAAAGATTATTGCTATAAAACGAAAACTTAGGGTTCATTGTGCATACCTAGTTTCTTGTTGCTAGAAGAAGAGCATTTCCCCTCCATTTTTCGAGAGCAAAGTTAAACAATATATTGGAAACAAAAGGAACGTGGAACTAGAAATAATGTTTCAATTGGAGAAAGATTAAGCAATCGAACAAGAGAAACTTCTCGGGGATAGATTTTGAGAGAGCGGATCCATAGTTTTTAAGAGAGGGAAAATGAAAGTTCCACAAACAGAGAGTTACATAAAGAAGTATTGAAAGAAGAGGAAAAACGAGAAAAAAAATAAAAACAAAGTAAAAGAGGATGCAACGGATGTTTGACGGGAAAATTAAAATTAAAAGCAAAATCTCCATTATTAGGATATCAAACTGATATTAACTGTAAGATTAAAGATTTGGGGCATTATTAAGTCCATTATAGGTGTGATCTGTTTCGGATTGGATCATTTTCGTTTTCGATAAGTTCGAGCCATTTTATTGATTAGTAAAATTCATATATTTGACAATCAATCCGTCAAACTACATGTTTAATATAAATTTCAATTAGGTTGTTTTTTAGGGTCCAAATTTAATTATATTTTATCTTAGTGGAACATCGAGTGATTCGGGTTTAAGGTTTGTTGAATTTAATCAAAATGGCTTTGACCAAACCAGTTTCAGGTATATACTTTTTTCGACAGAATCGAATGATAAAAACCAATCGGATTTAGGGTGTGGAGTCAACCAGTTTCAGGTCATGCTTGTTATTAGGTGAGTCGGGGCAGTTTCTCAGGTCGAGTCAACTTTTGAAAACCCTTATCCTTAATAAACTTAAGTAGATGGAAAATGATATAAAAAATAAATAACAAAAAATTGGAAACTTAACATGGATAATTTAATATTACGTCTTATTCATGTCTAACACACAATAGAGTATCTCACAAAACCTTTTTCCTATATATATGATATATATGCTTAATATTATAAGGTGAACTAGAGAGAAAGGGAACCGGAGAGAAGAGAAAATTAGAGGAAAAAACTTCTATCATGTATGATTTGAGTGTCAACCATGACAAGAGAGTATTTATACTACTCATACAATTAGCTTTGTAAATAAAATAATATTACACTCAACACCCACTTAAGCTAAGCATGGTTAGGTAAGAACATTCCAAGCTTTGATAAAATTTGTCTTGTTGAGTAGATGGTAAAACTTTAGTTCATACATTATCTAATTGTTTAATTGTTGGTATGTATGAAAGCCGCAACAATTCCTCAATAACATTTTCTCTTGTAAAATGCACACCTATTTCTATGTGCTTGGTCCTCTCATGTTGCACATGATTCTTTGCAATTTGAATGGCTGAATTATAGTCACAATGCAGAACCACTGACTTGATAGAAGACATTGTCGGATCATTAAGCAATCTAACAAGCCAAATAATTATTGTTGTTACCTTGACCATTGCCCTATATTCATTCTCAACTAAACTTCTAGAAACCATACTATGCTTCTTGCTTTGCCAACTTATTGAAGATATGTCAAACATTAAGACAAAACTAGTAATAGAACGTATAACAATGATACTTGATGCGCAATCAGAATCTGAGTAAGCTGACAAAAATAAGATTATCACATCCATTTAAGAGAATGCTAAAGTCCAATGTACCTTACACATATCTAAGAGTATGAAGAATTGCTGAATAATGAGACATTCTTGGAGATTGTATTAATGGAGAAAGAATTTGCACAACAAAACACACAAATCAAATCTTGTGCTTGTGAGAAAATTAAGCTTCCTAATCAAAATTGTGTAAACAGTATAATCAGACAACAAATCACCTTCATTAGGAAGCAACTTACAATGCAAAGGCAAAAGAGTACACAAAAAAGATGAGGTTTTACCCAAAATAATAAAACTAAGCAACTTTATGATGAACTTGGACGGTGTCAAAGTAATGCCATTATCAAGATAAGGGCCCCAAGTGTCATCATGATCGAATTAGATCAAATGGAGCACTAGCATTACTAATTAACGTATGAAAAGATTACCTATGTTGTTTGGCCTTAGGACATGTATGGTAAATACTACGAGACTATGCAACATTCTTAAGAAAAAGTAAACAAGAAAGTTGGTCATAAGGTGTATATCCTAATCGACAATGCCATAAGTCCAAACTCTTAGTAAAAGAAACAAAAGATAATGTAGCAGAAACATTGCACGAAAATGTATAATCCTTTTTCTTCTTTACCAATCTAAAGTGGCCTCTTCATCAAAGGGCCATGTAGATAGCATTTAGATGGTGTAAACACAACATTAGCTTGATATAGCTTGGAAAGCATATGAAGAGATAAAAGATTGAAGCAAAATTTTGGGACAAGCAACACATTATCAAGAGACAAATTCTACGAAAATTAAACGGAACCAACACTTGTAATGGATGCTTTGCTACCATTAAGTATTGTAATAGACATAGGCACCGAAACTGACTTGGTAGAGTGCAACGAATTAACAAAGGATACCATATGATCTATTGCACCACTATCTAAGATCCAAGAATTGTGATGCTTAGAAGATAAGAGACAAGAAGTGGCACCCACCAAGAATGCACGAGAATAAAAAGTAGAATCCTTAAGAGTACTTGTTGAGAAGACTTAGAAGATGCTTGTATTGATCTTGGGTAATAGGTTTAGATGAACCAGAAGAACTACCATTTTTTCAATGGAATTTGAATCAAACTTCGAATCAAAAGTAGAAGAAGATCTAGAAGAAGCATTGTTAGCATTCTTTGTACCACCACGAACATGATTGGGAGGATACCCATACAATTTGCAACATCTATATTTGGTGTGCTTTGGATGATTACAATGATTACAAACACACTTGTATTTCCTATGAGAATTTGACTTAAAACCAGAAGTACTATAATATGCATTCTGATTAGCCGCTAAAGTCGGAATTTTTATAATCAAATGGCGAGGAGGCAACATGGATTGACTTTTGAGATTCTTCTTGAAGAACAATTCTGTACACAATAGAAAAAAGGGTGGAGGCTACATCATGAGAGCATTGCCTCGAACAACAAAGAATGAATCTCCAAGTCCCATTAAGAACTGAATAATTTGTTGATCTTCCAAGATGCATCGAGTGATAAAGTTTGATCCAGAAACACATACTTTGGACTCAACGAGAAGAGAGGATATTCACCCCAGAGATGTTTACACTTGGTAAAATACGAAGTAACGTAGAGATTACCTTGACCTAATAAAGGAAGATCTCTCTGACTTTGATAGAGATTTGTGCGATCGACCTTGGTCAAATGTGATTCCAATTCAAGCCATACTTATTTCGCAAATAGACAATAGAGGATGGATTCGGCGATATATGTGTTCACGGAATGCAACAACCAGGAAAGCATGTACCATATTATCACACCGATCCCAATGAGCTTGATAAATTGGATCATCGGAGGGATAGATGAAAGAACCAATGACAAAACCTAATTTGTTATTTACAAAAAGTGAGAGCTCCACAGATTATCGCCAAGAAGCGTAATTGCGATCATCAATCAAACTCGTAGATAGAACATAGCTCGGATGATCACTTTGTTGGAGGAATAATTCTCCAATGGAATTGAGAGAATCACGACCGCGAGTGACGAGTGGAATCGTGATTGGAAAAAGTCCCCCATGGATTCATAGAATCTCGAGTTGTCGGTTTCCGACCATTTTACGTACAACCGGTAAAGATCAGAGAGGAGAAAATTCATGATCATAAATTGATATTGTGAGAAGACTAAAGAAAAATTCAAATCGAATTAACCTCTAGCTAATACCATATTATAAGGTGAAGGAAAGAGAAAGGAATCAAATAGAAGAGAAAATTAGCATGGATAATTAGAGTGTCACCTATTACAAGATAATTATACGATTAGCTTTGTAACTAAAACATTATTATACTCAACACGTAATGTTAGATGATATAAATCAAGTATATGCGAGGGGTACGGATTGTACAAGTCTCCATTCTCTACGTATGTTATTATTCATATAAATATACATGTGTTTGTGTGTAAGTTTGCTATATTGGTGTAAGTACGTAGTAAGTTTGTTGTTATATTAATGTGTTATAATATTCAGAAAATTGCATAATATGCTCTAAAAAACAAACCGATCATTCACTGTTGGAAAACGCGTCTTTAGCCACGACAGTTGGTCACGCGACATGCCACAAAATTTGCCAAGAAACAGCCTTCGCCACAGAGGTAGTCACCAGTGTTCCCAGGACGAAACGTTTCTGGTTAAAATGCTCGCGGGTATAGCATAGCGTGAACACTGCCCACAAACTTTTGAGTCGTGCCTATTTAACGACAATATTGGGTACGAAAATCATGTTCTGCTAAATACATGGTATAGCCAGAGACACTTTGTGGCTGAGTTTGTGTCTATTTTACCACAAAGTTAGCGTCGAATTGTTTGGCTGGCTAAATTTGGGAGGGATAAGTCGTGTTCATCAACCACTTGTAGTGGCCATTTAGTCTCAAAATTTGCCTCAAATATATTTGGTGGGTAAAGTAGTGGCTTTTAGCATTAAATTTGGGTACGAATTTGCAGAATACAATTCATTGACAATGTCGTGGCCCTTTTGCATGAAAATTGGCTACGAAATGATTGAGTGGATTTAATAGCCAATGTTGTGGCCTTATTGTCTCAAACTTAGCCTCGAAACCATTTTGTGTCAAATTCTGTGGTTATAAAATTCAGTACAATCCACCTATTTAATTGCAATATTAACCTGCACCATGCAATATTAAATACATGTACCATAAGCATCACATAAAACAAAAATGGTTTGATCATCAAACCATGTGGCATATGGCCAAATCCAAACATCAACTTGCACCAAATATCCAAACAGTAACCACAACCAAGAACCAAATATCCAAACATCAACCAAACTGCAAAACATGCACCTACCAACAACCATCTAAAACCTTACATAAATCCAAATACCCACAATGGCATCACCAACAACCATAAGTTTCCCAAAATGCACCAACACAACTAAAGACCTTAAATTACCATGGAGAGAGAGAGAGAGCTAATTGCTAGCAATGTGTTCCATCAACTTTTCAAGCATGCTTTTCAAATCCTTGTTTTGGCTTTGAATTTCTTGATTCTTAGCTTGAAGAGCCTTCATCTGGTCCCGCATTTCCTTCATCTCGTCCTTGAGATGCTCGGTAGATGGTTGTGGGTGGAAAAGGCTGGAGGAAGGAGAAGAAAAGCATGCATCAACCTTGCCGCTACGAAGGAGGGCTATACCATGCTCAACAAATGCGAAAATCTTCCGATCTTTATGACCCTTAGCAGCTTTGATCCACAGCTCTATCATCTTTGTGTTTGATAATGGTTGACCCGATGCATTATTCAGTTGTTCCTCAGCAACCAGCCGTTCAAACTCAGCCTTGAATAGAATGAAAATGCATTAAAAAAAAGATATGAAAGCAATATATGACTATAAGAACAAGCTGAAAAACAAATGTAAAATAAACAAGTATGCAAGATAGAGCACATTCAATTCACAAACAGATATCATTCATAAATTTGCTAGTGGTTACAAGATTCAAAAATTGGATTCACATATACACAAATTGGATTCACATATAGCTTGATAGATTCACAAATTGAATCAGATAACAACAGATTGGATTCACAAACATCTCTATCTTTGGCACAAGATAGATCACATATAGCATGAGCACCGAGCACATACCTTATAGAAAATCGCATTCATAAACATGACTTGCTAACTAAGGGAGCATTACACATGCCAAATAATACTAAACATGACTTGTAGTATTTCCGTCATTCTTGTAGTATTTCCATTTTCAAAATATAGTAATCATGATTTGCTAACTAGAAAAGGAAGTCAACAGTACATCCCATCATAAAATGCAACCATAAAGCAACCATAAAAGCCATATTTTGATAATAAATGTCAACCAAATGAGATTTGTAAATGAGTCAACCATAAAGCAACCATAAAAGCCATACTATGAGAATAGATTTCAACCCAATCAGATTCGTAAATGATAAGGAATATTCAGCCTAATACTTACAATGATAGCAGTTGGGTGTTCACCAACGGTTCCATATTTGGTTGACCACAACTTCTTTACAACCTCAGAAATCATAGGCATGGTACCCGACTCACCACCCTTGAAAAAACAAGAGTAAAATTGAGTTCAACATCAAAAGAAAAGAGAAGTAACATGTGAAACTGGATTGCAATTACCATTGTTTACATCCACTTTGTGAACTTGCGAGAACCCCCTCAGTATGGTCCAAACTCGAGTGATTTCTTTGAACTCCTGTTTAGAATCTAAAACAGGCGAAAGGGAATCTAAAACAAAAAACACCAAAAAGCGAAAAAAAGAGAGTCGATAACTTACTTGTTTAGAATCGGCGTTGGAGGAGCGGTGATACGGCTGGAAAGCGGTGGAGGTTCGTCGGAAACCGTCTCGAGAACCGTTCGCAGGAGACTGAGAAGACAAAGAGAAAGGAAGTGAAAAGGTTGAAGGAGAAGATGAAGGGGAAGCGTGTAAGATACGCCCTTATAAAGAGCAGGTTTGGGCCTCACCTCACCCACGAAAGGCTTATTGGGCCTACCCCACCGAGACGGCCCATTAGTCTACAGCACGAAGAACAGGCCCAGGAAAGTCCGCCTGTACGAAGCAAAAGAGAACCCTAAGTGTGAGGCCTCGCGAAGAAAGGACCTCGCAAAAAGGAAGAAACTTCGCAGGATCCCCTCCCCGTACCCCGTGGCCCCAAGGAACTTATGACCTGTGGGCCTCGGAGCGAGATCCCCAGGCCATGGGGTTGTGATGATGTCCAAAACAGTAAAATAAGAAGTGGGCCCGGGGTACCAAAAATAAGTAGGCCCGGAGAGATTCCCAAGGGCAATTCAGGGACCCACATCCATACTCTTCGTTTATTTAAACAAAACTCATACCCTCGCGAGACCTCCCAAATCCCCGGGACGAGGTCTCGACCTCGTCACCGACTCTACTGATGCACCCGCCCACCCAGACCAATCACAAGCGGCCTCATTCCCGAACCAATCACAAGCGACCTCATCCCCGAACCAATCACAAGCGGCCTCGTCCCCGGACCAATCAAAAACCCCTATTCCGGGCGTCCCACATCGGAACTTGGCCTAAACTCGGCTCCCCAATTCTCTATAAATAGAGGAGAACCTCGTAGGAGGAAGGGGTCGAAAAACCCCTTGAACTCAAGAACTCTCTTGCTTGTTGAAGATCGACGTGATAGAAACATCGTTAAAAGACCTCGCTACAGACAGGAGAAGTCCACAAAAAGACTTCAAGTCATACAAAGACCTCGCACACACTAAAGACCTCGCTAAAAAATCTCACAAAGCTCTCTACACCACGTACCCAAATCTACCTCGCCCTAGAGTCAACCTCACAACATTTAGATTTGATCTCGGAACTTCGTAAGAGGTCTAGGTGTAATTCTCAAAGTTGTTCATCAGCCTCGTAGGTTTGTAACCTCGTTATTGGGAGAAAATCATAAATAAAGGAGCAAGTGTTTGCACTCTCAAATATAATAATCTTGTTCCTTGTCTCGTAGCGTAGCTGTTATTTCGGGTTTCATCAGCTGTATGATTATTTTGCGACAAATTACCCAGAAATTTAGAACCGGTTTTAGCTTCGTAATATATTCGCGCCAATATAGCTCCAAGTATAGCTACAATCAACACTTCCATGGCTATATTGCCACAAACTTAGAATCCAACTTAGCTGCATGATTATTTCGGGAAAAATTGCCTAGAAATTTAGAACCGAAGTTTGCTTCGTAATATATTCGTGTCAATATAGCTCCAAGTATAGCCACAAGCCCTATTTTCATGGCTATATTGCCGCAAACTTAGGATCGAACTTAGCTGCGTGATTCTTTCGTGACAAATTTCCCAAAAATTTAGAACCGATTTTAGCTCCGTCAAAAATTCGCGTCAATATAGCTCCAACTTTAGCCACAACCAATATTTTCATGGCTATATGGCCACAAACTTAGAATCGAACTTAGCTGCATGATTATTTCGCGACAAATTTGCCATAAATTTAGAACCGATTTTAACTTCGTAATATATTCGCGTCAATATGGTCACAACTATGGCCACAACCTATAATTTCATGGCTATATGGCCAAAATTAGAATTGGACTTAGATGTGTGTTTATTTCGCGACAATATTCCCACAAATGTAGCACCAACCGTGAATTTCATGGGTAAACAGCCAAAAAATTTGAGATTTGTGAGAGATGTTATGGCAGTTTCCCCCAAACTTACCCACACAAGATATTGCTAGCTATAATTTCCTGACTATATGCGCGTTTTCTAGAGTAATTTTTGTGTCAAATGTAGCACATAAAAATGGTTAACTTTAAAATAAAGGGGAAATTTTGCGTATATTGTAGATGAAAAGTTATTTAGGTATTTAGCATTGAACTATATTTATGCTCTGATCCGAATATGAATGATGAAATCATGAGACCACAACCACTGAACCAAATAATTGAATCACGTATGTCCATGTGCTTCAAGCCTCCAAGGAGTAATACATACTGCCTTAAGCGGATCCCGATGGAGCAAAAATAAGTATTTAAATTACATTACGTGATCAGGGGCGGATGCACCCCATTTTCAGTGGGGGCTATTTTCAAAAATAATTTTTTTTTTTAAAATATAGTAAAAAGGTAGGTTATTTGATATTTTTTCCGTTTAATTTGTTTTATTTATTATTCTAGACTTAATTATTTGTTTAGTTTTATTTGTTCTTTTAAGTATTTTTTTTCATAATTTTTCAATATTAGCTTTTGTATTTATCCAATAAAAAACAAGACACATTAGACATATCCACCATTTACCTTTTATTAATATAAATTTAATAGGGGGCAATTAGTAAGAATAAAACATGTCTTAATATATGTGCATTATACTATTAGGACAAATAGAACTAAACGGGGAGCAAAAACTAGTTTATTTGGTCAGAAGAAAGCCAATTAATTTTACATATATATATATAAAATAAATTAAAATGGTTTTTTATAGTGAAAATTACTAAATTTTATGAAAAAATACATAATTTTCTATATAATTTTTTTATATACAGAAAAATATAAATTTTCCAATATTTTATAAAATAAATTTTCTGGCTTCGCCAGGAATTTTTCTGTTGCCAAAAAACTATCCAAAGAAATTTAGCCCCCACTGGCACAAATTCCTGGCTATGCCACTGTACGTGATTGATTAAAAATATTTCAAAATATTGATTCATTAACCTAGCTTAGGATAGCATTTGAAGTTAATTTGAGCCTCTCATTCCCAATTGTATGTACGTATTAACTAAATTAATTAACATAAAAGAGAATAGGTGATGGAGTCACATCAATATAACATAGATACTCAAAATAAACGTTTGAGTTGTAACTATAAGAATTAAGAAAAATAATGGTACAACTAAATCGTTTTCTTGTGAGTAGTTGGTGATTAATATAGGTAGAGACTAGAGAGAGCAATTAAATCAGCAAAGACGAGTAAATAAATGAATATTAGTTGTTATCCTCTTAATTTCATTCGTTTGGTTGAATGATATATAGTATTATTAATTAAGATGGACATTTCATCTTCCCAACCTCACCCCCCTTAACTTTCAAGGGAAGTAATTCATTCCATCACAAATCACAGCATTTACATTCCATCAACAATTCGACATATACGTACCTATCATCATGCCATTCAAATTTCCCAAACCATTTGAGCATTCCTTTATTGAAGTCATCTACAAGGAAGAGGATTCAAAGAGTGCATCACAAGTTACCCATGCACATTCGTTTTACTTCAAAAAACAAAAGGAATGCACTCATTGCTCAATGCATTTTGCTCTCTTTTTAAAATTTTGTTGCATATGTACCATTTTGTTTTACTTTTTTTTTGTTTTGGAAAAGAGTAGTGTTTTTGAAGGGAATGATGCAAAGAGTGCAACTCAAGTTAGTTGAGGAAGAAGGGGTGTGATTGGTGAGTGGAAGATAAGAGCTAGAGACTAAAAAACACTCGATCCTTTTGACATATTTAGTCAATATATACTCAATATATAGCTACTAGCTAGACCTAATTAGTACAAATAGTGACTATATATAACACATCTATAATAGGTCATATTTCTTAACCATTTTGATTTGCCCCTGAGCTCCGGTACTTTTTGAGCATTTAATACATTTTAGGGCTTTAAATATTTTGGAACTTTTTCGTAATTTCTAATTTTTCTATCTTTTAGGGTTTCTATTTTTATCTTTAATTTTAGGTTGCCTCTATCTATAGATTGTTAGTAACCCTAAAAACATATCTTATAATTATTATCATTCAATACAGAGAGTTTCTTTATTTTCTGATGGACTTCCAATTTCATGTTCTAATACGTTGTTTGCGATTTCTTAGGTTCCAAGGCATATAATTATGTGTCTTCTTTGTGCTTTCGTCTATTGCGTCACTTATACATAACAAACTGTATAAAATTGTACATGCCGAATATCTAAAATGGACTATCGATTTCATATGTATGCTTTTAGGACAAACTGTATATAAAACAACTAATACATAATAATTAAGTGTCGTTCATTCCTATCTACAACAAACTTAATTTGAACCAATATTGTACTTTCCTCTTTCTATCTATTGGTGTATCTAGTTTTATGAATTGAATAACCAATATTGTACATTTTCGAAAGTACCATTGGTGTACGTAATTCCAATGCCTGATTTATCATTACTATACTTTGTTCATAACTTAGGATCAACTCAATTGGCCGGTTTGATCGGCTAATACTACTCTATGTTCGAACTGTAAATTTTGTAACCCTCCCTAGCTCAGGGGAAAAAGTGAGAGAGGTGATATCCCAATATGAATCTCTTCCTACATACATGCATACATACATACATACTATATATCACAATGATTCATTATCAAATCAAATCTCTTTGACCTATAATAATTTAACAAGTCTAATGTTACTTTACATATATAAGACCAGCACAATTGTAATCTCTATTTTGCTCAAGATTAGTTTGCTGAGGAGTCAATATTAGTTATAATGTCTACGTATATACTAAAGCCGTATATATATACACTTTGAAATGTTAACCTTGTGTAAATGACCCAATTAAAAGCATGAAATTGTTTAAGCACTTTGCATGAAGAACATTTTCCAGTTTCCATTATTAGTAACTGCAACCAATATCCATCCACTAGAAAACCAAGGTCGATTGGTAATATTTGTTTTCCTACTGTTTTTATGCATTTCACATTCATATTATGGAAATTTCGCGTGGTAACCTCGAGGTCTGACGATATTCATAAGGTGTACCAAAGTTTGACATAATTCACACGGTAACCTTAAGGTTCATATAAAATTTGCATAATAACCTTCAGATTTGTAAGAAATTCATCAAATGCACAAAAAGGTTAAAATTAATATTAATTATTCATTTTGTTTATAAAACATTGATTTTTTAACAATCTAAAAATATAATCTTATCCACTACTTTGATATCAACTAATTATTTTATATAATTTCTTCCTAACATTTGTTGTTATATTTGTATTTATAAATTAATCAACTAAAAAGCTATTAAAATAAATATTTTTCTCATTTATCAAAGTTAAGATGGTTTTTGAAAAATTTATCAAATAATTTAATTCTTTATTATTTAATAAATGAGGAACAAATAATTTAATTTTAAAAAGAAAATCTTCAAAATATAAATAATTCAAACTTTAAATTTTGCATAAATATTTGAAATAATCGAAATTTGTAAATAATATTTAAATTTAATTTTTTTGAATTAAAAAAGATTATATTTTAAAAATTTTATTTAATTTTTTAATTTTTTAATTTTTTTTAAATTTTTTTTAAATTTTTTTTTAATTTTCTTAGTTTTTTTAATTTTTTTAATTTTTTTAAATTATTTAAATTTTTTTATACTTTGTAAAATTTTTCAAATGTTTTAAATTTTTTATATTTTTAAAAAATTGAATTTTTTTTTATATTTTTGATTTTTTTAGTTCTTTTAATTTTTTAAATTTTTTTAGTTTTATTAAAGAAAGTAAAAATTATTAATTAATGTTCATTTTAGCTTTTTGGTTATGTGACAAATTCACGAGGTTATTTTGTGAATTTTGGCTATACCTCAAGGTTACCGTATAAATTGTGTCAAACTTTAGTACACCTCATGAATAATGTCATACCTTAGGGTTACCACGTGGAATTTCCGTTCATATTAATAGAGCCTTCTGCCGCTTCACCATGCCACGCGCCTCGCGTATGAGCGTGGAAGCCAGTCACGTTTTATCTTACCATTACATAAGTGCGTGCACGACACCTCCTACATTGACGCGTTAAAGCTTCCGTTACAAACATTTTTTTTCCTCTCAAAAAGAAAAGTTGAGAAAGGAATTTAACACGGAAAATAGCAAATTGGTGAAAGTAAAGAAAATGCGTGAACAGCTCACTCTTGCGTGTTTGAAGATTTTTTTTTTGAGACGAAGGATCAATTCAATCAAAACAGTGGCAGTTAAGTTAAAGCCGCTTAAAATGTTTATAAATGACAAATTTTCGCATCAATTGCAGCGTATTTTACTGGCATTCTCTGTCATCCTTTCATGACAGGCGAAACTCATGAAATAACTAGAACATACACCAGTTAAAATATTACAAAAATGAATTAAGCTCGTTCGGCAGTGAATTAGTGGTGTATTTTCTATTTTAACTATGCTGTGTTTTGTATATTTATATTTATAATATTGCTTTGTACACCTTCAAGTATTCATTATATACACATTAATTAATTTCTTACTTTTTTTACTCATACCAAAAATTGAAAAACATTATCATCAAATCTTTTTATTAATGTCATTAAAAAACCTGTAATTTTATTCTATGCGCATTCTAGTTCAAAATATATCAAATTGAAATAACATTATGCAATTATACAAGTGGGGCTGGTGGACTCAATTACTAATCACCATTCACCACCCAACAACAGGCCAACAAGCCAAACTATATACAGTACTATCTTTTTAGTTTGATTTATAAATTTAAATTCAAAGCGAGGGAAGAATAAAAAACGAACAGGTAAAAAACCTTTATTTGTGAATACTTGAACAACACACGACAGGGGCACAGCTAGCATTGAGAAAGGAGGCTCACCTCCCTTCCGCTGTACCCTCCCGCACTCTATTATTCCCCAACCCTCCCCTCTTTTAAGCTTCACTCCGTTGCTCCCTTTCTCTCTCCGTTTCAAGCCTCTCCTCCTCTCGCACCAATCTATCGACTCACCGCGTTGAATTTCCAGTTCACGCATTCTCCTCCTTCCCCTACAGTTTCACGGATTTCATGAACGCTTAGCGTTTTCAAATTTCAATCAGTTTTGGTACTCTAGGAGTAGAATTTCTCTGCCTCGGGCTAAGCGTTTTTCGTTTTTGGTCGACGGAGCTTGTTTTGAGCTGAATTTTGCTACTACAAGGTTTGAGAAGCTTCGTTAATTTTCTCTGTTTTTGTTCTTCCGATTGTTGAGCTCTTGAGTGGTTATAGTCGCGGAATTCGTCTTGAATTGCGTGACATTTCTTCTCAGGAATTCAATTAGCGCGCAATTGCGAGTGATTAAGTGTCGTTTGAGAAGTGAGGGAAGTAATCCGGTTGATTTTGCTTATTTTGCAGGAGTTTAATTGAAGAATTTCCGATTAAGACGAGTTAGTTTGAGCTTCTGTGGTTCAATTTTCCTCAGCTCTTCGAAGGTTGGTTCATCTAGCTTACTCTTCTGCTTTCTCTTTGTTTTGCATTTGGTGTAATTTCAAGAATTTTGAAGCAATTCATTTCTGTTAGTTGTTTCGTTAATATGTCGAATTCGGGAGGAATTTCTAATTTTCCCCCATCATTTGTTTTGGAATTTCCTCTTTTATGCCCTTTCAGCTTATTCATCCATAAGTCTGCCGATAATACAAAGAAAAAATGTTTGCAATTATGCAAGAATGAATTACCTAAAAGCTGAATCGAATTCAATTATTGGTTATTTTCACAGCTATTGTTAGGCGGAAATTGTGCTAGCTATCATGCGCCTTTGTCTATCCCTTTTGTCATCCATTTTTTTTATCCGAATCAGTTCATTTCAGGCTTTCAGCATTGAAAAAGTATATAGTGCAATTTCTTTTTAAATTTTTTCTTTAACTTCATAAATTCTCAGAGAGCTTTCTAAAATTTTGAAGCCATGCATTTTTTTCATTTCAAAATCTTAATTATGAAGGAAAGACATAGAGTATTTTTTTTTAATATAAATAACACCTGAAATGCATACCCAACAAAAATGTTTACTCGTGAAAATTGTAGAAAGGTGAAGTCCACCATTTGTTTTTAAAAATCTTGGAAACTTGTGGTAGAATAGAGAACCAAACACAAAAAGCGTAGACAGCTAAAATGCGCCAGAGGACGAATTAAACGTACGAGACATATAATTGACGCATTTCACATCACGTACTTGAATAAGCAAAAACCGGTGGCCCCACTCTCCATCCCGCGCACATGCTGCGCACGTTAGCGCCTCATCCCCTTCTTTATTGTCGAGAATTCAGGACTTTCCCTCCGAGGAATTTTTAACCCCCAGATTTCAAATTCAATCTTGTTATCTTTTCTGCGTCTGGCCGTATACATAATTGTTGCTTGTTTGGGCTCACAGGTGTAGCAAAACGCACAGGAAAGAAAGAGAAAATCAGAAATATGGTTGGGACAAATTTCATGGATGAAATGGACTGTGGTAACTTCTTCGACCACATCGACGATTTGCTCGACTTCCCAAACGATGACCTCGACACCGGCTTGGTAGGCGCTTCCGGAGACTGCGGCTCTTTTCCGAGCATTTTCCCCGGCGCCTCGTCGGATGCTCTGCTCAGCTCCGACTCTGTTTTCTCTGGCAACAGCGCCCCCGATCTCTCTGCCCAACTCTCCATTCCAGTAAGTAGAATGATTAAACTGTTTTTGTTTCTAATTTTTTGATTGAATTGTTTTGTTTTTAATTTTCAAATCCGAATATGCGGCACATGATGTATGGACGGAGAACTAAGAATCTCGTGGACTTGTCTGTCCAGAGTAGTGACTAGTGAGTGTGCATTATTGGTGTTGCTCACTTCGGTTTTGATAGATTTTTAATTCATTGGGTAATGGGATTTTAATCTTGTTTTAAAAGTGATTATGTCATCTAAATGAGTTGTGATCCAACATGGGTCTTATTCCTGGTATCATATCCAGCTGGAAACGAGATGGGTGCCACTATAAATCATTGATGTGTTGCATCATCATATCATGGCATGCTGTGATGTAGCGTATGATATGGGTCCCTAATCCTAGAGATGGCCGGGATGTCTAGTGTGATTCTTTTCTTTTTCATTCCAATTTACTATTCAATTGTTATTCTGTTATGGTAATTTGAATTAAATCATTACTGTATAGTAAGATAGGGAGGGGGAAATGGCGGTAAAAATTGAACCTTAAAATGGTTATGAGGTGTGATTAATACAGGGTTCATTTGGTCAAATTCAACTGCTGAATTCCTCTATATCCTAATAATTAATTTGATTTCCCCTTTTGATGTTGCAGTATGAAGACATAGTTCAGCTGGAATGGCTCTCAAATTTCGTGGAAGACTCCTTCTCTGGAGGAGGAATGACCATGGATAAGACCAATTTCTCCTCCAACTCCGCCAAGGACTCCTCTCAGACTCACCAGTTCCAGACTTCAAGCCCGGTCTCCGTGCTCGAGAGCAGCAGCTCATGCTCGAGCGGGAAAACGGTCCCAGTCAGTCACGAAAAGAGGGCGCGAAGCAAACGCCCGCGCCCACCAACCTTCACTCCTCGTCCCGCCATTCAACTCATCTCATCACCAACTTCATCATTCACCGAACCCATGTTCATCCCCTCTGACTTAGGCACCGCTTCTACAGAGTCGACCGATCCCCCCAAAAAGGCACCGAAAAAGATCCTAAACGACCCGCCAAAGAAGAAGAAGATCAAGATTGTCCCGCCTTCAAACCCTGCGGACTCGAACCAGAACCACAACCCGAACTTAAATGCACCGACTCAGGCAGTGAGGAAATGCATGCATTGTGAGATAACCAAGACCCCACAGTGGAGAGCAGGCCCAATGGGCCCAAAGACACTTTGCAATGCCTGCGGTGTGCGGTATAAGTCGGGCCGGCTCTTCCCCGAGTACAGGCCCGCAGCGAGCCCGACCTTCACCCCATCGGTTCACTCCAACTCCCACAAGAAAGTGATCGAGATGAGAACCAAGACTTGCGAGGAGAACCCGACTTCCAGTGCTATGTATACAGAACAATGCAACATTCTTTAGAAGGAATCGGCTCAACACAAAGGAGAGAGTTGTGGTACTAGTTTGTGTCATGCTTGTTATTCATATTTGTTGGTTCATTTCTTTTTGTTCTTTGCATTGTCAAAAAAAAATGTACAGAGGAGCTTGGGAAAAAGGAGGGCAATAGAAGCTAATAGGTGACCAAATTTAGCCTTAGAAGAGGGAGATCAAGAAGAAAGATCTTAGGTTTCAGCTCTCCTTAGATTACTATTATTGATATTAGATTATTGCCTTTTTCTCTTAGGTCTTTTTGCAATGTCATTAGGATTTTATTTGAGTGTAGGTTTGTGTCATTTCCCTTTCCATAATATATTCTTTTGACCTATCTTATTTTATGAGAATTTCTTTTGCAGTTAAATCTCTTTTCTAGTAAAACTTCTCCATATTTTTGATTCTCCCGTTGTCATATACTTAGAATATAGTCCAATTTTAAATTTTTAATGCCCTTTTGAGTTTTGCGCAATTTCTTTAACTTCTACATGTACATTGCTTCTGCAGTAAAAAGGTTTTTGGAAATTGGATTATATTCTAGATTTTCCATATATACTATTCGGGTATTTATGCCATTCTGCAGCTATCAGATTGAATTTGCAACTTTTCTTCTCTTCCATTTGTTTTTTCAAAAAGCGTGATAAGAAGAGAAGAATCATGCGATAGAAGTACATTTATTAAATAATAGGCCGAACAAATGTAACAATTGGCCCAAATCATATATTTCTGTAACTAGCTCATTAGAACCCTAAAATACGTACATAGTATATACTATATAGATGATATATAATAGTGCTTTTTTGAAAGTCAAGAAAGGAATTATCTAATTCACATACCCTATATATTTCTATGGTATTAGAGCCGTCCATAAGGACACCGTCCTTTCTTCCAAAAAAAATTCTATCTTTCTTAAAACTATTGAAATTCGAAATAAGGATTTTTGAATTAATATAAACTAGGCATGCAAAAACTCTCATTCTTTATTATGCATGTGAGAGACACTCATGCACACTTTGAAAGAGATTTGTACGATTTTGATTGTTCGCCTTTGGGAAGTGTGCGATCTTACAACTCTGTGTTTCTTACTCTAATGTGAGACTTAGAACCTTTAGGATCGTCCCTCGTAAATAACGAAGTTCTCTAGAAAGTTTCAACACACATCGCATCTCTAGTCAATAAGAAAAGATCTTAAGCTAGAGATGTTTCTCCGACCCTTGCACCTTCAACTTCTTATTTATAAACGTTGGGGGAGGTTGAAAGTTGAGGTTTCTTAATATGGGAGAAATTTATTGATCTTCGATGTGTCACTTGTCGATTGGTGGAAGTTTGCGGTGTGTTGCTTGTTATTGGTTGAAGGTGCGACTCTAGTTGGAATTTTGGGACCCTCCGATGTGGGAAATATTTGTTAGACCTTCGAGATGTTGATTGTTGATTGGTGGAGTGAGCAATCACACGTCAGGTGAGATGAGCGCGCAGTTTGTACTTGGATTTTGTGATAGCCATCCATTCGCCTTGGGATCCTTAGGCGTTTAGTTCATTTTGCACGATGTTTACACGATGGTGAAACAATGTTGCTCAACAGAGCGTGCACATGTGCAAGGAGCGTCTGCTTTGTAAGTTTTTTTGGGTGCGTGCTTTTAGGGGCCATGTTATACCATCACCTTGAACCCCGAGTCTTCTTACATCATTCACCCTTTTTTTAGTGGTGAATGATGTAAGAAGACTTGCTTTCTCCCTTTGCTTTTCGTCATCTCTATTGTCCTTTAGAGTACAAATTATTCATGCTTCATCAAAAGCTACCAACTTTCATCCTCAAAAGCAGAGCAAATGCTTGAAAGCTATCTTTTTTTATGGCTCTTACAGTACATTAAAACTACTCCCTTCCATCCTTTTCCACTTCATTATTGTCAAGCTCACCCATGAAAATTTCCCTTTATGGAAAGTCCAAGTCACCCCATACTTGAAGACTCATAACCTCTTCTCTTATGCAGATGGCTCCTCATAGTGCCCACCAACCATCAGATGTATAGTAATTATAACCAGATCTAAAATGCGCTTAAACCCAGATCTACACCTAGTGTAGCTGATTTAGATGTATAGTAATTAAATTGACGATTTGATGTAGTTATAAAAAGAAAAGGATAGACTTATATATGTGAAATATTTTGGAGATGGTGTTATGAAAATGTCGAAAAGAGAAGTGAAGACGAGCGAGTGTCTAGAAGAGAGAAGACAAGACAAGATGTTTAAATTTAATTTCATTCTAAGTGGGAATGAAATCTCATATCAAAGGGAGGGGTAGAATTTAAAAACTCCATACCTATCAGTTTAGAGTATTCGTTTAAAAACACAAAAAATAGCGTATCAAACATTAGATATGAGATTTTCATCCATGAACTTGATACCTTTATTCATGATACACAACTACCAAATACCTCCTAATTGTGTTGTAGAGTTATTTTCAAGCCATCTTATGTTATGCATTTATTGGGCATGAAATTAATGGGTAAGTTAGTTACATGATCATAGACATTAATTCTTCATTCAAATCAAATCATGGGCCAACCTTTTTTTTATTTCATATTTTGGTCAAAAAGAGAGACGGACTCTCCGGGAATTAAATAAAGAAACAAAATTAGGCTAACAGTTCACTAGACGAGGATAAGCCCTACCCCCAAACATCGTCCGAAAGTAGGTGCAACAAACCAACATACAGATCTAAAAAAGAATGTAAACTAACAGAAAAAATAAAAAATAAGACTAGTAAGAGAGTTCACGATAGAGTTTACTTTCCTAAAGACATGGTGGAGTAGGACGTTCAAATCCAACCTTGTTTTTTGAGTGCATTTGTGTCATTCACCTCTCATTAGTGGTTAGCGTGCAATTCATGTAGTTTAATAAGAATAATGTGTAATTATGTCATATTTCAATTTCATTCTTTAATATAATGTTGTTGTTTTTTCAAACTATTAAAAATTATAGTATCATTATATTATATTTGTCAAGTGAAGGGATGAGTTTATGGTGTCATAACTAAGTTGCCTTGTCACGATTTTAACTCCTCCGGTTAAATGTTCAAAATGGTTTGGACCTATGGTTGAGATGGGAGACATATGTATATCTTTTAATTTTTCTCCTATAAATTTGAAGATAACATTGAAAATAATAATATATTATCATAAGTTTTTTGTAGTCTTTGTCACAATAAAAGAAACTTATAGGACGACCTATGGAACCTATCCATCCACTCGCTAATTTGGTTTAGAGTGTCAAGACTTCATTAGTAGATATTGAGAATTTTAATTTTGTCATATTTATAGAGAAGCTAATAGTGCTGTAGATCATTTTGATTGCTCTTGCTTTTTCTTTTTCTGTCGGAGTTTATTTATTGCTTGAACCGTTTGAGAATTTTAATTTATCTTTCATTACAAATGATATTAGGGATCGAATTATTTCTCGTTTACTAACTATCTAACCTTTTTTTTTATTTCTATCAATAACACACTTCCTTGAGAGATTAGAGAATATTATCCAAAATAAAAACTTAGGACGTTGTTGTATCACCGTACAACAACGAATCAATACATGCAACAAGTCAAATAATGACTAACCTTCTGAACTTTAACCATCAGCAATATAAGAAGATATATAAGCAAATAAAAAAAATTCGTTAATTGTAAGAGAATTATGTATCTAAGTATCAAATGATTAAAAGAGTCATATGAGTAATTGGATTTACTCAAAAAATGGTACGAGCCCGGGGTGGACCGTACCGAAAAGATCTCGTAATTGTTGAATGTGAGCGTTGTCGGTGTGGCTCAACTCAAAGAGACTTGGGAGGGAACACAATTACTTAGGGCAAAGTAATAATTGTATTCATTAATTTTCTAATGAGACAATTACAGAGTATTTATACCCTGCCCTAGACGGTTCAATAAAAGCATCTCAGGAAAGAACCGCCAAGAAAACCTGAGAGGAGAGACTTGCTCTAGTTTTAAAAATTACAAACCAATTAAATCCTTAATAAAATACTAAAAACAATATAATTAAACTAACTATTACATATCATAACGTTTCGGTCTACGCCGTTCTCTAACCGGTCTTGTCTGTCTTGCCGGTTCGTCCTCCTGAACCGTATCAATCTCCCTCCCGTTGAGATTCGGCTTGTCCTCAAGCCGCAAAGAAGGAAAAGCACGACGTAAGGACTCGACTGGCTCCCAAGACGTCGCAGCTGGTTCACCATCGACCCACTCGACCAACCATTCCTGACAGGCGTGTCCGTCCACTAAAACCTCACGGGCAGCGCTGGCGCGTAGCGGACGGGAAATGGGGCGATCGTAGAGGAATTCTGCCGGTAGGTTGGCCGACTGAGGAGCGTTTCCGTCCGTGATGAATGGCCGAAGCTGGGACACATGAACATTATGAATGCGGGCCGTGTCCGGCAAGTCCAACCTATACGCAACAGCCCCGATTCGCTCAAGGACGGTAAACGGGCCGTAAAACCTCCTGGAAAGTTTGGCGGACGCTGGGCGTGCCACGGAATGCTGTCGATATGGTTGGAGCTTGAGGAGCACCTCATCACCGACTTTAAACTCAAGATCACGTCGGTGTTTATTGGCCTGATGAGCCATGCGTTGTTGCATCCGCTGAAGATTGCTACGAAGAAGCTCTAGGACTTGTTCTCGGTCCCGAATGGCATCCGACGCCGGTGTAGGAGGGCCGGTCGGGGCCGTGACGCGGCTAATAGGCGGCGGTTCACGCCCATATAGGTCCTTGAAAGGTGACATGCAGTCCTTCATGGAAAGTTGAATTAAGAGCCAATTCCGCCCAAGGTAAAAAATCAAGCCAACGTCGCGGTCGAGCATGAGTGAAGGCTCGCAGGTATTGCTCCAACCCGCGGTTATAGACTTCCGTTTGGCCGTCCGTCTGAGGGTGATATGCGGTACTATGTAGGAGCTTGGTACCACTCAATCGATGTAACTCTGTCCAAAATGCACTCGTGAAAATAGGATCACGATCAGACACAATCGTCGCCGGAATTCCATGATGCTTAACCACAATCTCGACGAACACGGAAGTGTTGAGAGGGTTTCTCGGCCAACAAATAAATTTGTAAGTCAAGACCCCGCTGAGTACAGTGGAGTCAGGATCGTTCCACAGTAAGCAAGGTTGTTTGTCTATCAATCTAATAAAAATCAAATTAAACACAATCACTCACGAGATGCCTCGTTAACGACCTTGTCAGGGTCGTTACCGAACCACCGAACACAAAAATACTAAATAACGACCTAATTAAATTCCAATTAATACTCGGTACCGAAGCAAGTATTCAGGAACGAAGATTTATCAGAAATAATTCAATTAAAACAAAAATCTAGGATAAGGGACACCACAACATAGCCAAGCATAAGAATTCGTAAGAAGATAAGATCATGCCTTTAAATAGATAGAGTCATCAACTTTCATTGACTTAACAAGTAAATTAATCTACTTTCATAAACTAACTCACTCAATTGCTTGTTTTAGATCTAAAGCTTGAAACTTTCGTTTTCAAACAATATCAACCTTCAAGTTACTAACTTTCTCTTTCAATCAAGTTAAAACTCAAATTACCTCAACTCCCGTTTCGGTATTAAGCACAACAAACAATCTCAATAAAGATAAAAGGCATTCAACATACAATCTTACTCATCAAATATGCTCAACTATGCCGGGCTTAACCCCGACCCTAGAAAAATAGACTACTCACTACTCATGATTAAGAAACTAAAAACTTCAATAAAAACAAACATTAAAACAAAACTCAAACTTAAATTAATAACAAAAATATCGTCTTACAAAGATTAAGAAGAAAACTAAAACAAAACATGCACCGAACCACAAAACTCGACCAACGAACCTCGGAAACCGTCGTCACCGAACCTCGTCACCGACTTCCGATCCAGTTCTCTCTCCTTCGGCCTTCCTCCAAATCTTCTCCCAAAAACTAGCTCTAAAAATTCGACTCCCCCTCTATTCTAGATAGAAGGGTATTTATACTAGAAAATCCTAAAAAACTAAAAAGGCTAAAAGATAAAAACTTTCCTAAAAAGATAGAAACAATCTCTAAAAGATAGAAATAAAATCTAGAAAGATATTAAACCCTAAAATACATATTCTAATAACCCATAAAGATTCTAAAAAGATACTCAACCGATACGGAAATAAATTCCCGCTCAGGATCGGTGAATAATAAAAATAATACTCGAAATCTTTCTCTTCGTGGCCTCGTTAACGACCCTTCACAACCTCGTTAACGAGCCTGGGATTTTGTTTTCTTCAACACCTCCTCTTGTACTCTTAAGCTTCGACTTCTTAAATCTTGCACTCTCCCATCCTTCACTGTGATGCTCCAAATTAAGCTCCATTTAGCTCCTTTTCTCACTAAAACCTACAAAATATACAAAATAGCGTAGATTTCACTCTTTTTGTAGATTTATGCAAAACTAACTCAAAATACTCAAAACTAAACCTAAACTAGACAAAACTAAACCTAATAAGCAAAGAAAACCTATCAAAAACTATACAAAAAATGCGAACATCAAAATACCCCATACTTAGACTTGCTTGTCCTCAAGCAATAAACAAGATACTAACCAAAACCAAAACAAATCATGCTTATCAAGACATAGCCATCTTCCAAAAAGCAACATCTACACATAAGAAAATTATAGCAAAAGACTATTAACATCCTCACACATATATGCACTTAAGTAGACATAAAATAATACAATCCAACCTCTCAAGGGATAAAATGTGTTTCACTCAACTCTCAAGTGTTTGGGCTTATAATTTCAATCTCTCAACTCATCCTATATACAAAAACTCATAGAAATTGGAACTTATATCACCAATACTCTCCACCCAAGATTTGTCAAAACAAGCAAAGAATCATCAAGAGAACTTAGGCTCAATGAAAAACTTCATAGAAGCTTCCATTCGGCCGGGTTGTAATGGGGCTTGGTAATAACAATAGGGCGTGGAAATATTTTGGCTATGTGGTGCTAATAATATCCGGGAATCAAAAACTCCTAAAAACTCACACATAACATCAAAACTCTCATAAAACAATCATACCAAACTCACTCTTCATATTATGCACACTTATTTTCACTCACCCTTTATCATCCTAGAAAGTCTCATAACAAAAATAGAAGAATCTCTTGATATTATCTTTAAACACAAATGCACTTCAACTTTTCCTTTCTTTCTTTCTTTTTTCTTTTTTTTTTTCTTTCTTTTTTTTTTCTTCTCGCTGCCTCGTTAACGAACCCACATCCGGGTCGTTAATGATCCACCGTATACATTTCTTTCCTTCAAAACTTTATTTTGTGCATCTTTTTATCAAGAGACCTTTCTTACATGTAATAACAAGAGACTTCCCAATCTACCCTTCCCAAATACCCTTCAATTCATGCAAATATAAACTTTTTTTCTTTTCAACAAAGCACAAAACTTTACCTCTCCAATCTAAGTCCTAATTCCCGGATAGGGTCAAGCTTATCTCGGCTAGGGAATAATTTTTGTGGAGCTAAAAATAAAAGGTTTCAGGCCAGAATCGGTTATCAAAAGAAGGAATAATGTAAAGGTAGATAGGGGATAATAGGGCTTAGAAAAATAAGTTCTCCATCATATGATTTTCACAAGTAATGAACTAAAAATCTTATAAGGGTCTCAAGAAATAGATAACCATCACAATTCCAAGAGATAATATGCATAAAGAGAGTAAATCACACAAAAAGAAGAGGGATTTATAAATGTTCTCCCTATAAGGCCAAAAATTTCTCACAAGGTAGATTTTGTTGGATTGCATCATTTATGCTATAAAGTATATGTGCTCAATTTCATCTTAATGCTATTCTCTTCTAAAAACAATAATTTTAATTTTAAGAATCCGGCTATACTTTCAAAGACATATTTGCAAGGAATTATATGATTAAACTAGTGATTGCTATCATAGAACTTTTTAAGAAGGGATATCTATCAATTCTAAACTCTTTTTGGATTTTTAAATTTTTTCAATTTTTTTGGTTTTTTCGATTTTTTTCAGTTTAAAAGAAATAACAACTACATAGAACATAAAAACACCTAGGACATAATTTTTCTACTTTCTCCCCACCCCATACTTAAAATTACAGTGTCCCCACTGTAAGGAAAATAAGAAGAAGAGGGAAAAGAAATAGAAAAGAAAACAAAAAAAATTAAAATTAAAAAGAAAAACATAAAACTTACAAAAGTGGAAACAAGGAAAGGAAACTTCATCTTGAGCTTGATCAACGGTTCGGTGGAGGAAAATAGTGCTCAAAGTTCCCCATGAAGTCGTACATCGTCCTCCAACGCTCAGCATCCTCCGCCTCTCTCTGACGCTGCCTCTCATCTTCCCTCGACATGCGAGCGGAATAGACGATTTCCCATCTATCCATCCTCCGATGAATGTGATCGGTCTGGAGGTGAAGCTGCTGCATCCGTGCAGAAAGATCCTCGGCCCATGGTGGTGGTATGCTCGATCCTGCGTACTCGGGCTGAGGAGGCGGTGGGTAGTGAGGCTGGAAATGGTCTTGATACATCACCGGGTTGTAAGGCATTAAGCCATATGCATGAGGGTCGACAGGAGCTGGTGGAGGGTCGACAGGAGCTTGCGACACCTCGTTAACGAAGCTAGTTGCCTCGTTAACAGTGTTGGGTGGTGGCTGGAAGTGGTCGTTAACGACCCTGGTTGGCTCGTCGACGAAGATGTGGCCTCCTAATTCCTCCGTCTCCATGTCTTCTTCTTCAAAGTTGAGCTCCTCAGTGCCGCCCTCGGTGTCGGCTTCCTCGGTGTCATTGCCTACTACCTCGGTATCCTCTTGCTCATCTTCTTCTTCATATTCATCCACGTCGTCTCGCTCAAACCGGGTGTGACATGGCCTAGGCGAGAGCTCATCCTCCGGTTTTGGCTCCAATGGGAAAGGCTGGCCCGTCCACACTTCGTACCAATTCGGTACATAGAGTAGCTCGTACATGTCGAGGGAAGGTATGACTATTTGATCTCGAACCTTCACCTTGTAGCCTCCCTCGGCTTGCACGAAAATCTCGGCGCTATACCAATAGTTTTGGTTGAGGAGTTGAGCGTGGGCCGGTGTGTAGCGGGTGAGATCCACTCCAAGATTCTTAGCCAAGAGGCTAACCAAATTGCCACACCACACCTCCTTGGACTTGGTGGACTTCTCGATATAGTAGAGCCATTCGTACCCCAAATTCAAGGGGCCGGGTTCCTCGAAGAGGATGGTGCGGAAGCAAGCGACTTCCGTTCTTGTAGGCCGGTTCAACTCTTTCTTCGGCCAAAATGTTGCGGCGAGGACTCTCAAGATAATCCGGAAGATGGGGTTGACGGTGTTTGCCCCGGATAGCGCCGCGGTAGAGGATTGAACCTCTCCGGTGATGTAGCTCCAAGTGTGGGTCACTCGGTAGTCCTTCAAGATATAGTCCCTTGTCGGGTTTGGGAGCTCCAAGATTGCATTGAACTCCGCCATGGTGAAGTCACGGTCCTCGTTACCGAGCCGGAACCGAATGCGTCCCGCCGAGATCTTCGACGAGAAATTGGTCTCCATGGTGGCCAAGAACTCGGATGTGAGGGCCGGGTAATGTTGCAAGCTCTCTTGCTTTAATAAGTGTGCGGCCCCAAGGATCATGAAGGCGTCCTTGACATCCGTGTAGATGCCCGTAGAGACGGCGCTAGACTTCGAGAACCATCGGGTGTAATGGTCCTTCTCCAAAAAATCTCGGTAGCGCCGTACTTGGCTCTGACTACTCAAAATCACATCGTCCACACGGGGTGGAGATGGAGACCTGTGGTTCCTCCTCTTCTTCTGGGCTCGGGTAGCGGGTCTGCTTGAACTAGCCATGGATCTACAAAATAATCAAAAATTTCCAAGATAAGATCCATTTAAAAATAATAGGTACGAGACCCCATACTTGGTCTCAAAATTAACCTCAGATTTAGCCATAAACTACCCAATTGGGTTGTTCACGATGCTGGCCTCGGATCGATCATCGATGAAGTGCAGGGTCGTTAACGAGCCTGGGTGGGTCGTTAACGACCTGCCGAGAGCAAAACCAGTATGTTCCGAAATTAATTCTACCTCTAATTCAGCACAAATCAAGCATGCAATCTTATAATGTTTTCCACACATCCCCCTTAGGGTAAAAGCACCCCATACTCACTCAATCGCCCATCCCGAACATGCTAAAATTTTCTTGGAATTTTGACATGCAAAGTTCGAACTTTTAGATCTAGAACAAGAAAAATTCATGCTTTCCTAACTAGAGAATTACAATAGCTAATCTAACATGAATAATCTTTCCTAAAACATGAACAACTAAGCACAATCAAGAATTTTTAGAACGGAATTTAAGCATGCTCATCGATCTCCCTAAAAATCATGATTCAAGATATGAAATTTAACCTATAGATAATCAATTATGCAATTTCAAGCAAGGGTTTAGAAATCATACCGGAGAACCGAGAATTTAAAGAACAAGGGTCGGAATCGGGGTAGTTAACGAGCTCGTCGTCGACGGTGTGTGGCCTCCGAACTTCGGTAATGATGGCGTCTCCGGCGGTCGTTAAGGTGGGGAATTCCGACTCGGTGGGAGAGAAGGGGAAGGGATTGAGAGAGTTTTGGGTTTGAGAGTGAATTTTGAAGGGGTTGTGGTAGAATTTTGGGAGGGGTAGAAGGGTTTATATAGGAAGGGTATGGGGTAGAAGGTGGCGGCTAGGGTTTAAAAAAAATTAACTAGGTTAGAATTACTTACCTGCCCCGTATTGTGACGAATCGGGTCGTCCGAACCGGGTCGTTAACGACCCTGGGTGGGTCGTTAACGAGCCGCTGTGGCCTTTCTGAGTGATTTTTCGACCCCTTTTTCCTGAAATCTTTGTTAGCTCAAAAATCTTATTTCTATCCTAATTAAAACTAAAAATAAAAAATAAAAGAGAGCTAAGAAATAATCTAAAAAGAAAAATAAAAATAAAAATAAAATAAAATAAACTAAACCTATTCTAAAAAGCGGGTTGCCTCCCGTAAGCGCTATGTTTAACGTCGTTAGCCCGACGAGCTCCCTTGCTAGTCTCATGGTGGTTCATGTATGGCCGTGTTGGGGTCTTGAGATACCCTGCTTGTAGCCTTACTGCCTCTGTGCACTTGAATTGCTAAATTAGGACCTTCTTCTTCTATCAGCAAGCTCGATATCCCTGGGTCATTGGTGTTGTCCGAAAGCCAAGGTGGTTTGGACTTTTCTGTAATCTCTGCAGTAGGGCCTTTGTGCACGTGAGAATCAGTGATCGGCAGATGTGGCTCGGTAGGGACTGTGGTGTCGAGTTCAGGTTGAGTCAACTCTAGTTGTGCCACTCCGATTGGGTCGTTGGCTTTTTAATCTAAATTGAATTCCACACGTTCCTCTCCTATATCAAAAGTGAGGAGTCCCTTTCGCACATCAACTCTTGCTCCTGCTGTGGCTAAGAATGGTCGCCCGAGAATTATGGGGACATGAGGGTCTTCAGGCATATCAAGGACAATAAAATCATACGGTATAAAGAATTTCCCGACTTGAATAGGGTAATCGTCCACTACTCCTGTGGCCTTGACACTTGAACCGTCTGCCATGTACAGATTCATGTCTACTGCTTCTAGTGGTCCCATATTGGCTTTAGACAATATTGAGAGCGGAACAAGACTAGCGCTGGCACCAAGATCGTAGAGTCCATAGATTTCTTAGTTGGGAATGGATGAGTTTTCACCATTCTCGAAACCAAGTTAGGCTCGAGAGGTGAGAGTACCGGGTCGACATTGGGGTCGTTCGGTGTCCTCGGCGGTTCGTTACCGACCCTCATAGGGTCGTTAACTACCCTGGAATTCAGAGGAAGGCTCGGATTAGTAGACTTACCTGTGGTAGGGTCGTCAAGGATCCTTGGAACCACGTCATCCAGGCTTGTAGGCTCGGTACGAGCTCTCGCTGGCTCGTTAACGAGCTGTTTTGCGAGGTCCTTTTCCTCCTTCTCTTCAGCTTGAACTCTCTCCGGTAGTGTCTTCCCGCTTCTGAGGTGTACCGCTGCTATTTGGCCTCTAGGGTTCTCCTCGGGACGGCCCAGGAGTTGCCCTTGTGGTCTTGGAATCAGTGCAGCAAGGTCTCCTAGTTGGGAATCAACACTCCTCTTCCAAATATCGAACTCTCCCCATCTTTTATCCTGTCGGTTCAGCTTGGCTTGGACGTCATCAACCTTGTTGTTCACTCCGCTGATGCTCTCTTTAATCTCCTGAACCCATGATGGCGTCTCCTGATGGCGTGGAGATCGATATGGTGCAGGTCGTCTATCTTGTGGGGGCCCTGCGTAATTGTGATTTGTATTCTGATTGCCCCATGGTGGATAGTTGCTTGACCTGTCATTATAATTAGGCTGGTTCCTGTAGGGTCCTCTCATGTAATTCATCTCAGCTATTGTCTCAGCGGTTCTAACCTGTTTCCTCAAACGGTTGACCTCATCTTGTAAGAATTGATTTTTAACATCGGGGTCAACTTCATCTTGGTTGGGCACATAGAGACGTTTTTGAGTTTGTGGAGCCTGCTGGGTTCCGTACATAGCATCGTAATTCGCCAGCTTGTCCAACAATTCCCACGCCTCTGTCGGGTTCATCTCTATAAAACCGCACGCAGTATGCGTGTTGATGCGGTTCTTGGTCTCCGCGTTGATACCCTGGAAAAAGATTTCTTGCAATACATATAAAGGTCCATGAGTAGGGCATTGTCTAAGCATCTCTTTAAATCTTTCCCATGTTTCAACAAATGTTTCATTAGGCAACTGGTGATAAGAGGTGATGCGTTTCCTTAACTCCGTTGTCTTAGCAGGAGGGAAAAACTTTGTAAGAAATTGATCATACAAAGCTTTCCAAGTCCTGATAGACTTAGAAGGTAGGCTCTCTAACCAGTTCAGGGCCTTTCCAGTAAGTGACCATCGAAAAGCTTTTAACAGAACATATTCTAGCGAGACACCTTCAGCAGCTATGGTGTCACATAAATCAAGAAAATTTCTAATATGCTCCATAGGGCACTCAACAGGTTTCCCTTCAAACTGAGCCCGTTTGATTAAAGATATAAATTGAGACTTGATCTCAAAAGGTTTCTCAATCGCAGGAAGCACAATAGGTGATTCTGGCACCCTCAGTTCCGGATGCATGTATTGCTTGACATTCCTTGGATAGGCATTTAGCTCTTCTTGCAGTCGAGCCTTGTCTGCGTCTGCGCCGTCCTTCTCGGCTTTCAGTGCCTCCATCTGGGTACGGAGGATCTCTAACTCTCGAGCCATCTCTTCAGCTGTGGCCATGGCTTTGTTTTCTCGGAGTCGTCGGTGCAGGGAACGTTCAGGTTCAGAGTAATAAATGGAGCTATCAAACTCAAGCCTTCTTCGTCCTACCGGCATACACTGAGAAAACAAACAAGGAAAACAAAAATTAAAAACAAAAACGGGGTCGGGCTATTCCCGATCCCAAAGATAAACTAACAACTCGTTGCTTCCCCGACAACGGCGCCAATTTGTTGAGAGGGTTTCTCGGCCAACAAATAAATTTGTAAGTCAAGACCCCGTTGAGTACAGTGGAGTCAGGATCGTTCCACAGGAAGCAAGGTTGTTTGTCTATCAATCTAATAAAAATCAAATTAAACACAATCACTCACGAGATGCCTCGTTAACGACCTTGTCAGGGTCGTTACCGAACCACCGAACACAAAAATACTAAATAACGACCTAATTAAATTCCAATTAATACTCGGTACCGAAGCAAGTATTCAACAACGAAGATTTATCAGAAATAATTCAATTAAAACAAAAATCTAGGATAAGGGACACCACAACATAGCCAAGCATAAGAATTCGTAAGAAGATAAGATCATGCCTTTAAATAGATAGAGTCATCAACTTTCATTGACTTAATTGCTTGTTTTAGATCTAAAGCTTGAAACTTTCGTTTTCAAACAATATCAACCTTCAAGTTACTAACTTTCTCTTTCAATCAAGTTAAAACTCAAATTACCTCAACTCCTGTTTCGGTATTAAGCACAACAAACAATCTCAATAAAGATAAAAGGCATTCAACACACAATCTTACTCATCAAATATGCTCAACTATGCCGGGCTTAACCCCGACCCTAGAAAAATAGACTACTCACTACTCATGATTAAGAAACTAAAAACTTCAATAAAAACAAACATTAAAACAAAACTCAAACTTAAATTAATAACAAAAATATCGTCTTACATAGATTCAGAAGAAAACTAAAACAAAACATGCACCGAACCACAAAACTCGACCAACGAACCTCGGAAACCGTCGTCACCGAACCTCGTCACTGACTTCCGATCCGGTTCTCTCTCCTTCGGCCTTCCTCCAAATCTTCTCCCAAAAACTAGCTCTAAAAATTCGACTCCCCCTCTATGCTAGATAGAAGGGTATTTATACTAGAAAATCCTAAAAAACTAAAAAGGCTAAAAGATAAAAACTTTCCTAAAAAGATAGAAACAATCTCTAAAAGATAGAAATAAAATCTAGAAAGATATTAAACCCTAAAATACATATTCTAATAACCCATAAAGATTCTAAAAAGATACTCAACCGATACGGAAATAAATTCCCGCTCAGGATCGGTGAATAATAAAAATAATACTCGAAATCTTTCTCTTCGTGGCCTCGTTAACGACCCTTCACAGCCTCGTTAACGAGCCTGGGATTTTGTTTTCTTCAACACCTCCTCTTGTACTCTTAAGCTTCGACTTCTTAAATCTTGCACTCTCCCATCCTTCACTGTGATGCTCCAAATTGAGCTCCATTTAGCTCCTTTTCTCACTAAAACCTACAAAATATACAAAATAGCGTAGATTCCACTCTTTTCGTAGATTTATGCAAAACTAACTCAAAATACTCAAAACTAAACCTAAACTAGACAAAACTAAACCTAATAAGCAAAGAAAACCTATCAAAAACTATACAAAAAATGCGAACATCAGGAAGCGACTTTGTTAGCGTCGTAGCTAGGCCCTAACGCCCCAAAGTATGCGTATTTAGAGAGGCGCTCAATCACCACGAAGATCGTAGTATGACCCTGGGAGGGCGGAAGACCCGTGATAAAGTCCATAGCTACGGCGTCCCAAACCTGCTGAGGAACGGGTAATGGCTGTACTAGACCTGCAGGTTTCTGAGTGCTGTACTTAGTGGATTGACAGATGAGGCATGATGTTACAAACTGGCGGACATCCTGATGCATACCCGTCCAATAGAAAACGTCCGCAACTCGCCGAAAAGTGCGGTTGACGCCCGGGTGGCCGGCAGATGGAAAGGAGTGGAATTCAGTAAGGATTTCAGCTTTGATAGGGGACTCACTACTAATGACCAGCCGATGATTGTAATATAGAATCCCGTCATGCACTCGAAACGGCGACGGTAGGCAACCGGTGCGCGCTTGTTCATGCCACGCACACAAGTCCGAAAATGCCGAGTTTTCCGCCTTCAGACGACGAAGAAGGTCCGGCACAGGCGTCGTAAAGCCATGAACTCCCATAGTGGCGGATCATCCTCAATCATGCACCTAGATAATGGGTCCGCTACACGGTTACTCGCACCGGACTTGTATTCGATACGAAACTTATAACCCATCAACTTCCGCATGAAAAATTGCTGGTCGGGTGTTTGAATAACCTGAGAAAGTAGTTCGCGCAAGCTCTTTTGATCGCCTTAGCAAGTATTGTCGCCACTTCTGAACGGCGGAAACAATAGCGAAAAGTTCCCGGTGGTAGGCGGATGAACCGCGGCGTCGCGGCCTGAGCTTCTTGCTGAAAAAAGCCAAGGGGCGCTTGTTGAGAGGGTTTCTTGACAACAAATAAATTTATAAGTCAAGACCCCGCTGAGTATAGCGAAGTCAGGATCGTTCCACAGGAAGCAAGGTTGTTCGTTTATCAATCTACTAAAAAGCAAACAAAAACAAATAAAAACACTCACAAGTAGCCTCGTTAACGACGTTGTCAGGGTCGTTAACGAACCATCGAACACAAAAACACTCAAATAACGACCTAATTAAATTTGGTATCGAGGCAAGTAACTCAGCAACGAAAATTCACTAGAAATAATTCAAATAAAACAAAGATCTAGGACTAGGGACACCACAACATAGCCAAGCATATAAACTCGTAAGAAGATTAGATCATGCCTTTAAACAGATAGAGTCATCAACTTTCGTTGACTATCAAGTAAATTAACCAACTTTCGCATCCTAATTCACTTAATTGCTTGTTTTGGATCTAAAGCTTGAAACTTTCGTATTCAAACAATATCAACCTTCAAGTTACTAACTTTCTCTGTCAATCAAGTTAAAAACTCAAATTACCTCCACTTTCATTTTGGTATATTCACAACAAACAATCTCAAACAAAAGATAAAAGGCATTAAACACACAATCTTACTCATAAAACATGCTCAATTATGTCGGGCTTAACCCCGATCCTAGAAAAGAAAACTACTCACTAATCATGACTAAAAAAATAACAAGTTTAACCAAAGAAAACATTGAAAACAAAACAGTACTCAAATTAATAAGAAATATCGTCTTACAGAGATTCAGAAGAAACCGAAAACATCAAAATACCGAATCAAAATCACGACTAACGATCCCGATAACTTTCGTCTATCGAGCCGCTTCGATCACAACTCCGATCCGTCTTCCTCTCTCTCGGCTCTTCTCCAAAATTCTCCTCCAAAAAATCCCCCTCCCCCTTTCTATGCTAGATAGAAGGGTATTTATACTAAAAAAACTAAAAACTAAAAAGGCTAAAAGATATAAACTTTCCTAAAAAGATAGAAATAAAACTCTAGAAGATAGAAACTAAATCTAAGAAGACAATAAGACCTAAAATACATATTCTAACAACCCTAAAAGATTCTAAAAAGATACTCAACCGACACGGAAATAAATTCCCGCTCAGGATCGGTGAATCATAAAATCAAACTTCAAATCTTCTCCTTCGTGTAATCCTCGTGGCCTCGTTAACGAGCCCTCACAACCTCGTTAACGAGCCTGGGCTTTGTTTTCTTCCACACTTCCTCTCGAAATCTCGAGCTCTGACTTCTTCAATCTTGTATTCCTCCGTCTTTCACTGTAATGCTCCAAATTCAGTTCCATATAGCTCTTTTCCTTGCTAAAACCTACAAAATACACAAAATAGCGTAGCTTCCACTCTTTTCATAGAAATATGCAAAACTATCTAAAAACTCTCAAAACTAAACCAAAACTTAACAAAACTAATCCTAATAAGCAAAGAAAACCTACTAGAAACTATACTAGAAATGCGAACATCAAAGTACCCCATACTTAAACTTGATTGTCCTCAAGCAATAAACAAACATCAACCAAAACCAAAACCAAACATACTCATCAAGACATAGCCATCTTCTAAAAAGCAACATCTACACATGAGAAAAATATAGCAAAAGACTATTAACGTCCTCACACATATATATACTTAAATAGACATAAGATAATACAATCCAACCTTACAAGGAATATTGTGTTTCTCTTAACTCTCATGTGTTTAGGCTTATAAATTCAATCTCTCAACTCATCTTATATAAAAAAACTCATAGAAATTGGAACTTATATCACCAATACTCTCCACCCAAGATTTGTCAAAACAAGCAAAAATCATCAAGAGAACTTAGGCTCAATGAAAAACTTCATAGAAGTTTCCATTTGGCCGGGTTGTAATGGGGCTTGGTAAAGACAATAAGGCGTGGAAATATTTGGTCATGTGGTGCTAATAATATCCGGGAATCAAAGACTCCTAAAAACTCACATATCAAAAACTCTCATAAAAACATATACCAAACTCACTCTTCTCATTATGCACTTATTCTCACTCACCCTTTATCATCCTAGAAAGTCTTATAACAAACAAAAGAAGCTCTGATATTATCTATAAATACAAATGCACTTCAACTCTTCACTTCCTTTTATTTTTCTCTTTTTTTTTCATTTTTTCCCCTTTTTTTATATTGCCTCGCTGCCTCGTTAACGAACCCACTTCAGGGTCGTTAACGAGCTCCCGTGTACATTCCTTCTTTTCTTTCTCACCTCCATCAAATACCTTATTTTGTGCAATCTTTTGCTTATCAAGAGATCTTTCTATTACATGTAAAAACAAGGGACTTCCCATCTACCCTTCCCGAATATCCTTCAATTGAAGCAAAATATAAGCAACTTCTCTCCCTTTTTTAACACACAACAAAACTTACCTCTCCAATCTAAGTCCTAATTCCCGGACAGGGTCAAGCTTATCTCGGCTAGGGAATAATTTTGTGGAGCTAAAAATAAAAGGTTTCAGACTAGAATTGGTTATCAAAAGAAGGATCATGTAAAGGTGGATAGGGAATAATAGGCTTATAAAAATAAGTTCTCCATCATATGATTTTCACAAATAATGAACTAAAAATCTCATATGGGTCTCAAGAAATAGATAACCATCACAATTCCAAGAGATAATATGCATATAGAGAGTAAATCACACAAAAAAGAAGAGGGATTCTTGATGTTCTTCCTATAAGGCCAAAAATAACTCACAAGGTAGCAATTTTTGTTGGATTGCATCATCTATGCTATAAAGTATATGTGCTCAATTTTATCAAATGCTATCTTTTTCTAAAACAAATAATTTCATGTTGAGAATCCGGCTATACTTTTAAAGACATGCTTGCAAGGAATTATATGATTAAGTTAGCGATTGCTATAATAGAACCTAAGAAAGGGATATCTATCAATTCTAAAACTCTTTTTAGATTTTTCAAAAAAAAATCGATTTTTTTTTTCGATTTTTTCGGTTTGCAACTTAAAGAAATAAAAACTACATAAAACACATAAACGTCTGCCATGTACAGATTCATGTCTACTTAAAGAATTATGGGGACATGAGGGTCTTCAGGCATATCAAGGACAATAAAATCATTCGGTATAAAGAATTTCCCGACTTGAATAGGGTAATCGACCACTACTCGTGGCCTTGACACTTGAACCGTCTGCCATGTACAGATTCATGTCTACTGCTTCTAGTGGTCCCATATTGGCTTTAGACCATATTGAGAGCGGAACAAGACTAGCGCTGGCACCAAGATCGCATAAAGCCTTGAACTTGTGGTTGCCTATGCCGATTGTGATTGCAAACCTCCCGGGATCTCCAAGCTTTTCTGGTAGAGCTATTGATCTGACCTCATCCTGCATCTCTGTAATGGATCTTTTCCTGCTAAGAATATCTTTCAAGAATTTTGTGTAAGCCGGCATTTCGCTTAGGGCCTCAGCGAATGGGATGAAAATATTAATGCCCTGAAGAATTTTAACGAAACGCTTGAACATACTCTTAGTAGAGTCCATAGATTTCTTAGTTGGGAATGGATGAGTTTTCACCATTCTCGAAACCAAGTTAGGCTCGAGAGGTGAGAGTACCGGGTCGACATTGGGGTCGTTCGGTGTCCTCGGCGGTTCGTTACCGACCCTTATAGGGTCGTTAACTACCCTGGAATTCAGAGGAAGGCTCGGATTAGTAGACTTACCTGTGGTAGGGTCGTCAAGGATCCTTGGAACCACGTCATCCAGGCTTGTATGCTCGGTACGAGCTCTCGCTGGCTCGTTAACGAGCTGTTTTGCGAGGTCCTTTTCCTCCTTCTCTTCAGCTTGAACTCTCTCCGGTAGTGTCTTCCCGCTTCTGAGGTGTACCGCTGCTATTTGGCCTCTAGGGTTCTCCTCGGGACGGCCCAGGAGTTGCCCTTGTGGTCTTGGAATCAGTGCAGCAAGGTCTCCTAGTTGGGAATCAACACTCCTCTTCCAAATATCGAACTCTCCCCATCTTTTATCTTGTCGGTTCAGCTTGGCTTGGACGTCATCAACCTTGTTGTTCACTCCGCTGATGCTCTCTTTAATCTCCTGAACCCATGATGGCGTCTCCTGATGGCCTGGAGATCGATATGGTGCAGGTCGTCTATCTTGTGGGGGCCCTGCGTAATTGTGATTTGTATTCTGATTGCCCCTGGAGATCGATATGGTGCTTCGACTTCTTAAATCTTGCACTCTCCCATCCTTCACTGTGATGCTCCAAATTGAGCTCCATTTAGCTCCTTTTCTCACTAAAACCTACAAAATATACAAAATAGCGTAGATTCCACTCTTTTCGTAGATTTATGCAAAACTAACTCAAAATACTCAAAACTAAACCTAAACTAGACAAAACTAAACCTAATAAGCAAAGAAAACCTATCAAAAACTATACAAAAAATGCGAACATCAGGAAGCGACTTTGTTAGCGTCGTAGCTAGGCCCTAACGCCCCAAAGTGTGCGTATTTAGAGAGGCGCTCAATCACCACGAAGATCGTAGTATGACCCTGGGAGGGCGGAAGACCCGTGATAAAGTCCATAGCTACGGCGTCCCAAACCTGCTGAGGAACGGGTAATGGCTGTACTAGACCTGCAGGTTTCTGAGTGCTGTACTTAGTGGATTGACAGATGAGGCATGATGTTACAAACTGGCGGACATCCTGATGCATACCCGTCCAATAGAAAACGTCCGCAACTCGCCGAAAAGTGCGGTTGACGCCCGGGTGGCCGGCAGATGGAAAGGAGTGGAATTCAGTAAGGATTTCAGCTTTGATAGGGGACTCACTACTAATGACCAGCCGATGATTGTAATATAGAATCCCGTCATGCACTCGAAACGACGACGGTAGGCAACCGGTGCGCGCTTGTTCATGCCACGCACACAAGTCCGAAAATGTCGAGTTTTCCGCCTTCAGACGACGAAGAAGGTCCGGCACAGGCGTCGTAAAGCCATGAACTCCCATAGTGGCGGATCATCCTCAATCATGCACCTAGATAATGGGTCCGCTACACGGTTACTCGCACCGGACTTGTATTCGATACGAAACTTATAACCCATCAACTTCCGCATGAAAAATTGCTGGTCGGGTGTTTGAATAACCTGAGAAAGTAGTTCGCGCAAGCTCTTTTGATCGCCTTAGCATGTATTGTCGCCACTTCTGAACGGCGGAAACAATAGCGAAAAGTTCCCGGTGGTAGGCGGATGAACCGCGGCGTCGCGGCCCGAGCTTCTTGCTGAAAAAAGCCAAGGGGCGCTTGTTGAGAGGGTTTCTTGACAACAAATAAATTTATAAGTCAAGACCCCGCTGAGTATAGCGAAGTCAGGATCGTTCCACAGGAAGCAAGGTTGTTCGTTTATCAATCTACTAAAAAGCAAACAAAAACAAATAAAAACACTCACAAGTAGCCTCGTTAACGACGTTGTCAGGGTCGTTAACGAACCATCGAACACAAAAACACTCAAATAACGACCTAATTAAATTTGGTATCGAGGCAAGTAACTCAGCAACGAAAATTCACTAGAAATAATTCAAATAAAACAAAGATCTAGGACTAGGGACACCACAACATAGCCAAGCATATAAACTCGTAAGAAGATAAGATCATGCCTTTAAACAGATAGAGTCATCAACTTTCGTTGACTATCAAGTAAATTAACCAACTTTCGCATCCTAATTCACTTAATTGCTTGTTTTGGATCTAAAGCTTGAAACTTTCGTATTCAAACAATATCAACCTTCAAGTTACTAACTTTCTCTGTCAATCAAGTTAAAAACTCAAATTACCTCCACTTTCGTTTTGGTATATTCACAACAAACAATCTCAAACAAAAGATAAAAGGCATTCAACACACAATCTTACTCATCAAACATGCTCAATTATGTCGGGCTTAACCCCGATCCTAGAAAAGAAAACTACTCACTAATCATGACTAAAAAACTAACAAGTTTAACCAAAGAAAACATTGAAAACAAAACAGTACTCAAATTAATAAGAAATATCGTCTTACAGAGATTCAGAAAAAACCGAAAACATCAAAATACCGAATCAAAATCACGACTAACGATCCCGATAACTTTCGTCTACCGAGCCGCTTCGATCACAACTCCGATCCGTCTTCCTCTCTCTTGGCTCTTCTCCAAAATTCTCCTCCAAAAAATCCCCCTCCCTCTTTCTATGCTAGATAGAAGGGTATTTATACTAAAAAAAACTAAAAACTAAAAAGGCTAAAAGATATAAACTTTCCTAAAAAGATAGAAATAAAACTCTAAAAGATAGAAACTAAATCTAAGAAGATAATAAGACCTAAAATACATATTCTAACAACCCTAAAAGATTCTAAAAAGATACTCAACCGACACGGAAATAAATTCCCTCTCAGGATCGGTGAATCATAAAATCAAACTTCAAATCTTCTCCTTCGTGTAATCCTCGTGGCCTCGTTAACGAGCCCTCACAACCTCGTTAACGAGCCTGGGCTTTGTTTTCTTCCACACTTCCTCTCGAAATCTCGAGCTCTGACTTCTTCAATCTTGTATTCCTCCGTCTTTCATTGTAATGCTCCAAATTCAGTTCCATATAGCTCTTTTCCTTGCTAAAACCTACAAAATACACAAAATAGCGTAGCTTCCACTCTTTTCATAGAAATATGCAAAACTATCTAAAAACTCTCAAAACTAAACCAAAACTTAACAAAACTAATCCTAATAAGCAAAGAAAACCTACTAGAAACTATACTAGAAATGCGAACATCAGCGCTCCTCTTGTAATAATACGGCGCCCACACCTTCATCTGACGCGTCTGTTTCAACAACAAATGACTTTGAAAAATCTGGAAGTTGAAGAATCGGAGGTGAGATCATCTTTTCCTTGAGGCGCTGAAACGCTGCCTCAGCCTCAGGCGACCACTGAAACCTGTCTTTCTTCAATAAATCAGGAAGAGGAGCAGCCAATAGAGCATAACTGCGGATAAACTTCCGATAGTACCCAGTGAGGCCAAGGAATCCGCGTAATTGCTTGACAGATTTGGGGCTCGGCCACTCAGTCATAGCCGCAAGTTTGGAAGGGTCGGCCACGAGTTGTCCTGCTGTAACTATGTGACCTAGATATTCCACAGTAGTGGTTCCGAAAGAGCAAATGTAACCTTTGACAAAGAAGTGATTGTCCTGCAATACCTGTAGGGCGACGGCAAGATGCTGAGCATGTTCGGCGAGCGAGGCTTTGTAAATAAGGATGTCGTCAAAAAAGACGATAATAAAGTGCCGTAAATTCTGAGCAAATATTTGGTTCATTGCAGTCTGGAAAGTGGAAGGAGCATTAGTCAATCCGAAGGGCATGACTAAAAACGCATAGTGGCCATCATGTGTCCGGAAAGCTGTTTTGAATATATCCGCAAAATGCATGCGAATCTGGTGATAGCCTGAACGGAGATCAAGTTTTGTAAAGACAGTCGCCCCACCCAATTCATCAAAGAGCTCATCAGCGGTGGCAATAGGGAATTTTTCGGCCACAGTTACTGTGTTCAGAGCACGGTAATCAACGCAGAATCTGAAACTGTCGTCCTTCTTTTTGACTAATAGAGCAGGCGAAGAGAAAGGACTAGTGTTGTGACGAATGAGACCCTGCTGTAACATATCAAGGACCTGTTTCTCAATTTCAAATTTCTGGAATTAGGGATACCTGTAGGGGCGCATATTGATTTCCCTAGTGTTCGACTGCAGGTGAATACGATGATCCCAGGACCTGTTCGGCGGCAAGTGAATTGGTATCTAAAAAACCTGTGCATGCTGCTGTAGGACGTCGCGCAGAGGTTGAGGCACCTCATCCGGAATAGAGAAAGAGGTGCCTGGCAGAGCACTTTCTGTGTCGGTCGGCAGGTGTAGGACCTCAAAGAATTTGGCGACTTCCAAAGAGTCGCATAGAGACTGTAATGTGTGCAACGAGATTGGCTTAGGAGACAAACGATCCCCTTGTAATAAAATAGGTTGACCCTGCCACTGAAACTCCATAGTCAACTGAGCATAGTCATGCGACACCTTGCCGAGAGTTTGCAACCACTGAACTCCGAGCACGACTTGAGGTCCATGAACTGCGAGAACAAATAGATCTATAGGAAAAGCATAGCCCTGTAAGACAACCACTGTCTCCGAACACTGATGAGTACACTGCAAATAAGCCCCGTTGCCCACGTAAACTCTGAAAGGCGTGACAGCTGTCAGGGGCAGCTGTAAATGCTCTGCCACACTAGGATGAATGAAATTATGTGTACTGCCCCCGTCGATCAAAACCTGCACCGGCATGTCTGAAATAGATCCTGAAATTTTCAAGGATTTGGGACTGGACAAACCTTCCATGGAATTGATGCTAGAAATATCGCCTGTCATAACAACCTCCTCCTGATCAACCGGTTCAGAAGCTTCTTCATCCGAATCATCACAACCCAGCAGCAAGAAACGCGTTTGCAGCGATGTCCGCGAGTGTACCTCTCAGCACAATTATAACACAAACCTTTTTTAGAACGTTCCTCGCGTTCAGCTAATGTTAAACGCTTAATTGGAAGAGATAAAGGATTACCGTTCAGGTTTGCGGAACGGTCCAAGGGACCTGTCGACGTCGTTGTGGCTGTTGGGGCAGAAGCAACGTTCGGTGGTGCAGTTGGCCGAGCACCACCGGTCTGCCATGGGCGTTTAGGCGCTGAAGTCCATTGTAATGATGATTCATGGAATGATGCGGCGAGTTCCCGAGCCAACGCGAAGGCCTGCGATAACGTAGTCAGGTTACACATATTTAGCTCGCGACGGACTGGTTGCTTCAACCCCGCTTTGAAAAGCGAGATCAAAGTCGGTTGCGATAAGCCGCAGACGTTGTTGAGCAACGCTTCGAACTCCATTTGGTACTCCAAAACCGTCGTCTTTTGTTTCAGGTTAGCAAGGAGTCCGATATAGTCCTCGTAATGTTTGGGATCGAACCGCCGTTGGACGGAGAGCAGGAATGCAGACCACGTCTCGTCCCCGTGATTGTCCCGCTGATAACGAAACCAATCCGAGGCGGGGTGGTCGAAAAGAATCCCAACAAGTCGGAGACGATCAGCATCAGCGGTGCAGAAGTAGTCGAAGTAGGCCTGGACCTTGTATACCCATCCCCGCGGGTCAGTTCCATTAAAGTGTGGCGGCTCAACCCGTAACTTCGGTATGGATTCCTAGGTGGGTGGTGCCCTAATATCAATCCCGCGACGATGAGGATCGGCTTGCGGATGGCGAGGGTCTGGCGGCTCGCGAGGGGGCGGTAAAATCTGGGCTAGTGTGAGGCCCGCGGGAACGACCGGAGGGTTCGCCCCGGCCGACGGCTGTTGTTGCGCGGGGTTAGGGTTCACCCGATTAGGGTTTGCGCCATCAGGATCGCTCGCCTGGCTACGCCCCGTTAGCATTTCAATGACGTTGTCCGTACGAAGGTGATGAACCTCCACCGTACGGATTAGGGTTTGGACGTCGTCGGTTACGCTCAAGATCCGATCGCGCAACTCGGCGACGGAAGCCGCCAGATCCGCGAGTTGAGGTGTGGCCTGGTTGGAAGCACTCGCATCGGAGGACATGGTTCAGAAGATGGAAGCACCAGTTGGTACGAGCCCGGGGTGGTCCGTACCGAGAAGATCTCGTAATTGTTGAACGTGAGCGTTGTCGGTGTGGCTCGACTCAAAGAGACTTGGGAGAGAACACAATTACTTAGGGCAAAGTAATAATTGTATTCATTAATTTTCTAATGAGACAATTACAAAGTATTTATACCCTGCCCTAGACGGTTCAATAAAAGAATATCAGGAAAGAACAGCCAAGAAAACCTGAGAGGAGAGACTTGCTCTAGTTTTAAAAATTACAACCAATTAAATCCTTAATAAAATACTAAAAACAATATAATTAAACTAACTATTACATATCATAACGTTTCGGTCTACGCCGTTCTCTAACCGGTCTTGTCTGTCTTGCCGGTTCGTCCTCCTGAACCGTATCAAAAAACTTAATGATATATACTACATAATATATTTCATTCAAAATGTATTTGAAAAAATCGATCTATCTATATAATACAGTTAGCAACAAATGTTACAAGCAGTCTGGATCTTCTACATCCCACAGTACAACCTACTATGCTCCACTATACTTCATTTAATTATTTAAATCATCAAATAATGATAAAAATTAAAAAAATATATTTATATTCTAAATGTTTATTCTCATATATTTTATAGAGTTTTATCATACAAATTTCTAACCAATATTTTTAAAAATAAAAAAAAAACCCGCTTATTTAACAACTTTTAATGTAGAAAAAATGACTTTTTATCACAAAATTGTATAAATATATAAGAATAAACATTTAGAATATAAATATATTTTTTAAATTTTTTATCATTATTTAATAATTTAAATAATTAAATAGATTATAGTAGGTTGCACCGTGGGATGTAGAAGATCCAGACTGTGTTACAAGTGGTTTTTTGTAGGGTGAATTTTACAAAACCACATGCGAAATATGGGTTTGTGAATAAAACCACCCGTGTAAATTGAAATTTCAGGAAACCACCCGTAAAAATATTTCGTTTGCAAAAAACCACCCGTAAAAATTGAAATTTTAGCAAACCAACCCGTAAAAATATTCCTTTTGCAAAAAACCACCCATAAAAATATTCTGTTTGTAAAAGACCACCCAAGTCAATAATTCTGTTATATCTTCTGTTAGAAATATAAAATTTCATTGTTTTCGCTACTAAAATACCAATTTCTACTATTCTAATACCAAACCCCAAAACACATATTCTAAATTTGTGATTTGTGAATGTTTTCTTACCTGGATCTAAAGAATGAGATACCCGTCAGTTCATAATTCCAATACATTTCTCATTAGATACTAATAAAGTTACAAAGATGCTCTTATCTAACTAATACCATAAAAAAGTCAAATTTTATTTCCCGCATGAAAAAGAACGAGGAGAACGAATGAATTTTAATCAATCCAAATTATCCGATCCAAGGAGAGGAATTAGTATTTCGTGTTTGGGCTTTGGTTGAAAGAATCGGAGGTGTTGGTATCTCGTTGTTCAAATCCAAGTAAGAAAACATTCAAAAATCACAAATTCAAAATTTATGGTTTGGGTGTTTAAATGGGAAAATTAGGGTTTAGTAGAGGAAATAATAATATTTTGTTTTCTAACTGAAAATTTAACGAAATTATTGACTTGGGTGGTCTTTTGCAAACGAGATATTTTTATGGATGGTTTTTTCCAAACGAAATATTTTTACAGATGGTTTGCTGAAATTTCAATTTTTACGAGTGGTTTTTTTGCAAACAAAATGTTTTTACGGGTGGTTTTCTGAAATTTCAATTTTTACGGGTGATTTTTTACACAAAGCCATATTTTGCGGGTGATTTTGTGAAATTCACCCTTTTTGTAAGCAAAATATTTCCTTTTATGGGTAATCTGTTGAAAAGTCTAAATAGCGAGTAATATTTGGATATACCCAAAAAAAAGATAGCGAGTAATATTTGGACATTTAATAATATTTTTCTTCAAAATAAAAAATTGGTGGGAAATGCACAAGTTTGTTGGGAGGTAGATTTGATCATAGCACATGAGACCATATTGATGTTGGGATTTTGGAGCCTGATACGGGATTAGGCTGAAAAAGGAGTCAGGTTACTTGCTTGGCAAGTTTGACAAGATCTTTTTTGGATAGATTGTGTCTTCTACTTTTGGTAGATGAGATTTTCTATCATTAATAGATAAAAGATATTAGATATTAGGAGAGGTTAGGTTAGACTGATGAGATCAGTGCTAGAAAAGTTAGGTTAGACTGATGAGATCAGTGTAGATCAGTGGGTCAGGTCTTGTAATCTTTATAAGTCTCAGATCTAGTGGATATCCCTCGCTTTGTAGTGCCCCCAGACGTAGTAATTATGACGAACTAGGTCAACAAATCTTTTGTCTTCCTTTATTGTTTGTTTCGAATTTCTCTTGTGAATCTGTGTTGCCGTTATTATTGCCAGTAGGTGATCCGAATTTTTCCAACAACTGGTATCAGAGCTGCAGGTTCCTACTATGGCATTGGACGGAAAGATTCTTGTGGAGAAGTTTGATGAAACTTGTGGGAGCAAGATGGTGGTTCCTAGTAGGTAGGAGGCCTTGAATCCACGGTTCAATGGTCAAGAGATCGTTGAGGAACATGATAGGGATTCAACTCCTAACTCTTATCTGATGTTGAAACATGAGCCAGAAGACTATCCAGATGGCAGGAAAGTCAGAAGGGCTGTCATGGTGGAGGAGGAAGCTTGCAAGGAAAAGTACATACGACAGGTGTCGAGTGTGGTGGGAGAAAACCTTGCTGACAAGCTTGAAGAACTGAGGTCTGGCAAGGCTTCAGACGGGCTTACGTAAGTTGGAGGTCCGGCACTACCAAGACTGAAGGACTCTGCTGAAAAAGAAGACAATTACAATTGGAATCAGTCTCCAGGTGGGAGATTGTTGGATTTTGGAGCCTGATTCGGGATTAGGCTGAAAAAGAAGTCAGGTTACTTTCTTGGCAAGTTTGACAAGATCTTTTTTGGATAGATTGTGTCTTCTATTTTTGGTAGATGAGATTTTCTATCATTAATGGATAAAAGATATTAGATATTAGGATAGAATAATATCTATGAATATTGAAATATTCTATCCTTGCAATATCTTGTAATATCTTGTTTCTATCTTTAAGTCTAGGATCCTCTATTTAAACCCAACTAGGTTATAGGAATTGGTGTGCTTGAAAACCTGAAAGGCTAGAGGGGAAAAATCCAGAGTGCTAGAGAGGTTAGGTTAGACTGATCAGATCAGTGTAGATCAGTGGGTCAGGTCTTGTAATCCTTATAAGTCTCAGATCTAGTGGATATCCCTGGCTTGGTAGTGCCCCCAAACGTAGTCATTCTGACGAACTAGGTCAACAAATCTTTTGTCTTACTTTATTGTTTGTTTCGAATTTCTCTTGTGAATCTGTGTTAAGTCTAGGATCCTCTATTTAAACCCAACTAGGTTATTATAATTGGTGTGCTTGAAAACCTGAAAGGCTAGAGGGGAAAAATCCAGAGTGCTAGAGAGGTTAGGTTAGACTGCTCAGATTAGTGTAGATCAGTGGGTCAGGTCTTGTAATCCTTATAAGTCTCAGATCTAGTGGATATCCCTGATTTGGTAGTTCTCCCAGACGTAGTCATTCTGACGATCTGGATCAACAAATCTTTTGTCTTCCTTTATTGTTTGTTTCGAATTTCTCTTGTGAATCTGTGTTGCCGTTATTATTGCCAGTAGGTGATCCAAATTTTTCCAACAACTGGTATCAGAGTTGCAGGTTCCTACAATGGCATTGGATTCTTGTGGAGAAGTTTGATGAAACTGGTGGGAGCAAGATGGTGGTTCCTAGTAGGCAGGAGGCCTTGAAGGATGATCCACGATTCAATGGTCAAGAGATCGTTGAGGAACATGATAGGGAGTCAACTCCTAACTCCTATCTGATTTGAAACATGAGCCAGAAGACTATCCAGATGGCAGGAAAGTCAGAAGGGTTGTCATGGTGGAGGAGGAAGCTTGCAAGGAAAAGTACATACGACAGGTGTCGAGTGTGGTGGGAGAAAACCTTGCTGACAAGCTTGAAGAACTGAGGTCTGGCAAGGCTTCAGACGGGCTTACGTAAGTTGGAGGTCCGGCACTACCAAGACTGAAGGACTCTGCTGAAGAAGAAGACAATTACAATTGGAATCAGTCTCCAGGTGGGAGATTGTTGGATTTTGGAGCCTGATTCGGGATTAGGCTGAAAAAGGAGTCAGGTTACTTGCTTGGCAAGTTTGACAAGATCTTTTTTGGATAGATTGTGTCTTCTATTTTTGGTAGATGAGATTTTCTATCATTAATGGATAAAAGATATTAGATATTAGGAGAGAATTATATCTAGGGAATATTGAAATATTCTATCCTTGCAATATCTTGTAATATCTTGTTTCTATCTTTAAGTCTAGGATCCTCTATTTAAACCAAACTAGGTTATTGTAATTGGTGTGCTTGAAAACCTGAAAGGCTAGAGGGGAAAAATCCAGAGTGCTAGAGAGTTTAGGTTAGACTGATCAGATCAGTGGGTCAGGTCTTGTAATCCTTATAAGTCTCAGATCTAGTGGATATCCCTGGCTTGGTAGTGCCCCCAGACGTAGTCATTCTGACGAACTGGGTCAACAAATGTTTTGTCTTCCTTTATTGTTTGTTTCGAATTTCTCTTGTGAATCTGTGTTGCCGTTATTATTGCCAGTAGGTGATCCGAATTTTTCCAACAACTGGTATCAGAGCTGCAGGTTCCTATGATGGCATTGGACGGAAAGATTCTTGTGGAGAAGTTTGATGAAACTTGTGGGAGCAAGATGGTGGTTCCTAGTAGGCAGGAGGCCTTGAAGGATGATCCACGGTTCAATGGTCAAGAGATCGTTGAGGAACATGATAGGGGGTCAACTCCTAACTTCTATCTGATCTTGAAACATGAGCCAGAAGACTATCCAGATGGCAGGTAAGTCAGAAGGGTTGTCATGGTGGAGGAGGAAGCTTGCAAGGAAAAGTACATACGATAGGTGTCGAGTGTGGTGGGAGAAAACCTTGCTGACAAGCTTGAAGAACTGAGGTCTGGCAAGGCTTCAGACGGGCTTACGTAAGTTGGAGGTCCGGCACTACCAAGACTGAAGGACTCTGCTGAAGAAGAAGACAATTACAATTGGAATCAGTCTCCAGGTGGGAGATTGTTGGGATTTTGGAGCCTGATTCGGGATTAGGCTGAAAAAGGAGTCAGGTTACTTGCTTGGCAAGTTTGACAAGATCTTTTTTGGATAGATTGTGTCTTCTATTTTTGGTAGATGAGATTTTCTATCATTAATGGATAAAAGATATTAGATATTAGGAGAGAATAATATCTAGGGAATATTGAAATATTCTATCCTTGTAATATCTTGTAATATCTTGTTTCTATCTTTAAGTCTAGGATCCTGTAACACCCCCTTCCTACCTTGGAGTTCTATTTTTCTGAAACTCAGCTTCGCTTTGAAGTAGTTCAATCATGATCTTCACTCAAGTATAGCCATTGGAAACCTTTCTTCAACTTCTGGAGCTTCAAACATCTGAACCCGTCTCTTGAATCAACTTCCAAGAAGAACCTGATGTATCGTAACCTAACGGTGGACACCAGCCAACCAAATAAAAGAAAAGAAAAAGGACGGGTTAGTCTAATGATAGACTAGAAAGCGGAGAATCTAACTTGGTTCTTATGATTGTAACTAAACATATTGGCATCCAAAATCGGAATAGACTTGGATTATGATCCAACAGTTAGCAGTCTTATAGAGAATAAGAAGGAGACTCGCATAGTGAAGAGAGAGAACACCACCGCTTGTGGTTTCTTTTAAGAAGCTTAAACATCTGTTGGGAACTCATATTCATCACATAACATTTTGAAAAGCCTCCATCGACTATTCAGATTCACTTAATCAAAGTTTGATTAAGAATCATTCATAACCGGGAGCAAGAATGGTTACCGAATAGACTAACCATTCGGGTACATTAATGTGCCTAACGCACTTATCTTTATTACTTTCAGAACTTTTCACAAACATGTCGGTAACTTTTAAGCGACTAAAACCGCAGAGAATCCACCTGTACATGGAGACGTCAAGATGAGAGGGATGAAATCCATGATCATTGACGAACACCTAGTAGCAATTTGCACTTAGCTAGAGTGCATAAACACCTCTTCCAGCGTTGAGTGAGGTATGAGTCATGGCACGAATGTTGGGATATGATAGTAACGAGCTAAACCTCCCAACATAGACTGTAGAACCGTATTAACGTCAAGATTATAAAAACCATAAATTTAATTAGCAAAGCGGAATCAAAAGGCCCTTACGGTGGCTCCGTAATCAAACCGCTAATTAATTTCGATCGTATATACCTTCACTCAAGACCATGGCTCGTGTGGCTCGATCATGGCTCGATCCCCGAGCCCGAGGGTGGTCGGGTATTGCCTGGTGACAGCTCTTGCCATGGGTGGTGGTCAGAGGGACCGGTGGTCACCGACGGTAACCCATAACGAGGCAGAGACACGCCGGCGGTGACGAATTCTCCTCTCCCGTGTCCACGTTCTGTCCTGTCCCTCTCCTTCTCGACCGGCAACCAGGTGTGATGGTGTTGCCTGGTGGTTGAAATTCCGGGATGGCCCAGGAGGAGGTCGGCGGTTACCACCCAAAACAGGGGCGAGGCAGAGTACGCATCGGCGATGAAGGATTCGAATTCCATCTCCCCCGAGTCCGCTGTTCAGTCCCAATTTCTTTCTTGGATTCGTTTTCGCCTAGCAACCGCAACGAGCATCACCTACATCAAGGAAGAAGAAGAAGATGATGATGATGATGATGGGCTGAGGAGACTGCCGGCGGTGAGATGAATTCTTTCTCTTTGGCTCGTCGTCGTTCCGTTCTTTCCCTCGCTCTCGAACTCCTCTGTTTTAGCAGCCACGCCCAAGAGCACAAAGAAGAAGAAGATGAGAGATGGAAGGCTGGTGGAGGAAGCAAAGGCGAGGCAGAGAAAGCTGTCGGCGGTGAGAAAGCTCGGATTCTCCCGAGTACGTCGTCGACCTCGTCCTCTTCGCCCCAAACCTCTGTTTTGCTTAAAAAAAACAAAGTAGACTTTTGACGAGGCAGAGGAAGATATGCCTTGTAGAGTATGGGCCCCACACAAATGCCTTCCCAATTAAGCAACAAGAAAGCGATTAAAACAATTTCCCGTCCCGGAACGGGACTTGCGTTAAAGCGGTAAAATTATGTACCTCAAGTGGAAAAACTTACTAAACGAAAAACGTCCCGTAAATTATGTAGACCAATAAAATCAATTCTCCATGATTTTATCACGCTACCCTCAATTTTTAAGGCTTCCGTTTCGCATTTTAAATCCTTTCAGGTACATAATTAAAAAGACGGCTTATCCAATAAATATTCTTTTTCCATTGAAAAATCCTAGAATTCACACCGATCCATAAAATCATTTCTTTGTGATTTTAGGATATCACCAACAATTTTTCTAGGATTTAATCTCCAATAAAAATATCGGATTAAACGTTAAAACGGACAAAGAAGTTAAAAGGATATCCGAGAAAAATTCAAAAATATCCTCAAAAACCGCAGTTATTACATTAGTACCCCCTTAAAAATGGTTTTGTCCTCGAAACCAAGGAGAACTCGGATCACAAAGAAGGATAGCACAAACACATACACACAACCACTACGAACCTATACAGAAGTTTGTAGTACCCCCTTAAAACATACTGTTACTTTTGCACCAAGCACAATCAACCATTGCTTAGTTACCAAACTCCTTCTTTACAACGTTCACTGACTTTGGAAAATGACTCAGCATTTTCTGTCTATTCTCAAGTCTTTTCTTCACCTCTATTTTAGGCTAAGGTAACCTAATCAAAGGAAAACATTACGGATAGAATGCACTGAAGGTGGCAATGCAAATCGATACACAAGCTTACCAATATCTCAAAAGATCCAATCATAGCGAGCATTTATGTTGTCTCGCTTTCCCCAGCGGAATACGCCTTTCAGTGTGGAAACTAGAATAAAAACGTCGTTCTCTACAATGAACTCAACATGCTCTCTAATTAAAACAACACACGATTGTTGTCGCCTTTGAGCAGTTAGCACCCTTGAACATATTAGTGCGATATCAGTTGTTGTTCTCTTGGCCAATTCTGGCACATGAAGAACTTTGTCAGCATTGTCATTTCAACAAATTGACAACCAACACGTCCGGCCTTACAAAGCCTCAAAAAGAGTCATTTTCTTTCTCGTGAAATCAAAATTCTTGTATGTGAATTCACTAAAACTCAAACTACCATTCCAACTTGTGTGGAATCCAGAACACTTGTCCTCAGGAGTTTGAATTCTTTTCCTTGCATTGTTCATCACTTTGATGAGGGAAGCTTGCACTAAAATTTAATTCAACCCACAAAGCTTGATGTCACTCCTTTCAAATCTTTGACATGATCCATCCATCTCAATCAGAGATAATAATCTTCGGAGTTTTATGAAGATGAAAAACTTCAGCATGAACACCTCAGCTAACTTCTATACTCTTTGAGTCAGCTTAAATGCATTAAAAACAACACTCTAGATGAGTTTCTTAACAATCTTCATATTGAATTCTTTTTCCATTAAGTCTTGAACAACTACTGACAAGAATCCATTGTAACATCTTCCCACTTTCCTTCTGAAACAGGAAGAGACTATAACATTTGTTTGGGCTTCTATGCTCAACCAGAACTTCCAAACAAACCAAGCATATCAAAACGAACTCTGTGACATTTTGCTTCATGTCAGTCCATCAAAAGCTTTATCTTAAATCCTTATACATTTACTCGTTCCAGGATGAACTAATTAAGCAAACAACTATGCTTCCTTTGAATTAAGCTTTCAAAGCTCATCCACAATAGATACACATGAACATTTTCAAAACCAAGCAATCCATAAGCTTGAATAACAAATCCCGGTGTCTTACTTCCTTGATCTTCTCCATTGATCTTAAACAATATTACTTTCCCCATACTACTTTTCCTTGATATAATCAACAAATTTTTGAATAAAATCTTAGGATATTCACACAACCTTGTTGTTATCCAAACTAAACCTTTAGTCCTTCTCAAATTATTTTCTTTACGAGGATTACTTAAAATCCTTACTCAATTTCCTTATTGGGATAAAATCTCAGTATTACTTTAACCAAGAATATGAAATTTATCCAACACATGACAAGATAATAACCTATCTTATCAATACTTTAAATCCTTTTCTTAACCAAAACTCAGCTTGGGCATACTGACATTCAAAAGTAGTTATCTCTCTCAACTACTTCAAACTACACTCTTACACAATATTATACCAACATATTGGACAATAATACTTTTAGTCCAATAATTTCCAACAAAATTGTCTCCATTGACAATTTTCAGTCTTTTTCATCATTGAACTGTTTAGACTTCACTTAACATTCTGACTTGTTGAGCAACCTAACTCTTAGGATTAATAACATATCCTCACGTGTCCACTCTCTATAACCAACAACTTATCAGGCTTGAGATTGAACATCAATACTAATTTACATATCCAAACTCCAGACCCATTGGAGTTCTGCTTAAAGTCCTCACTTGACTATCTTATCTCAAAGAGATTTAAGTTTTTCATAGCAACATGAAAGCAATAGCAACTAATGGAGAAAATACTAGTATATCCTTTATTCCAAAGAAAGGATTACTAGAGTATCATTTCTTAGAGAGGGCTCCATTTTAGGAGTTCATATCAACTTACTTTCGATAAACATTCTACTTAAAAGACAATGACTTTCTTAGGTCACGTAGTCAACGAAATGAACTGTTAGCAGACTGCTCAGGGAATTCCACTAGTCGTTGACTGAAAAAAATCCCAAACTTTTAGAGAAGTACGGAGTTACTCCACGCTCTTCAGAGACCGTCACAGATTTGTAAAGAATCTTACCACATTTCTTTACTTATAATCGAACTATTTTGGGAAGCTTGACCATACTCCTTAAATGGTATAGGGTACCGAGGATATACTAACTCAAATGAGTTTTACAAGATACTAGATATAGCAATAGATATAATGCAAAAGAAAGCTTGCATCTTTTCATCTCAACCAACTACACTTGCAAAACTCATATAATTAAGAAACTTATATGATTGCCAAATCATACTTGAAACTATTCTTTAAAACCCAAGGAATTATGTGAACTTATTCCACCATGTGATCAAGATGGGGAGATAAAATAAACATAATCTTTTACTGCATTCTCATAGGAATAAGACATGTAATCTTTCCTTACCATGTGATCAAGATGGAAGACAAATCAAATTCTTACTCACCACCATGAGAATCGTAGAAAATTTATTCATGAATCCCGTATATCAATTCAACAATTCTCTAAAAATTCATACCAGAATTCTACCGAGTCCTAAGATTTTTCTCAAAAGAGAAAATCGCAAGAGAATTTCAAATATTCCTTACTTCATGACAACTTGACAGAAAACTCGACATAGGTTACTAGCATACTTGCTTTAACCTGGAATACCTTGGAAACAAAGGTTGTCTACTCTCTTGAAGAATTGGGCGCGTCAAACCAATGCATCAATTTAAATTACTGACGTTATCTTAATGATGCTACTAACGCTTTGCCCTAGTTCTGTGTCGACATTTGCACATTACCTGGCCTACCAACTTGACCAAAGTTTCAATTAAAACTGAGTCTCAAAGGAGCTAAGATGCTCCAACTCACTTCTGAGCCCCACATTTCCCTTCAAATGTGACACTTCATTCCCTCCTCAAGGTAGAACTTGATGACATACCTTGACTTTTCTTAATTAGACATACTGCTAGACTTTTCTATAATCCATATATTGAGAAATCTCTGCCTGATTCACTCAATCTCAACCCAACTTAACTTCACAGGTTCAATAAAAGAGTTGATCACTCCAATCCACTTACTTGCAAACCTTAAAGAAAATGTGATTCCGACATCTTCATACTCATAGCAACGATTCTTCTTCAATCATTCTCAACTTGTATGCCTCCTTGACATACTACTTTAAAATTATGCCAATATGATCCATTGATAAATAGTTAATACTTGAGTTTATCCATTCACAAAACAACAAGCCTTCTGCAAGTTAATAGTCATTTGAATTCCGATATCCAAGAGTGACTCTCAAACTCTTTTCACGATTTTTAAGGACTTTCAATCCTCTTATAACTTAATCTTCTCGATATAAAAAGTGAACTTTCAAACTATGCATCTAGTTCAAAACATTCAATCGATATATCTCTCTACATATAAGGAAATTCCTTTAATTTCCAATCTCTTTTAGCAGAAGAATATACATGACCAAACAAGGTATTCTTACACCTTTCTCAATTCAACATTGGTGAACAAACTAAACTTCTCCATCACTCCCTTGTCTTCTCACTTAACCATAAGGAGAAGACACATACATTTTTATTAATTTAAATTCAAACCACATTACAAAAGAAAAGCTTGTGGTTAGGAGACTTGCCGACAACTTAACAGTTTCACCAGTACCACCTTAGGCATTAGATTTGACAGATATAAAATCTTTCAATTTCAAACACAACTGAAATTATCTTCCAGCGATAGGGTCTAAGCTTTATTGTCCACAATATTGAATGATTGATATTTTTTTTTCCAACCGTTTAAAATATCAAAGACAATACGCTAAGATCATTCCTTGATTGATCTTCTCAAAACTAAACTTTATCATTTCCATCCTTGAAGAAACATAAGCCAATACCATTGGCAATTTAGAACATCTTACTACTGATTCCATTACTAGTCCATTATAGACCTTAAGTCTTTTCTCATTATCCCAAGTTGGGTATCATACAACGAAACTACAATAACGTTGTCACATAGGTTAATCATCGGAACATCAACAACTCATGTAATCAATTAATACTTATACTAAGTAGTTAATTGAACATAAACACATCATCAATGAACTTTTACCTATTCAATCCATTTTGGCCAATTAACCTTATTCACAACAACCTTGATGATTAACCACTTATTCACAATTTAAACTCAACCAACATTCTTCCTTTCTCTCTTACTATAATCATAAGAAATTCTCATTCCATCTAGGATTTTCAATCCTCTTAACTCAAAGGATAACAACATATATGAACATCCGAGTTCAAATACTCTCAGATTCAAAATTGAACTACATCTTCCAATAGTTTAACAATTCAGTTGATCCAACACTTGAGCACCTCAAAGCTCTTTAACTTCCCACTGGGCAAAGAAAAGTACAAAATATCCATGATTCTATACTATAGAGTCACAAACACAACCGTTGAAGAAAGTTTCCAAAGACAATCCTTTTCTTTTCAGGATTCTTTTACATCCCTTCATGATCCATACTGATATCTTATAATCACTCAAGATTCATAAGATTCTCCAAATCTTAACATTGAGAAGTAGAGATTCCAACTCCAAACTTCTATTGATACTTGAATTTCAAAGTTCAGAAATTCCTATAAGAATATACTCTTGAAACTCTTACACTTATGACTTCAAAGTCAAACAAACTCACTTGAAAATTCCTTTTTAAAGACAACATTCATAACTTGAAATCTTCCATCATATAAGCTTAACATAGGAAACCTTCAAACTAAAAAGCCTTTATGAAGTACAATACTTAACTTCAAAATCTCACAAGAAGTTTCCTAATATGGAAGAAACGACGAGGGTACACCCAATTCAGACTCTCAAGAGAGAATAGAAATTTATTGAGAACTTGGTCTAGAACCGGTTCAACTTCAGTAATCTTCACCTGATCTTACTATAGATTCTTCTCGGAATCCATTCCCATCTCCAGGGAATCAAATGTCCACCATAGGACAAACTTATTACCTCATGTTCTCCAATTCCCTTTTCTCCTTCTATCTCTTCACGAGTCTAACCTTCAATCTTAACCACTTTTCATAAATGGTTATAAGACAACACCAATATAGAATTATCCATAATTCTATATGGAAGGATGAAAGTCTTAAGCAACACATAGGAACTTTTAGCTCTGATACCACTTCTGTAACACCCCCTTCCTACCTTGGAGGTATTACCGCCAGTAACCCCGATTAAGACTAAACCGAAGCTATCCAAGGCTTTAAACTTACTAAACAAACTAAAAACATTATAGCGGAATAAATACAATTGGTCTTATACAAACCTTAATTCAAAAATAATAAATAAATAGAACAACCTTCTATTTAAACAAAATCTTCATCAGGTCTTCCTTGAGTTCTATTTTTCTGAAACTCAGCTTCGCTTTGAAGTAGTTCAATCATGATCTTCACTCAAGTATAGCCATTGGAAACCTTTCTTCAACTTCTGGAGCTTCAAACATCTGAACCCGTCTCTTGAATCAACTTCCAAGAAGAACCTGATGTATCGTAACCCAACGGTGGACACCAGCCAACCAAATAAAAGAAAAGAAAAAGGACGGGTTAGTCTAATGATAGACTAGCAAGCGGAGAATCTAACTTGGTTCTTATGATTGTAACTAAACATATTGGCATCCAAAATCCGAATAGGCTTGGATTATGATCCAACAGTTAGCAGTCTTATAGAGAATAAGAAGGAGACTCGCATAGTCAAGAGAGAGAACACCACCGCTTGTGGTTTCTTTTAAGAAGCTTAAACAATTGTTAGGAACTCATATTCATCACATAACATTTTGAAAAGCCTCCATCGACTATTCAAATTCACTTAATCAAAGTTTGATTAAGAATCATTCATAACCGGGAGCAAGAATGGTTACTGAATAGACTAACCATTCGGGTACATTAATGTGCCTAACACACTTATCTTTATTACTTTCAGAACTTTTCACAAACATGGTAACTTTTAAGCGGCTAAAACCGCAAAGAATCCACCTGTACGTGGAGACGTCAAGATGAGAGGGATGAAATCCATGATCATTGACGAACAACTAGTACCAATTTGCACTTAGCTAGAGTGCATAAACACCTCTTCCAGCGTTGAGTGAGGTATGAGTCATGACACGAATGTTGGGATATGATAGTAACGAGCTAAACCTCCCAACATAGACTGTATTATAATGAGGTCATCGGAGACTCGGCTCCTACACCTGAAAAACTAATTTACTTCACAATAATGTCTCAGCATGAGACAACAAACAAGGTCACACATAACAGACCTAAATCCAGTTCTAACGCGAAACTCAATAAACAACATGGTCATTATTTCTAACAAATATAACGACCTATCATATTTTATTAATCATACAAGTTGTTTCCAACGCAAATATTAAATGAGATCCAATTCCTCATTTATTAACAATAACGCAAGAGAGAATCGTCCACTTGCCTTATAAGGCGTGCTCGACGTCCTTAGCAATTCCAACAATAATCTGTATCATCCTTCTGACAAATATAACAAAAGGATTCTCAGCAACGAGTTCACAAAAACACCTCTTAGTTGTATTCTCAACTCCTACAACTTCCTAATCGATAAACGATTTAATTTCCGAATATCGATATATAGTGAATCCTTAGTTATCATGCTTCAAGGAGCCATCTTGGCGGAATTATAACTAATTATCCACTTCACTTTTGAAACAATTTTCTAAATAAAAATTGTTCATCAGCAACAATTCTAAAAGATTACCAAATTTCAGCTCAAACGGATTAACGACGAATCCCAAGTAATTATCCGAAGTCCTTTACCTGACAATCGGTATCCAAAACTTGTATTCGCTATGACGGAAGATCCGGACGTCCGTTTCACAAGCGGTTTGAACCTGTAGAACCGTATTAACGTCAAGATTATAAAAAACATAAATTTAATTAGCAAAGCGGTATCGAAAGGCCCTTACGGTGGCTCCGTAATCAAACCGCTAATTAATTTCGATCGTATATACCTTCACTCGAGCCCATGGCTCGTGTGGCTCGATCATGGCTCGATCCCCGAGCCCGAGGGTGGTTGGGTATTGCCCGGTGACAGCTCTTGCCATGGGTGGTGGTCGGAGGGACCGGTGGTCACCGACGGTAACCCATAACGAGGCAGAGACACGCCGGCGGTGACGAATTCTCCTCTCCCGTGTCCACGTTCCGTCCTGTCCCTCTCCTTCTCGATCGGCAACCAGGTGTGCTGGTGTTGCCTGGTGGTTGAAATTCCGGGATGGACCAGGAAGAGGCCGGCGGTTACCACCCAAAAAGCAAACTTGTATGAAGCCATGGAAAGGCAGGACAGGGGCGAGGCAGAGTACGCACCGACGATGAAGGATTCGAATTCCATCTCCCCCAAGTCCGCTGTTCAGTCCCAATTTCTTTCTTGGATTCGTTTTCGCCTAGCAGCAGCAACGAGCATCACCTAGAGCAAGGAAGAAGAAGATGATGATGATGATGATGATGGGCTGAGGAGACTGCCGACGGTGAGATGAATTCTTTCTCTTTGGCTCGTCGTCATTCCGTTCTTTCCCTCGCTCTCGAACTCCTCTGTTTTAGCACCCACGCCCAAGAGCACAAAGAAGAAGAAGATGAGAGATGGAAGGCTGGTGGAGGAAGCAAAGGCGAGGCAGAGAAAGCTGCCGGCGGTGAGAAAGCTCGGATTCTCCCGAGTACGTCGTCGACTTCGTCCTCTTCGTCCCAAACCTCTGTTTTGCTTTAAAAAAACAAAGTAGACTTTTGACGAGGTAGAGGAAGATATGCCTTGGAGAGTACGGGCCCCACACAAATGCCTTCCCAATTAAGCAACAAGAAAGCGATTAAAACAATTTCCCATCCCGGAACGGGACTCGCGTTAAAGCGGTAAAATTATGTACCTCAGGTGGAAAAACTTACTAAACGAAAAATGTCCCGTAAATTATGTAGACCAATAAAATCAATTTTCCATGATTTTATCACGCTACCCTCAATTTTTAAGGCTTCCGTTTCGCATTTTAAATCCTTTCCGGTACATAATTAAAAAGACGGCTTATCCAATAAATATTCTTTTTCCACTAAAAAATCCTAGAATTCACATCGATCCATAAAATCATTTCTTTGTGATTTTAGGATATCACCAACAATTTTTCTAGGATTTAATCTCCAAAAAAAATATCTGATTAAACGTTAAAACGGACAAAGAGGTTAAAACGATATCCGAGAAAAATGCAAAAATATCCTCAAAAACCGCAGTTATTACAGATCCTCTATTTAAACCCAACTAGGTTATTGTAATTGGTGTGCTTGAAAACCTGAAAGGCTAGAGGGGGAAAATCCAGAGTGCTAGAGAGGTTAGGTTGGACTGATCAGATCAGTGTAGATCAGTGGGTCAGGTCTTGTAATCCTTATAAGTCACAGATCTAGTGGATATCCCTGGCTTGGTAGTGCCCCCAGACGTAGTCATTCTGACGAACTGGGTCAACAAATCTTTTGTCTTCCTTTATTGTTTGTTTCGAATTTCTCTTGTGAATCTGTGTTGCCGTTATTATTGCCAGTAGGTGATCGGAATTTTTCCAACAACTGGTATCAAAGCTGCAGGTTCCTACGATGGCATTGGACGGAAAGATTCTTGTGGAGAAGTTTGATGAAACTTGTGGGAGCAAGATGGTGGTTCCTAGTAGGCAGGAGGCCTTGAAGGATGATCCACGGTTCAATGGTCAAGAGATCGTTGAGGAACATGATAGGGAGTCAACTCCTACTCCTATCTGATGTTGAAACATGAGCCAGAAGACTATCCAGATGGCAGGAAAGTTAGAAGGGCTGTCATGGTGGAGGAGGAAGCTTGCAAGGAAAAGTACATACGACAGGTGTCGAGTGTGGTGGGAGAAAACCTTGCCGACAAGCTTGAAGAACTGAGGTCTGGCAAGGCTTCAGACGGGCTTACGTAAGTTGGAGGTCCGGCACTACCAAGACTGAAGGACTCTGCTGAAGAAGAAGATAATTACAATTGGAATCAATCTCCAGGTGGGAGATTGTTGGGATTTTGGAGCCTGATTCAGTATTAGCCTGAAAAAGGAGTCAGGTTACTTGCTTGGCAAGTTTGACAAGATCTTTTTTGGATAGATTGTGTCTTCTATTTTTGGTAGATGAGATTTTCTATCATTAATGGATAAAAGATATTAGATATTAGGAGAGAATAATATCTAGGGAATATTGAAATATTCTATCCTTGCAATATGTTGTAATATCTTGTTTCTATCTTTAAGTCTAGGATCCTCTATTTAAACCCAACTAGGTTATTGTAATTGGTGTGCTTGAAAACCTGAAAGGCTAGAGGGGGAAAATCCAGAGTGCTAGAGAGGTTAGATTAGACTGATCAGATCAGTGTAGATCAGTGGGTCAGGTCTTGTAATCCTTATAAGTCTTAGATCTAGTGGATATCCCTGGCTTGGTAGTGCCCCCAAACGTAGTCATTCTGACGAACTGGGTCAACAAATCTTCTGTCTTCCTTTATTGTTTATTTCGAATTTCTCTTGTGAATCTGTGTTGCCGTTATTATTGCCAGTAGGTGGGATAACTTCTTTACATAATTCTGTCCCCTCAACTTGTTGTGAACGAATGAAGGGTTGGGATGCTTTCAATCGGAGACTGATTTCGAGGTGCTGATCTCATCGGATCTGACGTGTTGGAGGGGAAAGAGGACGTGGTTGTAGCTCCACCTACGGAAGGCGGTGGCGGGACGCCGTGTGGATGGAGTGAGAGGCCGGATTGAAGGTAGGAGGGAAGGAGGAGGTTGAAGGAGGCGAAGAAGACGAGAGTCCCACTTCAGTGGAGGGTTATCTTGTTTAAGTTAGTAAGAATAAGGAATTTGGTCTATTATATTGGCTTGTAGAATTTCCGGCTTGTTTAAATTAGTAGAGGGTTTAGCTTTTACTTATGTCTTTCATATCTTTGAATTCGGGAAGAAGAACCTGAGGATGTTGTTTCGTCCCAACTCAATCATATATTCCTATTATTATTTTTGTGAGAAGCCTATATGGAACATGAGAGATAGAAAGCCTGGAATACAAAAAGTAAATCTAAATTATATTTTCTTTTCTTTTTTCTTTAAATCTTTATGTAAACAAAAGTTAAAAGCGATTTTGATTTTTTTTGATTTCCCAACATTTTTTATCATTAAAATGGTTTTTCTTTTTTCTTTTTAAAAAAACTGATGGAAATATGTACAAAAGTTAGAGAAAATTCAAGAAAGGGCACGGGACGAAAATTTTTAAAAACTCGGGAGTATAATGCAGATTAAATTTTTTTTGGACATTATACAAAAAAACACAAAATTGAGGAATACCAAACGGAATTTCCTAATTTTAAAATAGCTAGGCGGTCATGGGGTTAAATTCAAAAGGGAAATGTAACCCAACTTGCACCTTGTCCCTTCTGTGTTGAGTTTTTCACACTACGTACCACTCTCCATCAACTTATATATGATTATCAATTTTGAGTAAATCCAAACTCATATGACTCTTTTACAATTAATGGACCAAGATAATCCGATCCGAACCGTCCGATAATTTTGAACCCGAAACTCGAAACCAACCGAATCTGATAGAATCTGAAACCCGTTGGGTTGAAACCTGAAACTCGGTGGGTTAACCGATTTAGTATATTTATCGAATTTTTAAATTTTATTTTGAAAATTATAGTATATTTTATTATCAAAATAAATGAAAATAATATATTATAATTAAATAATATTATTTAATTAAAAATTGATTTTAATAATTATAACAAAAATGATATTTTAGACCCGACCCGATTGACCCGTGACCCATACCAAAATCGAACCCGATTTAACCCGAATCCAAAATGATTGAACCCGAACACGTTTGAACCGACCCGATTGACAAGTCTAACTGTGATACAACAACGTCCTAAGTTTTTATTTTGAATAATATTCTCTATTCTCTCAAAAGGGAGCGTGTTATTAATATTTTGCTTACAAAAAAAACATTGGGACGTTTGATCAAGTTATATATATGACATATCGTATAGGTGTTTGTAGTTTGTGTGAGCCCAATGTTTACAACAAGATAGAAAAGGCCCATTTTATAATTTGGCCCATTTTTGCAATTAACAACTCCATTTTTGCATCCTAACCAGTAGTATCCAGATTCCAGAACCCGAATTGCTTGAGGCACAAGTGCTTTTAATTTATTATAGTCGTTGGAAATGGAGAACGAGATATACTCCCTCTGTCCCTTAATGTTTTACAAAGGAAAAGGGACAAACATTAAGGGACGGAGGGAGTATAACGTAACCTCTGGCATGCAGTCCGAATCAAGAAAGAGCTTTAAAGTAATTCAAACATCAAGAAGTACTTAAATAGAAAAATTAAACAGAAATTACTTTTTTTGGTGGAAATTAAACACTTCGTTCAATAGACCACGAGCCACGCAAGACACAATAAGTGTAAATTTGGTAAAGTCGGTGTACGTTAACACTACACGTACTACTACATATATAAGAGACGGAGGTGAAGGGACGAACACTTCCTCGATCACTTCCTCTCTTTCGATTATCAGAAATCTCTGTGGGTACTTCCTCGATCTCCCCCTTACAAATCACGCAAATTTCACACAAGAGATTTCTCCCACTCCCACCACTTCCTCTTTCTACTCTTGGGATCACGCGAGATTTCTCACACTCCCACTTCCTTCATTCTTTTGAGCCCTAACTTCCTCTGGGCCAATTCCATCACGTACAATGGTTGATTTTTTCTCCCCGACTGTGCTTTGCTTCGTCATTGGGTTCCTAGTTCTATACATTGCCACCTTCATACTGGTGGCATGCTGGTACCGCACGCACCCCAGAGTACTTTTTATGCATGCATTACTAATTGTACACAACACTTCGTTCAATGGACCACGAGCCACACAAGACACAATAAGTGTGAATTTGGTAAAGCCGGTGTACGTTAACACTACACGTACTACTACATATATAAGAGACGAAGGTGAAGGGACGAACACTTCCTCGATCACTTCCTCTCTTTCGATTCTCAGAAATCTCTGTGGGTACTCCTCGATCTCCCCCTTACAAATCACGCAAATTTCACACAAGAGATTTCTCCCACTCCCGCCACTTCCTCTTTCTACTCTTGGGATCACGTGAGATTTCTCCCACTCCCACTTCCTTCATCCTTTTGAGCCCTAGCTTCCTCCGGGCCAATTCCATCACGTACAATGGCTGATTTTTTCTCCCCGACTGTGCTTTGCTTCGTCATTGGGTTCCTAGTTCTGTACATTGCCACCTTCATACTGGTGGCATGCTGGTACCGCGCGCACCCCGTAGTACCTTTTATGCATGCATTACTAATTGTACACAACACTTCGTTCAATGGACCACGAGCCACACAAGACACAATAAGTGTGAATTTGGTAAAGCCGGTGTACGTTAACACTACATGTACTACTACATATATAAGAGACGGAGGTGAAGGGACGAACACTTCCTCGATCACTTCCTCTCTTTCGATTCTCAGAAATCTCTGTGGGTACTCCCTCAATCTCCCCCTTACAAATCACGCAAATTTCACACAAGAGATTTCTCCCACTCCCACCACTTCCTCTTTCTATTCTTGGGATCACGCGAGATTTCTCCCACTCCCACTTCCTTCATCCTTTTGAGCCCTAGCTTCCTCCGGGCCAATTCCATCACGTACAATGGCTGATTTTTTCTCCCCGACTGTGCTTTGCTTCGTCATTGGGTTCCTAGTTCTATACATTGACACCTTAATACTGGTGGCATGCTGGTACCGCGCGCACCTCGGAGTACCTTTTATGCGTGTATTATGCATGCATTACTAATTGTACCCAACACTTCGTTCAATGGACCACGAGCCACGCAAGACACAATAAGTGTGAATTTGGTAAAGTCGGTGTACGTTAACACTACACGTACTACTACATATATAAGAGACGGAGGTGAAGGGACGAACACTTCCTCGATCACTTCCTCTCTTTCGATTCTCAGAAATCTCTGTGGGTACTCCCTCGATCCCCACTTACAAATCACGCAAATTTCACACAAGAGATTTCTCCCACTCCCAACACTTCCTCTTTCTACTCTTGGGATCACGCGAGATTTCTCCCACTCCCACTTCCTTCATCCTTTTGAGCCCTAGCTTCCTCCGGGCCAATTCCATCATGTACAATGGCTGATTTTTTCTCCCCGACTGTGCTTTGCTTCGTCATTGGGTTCCTAGTTCTGTACATTGCCACCTTCATACTGGTGGCATGCTGGTACCGCGCGCACCCCGTAGTACCTTTTATGCATGCATTACTAATTGTACACAACACTTCGTTCAATGGACCACGAGCCACACAAGACACAATAAGTGTGAATTTGGTAAAGCCGGTGTACGTTAACACTACATGTACTACTACATATATAAGAGACGGAGGTGAAGGGACGAACACTTCCTCGATCACTTCCTCTCTTTCGATTCTCAGAAATCTCTGTGGGTACACCCTCAATCTCCCCCTTACAAATCACGCAAATTTCACACAAGAGATTTCTCCCACTCCCACCACTTCCTCTTTCTATTCTTGGGATCACGTGAGATTTCTCCCACTCCCACTTCCTTCATCCTTTTGAGCCCTAGCTTCCTCCGGGCCAATTCTATCACGTACAATGGCTGATTTTTTCTCCCCGACTGTGCTTTGCTTCGTCATTGGGTTCCTAGTTCTATACATTGACACCTTAGTACTGGTGGCATGCTGGTACCGCGCGCACCCCGGAGTACCTTTTATGCATGTATTATGCATGCATTACTAATTGTACACAACACTTCGTTCAATGGACCACGAGCCACGCAAGACACAATAAGTGTGAATTTGGTAAAGCCGGTGTACGTTAACACTACACGTACTACTACATATATAAGAGACGGAGGTGAAGGGACGAACACTTCCTCGATCACTTCCTCTCTTTCGATTCTCAGAAATCTCTGTGGGTACTCCCTCGATCCCCCCTTACAAATCACGCAAATTTCACACAAGAGATTTCTCCCACTCCCAACACTTCCTCTTTCTACTCTTGGGATCACGCGAGATTTCTCCCACTCCCACTTCCTTCATCCTTTTGAGCCCTAGCTTCCTCCGGGCCAATTCCATCATGTACAATGGCTGATTTTGTCTCCCCGACTGTGCTTTGCTTCGTCATTGGGTTCCTAGTTCTATACATTGCCACCTTCATACTGGTGGCATGCTGGTACCGCGCGCACTCCGGAGTACCTTTTATGCATGCATATAGATATTGATATATATATATAAAAATATATCACTACTAGAAAACGCGCATATAGCCAGGAAATTATAGCTAGGAATATCCTGTGTGGGTAAGTTTGCGGGAAATTGCCACAACATCTCCCACAAAACACAAATTTTTTGGTTGTTTACCCATGAAATTCACGGTTGGTGCTAAATTTGTGGGAATATTGTCGCGAAATAAACACACAGTTAGTCCGGTTCTAATTTTGTGGCCATATAGCCATGAAATTATAGGTTGTGGCTATAGTTGTGACCATATTGACGCGAATATATTATGAAGCTAAAATCGGTTCTAAATTTATGGCAAATTTGTCGCGAAATAATCATGCAGCTAAGTTCGATTCTAAGTTTGTGGCCATATAGCCATGAAAATATTGGTTGTGGCTAAAGTTGGAGCTATATTGACGCGAATTTTTGACGGAGCTAAAATCGGTTCTAAATTTTTGGGCAATTTGTCACGAAAGAATCATGCAGCTAAGTTCGATCCTAAGTTTGCGGCAATATAGCCATGAAAATAGGTGTTGTGGCTATACTTGGAGCTATATTGACGCGAATATATTACGAAGCAAAATTCGGTTCTAAATTTCTGGGCAATTTGTCCCGAAATAATCATGCAGCTAAGTTCGATTCTAAGTTTGTGGCAATATAGTCATGAAAGTGTTGAATGTGGCTATACTTGGAGCTATATTGGCGCGAATATATTACGAAGCTAAAATCGGTTCTAAATTTCTGGGTAATTTGTCGCGAAATAATCATACATCTAAGTTCGATTCTATGTTTGTGGCCACATAGCCATGAAAACATGAGTTGTGGCTATAATTGGAGCCATATTACCGCGAATATATTACAAAGCTAAATTTGGTTCTAAGTTTATGGGGAAATTGTTACGAAAATAAGCATGCAGCTAAGTTGGATTCTAAGTTTGTGGCTATATCTATTAATTAAGCAAAAAATGAAAAAGAAATCTTGAAACCTATTATTCAAAAACCACATCAAGACTCCCAAATTACACAACAACTACATAAGGACCTTGTAGCTCGGATCCTCAATTTCTATGAGAAATCGTAAGACAATAATTAAACAACAAGAACTTTAAAAAACCCAACAATGCACATAAAAAATTTGCCAAAACTTAGCCTAAAAATGCACATACAAAACTCAAACAATGCAAATACAAAACTTAGCCTAAAAATGCACATACAAAGCTCCTATATAAATGCATAAATTATCCAACACAATCTTAGCAAATGTCTTCAACACAATCTCAACACAATTTCAATGTCTTCAACACAATCCTAACAAATGACTTCAAACACAATACGATTCAAACACAATGGACAACACAATCCTCTAATGTCACTACAACCATGTTAAGGCATACAAACAAACTACAAGTCTAAAATCCATAAAAACCAACACAATCCTCTAAACGTCTTCCTCTTCCTCTTCCTCTTCTTTGCTACAGCCTACATCCTCATCATCGTCACTAGACAGGTAAAGCTCGACATCTTCATTTTCCATTTCTCAAGAATAAAAGATTTTGTTCAAAAGAGTACTCATATAAGGATCCATGCCATTTTTTCTGAAAAACTTGTAAGCTTTGCACTCCTACCATACAAGATATTTACAAGTTAAAAAAGATAATAGAACACCATGGAACACAAGACAAATTAAGCCTACTAAGAGTCTAAAAAATAAAAAAAAACAGCATGGAACACAAGTCCAAGTAAACCTTAACAAATGAAAGCAAATGTCCAATACTCTTCTATTACATTTTACAAGGTAAACCCTAGATGATAAGTAAGATAAAATTATGACCTTGAAAACAAACATCATTCATTAGATTCAATAGGCTTGAAGTCATCAATTATTGGTCGAACCTTTAAATTTTTTTAGGATACGTTCTAGCAGAATATTCATTATTCGGCAGTAAGATGTCACAAGCCCACAACTTCTTTAACTCTACAAGTCTAAGTCTTAAATAAACACAAATATCAACCATAATCAATCAAGAAATAGGAATACAAGAAACTAGATGATATAGACGCGTACACTTTAAAAATGAAAGCATGGTGAATTTGCACTTACTTTGTATTTTCCCACCCACCACTCGTCGTGACCAATAATTTCCCAGGTACTTTCATTCCACATGAGACCCCCTTTGATTCTTTGAAAAGACTCCATATCTTCCAAAGCCTATAATAGTGGTTATACCTTGATTGTGCAGTGATTCTCGTGGACAAACACCTAGTCTCAGCCATGAATCGTTGGTGGACATCAACCCAGTTAGGGGGGGTGAGATCATCAAGGGGAGGACTAAGCTCTAAAACAATTTTGAGGAAGATCATCTCTTGGTCATAATTCCAGTTCATTGGCATTCCAACAATCTATGAAGAAAAGAAATGGAAAAATATCAATCGTAATTGACAAGATCATGAGTGGAAAAAATGGTGAAAGAAAAGTGGTCAAGTTGTGTATCACAGCATATTATAGCAATCAAACTAACTTCATTTAGAGGCCATTGACAATTTAATTGACAAAACCAATCGTAATAGCAATCAAACTAACTTCATTTTATGTATCAATCGTAATTGACAAAATCATGAGTGGAAAAAGTGGTCCAAATATAAACAATTGACACACAAATGACATGAACAAAGAGATGATCCTCCTCAACCAACATATTATAGCAATCAAACTAACTTCATTTTACTTGTCATCAATTAAAATGAATGTTTGAGATGCAAAAAACAAACATAGAGGCCATTGACTATTTCCAAGGCCTAGAGAGATGAGAAGTAAGGTGCACTGGTATACTCAAGACATCAACCAATAATAATCAAATTTCATATCAACCAACATACATCCAATGTGTGGTAAAAATACACTTAGTTGTAGAAGAAAGAAACAAGAAGGGAGAGCAAGTGTTTAAACCAAAAACATGAGCAAATGGAATCGAAATTCATATACCTAACAATATAAAGGCCTTTAAGACAAGATTAAAACCTCAATTATACCTAAAAATTTAAGAGATGGCAGCAAGAATAGCTCAACTTAGCAAGAGCATAATTTCTATATTAAAGTCATTGTCTCAACACAATTAATTCACACCAGCATATCACACTCAACTATAGTATGAATTGAAACCCATCCAAGAAAATTTCAATAGTATCATATAATATTTTGACTAGATCTAGATCCAATGTGGAATTGACGACTAGATCATTGAGCATTATCCAAGTTTTCAATCTACTATCTTTTCACATACTAACACAGCATTGCCATAAACACAACACAAGAAATTAATAAAGCTACAAAGAGAGATGGAGAGCGTTGCCTGTGATATGTGCTCGTGGAAAGCGTTGTCGGTGTGGAAGTTGAGGAAGTTGAGGATGGCGCCGAGATGCGGAAGTTGTCGCTCGAGAGAGATGGAGAGCGAGGGATATGCGCTCGTGGTGGGCGGATCGTGAGAGAGAGAGGGAGAGGGAGATGGAAAACGGCCTTGAATTGAAGAGGGAGATGGAGATGAAACCCTAAAAATTGGGTGAGGCAGGGAGATAAAGGCCGCTAGGGTTGGGCCGGGTCCTCTTTTAGAATTCGTTGCCGGTAATTGTAGATTTGCTTCATTGATGTAGTGTTGCCAGGGTACTTTTGCCGTATAAAGGACATAATATTCCTCGGCTTTGTGTTGGCCCGACCCAATATCCTCAAGTCCTTCAATTCATCTGCGGTCATCCGGCCAACATAAGGATGCCCTTCGAGTGTGGTAGAGACGGCATGGTTGTGTCGCCCACATTTCACCGTTAACACCCATTTATGGCTCTTCCTTTGCCTGCTCCCAATCAACTCAAATGGGCAATCCATCTTCCGACTCTTCGGTTCTAGGTTTAGATCCCAAAAGTTTTCACTTTGGATTATAGTGCTTGATTTTCCTATCTTCTTCGGCTTGTACACACCCGAAAACTCGCACGCTAATAAAACTTTTGTGTCCCATGAATTTTTTATGACTATCACAATGTATAGTCTTCGCCCTACCTCACGAGTCCATTTTATCATTTTATCTCGATCTGGCCATTCCTCGTCGATTTCAAAATGGCTAGAATAATCTATAAACTGTAGACAATACAACATCATCAAATAAACTATTTTATTATATATCCATAATAAATTTAAAAATGGAATAGATATATTATATTGATTTTTATATATATATATATATGGATATGGATTTGGATTGTAAATGTTTCTTTGAATCAATTTTTTTTTCCAATTTACACGTGTAAATTGAAGAGTTTTTTTCCCTTTTTTTGATTTGATTTTTTTAAATCTAGAGTATTTGGGGATTTTCAGGTATATTTCGGTAGGAGTGTATAAAAATGAGTGAAATATTTGCAGCATGTAAATTGAAGAGTTTTTTTTTTTGCTTTGATTTTTTAAAAATCTATAGTATGTATAGTATATTCAACGGAATTGGGTAAAAAATGAGTGAAATATTTGGAGTTGTAAAGGGAAGAGCCTTAATTACTGTGGGCTTGGCCTAAATATGTAAAAAGAAACGGAGGGAGTATTAGTTACCTCTTCCAACGGTGTATTAAAATTACCCTCATGTTGATGAACATACTCTTCGTGATCCTCATTCACATCTAACGGAGTTGTTTGCAAAAATATAATTGAGTGAAGATTAGGATCGTTGTTGGGGATTTTTCCTTTTCATCCCTTTTTAAACTGCATACAACATCAATTTATCAAAATTACAATATAATATTAGAATTAAATACATAATTAAAATAAATTTAACTTTATCAAGCATATACAATAATATAAAATTAATACCTTAAATAGATAGAAAAAAGAAGACATCTTGCTTGTAATAAATACAATAATCTTCTCTTAATTGATCACAAATAATCTGATTTTCTTGTGTTTGGTAATGGGGAGACAAAACCTCTATAACCAAAAAAAATGCACGAATGAGCGGCACATTGAAGTTGAGTGTTTCAGACTTATATAAGCAGAAGTTTGAATTTTTTTTCTTTTCTACTTCGGTCGCTCTAGACGAGGCACATAAAAAATATTTTCCACTTTTTGCTTCATCCGGCCCGAATGAAGTAAAAAGCCAATTTTTCCGTGCACTGAAAAGACATTCAATTTTATTTTTTTTACTTCGTTCAGCTCGAACGAACCAAATTAACCGAGGCACTGAACAACTCTGACCGGGGCGCTGAGCATTAGTCAAATTCTCATCGTTATATTTTTACCCTCCAATGTGGTGCAGGGTAAAAAAAGAGTGTTCATTTTCTTCAGCTGTTTCGGTTTCTCCTTAATAGTGCTGAGTGGATTATAATCATCATTATAATAGCATTTATATTACATGTTTAAAGTTTTACATTCTAATTACAACATTTTTTTAATTAACAATATATTTCCTAATATATTCCGCGTGCTCATACACTAGTCTAGTAAATGAGCAATTGTTGAATATTGATTTAATTAATAGTAGTTATTTAGAATCTATTGATCTCACCGGCTTTGATCAATATTGATTTGATTCTTGGTGTGTATATTTACTTAATGAGTTGGGTTTAAAGAAATTAATATTCTTGATTTGTATTTGGATGTTACATTTGACGAATGCAAGTATAGTTAGCGTCCGTTCGGCTGTCGCGTGTGGAAGCTTAAAAGAGTTGGTCGTCTTTTCCCCAACTCCCATAGATGCGTTCGGCGACGATGTAGTTTCAGCCGCTGGTGAGCTTGAACGGGCTGGGCGTGGCTGATTTTCTCCACCTCCTCCCCCCAAGCTTACCGAGCTTGTCGCCTAAAAAACCAGCCCCAAACCTAAAAAACCCATACCCCTGAAGAAATCACTACCCCTGCCCCTGATAATCTGTCACCCAAGAAGAACGAGATTGGCGACATCGAAGAAGAAGAACGAGAGTGAGCCCTCCTCTCCCACGCCTTCCTCCATCTCCGGCGGCCAGCTCAAACTCTCCCCCTTCGAAGAAGACGATCGAGTGACCGCATCCAGGTATCTTCATCCTCCTTCACGATTTCTCTGTGCATTGACGATTCCAGTCCTAAACCCTAACGAATTGTCTCAGTGGGTGGTGGCGACGACGACCGTCTTTGTGGGTGGTGGCGACGGCGACTGTCTCTGTGGGTGGTGGCGACGGCGACTGTCTCTGTGGGTGGTGGCGACGGCGACGAAGAATGTTGCAACAGGTAAGCCCCATATCGGTAAGCTTGGGGTGTCGATTTTACCCTAATCCCTAATTGTCTGGATTCCAATACAATGAGACTATTAGGTCGAGTACACATCTGCTTGTAACTATACATTATTGTATTCAATCCATTGAAGCTGAGACTGATTCATCTTGTTAAAGCTAAGCCGTATTTCATTGTTCTTGGAAGGAACAAAATTTTGCTGCTTCTCGTACCCGTATTTCATTGTTTGCTTTTGAACCAACTCCTCCATGAATAGCCACATAGTTATCCATGCTCTGTAGCCAATAAGATCACATGCCTCAGCACATTATAGAAAGAAAAGAATAGAGCACAAAGAAGATGAAAAACATGTTGATCGACCTCAGTAACTCTAGGTGGTGATGCAACTGAGTCAAGAAGGTCCTCAACTTTCCATCCTGGCAAAATCTTTGTCAAATACTCCGATATGGTTGTGTGTTTCATGTCATTAACCATATTATAACATTCTGGTTCCAATTTACTAGGAGGTAGTTGTCGTGGTGGAGAATTAATCCCCACTTGGAGAAATTTGTTATGAGTTTGGGTATGCTCATTTTCTTGATGAATCTTTGGATCACAATCTCTGCATAGGATTGCTCTATCTTGCTGACAAAACAAAAGGGCTTTTCTCTCCTGCGTAAGAAAAGATTTGTCCAAGTTTCAACATAATAAAATATAAGTTTTTTGTTTAATGGGCAAAGAAAGAAAACCTGGCAGATGTCACAAAAGGGCATATGAAGATTAGTGTTTGTATGGATAACTTGAATGCATATATATATACATATATATATATCACCAAAATGCTTCTTTTATTTGGTTTAGCAATGAAGTTTACCTTTAGTATGAATAATCTCTTGAATGCATATATATCACCACATTCTATATTTCTAGCATGCTGAACTGTTGTTTTATCTTTATGAAACCACCTTGTAGTCAGCATTCTTTGTGCAATATGCTGAATTTGTGCAATATGCTGAATCAAAACAGCTTGTTTTGATCCATCTCATTAACAGTTTATGTCATTCTTGGTGTCCAATAATGGCAAAGGATCCTTTTGCCTTAAGAGCTCATTGCTATGCTCTTGTGTTTTATTCTGTTTCAGTTTGATTGAGTGAAACCTAATGACTACTTTGTGTGTGCCAATGATAGAAACAATGGTTTCGCAAGATTCATTTACTTCAGAGGATACATATATATCTGACTATGAGGCTCCATTCTCTCCTACTGAGGTATGCAATATGTGCTTTGTTTTTTCTTAGTTTCTTCTCCATACTCTGCCTACTTTATGGCTGCAAGTTTATTTACAACATCGACAGCAAACTAGGTTAAGAAGAGGGAGGAGGATGCAAGGGTTAATGGGAACTTATTTAGCTAATTATATTCATGTTGTACAACTTCCACATTTTCATTCTCAGATCATCTTGTCTTACTCCATGTTTGTACTTGCATACAGTTAGTTGTGCCTTGTTCTATATTGCATTAGAGGTCATTCGTTTTTTAACCAAAATAGTGAAATTATATATCAGCTTTTAAAGGTTACACACCCTCAAATACACTCGGCTAATGAGCAAACCAAGTTCATGTGACAGTAGCTTAGGGAAAAAAAAGTTCTATTTGAAAGTAGCTAAGGAAGGTTGATAATGATTCATAAAATTCATGTGATAAAGTCATTATTAGATCCATGCAAATTGGCATTAGTTATTACTTTTTATGTTGTTTAGATAATTAATCCCTCATTAGGCCAATCTAAAACAGCATAAAACTTCAGTAATTCAGTGGTCATATGTTGGGGTTGTTGTTGTATGTACAAAAAAAATCATAGACATCCCAATGTTACAACTACAGCTTAGCTTTCAACTCAATCCAAAATTGTCCTTGTATCCTGCTCCTTTAAAAAAAATTACACTTGTTTTCACTGATTTTCTTGTCTAATAAAAAGGAAGTAAATGTAAATTTGCATATAACTCATTAGAAAATTCACATGCTTATACTAAGCACATCCAAAAAAATGACCTAATTTGAAGCAGAATTGCCAAGATAAGGTGACAGATTTCTCATGTATCCAAACTAAGGTGACAGATTTGCATGCTAAAGACTTCTCTAATTAGATGTTGGTGGGCTCACTCTTTATTTTAGTCACCCCTAGGCTATGTGCAATGTTTTTGGATGACCTTGTTTTATTTTGACTATTATGGCCTTTCTTCCCATGAAAAAAATAATAGTTATAAGCTAAAATGCTCACTATCTAGAAGAATTATGCATGAGTAAATTTTGACCACGTGACCTTATTTTGTTGACTATTAGTTCTACCTATTTTGTTGAATGTGAGATGTTGGTAATGTGATGTTATTTTCAACTGCTCATGTGTGTGAGTATTAGGCCGATGCATGGATAACATTTACAGACGATGAACTGATCGATGAGGTTTCTGGTTGTCCGACCGTTAGGCGTCTTCAAGTTGTCGCACGCCGTTACAAGAATCGTGTGTACTTTGCGAGCAACGATTTGGAGAAGGAGTCGTCACATGTTGTATTAATCACTGTTGTGTATGGTTGTTAAAGGCCTTATTGAACTTGTAGTTTGGTACGTGTAGCCATTGTTGTATTTGTGTAGTTGAAGGCCTTATTTTGTTGTAGTGTTGTAGTTGTTTGACCAAGAAAGTTAGTTCATGATGGTAAACTTGTTGCGATATTTCAGTTGCACATGCTGCTCTTCCATCTATGTGTGTTGTCTCATCAACGCTAGTATTTTGGACCCATTTGTAGTACTTTTTCTAACTGTTGGTATTTATTGCATTGTATGCATTTTCTTATATATTGGATGAATGTGTAATTGGAAGCTCATTGCATATACAGAATTTATAGAAATCTCAACCAAGGTAATTTCAGTTCTTTCATTCTTGGTTTTAGGTACATGCCAAGGTTTTTGAAACCATATTCTAACGTATGCATATTTTTTACATTGCCTTGTATGCATTATATATATATATAAACCATTTTCTAACGTATAGATGGAGAATAATGTATGGACCAACCAGAACAACAAGACAATGCTAAGAATCTACAGAGATCATTTGAGTATGATGCAACCTGGCGAAATTCCTCAATGGCGAGCGATAGCGGCTACATTCAACCAGCAGACAGGTGCGGGTCTAAGGAATGCCATGGTGAAAAATAGGGTGGATTACAACAAGATTCAGTGGCGTCGCTGGGATTGCTTCAAGCGCTTTGGTGGTGCTAGTGCTTGGGATGTGAACTCGGGACGATTCGTCGCTGATGTTGGTTGGTGGGAGAAAATGATCCGGGTATGCCCCTATGCTGCACGGTTTAGGAACTCGACCGTTGATTATGAAACCACCGTACTTTGGGAAGAAGTGTTTGGGAACTCCCATGGTTCTGCACCATCCGGCGTGGCCACAACCATATCCGATTTCGGGCCATCTGATGTTGAAAACGAAGATGATTTCACAGGGTAACAGAGGTCCACATACAACTACAAACCAAATCCAACAGTCAGGAAACACAAATCATGTCAAACATGTCTAAAATGCAAATAAAACAACACGTCATGTCTGAAGACAACACAGAAACACACAAGTAATACAGCAAGCCTGTTTCTTAAACTTGTACTGCAACCACGCCATCTTTTCTTCATCAGATTGCAGGGTCATGAAGAGGCGTCGACTATGATCATTGTTCAGCTCATCCACAGCATAACACCAAAGAGGTGACACCTTCTCTACAATCCCCTTAGCAACAAACCGATTAATAACTGCAATTGCATCATCAACATCATACGTTCTCCCCGGCCCTGTGTTTCCCGTACTAACCACATCCCCTTGCAAATAATTCAAGATTTTGTCACTCTTGTCCTCCATGGAATTCATGTGTGCAACTAATTGTCTAGCCATGGTAGGTCGCTTTTTCTTTGGATTAGTTAACTGTTGGGAAGTGCTAGGAACTTGGGAACTCTTGGCAGGAGGATGCTGGGAGCCTCCAACAGATGTCTGCTGTGACATTTGAGGGACAATAGGCTCAGTGAACCCCTCGAGATCTACCTCTTCTTCATCTACAAGGTAAGCAGCAATGTCATTTGTGTCACCCACACAAGCATCAAATGGAGTAGAGGGGGTATGGTCCATGTTGGCAGACACACAATGTTGCCCTCTAGCACATATGCTATTGTAGACGGAATTCCATAATTCAACTAGGTCCAAATCAACAGGCTTCCTTCGAAATCTCATGTATTTGTCATTCACCTACAAAACACCGTAGAAAACACAGATTAAAAAATGACCTTGGTAAATTCCAAACACGCTTGAAAACAATCATATATGATAAAGCACACAAACAATACGTAGGTGAGAACAATTTAGCTAGGAGGAGTCATTTCTATTGGGAAGATGAATCCAACGGAATATTGAGAATCTAACCGTGAACAGGTCTTCGAGCTCGGTGCAACGACAGGTGGAGCTCGCTCTCACTGCACGCTTTTACAAACGCTAGGGCTCGAGTCGGCGGTGGTGTCCAACTTGTGCTCAGATCTCCAACAATGGTCGGTGCTCGAACATGGTGATGACGACGGATATGCTCAGATCTGAATATCAAAGGGATGTTGCACTAGTTAGGTGGGGGATTAATTAATGGGTTCAAATGGGTAAATTTTCTAATGTGTGAGGGTATTGTGGTCAATTTAGGTTGAAAATGAAACCCAATTTGGTAATTAGAATCTATCTCCTTTTTTTATCAAGCTAGTCCAACCGAACAATTATTCTAGTTTTCAGCTCATATTTCCAGCTTCAGCTCCTACATAAATCCAGCTCCAGCTCCAACTCCAGCTAGTGCATCCGAACCGAGCCTTAGTCACTTCACTTGTCACTGTACAATAGAGCATCTGCCTTGTGGAGAAAATATATGAAATTATACATTTGCATGAAAATTTTGGCATTTTGCATGAAAATGTTGTTGCTGATTTTTTGTATATATCTAATCATCAGAGGCATGAAGACATTGCATCTCCATATAAAGCAACAGAATAAAACAACCATGAAGATGGCCGAACTTGCTAGTCTCCAGGCGGCAAAGTTTCAAGGGAATTGCAACTTAATTTAGGTATAGAGTATAGATAAACCTAAAAAAATGAAGCTTTTCTCATAGTGCTTTCTTACACAAGGGTTTATGTTGATTGATTTTCTTTTACAGGGTTTATGCTGATTGGTTTGACATTTAGATTGGATGGTAACTACTATTGCATAAAAAACAGCCTTTAATTTGCTCTCCTTATGATGGTTGAGTCTTAGAGGTACTTTTCCTACTAATATTTTCCCAATTTTTTGTTCTTTGTTGTTGCACATTGCTTATTGTTAGGTGTTTTTTGTGGATTATGTTGGTTAGCCTATTAGTTAAATGGTAGATCAATGTGCTTAATGCATAATGATGTGGGTTCAAATCCCACATAGGTTTACTGATGATCTTTGATTGCATTTTTTTATGAAATGTTTATATTTAGTGATGACAAGTGATAATTTTTTAGTGTGATGACAAGTGTCATCAAAGTGACAATTTGATTTTGTTTAGTGATGACAATTGTTTTTATGAGGTGATGAAAATTATTTTTATGTGGTGATGAGATTTGATGACAACTATTATTTGTGATGATGATAAAAAAACGAGCAAACTTCAAGTGATGACAATTTGATGACACTTGATGACGGTTGTTTGTCTTCAAGCCTCTTTGATGACACTTGTTTGTCATCAACTTACTTTTGATAACAAATTAATCGAACCGTCATAGCGATGATGATTGATGACAATCTAACTTTAAGTGATGACATTAGAAAAAAAAAATTATAGTGTATGATGAAACTTTTGATGATGACACATATTTGGTCTAGGTTTGAATTTATACGAGATGATACATTTGATGACACTAAAAAATAAACGTGATGCTAGATATTTGATGACAACTTTGTTTTTTATGTGTGATGACGATTGTTTTTATGTGGTTGAATGCCTTGATGATACTTTTTGTTATCAAACAGATGTCAGACATTTTGATGACACTTTTTTTACCTTTTACTCCTTCTGTTTCTCAAAAGTTGTCCTTTTATCCCATGACACGATTATTAAGGAATGGGTTTTTTATCCAAATTAACAGACCCGCCAAAGAAGAAGAAGATCAAGATTGTCCCGCCTTCAAACCCTGCAGACTCGAATCAGAAGCACAACCCGAACTTAAATGCATCGACTCAAGAAGTGAGGAAATGCATGCATTGTGAGATAACCAAGACCCCACAATGGAAAGCAGGCCCAATGGGCCAAAGACACTTTGCAATGCTTGCGGTGTGTGATATAAGTTGGGTCGGCTCTTCCCCGAGTACAGGACCGCAGCGAGCCGGACCTTCAACCCATCGGTTCACTCCAACTCCCACAAGAAAGTGATTGAGATGAGAACCAAGACTTGCAAGGAGAACCCGTCCAGTGCTAGTATACAAAACAGTGCAACATTCCTTAGAAGGAATCGGATCAACACAATGGAGAGAGTTGTGGTACTAGTTTGTGTCATGCTTGTTATTCATATTTGTTCGTTCATTTCTTTTTGTTCTTTGTCAAAAAAAATCTACAGAGGAGCTTGGGAAAAAGGAGGGCAATAGAAGCTAATAGGTGACCAAATTTAGCCTTAGAAGAGGGAGATCAAGAAGAAAGATCTTAGGTTTCAGCTCTCCTTAGATTACTATTATTGATATTAGATTATTGTCTTTTTCTCTTAGGTCTTTTTGCAATGTCATTAGGGTTTTATTTGAGTGTAGGTTTGTGTCATTTCCCTTTTCATAATATATTCTTTTGATCTATCTTATTTTATGAGAATTCAATTTGCATTTAAATCTTCTTTATAAGAAAACTTAATATTTGATTCTCCAGTTGTCATATACTAGAATATAATCCAATTTTGATGCCCTTTTGAGTTTTGCACAATTTCTTAACTTATACATGTACATGGCTTATGCAGTAAAAAGGTTTTTGGAAATTGGATTTAAGATTTTCCATATATACTATTCGAGTATTTAATTATGCCATTCTACAACTATCAGATAGAATTTGCAACATTTCGCTTCCATTTCTTGTTCCAAAAAACATGATAGAAACAGAAGAATCATGTGATAGAACTATAGAAGTACATTGATAGCTAGTAAGCCTAGTATTTAATATGCCCAACTAACGGGTAAATTACACAAAATCACTCGTAAATTAAGTGTTTTTTCACTAAACCACCCGTAAAAAATGATAATACAAAAAATCACCCATAAAACTCATTTGTTAACAAAACACCACCCCTAACCATTTCCCGTTAAAAAATCGTCAAATTTACTGCTTAACTCCTCCCACAAACACCTCACCAAATTGGCAAATTCTAGGGTTAGGTGCTCAAATATCAAAAATATAACTTTTGATTTTTCTAAATTTTGTTACAACTTTCGGAAATCGAGAAGGTCGAGGGCGGGACTGAATGACTGGGAAATCCGATCGATCCGGCTATGAAGAGGATTAATCGGTGTTCTTCCCAATCTTCCCACTTGGGAGATTTTCTGATAGTACTTCTGATCCCTTTCTTTGAATAAGAGTTGAGTATTTTGAGAGAGCAAATGCAAGAACAGGGGCAAAAAAAGTGGCTATTATAGCAAATTAGAAGTTGGAGAAGGCCAACAAAGTAGAATTGAGATTTGTACAAGTGTGGAGATCGAGCGATATCGATCTATGCTTGATATCAGCTTGTAAGTTAAGTAGTGGGTGGAATTTGGAGATGTATAATTAATTAATAAGTATTAATGTAGAATTGCGATTGCATGTGAGAAATTTGGGTTTAATATTGTTTTGCCATTTAATCTATAGTGGATAGGTGTGGTTGATTGGTTGAATCATGAAAATGGAAGAAGAGAAGAGAGAAGATAGAAATGGGTTGTGGGGATGGAAGTAAGATGCTGACACATTTCACGATTTTTTAACGGGAGATGGGTTACGGACTTACAGGTGGCATTTTCTTAACTGATGTGTTTTATGGGTGATTTCGTGTAATATCATCTTTTACGGGTGATTTATTGAAAAGACACTTATTTTACGGGTGATTTTGTGTAATTTACCCCCAACTATATGTAACAATTGGCTCAAATCATATGTTTCTGTAACTAGCTCATTAGAACCCAATACAACAGAGTAGTATATATGATTTATTAGTGCTTTTGAGGAACCCGGCCAATACATAGTATATATGATTTAATAGTGCTTTTGAGAAATTTACGAAAGGAATTATCTAATTCACACACCCTACACTTCTATGATATTAAAGTCACCATAAGGACACACACCCTCTTTTCTTTTAAAAAAAATTAGCCATAAGGACACACACCCTCCTTTTTTCTAAAAAATTCCACCTTTCTTAAAGCTATTGAGACCCGAAATAAACGAGCGTTGGTTAAAAGGATTCGAATTATTATAAAATAGGCATGCCTCAACCCTCACCCTTTATTCTATGTGTGAGAGACACTCACACACGCTTTAAAAGAGATCTATATAGTTTTGATTGTTTGCCTTTTGGAAGTGTGTGATCTTACAACTCTATGTTTCTTACTCTAATGTGAGACTTAGAATCTTTTAGGATTCTCCCTCATAAATAACGAAGTTCTCCAAAAAAGTTCAACACATCGAATCTTAATAAAAGATGTTGGGGGAGTTATTTATAAACGTCGGGGGAATTGGAAGTTAAGATTTCTCAACGTGGGAGAAATTTATTGATCTTCAATGCGTCAGTTGCTAATTGGTGGAGTATTAGGTGTGCGATTGTAACAACCCCGATTTTCCTCAGAGATGGTACACGCCAGTGACCTCGGACTTATCATCCAAAGTCACCCAACGCTTGATTAACAATATATGCATTGAAATAATTAAAATAAAAATAGCGAAAGACCGTTATTGAAAACAGAATATTCTTTTCATTGATAATTTTCTTCGTAAGTCGAGGAGAGCATTATAAAATACATAAAACTTATAGTGGAAGACTTGTTTAAATTCATAAATTACATAATTGAGTTATCACTTGCTGACTTGCGCCTACATAAAACTTATAGCGGAAGACTTTTTCAAAATTCATAAATTACATAATTGAGTTATCACTTGCGCCTATACATAAGCTATGAAATAAAAGTCATAGATAAAGTTCACTTTATCTTAACTTTATAAAATAGTTTGACTTAAACTTCAACTGTAGTTCGTCTCCTTGCCAGCTTACTTCTTACAAACTGAGAAAAGATCGTCTGATGTGTCTTATAGGGATGGTTGACACCAATCGACCATGCAAGGGAAATAATGGATCGGGTAGTCTTGTGACAGACTAAGTAAGTGGAATTTTGTGAGGGGTTCTAGTGGTCATAACTAATTGTTATATTGAAATCTCAATTAAGGTCGGTCAACGATTAACAACTAGAATACTTCCACAGGATAATGTAGGTGGACAAAACAAAAATGCAAGAGAGATCCCAAAGGACAAACAAGTTTTAAGGGAGAACATGAGTTTCATGTTTGAAGAACTTGCATGTCTACAAAACCCTTTAAAAATATTAACAAATTGTAACTATGCTTCCTTGGAATAATCTGGCATCAACTAACCTCACCCTATACGTTGATGCGATCCCGCCTATGGACACCACCCAAGAGGAGGACGTCATGTCCTCGCGCTCCGATGGACCAATTACTCGTAGCTAGAGGAGTGTATGGTTCCTCGGTTCGGTTCTGGTTTTTTCGGGTTTCGGGGCGGTTCCGGTTCTAGTTCAGTTTTGGTTCCGAGCCTTTGAAAAATAAAAATCAACATTCAAAATGCAAAACCGCGGTCGCGATTGTACACTTCCATCAGTTTTTTTTATTTTTTAAAGGGATGGAACTGGCGGTTCCGGTTTGATTTCGGAACAAGAATAATGATTTCTACCACACTTCAAAAACAAAATATTTTTATCGATAAACAATGCTCTGTTTTTTATCGATGACAAAATAAGACAATTTTTTTTATCCTCCACACTTCATAAATCTTAACAATAGTAAAGTTGTCCATCTATATCCAATAAATCCTCCATTTATATATTGATTTCTACCAATACTAAATTACAAAAAGTATATAAAAGCATTTTTGAAGAAAATCAAATAAATAATTACAACTATGTATTCATCTTTTTAAGGACTTCAAATTTCCTTATTTCAAAATAAAATAACATAATAAACATTACATATGTTTTAGAAAGCAAATGATATATACAATATTATTGTCGATTATTCACAATTTTATAAAAATTATTTACAAAAAAATAAACCTAAAAATCGGTAATAAATTAACTATATAAAGTGAAATAATGCTTGGACCGTCAAATTAGGACAAAAAACAAATTCATATATCTTAAATTAGTATGCGCTGATTAAAGGATCAAATATTTTATATATGTATATTTTTTAATATTTTGTTTTGTTTTGATATGCAGTCAATTATATTATTTCATGACGAAATTATTTAATATGCATAATAACATATTATGATCTCTAAAAACCTCAACATTTAAGAAAATAATAAACACATGACATAAATTATGTCTCATTCAATGGACGAGTTAGCACTCTAGTCTATTATATATTTATTTATTATTTTATCTATATTCTTGTGAAACCGTAAGCTAGTATTTATTTTCTACAATTATTGGATATCAATTATGTAACACCCCTATTTTACAATATGTTGGGAACGTTATTAATTCACACAAGTTAAAAACCTCTCGCGCCCTGAGCGGACCGAGAGCCGGAACGATCATTTGAGACCGGTCCGGTTTTGGTATCTTAAATGTGCATTGGGCACTTATCTTATATAGTGATGAAAATATTCGATTTCGTTAATATTTTTTAATAGAAAGAGGTGGGACTCGGATGGCCGATCCACCAAGGGAAAAACTCAGTTTCCCGTCACTTAGCTAGAGTGCGCTCATCCCTCCTTGCAATCGGAGCGGATGGGATCATGATCCCGAAAGTCGTACTTCAAACACGTAGGCATTTACGACTTAGTAAGATTATATAGAGGAGTCGGCTACTCCGCGCCCCTCACTAGTTCGTTCGACATTGATCTCTGAGCGAGATCGTAAACAATCAAGGTAACAACCACACTAGCATAAATAATCCTATCATAAGAATATAAAGCGTACTATGCTAACAATGGGTCGTTATTTCTAACAATCGATATCTCCTAGGTTCATTTATATTTAAGCACACAAGTTGTTCCCAACATCGAGAATTTTCACGGAGACGAAATATAAAAGGTCACAAGGGGAAATTCCACTTGCCTTAGCTTACTAGCGTATACTATCGAGTCTTGACGGATTATTTGATTCGCAACTTCGAGCACGAATCCCAACCTAAAGACACGGGAATTACGAGCGGCTTTTAAACATGGATTCTTCTTAGATACTCTCTTATAATACTTTTACAAGAGAAGTGCAATTCTAAATTATTATAATAATAATTTAGAAGATTATTTAAAATAATAATATTCCTTCATTATTATTTTGGTTTTGTAATACCCTTTTTATTCCAAAAAAACTTTATTTAGTATTAAAATATTCCCTTTTAACTTTATGTGCTATTTTCTTAATATACTTGAGCAAGTATAATTTCACAAAAATATCATATTTTATCTAAAAAGGTATTTTTCCTTTAACATGTACAATTCTTATCAAGCTTTAAAGAATCTACTTTAACCTTTTGACATATTTATCTTAATTTAAATCTTTAAATTTCCAATTATTCCTTAGTGAACTTTTAGAATATTATTTCCCTTATCAAAATACTTTATTAGTAACTAATATCCCCTTAATTGAATTTTATTTAAACATATAATTCTCCTTAATTGAAGCTAATAGACTTATAATCCATTTTCTTGGAAGTTTCCATAATTAGGAATTTCTATTTTCTTTAGAAAGTAACTTACTAAAATTAATATATATATTACATGAATCTTATTTATTTTATTCCTATAGTTCTTTTCATATTATATGACTTATAAAATATCTATGCTCATAGATTATAAAATATGATCATGGCTTATAGAATATAATCATGGCTTATAATATCATCATGGCTTATAAATATCCTACTTCATATTTATAGTCCATTATCATAATATTGTAGTTTATAGAATAATATCTTTTCTATATCTTAAATGATTTCTTTCCATACAAGTCAACTTTATGCTATATAATATCATAGACTCATCATAAGATCATACTTCTTGTGCTTAACCTAGAACTTATGTCTTGTAATAATTCTCTACACTTAGAGATTATTAACTTAATTTTTTCTCATATGATGACTTTAGTAATATAATTATTAATAATATTATTCTTCCATAGAATCAATATCTAATGTCAAACTATAGTCTATGACTACAAGTTTTGAAACAATAATACTTTTATAAGGTTTCTCTACCATTTATTATTATTATACTATGTCTTAGATATTCTATCATCACTATCATATATTATAACTAAAATCATATGATAACTTAGTGATGTGATGGTTTCCCACACACTCGCAAGAATACGAGATCTATTGTAGTAGTAGATCAGGATCGAATCACGGGGATTATTTCTGTTTTAGTAAATTCTAGAAACAAGTTCCTAAGCCAAATATAATGATTTTTGGTGTAATTCTAACTACGAAAAACAAATAAAACAAGTAAATAATAAGAATGAAAAGTATATGAGAATGCAAAGTTCTAAGGCAAGGAATCCCCACAACTTTGATCGACGGAGTTCGAATCTCGCTTTTACCTAAACTGAGTTGGATATTTTGCTATGAAGGTTATTGTCTAATATCATAAATTAACTTTTCTCAAAGTTTAACTTAATGTACTTCTATCAAATTAAGAACCCGCTCTCGTGACGAAACAAAACCGATAGAAACCCTTTAAGCGCTTAGAAATTTAGATAGTAAACCAAACTTGCCCCACTCTCGTGATGCATCAAACTTGACTCAAACATCTAGAAGTTTTATGACAATTAACCACATGAGAAATTAATCTCAAGTTCAATTCTAGTTTTTCGAAATAGATAGAACCACCTCTCGATGCGTTCCCTCTATTTTGTTTACTTACTTAGACTACCACCTCTCGATGCGCAACCTAAACAAGACTCTAACAAGTTTAAACCTATTAGATTAAGCCCCTAGAATCAAATCATATTAGTTTTCCAACTCAATTTAAGCAAAAGGTATTGAATCTAATCCGCTTCACATTGTTGTGATCAACCAAACCCTAGAACTATAGAGTTTAGCCTAGCATAATTAAATTCATGATCAAAGCAATTAAATCAAACATGGAATAGAAATAAGAACAATAATTGAAAGAGAAACTTACTTGAAATTCAATTGAAAGAACAATTAGATCCAAAGTGCAAAAGCAATCTCCAAAGCGAAAGAGCGTAAACTAAAAACCCTGAAAAATCTCTCTTCTCTCTACTTGAAATTAGAAATAATAATAATGCATAAAAGTCCCCCCTAAAAGTGTTTTCTAAAGAGTATTTATATTAAAGCCTAAAAATATCCAAAAATATAACATAAAAGATGGCCCCTCGCGCAAGAAAAGAGCTTCTCGTGGCTGTCTGTCCGCCGTCTCGACCGAGACGAGCACCGTCACGACCGAGACCATGACTTAGCCAAATTTCTCCTCTTTTTCTCGTCTCTGACTTCATCTCTGGCTTGTTGGCTCGTCTCTAGCACCTCTTTAACCTCATATTCTTGTCCCATGAGCATCTTCAAAGGCTTGCTTCACCTCTCCTTGACTCTTCTAATATCATTAAGCTCCTTAACCATCTTTAAGAGCCGAAAACACCTCCAAAAACCTGAAAATGCAAACAAAGCTTGTGTAGATAACCATACCACGAATAATACTAAAAATCAACACAAAATACAAAACCTAAGCTAGAAAAGGATGAAATCTAATACTAAACGCTTATGAAAAACCATGCAAAACTAGATGACATCACCTAGTTTACTTTATAGACACATTAATCATATAATAATAAAAGTTTATATCTTGTAGTAATTTTTTACACTTAGAGGTATGCTAAATTCATATTTTTATTAAGTAAAGAATTTATTTAATATATCTATTTAGTATGAATAAATTCATACAACATGATATCCTCTATAGCTTAAGACATGTAACAATTTTTATCTTTTAGAAATCTTATTATTTTTCTTATAAAGATGACATTTTTAGTATTAACAACTAAACTCATATGCTATATTTATTTTATAAAAAGCTTTTAATATTATGTAAGGAGCATGATTTTTAATAAATACAATAGTAATTTACCTATTTTTTATGAGGTTAAGTTACCATGGTAATTCTAGTTTGTTTCCATCATTCAACTAACAAGATCCTCTACCCAATATTTTTATTGAATAAATTCCTTATCTGATTTCTAGCAATTCATAAAAGGCTAATATAAATACATAAATTAAATGAATAAAATTTTAGGAATTAGAATTATACTGTCTTAGTTCTGTGTTTACAGAACACTGGAGAAGGGAGGCAGGGGAGGCCGGCAGTTCACGGGCGGCGCGGGACAGGGATGGCGGCGGGTCTCGGCGGCACCGGCGCGGCTCGGCAGAGGCAGGGCGGTCCAGTCGTGGCTCCAAGGCGGTCTGGCGGGGCTCTAAGGGGAAGAAAAGGACTTTGATGGTGTTTTTAATGGTGGAACAAGCTTTTGAGTGTGTCTGATTTTTGAAGTTCAAGAGGGCAATTTCAACTTAGAAGGAGGAGATGAATGAAGGTGTGAGTGAAATGGTGAGTAAGAGGCCTTTTTATAGGCAAATTATGGAAGGTTGTGATCCATGTCTATGAAAGTAGACCAATGGAGAAGGAGAAGAAGCTCTCCTATAGGGCAATGGTGTGTTTCTTGTGGTAATGAGATGATGATGTAGGAAGGGTAGTCTTGCAAGGCAAAGGAGGTGGGAGAAGAGCATGCATTGGCTCCATTCACATCAATGTACAATCAATCAAACAATAGTCTGATGTTGCTTTTGGAGAAGAAGGGGAATAAATGGTATAAGATAATAAGAATGGTGTTTTAAGTAAGAAAGTTCATTTGGTCTAGTGGAAATAGAGAAGGGGCGTGTGGGTAGAGTGGCAAGAGGTCTCGAGTTCAAGTCCCGGCTCCTGCATTCTTTTTACAAGACTTGTAATTAGATTTTTAGGCCCTTAATGTAATTTATTTTATTTACGGGAATTCAATATCTACAAGACAATATTTTTATTTAATGCCCCTTTTTATTTATTCATGCCCCTCATACTATTTTATTGGATTTTACTTAATTAAATCTTTCTTGATAATCTCTTTTTAAAGAGAAATAAGGGTTATTATGATAAATGAACAATTCTCTTTTTATTTAGAGAAAATAATTTATTATAATAAATATTATATTATATTTGGTTTAAAAACCTTAGAATATCGCGGATATTACAAATTGTCATATGATATAATTAGATAAAAATTACCATTTGATATGCTAAAACGTCATTAAAACATCAATGTTGATGAAAATCAATTAATATATATTTTGGAATAGTTCTTATTAGGAAAGGGAAAAAACTTATTTTGTCAGTTATAAGAGACCATGCCAATTGCATGGAATATACATTGCATATAAAATAATCAAATTAGTTACAAAGATTTGAGAATAGATGCGTGTCAGAATTACGGTGCAAAATGCGGGCACACTACACCCGTCTGATCAACACGTATCAGTGGTCAAGATTAATACACGCGTTTAAATAATTTTTTAAACGGAGGGGTATATTTGTCATTTTGCTATACAATCACACCTACCTTCTTCTTCTCCGTTTTTCTATTTTTCTTCACCGAGATTCAGCGGTTTTGCATCCATTGTTTGATCTTCTCCTATATATCATTGCGCCATGCTTCAATTGGATTTAGTTGATGTTTTCGAACACCTTTACACTACTTTCTTCATGGATTTAGGTTTTTTTGCGTTCTTATGATTTTAAGTTCGAATTTAGGTTTTTTTTCAATTTGGGGATTTTTCAATTTGGGGTTTTCTGATTTCAGGATTTATGTTACTTTGAATGGTATAGATTCAACAATGTTTTAGTGTTATTTATTGAATTTTGTGGCTTTCTATTGATTTTTATTTGTGATTTCAATTTGTATGGATTGTCACCCACCTATAAGAGTATAATCTTCTCTATGTGAACCATATTTTATCATCTCCATTGCTAAGACAACTTGTTTCTTTATTCTAAACTTGATACATCATATGCTGGATTGCATGTTTGTTGTAAGGCATAGCAATGAGGACATGAAAAGGCGTTGAACATCATACAATTTGTGAACCTCTATTATTCATAAATTATGAACCGTAATGACCGAAATTATGAACCTAGCATACCAAATTTTAAACTCATACCATTTATGAACAAGAATACATGACACATGTATGAAGTATTTTGAATTAAATTTCATGAACTTTATTGATAATTGTTATGAACCTAATCGTATAAAGACATGAACCCACAAAATACGATGTATGTACTAGATCATGTGACAAAAATAACAAGTATTATGAGTTAGATTTCATGAACTTTATTTACAATTGTTATGAACTTAACTGTATAAAGACATGAACCAATAGAATATCATCTATTAATACATAACGCAAAATAACAAGTTTTATGAATTAAATTAAATGAACCTTATTGACAATTATTATGAACCAAACCATGTAAGAATATGAACTAGTAGACCAAATTTTATGAACTAAAAGTTATGGACTGTGAGATTATATAGTATGAACTTGTTCTTATAAAAACATGAACCAAATGAACAAATATCATGAACCAAAAGACGTGAATCAAAATAACAACTAGGATATGACTTAAAAGACATGAGTTGTAAGATAAACTATCATGAACCTAAGTATATAAAAACATGAACAAAAAAAGAACTACCATGAACCAAAAGACATAAACCGTACGAAGAGTTAGCCTATGTGGGATTTGGACCCACATCTATGTGCACATGCACATTGCTCTACCATTTGAGCTAATAGGCTGCCAAATGACATGAAATATAAGATAAACTACTAAGAATTAAAAGTCATGAACCATAAGAATTATTATGAACCTAGCATACAAAAACATGAACCGAAAGAACAAGAACCATGAACCAAAAACCACGAAAGAAAATAATACCTATTAGGAACTAAAAGACATGAACCATAAGATGTACTTTGATGAACCTAAGATTATTCAAACATGAACCAAAAGAACAATTGTTATAAACAAAAAAACATGGAACAAAATTTATGAACCATAAGAAGAAATATTATGAACCTTACCTTAAAAAGTCATGAACCAAAAGAACAACCAATACGAACAAAAAGACACGACCGTATCAAGAATTAGCCTATGTGGGATTTGAACCCACATCTATGTGCATATGCACATTGCTCTACCAATTGAGCTAATAGGCTACCAAATATACTATTTCTCAAGTGTCAAATGCACATTTCCCAGTGATACAACAAGATATATACTAAATTACATTGGGATTTCTCCCAAGAAGACTATATTAGACAACTTCAACAGTGGCAACATATAATCAATTTAATATTCTCCAAGACTAATTGGAAGTATTAACTATATAGATTTCTACAAGTGATTGTCAATTAAGTGCCAATGTTTTTCAAGAAAAAGGAAGAAAGATGTGCAAATGTCTCGCCCCCTCCAAATCAACATTGAAGAAAATAAGGGTCATGTTTCATGGTTTTCGGGCTCACCACCCCATTAAAAACCAAAATTGACGCAAACAAGTAACAAATCATGCGAGAACTACTCATGAAATTCCATGGTGGGAATGAATGCAACTACCCCTGTCACAACAAGGTAAGTTCAGTTTGACTATGAACCTACATACTTAATATTTTGAACCTATGCATTAAATATTCTGAACCATAAAATCAGAGAGCGCGAACCCGATTGAGAAATTTCGAGCCTAAACAGTAGACACAATCAAATACAAAAACCCATTAAATCAACCATAAACACCCATTAAAGCTCAATAAACATTTCTAATACTCAAAAACAAATCTTAGAACCCTCAAAAATCGAAATCAAACCCTAGAAAATTTATTTATACATACCTTTTTTGTGGTGGTTTCTCCATGGATTCTATGAACTGAAATCCAATTTATGAAGCAAAATTGATGACTTTATCTAAGCTAGAAGATGAAATTTCGAATTAATGGTGTCGTTTTGGTGTTGGATCTAGAGCACTTTCTCCTCTAAAGAGGTTTTGGCTATGGAGAAAATCAAATCTGAGTAAAGCGAGAGAGAGAGAGAGAGAGAGAGAGGCGTTTAGGTCAGATTTTTAGGTTGAGGGTATTTTTGTCCCACGCGTGAAATTACACTATAATTACCCTCCGTGCCATCGAAACAAATCAGCCCCATTTTTTTTTGTTGAATAATTATATTTTAATCTGAGCCATTCGTGGTATTAATCGGACGCCTCACAATTGCTTGCATTTTTTACTGTAGCAACAAAGTGCACCCGAACGTGACTCCCTCTTTATATACATATTCTATGCATCTAATTTCATTCAAAACCCAATTTTCCTCTTCTATGTAATTTTCTGGAAAAAAAAATTACTATTAGACTTGTTCAAAATCCGCCTCCTATTCATTTAATCCTGGATCTGTCACTAGTTGTCACGGTTTGATCATTTACTACGCACTTGAATGAGTGCACCTACATAAAGCGGTAAAAATGTAAAATATATTGCCACTACAGTTGAATGTTTGTTCTTATTAAGCTCTTCTTTTTTTTGATAAGCTCTTTTAGTTTACTAGATTAGGTAACATACAACTGTACGTGCATGTACTGACAAGCCCTAAATTGATAATCAAAATTCTCATGAAGACAAGTGCTTTCGAAGAATTATGCATTACTAGCCACTAAGAGTAGTTCGTAATATTCCATTCAAATTATTTCATATTTACTCTTGGTTATTTTGCATTATGGAGCGAGCATGTTTTTGGGCCGGAATAGGGATTTTCAGTTCGAAAGAAAAGAAGGGACCAGAGATGAAAAAGAAAAATAGTTGGAAACTTTACAGCTTTTCATTAATAACTTTAATTGCTTGAATACATAAAAATATGCCAGATGTAGTAGAGCCAGAAACTGTGACGCCTTTTCCTAGCCCCAAAATCTTCCCAGATCTATTAACCTAGATCACAAAATCAACTCTTCCTACAGATCTTCAGCTCACAAAGAAAGAAATTTAAAATAAGAGATTGAGAGGCATCGACAGTCTGTTTGGTCGTAAATTATCTTTGGGGGTATACTTAAACCAATCCATTCCCACATCCACTGATCCACTCCTCCTTCCTTAGCCTTTTCTGATGTAGAAATTGATTGAAAACGTTCTAAGTCTATCTAGAAAAATCACTTCTTTCTTGGCGAGAAGACCTTCTTGAAGAAATGGTACTCAAAAAACTCGGGGTCCTCCTGAGCGAGATGTTTATTGAGCGGAAACTTGAATCATTTTCCGACGAAAAACTCAAATCACCTAGCCTTTCCGACGGGAAGATTCGACCATCCTGAGTGTAAGAAACTTCACCGATCTGTTCCCTTAGCAATTTTTTATTCAAAGATCTATCTATCTCGTTTTAGGTTTGGATTTTTGAGAAATCTATGTGAAATTTAACTTATTTGATGTTGAATGGCTTCTGATTTGGAATTTGAGAAGCTTGACCAACTTGTTATTGTTGATTTGTTTCGATTTTTTTCTGCCTGTGTCTCCTTGACGTGTTTTGTGAGAAGTCTTCAATCATTTGAGCCAATCAAGATTTTCCCCGATCTTTCTTCTACAATTTGTCGCCAACCGCTCTAATTGCATTGTCAGAGCCAAAGAGTATGAGGAGGCGTGGAGAGCCAAAGATATGGGCAGGAATAAAGCTCAGCGTTTGAAGAAGTTGATCTCGTGGGAAAGATCTTCCCCTACTTAGGTCAAATTCAACACCGATGGCTCGGTCAACGACAAAGGGGCTGCTAATGCGGCTGGTGTTATTAGGGACGCGAATGGCAAGTGGCTTCGTCCATAATATTAGGCAATGCACGATCCCTATGGCCGATCTTTGGGGCATTCTCAATGGTCTCAAAATTGCATGGGATAAGAGCTCTTGTGTCGTTTGGCTCGGGTCCGAATCCCTACTTGCGACCACCTTGTTAAATAAGTTGTTAAATTTGAGCCATCCTCTTTTTAGCTAGGTTAACCATTGCCAAGGCCCAAGGCTTCTTCAAATGAGATTGGAATATCCGTTTCACTCATGATTTCCATTTGCTTGTTGAGCCACTTGATGGCTCGTTTTCTTTGTTATTGGACGATGTTGGAGGTAGGGCCTTTCCCCACTCCAATGTAATTTCCCTTAATTTGGGTGTTTTCCTTCGGGCTTGTCCCGTTTTCGGAAAAAAAAATATTTCATTCCCATCATCAATTTAATCAAAACCCAAGGGCACGATCCCAAACATATATATATCAATCAAATGGCGATCAAGTTATGACTTGATCATGCCCTTGCCCCAGTGTCGTTGATTTCGCAGCATGCACTACAATCGACACTAGGTGTGGTAATTCGATTGCCTAGGGTTCGCGCGAATCCCAATTTTTTTTTGGGTCGGAAAAGAGGGAATATATTAAAGCAACAACAACAAGTTACAAGCATACAACCAAGCGAGGGAAAGCCACCCCTCTAAGATCATCCTCTAAAATGCTAATGAAGTCAGCAGGGGTGCCTCTAAAACATGATAGCCTAGAGAATACATATGAGCTCTAGTGGCCAGAAAGTCAGCGGCCCTATTTCATTCACGGAGTGAGTCTTGAAACCAAATATCCCAGTTTCGATAGAGAAAGCCTTGGCAACGAGAGGTTAGCCACCCAAAGGGTGGCTGGGTGTTATGCTATTATTGATCATATGGAGAGACAGTTGTGAGTCCGACTCCAGAATAATTCTCCGGTAGCCAAGATCCCAGGCAAGCTCGAGCCCCTTGTAAATTCCCCAGAGCTCGGCGGTCGAGACGGAACAGATCCCAATATTAAAGACAAAGCCCATGATCCAATTACCGGCCTCATTGCGGATGATGCCGCCGGCCGCTGCCTTCCCACTATCCTCGAGGACCGATCCGTTGGTGTTGATCTTTATCCAACCTTTCGGGGGGAGACTCTAGTTGACTAGGATCTCCACTCTGTTCTACATTGGTGCCTCTCCTCTCAGGTTGGTGTTGATCTTTACCAATAGTGTAGTTAATTCCCCTAATTTGCTCTCTGAGGAAGGAAGAGCCATCAGGCCTGCTGCGTACGTTTCTGAAAATACAATCGTTCCTCCATTTCCAAAGCCACCAAGTGACAATGGTGAAGGCAGCAACACTCTCCAAACCGAGGTTGAGATCAAACTGTCGCGCGAATCCCAATGCGACTCCTTTTTGTTGATTTTTGAAGACGTCCTCCGGTTAGAAAATATCTGAGGTACAAATATTCAGAGTGCCTCCGGTTGAAAAATCTGGAGGAAAAAATTTCTGGAGTCGTACTCCGGCGATCCGCGCGGTCGCGGTTTCCCTTCCGCGGTCGTGGAAGGAAAATACATAATAAATAAAAATATCTTTATGACGGATAATGCCGAAAATAATTATGACGACTAATTTTACAAGCACACAATATGCACGCATAATATATCAATCAAACCTGGGTCTCGGTCTGCTCCCAAACCTCAAGCCGACACATTGGGCAAGAGGAATGACCGTGGTGAAGCCAGTCAGCTAAGCACACCGGGTGGAAAACGTGCCCACATCTCGGCAACACCTTCACGGTGATGTCGGCCTCGAACAACTCCAGACAGACACTATCATCATCGTCCCTCCAATCAGGCGCAACAGCGTACGCCGAATCCGATATCTCGGGTAGCCCCTCATACCCGTCATGGGGAGCTATAGGCGTCGTAGCAATAGCTAGTGGTATAGGAGAATCGTACCAACATGCCGAAAATATGAGGACGGCACAGTACAAAGCTGGGAGTCCCAAGATGATCCCAAGAGTACCCAAAGAGAAAAATCCTGAAGCCATTGTGATGGAAGTGGGAGTAAGGGCTCAAAGAGAAAAATCCTCTTTTTGAGCCCTTACTCCTACTTCCATCACAATGGCTTCAGGTTTTTTCTCTGTGGGTACTTTTGGGATCATCGTGGGACTCCTAGCTTTGTACTATGCCGTCCTCATATTTTCGGCATGTTGGTACGATTCACCCGGAGTACCACTAGCTATTGCTACGACGCCTGCAGCGCCCCACTACGGGTATGAGGGGTTGCCCTAGTTATCGGATTCGGCGTACGTTATTGCGCCTGATTGGAGGGATGATATTGATAGCGTCTGTCTGGAGTTGTTCGAGGCCGGCATCACTGTGAAGGTGTTGCCGAGATGTGGGCACGTTTTCCACCCGGCGTATTTATCTGACTGGCTTCGCCGCGGTCATTCCTCTTGCCCAATGTGTCGGCTTGAGGTTTGGGAGCAGACCGAGACCCAAGTTTGAGTGATATATTATGCATGCATATTGTGAGTTGGTAAAATTAACCATCATAATTATTCTCGCTATTATAAGCCGTAAAGTTATTTTTTATGCTTTCCCTTCCACGACCGTGAATCGCCGGAGTACGACTCAGGAAATTTCTGCCTCCAGAGTATTTTCTAACCGGAGGACCTCTCCAAAAAGGAATCGTCTTGGGATTCCTCGTGAAGACTAGGCAATCGAATCACCACCCCAGTGTCGATCGTAATACGTGCTGCGAAATCGACGACGCTGGGCAAGGTGCAACTTTTTCAGCCCTTTGTCGAATTCAATCCCGCCTAAGGTTGGTAGTCGACCATCGATTGGCGAAGTGGCTCTAAGTGTGTGCCCGATATCCCAAAGTCGAAAACTTGATCATGAATCGCATATCAACGATCAACCACCATCAAAGCAAACAATATCCAACAAAGGCAAGTTGACGACTTTCTAGAGCGGATCCACACAAGCGACGACGATCGATATTCGCTCAATCGGATGCATGCTGCGACCGCAAGAAAGACCACGGTTGCGTCCCGAGAAGACGCGACCGCGGCACATGCAACTGCGACCGCAGATGACAAGTCTACGGTCGCGGATCTCTCAAAGCTGAGATCTTTCGCTAGATATCTATATTGAACTCACTGAGCAAAAGAATTCATCTAATCAAGTAACGAAGAGTTGCATGGTCCAAATAGACTATCACCTTGGTCACCAACAGATATTGCCTAAAATTTTCCAAGTCAAACACCACTGAAAGCATTTCCTTCTCAATTGTGGAGTAATTTCTTTGGGCGCCATTCAAGGTCATAGAAGTGTAATGAATTATATGAGAGGCTCTTGCTTCCTTTTGACCAAGAACGACCCCAACCACGTAGTCATTTGCATCAGATCTCAAAGGGGCGAGACCAATCAAGGGTATGAATTATTGGTGCACTAGTGAGGCAAGTCTTCAGCTCATCAAACGCCTTCTTACACTTGTCATTAAAATCATAAAATACTTCCTTCTTCAAAAGCTCACATTAAGGTAGGGGTGTTCAACGGGTCGGGTCGCCCGCGACCCGCACTAACCCGACCCGCAATTTGCGGGTTGCGGGTCGACCCGCGACCCGTGCGGGTCGGGTCGCGGGTCAAATTTTTTTATTTTGCGGGTCACGGGTCGACTCGCGACCCGCAATATTTTAAAAAATATTTTTTTTTATAATTTTATTAATGTATAAACTATTTTTAATAACAAAATCGAAGGATTTACAGGTCGACCCGCAAACCCAACGGGTTTTAAAAAAAAATACATGTTTTGAGGTTAAAAATTAATTATTTTAGGTTAAAAATTAATTTTTTTTAGGTAAAAAAATTAGTCTTGATCCGATTGACTTAGTCAAACGGGTCAAGCAGGTCGACCCACGACCCGCAGGGTCGGGTCGCGGGTCGGGTTGCGGGTCAAAGACAAAAAAATTTGCGGGTCGCGGGTCAACCTGACCCGACCCGTGAACACCCCTACATTAAGGGGATTAGGTCTTCAAAAAATCTTAAATAAACCTGCGATAAAATCATGGAGCCTAGAAAAGAATGCACTTTACGCACATTAGTAGGATAAAGCAAGGACTGAATGATATCAATCTTTGCTTTATCGACCTCAATACCCTTGGACGACACAATATGACTAAAACAATGCCTTTCTCAACCATAAAATTATACTTCTCAGAATTAAGAGCTAAATCAGTTTCCACGCATATTTGAAGGACTAGTGATAAGTGGTTTAAGCATGCATTAAAGTCATTACCATGAACAGTAAAGTCATCTATAAAAACTTCAATGAAATTCTCCACTTAGAAAAGATACTAAACATACACCTTCAGAATGTCACGGGTGCATTACACAATCGAAATGACATTATGCGGTATGCAAGTGTCAAAAGGACATGTAAAATGTCGTTTTCTCCTGATCCTCTAGTGTAATGGCAATCTAAAAATACCTTGAATAGCCATATAAAAAACAATAATAGGAACGACTAGCAAGTCGCTCAATCATTTGATCAATGAATGGCAAGGGAAAGTGATCTTTTCTAGTTACCGTGTTCAACTTACGGTAATCAATACAATGATCTTTTCTAGGAACCAACTCACCCTGTTGGTTCTCTACAACAGTAATACCACTCTTCTTGGGTATAACCTGGGTAGGACTAACCCATTAACTATCACTCTATCAAAGATGGGGTAGATCTCTGCTTGTAGGAGCTTCAGCACCTCCGTCTTCACTACCTCCATCATAGGTGGGTTAAGTCTTCTTTGTGGTTTCCTTGATGGTTTTACATCGTCTTCCAAGAGGATCTTATTCATACATGTAGAGGGACTAATCCTTTAATGTCAACAATGATCCATCTCAAAGCGATCTTGTGCTCCTTAAGTACCTGCACCAATATCTCTTCTTGCTCCTTGGAGAGTGTGTTAGAAATAATAAGTAATGTATCACCCTCTCCCAGGAAAGCATATTTAAGATGATCAGGGAGTTGTTTCAACTTAATTTTTAGGGCCTGCACTATAAAGGGTAGAAGTTTCTGGCTTGGGGGAATTAGTGGTATATGCATAATGGCCAAAACATCAGCAAAGGGTTCACAAAAAGTATTTAAGTCAACCAAAATCTCATGATATCTATCAAACAAAGCATAATCTAAACATGGAAGGTTGATGTCATTCTTTAGCACAGATTGTAACTCATCACCACAAGTAAAATCAGCCACATTTTGCATCATGGGATCAATTACATCAATGGAACACAAAGAATGATAATCTTGGGGGTATTTCATAGCAATATCAGTTTTGTATTCAAATTTCTCAATCATGAGCGTATAATCGAGCTCGCTCATGAGCAAACGAGCCGAGTTATCTTGTGCTCAAGCTCGGCTCGTTTATAAATCGAGCCGAACATGAACAAGAGTTAACCGAATCGAATACTGAATTTCTCACGAACAACTCTGTTCATTTACAACCCTATATTTTTATTGGTTAATCTATAATACTATAAGACTAAATCTCAATAACAATTAATGTCCCACATTTTATACATACTATATGATTTATATACAAGATTATAAGCAACTTTAATTAAACATTGAAAATATACTACCCCACAATTAATTTCATAGGCAAAAAAAAGGTCAACCTATAATTAAATGACAAGATTAATGCTAGATTTATTCCTCCTACAAGGAATCCTATGTCACCATAAAATAGTATAAGAAATTTAAGACAAATATTTAGGTAATAAATGCCCATGAAATTAATGAGATATTTTATTTCAAATAAAATGACACTTTATAATACATGCACACATACAGTCCATATATAAGACAATAGATTAATCTAATATTTTATTCCAAACTAAATACATAATCCGATGTTGATAAATAAAATATATATAAGAGAATATTTTATCTAACATTTTATTCCAAACTAAATACATTAGCCAAAGTCAGTGAATAAAATGAGACATTTTATTTCAAATAGAATGACACCTCATAATACATACATATACTTCATATGTAAGATAATAATTAATGTGACATTTTATTCCAAAGTAAATACATAATCCAAAATCAATATTTAGGAAAAATATGCTACCCCGCAACTAAGTTCATAGGAAAATAAAATAAAAACTTAGTCAACCTATAATTAAATGACGGGATTAATGCTTGGTTTATTCCTCCGACAAGGAATCCTATGACACTATAAAATAGTATAAGAAATTTAATGATAAAGCATAAATCCATAATTAATTGTTTGACTATTAAAATTTCTTACAATGTAACATATAAGTGAATTTAAGATATATTAATTAATTTAATTTTGGTGATTAAATCCAAACAACTTTTTAAATTCTTGAAACCTTAAGGACCTTATTATAAAAGTCTTATCATCACTTTGACACCCTAACTAGCCATAGAGAATTGTATCGCACATGTGTTGATAAAGGTGAACGAATCAATGATTGGAGGAGAGCTATAAAAGAGTCTACAAGAAGCCAAGATGGAATCAATCTCTTTCAAAACAAGATCAAAGTAAAGTAGGTTCTCCTTCTGTTGGATCGTAATGGGTTAGCAGTGAGCTTGGGAACTGGCAGTTAAGCTGTTCCCAAGGCAGCGGAAGTAAATAATCGCAAGTAATAAAAACAGTTAAAGGGACAGTTCCTTTATAGAGGAACCCCACTACAACCAACTAGTTGTATGGGTAAACCTCTACCTCCGCTTGGAGGATTTTGAATGACTTACTTATATTGATTGCTTTGTTCCTTAGTTACACAGCCGGATTTACACTTCTCTGTTCCTACAAGTTCTTCCTAACTCTAGCAACACTAGTAAATCCTCTCAACTGAGTTCCTAAGCTCACAACAGCAAAACACAAGTAACTCAAACCTTACGCTGATTTCTCAGTTCCCTTGCTCCAGGGAACTTCAGCTTCACCGTCGTCGAGATCACACACTCGCCGGCGGGGACTTCTCTTCCTTTTCTTTCTTCTCTCTAATGTGGGTGTTTGTAAGTTCTGGGAGAAGTACTCAGAACGAGTACTATTCATTTGGCTTTATAGTCCATTTGTCTTGGGCAGTCGCATCTTTCGTTTGTGTCCAAAATGCCCTTTGCTTGATGCCCAAGTTGTACTTTCTTCACATGTGACTTTGGTTTGAACTAGGTCAACTTCTTGAATCAATCGGACCGTTGGATGAAGCGTGACAGTCTGATCCTCAGACTGTTCCCTCTGGCTGTCTAAGACAGAATCCCGCGATCTGCGCTGAACGGTCGTTGTCTTCACATGTGAGTTCCCATTTCATGGGAACTGACTTCTCCAGAGTTCCCTTGATGGAAACTCTTCATCGTTGTAAGCTTGTGTTTTTTGTTTCTGGGAGTTCCCACTTAATGGGAACTTTCCTCTTCAGAGTTCCCTTGATGGAAACTCTTCATTGTGGCTAGCAGTGGCTTTGTCATTCATAGTTCTTGGTTGTACCTGTGTTCCTTAGAAATACTTGAACAAACCACATTAGTTCCCTATGGTATTTGTCATTATCAAAACTTAAAGAGAAGTGAATCGGTGATCCGTTGCTTAGAACCAGAGGTCCCAACAACGTCCCAACACCTTCTCTGATTTGGCATTGTTTGATCAAAGCAAGATGTATCTCTTTCATTCCCTATCCGATTCTCCTTATACCAAATTCTAAACCATCTTTAAGAAAATAAAATTTTAATTATCCCTCTCTTTCTTTGTTTATTTATGCAGGAATGATTCAAAACAAATATCATGTTGAGCTTGCAAGAGTAGAAATCGTTGGAAAACAGTCAATATTTGATAATGTGTAAGAAAGTAGATTTATAGTACCCGATTGTAGAAAATTGTAGAAATTAGTGCCTCCATCTCGATCTTTAAAAAAAAATTGTATAGTTCTTACGGTAGTTTATTTTTCTTCCTCATGTAATTTCTATTAAAATATACAATTCTTGCAATCTCCCTCATGTGCTAACCCTTACAAGAGTAGAAATTCATTGCAAAGACTCAATAGTTGATAATGTGAAAGAAAAGCACATATGTAGATTGATTATAATTCATACAATATTCCATTTCTCTTTCTCATGTGATTTCTATTAAAAACATACAATTCTCTTTTAAGTGAAATAAAAACATAATATTCTTTCATTTTTTATTAATTACTAATCCATTTTAAAATGTTGGAACTTTTTCAAATTTATTATAAATTTAGACCATGTACATTGCACTAATTAATTATAGTCATATTTAGAGTTTAATAATTATCATTTTATAAACAAAAAAAACAAAAAATAGTTTATTAGAAAACTTTATAATAACCAATGGTCATTGGTTTAAAAATCGTCATTGTTCATTTCTCAAGTATTATAAATGATCATTTCTCATAATTTGTAATTGTTTAAAACACAATAAAAATGTTTAAATAATTTTATAAAAATATAATGCTAATTAATATTGCAGGGTTGGTGTTACTATGTAGTGGAAGTATAGAAATATCAAAAGGTATGAAAAAAGTAAATGTACCATAAAATCCATTTATAACCGATCTATTAAATAATTTACGAAATATATTCACTTTACTTCATTCATAATAATCGTATGACTATTAAAATTCTTACACTGTAACATACAAGTGAATTTAAGATATATTAAATTAATTAAATATATATATAACTAAATTCAAACAATATTTTAAATTCTAGAAACCTTCAATTAATATATTATAAAAGTCATCTCATCTTCATAGAGTGAATGAATCATTAATTGGAGGAGTGATTTGAAAGAATCTATAAGAAGCCAAGTTGGAATGTGGATAATATAGGAGAAATTAAACAGTTGCACATATAGAAATACGTGGAGATATTAGATCCAAGTGTTAAAAGTTTGGTGTGACATTATACATTCTTTTATTTTGCATAAAAGTATTATTATTGTTGTCGTTATGAACTTTTGTGTCATCATCATCATCATCTCGAGCTATGACATGTCAAAAGGGCTTTGATAACAATCATCATCATGGTTGGAAATAAGAAATTAAGAATGATTTTTGAAATCAATGTAAAATACAAGTATGTATTTGTTAATGGTTGGAGGAGAAAAAGGGGATTATCAATGATAGAAGAGATTATGTAGGAAAAACCAATTCAAATGGTCGTGAATGTACAATCATAATTTTAAACATAAATCAATTTTTTGATTACAATGTATAAAAATACTACAACTACAATATTATACCTTAAAAATACAAAACTATATAATTTACGAATGTAAAAGCGCTACAACAGCCAATCCAAACATTAAGTACATGACATAATAATACCTTTTTTAAGTAAAATTATATTAAAATATTGTTTATAAAAATTAAAAAAATTATTTCGTGTGTAGCACGGGCATCACCACATAATACTCCATATATAAATATTTTATTATATGTTAAACAAATAAATTATTTATAATTATTGATTGATTTGCTAAACAGAATAAAAAAAATTAGTTTACATATGGGATTTCTAAGATATCAAAATTTTAAAATAATTAATTTAAACCTTTTAATATATTTTTTAATTATTATTCAATTTAGACATTGATAACGAACAAGTCTTATAAATTCTAGAAAAACTTAAGGAAGATTTTATTAAAATAATTTATTTGAGACAACTTGATTTATTATTAATTTTGGATATTCATCATCATCCTTGACCTAGTAAGGCTCCGCCACATCGGAATTTGGGGGGTCAAGATGGGGGTAGCCCTGCCCAAGGGAAAGGGGTACACCTGATAGACCCAAGCAAAACTGAAATTCAGCTATGTGATAATAATAACTAAATTTAGTTCGAATGCACCAAAATTGATGTATGGAACTAAATTTATCTCAAAGGCATTGTATAAAAGTCAATAAGCATAAGTTTATCTTAGTTATACAAATTAAAAATTAATTACGCCTAGAGATCATGATTATTTGTCCCTAGATATTTTATATATTTAAAAAAATATTAATAATTTGTTTAGCAAAACTCGTAAAATATGCGATCAGATGCGTATGGGGTATTATGGTGAAATATGCGAGCACGTTACACTTGTTCGATCGTGTATTCGTGTGTATTTGTGGTCAGGATTAACCCACGGGCTAGAATATTTTCCTAAACGGATGGGTATTTTCGTCACTTTCCTATACACTCACCCCACTTCTCCTTCTCTGTTTATCTTTTTGTCTTCACAAAGATACAATGATTTGCAGTCATGGTTCGATCTTCTCCCATATATCATTGCACCATGTTTCAATAAGATTTAGTTGGTATTTTCGAGCACATTTACAATACTTTCTTCATGGATTTAGATTATTTTTTTTGCGTTTTTATAGTTTTAAGTTCGAATTTAGCTTTTTTTTCAATTTGGGGTTTTTTAAATTCGGGATTATGTTACTTCGAATTCTACAGAACCAACAATGCTTTAGTGTTATTTATTAAATTCTTGTGGCTTTCTAATGATTTTTGTTGGTGATTTTAATTTGTATGGATTGTCACCCACCTGTAACAGTATAATCTTCTCTATGTGAACCATATTTTATCATCTTCATTGCTAAGACAACTTGTTTCTTTATTCTAGACTTGCACATCTGTTGATAGGGTATTCTCGGCCAACAAATAAATTTGTAAGTCAAGACCCCACTGAGTACAGTGGAGTCAGGATCGTTCCACAAGAAGCAAGGTTGTTTGTCTATCAATCTAATAAGAATCAAACAAAATCAAACACAACACTCACGAGATGCCTCGTTAACGACCTTGTCAGGATCGTTACCGAACCACCGAACACAAAAATATCAATTAACGACCTAATTAAATTTCAATTAATATTCGGTACCGAGGCAAGTACTCAGCAACGAAGATTTACCAGAAATAATTCAATTAAAACAAAAATCTAGGATAAGGGACACCACAACATAGCCAAGCATAAGAATTCGTAAGAAGATAAGATCGTGCCTATAAATAGATAGAGTCATCAACTTTCATTGACTTAACAAGTAAATTAATCTACTTTCATAAACTAACTCACTCAATTGCTTGTTTTGGATCTAAAGCTTGAAACTTTCGTTTTCAAACAATATCAACCTTCAAGTTACTAACTTTCTCTTTCAATCAAGTTAAAACTCAAATTACCTCAACTTCCGTTTCGGTATTAAGCACAAAAAACAATCTCAATAAAAGATAAAAGGCATTCAACACACAATCTTACTCATCAAACATGCTCAACTATGTCGGGCTTAACCCCGACCCTAGAAAAATAGACTACTCACTACTCATGATTAAGAAACTAAAAACTTCAATAAAAAAAACAAACATTGAAACAAAACTCAAACTTAAATTAATAACAAAAATATCGTCTTACAGAGATTCAGAAGAAAACTAAACAAAACATTCACCGAACCACAAACTCGATCAACGAACCTCGGAAACCGTCGTCTACCGAACCTCGTCACCGACTTCCGGTCCGATTCTCTCTCTTTCGGCCTTCCTCCAAATCTTCTCCCAAAAACCAGCTCTCCCCTTTCTATGCTAGATAGAAGGGTATTTATACTAGAAAATCCTAAAAAACTAAAAAGGCTTAAAAGATAAAAACTTTCCTAAAAAGATAGAAAAAATCTCTAAAAGATAGAAATAAAATCTAGAAAGATAGTAAACCCTAAAATACATATTCTAATAACCCATAAAAATTCTAAAAAGATACTCAACCGATACGGAAATAAATTCCCGCTCAGGATCGGTGAATAATAAAAATAATACTCGAAATCTTTCTCTTCGTGACCTCGTTAACGACCCTTCACAGCCTCGTTAACGATCCTGGGATTTGTTTTCTTCAACACCTCCTCTTGTACTCTTAAGCTTTGACTTCTTAAATCTTGCACTCTCCCGTCCTTCACTGTGATGCTCCAAATTTAGCTCCATTTAGCTCCTTTTCTCGCTAAAAACTGCAAAATACACAAAATAGCGTAGATTCCACTCTTTTCATAGATTTATGCAAAACTAACTAAAAATACTCAAAACTAAACCTAAACTTAAACAAAACTAAACCTAATAAACAAAGAAAACCTATCAAAAACTATACTAAAAATGCGAACATCAAAATACCCCATACTTAGACTTGCTTGTCCTCAAGCAATAAACAAGATACTAACCAAAACCAAAACAAATCATGCTCATTAAGACATAGCCATCTTCTAAAAAGCAACATCTACACATAAGAAAATTATAGCAAAAGACTATTAACATCCTTACATATATATGCACTCAAATAGACATAAAATAATACAATCCAACCTCTCAAGGGATATAATGTGTTTCACTCAACTCTCAAGTGTTTGGGCTTATAATTTCAATCTCTCAACTCATCTTATATACAAAAACTCATAGAAATTGGAACTTATATCACCAATACTCTCCACCCAAGATTTGTCAAAACAAGCAAAGAATCATCAAGAGAACTTAGGCTCAATGAAAAACTTCATAGAAGTTTCCATTCGGGCGGGTTGTAATGGGGCTTGGTAATAACAATAAGGCGTGGAAAATATTTTGGCTATGTGGTGCTAATAATATCCGAGAATCAAAGACTCCTTAAAACTCACATCTCACCAAAACATTTCATATAAGATAACCAAACTCACTCTTCTTTATGCACACTCATTTTCACTCACCCTTTATCATCCTAGAAAGTCTCATAATAAAAATAAAAGAATCTCTTGATATTATCTTTAAACTCAAATGCACTTCAACTATTTCTCTCTTTCTTTCTTTTTTTATTCTCTTTTTTTTATTCTTTATCGATGCCTCGTTAACGAACCCACATCCGGGTCTTTAACGATCCACCTTATACATTTTTTTTAGAACTTTATTTTGTGCATCTTTTTATCAAGAGACCTTTCTTACATGTAATAACAAGAGACTTCCAATCTACCCTTCCCAAATACCTTTCAATTCAAGCAAATATAAACTCTTTTCTTTTTAACAAAACACAAAACTTTACCTCTCCAATCTAAGTCCTAATTCCCGGATAGGGTCAAGCTTATCTCGGATAGGGAATAATTTTTGTGGAGCTAATAATAAGAAAAGGTTTCAGGCCAGAATTGGTTATCAAAAGGAGGAATAATGTAAAGGTAGATAGGGAATAATAAGGCTCATAAAAATAAGTTCTCCATCATATGATTTTCACAAGTAATGAACTAAAAATCTTATAAGGGTCTCAAGAAATAGATAACCATCGCAATTCCAAGAGATAATATGCACAAAGAGAGTAAATCACACAAAAAAGAAGAGGGATTTATAAATGTTCTCCCTATAAGGCCAAAAATTTCTCACAAGGTAGATTTTGTTGGATTGCATCATTTATGCTATAAAGTATATGTGCTCAATTTCATCTAATGCTATTCTCTTCTAAAAACAATAATTTCAATTTTAAGAATCCGGCTATACTTTCAAAGACATATTTGCAAGGAATTATATGATTAAGCTAGTGATTGCTATCATAGAACTTTAAGAAGGGATATCTATCAATTCTAAACTCTTTTTGGATTTTTAAATTTTTCAATTTTTTTTTCCGATTTTTTTTCAATTAAAAAGAAATAACAACTACATAGAAAACACCTAGGACATAATTTCTCTACTTTCTCCCCACCCCATACTTAAAATTACAGTGTCCCCACTGTAAGGAAAATAAGAAGAAGAGGGAAAAGAAATAGAAAACAAAACAAAAAATTAAAAAGAAAAAGAAAAACATAAAACTTACAAGGAAAGGAAACTTCATCTTGAGCTTGATCAACGGTTCGGTGGAGGAAAATAGTGCTCAAAGTTCCCCATGAAGTCGTACATCGTCCTCCAACGCTCAGCATCATCCGCTTCTCTCTGACGCTGCCTCTCATCTTCCCTCGACATGCGAGCGGAATAGACGGTTTCCCATCTATCCATCCTCCGATGAATGTGATCGGTCTGGAGGTGAAGCTGCTGTATCCGTGCAGAAAGATCCTCGGCCCATGGTGGTGGTATACTCGATCCTGCGTACTCGGGCTGAGGAGGCGGTGGGTAGTGAGGCTGGAAATGGTCTTGATACATCACCGGGTTGTAAGGCATTAAGCCATATGCATGAGGGTCGACAGGAGCTTGCGGCACCTCGTTAACGAAGATGGTTTCCTCGTTAACAGTGTTGGGTGGTGGCTGGAAATGGTCGTTAACGACCCTGGTTGGCTCGTCGACGAAGATGTGGCCTCCTAATCCCTCCGTGTCCATGTCTTCTTCTTCAAAGTTGAGCTCCTCAGTGCCGCCCTCGGTGTCGGCTTCCTCGGTGTCGTTGCCTACTACCTCGGTATCCTCTTGCTCATCTTCTTCTTCATATTCATCCATGTCGTCCCGCTCAAACCGGGTTTGACAAGGCCTAAGCGAGAGCTCATCCTCCGGTTTTGGCTCCAATGGGTAAGGATGGCCCGTCCACACCTCGTACCAATTCGGTACATAGAGTAACTCGTACATGTCGAGGGAAGGTATGACTAGTCGATCTTGAACCTTCACCTTGTAGCCTCCCTCGGCTTGCGCGAAAATCCTGGAACTATACCAATAGTTCTTGTTGAGGAGTTGGGCGTGGGCCGGTGTGTAGCGGGTGAGATCAACTCCAAGATTCTTAGCCAAGAGGCTAACCAAATTGCCGCACCACACCTCCTTTGACTTGGTGGACTTCTCGACATAGTCGAGCCATTCGTACCCCAAATTCAAGGGGTCGGGCTCCTCGAAGAGGATGGTGCGGAAGCAAGCGACTTTCGTTCTTGTAGGCCGGTTCAACTCTTTCTTCGGCCAAAATGTTGCGGCGAGGACTCTCAAGATAATCCGGAAGATGGGGTTGACGATGTTTGCCCCAGATAGCGCCGCGGTAGAGGATTGAACCTCTCCGGTGATGTAGCTCCAAGTGCGGGTCACTCGGTAGTCCTTCAAGCTATAGTCCCTTGTCGGGTTTGGTAGCTCCAAAATTGCATTGAACTCTGCCATTGTGAAATCACGGTCCTCGTTACCGAGCCGGAACCGAATGCGTCCCACCGAGATCTTCGACGAGAAATTGGTCTCCAAAGTGGCCAAGAACTCGGATGTGAGGGCCGGGTAATGCGGCAAGCTCTCTTGCTTCAATAAGTGTGCGGCCCCAAGGATGACGAAGGCGTCCTTGACATCCGTGTAGATGCCCGTGGAGACGGCTCTAGACTTCGAGAACCATCGGGTGTAATGGTCTTTCTCCAAAAAATCCCGGTAGCGCCGTACTTGGCTTTGACTGCTCAAAATCACATCGTCCATCCGGGGTGGAGATGGAGACCTGTGGTTCCTCCTCTTCTTCTGGGCTCGGGTAGCGGGTCTGCTTGAACTAGCCATGGATCCTACAAAATAATCAAAAATTTCCAAGATAAGATCCATTCAAAAATAATAGGTACGAGACCCCATACTTGGTCTCAAAATTAACCTCGGATTTATTCATAAACTACCCAATTGGGTTGTTCAAGAGTCTGGGCTCGGATCGATCATTGATGAAGTGCAGGGTCGTTAACGACCTTGGGTGGGTCGTTAACGAGCCGCCGAGAGCAAAACCAGTATGTTCCGAAATTAATTCTACCTCTAATCAGTACAAATCAAGCATGCAATCTTCTATTATTCTCCACAAATCCCCCTTAGGGTAAAAGCACCCCATACTTACTCAATCACCCATCCCGAACATGCTAAGAATTACTCGGAATTTTGACATGCAAAGTTCGAACTTTTTTAGATCTAGGACAAGAAAAATTCATGCTTTCCTAACTAAAGGGTTACAATAGCTAATCTAACATGAATAATCTTTCCTAAAACATGAACAACTAAGCACAATCAAGAATTTTTAGAACGGAATTTAAGCATGCTCATCGATCTCCCTAAAAATCATGATTCAAGATATGAAATTTAACCCTGTAGATAATCAATCATGCAATTTCAAGCAAGGGTTTAGAAATCATACCGGAGAACCGAGAATTTAATGAACAAGGGTCGGAATCGGGGTAGTTAACGAGCTCGGCGTCGACGGTGTGTGGCCTCCGAACTCCGGTAACGATGGCGTCTCCGGTGGTCGTTAGCGTGGGAATCCCGACTCGGTGGGAGAGAAGGGAAAGGGATTGAGAGAGTTTTGGGTTTGAGATTGAATTTTGAAGGGATTGTGATAGAATTTTGGGAGGGGTAGAAGGGTTTATATAGGAAGGGTAAGGGTAGAAGGGGCGGCGGCTAGGGTTAAAGAAGTTAACTAGGTTAGAATTACTTACCTGCCCCGTATTGTGACGAATCGGGTCGTTAACGACCCTGGGTGGGTCGTTAACGAGCCGTCGTGGCCTTTCTGAGTGATTTTTCGACCCCTTTCTCCTGAAATCTTTGTTAGCTCAAATGATCTTATTTCTATCCTAATTAAAACTAAAAATAAAAATAAAAGAGAGTTAAGAAATAATCTTAAAAAAAATAAGAAAATAAAAAGAAAATAAAATAAACCTATTCTAAAAAGCGGGTTGCCTCCCGTAAGCGCTATGTTTAACGTCGTTAGCCCGACGAGCTCTCTTGCTAGTGTCATGGTGGTTCATGTACGGCCGTGTTGGGGTCTTGAGATACCCTGCTTGTAGCCTTACTGCCTCTGTGTGCTTGAATTGCTAAATTAGGGCCTTTTTCTTCTATCAGCAAGCTCGATATCCTTGGGTTATTGGTGTAGTCCGAAAGCCAAGGTGGTTTGGGCTTTTCTGTAACCTCTGTAGTAGGGCCTTGGTTGAACTTGTGCACGTGAGAATCAGTGATCGGTAGATGTGGCTCGGTAGGGACTGTGGTGTCGAGTTCGGGTTGAGTCAACTCTAGTTGTGCCACTCCAATTGGGTCGTTGGCTTTTTGATCTAAATTGAATTCCACCCGTTCCTCTCCTATATCAAAAGTGAGGAGTCCCTTTCGCACATCAACTCTTGCTCCTGCTGTGGCTAAGCATGGTCGCCCGAGAATAATGGGGACATGAGGGTCTTCAGGCATATCAAGGACAATAAAATCATTCGGTATAAAGAATTTCCTGACTTGAATAGGGTAATCGTCCACTACTCCTGTGGCCTTGACACTTGACCCATCTGCCATGTACAGATTCATGTCTACTGGTTCTAGTGGTCCCATATTGGCTTTAGACCATATTGAGAGTGGAACAAGACTAGCACTGGCACCAAGATCGCATAAAGCTTTGAACTTGTGGTTGCCTATGCCGATTGTGATTGCAAACCTCCCGGGGTCTCCAAGCTTTTCTGGAAGAGCTATTGATCTGACCTCATCCTGCAGCTCTGTAATAGATCTTTTCCTGCTAAGAATATCTTTCAAGAATTTTGTGTAAGCCGGCATTTCGCTTAGGGCCTCAGCGAATGGGATGGAAATATTAATGCCCTGAAGAATTTTAACGAAACGCTTGAACTTACTCTCAGTAGAGTCCATAGATTTCTTAGTTGGAAATGGAAGAGTTTTCACCATTCTCGGAACCAAGTTAGGCTCGAGAGGTGAGAGTACCGGGTCGACATTGGGGTCGACGGATATCCTCGGCGGGTCGTTACCGACCCTGATAGGGTCGTTAACTACCTTGGGATTGAGAGGAAGGCTCGGATTAGTAGACTTATCTGGGTTAGGATCGTCAGGAATCCTTGGAGCCTCGTCATCCTGGCTTGTAGGCTCGGTACTAGCTCTCGCTGGCTCGTTAACGAGCTATTTTGCGAGGTCCTTACCCTCCTTCTCTTCAGCTTGAACTCTCTCCGGTAGTGTCTTCCCGCTTCTGAGGTGTATCGCTGCTATTTGGCCTCTAGGGTTCTCCTTGGAATCCGTGCAGCAAGGTCTCCTAGTTGGGAAGCAACGCTCCTCTTCCAAATATCGAACTCTCCCCATCTTTTATCCTGTCGGTTCAGTTTGGCTTGGACGTCATCAACCTTGTTGTTCACTCCGTTGATGCTCTCTTTAATCTCCTGAACCCATGATGGCGTCTCCTGATGGCCTGGAGGTCGATATGGTGCAGGTCGTCTATCTTGTGGGGGCCCTGCGTAATTGTGATTTGTATTCTGATTGCCCCATGGTTGATAGTTATTTGACCTGTCATTATAATTAGGTTGGTTCCTGTAGGGTCCTCTCATGTAATTCATCTCAGCTATTGTCTCAACGGTTCTAACCTGCTCAATGTTAGTGCAAGCAGAAGTACTATGCGTAGAAGAACCACATTCTTGACATGATTGAGAGGATTTCAGAAAACTTACCTGTTTCCTCAAACGGTTGACCTCATCTTGTAAGAATTGATTTTTAACATCGGGGTCAACTTCATCTCGGTTGGGCACATAGAGATGTTTTTGAGTTTGTGGAGCCTGCTGGGTTCCGTACATAGCATCGTAATTCGCCAGCTTGTCCAACAGTTCCCACGCCTCTGTCGGGTTCATCTCTATAAAACCGCACGCAGTATGCGTGTTGATGCGGTTCTTGGTCTGCGCGTTGATACCCTGGAAAAAGATTTCTTGCAATACATATAAAGGTTGCCCATGAGTAGGGCATTGTCTAAGCATCTCTTTAAATCTTTCCCATGTTTCAACAAATGTTTCATTAGGCAACTGGTGATAAGAGGTGATGCGTTTCCTTAACTCCGTTGTCTTAGCAGGAGGGAAAAATTTTGTAAGAAATTGATCATACAAAGCTTTCCAAGTCCTGATAGACTTAGAAGGTAGGCTCTCTAACCAGTTCAGGGCCTTTCCAGTAAGTGACCATCGAAAAGCTTTTCACAGAACATATTCTAGCGAGACACCTTCAGCAGCTATGGTGTCACATAAATCAAGAAAATTTCTAATATGCTCCATAGGGCACTCAGCAGGTTTCCCTTCAAACTGAGCCCGTTTGATTAAGGATATAAATTGAGACTTGATCTCAAAAGGTTTCTCTATCGCAGGAAGCACAATAGGAGATTCTGGCACCCTCAGTTCCGGATGCATGTATTGCTTGGCATTCCTTGGATAGGCGTTTAGCTCTTCTTGCAGTCGAGCCTTGTCTGCGTCTGCGGCGTCCTTATCGGCTTTCAGTGCCTCCATCTGGGTCCGGAGGATCTCTAACTCTCGAGCCATCTCTTCAGCTGTGGCCATGGCTCGGTTTTCTTAGAGTCGTCGGTGCAGGGAACGTTCGGGTTCTAAGTAATAACTGGAGCTATCAAACTGAAGCCTTCTTCGTCCTACCGGCATACACTTAGAAAACAAACAAAGAAAACAAAAATTAAAAACAAAAACGGGGTCGGGCTATTCCCGATCCCAAAGATAAACTAACAACTCGTTGCTTCCCCGGCAACGGCGCCAATTTGTTGATAGGGTATTCTCGGCCAACAAATAAATTTGTAAGTCAAGACCCCGCTGAGTACAGTGGAGTCAGGATCGTTCCACAGGAAGCAAGGTTGTTTCTCTATCAATCTAATAAGAATCAAACAAAATCAAACACAACACTCACGAGATGCCTCGTTAACGACCTTGTCAGGATCGTTACCGAACCACCGAACACAAAAATATCAATTAACGACCTAATTAAATTCCAATTAATATTCGGTACCGAGGCAAGTACTCAGCAACGAAGATTTACCAGAAATAATTCAATTAAAACAAAAATCTAGGATAAGGGACACCACAACATAGCCAAGCATAAGAATTCGTAAGAAAATAAGATCATGCCTATAAATAGATAGATCATGCCTAATAAAGTAACTAACTCAATTGCTTGTTTTGGATCTAAAGCTTGAAACTTTCGTTTTCAAATAATATCAACCTTCAAGTTACTAACTTTCTCTTTCAATCAAGTTAAAACTCAAATTACCTCAACTTCCGTTTCGGTATTAAGCACAAAAAACAATCTCAATAAAAGATAAAAGGCATTCAACACACAATCTTACTCATCAAACATGCTCAACTATGCCGGGCTTAACCCCGACCCTAGAAAAATAGACTACTCACTACTCATGATTAAGAAACTAAAAACTTCAATAAAAAAAACAAACATTGAAACAAAACTCAAACTTAAATTAATAACAAAAATATCGTCTTACAGAGATTCAGAAGAAAACTAAACAAAACATTCACCGAACCACAAACTCGATCAACGAACCTCGGAAACCGTCGTCTACCGAACCTCGTCACCGACTTCCGGTCCGATTCTCTCTCTTTCGGCCTTCCTCCAAATCTTCTCCCAAAAACCAGCTCTCCCCTTTCTATGCTAGATAGAAGGGTATTTATACTAGAAAATCCTAAAAAACTAAAAAGGCTTAAAAGATAAAAACTTTCCTAAAAAGATAGAAAAAATCTCTAAAAGATAGAAATAAAATCTAGAAAGATAGTAAACCCTAAAATACATATTCTAATAACCCATAAAAATTCTAAAAAGATACTCAACCGATACGGAAATAAATTCCCGCTCAGGATCGGTGAATAATAAAAATAATACTCGAAATCTTTCTCTTCGTGACCTCGTTAACGACCCTTCACAGCCTCGTTAACGATCCTGGGATTTGTTTTCTTCAACACCTCCTCTTGTACTCTTAAGCTTTGACTTCTTAAATCTTGCACTCTCCCGTCCTTCACTGTGATGCTCCAAATTTAGCTCCATTTAGCTCCTTTTCTCGCTAAAAACTGCAAAATACACAAAATAGCGTAGATTCCACTCTTTTCATAGATTTATGCAAAACTAACTAAAAATACTCAAAACTAAACCTAAACTTAAACAAAACTAAACCTAATAAACAAAGAAAACCTATCAAAAACTATACTAAAAATGCGAACATCAACATCATATATTGGATTGCATGTTTGTTGTAAGGCTAGCAATGAGGACACGAAAAAGGCGTTGAACATCATACAATTTGTTAATCTCTATTGTTCATAAATCATGGATCGTAATGACCGAAATTATGAACCTAGCATATCAAATTATGAACTCATACTATTTATGAACTATAATGAATGACACAAGTATTGAGAATTAATTTCATGAACCTCATTGATAATTGTTATGAACCTAATCGTACAAAGACATGAACTCGCAAAATACAGTTTATGGTGTAGACTATGTGACAAATAGAACAAGTAGTATGGATTAAATTTCATGAACCTTATTAACATTTGTTATGAACTTAAACGTAAAATGACATGTACCAAAAAAATACCATTAATAAATACATGAGACAAAATAACAAGTATTGTGATTTATATTTAATAAACCTTATTAGCAATTATTATGAACCTAATCATGTAAGAACATGAACCAATAGACCAAATTTTATACTAAAAGTCATAAACCATGAGATAAAATATTATGAACATGTGCTTATAAAAACATGAACCGTATGAGCAAATATCATGAACCAAAAGACGTGAACCAAAATAATAACTAATCTATGTATATATATAAAAGACGCAAGGAATAAGGCCACCACGTTGCGCCACCTAGGATTTTCCTATGTGTCGCTCCCACGTTAAGCCACCTAGGATTTTGCCACATAGGATTTTTTATTTTAGGAATTTATATATATTGATATTAGTTTAGGATAAGATAGAAATAGGATAAATCAATCTAGGAAAGATTTTATCCAAAATAAAGATGTTATCTATTATATATTAGGAATTAGGATAGATCTAAAATATTTCATCTAAAATTAAAATAAATTATAGAACATTAGATATTATATATTATGATGGATATATTAATTTTTTTTCAATTAAATTTCTATCTATTTATATGAAAAAAATCGAATTTTATTTAAAATTAAAAAAAATTATTTTATTTTTATTTTTATCTATTTATGTAAAAGATTTATCTTAAATAAAATTTTGATAAAAAATAAAACTTTCAAGATAATTACTTGCCTAGATTGACTTTTGATAAAAGAAATTACGTGATATTTACCTTAATTTTCGTTTTTGAATTATTTATGTAAATATAAACAATTTTCCTATCATAAAAAAATCCATTCTTTATTTATATTTTTTTATTGTTTCTCATTAAGTATGTTTTTAATTTTTATTCAAATATTTTTACAGAATTAAATTTAATAAAAAATAACAAGAATTTAGATTATTTGTACCTTTTTATATTTTTTGTAAAATATTTTTAAAATTAAATGATTTTAATTCAACTGCATAGCTAGAAAAGAATCTACAAATTGATATACTGTTCCATCATCGTGATTGGTGAATATTGGAATCACCAATTTTGGTTGTGGATCAAAAGAGTAAAAGATTAAAAATTGAGCAAAATTATAATGTGCCCACCTTAATAATTTTGGCCCTGTTTCACATGACATTAATTGTAAAATTTTCTATAATTTTTTCTAATAAATAAGTTTTTATATTAAATTAAAATCGTATTCATTAAATAGAGTAATTATTAAATTTATGTAGTCGTGCATGGCACGACGGGTATAACTAGTATGACTTAAAAGACATGAGTTGTAAGATAAAACTATCATGAACCTATGTTTATAAAAACATGAATCAAATGAGCAAATATAATGAACCAAAAGACGTGAACCAAAATAACAACTAATATGACTTAAAAGATATGAGTTATAGTCGTATTTGCTCAAGTGAAAGAGAAAGTATGGAAAAACTTGAAGGGTTGGAAAGCCAGTACTCTTTCTAGAGCGGGAAAGGAGGTTTTGATAAAAGTTGCACTTCAGGCCATTCCCATGTACACCATGTCCTGTTTTCTGCTCCCCAGGTAGTCTCATGTAGGCCTCGTTTGGTTCGATTCCCTGGGAATCAGGAATGAGAATTAAGAATGGTTGATTCCAGTATACTGTTTGGTTTACCAAAATTTGGAATCGATTTCATTCATGTGAATGACTCATTCCAAGCCTGCAGGCAAAGTTGATTCCAGCCGAAAATGGAAGGTATCATCAATTCCCAAAAAAAATTAAAATTTTCATCTTAAACCTTAAAACCCTAAAATTCCAAAACCTTAAATAATACATTCTAAAATTATAAACCCTAAATTATAAGGTCTAAACCTAAATTTTAAACGATAATAGTAAGGAATAGTTCATTTTGATAGCATACCAAACAACATGTCACATGATTGGTTCATTCCAATTCCTAATTTCAATCCGATTCCAACAACATAACAAACAGGGCCTAAGGAGATTGAGCAACTCATCTGTAATTTTTTATGGGGAGGACAGGAGTCTCGAAAATATAATTAGGTTACGTGGAAGAAGCTTTGTCGTCCCAAGAAGGAAGGCGGACTAGGGTTTCGTGACATGGAAGGTTTTAATTTAGCTTCACTTGCTCGACAAGGATGGAGATTGTTGAATGAACCCGACTCTTTGCTCATCTCCTCAAAGCTAAATACTTCCCACGTGTTGATTTACTTGATGCATCTTTGGGTCACAATCTTAGTTATTGTTGGCGGAGCATATTTCAGGCGCGTGCAGTTCTTACAGAGGTTTTACTCTGGAAAGTTGGAAATGGCACTACGATTAGGGTTTGGCATGACTGGTGGATTCCTCGACCTTTACTGTTTAAACCTTTGGGCAATTTTTTTCGGTCGAATAATGATCTGCATGTATCTGAGCTTATTGATTGGTCTTCTAGGTCGTGGATGGAGGACAGTTTTCATGTTATTTTCACACCGGAGGATGATGACATGATTGTTTCGATCCATTTAGTTGACTTTCCCTCGGAAGATCGCCTGGTTTGGTTCTTTACAAGGGATGGACGGTTTATTGTGAAGTCAGCATACCAGGTTATTGAAAAAAGGCTGCAATCAACTTCAGGTCGAGGTGAGACCACAGATAATTCAAAGGTTACTTCAGTTTGGAACAAAATCTGGAATGCACAAGTCCCTCCTCGTGTCCAATTATTTTATGGCAAGCAAGGCGCAAAATTTTACCTTGCAAAGCTGCTTTAGCGAGGCGACATCTGTTGAGTGACCCAACCTGTAACTTTTGTCGTGCGGAAGAATCAATTATGCATGCGTTACTGCATTGTCGAACGCCACAGTGTGTGTGGGATTATTATCCACAGATTGGTGAGGATTCGGTTGATTTCTTTGACTGGGCAGAGCGAGTATCGGGGCTAACTTTGATGGACCAAGCGTTGTGGGCATGCCTTTGTTGGGGAATCTGGAAGGCTCGTAACCAAGCCATATATCTTTGTTGAGAGCAAACAAGAGATTGGAGATATTATGAACGAGTGTGTTGATCTGTTGGATGATTACAGCCGTGCTCATATCAACAGTCAACAACAGCTGTAGCAAGTGACAACATGTGTTAGATGGACAAAACCGAGCCCGAGCTGGTTCAAGATTAATGTTGATGCTTCGGTCCAAGGGAAGGATTGCGGAATTGGAGTCTTAGGACGATCAACGGATGGTGTTGTTCTCTTTGTTGGTGCCAAACGCATGCAAACAGGGACTTCGATTGACGTTGCAGAAGCAGAAGCAGCGTTGTGGGGCCTCCGTTTGGGATATTCGCTAGGCTTAAACCAGATCATTATTGAGTCTGATTCTTCAAAGGTAGTTTCGCTGGCAATGGGAGGTGATATTCCCCTCAAATATTTTTTGGCAATGTTATGGCACTAGCAATCGAACAAAGCTTACTCTTCCCTGAATGTCGTTGGGCTCATTGCAAGAGGACGACAAACAACGCTGTTGACTGGTTGAGTAAATGGCGACCGCGGGAACCTTTCTTTGTTTCGTCTAATTGCTATTTCCCTTTAGACTTTTATGATGTACTGAATGTTGATTTGGTTTAATGGTATTTAGACTTTCCATCAAAAAAAGGCATGAGTTATAAGATAAACTATCATGAACATATGCTTAGATAAACATGAACCGAAAAAAGAACTACCATGAACCAAAAGATATAAACGTACAAAGAGTTGGCCTATGTGGGATTTGAACCCACATCTATGTGCACAAGCACATTGCTCTACCATTTGAGCTAATAGGCTAACAAATATACTATTTCTCAATAGTCAAATGCACATTTATCACTGATACAAAATGATCTAAACAAATTTACATTGATTTTTCCCAGGAAGACTTAGTAGATAACTTCAACAGTGGCAACATATCATCAATAATGACTTCTATACCAAAAAGCATGTCATCAAAGAATCAATACCAGTTTCAAATTAGTTTTCTCAAACAAAATAATCCATAAGAGTAAGATTGAGAGCCTAAAACAATAAACCCTAGAAAATTGAAATACAAGCATAATTTTTTTATGTTACTCTCACCATTGTTGCTTCGAATTGAGTAAGATTGAGAGCCTATAATAGAGGATGGCGATATCAGGCAAAAACTAACATGGTTGAGCGAGATCGAGAGGTAGTGATTTGGGGGTTTTGAGAGAGAAAGAGTCTTGTATCGTATGAGCAAGAGTATAAATTGGAGAGACACGCTCAGCGTTTTTGTGAGAGATTTAGGTCAAAGGATAGTTTCGTCTTTTAACCCAAAATTCAATGTATTTACCATATTGCCACTGCTTGGTTTTTTCCTTCTTTTCTACCGATCCTACTTTGTTTAATCTCGATCGTCCAATTTTTTTAATCTAACATTTCTGTCTTACTCGCACTTTTCATTGTAGCAGTTTATTGTATCCGAGCGTGACTCACTATCTTTTAAACCTGAATTAATTAAAGACACTCAGTATCTTCTACACCAGGTTGATTAAAGACGTTATTGTCATTATATTTTTTTATCTCAGTCACTATATTTTTATTTAAAGTCAAATAATTGAAAACCATCCATATAATAAAATGTTTTGGCTTACACCACCCATTGCAATTAAAATTATCGGAAACCACCCCAATCAAAATTTGTGTTACTCAAACGTCACCCACTATCAAACTTCGTTAACTATCCGTTAAAATTGTGAGTTTACCCTTAAACTTTTACTATATTATAAGGCCTATCAAATATAAAATGGCTTACATTCTTCCCAGTGATGTTTAGATTTTAGTATTTACTCCATTTGATACAAGCAAAATCAATCCATTTGACAAACAAGCAATATACCCAGGTTCAACAACCCGCTACACTAGCATCATTATAAATACACAAGCTGACAAGCAGCAGAGGCAATTTCTACATATAACCTGCTAACTTTCAACAATGGCCTTAATCCCTACGATATGTGTTGGATGGGAGATCTGAGGAGCTTCATCATGAAGTGAAAGTGCATGTCAGGAGAAGTCCTGGGCTGTGGCCAATTAGCTCCTTCTGGGACTTGTACACACTTGAAACCTTGGCTTTTGTACAAGTTTGTCGCTACTTGATTGCTTGAGTCACAGTGGAGTGCAATGGTTCTGCAACCCCAGCTCTTGGCTTGGGCCTCGGCGTCTGCAACTAGCCTTTTGGCTATACCCTTCCTCCGAAATGTCTCTCTAACTGCCACGTTCGACACATATGCAATACCTTTCCTGCAATGACATTAATATATAGTACTTTTAACTTGATCTTATTTCAGAGCTATTGCTAAATAAACAATTTTCCATGTAGGTGTCAAGGCATGAGCACCGTCTTATGAACCTAATTACTTCAGTTCATGGGCATAGTTCCTTAGGTATTCCTCCAAGACACAAATAAGCACTGGCCTACACATATCTTCAATACATCTTCCATGAATGTTAGTGGGTCTAATGCGACGCTTCACAAAAGATAAGATCCTTCAAAATGAGGAAAATTACTTGTAACCTCTTACAATTGTAGCATTCCCTTTAAGATGGCAAGCTAATACGACAGTAACAAAATGAATGCGTTACAAATGTATACTGGTTCGAAATTAATACAGGAAAGAGCTTTCGTTAATAATTAATCAGTCAAGCGTAGAACATGCCCTTTAATTTGCTACAAAAAAAAAACTGCACACATGCTTAGCCTATACTATTATTTAGCTACAAAATTTATTTTTCTCCTACATTTTCCTTCAAATGTCTTATCAAATCAAATGGACCAACATTCAAGTCAAAATGCATCAACTTTTAACATGGCAAGCTCTAACATAACATCACTGAGCATCAAGCCATCAACTTTTAACCCTTTCCCTTTGTGAAAATAATTTGAACATGACGAGGGAACACAAATTCAAACAAATTTATCCTATCTGCCACTATAAAAATATATTTCAGGAAGTTCTGGGCTGTTAGTTTAAGTAATACATATTGGTAAGCTATTTTTCGCAATAGGAAGATTTTCCTTAAGTAGAGATTTTCTCGTTGGTATGGAGTGGGTAGTTACTATAACGAAGTTGGCTTTTACAGAAGCTTGAAAACACCTTCTAGAACAGATCAAATTTTCATGAAAAATAGATTTACCTTCTTTGCCTGAGAGGACCCTTTCTTGGAAGGAAATCAGCCACAGTATCCACAGTTAATATCCCAGCTACATAGCCCCGGTTGAGACTAAATTTCCCATCAAAACCTCCAATTTTCATATCTTCACTCCCAAAACAGAAGATATCATCAGTGGAGCTACCAATAACTGCAACCAAACAAGTCCTTTTGCAGCCACTGGGCAATGTGAATCCAGAAAGCAAACCCACTAGCCTGTCAACTCTCAAGATAATGTCCAAGGGGAAGGAATAGTTGGGGAAGAAGGAACTACAATGAGTCTCTGCAACTTCCCAGCAGTCCTCTAACCTAGCCTCTCGGACAACAACGTCAGGAGAGATAACCGGTAAAACATCTGCCACTTGACTGGCCCTGCAAACGCCTATAAGAACCATAATGACCTGAATAAAGAAATTGCCCTACAAATTAACTTGAAAGAAAATATAAAAGCATAAGAGGGATCATTCTTCATATGCAATAACCAAGAACAAATTTGATTAGCCCTACTTTGAAAAACTGCTGTCCTTAGGACAAGCTGCATCAAATCCATTAAAGGCTTGAAACTTTGATTTGATTTTATGAGAATGGAAAACTTGGAAACATTTTTACATGACAAATTCAGTCAAGATTCTAGCAATTAGGGACACTGGTTCTCTGAAATCTGATGCCAACCAGTCATACAACAATTATCTTTGAAGGGAAACTGCTTATCATTCATTTTATTGCCACCATCATTTTTCCCAAACCCAGAGTCACTTGGAAAGGTGGTGGAAAAGGAAATTTTGTTTCCATTTTTTCAACAAACTACCATTACATATATGCAGACAGGTGACAGGAGTATATTAGTCACCAAAAGAACCACACACTAGTGCCAAGAGTCAAAGTTGTTGGTAAGCTTTCCAACTACATAGAAGTGGATGTTGGGAGGAACCAAAAAATCAAAGCTAACAAGATCCCGTAGTTTCACCAAAAAACATGCTTATATGATCCTTACAGATGAGTCAGATGGCAGCATAAGAAAAATCACATATAAAAACACTTTGATGCACCATCCATGAAAGGCAATCTAATCACTTTGATGCACCATCCATGAAAGGCAATCTAATCTCTACTGAACTACATACATTAATTGCGAATGACAGACACCATAAAACAGATAATTGAACAGTAAAATGCTTTACTTTGGATATTGCCTGAAAAGCAAGATCAAGAAACTTGAACACTTTCAAAGTTCTCCATTGGAAGACTGAACAGATTTATTGACTGCAGTTCATCACCAATCAAAGTGATGTTCGAATCCTACCTATTCCAAATCCACACAAAGTCCCTATCACAAATTCAAATCCAACCAAACAGAACTTGCAATCAAAAAGTGAAGACTAGAAGCCAAACGCCGCCGGAAACTATACCAATAATCAATTGAGCATAGCTGGCATGGGAAAAAGTCTCGATTCCTCAAAGTCAACCAAGTTCAAAATCACAAGGATAGCAATTACGGAAGATTAGAAATAGAAAAAGGAGTAGAAGAAATTAGTCAAATTACCGGCCGATCTGTCCGGCGAAGAAGGAACAAAGTGTTCTCCATCACAGGAGGAGGCCCTGGGGAAAAATGAGAGTTTCTTAGAGGGGAGAGAGGGAAAGCAAGCCCAGGAGTTGGAAGCTGCCGGAGTGAACGAAACAGTCTGCATCTCGCTCGCGTTCGTTCGTTCGTTCGATTTTGATTTGATTTCTGTGGGGTTTGAGAATTCCACGCCTTTGGCACTCTTCTCTTTCAGATTGTCTGTTTCCTCCTTTTTACGCCTGCAGTTGGAGTTAGATGGAACGGGGGATGCCAGCGAACGGCCGGTAATTAATTAGGCTCTGTTTGTCATTATTTTTCATTTGAGAAATTCTTTTTCGTACTCTCGACTTTTTTTCTTTTTTTCGATGGTATCCTGAAAAAAAAAATCCTCGACTTTTGCAAATTTTCGGCTTGTATTCTTAACTAGTTATATATGTCGTATTATATACGACTATAATTCGATATTTTATAGACATTATGAATATAATATTAATAAATAAATAAAAATATAGAGTTTGGTTCCCATAAAACACTCCCTTAATATGAAACAGAAGGAGAATTTTAGGCCATTGGATCTGATCCAAGGGCTGATCTTCTTTCTCCTTTTATTAAAGAAGGGGGCAATTATGTCTTTTCCCTCTCTAATTAATTAATCATTTTTCTTTTTTGTTTTTTTTTTGTTTTTGGGGGTAAATTGAAGACTCAATCGATTGAATCAATTTTGCCCTTCGATTTCGTTCAAACGAGATTGAATCGATTTTGCCCTTCGATTGAAACGAAAGTGGTAAGAGGTAATCGCCGAATCCGAAAGATTGTGCCCTTCGATCGAAGATTTTGTTCAAACGGAAGATTGTGCCCTTCGATCGAAGATTTCGCAATCGCCGAATCCGAAATCCAACGAGTTTGAATCTGCGAGTCTCGTTCCAACCATGGCAGAAAGTGGTAAGAGGAATTCACAAATCCATTGAACGAGATCGAACTGTGTGATTTTCCGGAATCGATTGAACTGGTCAATCGAACTCGTTGAACGAGATCGAACTGTGTGAATTTCGGAATCGATTGAACTGGTCAATCGAATTGTGTGAATCAGTTGGATTTCGATTGAACTGTGTGAATCGAACTTAATACTAGGCCAATCTTGAACTGTGTGAATCGATTGAACTGTGTAAATTTTCCTGTAAACTAGGCCAATCTGGCAAAATTCGACGTTGCACTTTTCGGACTTAATACTGCACTTTTCGGACTTAAGAATGCACTTTTCGGACTTACTAGTGCACTTTTCATACTTCAATAACACACTTTGAACAATGAATTCCTCTCTCATTAATACTTTGAACTAATCATAAAGAAGTAACACTAGCAAATGAGAATGCACTTTTAGGACTTAATAATGCACTTTTCATACTTACTAGTGCACTTTCCATACTTACTTGCATTTTTCATAAAAGGAGTATTACTAGTATATGCCAATGCACTTTTCAGACTTACTAGTGCACTTTTTATACTTAACAATGCACTTTTCATTTTTGTTTAGAGAACATATATTTGACCATATCTATTTCATTTGTTATAGAGAACATATTTTTATTGCACTTTTCACAGTTAATAATGCACTTTTTACACTTAAGAGTGCACTTTTTCTACTTAATAGCACTTTTTAGATCTTTTACTTTTCACTGATTTAGGTAGTAGTTTAGGTAATGCACTTTTCCTAGTATACAATGCACTTTATTATACTTTCAATTCACTTTTACTGATTTTCAACTAACACCTTTATATTTCCCTTTTATGTTGTTGTAGTGGGGACATCAAACTCTTCTTCAACTACTATTCTGAATGAGGAATCACCTAAAAACAGTGGTGAATATTTCATTGAGCTATCTCAAGGGGGAACGACATACTATTTGCCCACATGTCCATCCGAGTTGAAACCATATGAAGGTCAAATTTTTTGTTTTAGTACAAGTAGCCTATTAGCTCAAATGGTAGAGCGGTGTGCTTTGTGCACAAAGATGTAGGTTCCATTCCTACATGGGCTAATATGATATCTTACAAAAATTAATTCTTAACACATTTATTCCTAACCTAACTAGCTAGGTACTAAAAGAATTTATATTTTATCGTGTGTCAAATAACTAATAAACCACTATTTTTCAAAGAAGAGCATGATCAAATTAGCTTATATGGGATTCGAACCCACATCTCTGTGCATAAGCACATTGTTCTTCCATTTGAGCTAATAAACTTTTCTTAAATTAATGCACTTTTACATGTTTTTAATGCACTTTTACATGTTTTTAATGCACTTTTTGACATTATACTTGCACTTCGTTCTTATGCACTATTATTAGTTTCTGGTGCACTTTTACATGTTTTTAATGCACTTTTTGACATTATAATTGCACTTCTTTCTTATGCACTATTATTAGTTTCTAATGCACTTTTACATGTTTTTAATGCACTTTTACATGTTTTTAATGCACTTTTTGACATTATACTTGCACTTCTTTCTTATACACTATTATAAGTTTCTGGTACATTTTTACATGTTTTTAATGCCCTTTTACATGTTTTCAATGCATTTTTACATGTTTTTAATGCACTTTTTGACATTATACTTGCACTTCTTTCTTATGCACTATTATTAGTTTCTGGTGCACTTTTACATGTTTTAATGCACTTTTACATGTTTTCAATGCACTTTTTGACATTATACTTGCACTTTTTTCCTACGCACTATTATTAGTTTATGGTGTACTTTTACATGTTTTTAATGCACTTTTACATTGTTATTCGATTGCTACTGGATCTACCGAATGCTAAAGAGAAGGAAGGAACAAAGGCGAAGAGCCAGGAATTTTGCTCGAAATGGCGGTCTATTGCTACAAGAAATGGCCTCAAGTGACTGTATTGTGGAGAAAACCAAGATTCATGCAACTTTCGAAAAGATAAATCCAATTTTAAAGGTCCATTGTTGTAGTGTGGGTTTATACAGATTTTAGATTCATATACACTGCCTTGTCCTCATTGAAGTAGAATGAATAAAATAAACACAGAGCAATTTTACTTGACGAAGATAATGTTCACACTACTGGATATAATCAATGTACAAGACGAAGATGACATGTTCCAGATGTCTCCACAATTTTACTTGCATGAAGCTTCATCATCACTTTCAAGACGGAAACATTGCATCCTTAAGTGAAATCAGAATTTGATACTAATTTTCATCAAAAGGAATAATCATAATCTGGATCTAGGGTGCTTTTGAAAATTTTATAATCAACTCGATTAACATACAAAATTCATCGGCAAATTTCCTTCTTCAATCGCATAAACAAAGAACAAAAAAAATCAGAATCTGGCAAATTTCCTTCTTCAATTGCATAAGGTGAAGAAAATTAGGGCTTATACCTTTTTGATTTGTTTTTGGAGGCATCGTGATTCGTGGGAGAGATTGAAGGCGAAGGTGAGATCGAAGGTGAAGGTGAGGGCGATGGACCGAATCCTGGATCGAGCGTTTGTGGAGCCTTCGATCATTTGAAGACTCGTCGTCCTTCGATCGTTTGGAGACTTTGAGCGTTTGGAGTAGATTGGGCTTATTTTTTATATTTTAGGTTAAGGGTATAGAAGTTGGATGTATTTACAAAATTGCCACCTTTCTGATTTGTTTTATTTTTTTTCAAAATCACAGAAGTAATATGAGTCATTGGATCATGTGATCCGACGGCTGACAACTATCCTTCCGTTTCATGTTAAGGGTTGGTTTCATTTGAACCAAACTCTAAAAGTATAATATAAACTTTTTTTTGGTAGAAAAATATAATAAAAACTTTAATATAAGTAATTTGTTGCTTATATAATGTATAATTTTTTAATCAAATATTATATTCTCTATATTTTATTACTTTTCATGCGTAAATTTAGAGATTATCAAACATTTTAATATATCTATTAAATATTTTATTATCTATTATTAATTTTAAAAATTATAAATAGTTATCTATAAAAAATCACTATATATATCTATAAATAAATTCATCAAAAGATATATGCTAAAAGATTTATATTTATTATAAAATATTTTATCTTTAATTGTAAATATTTGTATAAGGAAGTTTTCAAAAGATATTGTTATACTAAATAGATATTTATTTGAAGTTAAAGATAGATTTAAAAAGTTAAAGAAGAATTTAATAGGAAAAAGTTAAAATATTAGAAATAAAAATTAATTTTGAATATGAATGAGGTGAGGCCAGAATCGTTCTAGTGGCTCGAAAAGGGACAGCTTTAATATATAGTTATAGATTTTGAATTTTTGTTAATTTAAGGTACGACAACGAATCGGTATTTTTAAACGATATCAATAAATTAAAAATTAATATAAACTTTAATATAAGTAATTTATTGCTAGTAGAATGTATATTATTTTAATCAAATATTATATTTTTTTATAATTCATTACTTTTTCATGACGTAAATATAGAGATTATCAAATATTTTAATATATCTATTAAATATTTTATTATCTATTTTTATTGACTTTAAACATTATAAATATTTATAATTAAATTTTTTTATAAAAAATCCCTATATAACTATAAATAAATTCGTCAAAAGATATATGCTAAAAGATTTATAATTATTTTAAAATATTTTAAATATTTTGTCTTTAATTTTAAATACTTGTATATGGAAGCTTTCAAAATATATTATTATATTGAATAGATATTGTTTTGATGTTAGAGATAAATTTAAATAGTTAATAAAGAATTTAATAGAAAGAGGTTATAATAATAGAAATAAAAATTAATTTTTTAAATTTGAGGTGAGGCTAGAATCGTTTTGGTGTCTCGAAAAGGTACAACTTTAATGTATAGTTAATTAGTTATAGATTGGCATGTTTCTAATAAAAAAATATTAAATTAAATTAAAAAAATTGTGTGTTTTTTTTATAAGGAAAGAAATTAGGGTGACCACTAACATGCTAGTGATCGCCCTAGAGCATCCTGACGGATGTGGGTGAGAAACCCTGGGTCAAATGCGAGCGGGATGGAAGAGACGCGTCGGAAGGATCCCGCGATGAAATCCGCCACAGAATTGCAGTCCCGACCAGCATGAGAGATACTCTAATCCTTATGAATTTGGATGTTTTAAGAGTTGAATCTAACTCATTTAAGGGTGAAGAAAACAGTGGTGAGCTTGAATTTAAATAATTTGAACCGAAGAGTGGAAAAGGCAAAATCTCAAGGGTGCCAAAAAGAATAAAGTTTTTTAGGACACCAAAAGAAAAAGACAAAAACTAAGGGATAACAAAAAGAATTTCCCAATAATTATTGTGCTTCTTTAGGCATCACTCATAACCATACATTGGAAAAAATTATATACAAAAAAGTATGGAAAAAAATTAAGTTTTTGTTATGAAAAGATTATAAGAGCAAGATATAATTGTACAAATTTTTAAGTTAACCTTGTTTTACTTTCTTCTCAAAAACCGTTTCTACCTAAAAGCCAATTTTATTAGTCTTGAAATACGTGTAACTCTCTCTACTTTTTACATTTTTCGAAACACTAAAAATCACTTTTCATCCAAAAATCACTTTCTATCCAAAGTGAAACGAGCCAAATTAATTAGCCATGCTTCACTTTCTACCCAAATTTTCTTTCTACCCAAAAACTACTTTTAATACTCTTGAAATCCGTGCAACTCTCTCTACTTTTTACGTTTTTCGAGACACTAAAAATCACTTTTTACCCAAAAATTACTTTAGACCATGAATATTGGTGATACTCATGAACCCCATATTTTTCCACTTTTACCATTTCTCTCACTTCCACATCATCCTGCAATCCCCAAATTTTATTTCACAAAACCCACTTAAATATACATGAACCCATGAACTCCCTTTTCCTATTTTCCAATTTCCAACAACTATTTATTTCTCTTTACACAATTACAAATATATCCCTAATTTATTAATTTTAAATACCTATTTATCTATTTTTACATGTCACAATAATCTTAATAAATTACAATCCTTTTGTTTTAGGGTTATTTTAGGTTGTAAATTTGATTTAAATTTCAAAAAAAAATGGTTTACATAAATCTTTAATTAAGGGCATAGTAAATTAAGGAAATAATTATAAACCAAGACAAACATACTTCATTAACTCAAATTATATAAATTAATATCTATGGGTAGGTAAACAAATATGATTTTTTTTGAATAATTTTTTCAGCTAACAAAATGAGTTATTTAAATAAATATATAAATATGTATTTTCTCGCCCTAAAACAACGCCAAAATATAATTTAATTTTAAAATAAGTTAAATATATACAAAATTGGTGTCTATGGGTATACAAAATTTTTTTTATGAATTTTGGTATAATTATATTATATTTTATTTTATTCAAAATAGGCCAAAATGATTAAAAACAATTACAACCAAAATGAAAATTCATGTAAATACCCCCCATTCACAATATGCCATGTGGCATCTCCCCACCAATTATTTATACTTGTTTGGTGCTTTTTTGGTGAATTCACCGCACCTCTTTTGATTTCTACTGACACGATACCGTATCGTGTTACGATACCCAAACCCAAGTTTCGGCCCATTTTTCTTTTTCTTTTTTTATTGGTGTCAGAAAATTCAGGGTTCGGACTCCCCGATATGCATGCTCTTACACCCACAAGTGAAACAAGGCTCTAGCTCATTAGAAAATAAAGGGAGCAAATAATAAATTTAAAAGATATTTTTTTTCTCTTTGTTGGTTCGCAAGTTTTATAATGACTGAGGGTTTATTGTATAGTGTAAGGATAGAGTGAAGACTTAGGTGAATCTCCATTATTCATGCATGAAAGTAAGGAGGTGAAGAAAGTGAATAATTCTTGTCCAATTTACCTTTAATCATACAATGTTCAATATTTCATCTACAATCATTTATGTGATACAAGTAAGAGGTGAATTGATGAGGGTAACTTGTAGATATATACATGCATTCATAACACCCCCTAAATATTCACCTTTTTGATATTGTAGGATATGGATGTATGTTGTCTCATTAAAAACCTTGTCAAGAAAAACCTAGTGGGATGAAAACCCGAACAAAGGAAAAAGAGTGCAACATTTGAGACCGTTATACACTTTCATGATGCCTCATTAAAAATCTTGTCAAGCAAAACTCAATAGGAGAAAACTTGATCGAAGAGAACAAGAGTGCAACACGTATGATGCCCCTTGATTTCAACGAATGTCTCGAAGTCAGCACATTCCAATCCCGGATACCAAATCTCCAAGTTTTTTAGGAATTAAAAACTTTGTGAACAAATCATCCAAATTGTCATTCAATCGAATTTGTTGGATATCTACCTCACCAGCTTCTTCCAGTTCACAAGTAGAGAAGAATTTCGGAGATATGTTCTTTGTGCGGTCTCCTTTGTTGTAGTCTTTCTTAATCTGAGCAACGCATGCTAAGTTGTCCTCATATGATATTGTTAGGTTATCAGAGATAGGCTTTATTCTACTTTCTTTCTAGATGAATTGAATTGTTGCTTGTAAGGGAACATCTTCTCTTCCCACCTAATACAAAGCAATCGATTTTGCTTGATTTGATGATGTAGCAAATACAGTTTTTTTTATTGATCTCCATGAGATGATCGTGCCTCCATATGTGAACATACAATAATTTTTGTGCTTTGGCTTTAGGTGGATCATATAAGTATAACACATCTGCATATCCAACTAAGGTTGTATCCCTTTGGTTATGATAATACAACCCAAGATCATGTGTACCTCAGAGATAGAGAAATATATGTTTGATCCCATTTCACTGCCTCCTTGTGGATGCGGTGTTGTACTTAGACAACAAATTTGCTAAAAACAATATTTGGCCAAGATCATGTGTACCTTGGAGATAGCGAAATATATGTTTGATCTCATTCCAAAGCACTAACTGCACTTGAATATGACACCTTAGGACCAAGAACCTCTTCATTCTCTTCTCGAGGACGAAATTGATCCTTTTCTATATTGAGGGATCAAACTTCCATGTGAGAGCTCAAAGGGTGTGCTTTGTCCATATAAAATCTCTTAAGAATTTTCTTAGTGTAATTAGACTAATGAATAAAGGTTTCATCTTTTAGGTGCTCAATTTGTAAGTTAAGGCGGAGCTTTGTTTGTCTGAGATCTTTCATCTCGAATTCTTTCATCAAATACTCCGTAGTATATTGAAGTTTCTAAATCATCAACATAAACTGCGATAATAGCAAACCCCTTATCAGATCATTTGACGAAAACACATGGACAAATGGTGGTGTTCTTGTATCTTTCTTTCATAAGGTATATATTGAGACAGTTATACATCATTCGCCCAAACTATTTTAATCCTTTCAATTAATGACCCTCTTAGTTTTATAGAAACATATCTCGAGGTCCACAACTATTGGCCTCGGGTAGTTTGAGTCCTTCTAGGACTCTCATGTAGATGTCTATATCAAGTTATCCTTACAAATATGCAACGTACGACATCCATGAAGCGCGCTTGCAATATTTTAAAGACAATCATACCAATTAGGAATCTCAATGTAGCTGAATCAACAACTAAAGAGTGCTTCTTCATAGTCAATTCTAGAGATTTGAGAAAAACCTTGCACTTCAAGTCTTGTTTTATATATTTAAATTTTGTTTTACTCATTCCACTTTTTGTACAAAAACCCATATATAGACGACTAGTGTTACACCATTTGGTGTACGAACTACTGGTCCAAAGACCTCTCACTTTTCAAGCAATTTTAGTTTCACCTGAATAGTCTCTTTCCACTTCGGTCAATCTTTTCTGTGTCGACATTCATTGACATGACATCCTTTCGATTCCATTGTGTTCAAGAGGATACATAGTTACGGAAATCTCGAAATTGTCAATATTAACATCATTGTCCAATATACAACCTTCTTTTGAGAGATTCTCATTTTTAATATCTTTGCCTTTATGTCATTCTCATGATCCATTATGGCTCTTTCCGTTATGCCCTTTTGGTTACCTTTCTTGGTTTCAAATCCTTTGAACCTAACGATCTATTATGCATTCAGTATGTTGTAGACTCACTTGCGATAGACGCATTTGGAAATCCAGTGGATATTTTCAATCTTTCCAGGACTTAGTTACCTTCTTTATATCAGTCAATGCATCTGGTAATTGGTTTGCAATAGTAAATGAATGATTCGATGCACTTCTTGTTCACATATTTTTTTTTACCTTAGATCAAGATGAAATAATGTTGTTGCATTCCACACGATTTCTTTTACACCCGGGATTGGATTTTTCTTCTATCCCCCTAAGACTACGAAAGTATTTTCATCAAAATGACAATCAATAAATCTTGTTGTAAATAAATCACCAACTGGTTCAGATATCTAATTATCGGGGAGACTCAAAACCATAAAACATTCACAATCTCCTTTAAGAACCCATCTTTGTGCATTGAGGTGGAACAATAGGGACATAAACTGCACATCCAAATATTTTTAGATGTGAAATGCTTGGCTCTTTACCGAAAACTATTTGTATCGCGGAATGTTCATGGTTTGGACTTGACCTTAATCGAGTTAAGGTTGTTGCATGTAATATTGCATGTGCCTATGCAGATGGTGGTAATTTTAATTTCACTAATAATGGTCTAGAAATCAATTGCATTCACTTTATTAATGATTCAAAGAGACTATTTTGTGTGTACTTCTTATGTCCTCAGTATAATCGAAGTGCTTGTAATTATCATTGATAATATTATAGATGCATGTCAATTAGAAGCAATTTCTCTACCTATGTCCGAAACACATTTCTATAAAGTCATCTTTTTCCAACTCTTAATACATATCCAACAACATCCTTAAACATTTCTCAATCACTTTGTAAAATAAGCTAAAAACAACATTCTCACTTTAGTTGGAAAACCATCTAGCTCCATTGGAATTTTTGAACGTGGCATCTACGTGTCTTCCCTCACCTTTGCAAATTAATCAATTCTCCACCTAATGGTGTGTCCTTATTTCCATTGTGTTAAAGCCTCTTTTAGAAGAATCTAAAAAAAATTCAAGACATGGTGCATATTCTCAACCCTAGGAACAAACAAAATGTTATAAGTTTACTATAAAATAATATATGCTAGTAACATACACTTCAAACATATAAGATATCACCTATTTGTGGTTCTTGTGTAGAAGTGAAGATGAATATCAGTCCAAGATCTAACTTTATCCTTCTTGTATTTCTTAAGCCACATCCTCTCGATATTATATAAACCCTCTTTGTCATAAATCCTTCAAATTTTAGAATTTCTCATCGACTCTTGCTACTGTTGTTGACAAAAAATATCCTCCAACATTGATCCACAAAAAAAATCAATTTCCCTTTTCATTCTTTAGGAGACCAATCACATATGCTTTAATGTTGGGTTCCAGTATACACCCGGCAAAACAAGTGTTTTACTTCTTCGAGAAAAACATGGCACATTAAATTGATGAGAGCCGACTCTCAATCCATCAACATTGTCGCTGGTATTACAAACATGTCATTATGTGAATGCTTCAAATGTGTTAACAACCATTTATGAGTTGTTGTGTCTTCATCATCCATATATGCAAAGTAATGGTGAATGTCTTCCACGTGGAAGTAAAACAAACCACCTTCAACAAAGAGATGTTCCACCTACAATATATGTACAAGACAAATGATATAATCGAATAAATGGAAGAAGAAATTAAATAGTTAATAACAACTATAATTAATACTTAGCTTACCTATTTATCTTATATGTATTGCCCATAACGACGACATAAGAAAACAGCTCAACAAGTGCAATGATCTTGGGTGGGAAAAAAAAGGATATCGATATGTCATGAGAGCATTGTAATAAAGTGGGTTTTTTTTAATAAAGGGTGAAGTCTGGGTATCAATTGTAAATAGTCTCAAAGTTGTTAGTTGTTGCGTGTTTGCAGTTTAAAAGGGGGTTGTTCAGGTTTTTAGAGACAATCAATGAATACAACTGAATTCTTTCTCTCAAATATTTCCCTTTTCTCCCTATGGAACCTATCTTCCTTTTCCCTAATCTCTAGATCTCTACATTTTGGTATCAGAGCTTGTTCTTTCCTTGGATATGGCAGAAGGAACTCGAACGAAAATGCTCGAGGAGGGATTGCGCAAAACCGATAATCAAGTTACGAAAGTAGTAGAAGCAATTGACGATGTTAATCAACGTATGGAGTCGAACAAAGCTGAATTTGGTGAGAGACTGGCCAAATTGGAGAAATTCCAATAGGAATTGGTGAACACTCACCAAGTAAGCAGTATGTAGATGAAGAATCTCTCAGAGATGATCAGCAACATGAATAGGGATCTGGCTCAAATTTTCAAGACGGTGGAAGGAAATTCAAGATCGGGTGCAAGATCGCATTCGGGATTCAAATTACCAATGGGAGAAAATCTGAATCCTAACATTTCTCACCCAAGAATGGGGAATCAATTGGAGGAGGTTCGGCAGAATACATTAACAGACCCATGTACTTATACTTTTTTTCCTATTGGACTCCTGTACTGAAAAATGTTTAAACAGACCCTTGTACTGCCCCCAATTTTGCCTATTGAACTTTATTGCTTGCGTGGACTAGCGCGTGATTTACAAATCATAAATAAAGATACGAGCTTATGTGTATATAAGCGCCACATAAGTGCCACATAATCCAATCTCATTAAAACTTTGCCACATAAGCGCCACTCTCATTAAAATTAACAAAATTATTAAATTATTCCTATTATTTTTATCAAACTGTTATTTACTATTATACCCCTACTATTTTTATCAAATTACTCCAAATGCACTCGTCTTCTACCTCTCTCTCGTTCTTTCTCTACCAAGGATGATTATGAAGCTTTGGAGTCAAATTGGGGGAAATTACTACCCTAATACAACACTGAAATTTGCCCAATTTTATGGCGGATCTACTTAATCATATATCAGTTTCTTCAAATTTGCCCAATTTTACAGCATTCCAATATTCAAATTTGTAGATTTGTCCCTCTACAAATTTGTTCCCTTCTTCAAATGCCCAATTTCACGGAGAGAATCAGGACGGAACGATGGACTCGAGAAATTCTTCAAAATCCAGATCTAGATCCAGTTGCTCCTTCGTCTCCGCCTCCCACTCCCAGGCCAAATCCGCCGCTTCCTCCTCCTCCAACGACGTTCTCCATGTCGACCAATCAAGAATCCGCAATAACTAGACTTTGACGAGGCAGAGAAAATCCAAATCGGGTTTAAGGGCTTCACTCTTTGCTGGTACATGATAAGGCAGATAAGATGCCGACGCTGAAGAATAGGCAGAGAAGATGAACAGTGACGAGGCAGATAAGTGCGTCGTTCCGCCTCTCTGGATCTAGATCTGGATCTGGTTCTTGTTCCTTGAAATGCCGGCTGATCAAGATCGAAAGGAGACCAGTTGTGTGTCACTCAGATAGCTCAGTGTTGGGCAGTTGAAGGCAGTGATACTGACGTGCCACTAGAAATCCAGTTGCTTTTAGAGGAGTTTGAGGACGTGTTTAAAGAACCAAATGGGTTACCACCAATTAGAGGCCATGAACATTACATACACCTCAAACCAGATTCTAAACTTGTTTGCTCCAAACCCTATAAATATCCTTTCTTCCAAAAGAATGAGATCGAAAGGTAGGTTACTGAGATGTTAAAGAATGCTACAGTCCGACCCAATTTCAGTCCTTTTGCTTCTCCTACCCTTTTAGTCAAGAAAAAAGATGAGACTTGGAGGTTTTGTATTGACTATAAGTGCCTTAATGATATGATCGTTAAGAATAAGTATCCAATTCCACATATTGAGGAATTGTTGGATGAATTAAATGGTGCTAGAATTTTTTCCAAGCTTGATTTGAGGTCAGGTTATTATCAAGTTAGGATGGATGTGGAAGATATACACAAGACAACTTTTCGAACCCACCATGGTCATTTTGAGTTCACTGTGATGCCCTTTGGACTCACCAATGCACCAGCCACTTTCCAAAATATGATGAATGAGGTTTTTGGAAAAATTTTGAGGAAATTTGTTCTAGTATTTTTCGATGATATACTGGTTTATAGTAGGAGTTTGGAGGATCATATGAAGCAGTTGAGACTGGTGTTGGAGTCTCTTCGAGCTCACAAGTTGTTTGCCAAAAAGTCAAAGTGTTCTTTTGCTCAGTTGCAAGTAGAATACCTTGGGCATATTATTTATGAGAAAGGAGTTGCTACGGATTAGAGTAAGGTAGCTACAATGTTGTCTTGGCATGTGCCTAGGAATGTCAAGGAGTTGAAGGCATTTCTGGGATTAACCGGGTATTATAGGAGATTTGTGCAAGGTTATGGAATTGTTAGCAAACGTTTGACTGAGTTATTGAGGAAGATGCCTAGCCAAGATGCTGAATTGGCTTTTTATTCCTTGAAGAAAATGATGAGTTTTGTTCCTGTGTTGAGACTTCCAGATTTCAGTTTGCCTTTTGAGATTGAAACAGATGCTTGCAACACTAGAATAGGGGCAGTTTTGATGCAGAATGGGCAGCCATTGGCCTATATCAGTCAAGCTCTCCATGGTCAACACTTGCTTTTGTCAACCTATGAAAAGGAGTTGTTGGCTATATTGATGGCAATAGATAAGTGGCAACATTACCTTGAACCAGCTCATTTCTTTATTCGTACAGATCATAGATCCTTGAAGTACTTGTTAGAATAGCACATTACTACTCATCTCCAGAAAAAGGCAGTGAGGAAGTTGCTTGGTCTTTCCTATTCTATAGCTTACAAGAAAGGGAAAGACAAAATTGTAGCAGATGCCTTATCCAGGAGATTTGAGACAGCTAAAAGTTCAAATGCAGCTTTGACATGAATGGTGCCTACTTGGATGACTCAAGTTTTATCAAGTTATGAAGGTGATGAAGAGTTTCAGAAGCTTATAGATGTTTCATTGCTTGACACTAATTCTGAATTCAAGTTCAAGCAAGGTATTTTGAAGTATAAGGGAAGGTTGTGTATTGGGAATAATCATGATATTAGAGAACAATTGCTAGTGGTTATGCATGATGAACCAATTGGAGGGCATTCGGGAATAAATGCTACTTATCATAGGCTGAAGCTTTTGTTTTATTGGAATGACATGAAGAAGGATGTGGAAGAATTTGTGAAAAGATGTGATGTTTGTCAGCGAAACAAAGTTGAACATATAGCTAGCCCGGGATTACTAGAGCCTTTGACAATTCCTTCCAGGGCATGGAGTCAGGTTAGCATGGATTTTATAGAAGGATTGCCTAAATCGTTTGGTAAGTCTGTTATAATGGTGGTAGTAGATCGACTTACTAAATAGACATTTTATTGCCTTAGCACACCCTTATTCTACTGCAAGAGTTGCTCAGGAATTCATGGTTCATGTTTATTGATTACATGGCATGCTAGAAAGTATAGTTTCAGACAGAGATAAAGTGTTCCTAAGTAATTCCTGGAAAGAGTTGTTCTCTACTCTAGGAACAGTTTTGAAGTATAGCTCGACATACCATCCACAAAGTGATGGTCAAACAAAGAACGTTAATCAGTGCTTGGAGGGTTATCTTAGGTGTATGACTTTTGCTCAACCAAAAATGTGGCTCAAGTGGTTGCATTTAGCTGAGTGGTGGTATAATACCTCTTTTCATTCTTCCTTGGGCTCACCATTTCAAGTTCTCTATGGTTATCTTCCTCGGTAGTTGGGAATTCAGCAGTGTGATGTGAGGACATCCATGGTTGATGACTAGTTAAAAGAAAGGGAGGAAATACTGCAACAATGTAAGAATCATTTGGTTGTTGCTCAAGCAAGGATGAAACAGAACGCTGATAAAAACAGAACAAAGAGAGAATTTGAGGTAGGTGATTGGGTCTTTGTGAAACTACAGCCTTACCGGCAGTCGTCTCTGTCCATAAGGAAGCATTTGAAGTTGTGTGCACGGTTCTATGGTCCATACAAGATTCTGAGCATAATTGGTGCAGTAGTATACAAATTGGAATTGCCTAATCATTCCAGAATTCATCATGTATTTCATGTGTCCCAGTTGAAAAAGAAAATTGGGAAATCTGTGATTGCTGTTACTGAGTTGCCTATTACTGTTGCATCTAGTGCATTAGAGGTGGCTCCAAAGTCTATGTGAGACACACGAGTTCAGTATCTTTCTCAAGGGGAGCCAATTATTGAGTGGCTTGTCAAGTGGAAAAATTTACCAGCTGAAGAAGCATCATGGGAGGTTGTTGGTCACATTTTGCATCAATTCCCTGAATTTACTTTGTAATAGAACTTTGAGGTCAAAGTTCTTAACGGGAGGAAGAATTTTTGTCATGAGAGCATTGTAATAAAGTGGGGGGTTTTGTGTAATAAAGGGTGAAGTCTGGGTATCAGTTGTAAATAGTCTCAAACTTGTTAGTTGTTGCATGTTTGCAGCTTAAAAGGGGGTTATCCAGGTTGTTAGAGACAATCAATGAATACAACTGAATTCTTTCTCTCAAATCTTTCCCTCTTTTCTCTCTATAGAACCTATCTTCCTTTTCCCTAATCTCTAGATCTCTACGATAAGATTCATACCTATATTCCTCCTATGATAAATGCACCGTGTATCCATTTCCTTGAGAAAACTATAACGTCCATTGGGTTATAATTAATTCCTTGCATTCCTTTAAAAAATATGCTACTTCTAATTAGATACTTGTTTCATGGATGTCATATTTCTCGGGTATAGCTTTCTCAACTCTAAAATAATAGCTCTTATGGGCACGAACTACCACTTCTTAACTAGCTCCTCTTGCACCTTTGTCATTCAATCCATATATATGTACCATCATCTTGTCCCGATTTTGCTACCTAGCCCTATCAAGCATATCCTCTCAACTATCTCATACATAGTCATTATGAAATTCATTCGAAAAAACTTCGTATACCTTATGAATAAATGTCTACAAAATTACATAAAATGCATTTTAATTCAAAAAAATTATATAAATCATCCAAGATATCTTTCTAATACAAATGCGAATACATGTTTTAAAAAATCATTCCTTAATTTGATTATTTTTTAATTTAAGCAACATTCTAAATTGAACTACATATGTTTAAAATTCATACCTAAACAATGTTTCAATTTCCTCCATAATCTATTAATTCAAACTTGAACTATTCAAATCACGCCTGTCATATGTTTCATTCCTTATCTAGGTAACTAATACGAAAGTTGGTATTGCACGCATCCAAGATGCGTAATGCATAAAAACTTATGCTTTTTCTTACGATAATGAAATGATGGAATACAAACCAAATGGAAACATATTTGCGATAGAGTGATGTAATCAGTGGCGTAGTCAGGAATTTGTGCCAGTGGGGGCTAAATTCTTTTGGGTAGTTTTTTGGCAGCAGAAAAATTGCCAGAAATTTTTTTTTATATAAAATATTGGAAAAATATAATTTTTCTGTATATAAAAAAATTATATAGAAAATTATGTATTTTTTCATAAGACTTAGTAATTTTCGGTATAAAAAACCATTTTAATGTATTTTATATATATGTAAAATTAATTGGCTTTCTTCTAACCAAATAAACTAGTTTTTACTCCCTCCGTTTAGTTCTAATTGTCCTAATAGTATAATGCACATATATTTAGACATGTTTTATTCTTACTAATTGCCCCCTATTAAATTTATATTATAAAATGTAAATGGTGGATACGTCTAATGTGTCTTGCTTTTGATTGGATAAATACAAAAGCTAATATTGAAAAATTATGAACAAAATACCTAAAAGAACAAATAAAACTAAACAAACAATTAAGTCTAGAATGACAAATAGAACGAACTAAACGGAGAGAATATTAAATAACTTATTTTTTACTATATTTTAAATTTTTTTTTTTTAAATCCCAGTGAGGGCTGGACATAGAGTGCATCCGCCCTGGATGTAATTGAGAATTATATACATGCAACATAATTCGACCTTTAAATTTGTAGCCGTTGTAAATTTTGATAGTTAGATTTTTTGTCGTTGAAAAGTGCACATCATTAGGTTGCATGCGCGTCTTAGATGCGTGCAACACCAACTATCTTATTAGTTATTTCAGGTGGCATATACTCCCTACATGCATCCTAAATCTTGTGTAAATAAATAAAAATGCGCATATAGCCTACTTGATGTTTTCACATTCCTTTTTCTGATTCATATAAATCAAACGAAACAATACTTGATTATTTTAGATATTAAATTACTAGTACGGTATGGGAATTCTAAACAACCCATCATAGTCATGTTACCTTCAAACTCAACCTTGCTATAAAATAGAGTAACCATATATTCTAGGATAAATATAAGTTATTAAAAATAAGGAAATTTTATTTTGGTATTCTTGAGTTTAAGGTTAAATCTTGTTAGTGTTCCAAGATTAATTCTTTTCTCGTTGGTACACCTCTCTTCAGTTCAAATTAATTAAATTTTAACCCAATATTGTGTTTATCGCCCTCAAATTAATAGTGTTGGACTTTTATAACACCCAAATTCATGCCCGTCAAAATTTGAATTTCTAAACAATCCCTCATTTTTAGTTTTAAAGGGTAACCGAAATTCGAATAGTTCAAATATAAATTTGAGTATTTTAAGAGTCAAATCATGTAATACCCCGTCTTTACACCGGGGCGCTACTCGGTAGTAGACCACACATGGGTCCACATGAGCTAATTTGATAACGAGTTCACACGGATCTGACAACTCGGGCACGACGAGAAAATACAAAGAAACATACAACTTGTATTTATAAAACCAAAGTATGGAAAACATGCATGGATTCCCCAATCGACATAAACTACACCACCACATGTGATCACTTTATTGACATCGTAATATCCTTTCCTTTTCAAAATCAAACATTGTGTAAAATAAGTAACCACCATTTCACCAAACTTAACCCAATCTTAATGACACGGCCTTTAACGACTCGCACCATCATTTTGCCGAGGTTCTATCATGGTTTTCTCGTGCTTACCTGAAACTAAAAAAAAAAGTCCCCGAAGGGTTAGCTAGCAATTCTAACATGCACCAAATGGCAAACACAATATGCAACAACAAAATAAATTTATTAAATTACGCAATAAGAATAGTAATAGAATAGTTCATGTAATACCCGCTATCGTTTTAGGTAGGAAAAATGAATATCTTGAGTGACGTATATCGAGTTCTTGATCCGCCACTAGTCCGTTTAAGCTATCCGTTAGAAAATCACCCATCTATTTACAAGTTTATGCATAATATAATGATTAGCTATTAACCTAATTTTATTTTCTTAAGCCCCTATCTTTTTATATGCATTTATATTTTTTTTTTTACACGGGTTTGGTTACCTCAAATATAAAATACTATATAGTCTAATCAAGTGAATTATATCTTAAACCCAAATCTTCCGTCCTAATTGTTATTTATCTTATCAAAATTTAACAAAATTCTATCCACACTCCTCTTTATATATATTGGTCGCCGACTTCTGGAGATCTTCAAAACCGATCTCCTTATCCAATCTTTGACCTCCGTTATTTTTTGAAGACCCGATAAATTGCTACGAAGAACTAGCCCATCCCTAAATTCCCTTTGTTCTTCGTTCGGAGGAGCCAACAACTAAACAAACTCGTCGATTTTCAGTTTCGGTCGTTTGGTTGCGCGGGTGAAGCCGGTCGATCCATACCATTGTCAGCGTCGCCCCTCTCGCTTGAAAGCCTAGTCTCGTAGTTCCGGTGAGTGCCTGGTTCTTTTCGTTTTCAGTTTGGCTGGGGTGGTGTCGGCTCTTAACGAGCGCTAGTGTTCGATTGGATCCAAGCAAGGCAGGGAATTCGCAGGCGGGCTCTTTTGTCGGTGCTCCCTCGCTGACGCTGGCGTGGCTGCTCGAGGTACGAGTCTAGCTCCGACAGCGGGTTGGCTTCGATAGGTTGTAGTCGGGAACCGGTAATCACGCTATTACTTTACACCGGGGCTTTGGGATCTCAGTTGGGGGCAGAGTAGGCGTCGTTTAATTCTAGCATGGTTACTACTTTGCATTTAATTAGATCGTCTTAGCTATGGTTAACATGGGAATGAGTTTTTATGTGAGTCTGCTTGCTAATATTTGTCGGGTAGGTTAAATCGGTGAGGGAACTGGGCGAGTTTTTAGATGGGAGGGAGAAGTTTAATTCTTCGGAATGGGCAGGAAGAAGGTTTTGTGTAATAATTGTAATCACTCGTTTACTGGTTGTGGTGGGATATTGAATAATTATTAGTTGGGTGTACAGTTATGTACAAGTGATGTGGTGTTGGTTAGCATGTGACTAGTTAACTACTAGAGTTGTGTTTATATTAGGTGTACTTGGTGTGTAAGTACAGTAGGATGGATACTTGTTTTTTTTTTTAGCTTAGATTGATTAGTTAGTAGATTTGTTTAAGTTAGGTGGTATTAGGTAACTTGGCTTTAGTAGAAGTCGACTAATTAATGCATTAGCTAAAATAGCTTAATCTATTACTGTGGAAGCTTGATTAATCTTGAAGTTGGAAGTTTGTAAATAAGAATAGATAGCTAGGGTTTGTTAATTAATCTATTCATGTGTAACGAGTTAAACAAATCAATTTGGGGGTCTTAGCTAGCATTGAACTCCGTTAGAGAATTTGGTTTGAATCTGTATTTATGCTCCTCATTATGTTTAGGAGAATCGCTTTTTCTCGGACCTTTGAGCCTTCCGCGTTGTTTGAGTTTCTTCCTTTGAGGTAAGTCGTTTTTCGACTTGCTCGGTTCTATTCTGCCTTGTTAGATTTTATGTCGTGATTGTAGGATTGGTTTTAGGAACTAGTCCCGAAAATCTTTTGAATTATTTGGAATTGCTTGTGATGAAGTGTGAAAAGTTGGTTTTAAATGTGTTTCATCGTCCAAAGTTTTCGAACGTTTTCTCTGTGTTGGTACCGTTTCCGGCACGGGCATCATAGCTGATGGAGAGGAAGGGTTGCCTATGTATAGTCCGTGTGACAGAGAAACCGTGCCCCTTCAAAAGAAAATGATATCTATGTGTTTTGATAAGTGCTCCAGTGGAGGCTTAGCCGGAGTTAGAAGAAAGAAGTGATGTGATCGAGGAGTGGGAGGGTCTGCCTCCGCACTGTGGATTGGAATACGAGATGGAGAATGGGTTATATTACTTTGATTGTTCGATTCTGTGTATGTGTGTTTGGTTTATGTGTGACTAACCGTCTAACCTAGGTATTGACCTTTAGAGTTATGGTTGCGATTGTGGATTTTGGTTGCTCACTATAGAAAATTATTTTTAAACGTCTTATAATTTCAGCATATTATCTAGCTTGGTAGATTAGTAGCTGACCCTTCGGGGATTATTTTTCCAATTATAGGTATGTTACAGGAAACCGTGTAGGAGCCTTGGTCGGATGGTGGAGTGGGTCATTGACGCACGTGTCATTAGTTTGGGTTTTTCGGGTGTACTTCGGGAGGATTTATTATTTGTAGTAGTAGTTCTATTGAATTATTTTAATTGTAACTTTTAAGTGTTGTTGGAATTTTTTTGAGGAAAATTCGGGAAGGATTATTTGGTAATTTTGTTTATGCATTCGGGCATTTAAACATGTTTTATATTCAGTTTTATAAATCTAAAAGTTGGATGATTTACTTGTTTTCTCGTCGTGCCCGCGTTGTAAGATCCTAAACTGTTGTTGTCAATCCACCTAAGTAGTACCTGGTAAGGTCTACTACCAGGTAGCGCCCTGTTGAATGACGGGGTGCTACAGTTCACATATAGTATATTCACAACAGTAGACAAGAACACAACAATACCTATAATCATATAACGCACAAAATAATACTTACAATCATACGATGCATACTAATAATAGAACATAATTTCACTTTACAATCACCTCATTCATTTTTCAATTCAATATCAAATCAACCACACTTCACAACAATTCTTATCTACCGATATCAATTTACATAGCAATCGGAGCATTCTTTCACCCAGAAATTCTTATCTACCATATCAATTTGCATAGCAATCGGAGCATTCTCCAGTCGGAATGGGGTGTAGTGGTCGACAGCCTCCCCCGTTATCCGAACCACCCAGCACTATAAAAATCCACCTTCTTACCCCTAGTCAAGCCTCTACTAGAGCACTTGCCAAAACATTTATTATAATTTTGAAGGGGCTCTCCTTGTCATACAACTAAGCCAGGGATGTCTCCCTCCTTCCCGATCATCTCATAGGCATCGTTATACCGGTAGATGTCAAAGTTTCATAAATTGAATAAAATACGAAGTATTAATCATCTAATAATATATTATTAAATCATCGTTTTAGTCACACATAGATGCATAATAAGATATAGAGACGAATTCCAAAATAAAGCTCTACACATTCAACACACATCAAAATTGATAACTAAGTAAGTGTAGGTGACTTACCTCAAGACGAAATCCCAAAGTCGAAAAACAACTAACTATCGTGCAACGTGGAACCTTGTCTAAGACAGATAGCCTGTCTCTTCCCGTACTATCTGTTCACTTAGTATGACACACACTCCTATATATATAACCCAATGCAGAAATTAGTCTATTTACTATACAAATTCTAACCCTAAATGCAATGAAATGCTAGTATGCATTATAACTTCTTGTGCATAATTTCAAATCTTTTAAAACATGACAACGATAAACTATATATATAGAAGACCATTTTTCTAGTTCGAACCTTTTTGAAAAACTTGATCAAAGGACTGCATAATATCATTACAAAATAAAACCCTAAAAGCACTCTAAATCTTTTACCGAATATAAATCCAATATCGAATACACCTGTTGAGAACTATAAATCGATTGATTTCTGAATCAAAACCAATTGTAGATCCATAACTAATTAAAAACTTACCAAATACCACTTGTACACCAAGATTAAAACCCGGTAGAAGAGATCTTTGACCAAAACCAATAAAAACAACAAAATCCCTTATTTTCTCTCTTTGTTTTTCTCTTGAATTCTCTATGTGATGATTTCTAACCTACGTAAATTATGTGCAATGATCAAGAACAATAACACATATATATGGATTGAAGTCGGTAAGAAGGTCGGCCAAACTTTTCATAAATTACAATTTTTACCCTTAAATCTCCTTTACTACAAAGTTTACCATAAAATAATTATTAATTACTTTTAAGTTAAAAACTTTTTAAAATCTAATTAATTTAATTTAAATTAAAAATTAAATATTAAATATTATTATTTTGCCTCGATTACTTACAAGCACATTGATCCCAGCACGAATATCTAGGAGGATAAAAATAGGATAAAAATATCAAAATATTTCCGAATATTAAAAATCCTACTAATTTAAGAATGAAAAACACAATTACAAGATCAAATTTAATCAATTCGAATAAGAAAAGAGGTCTAAAAATCTCAAAACCTTATATGCACCAACAAAAAATATTAATCTTTAGGATAATAAAAATACCTTTAAATTCAAGGATACCAAAAAAAATTCCCTGGAAATAATAATCATAATTTAATCTCTTAATCAAGAGATATTTTTTTTATTTTTGAAGAACGTCGTCACTACTCACTAGGGGTGTCATAACCCGGTTAACCGAAGTTCGGTTAACTATGATTTCGGTTAGTTAAAATCATACACCGAAATCGAACCGTGAATCCCCGTTAACCGTAGTTCGGTTAACCAATTTTTCGGTTCAGTTTTCTCGGTTAACCGATAACCATTTATGTAATTTTACCTTAAATAATAATTAAAACTAAAATAATAAATTTTGAATAAAAAAAGTGATCAAGCAAGACTTTTGTTTTAAATATGTACTTATATCATATTGTTTTAGTTGTTGTAAACAAATATCGAGAGTATATACTATATTGTATGGAATCAAACATTGTGTGTATTAATTTTTATTCCATCAATGAGAAGTGAAAAAATTATAATCATAGCTTGTAAATTGTTAAAATTGGAGAAGGAAAGACGAAAACTAGATTAACGCCTTAAAGATCATAGAGTTTAACCACTAAATAAATTAATGATAACTAATATTTGAAAAAAATATTAATATATTTTCGGTTTTTCAGTTAACATGTATGTAAAGTCGTTAACCGAAACCGAACCGATAAACCGAAAATATTTTGGATTCGGTTAACTAAACCGAAATTTCAAAATAAGTTAATTTAATTAAACTAAAAAATAATCAATTTTTTCGGTTTGTTTTTTTATAGACAGCCCTAGTCGTCACAAACTCTTTTAAAATTTATAACCCAAGATTACACTCTCTTTTTTTATTTTTTTCGAAATCATAAATAATGGAGTCATAAACCTAAATCAAGCATAGTGGAAAAAGCTAATGAGAGAAGGGACTAGTAGAAAGAGGAAGAAGCTGCAAACAACATAGGGGAGAGGATCGAAGGAAGTTACTCGGAGAGCAAGGGACAAGCCGAAGCTTTAGCCATGTCAGGGCTTCATAAATCTTCCAGCTCCCATTTCAACAACGGCCTTCCTCCTCAAGAACTTCTCGACGATCTTTGCAGGTTTTCCCTTTCTTTCTTTCTTTACCTTTTTCCCTCCCCTATGTGAACTTTCAAATCTCTATCGACTTAGTATTCCATTGATCTTGGTTTCAGAATTAGGTTTAGATCCAAGTCGAAGATTTAGCCAAATGCCTAATTTTTTAATGTCTTAAACGCCTGCGTCTAGTTTGCTTTACCTTCTGCCGTTTTATCTGAATTAAACATGTCGAATGTCGCTTGATGAAATTGTTGTCAATGCTGTCGTTAACATTCAGTTTCATAAGAAAAAAACTATTAATTTGGCTTTCTTTAGGTTTTGGTCACTCGGGTGATCTAGTTGTAGTTAATGCGTGTCATACTTTAAAATCGATCTACTTATATCACCAATCCTAGGTGAGGGATTTGATGTGTGCGGCCTGTTGCTAGGTCGCTAGTGTATGTGCGTGAGCTCATAATTTTTCCCCCAATTTGGTTTTTATTTGTAATTGGCCATTTGCCCTTGTCATTCCTGTCTAATATGCTTTTGTTTGTGAGTAGAGTGTATAGTTCAGTATACGTTTGGGCCATGTTTTCCTTCAGGTTACTGCACTTGTATGAGGATTGAACATTATCTAATCTCAATTTTTCATTTCGCAGCCGCTTTGTCTTAAACGTCCCAAAAGAAGATCAACAGTCATTTGAGAGAATTTTATTTCTTGTGGAATATGCTCACTGGTTCTATGAGGACAACACTGTGGAGAAGAACCCGTCATTGAAATCCTTGACCCTCAAGGAGTTCACTACCTTATGTATCCGTCAACAGTCACTTCTAATTTAAGTGACAGAAAAGTGAAAATTGAACTGACCTTCTCGTTTAACATTTTAAATTTTGTCCCTGCTCAGTATTTTTTGTTTATATATTTGTAAGTTATGAGTATTGGAATTCAATAGGATGGATGGATGGAGGGGTTTCTAAGATTATGAAGCTACATATAACTCTTAAAAACAAAAATTATTGAATATATAATTATTATTTAGCTTGTTGGAAAAACTTGTACTTTCTTTTTCCTTAATCCTTGTTTTCTTACAGTGTTCAATCATTGTGAGGTTTTAAAGCCCTATGTACCACACGTTGATGATATATTCAAGGACTTCACTTCCTACAAGGTTCGAGTTCCCGTGACTGGAGCTATCATTTTGGATCAATCCTTTGAACGTGTAAGACTCTTACACTTTTCTCACGTGGAACACAGGCTAAACATTTATTCATTACTTGTGGTATCTAAAATAAATACTAGTAATTGTAGTACATTGCTTGACTGCTTGTGCTATTTTTGGTGGAGTGATCAATATCTTGCCTTAAGACACTCTCTAAAGCTTTAATGTATCTAGAGTGTCTCTAATAAGAGTAATAAGGGTTTGTTTGACATGTCTAGCTCCTGGGATAATTTTAGATGATAAGATTTGATGAGATAGCTCATAGGGTAGCTGATACGTGTCATGATGCCTGAAATGTCATTCCTAACGGACCCTAAGATTTTAGTGTCATATGCTTGCAGCTTATGTGTGTGATATGCTGATATGATGTTTAAAATGCTGAACCTTGTATCTGAATGGCTCTTCAGATGACTGTTTATTTTGTCACTAATGCAAACTATATGTCTTGGAAAGTAGAAGATGAGGAGCAAGTGCATCAATTAAAGAGAATTTGAGCTACTTTACTAGTCAAAGATTTACATACATATATTCAAATAAAGTGGAGGGATCCTGTTTATAAATATTAACTTTTATTTGAATAAGAGCATTTTCGTACCAATATGCCTTTTGCTATTCCATGGGTGATTTATTGCTCCTTAGTGTAATAACATGAGTTTGCTGAGTTATGAATATGACAGCTCCTTGTCAAAAAGATTTTAGGACAGAAGACGAGGGTATGTATAGTTGCTGTAATTGATCTTCTTACCAGCTTCACAATTATTTTTTCATATCTTAGATGTGATGTTTATTAGCTACACTACCCAATGTTGTTTTGACTTGGAATTATTAACATTATGTATACAAAGATTGCCTCAACACTACAAGTCTACAAGATTATACAGATATACCACAAAAAGCTACTCATTCAGAGACACTATTATAATTGTTATCATAGATCTCAATAATTTTAAAATCCATTATTCCATTCAATTTTTTACCTCGTGTAACAATAATTTACACCAACTACACATATCCTCGTCTTCTGCCCTAAAGCACGTGACAGTCTATGTGCTTATTACACTGAAGCAATGATGACTTAACTTTCAACAACACTGTGCAGTGCGTACTTGTTAAAGGGTGGAAAGGAACGAGCTGGAGCTTTCCCCGTGGTAAGAAGAACAAGGATGAAGAAGACTATGCATGTGCTATCAGAGAGGTAATTCCATGTATGCATTGCTTCTTCAACTGTAATCTTTGTGATCTTTTTTATGTGATTAGAAATAGCTATACATTCAATAATTTCGGTTTGGTGTTTGTCAAGTTTTTAAGTACAGATGTGGAAACATCCTTTAATTATTGGAGTGTATTGCTTATTCTGTGAGCATCCTAGTTTTATCGAGAGCGATTTTTATAGTTTTAGAATTTTACTTCAATACTATATGCCATTATCTAAAAATGCCTAATTGTGATCTCCTAGGTAGGAATAGGAAATAGGAGGGCATTACGTGCCTTCTTCTCTGTTCCCTTTTTGATCCTCTGATGTAACACAAGTTGATATTCCAATTTTTTGAACGGCGGATGCAGGTTTTGGAAGAAACAGGATTTGATGTTTCAGAATATCTTAATAAAGATGATTATGTTGAAGCAGTATTTGGACAGCAGAGAGTGCGGCTTTATATAGTTGCTGGTGTCAGTGAAGATACAGCCTTTGCCCCTCTCACCAAAAAGGAGATCAGTGTATGATATGTTTCTCTTGTTGTGTGGCATATTGTCTGATGGTTTTATATTGGATCATTGCTTTAAGTGTAAATGCTGAAGTCTTCGGTCTTAAAGCACATCTATGTTCGAAAAAAATGTTCTCCTTCTCACAGTAGCTCAAAGTTGGCTAAACTTTGCTAGAGTAGAATTTTTCTCTTGACTGACGACAAATATTCCTAAATTGTACGATCCATGCATGCTTTTGAATCATATTATCAAGGATTCACAATGTGTACTGCTGGAAAAAAAAGTGGGGTTGACCTTAGAAACTACTTAAAAGTGGGTATGTTCTTTTGCATTGGCAGATTTCAGTTCTTGCAATTAGTTTTAGGGAGAAGATGCATATTCTTATTATGACTAGCTGTCTTCAATCCTATTGTAGAATCTTGTGGGATCTGCGTGATAATAGTCGGAACTTGCTCTGTTTGGTTTTGAGATTGTATGGGTCTTATTCTATTGATTCATCGACATCATCATCGCCCAGCAGAGTTCTGCTCAGGCGGGATCTGATTCTGGGGGCCTTTGGGGGTCAAGATGGGGGCATCCATAACCTGATGTTCAGGAGGATACGCCCGATAGGTCCAAGGAAAACTGAATTTCAGCTATGTGACAATAATAATTAAATGTAGTTAAAATGAACCAAAATTGATATAGGGGCTATATCCATCTCAAAGGCACTGTATAAAATCCAATGAGCGTGAGGATGCGGTCCTGTCATACTTGTGCCCTTTCTGAGCAATATGACTTTGGTTTAGTTGTTTCTATGTATATTTTCCTCTTTAAACATTTCCTATGATAGTGGCCTAGTGGGGAGGGCAGTTTAGAACTTTCTTTGTGGCTGCAGATGAATTAAAGTAGACACATTATTACATGTTTCTTGCAGGAAATTGCATGGCTACGCCTGAATGATCTTGAACCAGCTAGTGATGATGTTATATCTCGTAGTGTCACTGGCCTCAAGCTTTACATGGTTGCTCCATTCCTGATGTAAGTACACCTCTTTCTTACAGGGGCTGCCATTTTGACAGTGTCTTATATCCGTTGACTCCAATATGAGTCCTTACTCTTTTCTTATTACTAGTCAACGGACTTAATGTTCCGCATCTGCAGGTCTTTGAGAGCATGGATCACAAAGCGCCCACGGCCCATGACTTCAAAACATGATGCTCCTATTAGAGGTTTCTTCTTATTCCTCGAGTCATCTGGGGTACTCTTATAAAAATTTAAAATCGTGATTGGAATTATCTCAGAGAGCACAAGAAAGGCACATTGAAATGCTCCCCCCTCCCTTCCCTCCAGGATAGAGAAAATGGTGGCAATTTTTTTTATAAAATGCAAGGAATAAGAACATGTGTTGTTATTCTGATTTATATTGAAGAAAAATCAGCCTGGAGTGATGAGGATTAGAACCCTGAAAGTGAAATCAAAAGATGGTGGGTAAATCTCACGAAAACAACCTTAAAATAGGGCCTTTTTCACCGAACCACCCATAAAAAGGTTAATTGCACAAAAGCACCCATAAAAAGTCTTGTCAGGTGGTTTTGGAATTGGTCGCTTTTGTAGACTTCTGTTATGATGTCTGTCGTCTTTGTTCCTTCTTCTATGACTTACTTGATGTACAAAATCTGTTGGATGTTGATTAGGAAAAAGTGTGTGGAATGCGAAAAGCAGCTCCTTGGGAAGCAGCTCAAACATAACAGAGACCCATCAGATAAAAACGCCACCACCACCACCACCGGATGTTCACATTCCTGTTCCTGATACTGGCCCTGGCAAGAGTTTCAGAAGCTTTAAGTTTGACAAAGCTTCAATCTTAAAATCCATGGAACCAGCCTTCTCGTAGATGACGGTATGTATATGATGCATAATGGTAGAAGGTCACTCCCTAGCTCCTGTATATTGTGCATGTCAGGATTTAGGCTCTGTTTGGTATATTTTGTATAGAGACCTTTTTAATGAACTAGATGTCAGTCTCTAAGTGTCATCTTTGTCGAAAACACAATCCTGTCAGTATTTAGTCAGTGGAATAGAGTATGCTAATTGGTACAGGATTGAGTGTTGGGTTTACCGTATTTGTTTTATCAAACTGTAAAATGTCAATGATTTCCCAAGTCGCAGATCAATGGGAAAAGATGCTTGTATGTCCTGATGTATCAAGGGGGAATCTTTGTATCCCAAGTTTATGTTCATTTACTATGCGGTGTTTTCCATAATAATTGATCCAAGTTTATACTAAATTTTGATTGCCATTTTTGCTTTTGATTGTTCTGAAAACTAGAGAGATTTTTGAAACAAGTGGCCAAAGTGGGTATCATTTTGATATTTGAAGTAGTCAGAAGCTTTCAATGCACTCGAAACTAAAACCTAAATTTGTGTGCCTGGTGAAAGTGTTTCCAATTTTTTACGCGAGTCGAAATTAGTCAATTCATATCATTTTGCTTTTGGTTGAGGTTGTTGAATAAGGGGCATCAGAAATCACGTTTTGATATTTGGCTGTAACTTCCGAGTTATTAAACGTGATTTTTAAAATCTTGGAAATGATAAGTACTACTCCGTCTCAAAATGTTAGTCTACAAAGACAGTTTATACACAAATTAAGAAAAAGAGAAGAAAAAAACAACTACATAAGGAGAGAATTATGATGGTGATAAGTAAATATGAGAAAGAGAAAGAAAAAAAAAGGCTAAAAAGTTAGTTGGGGTATTTTATTAGGTAAAAATGTGGATAAAAAGTGAAATTAGATGAGAGTAATATTGTAAGAAAAATATAAATATAAAAAAAAAGGGAAGTGTAAACAAATATTTTGAAACAGCGGAAATAAAAACCGGACAAAATGCAAACGACGGGAGTATATTCCGTGATCTCACGTTCGATTCCACTTCTGTTGGCAACAAAAATCATAGGAAATGGGCTTCTCATACAGTCATACGCGACCCTGGTCTTTGATCACAAACTAAATTCTTTATCAATTTCAACTGAAGTATCTTTAAAACTTAAAATCATGATACCAAACCCGTACATGATCTATTTACTTTTAAGAACCTCAAAGAACTTATCGATAATATTTAGGTGAACTCGTGAACAATTCCCAGGCAATTTTCATTTTACATATGTTTAAGCAAAATTCTTTGTTCGGATATACACACGTCTAACCTTAAATCCAACCCATAAACTTGGGAAACTGCATAAAATACGATCAAAGATTTTGCAAAGTGATCCAGCAAAAGAGAGAACGATGCTAATCATGCCACACCACACTAAATCATGGCCCTTTCATAGCAACAATGATCAGCCAAGAAGCAACAATAGCTTGACATTCACATCAACCAAATTTACAGCTAGGCCGGCTCAAAAGTCTAATATCAAAACGCGGGGGCTTTATATATTATACACGGGAGAACTGCTTATACTGTATAAAGTCGACAACCTCGAAGCACTCAAGAGGTTGTATAAGCAGAGAAACAAACTGATTGCCTCCTACAAAGACAATGCAAATGGTCTACTTGGACTAAATGAACCGGAACCATCCTACGCAAATGCAATCACTGAAGATTTTTTCTTTTTCTCTTAGACGAATTTTCGTTTATGTCAATGCACAAGACCACTTACGGTATAAATTTTTGGGTCGGCAATGAACTTGCATCAACTGCACAGATAGAATCTTTAGCCTTCATCGGAATCAGAATTGGCTATCTTCTGCTAATAAAAACTATATTTTCAGCTCTGTAAGGTTTTTAACCAACGTTGCTTCCTGCATATCCTGTGAGACTCTTGTTGGATCTTGAGGTGGGGGTGATGGTCTATTCAGTACAGCTGGGGAAGAAGCAAAAACAGGCACAGCTTGTCTAACATGAACGGGAGGTGCAAGTTTCACAGGCGGTGCTCTTTGGATATGAATTGCAGGTGGATGGGGTACAGGGGCAGAATAGGCAGGAATTATGTTACGTATAGTAACAGGGGGTGCAATTCCATGGCATGGCCTTAGATGGCGAATGGGTATATAAGGAACTGCTCCAGCTGCAGGGAATTTGTGGCGTCTGGGTTGACAGGTTAAAGTGCCAAGGCCAGGTCTTTGATTTTTTGGGTAGATTAACGGGAGGATCTTTGATGAGGTAATAGGAGGCTGGAAATTTGATGTTCTTGAATGTGACACTGGAAATTTAACCAGGAAAGGTGAATTGGTTGGGTTCACTTTTTTGAGGTAGCTTTGCAGGGCACGTGCCACGGTTATATGCTCCTGTTCATCGCTGTTAGTTGTTGCTGATGATGATGAACCAGATGGCGATTCTTGTGCCACTAGCAGAAAAAAAGTGTAACATATCAATATGTAAAATACAGAAATCAAATGTACTAGTTTATGAGTCAAATTGACCAATGACCATAAAGCACAAGTACTAGTGAAGATAATATTGGTAGAAACACGAAAGACGGTTTATTAACTGGGTTAGAATAGTGATCTCAAAAGATAAACAAACAGACAAGTGTTCTCATGTATTAATTGCTAGTTGGTACTTTAGAATAGCATTGATCAACTTATAAGAATGGGGCATAAGAGAATAGAGTACATAAGCAGATAGACTTAGCTTGAAGCTAGAAGACAAAGAATGTCAAAAGGGTAAAGACAGTAGTACAAGTGGCTGAGTTCGGTAAAGTGATGATATAGCACTACAGATATAACATATCCAATGCCACATCTGTAAGAAATTAAGAATTTTATACAGACCAATCCAAAAAGGCTTGATGCAGCAACAGAAGTGATGGTTGAAAATTGTAAAACAGTGAGAGAGTACAACAAATCCTAGAATTAAACATCACCCAAAATCAAGGAATATAGATGGTACTTCAGTTTATATCGTCAACAATGATTCAACAGTATTGAAGGTGTATATCATGCCCCAACTCGTAACAGGAGTTAATACAGTTCATTATTGTAATGGTTCATTTGTGATTCCAAATTTGGCAGGTCTCTCCAAAGGTGAGTGTTGGTGGGCTATTAAGGATTTTCTGAAGATATGGCACGTATTACTCACCCATGAGTAGACATAATGTGTTGTTTGTACTCGATACCCAGCCAAAATACTTATTACCTTCTTAAAATCATGTTTAACAAAAACAGGAAGAAAGTAAAAGGGATTCATAATTAAAGAGGATACAACAAGCACTTACGTTGTTTAAGAGAGAACCAAGCGGCCATTGCAGCATTCTTTTCAGCCTGTTTTTTATTTTTCGCTGGTTCACCAGTGAATGTTATACCAGCCAATTCCACTGTGCAGGTGAAGTAAGGCTGGTGTCCCGAGCCTGATCTAAGAGTTGAATAAAGAGGTAATGATGCCCCAACCCTCTGTGAGACCTCCTGTAAAAGATTCTTGTAAACGCCTGTTTCATCCTGTTCCAAATTGCAGAGAGTCAACACTTAAATAAAGAAGTAAACAGGTGTATCATAACAAAAGAATATGATTTAATGGATTATTACTATGTAGTACAATCAATATTTAATATATTAAGCTATTAACACATGATTAAAAGTCAGAATATAGAAAGCTGCAAATATCAGGGATCAGTTAGAATTTCAGAAGCATGCAGTTATAGTTATACACAAGGTAGTATCATGGTCTTCTTTCAACTGATAGAGAGTGAGAAGGGTTAATAAAATCTACTTGGTCAACAACCGCCACCCCCCACAAAAAAAAAATACATCCAAGAATTCAACTACTAAAACTGAAAGCTTGACCTAATATATTGTTTGTGAAATCAACAAAACTAGCCAAACAGGGAAAGAGATTTGAATCAAACCCAAATGATCTGAATAACTTGATGCTCTTACAATTGTGAAATCAACAAAACTAGCCAAACAGGGAAAGAGATTTGAATCAAACCCAAATGATCTGAATAACTTGATGCTCTTACAATATTCAAGACCATGTGTCATGAACAAGACTAATTTCTCCTTTCCACCATTCCATACCATAATTTGGAACAAACCTTTACTCCCTTTAAATCCAAGGAAGTGGTGCTCTTCTAATTTTAACCCATTGAGTTCCCCACAAATAACATGCCCAGCTCATATATAAAATCATCAAAGAAAGACAAAGATCATGGCATCAAGTGGCACAGAAAATAACAGCAAACACATACATCAACAATGAAGGATAAATAAGCCCATAAAGTATAAATCTTCATAAACTACCCCTTCCCTCAGTAGCTTTCTCTATTTAAAGTCTATACTCGCTTAAGGATAATGGAAATATGGAAATACACCAAGAATGCTCAATTCTCATTTAACAGCATTTTATTGATTCAAGTTAACGAACTAATTTAACCTAGGTTTACAATATTGACCAAAAAGGCCAAACCATTTCAAAGTACAAAACCAGAACTGGTCTCACTTAGTTCAAGAAGGATTCAAATTTGAGTCTTACAGAGATTACTTCATGCATGAACTGTAGACACTAGACAAGTCACAAAGGAAGGTTACAAACCATTCAAAACTTCTTTCTTTTCAAAGCCAGTTTCAATTATACAACTTGATCATCTACTAATATATTGAATTTTGCTTTCATGAAGTCACAAATGCAAGAGTTTAGAACAAGAATTTTACATATTCTGAGCACATATCAGGTTCAACACCAAAAAGGTCATTTTTCATATGTGTTTCATGAGCATCCATCCTTGCTAGAAAACAAATTTATAACAGAACACATTGTATTTTTATAATTAGCGCAACTGCACAAGTATGTGTCCCTCATGCAAAATTATTTCCCTTAAAAAGTGGAATTTGACATAACTTATTGAGTTACTCATGTCATTTTTATTTGGTCAGTGAGAAGGTAACTTCATCTGCTAGCCATTAGCTCCAGCATACTTTTGACACCATCAGGCAACATTAGAAAACACAAAACACAATGAGATCATGAAGATTAGCACTATGGAATAGCATTTTAATCGGCTAACAAGATCATAACTTTGAGATATAAACATGTCTGACTGGAAAAAAATATGTTACGTTCGAATAAAACATATAGCACACTCCTAGATTCAACTGTCTTGTTAGCTTCCATCAAAAAATAAATGTCATTCTTGCATATGCTCCTACGTTCCAAATATAAAGAAAGCAGTGTCCTTTTTCATCAGATTACTTATTAGGATTCAATACATTAGTCCAATGGTGCTTTGGCGCTGATGTAGTCTTTTGGTACACATATATGTAGTTTCTAGCGCCCATTCATTACCCCTCCTCCTCGAACAGTGGAAAACATACTCCTACTCATTTGTCAATACTAAAAAAATCCAATTCAAGTTCAGTCATCAGAGTTAAGCTCACATCCAAAACAAACATCAAATCACCTACGCACCTATTACCGACTAAAAATGCCAATCACTAAGCGCGTCTCATTGACAAAAATGTCAAAATTTTCAGCCCTACCTTTGTAGACGATAGAGGATCACCATTCACCATTAGCAAATAATACAGGAAAACTCAAGATCAAAAAAAAAAAAAAATTCTAACTTTCCAGGTCCAAAAAGCGGAGAAAGAGCTCAAAAACTGACCAGAATCCGGGCGGCGAGGGAGTGCGAGGGGCCTCGATGGGAGAGAACACTGAGCGCAACCTCGGCGGCCGCGTGCTCCGCTTGGCGAAGCGTGGTGCAGAAACCGGGGCTCTCGAAGCTCTCGCCATTGAAGTTGACCACCGCCTTGAACCTCGGCGCGTGGTCTGGACCCTCTCTGATGGAGGTGTACGAAGGTAGGTTAAAACAGCTACGCTGTGCCAGCTCCTGGAGCTGATTCTTGTACATCGCTCTATCTCTCGATCGCACAAAACCGGAAAATCTATCGAAATCAAGCGCAAAATTCAGGAATAGTATCTTCAGGTGAGCAACTTCAGATCCGATCCTTCGCTAGAAACTGGAAGGAGAGACATTTGCAGGGGTTGGGAGAAGAAATTGATGAGATCGATGTTGTTAGGGTTTAGACGTAGAGAGTGAGTACAGAGAAAGAGAATGGAAATAGAGAATGAAAAGAACGGTGCTGAGAGTACTTTCCATGTGTATGTGTGCGTGACAATGTGCGTGTGTTACTTTTCAAATTTTTATATGTGCTTTTTAAAATTCTATATGGAGATTAAAGGGCAATTATATAACTGTTTTTAATGTTTATTATATTTAATTTTAGATAATCTATTGGATTTAGGCAAATTCGGATCCCTACTGGGCTTCAATCGAAAGTGAAACTTGCATATCCGGTTCCGATTTTGACAGAATTCGGCTATTGGGTCAAGTGTCATATTCATACCCTTTGGATACTCGTACTTTTTTTTCAAATAATAATAATATTTTCTTAATTTCTAAAACAATTATAGATATTCTAGTGTATAAAGTCTATATATTTATAAAAATTTATATTTCAAAAGCTACGTATTTATGGCTTGTATGGTGCTTTTGATATAAACTAGTTGATTAATATATATTTAATGACATTAGTATATTATTAGTTAAGATACATATTTATATAATCTAAGAGAAAAAAAAATATACACATACGAAAAAATGGAATGGTATTATAGAGTTTGTTTAACCAAACTCTTATCATGAAAAATGAAACAGATGCACTTTTTCTAGTTCCTAATGCACTTTTACTACTTCGGAATGCACTTTTTCGCATTTGCACTTTTCGTACTTTTTACTTTGTAGTGCATTTTTCGTAATACACTTTTCGGATTGCACTTTTTATATTTTGTAATACACTTTTTATACTTTGTAGTGCACTTTTTAATTTTCAGGATATGAGTGTTTCATTTGAACTAAACTCTGGTATTATAATCATTACATAATAAACAAGGAAAAAACTAGAAAATACTAAATTCTGTTTATTCTAAATTTACTTTGGTATGCTAAATTTATTTTAATTTTCACTTATTTCGTAGTACTAGATTTATCTTGATAGACCGAATTTACTAATTTTTATTCACCTACTACTAAAATTATCTTATTTTTCACTATTTTTAATTAAACTATATTAATTTTCAGTATTTTATTTTTTATTTTTTTAGAGCGGCTTGGAAGATCGCCTCCAGCCCACCCTCGATTCGTGCCTAATAATAAAATAAAGGATAGCTATCCAAATTCAAAAGAGATAAAAAATGGAAAAACCTTCTTACTTTAGAGATGGAGATTTAAGAAGCTCAAATAGGATAACGAATTTTCTAAACCTTAAAATGAAAGTGATTTGTTGAATTTTATTATTTGGAATTATTTTGATTAGTTTCTTAGGGTTCATTAATTTCCTTTTAGAGTTTTAGTTTCTATAACTAGACCTGTACAAAGTCGGGTTCGGGCCGGATCCGGGCCGGGCTTTGAACAAAAATTATGCCCATTTGTCCGAGCGGGTTCGGGTCAAGCGGGTGATTCGGGCCGGCAAGGATGTCCAAGCCCGCCCGGACATCCGGACACGGGTAGCCCGTCGGGACCCGTATATAAATTTATAAATAATTATTTTTTCATGTCCATTAAAAAATACAAAATCCTAGTATTATAATTACACTATCTAACATTACTTAAAATTAAGATCGTATTTATGCTAGCTTTAAGAAGGAACTATAATAATTAACTCTCTTTTGTACTAATTCTACAATCAATAGCCTCAAAATATTTTTCGCAGACATATCTTTATTTATAAATATAAATATTTATTTTAAATATTTAATATATTCGGGTATTCGGGCGGGTTATCCGGGATATTCGGTCAAAAATATTGTCCGTGTCCCGCCCATGAATTCGGGCGGGCGAGCTTATTTACCCTTTCGGGTTAGAATTCTTGTCCAAGTCCGCCCATTTTTCCGGGCGGGCGGTACGGGTTGGGCGGGTTAGTCCGACTTTGTTCAGGTCTATCTATAACTAGTACTCTTAACCTATGCCCTTAGGCATAGAATATAAAAACCGATATGATAATATGGTTCTAAATGAAATATTTGGGGCTTGTTTGGTAGAGAAAGAAATTTCTAGAAAGTTGAAAATCCCATGAAATGAGGTGGGAGGCCCATGTTTGGTTGAAGATTTTTTTCCCAAAATTCTAGATTTGTTATTTCCTGTGATTTTTCATTTCCTTCATTTCAAAGATATTCTAATTAACTAGAAGGGGTTAGGTAAGATAATTTTTTCCCATTAATTCATGTGAATTAAAATTTAACCAAACATAATTTATCAATTATCATGAAATACAATTCACAAGATCAAACTTCATGGGAATTTCACTTCCCGTGTTCAACCAAACGAGCACTTGTGCAAGTGTGTACTATTGTACTCCCCTATATATCATTATTATTGTTTTTTTAACCTTGAGCATACTTTTTAAGGAATGTAAAATTGGACTAAATTATACTTGTAAATTACTTTTTTATGCATCAATAAACTTATTTCTTTGAATGTAACCTAAATTAAATAAAGATATAATTAAAAATGGTTAAAATAGATTAAATGATAATTCTTTTGACACAAAAAATTAAGGCTAAAAGCCTAAATTGGTAACAATAAATATCAGTGAAGAGCAATTTGTGAAGAAAATAGAATTTGGATTGCTTTACGAGGGGGGTTATAATAATCGGATAACATTAAACTATGAAAAAATTAAATAAGAAAAGATAATTTATGAGTGATAAATGCTCTAAAAGAATAAATGGAGAACCTTCCAGACATAAATTTATTATAATTGTACAAATACAGAGTTACTCCGTATTAAATAAAAATGAATGAATTTAACATTCGACGGAGTACACAGTGTTAGTAAAACAAATAAATTATCTGCGCATACATTATTAATTGGTCACGACATGGCTCAACAAGGAATTTGCACAATTTTACAAATGTCATTGAAAATCTCAGTAAAATCTTAGTTTGAGGTCTATAATTTCCAAACCCCCAATTGGAAGAACGAAGAAAAAAACACAAATTCAATGCTTTTCATATTTGCTTCATTTGTAGTAGGAATTTACATACGGAGTACTAAAATTTAAAGGGAAAAATAAATGAAAAGAAGAAAAAGACTGAGTTTGGTATTCACGCTGGATTCTTTAATGATGTGTAGTTAATGCTGGAATTAATTAGAGCTCACCGCCCAAGATAAGCCTCCTTTGAAATTTGGATTGAATGAGTTTTTGTTCTTTTCCAAAGCTGTGGTTGAGTTGCCGCGTTGATTTCCTAATATTTACCACTTGAGATGCTATAAAAAGCGATTACCACTTGAGATTGAGATGCTATAAAGAAAAAAAAAAAAAAAAAAACACAACTACTCCACTAGCATTTAAGAAAAGGTGAATTCTTACTTATTGACTTAAAATTTAGATTAGAAGGTGAATTTCGATTTTATAATGGTAAAAAAATTCGGCACATCACTTGATTATTTAGGTCCCTGAAATCTAACATGCAATCAGAGTAAGTTCGGTCCGAGTCCAATTTTCCTGAAAAAAAAAATATATAGCAAAAAAGAGAATAAGATGGTAATAACCTGACAAAACAACAAAAAAGGGGCTAACATTTATACGCTAGACCCATCATAAAAATGTTCAAGTACTAACTAGGTCAAACTAGTTACCACTTGAGGGGGCGTGTTGGAATAATACATCCATCACGCATCAGTGGATGGATGAAAACACCACTAACATATAAAGAAGGACAAAATACATATACAAACACCTCAAACTAGTTAATGGGGATCAAATTAAGAAAAAAAAATTGACCCTCACTAACTAGTTTTCTAAATTTTCGGAGACATTTTATGTCTCTTGAGTTTTTTTAAAAAAATAAATCAACCAAGCAAACCAACAAGTAAGCAACATGCAACAAATCAACAACCAAGCAATTTAAGGTATTAGATATGGTGCATGAAAAACTCAAGTACTAACCATCACCCTCATAGACTCTACCAACTTAGAGTATAATATAACTTTGGGTAACTCTCTTGTATGCTTGCCTCGGTTACCGAAGTGGCCTCCTCAACTCCACTCCAATACCATTATACTAAAATTAAAGGAATCTCCTTGCTTCGTAGTTTCTTCATTCGATGATCCAAGATAGTTGTAGGTTGTTCAACAAAAGTATGACTTGGTTTGATTCTCAACTCATCATAATTGTTGAAACCCGAAATAAAATAGAGCTAATATCGAGGCACGAGATTATTAAATTGGACAAAACATAGCCTCACTTTTATTATAATTGAGATTCGGGATTACAACTTTCGGATTATTCGAGATCTTTTTACTGAGATTCGAGATTACAACGTTCGAATTATTCAAGATCTTTTTACTGAGATTCGAGATTACAACTTTCGGATTATTCGAGATCTTTCTACTGAGATTAAAGATAGTTACTTTTCAATGACTTGAGGTCTTTTTGTTGACCTTTCTAGGATTATAGCACGGTCTTAACGGTTGTTTCAACACGTCGATCTCTGCGAGCAAAATAAGTCTTGAGTTAGAGTTGTTTTTCGACCCTCGTAACATTCGCGTTCTTCCCCTATTTATAGACATTTGGGAAGTGTGGTTTTCGTGATTAGCCGATATGGGATCAACGGCTTGTTACCATTTGATTGTTCGAGAAAGAGACAACTTTTGATTGGTCGAAAGAGGGGTGGCTTTTGATTGGCTAAAGAAGGCAGTTTTGTTAACTTGAATGTGCGCGGGCTCGTATTTGAGTGTGCGTGGCGTTTGGCCTTACAAACCCCTTTGCCTTGGATCGTGTTGTTGGCCACTTTCCATCTTAGTGGGAAGTGCGCGATGTTTGGCCTTGCAAACCCCCTTGCCTTGGATCGTACTGTTGGCCACTTTTCATCATAGTGGTAAGTGCGCAGTGTTTGGCCTTTAGGTTTGTTTCAAATGGGTGTAGGAAAACCTAGGGCACATCCCACAAGGTCTACCCGTGGGGCCGACTTCGGACTTCTCATTCTTGGTTGATCTCGACTTATTTTGTCCATTTTTGCGTTGTTAAATTCACGCACCATCAATAACTAAGCTTGTGGTTGGCGTCATGTATGTATTGTCTTAGTTGAGACGCATGAAACATTAGGTGAACTCCCTCCAAGGATGGAGGAAGTGTCAAGCGATAAGCCAATTCCCAGACCCTCTCTAAGATCTCAAATGGCCCGACGTAGCGAGGACTCAACTTTCCCTTAATCCTGAATCTTCGCACCCCTCAAGTAGGCGACACCCTCAACCACACATGCGCACCAACATCAAATTCTAAGGGTCACCTTCACTTAGCAGCATAGGATTTCTAACAACTCTGAGCGGCTAACATGCATTCTCTTATCAAAGTAACTTTATCAATTGTCTCCTAGAGTAAGGGAGGACTCTCTCCCTTATTTTATCAGAGGGGTCAACCCAATAAAATGATATCCGACACTTTTGACCATACAATTAGGGCCGTCAAAACTTGACCCGACCTGAGAAACCCGCCCGACCCGAGAAAAAAAAGTTTTATACCCGAGACATGTTTGACCGAACTGATTTGACTCGAATCCGAAAAAACCAGGACCCAAGATTAACCCAAAATCGATTATACCCGAATGGACTAGCCTGATGCAAACCGATATCCAATGCTACCCGACCCGAAGTCATCCGAAAATCCGAAGTTACCCGATTCGAAACCATCCGAAAATTCGAAGTTACCCGACCCGAAACCATCTGAAAATTACATTATGTTTTAAAATATTAATAATATTGAATATTTATTATAATTATGTTTTTAATTTAAATATTACATTAAATATTTAGACCCTAGAGTAGTTAAACTACAAAAATAATCATTTGATATATGGTATGAATCAAAATCCGGCTTACTCGAAATCAGATTAACTCGAAATTCGGCCAAAGTCGAAATCCAATTCACCCAAAATCCGAAAAATCTGAACCCGACTTACCCGAAATCTGACTAAATCCGAAATCTAACTAAACCCGAAATCGGACTTATTCGAAATCAAGTTGGACCGAAAACCGAATGACCCAAAACCCAACTTTGCCCGATTAATTGAGCACCCTACTCGAAATGATCCAACCTAATTTGACCCGATTTTCAAAATATCTGAATTTGACCCGAATATGAACTAACCGAAACTGAATTAACCCGACCCGACCCGCCCGATTGACACCCCTACATACAATGCCTCATAAGGAGGAGCCATTTGAATCGAGGCATGCCAACTATTATTGTATGCGAACCACTAACTAGTTTCCTAAATTTTCGGGGACAAATTTTATATCTCTTGTTTTAAAAAAAAACAAGGTAACTAAAATCGGGTCTTGATTAGTCTTTGGGCCTTAATTTTTTTGGGATGGGCTATATAGCATATGAAAACTTTGGGTTGGTAATGCTTTACAAATACAACGTCGCGATTATCCGTTAACGCAACTAACAACGATATCCAATTTCCCCAGGAGCTCGCGAGAGAGTTCTAGCATCTGCTGCAAAAATGGCGACTTCTCTTTCAAGAGGGCTGAGACTAGCGCGTGGCATCCACCGATCTGCAATGGCGACCACACGATCCTTCTCCTCCGACGCCGTGGTCGAGGTTAAACCCGGCGAGGTTGCCCTTATCTCTGGGATCCCCGAAGAACATCTTCGTCGAAGAGTATGTTCTCAAACTGTGTTCTTTTATTGCTTGATTACGGGTAATTCTATGTAATTTGTGAATTGTAGGTTTATTTTTTAGTGTTCAAAGAGAATTTAGGGATTTCAGTGACCGAAAGTTGCTGGATTGGATACTGGAATAGGAATTTAGGGATTTTTAGGGCGATGGAGCCACCGAATTCACAGAAAATGAAAATTTTCACATGAAAAGTAGTAATTACTCTGAATAAAAGAGGTTTACATTGTGGCCTAGGTTGTAATTTACTCTCTTGCTCGCACTGTGTTAGGCACGGGGGTTATATAGTCTATACTAGAAGGAAGAAAGGCCTAGGGCCAAACAAAGCCTAAGGGTTGTTAGCTAAGAAGGGTAAAAAGGGCATTCTCTTTGTAAAAGCTGGCAGAGTTTGTTACATCAGAAAGGGAGAGAGAGGGTGTCTATTTGCGTGAGCAAATTTAGCTTAAATAGGCATGTATTCCCATTTGGGAAAGTATCCAGAAAAGATAGAGAGAAATTCGGGCTTTGCCTTGGGCTCCTTGGGATCTGGGGATTCCATTGAGATTTGTGGTGTAATCTCTTTATCAATGAAACAGTAGCTTTATCAGGCTACTTACTATCATCTTTGTGTTTTCCTTTAAATTCCTGCAAATTCCCTTTTATTCACTCTCCTCTTCCAACAATTTGGTGCTCTTGTTGAGAGTTTCTAGCCATGACGAGAACAGAAGAGTTGGATGCGAGGGTGAGTATCATCGAGAGAGATTTAGCCAAATTATAGCAACAACAAGAGAGTATGAGTGTGGTGGAAAATGATACTAACCAGCGTTTAGGAGCCCTGGAGTCGGGAATCGCAAGCCTGAGAGACCGATTATTCCGGGCTGTCCAGACAACAATCGCTGAGCAGATGAATCCACGGGGAAAGACGATGTCGCCGGGCACAAGTGGAAGCACCCAGCCCAAAACCCCGAGGGAAGAACCAGGGACGCTAGGGGTACGCAACCATTCGCCAGAGTGGGGTCGAGCAGAAGGGGAGCCGCTTCCACTGGTGGCGAAGAAAGTGGAACTTCCTGCATTTGACGGTGAGGATCCTCTCACTAGGATAACAAAGGCCGAACAGTATTTCGCCATCCAAGGGACGAGGCCAGCAGATCAAGTCACCACGGCGATGGTGAGCATGGACGGGGCAGCGTTGAATTGGATCCGGTGGGTGGGTCAACAGAGAGACCACTTCACATGGGACGATCTGAAATCGGAGCTAGTCAAGCGATTTCTGGGAACGGATGCAGCGAATCGATTTGAGCATCTCAGTTCCTTACGGCAAACAGGATCGGTCGATGACTTCATCGACGATCTAATCGCTTGCGCCGCCCATACAACGGGAATCGGGAACGAACAACTCTTAGGATACTTCCTCGCAGGAATTCGCCCTGAGATCCGAGTGGATTTACAGACGTTTGAGGCAGCAGAGCTCTTTGCCGCCATGGATGGAGCTCGAAGGGTGGAGAAGAAGCTGAACTTTGACCGCGGGCTGGGAAAAGGGCCCTGGAGGCGGCCTATACCTAATTCTGGATCTAATTCTAGAGATTGGGCCCAAAGAACATGGGCCAGCCAAAAAGTTGCTACGGGAAATAATTTGGGAACTAGAGAGAAGACTGAAACCCATCGTTCCAATTGGGGATCGTCTTCCTCAGGAGGACAAGGAGGTGCACCACCGGCGAGACCCCGGTACCCTAGAACCTTAACCGTCGGCGAAGTCAGCGACCTGAGAGCTCGCGGCCTATGCTTCAAATGTAAGCAACCTTACTCTCCTTTACATAAGTGTGCTGAGAAGGTTTTCAAACTTGTGGAGATAGGGGATGAGGATATTGATTCGGCCAAAGCAGACCTAGAATTTGTGCATTTCGAAGACAACGAGCCTCCACCGGTTGAACAAAAGGGTGATCTGGAGCTTCAATGGCTGGAACTGCCTTTGCACACACTGGATAGTGGAAGAGAAAAGAGGGCTTTTGAAAATCAGGGCCAGGTTGGGTGATCGAAAAATCGTGGCACTAGTAGACAGCGGAGCTAGCCACTGTTTTGTGAACCACATGATCGTGGAAGTGGAGGAATTGGCCGTGGAACAAACTGTGTTGTTTGGGGTCAGATTGGGCAACGGGAGTAGAGTAGAGGCAAGAGGAATATGTCGAAAATTGCCTCTCCACTTTGGGTCCTGTACTATGGAGGTAGACTGCTATCCCTTTGATCTAGGAGGGGTAGACTTGATCCTGAGATTCACTTGGCTGCTATCCATGAAGCGAACCTTAGTTGACTGGGAGGCAATGACTGTGGAGTTTGACGATAGTCAAGGAAGACATGTGACCATACAAGGGGACCCTACCCTTGCCTTTACTGCGGTCTCCATGAATTCACTGCACAAGCTGGCGGACGTAGAATTTGAAGCCCTTCTCTGGGAGAAGGAGAATACCGAGGAACTTGGTGAGATGTCTGGATCTGAAATAGAACAGCCCGAGGAATTGGACAAGTTATTAACAGAATTTCAGGGTGTTTTTGAGGAAATGAAAGGGTTGCCGCCAACAAGGGGAGTGGATCACAAGATTGTTTTGCAAGAAGGAGTGGGAGCAATTAATGTCAAGCCATATCGTTATGGTTTCCACCAGAAAGATGAGATTGAGAAATTGGTGGCCGAAATGCTCAAGTCAGGGATTATTCAACCAAGGTCAATAGTAAGTGATAGAGACCCTATATTTTTGAGCAGCTTCTGGAGAGAACTGTTTGAGAAGAATGGCACAAAACTTAGAATGAGCAGTGCGTATCATCCAGAGACAGATGGACAGACAGAAGTTCTCAACAGGTGCCTAGAGACCTATTTGAGATGTTATGCAACTGAGAAACCGAAGCAATGGTCAAAATGGATACCCTGGGCAGAGTATTGGTACAATACTAACTATCAAGGAGCTGCCGGGAAGACTCCCTTTGAAGGGGTCTATGGAAGGTCACCACCACTCTTAAAGCAATACTTGCCCGGAGAGTTTGTGGTGGCAGCCGTGGTTGAGGAATTTTGGAACAGAGATGAAATAATCCGACAACTCAGGTACAATCTGGACAGAGCTCAGAAAAGAATGGTGGCTGCGGCTAACAAGAGAAGGAGGGATGTGGAATTTCAAGCAGGAGATCTTGTGTTCCTTAAGCTAAGGCCTCACAGACAAAGCTCCCTACTTACCAGGATCAACCAGAAATTAGCTGCTCGATATTTTGGTCCCTTCTAGATAGTGAAGAGGATTGGGGTTGTAGCTTATGAGCTCAAGTTACCAGCCAGGTCAAGAATCCACCCAGTATTTCACGTCTCTTTGCTGAAGAGAGTGATAGGAAATCACAAGGCAATAGCCGACCTGCCTGAAGAGCTGGTTTTGGAAGAAGAAGAATTTGTGCCTACCAAGATACTAGAAATTAGCTGCTCGATATTTTGGTCCCTTCTAGATAGTGAAGAGGATTGGGGTTGTAGCTTATGAGCTCAAGTTACCAGCCAGGTCAAGAATCCACCCAGTATTTCACGTCTCTTTGCTGAAGAGAGTGATAGGAAATCACAAGGCAATAGCCGACCTGCCTGAAGAGCTGGTTTTGGAAGAAGAAGAATTTGTGCCTACCAAGATACTAGAAATTAGCTGCTCGATATTTTGGTCCCTTCTAGATAGTGAAGAGGATTGGGGTTGTAGCTTATGAGCTCAAGTTACCAGCCAGGTCAAGAATCCACCCAGTATTTCACGTCTCTTTGCTGAAGAGAGTGATAGGAAATCACAAGGCAATAGCCGACCTGCCTGAAGAGCTGGTTTTGGAAGAAGAAGAATTTGTGCCTACCAAGATACTAGAAGTGCAGAAGACCAGCCAAGCAACTGGAGGATGTCACAAGGTCTTAGTTCAGTGGGAGAACAAGTCTAGTGATGAAGCGACTTGGATGACCTGTGAAGAGTTCAAGGCTCAGTTTCCTAACTCCAACCTTGTGGACAAGGTTTGTTCTGAGAAGGGTGGAATTGTTAGGCACGGGGGTATATAGTCTATACTAGAAGGAAGAAAGGCCTAGGGCCAAACAAAGCCTAAGGGTTGTTAGCTAAGAAGGGTAAAAAGGGCATTCTCTTTGTAAAAGCTGGCAGAGTTTGTTACATCAGAAAGGGAGAGAGAGGGTGTCTGTTTGCGTGAGTAAATTTAGCTTAAATAGGCATGTATTCCCATTTGGGAAAGTATCCAGAAAAGATAGAGAGAAATTCGGGCTTTGCCTTGGGCTCCTTGGGATCTGGGGATTCCATTGAGATTTGTGGTGTAATCTCTTTATCAATGAAACAGTAGCTTTATCAGGCTACTTACTATCATCTTTGTGTTTTCCTCTAAATTCCTGCAAATTCCCTTTTATTCACTCTCCTCTTCCAACACACTGCAACTCAACAAGGCTCTGGAAAGGTTGGAAAGTGGAAAATCAATTTCTTGTCCACGCAGAAGTATGTTTTGCTGTCTTTCTTTCTCTGTAACAGTGACCTTTGATAACAAACTCTCAATAATCTAGACATTCTGAATTAACTTATCCTAGATTTATAATGGAAGATACAATGTTAGGATCATTTGGCTTAAACATGCTCTCTTCCATGGTCTGTTTATTAGGTGGGAGAATCCCTTGATGGGTTGGACATCTACTGGAGATCCATATGCAAATGTTGGTGATGCTGCCCTAAGTTTTGACAGTGAAGAAGCTGCAAAGGCGTTTGCTGAAAGATATGGCTGGCAATACACAGTATGTTCCCTTTAACATAAAATGGTTGAAAATGGAATGTTGGTCTTTGCCTCTCTTTTTATTCTTGTTGTTTTGCTTGAAAGGGATCAAACAAAGAACGAGGCTCATAATATCAACATGATAACCTCAACCTATCATAGACTATCAAACAAGAGTAATTTACACCTTTTCATTTAACAGACATGAAAAGAAACTGACATGGATATAAAAATACATGTACTGTAAGAATCAAAATCTTCTTCCACCATAAAGCAAGAATAAGAATGACTCTTTTCCAGGCTTCCTTCCATATGCTATCCATGTCAAACTTTTGTACAGTTTGTACTACAAGCTTAAATATATTTTAATTATGATAAGTCTATACAAAATAAAAATAAGGTGAAACTTAGGATAGAATTAAGATTAGGATTAGTTGATGACAAAAGAGAACATATCAATATCTTATTGTAAGTCGCTGCTGTTAAGACACTAGACCAGTAGTACACTACTGGGCTTGCTTTTCCTTTCGTAAAAAGTCGGTTTAAAATAGTAATTTAGGAAAAAGGTTACGCGTCAGCCGGGAGTCAAACCTGGGTCTATTGCTTAGAAGGCGATTATTTCTTTTGTTTTTTTTACTGTGGAATGCAATCGTCCTAACCGTTGGACTACTGACGCTTTTGTTGATGATCTTATAGGGTTTTGCTATTCGTCGCTTCCTAGGTGACAAATAAAGTATCTATAATAAGATATTATAGGTATTTTTAGTATAAAAGGTCAAACATTTACTCCAGAAGTTTCTAACTCTTATATCCTTTCAATTTTTTTAACTACCAAATAAAAGAGACAGATATTTATTTCTCTCAATTGATCTTAATGATTTGACAATATGTTTTATAATTTCTCTCCCTTGTTGAAGATTTCAAACATGTTCTTGAATTCATCAACTGTAATTCATCAAAAGTGTAGAAGTAGCTATCCACATGCTCTAATTCATTGTACTATAAGCTTAAATATATTTTAACTATAATAGTCTATAAAAATAAAAATAATCTGAAACTTAGAAAGGATAGAATCAATGTAGGTTTAGTTGATGACAAAAGAGAACATATTAATATTTTATTGTACGTCGAGGGGGTTAAGTCACAAGACCAGTACATTACTGACTCTTTCGTAAAAAGTCTGTTTTAAATAGTAACTTAGGAAAAAAATTATGCGTCAGCCGGGAGTCGAACCCGGGTCTATTGCTTAGAAGACAATTTTTTTTTATCTGTGGAATGCAATTGTCCTAACCGTTGGACTACTGACGCCATTGTTGATGATTACATAGGATTTTGCTATTCATCGCCTCCTAGGTGACAAATAAAATATCTATAATAGGATATTGTAAGTATTGTTAGTATAAAAGGCCAACAATTACTCTAGGAGTTTATAATCTTGCATCCTTAAATTTTTTGAGCTACCGAATAAAAGTGACAGATTTCTTTCTCTCAATTGATCTGAATAATTTCACAAAACCATTTATATTTCCTCTTTCCCTTTTTGAAGACTTTTGAGTTCTAATTTTGTTCAAAAGAATACCTACTTTGTTGCATCCAAGTATGGAAGAAAAGACGTTTAAAGAAAAAGATGAATAAATCACAAGAGATATATTTTCTATATGTTGCATGTACTTTAGTCATATATATATACACATATATATATAATGTCTTTTCTTCCATACTTTGACAATACTAAGTATTGACATGCTGTTGTGTTGGAACGAGTGTGTTAGTAATACAGACATTGTTCCCACGGGAATAGTGAACTAGGCAGCGGAAATAAATACAGTTATGCAGGTAACAGTTTGACACGACCTCTTATAGTGGAAACCTCGATCAACCAAATAGTTGAGCGAGTAAAACCACTACCTCCTTAGAGGATTTCAAATGACTTCTTATATTATTAATTCTTTCACGAGCTACAAAGGCAAGCAGGGACTCCAAGATAATCTAGTCTAATCTCTAGACCCTATATCTATCAAACCCTAACTTCTCAGCCTAAGCACGTAAAGATAATAATCTAAGAAGACCTAAAAACCCTAGTAACAACTTACTTAACACCTTGACGAAGCTTCAATGGCACTTGAATGCTCTGCTGCTCAATAGCAATGGAGATCGGTCGAGATCGGTCAATAGAAAACCTAAACTGAACTCTTATTTATAGAAGAGAGTTAGATCTGATATAATATTATTTCCTTGCCACGAAATAATATTTTTCCACCTAAAATATCTTCTACAAACTGATTCGCAATATAATATTCCATGAAATCTTTCCTTAACCTAGAGATCTTCTCCTTGCGTCACAAGCTACTCCCAATTTGGTGAGATATGATTCCGATTTTATCTTTAGATATTATCTTCTAATAACCAACTATTCCAGCTGTCAAATCTCCGAGAATCAAATCTTCCAAAGTTGAAAGGACGCGCTTTCCTTATTTAGAATCTGTCCAAGCGCAGACGTTGCTGTTCCCTCAAGCGCAGACGTTGTTCCCTCACATCAGCGTCAACTCATTTCTGCTTCCATACTTTTGTATTACCTGAAATTACTATGGAAACATACAACCCATCAAATCTCTTAGAGTTTGTCATTATCAAAACACAAGGGAACGATCGGTATTGTACCCATGGTAACAGTGTCTGTTCCCATGGTACCAGTATCCAACAATTTTCCCCTTTTTGATGATGACAAACTAATACCACAAAATTGCCCTATCATCTATGAAGTTGATAAACAGACACACCATGTGTATGAAACAAACAAATGTTCCCCCTTAATAGGACTTTACCATACGAGCAATCAAGTGATGTTGTTCCCCCTCAGCTTTTGAACCGTTCCCTAGAGAACCGTTTTCTGAACCTGTAAATAAGCGCATCTCTATAATTTTCCATACTTCCCCCTTTTGGCATCATCAAATGATCAAAATACCATACTAATGGAACAATGCACATAATTTAAACTCATCATCATAAAGTTGTCATTGTAACATTTTGGGCAAAGATTACATAACCATCACAGACACATAGCAAAGTAATATCATAGGTAGTCATGGGAACAGTAAGCAAAACACCAAAAACATCAAAAGAAAACCTTTTAGTGGAGGAAATGACGGTTAAAGGGAGAAAGAGGGATCCATTCATGATTTTGAGTCCGAGATTCTTATTCTCACTATCTTTGATTTGCACCTCCAAAATCATATCCCACTTCATTTGGCTCTTTTCTCTTATTGTTCCCTTATCCTATTTAACTTCTTTGACCAAGAATCTTTAAATATCACTTTTCTTTCATTTTTCTTTCTTTTCTTTTCTTTTCTTTTCTTTTCTTTGGCGCATGCTTAGCCACTCAACTTCTTTTACTCCACCTTCAAACCACATTCCCCTTTTCTCTTTTGTTTTGAACTTTGAGAATCATTGTTCCCTTCCTCATCATCATGAATGGAATGAAAAGGCTGGTTTGGATAGCAAGAGGGTCAGAAGACAAAAATAGCATATCCAAACAAACAAAACATGGTAGGGAACATTTAGTAGTCCAAGTAATTGAGTCCCGTTGGGGGGTAAAAAAAAATCAAGCTCATAGGAAACGTTTACTTGGACTATGGCTTAGGACGGCTGTACGATCAATTATCATATCGGCTTATAATGAGGGATAACATAGATCAAGTTGGTCGTTTTGAGCTAAAAAGAAGTGCTTTTATGCTTATGCTACTGTTCCATGACATTTTTTGAAATTACATGCATGTAATCATGAAAGGATGTGCACTTCACCAAGCATATCACCATAAGACATCATAATCAGAAAAGCAAACAACTGAAATCATCGTTCCCTATATAGTTTTGATCATCTTAGTCAATCATTGAGGGAATAATGGACCGGGACTTGCAAGTTCAAGGTATTGTTCCTATGAGCATCCTCAAATGCTCGCAGGGTTTTCTGTCAAATGCTTTGGTAAGGATATCATCAACTTGGTTTTCAACCCAACATAGAAACATCTAAAGACTCTCATGGATGCATGCAATTCTATGAAACAAAGAGCTAATCACAACAGAAATCAAGAATAAGATTAGAAATACTTACCTGGATTGTTCCTTCTGGGATTGTTCCTTCGGTAACAACGACACAAATTGTCGTTCCATGTTCTTTCCTTTGAATGCTTCATTCCACCTTATAACCCTCAATTGTGGTGGTTTCATTGCTTCTTGTTGCTAGTTCTTGACTTGAATTTTCGTGACATCAATTGACTCTAATCCCGCCTCTTCCCCCCGAACGCATGGTTTCCCTCCAACATAGGTCACGAAGTCCTTTGTTGGAGTGGCACCAAGCGCTTCTTCGGGATTTGAAGTGGGATCAGTTAAAATGTCACGAACATTGTCAAGAACTTTTGTGGTATCAACAATATCATCATTGTTTCCCTGGGAACTACTCATGTTACATCCAAAGTTTGTAGTATTGTTTCCAGTGCCGAAAGCATCCAATGGTTCACTGGTCTCATCATCATCATCTCAATATTATCCTCTGGATCCTTTTATTCTCCACAATACGCCCTCTTGAGAAAACATTTTTGTTGTTCCCCTGGGCCCAGATCTATGCCAACATTCATATGATTATAACCAAGATTATTGACCAGCCTTACCTTTGTTACCTTGATGTGATCATATAGTTTAGCTTTGCTTGTTCTTGTAATTGCTCCTTGTCGTTTTTCACCAAAGGAAATGCTTCCTCTAGTGCTTTTTATGAAGTGAGGATAGATTCTTGTTGTTTCTTGTCACGTGGTATGGAAACAAGTTCTCTACATACCACTTGTCGTTCCCCCTCACTTCATCCTGCAAAAGAGCAATTCAAGGCTTCACGACCCAGGCAAGCATTGCCTTTTTGGGTCGGTTAGGATAAAAACGTTTATGTTCCTGAGGACTAGCAACAAAATATTCATTTAGATTAACATCATTGCTTCGACTTTGTTTTTCATGATTTTTCTTAACACTTTTTGAAACAAAGCTATTATCTTGAACAGGTGGAGAGTATGAGTTCTGTTTCTGCTGGTTACTGTTCCCTTCCCAGTGGTGACGATTATTTCTTTTCTTGTTTTGACCATTGTTACCATTCTGGTTGTAAGACTTGTTCCCTTGATTTTTCTGATAGTTTTGATAGATTTGGGCCTTCTTACACTTAGTGTGATCATGACCTTTCTTGCCACACTGCCTACAGAATTGATAGTACATGCCAAGATAGTACTTAGGGTGAGGTTTTTGGAGCCTTCTCTCCTTACACGATCAACATTCAAGTCTTTTGGTTTATTACCTAAAGATTGCTTTATAAAGATTTTGTGAGCCGTTTGACCAGTGTACCAATCCCTTTTCCCACTATTTCCACTTTCTAGGATTTTAAGCCTCTGTTCTAGGTGAGAATTCTTTTCCCTAAAATTTTGAATTTCTTTATCCCTATTTTCTATCATTTGTGAAACAGGAACATCAAGTGTAGGCTCATCATCTCCTGAGACATAACCTATTCCATGTCTAGAGGGACAAAAATTCGTTTCATTTTTCTCCTTTTCCTTTAAAAGTTTATCTCTTTCTATCTCAACTTCCAGTAAATCACATCTAAGAGAATTGTTAACCTCTCGGAGAGAGTCAATTTCTTCTCTCAAGGGACCACAAGTCTTACAGGGAACAGTAACACCTTCAGTGGGAACAACCATTTTCTTTTTCAGATTATAACATTGTTCCTTAGCATTATTCAAGTCATCTTGTAAACTTAGATTTTCATCATACATTATTTTCAGAAGTTTAACAAGATCAGATCTACTACTAGAATCAAGAGTATCAAGAAATTGTTCGTGGTTTACCTCTTGGTCGACTGTCTTCGTTTGGATGGTCATGGCACACATGTTTGAAGTTGTCCAAGACTCAAGTTCATCTTCAGAGTCGTTGTCCCATGCTGCAACACAAACCTCCTTTTTGTCTTTTTCAAAATCGTTACCTCGGGAACAATACTTTGCATAGTGCCCCTTCTCCTGACACTTGTAACATGTTATATCCTTGAAGTCTCCTCTATCTCTACTGTTCCCACAATCACGACTGCCTCGAGCCTTTCCTTTATTGTAGAGATTTTGCATGGCTCGAGTAATGATGGTTGTTTCTTCATCATTGTCATCTTCATACTCTTCCTTCTCAGCTTTGACATTATCATATACCTTCTCAATCTTTAAAGCTATTCCCTTGCTTGAAGTATTGCCAGGTTCAGCATTGACATGATATTTCTCATAGTCTTTGATTTTCCCAAACACCTCATGCATAGTTGAGACCTTTGTTAAGGGATTTTCCTTGAGCAAACCCCTGGTATAGGCATACTTGGGGTGAAGTCCATTGATGACCCTAAGAACTCTCTCTTCGTGGTCAATGATTTTTTCATCAACTCCTAGAGCATCTAGCCGGCTAACCAGTGTCTCAAACCTTGATTGATAGGCTGAGACGGTTTCATCTTCTTTCATTTCGAAGTTGAAGAAGTCTCGTTTGGCGTCATGAAGATGACTCTTGTGAAGATCCTCGCTTCCTACATGCATCTGCTCGATTGCAGCCCACATGCTCTTGACATCTTTGACATTAACAACCTTCCACATATCTTCACTTCCAAGGGCATTCATCAGATACATTCTTGCCTTGAAGTTCTTCTCCATCCCTTGGTATTCAGTGGGTCCCCAATCCTTCTTTCTGTCTTTCTTAGCAGCGGGAACCTCATAGTCGCCATCTTCAATGGTACACCATGCCTGATAATCATTGCTTCGAATCCAGTAGGCAAACAGAATCTTCCAGTGTTGGTATTCTCCATCCTTCAACAAAGGTGGCTTGTTGTTGTTGATACCAACATCATAGTGATTGTTAGAGCTCATCTTGCTGTCCTGCAATGAACACACTATCTAGAGCAAACCTGCTCTGATACCAATTGTTGGAACGAGTGTGTTAGTAATACAGACACTGTTCCCACGGGAACAGTGAACTGGGCAGCGGAAATAAATACAGTTATGCAGGTAACAGTTGGACACGACCTCTTAGAGTGGAAACCTCGATCAACCAACTAGTTGAGCGAGTAAAACCACTACCTCCTTAGAGGATTTCAAATGACTTCTTATATTATTAATTCTTTCACGAGCTACAAAGGCAAGCAGGGACTCCAAGATAATCTAGTCTAATCTCTAGACCCTAGATCTATCAAACCCTAACTTCTCAGCCTAAGCACGTAAAGATAATAATCTAAGAAGACCTAAAAACCCTAGTAACAACTTACTTAACACCTTGACGAAGCTTCAATGGCACTTGAATGCTCTGCTGCTCAATAGCAATGGAGATCGGTCGAGATCGGTCAATAGAAAACCTAAACTGAACTCTTATTTATAGAAGAGAGTTGGATCTGATATAATATTATTTCCTTGCCACGAAATAATATTTTTCCACCTAAAATATCTTCTACAAACTGATTCGCAATATAATATTCCATGAAATCTTTCCTTAACCTAGAGATCTTCTCCTTGCGTCACAAGCTACTCCCAATTTGGTGAGATATGATTCCGATTTTATCTTTAGATATTATCTTCTAATAACCAACTATTCCAGCTGTCAAATCTCCGAGAATCAAATCTTCCAAAGTTGAAAGGACACGCTTTCCTTATTTAGAATCTGTCCAAGCGCAGACGTTGCTGTTCCCTCAAGCGCAGGCGTTGTTCCCTCAAGTCAGCGTCAACTCATTTCTGCTTCCATACTTTTGTATTACCTGAAATTACTATGGAAACATACAACCCATCAAATCTCTTAGAGTTTGTCATTATCAAAACACAAGGGAACGATCGATATTGTACCCATGGTAACAGTGTCTGTTCCCATGGTACCAGTATCCAACATGTTGGAACAATTTATGTAGGTAAAGAAGCACCATACACCTCTTCTTAAGGTATATATCTCCTTCTTGCTTTGTATAAATGTGCATTCAAGGCTTAAGTTGCATGGTTTATAAAATTACTGTTCTACTAGCAGCACAAACTAAAGTTTGCACTCTCTGTTTTGCAGCCGAAATCATATGCTGACAACTTCAAATGGAAGGGTCCTGCCGTATCCGATAGCAACTAGACCTTCTTATTCCTCTCCAAATTCAATTATCTTTCAGGAGTGCTATATGATGTGAGGCTAAAATTTGTACCAGAAGTTGTTGTATCTCTACTAGCTTTTGTTATGTTGCTTCTTAAGGAATAATGTTATTCTTGTAAATAAAAACCAACTCATGATCTCTCCTAAATTTGTAGACACTACTAGGTATTGAATAATGTGTGATACATTGACAAAATTTGTGTATTTCTTCCTCACTGCTCATTGTATGATTAGCAATCGACGAGATGTGAAAGAACTAATTTTATGACCAAAGTATTTGTAACTTGAGTTAACTTCTGATCATTTATTCATTTTATTTCTCTATATAATAATATGAAGTTATCTTTCCCCAAATTTTTTGTATTTTGAGTTTTTAAAAATTTAGCAGAATAGAGCAAACGAGGAGCTTTATATAGGCATTTACTGATTTTGGCCTCTGAATGAGAGGAGTTGCATACGCTATGACAAATGGTAAACACTAATCACCATTTAGTCAATTATAACTCCTACAATTATCCTCCATTAGTGCGCCAATTTTGAGCCTTTTAGCATAAATTCTAAAGGTTGTTTCAGACATTTACATAACAAACCCTTAAGTTTTCTCCGTAAAACGCAACTCCATTATAGTAATACGCTCAAAACTACAGCAAGAGCGAATTCATGGCAAGTGCTAGCAAAAATGAAGTTAAGATTCAACAAGTTCCCAAGATTGAAGAGGTACGGTAAACCACATCCAGTGATGGAGACACTCGACGGAGTTGAATTCTGCAGCATCCACTCATCTCCTCCTTGGCGTTGTCTTCATATCCTTTTTCACTTTCCTCTTTACTTTTAGACTTTCTCCATCATTGTTATGATCTTATGATTTTTGTTAATGCAGTTGAAGCGACTCCGTTAGGCTTTCAACACTACTTTCTGACACTGGGGATGATTGTTCTCACTTCCACCATGATTGTCCCTCAAATGGGTGGAGGCAATGTAAGATTTCATTTGTTTCTAATGCAAATTCTCTTAATTTGGCTTTTACATTTGTATAACAACTTTTGACATTGGTTAACACATTTCAAATGAACTGAAAGAGAAGGCAATTGTGGTTTAGACAATGTTGTTTCTATCAAACAATGTCTTTGTTCGGGACTCGTCTTCCATCAATCATTGGAAGCTCGTAGGCGTATGTAATTCCTACCACTTCTATTGTGCTTGATGATAGATACTTCAGCAATGGGCTTGAGCAGCATGGTGAGGTCAGCATTCTCAATTCTCTTATCTTGTGAATTTGATGGTTTGATGATAGATTCATGTCGTGTATCCAGGGTCTCCCCATGATGGTGTTGTAGCACGACGGGCAATCCAGGACAAAGAATCTTACTTGCAAATTTACCCCCTTGGCGTATGTGGGCAAGGTAATTTCGCCCAAGGTGTGAGCAATCTCACCGCTGAATCTTACAAGCGTCATCGACTTTCTAACGATACCTTCTTTCAGGCCCATCTCCTTGAGGGCATCCAGGGTGAGCATGTTGGTGGAGCTCCCGGTATCTATGAGGATTCTCCTCATCAAGACGTTCCCTACTGATAGTGAGATGATCAACCCGTCGTGGTGTGGTCCCACCAGATTCTGGCGTCCGAGTCATTGAAAGTGACTTGTTCCGGACGCTCGCTACCAGAGGCCCGATGATACCTTCCCGCACGTGGCGCTTAGCGGCTGAGTAAGATATGCCACATATTTCTGACCCGCCGGTGATCATGTTGACGATCTTGGTGTACTATGGCGAAGGGGGTTGGTCCATTGAGTTCTCAGTGTTTTGGCATGTCAAAGCCCCCAACATTTGGCGTGATCTCTGTGTGTGGCATTCATCAGTTTCGTGCCCATATTCTCCGTGGAAAACGCACCGTCTTATAATATCTCTTTTTGGGTTAGGCTTCTCGGCTTTCTTAGGCCATCATATTTTTCCGCCGAACATTTTAAGACCCTTTACCACCCCCGAGGTTGTTTAGGGCGTTATGCCGAGGTTGTTTATTCCTTCAACTTTCTGTTGTCAAGACGCGGGATAAAACAAAATGACGTGGCCACTTCTTTCCCCGATCCCACGTCTTTGGATTCGTGAAGTACATAAGTTGGGATGTAGCAACTATATGCTTGCTAATTTGCGATCACATATATGCATGGTTGTTATTGGATCTAGTCGCTAAATTCAACGACCACGTAATTACTAAATTCGTTAGCGACTAAACATTTAACTAGAGACCACTTTTAGTGATCAAATTACGATCGCTAAATCTATTTAAGGACCAATCCCATGTATTTAGCGACTCACTAAATTAATGGATTTTTGTAGTAGCTCGAAAATAAAGGCGGGTTTGAACAAGAGATTCGAACCGTTCAAGCCACCAATATTAAAAGTGTACGGATATGGGCTAATGATTTGGTCCGTTCGAGTCGCCTAATCAGACTCGTATTATTCTTATTAATAAAAAAAAGATCATCTAATATGTAAAAATATTATTATTATTGGTTAAAAATCCTAACTCTTCTATTCCACGAGTTAGGTCGTCTGAAGATCTGCTATGAATTAATATGCTTGTGGAGATTAAAATACGTTATTGAAAGAAAATTTGACTATCAAAATCTGAGGTTCAATCGATCGGGTTATGAATCTTAGGATTGTAATATGTACTATTTTTTGGTCTAATTTATCCGTCGTTCTAACTTTTTTTTTGATGAAAATACCCAAACTGCATTAACTTGAAGAAATATCCTTATACAGAACATCGTAAAAACTAGCAGGGAAATAAAAATTGCAAGTGTGAACAACAGGGACAACCGGCCGCCAGCGACTCAGCCAGGGCGCTGCTTCATTAGCTTCACGACGAACGAATTCCCACTCACACAAACTAAAATCACAGCTACAGTTAACTAACTCTGCCACCAAATCACCCATGGTCGTCTGTGGCAGCTTCCCAGATTTGCACATTCCAATAAGAGCCAGGCAATCCGATGCGATTTGAATCTGATCGAAATGCATCTCACGAGCAATCTGAAGTCCCCAAAGAATTGCCTCCCCTTCAGCAATCTCAACGGATGAGCCCTGTTGAATACGTCGAGCAGCAACAAAAACAACAGTTCCATCACAATCTCTACCAATGACTCCAATGCCACAATTCTCACCCTGCACAGACGCATCACAATTGATCATAATCCATCCCGTAGGAGGTCTCTTCCACTTCTTGGTACCAGTAGAAACTCGACCTTTTTCAAAACACAACTGCAATCTTTTATGCTCCTCAGATCCACAACAACTAATATCAATCACCACCTCAACTTCCAGGCTGATGCCCTCAAAAATCCTCTTGTTACGAGCTTTCCACACTTCCCACAGTAAAACCATCCAAAAGCTTTGAGTTTTAGGTTTGCACCTCTGCCGCACCATATCTGCCCAATCCAGAATCGAATTAGACCCTCTGTTCAACGAAACAAGATCAGGAAATTTTTTCCATATTTGCTTTGGCAAGACACAATCACGCAGACAATGCATAACTGTATCATCTCTCCCACAAATAGGACACCGGCAATCATTCACCACCTTCCTCCTCAATAAATTTAGCTTGCAAGGAAGAAGATTTTTACAGGCCCTCCACATAAAATCTCTAACTCTCGGTATAACATCCACCTTCCAAAACCATTTCCACAATTTTTCCAGCTGAACCATACTCGATCCTTCACCCAAGTTCTGATTCACATGCCTTATCTTCAAACATAAATAATAAGCACTCTTGATAGAAAAATTTCCATCCTTCCTGTAATACCAGTACAGTTGATCAGCAGCCCCATTCGATAGAAGGTGAATTTTCAGAATTTTCTCAGCATCACAATCATAAAACCATCTTCTGACCTCCTGTTCATCCCAGCAATTACGAGTCCAGTCGATAAGATCCACCACTCTAAGACTCGGATCACCTCCTTTAAGATTTCCAATCGGCTGAAATGAATTTGGCAAAGGCAACCACCTGTCATTCCACACATTTATCATTGTTCCATCCCCAACTTTCCAAAGAGTTCCTGCCTCAAGTAAACTTCTGGCCTTGAATATACTTCGCCATGCAAAGCTCGGTTGGTAACCCAACGAGGCTTCCAAAAACGAAGAGTTTGGAAAATATTTTGCCTTGAGTAACCTTGAGACAAGCGAGTCCGGGTCAACAATTAACCTCCATCCCTGCCTTGCAAGCATGGCCAAATTAAATTCCTCCAGCTTTCGGAAACCCATCCCACCTCTTTCCTTGGATTCACACATTCGATCCCAACTCATCCAGTGCACTCCTTTTTTGTCCTTCGATTTGTCCCATAAGAAATCACACATAAGCTGTTGAATCTCATGACATAGCCCTGTCGGAAATTGAAAGCAAGCCATAGTATAAGTCTGTATCGATTGTAATACCGACTTAATGAGCACAACTTTTCCCGCCCGAGAGAGATTCCTAGCTTTCCAGCCTTTAATTCGCTTCCAAACCTTCTCCTTCACGCTATCAAAAATGACTCTTTTCGATCTTCCCACCATAGTTGGCAAACCGAGATATTTCTCATGCTTTTCAACCTCTTGGACCTCAAGAATTCCTTGCAACACATGCCTCAATCCAGCACTCACAGTCTTGCTAAAAGACAATTCCGATTTGGCTAAATTAACTTGTTGTCCCGACGTTACTCCGTATTCACGAAGGATATGAACAATTTCATGCACTTGTTGACAAGTTGCACCGGCAAAAAGGATACTATCATCAATAAAGAACAAATGAGAGATTCATGGGGCAGTTCTAGCAATCTTTATCCCCTGAAGCTTACCAACCTGTTCACTTTTTCGAATTAGTACCGAAAATCCTTCAGCACAAATCAGAAAAAGATAAGTTGATAACGGATCACCCTGTCTTAAACCGCGAGAAGGTACAAACACTTGCGAAGGCAAACCATCTATCAAGACCGAGAAAGACACACTACGCACACACCTCATAATCAAAGTCACCCACCGAGAATCAAACCCTAACGCCAACATACTGCTTTCCAGAAAATTCCATTCCACCCTCGCCATATCCAGTTTCAATGCCATATACCCTTGCTTCCCATGTGAATGTTTCATGAAATGAAATATCTCAAAAGCCGCAAGGACATTATCTGTGATTAAACGTCCTGGAACAAAAGCACTCTGACAACTGGACACCACCTTTCCGAGCACCAACTTCAGCCTGTTTGCTAAAACCTTTGAGATAATTTTATAAATAACATTGCACAAACTGATAGGACGGAGATCTTTCATACGAAAAGGGGCAATAATTTTAGGAATTAAGGAAATAAAAGTATGATTGAGATGATCAGGAAAATCACCATCATGAAGAATGTGAATGACAAAACTAGTCACTTCAGCCCTAACAATATGCCAGTGTTTTTGGAAAAACAAAGCTGACATACCATCAGGACCTGGTGATTTTGTTGGATGCATTGAGAATAGGGCAGAATATACCTCATCACCAATGAAAGGCCGTGTGAGCTCAGCGTTATCCTCCACTGTCAATAAAGGCGAGATTCCTTGAGGAGCCAGTAAAGATTGTGTGTTCAGATCAGTTTTAAACAGTCCCTTAAAGTAATTAACTGCCACTCTCATCATATTCCCTCTAGTCCTCCATTCACATCCATCATCGTCAACTAACCTCCTTAATTTATTATGCTTCTGACGCCCATTAGCTCTACTATGAAAGAAAGCTGAGTTTCTATCTCCCCATTTTAAGTTATTTTCCTTCGCCCGTTGAAACCACAACACTTCTTCTTTCTCCATCAAATCAGCCTCCTCCCTTTCTAGTTGCCTTCTACGCCGAACTAGATTACCCGAAAAACCATTTTTGTTCAGGTTTCGTAACTCTTCCCTTACTTTCCTCAGCTTGAACAAAATACTACCGAACTCTTTTTTATTCCACTCTACTAGCTCCTCCAAACATCTACCAATTTTTCCAACCACCCCATTCTCACTGTTTTGGGTACTTGGATTTCTCCAAGCATTATGAACAACCTCCTTGCATCCCTCATTTTGTACCCATAAAGCCTCAAAACGCCTAGGCCTTCGAACCCTACTATCAATATCACACTCGGCTTCCTCCTCAGGCCGAAAATGCTCCAATATTATCGGAACATGATCTGACCCTTGTCGTTCCAAGTGCCTGATTCTACCACCCGGGAAATCCAACAACCATTTCTCATTAGCATATCCATAGTCAAGTCTTTCTTGAACAAATTCATCCCCAATTCTACCATTGTCCCAAGTAAATCTCCACCTCGAAAAGGACAATTCCTCCAAACCACACTCCTCCAAGACTTCTCTAAACTTCGCCATATTTTCCCAATCAATCGGATTACCCCCTTCCTTGTCTTCCAAGTGAAGTACTTGGTTAAAATCGCCTAGGCAAACCCACCCTTCACTCGCCTCCTCAGCTAGCTTCCTAATTAATTCCCAAGTGAACTTCTTTTCCCCTCTTTTCGACCAACCATAGACACTCGTAAGCCTCCAAACCACACCATCCTCCATCTTCACATCCACATCAATGTGATGAGCCGTGTATGATCTAAGAGAGACATCAACATCTTTCTCCCAAAGCAAACACATGCCACCAGCTCTTCCTACACAATCCACCACAAAACACCCTTCAAAACCCAGTCTCTCTTTTATTTCATCCATTCTCCTACGATCACTCTTCGTTTCCATAAGAAAAACAACCCTCGGGGCCTCCCTTCTCACTAAATTAGTGAGTCTTCCAATTGCCCGGGCCGTCCCCAATCCCCGGCAATTGTAACTTATCATATTCATAATGCCCGGTAAGAGAGGCTATTTGCCTCTCCCGTCGATCTCATTTTCTTTTGATCTTTGCTTGAAACATCTCCACCGTCTACTTCCATATCTCCACTCCCCCCATCATCTATTTTCCTCTTCGACAGACTCGTAGCACCCTAACTTACCCCACTCCTCTGGCGAGCCAATCTCATCCATTTCTTTCCATTACTCTTTTTATCCCCCTCCTCCCCCCTTACAATCTCAATAGAGCTTTTATCTCCATCCTGGACTCTAACTCCATCATTTGGTTTCCTAACACTGCTAGACACCTCTTCACTATTCTTCTCTCGTCCACTTTCTCCATTCACTGGCTTTGTACCCCCATTCTCATCAACCCGGATACCTTCCAGTTTTTGCTGAGTTTCCTCCACCACTTTCTCAATATTTAAATTATCCTCTGCTCCTTTTCCTCCCCTCACCGTACTCCCTTCTTCCTCATCATTCCTCTCCTCCGCCGATTTCTTCTCACCAGACCCCTCCTCCACACCTTTATCCTTTCCTGCAGCATCATCGAGAATTTCTTGCAGCGATTTCCTAACTTTTGCCCCAGCCGAAATCTTGCTACTACTCTCCTCTCCTTCTTTTCCTTTTCGTCCAAACCTTTTAAGCAGATTCCTTTCTTGTTCCTTCTCAAACTCACTCCTTGCCTGATGAAGACGCAGCGGAGAAGCACGTAACCAGTCCCCATACTCTCCCTGCATCTCTTTAGTGTTTCCATCCTCACAATCAAGTTCATTGTGGCCAAGCCTTCCACAAGAGTAACAAAAATTTGGCAATCTTTCATATTTAATTTCAGCCCACATTTTCTTACCCCTCACTTTCATCATAATCCCACGCTTCAAAGGTTTAGTAATATCAATCAAAACCCTGATCCTAATGAACTTAGCACACACCAAAAAATCCTCCTCCAGCATTTCTTCTACTCATCCAAACACCTTCCCTACCACACTAGCCGTCTCCACATTCATTGCTTCCAGTGGCAAATCATATATCCGAATCCAAAAAGGGACCTTTGTTATGACTATCTTTGAGGGTTGTTCAACTCCCGGTTCCTTCAACGCCAGCAAAGATCGATCAAACGCCCATGGCCCCTCCTTCAACACTCTCTCTTTTTCAGCCCTATCACCAAACTTGAACAAGAATAAGTTCGGTCTAAGTTCTCGAAATATGAACCCTTCTTTTAACTTCCATGCACCTTTCATTGTGGCTTTGAGTGCATAGGCGTTAAAAGGCCTGTTCGTTAATAGCGTACCAACCAACAACACCGACCCATGTTGTTGATCACCATGGTCGTCCTCAACAGCGACTTCAATCGTCTCGCATTCATCCTCCGTCAGATGAAAGTTTCGACGTTCTTTCTCGTCACCCATCTTCACAACCCTAATCTGCTGAGTAACTCTTCTGAATACACAACTTTACTGGTGAAGCCCGCACGTTAACGGCGGGGAAACCCTGTCTCCCACAACTATCCACCGGAGAGAGGAGAACGATCGGAGAGATCGCCAGAAAACGATGCTCTACCGCTCTCTATTCTTAGGGTTTTTTAGTAACTATGCTATTCTTATCCGTCGTTCTAACTTATTCTTTGTTAGAGGTAACAAATACTTCCAACCTTTTTAAGTTTCTTCTAACTTAGATTTTTTATATTTTTATGAATTTGCATCGGAACTTGATCATGGATTGGCCGGGCGAAGAATTCAGCTAATGACCATGTTAATTAAGGGTCCGTTTGGTTTTAGATGTGGAAAGGAAATGGTTAAGGAAATGTATCTAGACTAGTTTTAGTTTATGATTCATTGATACAAGTGGTAACCATTACCCCTTTTTCCTATTTTTCATGTAAAATTTGAGCTAACTCTCCTTATTCCTTTCCTTCATTTTAACATGGGGTAAGCATATCCTCTATTCTCCTCTAATCATTTCCCTTCTCCCTCTCTCTAGACAAAAAAAAAGAGAATCAACACCACTCTTCTATATAAATTTGTTTACTTTCCCTTTCTTTTCCATACCCCTAAACCAAACGGGCCCTAAGTATGAACAATACCCTTATCGGTTGCAGGACGGATCATCTTGTGGTAGTTATACTACACTTGTTCCTCTTCTTTTCCTTCTTTTTAAAAGGCTTTGGATTCGAGCTCTGATCGTTATAAAGTTTTTCTTAAATCTTAAACCTGCTAGTTAAGAATACTAAGATGTATACATAATTACATGCGTATATAATGTCAACATAAAATTATGATGCTCTAACACTTTTCTCCCTCAATAGCAAAAGAGAATTTTCAATGAAGATGTAATTTATAGGGGTAAGTTACGTTGTATAAGCTTTTAAAAACGCAAGTTGATTTAATTTATTACAGCCTTTATACTTTACAATCTTATCAAACTTTACAAGCTAGTTTCAAGTTGCTATATATAAGAATACTAATTTTGGGAACTAAAATTTTAATAAAAAATTAATAAATTCTATTGAAAAAAAATTATTAAATCTAAATAAATACAGTTTTAAAATAAATTATTATTTTTAGTCTCTTAAAACATAGGTAAGAAAAATCGATATACAATTATACATATTAGACTAGAATTATATATATTAGACTAGCCTGATATAATAAGCGAAGCCCGTCATGCCCTATAAATTACCAAAAACATTCAAACCGACGAAACCGTATAGAGAGCTATAGCTTTCCCATATATATAATAAACTACCAAAATATTTTTGTAAGCCTTCTTTTGTCTACCAAATTATCTATTTTTTTATTCATGCAAAGTCTAATGTGTGCTTGGTATGATTAAAACGTGTGATCACCTTTGACCAAAAAAAACGTGTGATCACCGTATCGAACTATTATCATCACCTTATTAGTAACCAGTTTTCAAGTGGTATTTTTACAATTAACTCGTCACTTAGGTCTTGTTTGGTTCAATTCCCTAGAAATGAGGAATGGGAATGAGGAATGGTTGATTTCAATATACTGTTTGATTTATCAAAATATGGAATCGATTTCATTTTCAGGAATGGTTCATTCTAATCCCGCTGAAAAAGTTGATTTCAGCCGAAAATGGGAGGTATCATCCATTCCAAAAAATATTAATTTTTCATCTTAAAACTTAAAACCCTAAAACTCCTAAACCTTAAATAATAAATTCTAAAATTCATAAACCCTAAATTGTAAGGTCTAAACCCAAATTTTAAACCATAATTCTCATGAATGGTTCATTCCGACAGCATACCAAATAACATGTCACAGGATTGCTTCATTCCGATTCCTGATTCCATTCCGATTCTTGATTCCAATCCGATTCCAACAGCATACCAAACGGGGCCTTATATGACTTGGTTTTTCAGACAAAGAACGAAAGACATAAAATACTAGACATGTCTAATAAATATAGCGAAAATCCGACAATTTAGAATGAAAAAACATATATACGAAAGACTCGAATTAAACAAGGAAGAAACAAAAGCAAATAATCTAACAATATAATTATAATTGTCTTAAATTATGCTTTTCAAACTTGTGGCATTTTTACAATTAACTCGCCACTTATATAACTTGGTTTTTCAGACAAAGAACCAAAGACATAAAATACTAGACATGCCTAATAAATCTAACTAAAATTCGACAATTTAGAATGAAAAAACATATAAACGAAAGATTCGAATTAAACAAGGAAGAAACAAAAGCAAATAATCTAACAATATAATTATAATTGTCTTAAATTATGCTTTCCATCAAAAAGTAATTGTAGGTTGAGAGAATAGGATGACGCGTGCCCCGTAGCAACATGCATGTTTAATTTGCTTACATTAGGTAGATGGAAAGTTTAAGTGATCAATTAGTGTACCTTTTCCTTTTAATCAACATTCTTTATACCAGTTCCTTTATAATACTTACTTTTTGCAACTTGAGGTGAAAGTACATTTTGGATATGACCTAGTTGGCTAGTTGTCTTGACTTACCTCATTAAATAAAGCTTGAAGTCCTACGTACCCAAAAAACAATTGGGTATGGAGATTCACCCAGTTATACTTTCCATCGATGTATGCAGCATATAGACTTTTGGATAGGGATGGGCGGATGGCAATGGGCGGGGGATACCCTCCCGTTTCCATCACCGTTTAAATATATATTCTCCATACCCGTTTTATTCTTCATTAGAGGATAAAAAATTTTCTCGTGCGAACCCTAGGCAAAACGAAGTTCGAATCATCATAACCAGAGCCGATCACAGTGTGCACTGCGAAATCGACGACGCTGGGAGCAAGGAACGACCTTGCCAACCCCTTGTCGAATTCAATCCCGCCTAAGGTTGATAGTCAACCACCGATTGATGGGTTGAATTCGGGTATACGTCCGGTAGCACAAAGTTGAAAACTTGATCATGAATCAATGATCAACCACCATCAAAACGAAGAATAATCACGACCCATAAGGCAATCAAGCGAAACTTCGATATTCGCTCGGAGGATCAAATCCTAGCACGCACCGAGCAAGGCGCCTTGCTCAAAGATGATCAGTTTCGTGACTCGGCCTCACCCTCAAAGTGTGGCCGCTCTTCGTGCAAGCCAAGCGAGGCTCCGATCAAGCGATAGAATCAATGGTCATAACACTACACAATTTGATGAATTCAATCATCTCAAGGAGTAAGCGATGCGTGTCACTCAACCCTAAATAAACCAAGGTCATAGGCGATTGTGTGAGCCAAGACGAGAAACCGCAATCGCGGTCCAACGTAAGCGGACACCTCGGAACTTGTGTTGATCTTAACCCACGAACAGAATTCTTATTCCACTCGCCTAACCAATCCTAGATTTGAGCAATGCCAATTGAGCCATGTTAGGAACGAACCCGCTCGTGGTGGCATATGCCTATCTAGGAGATCGGACCAAACATCGGTAATGGGCCATCCACCAATACCAAGAATGAAGATGAGATTGTGCTTACACATGCTCTTGCTTCCGCTTTGAGACAGAACAAGTGGATTCAAAGCAAGCATGATGAAATGGAGTCTCACCGCTATCAAGTCTAGGAAGAAATCATTAGGAGAAAACGTTCTTTGCAAAAGTTCAAGGAAAGCGCCCCATCAACAAATCGGCGCTCGAAAAGACCAATCGGCGACTCGCTAGTGTTATCGAATTCACCGATAACCGCCGTGGTCCCAAGCCGGTAAGAAGATCGAACGAGTGGAAAGCCAACTACGAAACAAATTACCGTAATAACGGAATTTCTCAGGCAGCAAAGACCGCGATTGCGACCAGCGAAGCCACGGTCGCGGACCAACTCCAAAAAGGTCAGATCGCCTCAGTTAACAGGAAACGCGTGCGCGGGTTTTGAGACTGCGACCGCGGATAACCCCAGGGAGTTGAAGATCAAATTAGATCCTTGAAATTGTACGACACAAGTCACAATCAAGGATCCAAAGACCAAGTGACGGGGCATTGTGGATGCAAAGAGCCAAAGATGTTCAAATATGTGAACAAAGCGAAAAATATGATAGAAGGGTTCAAGTAGTCTTAGATTGGGCAAAGATCACGCAATCATAGCCATTCCAGTGACGCCTTAGCAACAGTAGTTGCTCATGTAAGAAGCTCATTCAAGACCTTGACACGCGTCGAGGTATTGGGATGTCCAACATGTTGGATCGTAAACCGTTAGCAAAGAGCTTGGGAACTAGCAATTAAGCTGTTCCCAAGGCAGCGGAAGTAAACAGTTCGCAAGTATGAAAGACAATAAAAACACAGTTCCTTTATAGAGGAACCCCACTACAACCAACTAGTTGTATGGGTAAACCTCTACCTCCGCTTGGAGGATTTTGAATGACTTACTTATATTGATTGCTTTGTTCCTTAGTTACAACAGCCGGATTCACACTTCTCTGTTCCTACGAGTTCTTCCTAACTCTAGCAACACTAGTAAATCCTCTCAACTGAGTTACTAAGCTCACAACAGCAAAATACAAATAACTCAAACCCTATACCGACTTCTCAGTTCCCTTGTCCTTGGGAACTTCGGCTTCACCGTCGTCGAGATCACACACTCGCCGGCGGGGACTTCTCTTCCTTTTCTTTCTTTTCTCTGGTGTGGGTGTTTGTGAGTTCTGGGAGAAGTACTCAATCCGAGTACTATTCATTTGGCTTTATAGTCCAGGTGAGCTTGGGCAGTCGCATCTTTCGTTTGTGTCCAAAATCCCTTTGCTTGATGCCCAAGTTGTACTTTCTTCACATGTGACTTTGGTTTGAACTAGGTCAACTTCTTGGATCAATCGGACCGTTGGATGAAGCGTGACAGTCTGATCCTCAGACTATTCCTTCGGGCTGTCCGAGACAGAATCCCGCGATCTGCGCTGAACGGTCGTTGTCTTCACATGTGAGTTCCCATGTCATGGGAACTGTCTTGTTCAGAGTTCCCTTGATGGAAACTCTTCATCGTTGTAAGCTTGTGTTCTCTTGATTGTTTCTGGGAGTTCCCACTTCATGGGAACTTTCCTCTTCAGAGTTCCCTTGATGGAAACTCTGCATTGTGACCTTCCGTGGCTTTTGGTCATTCATGGGAGTTCTTGGTTGTACCTGTGTTCCTTAGAAATACTTGAACAAACCACATTAGTTCCCTATGGTGTTTGTCATTATCAAAACTCGGAGAATTACATCGTTGATCCGTCGTTTAGAATCAGAGGTCCCAACAACGTCCCAACAATTTCCCCCTTTTTGATGATGACAAACCCATCACAAAATATGCAAGTATTTCAATGAATGATATGCTGATGAGTTCCTAAGTTAGATTTTGGGAAGTCACTTCTTAGTGAAACAATTAGATTTAGGGAGCCACTTCTGGTGAGACACTTAGTTCTTACTTAGCTTTTTATGCAATTGTCCCCCCTTAGCTTATGCGTGGTCTGTGATAACTTAAACTTTTAACTCATATCGCATTTTTTGTCTTTCCCCCTTTTGACATCATCGAAAACAAGCAAAGCAATAATAGGGAATAAGGGAACACGCAATCAAATTAAAGACCAAGGCATTACTTAAGAAAATATTTACAATGGGAACTCAAGTATAATTTTGTGGTCATTTTTGGATTAAGGGAAAAATAAGGGAGAGATCATGGGGCTTGAGGGAACAGGGCGTCACAGAGGCGCGTCAGGACTTGTGTAAGCTTTTCTTGTCCTCTGGCCAACGCGCTTGGTCCCTGGCAATCTGGTCGAGGGTGTTGGCGATACGGAGCAACACTTGAGAGTTCCCCTCTTGTTCACCAAACTCCAGTTGAGTCGCTTCCTCTACAGGCTCAGAGTGCCTCATCTTCTGGACAACTGAAATGTCCAGTTCCCTTCCAAGCTCTATTTCGTCCTTAGAGGCGTCGTAGAGACCCTCTTTTTGTAGGAGCTTCTTTATCAGCCTAGAGTAGGGAAGGGAATGGGACTTGGAAGCCATACACTTCTCCATATGCCCAAGTATGATTCTGGGAAGGTTGATGGGCTTCTTGAGAAGGAAGTGATAGAGGATGATGGCATCAGGGATGTTGACGACCAAACGCTTCTCCTGGCGAGGGATCACCACATTGATGATGAATTGGTGAGCGAGCTTGGCGACAAGGGACAGATGGTGCGTCGAGATCACTTTAGAGGGAACTCGACCCTCAAAGATAGTGTTGCACACCTCGGCGCTATTGAAGTCGCCCCAGAGCTTGCTGGGCAACTCGTTGAGCCCTTGACCTGGGACCTGGAGCTGGAGGCGGATCGTTGACGTGGTAAAAATGAACTCGTCGCCTTCGTGGGAGAGAGTTCCCTGAGTGCAGTCGTTGGTGATAGTGAAGTTATTGTAGAATTGACGCACTTGTGAGGGATCTACACTCAGTTTCTTTGCAGAGATTCTCCCAGCCCTAGGCCTTGATCAGGTCCCACAGTTCCCCGAGGCCGTTGTCGTTTAGCACGTCTTCGGAGACGATAAGTGGAGGAAGGAGCTTCCTTCGTTCATCCACATGGTGCTTTGTGGAAGAGGTCCCCTTCCCCTTCTTTTGAGTGCTCCTGGACGTGTTCCCCCTAGAGACCGTTCGAGGTCCTTTCAGCTGAGGAGGTGCAGCCGCTTCAATCATGAGCACGCGGTCCCTTGGATGTTGGGAACTCGTGGACACCACCATTTGGTGTCCAGGTGTTGGGATCCGTGCTTGCTCCTTAGCAGCTGGATCCTCTTCTTCTTCTTCGACCTCATCATGGGAGGTCCCTTCTTCCTCAGAGGAGCTCGAGCTTGAGCCCTCTGCGTCATCTTCGGGATGACTTGTTGTTGCCCCAGCACCACCAGCTGGTGTGGGGTCCCTTGTCTCCGTGGGCTCTTCCGGAGCCACCTTCTCTGGGGACTTGGTCCCGTGGTCAGTTGTGTGTTTAGAGGGGTCCCGGTTGAGCTCTTCTTCGATGGCCTTGAGCTGGGCCTCCTCCTCCACAGTTCCCATTATGAAAGGAGGAGGGTCCTTGGTCATTTTGCCGATGACCACGGAGAGAGGGAGATCATCGTCGTCCGAGGTAACGGCGACGACACTTTTGGATGGTGAGGGAGAGGGGAGTTTTGTGGTGGTGGGGGATGGGGTGGAAGAAGGGAGAGAAGAAGAAATGGGAGTAGAGAGTTGGGTAGAAGGAGGAGGAATGGTTTTGGTAACCTGGGGAGTAGAGATCCCCGAGGTAGGAATGGGAGAGGTGGAGGTGTGTTTTGGTGAGGAAGGAGGAGAAGGAGTTTTGTGAGGTGGAGGTGGAGTTGGAGCTCCCGTTGTTATGGGAACGGAAGGAAGTGAAGAAGGTGGAGTCCCTTTTGGAGTGGGAACAGAAGGAGGTGGTGGAGTCTGTTGTTTCGTGGGAGGAGGTTTGGGAGGTGCCTCAGTTATGGGGAGAGGGAGAGAGGAAGAGGAAGGGAGTAGACTCTGGGATTGGGAGGTCCCATCGTCGGAGGGGAAAGCGTATGGAGGTTTGGTCATACAGGAACTCTCCTTGGAGCAGTTCAAGTATTCCTCAAACTTGAAGTGGGGCTTTTTCCTGGGCTCCGAGAATTCGGAGACCGCAGTATGTTTGCGTTTTTTGGATTTGGAGGGATCGTGGGAATGTTTGGATTTTTTGGGTTTTGAGGGGTCTTTGGAGGAGTGGCGTCGTTTGGATGAATGGTGGTGTTTGGGTTTTCGGGGTTTCTCATTGATGGAGGGACGAGCATATCCGAAATTGTCAACGATGACAACGCCGGAGGAGGTGTTGGTGGTTGAAGATGGAGGAAGGGATTCAGAAGAGGTGGCGGAAGAAGTCCAGGCCACAGTGTCATCGGCCGGAGGAGGAGGAGAGGGCAAGAAAGGGCTTACTTGGTTGTAGAGCCCTTGGATAAGAACATCCTTCATAATTGGGTCTTGCTCTTTCTCAATCTCTTTTAATTGAGAGATGAAGAGAATTCGAGGGTTGGCATGTACCCACTCTTTGATTTGGGCAAAGGTGTGTTGAGGGGCCATTTTTGTAAGGTTTTTGAAGGTTTTGGAGGTTTCTTGAAAGAGGGAGTGAAAGGGATGTGGAGAAGAAGAATGGCAGAGATGGAAGATGGAATAAGATCCCAAAAATGGCAAATGAGGGTTTTAAGGAGAGAAGGGGCGAAGGGTAGAAAGGGAAGTGGAAAACCTCGATAACCGTCGCCCAATGAACGTGGGGCATCGTTTCAACTTCCATAGCACGCTTCTGGACACGCGTCACGATCTCTCGCGAAGTCCTTTTCAAAATTTGAATACTTGGCCTTTAACGCTTCAGAGCCTCTGACACAAAAGTCCGCTTCCCAAGTGACGGTTCGTATTTGTAGATGAGTCAGCGTTCCCTTGCTAGTTTGTATCAGTTCCCATGATCTTATGAAGGTCAGGAAGAGTGAAGTGGTTAAGAGAAATTCACACTCATCCTTTTGTGGAGCTAGGGAACTCAAAAGGGAACCAGACAATTTGCGACTCGATAAAGGAGTGAATATTTTGGCTCATGAGAAGCGTTTGTCTGGTCCCTAGCTTAGGGTGGGTCATATGATCAACCGTCATGGTGGCTTGTAAAGAGGGATAAAGGGAACTCTAGTTGATCATTTTGGGCCAAAAGAAATAGAGTTCCTTTGTACACATTTAACTTTAGACTAATAATCATGGCATAGTGAAAGCAATAAGTCCAAGTTCCCTATCATGCAATCTTGTATAAACTAGTCAGGCATTGAGGGAGAAACAAACAAGGACTTGTTTAGTTTAGAGTTATCATCCCTAGGAGCATTCGAAAACGCTGGTAGGGACGTCTGTCTAAAGCTTTGGTGAGAATGTCCGCAATTTGCTCTTCAGTTCTACAGTGTTCCATCGAGATGTTCCCACTTTCAACATTGTCACGTAGAAAGTGATGCCTTATGTCTATATGCTTAGTTCTAGAATGATGCACATGATTTTTGGAAATGTTTATGGCACTAGTGTTATCACAAAGTATGGGAACTGGGCCAAAAGACATACCGTAATCCTGGAGTTGTGACTTAAGCCATAGAACTTGGGAACAACAAGATGCGGCAGCCACATATTCTGCTTCAGCTGTGGAGAGTGCCACTGAGTTTTTCTTTTTAGATCCCCATGAAACTAAGCATGACCCTAGGAACTGGGCCATTCCAGATGTGCTCTTTCTATCAACCAAGTGCCCTGCAAAGTCCGCATTTGTGTATGCAATGAGCTCAAGGGAACTATTCCTTGGATACCAGAGGCACAAGTTATCGTTCCCTTTGAGATACTTGAAAATTCTCTTCATCTCTTTCAGGTGTGATTCCATAGCGTTAGCTTGAAAACGAGCACAAAGACATACGGAGAACATGATATCAGGTCTACTAGCTGTTAAGTAGAGAAGGGACCCGATCATACCTCGATAGTTCCGTTGGTCCACACTAATACCTGTTTCATCCGCATTGAGCCTTGAATTTGGTGAGATGGGAGTGTCAATGGGCTTGGAGTGTTCCATCCCATACTTCACGAGCATTTCCTTGATGTATTTCTGTTGATGAATCTTTGTTCCCTCCTTGGTTTGGAATATTTGAAGTCCCAGGAAGAACGTGAGTTCCCCAATGCGACTCATCTCAAACTCACTACTCATGAGGTCCTTAAAGTTCTCTACAAGAGTTTCGTTAGTTGCTCCAAAAACAATGTCATCAACATAGACTTGCACGATCAAAATGTCTTTAGACTCTTTCTTTAAAAACAAGGTCTTGTCTATGGATCCTCGAAGGTATCCATGGGACAAGAGGAATTGAGCAAACCTGTCGTACCAAGCTCGGGGAGCTTGTTTGAGTTCGTAGAGTGTCCTCTCCAGGAAGTAGACATGGTTGGGTTGCTTCTCATCTTCGAATCCTGGGGGTTGAGCCACATATACTTCTTCCTTGAGATGTCCATTGAGGAAGGTTGTTTTCACATCCATTTGATAAAGCTTGAATCCCTTGTGAGCATCATAGGCAATTAGAAGTCTGATGGCCTCGATCTTGGCAACTGGTGCGAAGGTCTCATCGTAGTCGATTCCTTCCTCTTGCCTGTAGCCTTGTGCCACTAGCCTAGCCTTGTTTCTTGCTACAGCCCCAGTATCATCGAGCTTGTTCCTAAAGACCCATCGAGTTCCTATGATGTTCTTGTTCTTGGGCCTAGGAACTAGCTTCCAAACTTTGTTCCTCTCGAACTGGTGGAGCTCCTCTTGCATGGATTGGATCCAATCTGGGTCCTTCAAAGCTTCTTTGATATTTTTGGGTTCCACCATTGAAACAAACGCGTTAAAAGCACAAAAATTATTGAGAGAGGAGCGAGTTTGTACACCTTTATCATAAGGGGAGATGATGTTCTCAATGGGGTGATCCTTCCTTTGTTGAAAGTTTCTTGTATGAGTGGGTTCCCTTGCACTTGCGTCATCTTCAGTGGAGGCTTCTTTGTCATGGGAACACTCATCTTCAGCTTCTTCATTGAGTGTTTCTTCAGATATTCCTGGCAAGTTCCCTCTTTGTTCCCCCTGAACACTTGATTCTGGTAGGGTATTGTCTTGGGGAACAAGAGAGTTGGAGGTGTCTTGTAATTCTTCTGAGGAGGGAACGTCGAGGGAGATTTGATCAGTGAGAGTGGGATCTCCGTCGTTGTTCCCTGGTTGTGGGATGTTGCTTGCACTTGGATAGTCTTCATCCCTCTTCCTTGGCTCATCATCATCATCATCATCATCGTCTTCTTGTCTGACCAGTTTGAACAGAGTTCCCTTCCCTTGGGTCTCTGTTCCCATCTTTACGGATTTATCGTTGAAGACGACATGGATGCTTTCATCTATCTTCTTGGTCCTTTTGTTGAAAACCCTGTAAGCTTTGCTTTGAGATGAGTATCCCAGGAAGGTCCCTTCGTCGCTTCTGGGATTGAATTTTCCAAGATTGTCTTTGCCATTGTTATGGACAAAGCATGTGCATCCGAAGGTCCTTAGATGGGAGATGTTTGGTTTTCTCCCCTTGATGAGCTCGTAGGATGTCTTCTTGATCAAGGGTCTTGTCATGGCTCGGTTCAAGATGTATGTAGCTGTAGAGATGGCTTCAGCCCAAAAATACTCAGGAACTCCGCTTTCAATCATCATGGTCCTCGCCATGTCCTCCAGGGTTTTGTTCTTTCTCTCGACAACTCCATTTTGCTGAGGAGTGCGAGGAGCTGAGAAATTGTGGGAGATCCCATTGTTGTCAATGAAGTTCAGGAACTCTGAGTTTTGAAACTCAGTTCCATGGTCAGATCTGATGGCTTTCAGCTTTAGCCCCAGGCTTACTTCTGTTCTTTTGATGAAGGGCTCGAATTCTTCAAATGCTTGTGATTTTGCCTTCAAGAAAATAACCCAGGTGAATCTTGAAAAATCATCAATTAAAACATACATGTACCTTTTTCCACCGTAGCTGGCCGTTCTCATGGGACCACAGAGATCCATGTGAATTAGCTCTAAGGACCTGGTTGTGCTTACCACCTTCTTGGGTTTAAAGGAGTTCCTGGTTTGTTTCCCTCAAACACATGTTTCACACATTTTGACTCCTTCGAGATTGATCCGTGGAAGACCAATGACCAGATCTTGGAGATAAAGCTTCAGGATTTGATTTACACCTGCATGTCCCAGTCTTCGATGCCAGAGTTCCATGTCATCTTGGGAACTCGCAAGGAACAACTTCATTGTTGGTTCAAAGTCAGTATCCACCACATACACATTGTTGTATCTTCTTCCTCTCAGAATTACTTTGTTGGTTTTCTTGTTGATGACGAGGCATTCTTTTGAGTCGAAAGTGACGACGTTGTTCCCTTGATCACACATCTGGGAGACACTCAAAAGATTGTATCCCAGATCCTTTACCAAATTTACGTTGCTAACTTTGATAGATCTATTGAGCAACACTTCTCCTTTTCCAATAACTTCTCCCTTGTTTTTGTTGCCAAATGAGACGTGGCCTCCTTCGGCATGAGTGTGGAGTGAGATGAGGATATCTTTGTTTCCTGTCATATGGTTCGAGCATCCGCTATCTATGAACCATGTATTGTTCCCTCTCACTGCCACCTACAAGGAAAAGTTAGTGTTTTGAGACCCAGGCAAGATGACTCTTGCCCGGTCCCTTGCAAGGGAAAACATTTTCATTCAAGATATAGTCAGCAATGTTGATGTCTTGAGAATTTAGAGTTGGAGTTCCTTTGATGATTAACATGATGTTTTTGTTTATTTAGGAACTCACGGTTTCTAAGAGTTTGAGCTCTCTTCTTGGGACATGCTTCCTTGTAGTGCCCATGAGCACCACAGTTCCAGCACGTGTTATAGTATTCTCCCAGGTAATACTTTGGGTGTGGTCTCTGGATCCTGTTCCTATCCATGGTTTCCTTGTTATACACCCGTGACCCGTTTGCCTTAGCAATTTGGACATAAAGTCTGTGTCCAGTGTTCCCAGTGTAATAATCTCTCTCACCACAGTTCCCACTTTCTAGGACCTTGATTTTCTCCTCAAGATGAGCATTTTTCTGTTTCTCACATTGAAGTTCTAAGGCCCTACACTCATGGATTTCATGTTCACTCAGGGGTGACTTACCGTTCTTAGAGCACTCTCCTTTGTATCATATGCCATGTCTGGCTGGGACAAACTTAATTTGGGAACTAGAGGCTTCAAGATGTTCGGGAGTCTTACTCAGGTTTTGCAAGAGGGTGTTCTCATCTTTCTCTAGAGTTTTGATTTCTCTTTGTAGATCTACGATGTGAGACACATGGGACTTGAGTTTTTCGAGAAGGGATATGCAGTTGGGACAGGGTTCAAGACCAACTAATTGAGCATTTATGTGTTCTTGTTTTTCTAACTTGTTTTGCAGTTTTATTTTATCTTTGACAAGACTTGAAAGGATTTTCATAGTTATTTAGAGAATCAAGAACAGTTTCAGTGGTTACCTCACTAGGTTGTTCCCCAGTGGTTTCTCCTATGGCCATGCCACACATGTCTGGGAGTGCCCATGACTCGGGATCTTCGTCTTCATCATCGCTCCAAGTAGCGATGTAGGCCTTTTTTCCGTGCTTCCGGCCATCAGTTCCATGTGGGCATTCCTTCGCGAAGTGTCCTTTCTTGTTGCATTTATAGCATGTGACATCCGAGAGATCATTCTCTGCGGGTTTTCTTTGGGAACTCTGTCCTTTTCCCCAGTTCCCACTGTTCCTTTGGGACTTCCCTTCTTAGAAGTTTCGAAGAGCCTTTGTTACGAGAACTAGCTCCTCATCCTCTTCTTCTTCGGAGTCTTCGTGTTGTTCTTGGGTTGATTTGAGCATCTTCTCGATCTTGAGTGCGATCCCCCGATGAGCTCGAGTTTGTTCCTTATCATCGATCTTTCTCTTCTCGTGTCCCACTAGCTTTCCAAACACTTGATGGAGCATGAGTGTTCTATTTTCCGGATTTTCCTTGAACATTCTTCTCTCGTTTTCCCATTCTCCAGTTAATCCGTTGAAGAGCTGTTGAACCTTCATCTTATGGGTGATTTCTTCTTTGGTGATCCCCAAGCCTTCCATTTTGGTGCAAAGTCCTTCAAATCGGGACTGGTAGCTATCGACAGACTCTCCCATCTCCATTTGGAAGTTGTAGAACTCCCTTTTTGCATTCATCTGAAGATCTTCTCGGAGATCTGAGTTCCCAACGTGCATTTGTTGGATGGCTTCCCACATTTCCTTAGTTGTGTCAAGGTTTGCTACCCTGTCACAGTCTTGTACGCACATGGACCTCTTCAGGTATTGTTTGGCTTTGTAGTTTGCCTCCATACACTTGTATTCGTTGGGTCCCCACTTTGAGAGGTCGTTGACTATAGCTGGATCGATTTCGAAGTTGCCTCTCTCGATAACACACCAGGCTTGGTAGTCTTGGCCACGCATCCAATCCTTCATGTCGCGTTGCCAGCTTTCAAATCTTCCTGTAATAAGCCTTGGCGGCTTACTAGTGTTGTTCCCCACCTGAGTAAGTTCCTGAGCCATTTGATACCTGCGATGCTAACATAAATATAGAGCACAGGCTCTGATACCAATTGTTGGATCGTAAACCGTTAGCAAAGAGCTTGGGAACAAGCAATTAAGTTGTTCCCAAGGCAGCGGAAGTAAACAGTTCGCAAGTATGAAAGACAGTAAAAACACAATTCCTTTATAGAGGAACCCCACTACAACCAACTAGTTGTATGGGTAAACCTCTACCTCCGCTTGGAGGATTTTGAATGGCTTACTTATATTGATTGCTTTGTTCCTTAGTTACAATAGCCGGATTCACACTTCTCTGTTCCTACGAGTTCTTCCTAACTCTAGCAACACTAGTAAATCCTTTCAACTGAGTTACTAAGCTCACAACAGCAAAATACAAATAACTCAAACCCTATACCGACTTCTCAGTTCCCTTGTCCTTGGGAACTTCGGCTTCACCGTCGTCGAGATCACACACTCGCCGGCGGGGACTTCTCTTCCTTTTCTTTCTTTTCTCTGGTGTGGGTGTTTGTGAGTTCTGGGAGAAGTACTCAATCCGAGTACTATTCATTTGGCTTTATAGTCCAGGTGAGCTTGGGCAGTCGCATCTTTCGTTTGTGTCCAAAATCCCTTTGCTTGATGCCCAAGTTGTACTTTCTTCACATGTGACTTTGGTTTGAACTAGGTCAACTTCTTGGATCAATCGGACCGTTGGATGAAGCGTGACAGTCTGATCCTCAGACTATTCCTTCGGGCTGTCCGAGACAGAATCCCGCGATCTGCGCTGAACGGTCGTTGTCTTCACATGTGAGTTCCCATGTCATGGGAACTGTCTTGTTCAGAGTTCCCTTGATGGAAACTCTTCATCGTTGTAAGCTTGTGTTCTCTTGATTGTTTCTGGGAGTTCCCACTTCATGGGAACTTTCCTCTTCAGAGTTCCCTTGATGGAAACTCTGCATTGTGACCTTCCGTGGCTTTTGGTCATTCATGGGAGTTCTTGGTTGTACCTGTGTTCCTTAGAAATACTTGAACAAACCACATTAGTTCCCTATGGTGTTTGTCATTATCAAAACTCGGAGAATTACATCGTTGATCCGTCGTTTAGAATCAGAGGTCCCAACAACGTCCCAACACAACAATTGGCATCGCAATCGAAATCGCTAGTAGTGACATACCCGCCGTCGTGATCATGGTCACAGGAAGTGAAATTGCGTAGGATCAAACATCCTTGATCTGAAACTTGGATGACAACGACATCGGGTATCACCGAGGCCCGTAAAATTCTCTTAAGGGTTAATAGTTTTTGCCTATCGCCGGAAAAGAATCGATATCGTTGGTCTTTTTCCGAGCCAAACTTGAAATGTGTACCCCCAAGTAAAGTTGAGCCTCATTTATCCAAAATTCATAAAGGCATATGTGAGATGTATACTGGAGTTTGAAGTTCGGAACTCCGAGTTCGTTTGCAAACATATTGGTGGCCTTTCATGCAAAAAGTGCCTTGAGAAAGCCAGTAGACGCGGTCGCGGACCTGCATCTAAAGATTCGCTTTTTCGTGAGAAGAACCGCGACCACGACCTACGCAGGCGCGATTGCGGTTACCCATCTTTCCCAACGTAGGGATCCCGGGATTAGGAAATGCATGTAAATAGGGCTCTTTTTCCCACGTGATTTGATGAGGCCCTTAGATTTTTATTTGTCATTCATTAGTTCAGTCATTAAGTTCATGTCATATACTTTTTTTTAAAATAAAAGACAGTTTTTGCATTAGATTGAGTCTTGAATAAAAAAAGAGCACAACGTTAATTCATCACATTAACGGACTTCTACATATGCGCATATGTAGATGAGTAAAAAATCCCATGATATTCGCTCATGCACTACACCATTTTGAAGATTTAGCGACCATGATTTCGCGACAACGAAATATGGTCGCTAATTGGTCGCACTTTGTCGCTAATGTGGACGTCAAAACCGGGAAAAAAACAAAAAAAAACAATGGCGAACATGTGGTCCCCAACGCAATTTGGTCGCAATAAATTACGCGGGCAATTTTTCTGCTACATGTAGCGTCGATCTGGTCGCTAACTATAGCGACCATATGGTCGCAAGCTACCAAACATATCTCAGCGGCCATATGGTCGCTATAGTTAGTGACCGGATGGTCGCTGTTGCTTCAACGACCATATGGTCGCGAAATATAGAGATCATATGGTCGTTGGTATGGATCATATGTTTTGGCGGGCAACATCAATTTTGGCGGGTGAAATCCCGCTTTTTGTGCGACCACATGATCGCTAAAAAAAGTATTTGGTAAAATTCGCACCAATTCAGCACATATACCTAGATATGTAAAAACTTCGTGCTTATTCCTCCACCTTCAGACAACCTCATACATATATCGCTCTTTCAAAAAAAATCAGAGAAGAAAGAAAGATTCATTCACAAAACTAAGTTGGTCATAGCAAGAAATTACATCAATTTTTCGACAATTTCATCAAAGGTATGTAATTAAAACTTATTCGCCACATTTAATTCCGTCATGCTATCAGTTTTTACACAACTATTGTTTGTAAAAAGTATTCGTTTATCTAATTATAAGAGATTGTGTTAAGTAATTGTTAAATTCATATAGCATAGCAATCGGTTGGAGAAAGTTTTTGTTTACATATACTATATATAGCGATCAAATGGACGCTAATCAGCAACCAACTGGACGTAAAATAGCGACTAAATGGTCGCGAAGTCCAATTAGCGTCCAGATGGTCGCTACGTTGCGTCCATGTGGTCGCCACATCCAGGATTATATGAACCCGAATTAAATTAATTATAGTCTTATATTGAAGTGCAGGAATGCGTGGATGTATGTATGTGCGTAATATAGATGGTTTTTTGAACAACGAGTTTTTAGCTGACGTTCGGCAATTTATTGACTTCTGCAAAGCTATGCCGTTTTTTTGTAGTAATGGATGTACGAATACGCATACACGAACTCCATGATATTCTCATGGGTGTACGAACACACACACACACACACACGCATGCGAGTTAGGGGACCCAAGCGACTAATATGCATGGCCACATTGTATGAGACCTACGTACCCTCCGTCTTAGTTACGTGGGAAACGTAACAAAGACGTAGGTGGGGCACTTGTGAGCGGGTAAAAATTAACCATCATTATTATTTCTCTATATATCACCGTAAAGGTATTTTATTTATTATGTTTTTTATATCTTTAAGTATTTTATTATAAAATTAAATATGGTGGTTATTTCACACAATGGAAGATTTTATCTTAACGAAAAGATAAAACTTTCGCTTGGAGTAGGGGGCAGGATATCGCTATCTTGTGGCACAAGGCATTGGGTCGGCCCTAGGGGGCAAAATTTCAGCACCCTACCCTCTCTCTTCCATTATAAATACATGTCTTCGCCGTGTATGAAGAGCATATTGAAACAAACATTGAGAGCTTGAACAAGCTAATATCCTCTTAGTTTATTTGTCAAGAAAACTCATACTCGCTGAGTTATATAGCTTTTCTTGTCTTTAGCTTGACGCTCAATCGGCGACTGTTCTTTTGACTTTGACATCGGAGGTGGATTTGGGGCCTCCGCCCCCTTTGTCCATTGTTTTGCAGGTCTTAGGTTGAAGGAGCAAACGGAATGGAGGGTGAAGAAAGAGTTATTAATTAGTGCATTGAAGGCGAAATTTTTGTGCACTAACAATACATAAATACAAATTGATAAAAAAAAAAACTCAAACCTTAATAAATAATAAATTAATAAACCTAATCCTTATCCAATTCAATCTTACAAGAAACACTAGCTCCCATCCTAATCATATATAAAGATGCCTCCATTAATAAACAAGGCATGCTAAAACTGTTCTACGCTTCTGTTCTCTGAGTTATTATTCTACCTAATTCTGCAACTATAGAAAGATTATGTCTTATGGATGGAAAATATATCTTTGGAAAAGATAGAATTTCAGATCCATAAGAGCACTATAAATACATAGGCTTTCTAGGATAAATTTACAATGCTTAAAAAGAGAATAATCCGAGAGAGATTTTTCGAGAGAACAAAGTGTGTCTCGAAGGTGAAGAAACAATCTCAAAGCGAAGGAACTACGATGAGGTGGCGATCAGATAAGGAAAGTAACTCATATTAGTTGAATTGCTTTACGAGGTTATTACTATAGTAAGGCTAGTTAGTATTTTAGGAACTCGAGCAGGTTTCTAGAATAGATAAGTTCTAGTCTTTCCTTTGTAACGAAGGAACTATCAATATCATAAGAGATCTTTTAAAATCCTCTAAAGAAAGGTAGATGTTTAACTATTCGACTTGTTGGTTGAAGTGGGATTCCTTTATAAAGAATTGTGTCTTTTTACTTGTGTTTACTTTACTTCTGTATTCCAAGGAACCATCTTCACACAATTCCTTGTCCATTACTAACACATGTAGATTCTACAATATAGTTTCAAGATATTTAATATTTAAATCTTAATAACTTAAATTTGAAATAAAATGATTATATATGCCAATGTTTTTTCATATATTTAAAGATAAAACCATTAACTACAATTATTTTCTCTTTTTAAACTACTTGTCAATCTTTTTTCTCCAACAGATGAAATTCACTCTAGATACTTTATTAATAATGATTTTGGTTCAAGTGAACACATCTCTTATAGTGAGGAGAAACTCTTGTACTGAAAATAAATATCTATTAGATCTATTACTTGACAAATTTTGGATGAACAAGATTTATTTTTGAGAAAAAGCTTTTTTTTTTTTTTTGTTTTCAAATTATTTTTCTTTCTTAAAAAATCACTATAATTCTAACAACAATCATCTCTGGGACATCCTCGTCTTCGTCGAGGATCGCCGAGGCGCCAAGGTAGTAGGGCATTGACCACCGCCAAGAGTGAAGATGAGATTGTGCTTACACACACTCTAGCTTCCGCTTTACGAGAGAACAAGCGGATTCAAAGCAAGCCTGATCAAATAGAGTTCTTCCTCAATCACGCCTTGGAAGAAAGCGCTAGACTGAAGTATTCTTTGAAAAAGATTCAAGAGAAGCACCCCATCAGCGAATCGGCGATCAAAAGGACCAATTGACAGCTCGTTAGCATTATCGAATTCGCCGATAACCGTCGAGGTCCCGATTCGGTAAGTACTCATGGAGAATCCGATGAAATGCAAAGTCGACTACGAGAGAAATTACCGCAACTACAGAATTCCTCGATCACCGAGGGTCGCATGTCCGGCCATGATCACCGTAGTCGCGGCCCTGGAGGCCGCGACCGTGGTTTACCCTAGTGAGTTGCAAATCGAGTTATATCCTTGAAATTGTACGACAAGAGTCGCAGTCAAGGATCTGAAGACCGAGTGTTGGGGCATTGTGAAGCCAAAGAGCAAAAGGCGCTCAAATAAATGGAGAAAGTGAGAGATATGATAGAAGAGTCCGAGCGGTTTGAGAAAGACCGCGTGCCTGTTAACCACGACCGCGAGCCACATAGCCGCGGGCGCAAATCATCGACAATAAGCTCTTTCTGGGGGGCCCTCGCACGGATGTCGGTTTTTTGAGAATGGCTAATGGAACAAGCATCAGTAAGCTCTTTCGAGGATTTTGTTTTCAAAAACAAAATCCTCGATCGAGAACCTTTTCAACGTTATGTTCTCCCTCCTCTGTTTTGCTTGTTCCAATGAGTGTATCTCGAAGTCCGACACATGAAATGCTTAAGGGTTTGCATGGATCTCATGATATTCGCTCATGGATGTACGAATACACGAATATACGAAAACCGCGTAAGGGGATCTGAGCGACTAATCTGCAAGACCACTTTGTGTAAGACATATAGTACCCTACGTCCTAGTTACGTGGTAAACGTAAAAAAGACGTAGGTGGGGCATTTTTGAGTGGGTAAAATTAATCGCCATAATTATTTTCTCTATCTACTGCCATAAAGATGTTTTATTTGTTATGCTTTTATATCTTTAAGTATTTTTATATAAAATTAAATATGGTGGTTATTCGTTATGATGGAAGGTTCTATCTTAGTCGAAAGATAGAATTTACGCTTGGAGTGGGGAGCAAGATACCACTTGCTTGAGTGACAAGGCAGATGGGCCGGCCCTAGGGGTAGATATTTCGGCCCCCTACACTCTCTTCCATTATAAATACATGTCATCGTTATGTATGATGAGCACCTCATATTCGCTGAGCTCGCTAGCAAGCCTTGTCCTTTACCTTGACGTTCGATTGACCGCTATTCTTTTGACTTAGGCGTTGGAGGTGGATTAGGGGGTGATTGTTGAAGAACCAGTTGAAACGGAAGGCGAATGAAGGAGTAATCAATTGGTGCATTGAAGACGAATTGTTTTGCACTAACAACTTCATATTATTGGATTAGGTATGTAGTATATGTCAAATCCAACGTATCTGTCATATATATTAGGTTCAAGTAAAATGAGTATTAGTGTATAACCGTATGGATAATTTATATTTATATTTTGAGTTGCATATTCATGATTTAGATTGTATTCATGTTTCATATTCATTTTTTTGAATTACCCACTTTTATGAATATACAATTTAAAAACATAATTATTGAACTCTTTAAGCATTATAAAAAACTATGAAACATTAGGAAGCTTTGTAAATACAGTAATATAAAAATATGAATATACGGTTAAAAAATGAATATAGCGTAATATGAAAAAAATAAATATACAACTAAAAACATTAATACATTCATTTAAATCATATATATGTATATAGCTTAAAATCATAAATACAAATTGTACGTCCACGCAGTTGAACTAGACTAATATCAATATATAATTAACATTGCGCATAACGCATGGTTCGACCGGTTAAGGCCTCAGTACTTGTGCAAGAGGTCTTCGGTTTGAACCCCGTGCAGCGATTTGTCCCTTTTCCCTTAAAAACTGGTTATTAACAAGTTTTCACCCTTTTACAAGTGTTCTAGGTTACTACCCTAATTCTTATTGAATCAAATATGTATATAATTAACACTTATTCATGTTTTTATTTTTGTTTTTTTAAAATTAAATGATGCCATTTGTGTATATATATGGACACAAGAAGTCTAAAATTTGATTACGCAACAAATTAATTAGGTGGAACCTACCCTAACCCAATTGACCAAGAGTGGTGCGACCACTTTTGTCATGTGATCATTCTTGGTATGGAAATCGTCCATCACAAGTTACAACTTATTAATTCCATTGGGGCCAAATTAATTTTTACATTATAAAAACTCAAATGGTTTTGAAAGAATATAGACTATAGAGGGTTTAATCTACAAGGCAAACCAATAAAAATGGATAACGGGGAATAGGTGACGGGTTAGGCTAAACTTAGGTGGAGGTTAATCTATCCAAAAAAAAAAAGTTCGATAGAATGAAAATGTTTTTTTTTAATTAATATTGCCTCAACTGCATTTTCTAATTTTATTTATTAAAATTAATTAGAAGACGAAATTGTAATAGGATCCGGTCAGTAAACGAAGTAGAAACAAGGAAGATTGGGCGGTGCAAAAGCCAAAAGGCAGATTCAACTCACTAAGAGAGTGTGTGTAGGACCACTTGAAATCGAAAACTTTGACATTTTGGAATCGAACGTTAAGGTTGGGCATGGACGGCAACAATTTCAACACATTTTTCTCTCCTACTTGTTTTACTTATGCACATTTCCTTTTTCTTCTACCACACACACACATATTCAAGAACATTCGTTATTTTAATTAGCCGTTGATTTTGGATACATATGATCTGTTGGATTTTTTTGGGTTAACACGGTGGTGCAGCCACGGCAATGATTGGAGTGTCGTTTGATGCGACAATTACTAGAAATAGAGCCAAGAAGATTAAGAAGAAACGAAGGCACTCTCGGTAACCGCTGTCAAGAGAAATCAAGCCGAGGACCTCTAGGTACCACCTAGGAGTCTTAACCGGCCAAACTGTTGGACGATGGATATTCTATTGGATTTAGGAGTGTACAAATAATCACCAATTTTTTTTTAAAGCTTAGAGAAGTTGATTTGTGTAAAACTCGATCTGAGCCTATCTAACTCGCAAACACGTACAAACACAACTAGAAGTAAAAGCAAGTGACACAGATAAGTGTTGACGCGGTTCAGCTTTAAAGCCTACGGTCGCAGAGTCTCAGTGGGTAGACCCTTCCCAATCAGCTATGTCAAAGCTTTCAAAGAAAGGTTACACAGAGCACAAGCAAACGACAAACCAAGCGAATCCAGAAGTACAACCCTAAGATACAAAATCTACAACATAATCTAAGTAAAGAACAAGCAAGGGTAGAAGATCTAGGGTTTCGGCAACCCTAGAGGCTGGCGAAGCTTCAAGTAGAAGCAATCCAACGAGAACCGCTATGGACAACTCCGAGAACGAGGATTTCCTTTCCGATCTTCCTTCTTCTCTGGCGAACGAGCTCTCTCTTCTCCTTCTCTCTCTCTCTCTCTCTCTCTCTCAGGCTTGGCAATTTCACCCGCACCCGATGGGCACCCGAAAAACCGACCCTAAAAAACCGAAAACCCCCGATTAAAAACGGGTGAAAAACGGGTTTCGGGTAAGCGGGTGATGGAGCGGGTACGGTTTCGGGTATAGCCTCACCTAACCCGATCCGACCCGATCACCCGACCCGGTCACCCGATCCGACCACCCGACCCGATCACCCGGTTTTTTGTCCCACATCGGAAAATTGGTAGAAGGAAAGGAGAAGAGGAGCTTATAAAAAAGGAAAGGAGAGGAGGAGAGGGTTAAGTGTTTGAAGTCTAACCATAAAGATGGGTTTTGAGACTTCTAATTAAATCTATTTTTTGGCTAATCCAATGGGTATGCCCTATATAAATAGGTTTAAATTTTAGTTTATTTTGTTTACGGGGCATCGGTTGACCCGTTAATTTTAGTTTATTTTTTTACGGGTCATCGGTTGACCCGTTAATTTTAGTTTATTTTTTTACGGGTCATCGGTTGACCCGTTGGAACAAATAAACTTAAGATTAATTTATAATTAAAAATTTTAACTTTTTATAACACCCGAAAAAAACCTGACTCGACCCAAAAACCGACGGGTTTTGGGTGGGTCGGTTTCGGGTGGAACCCGTCGGGTGAAAATACCGGGTCTGGTGGGCGGTTTACAACCGCGGGTCGGGTGGTGGAAGTAGTCCACCCGCACCCGACCCGACCCATTGCCATGCCTACTCTCTCTCTCTCTCTCTCTCTCTCTCTCTCTCTCTCTCTCTCTCTCTCTCTCTGTTTTAGGGTTTGAGGTGCGCGGCGAATGAGCTTCGAAGAAGCTAACAACCCTTAAATAACTAGGTCATTTCAAGAAGCCACAAAACGTGTTGTTCCATTTAATCTCCAAAGACGATATGAGAAATGGGTCGTCTCACATGTTAGGGCCAAGACGATCACAAGGTTTGGGCCAGATCCAAAAAAAATATCGAGTTCGTATAAAACATAAACTCAAGCAAGCTACCTTAATCCGGTTTGAACCGAGAAGGTCACAAGATCAATTCAAAGATTATTCTAGTTCAATAAATTGTCTTGAGCCCGATTCCGGAATCCTAAGTATACCTTGAATGTTATACTCTTATGTTATACGGGGTTGTTATGTCACATTTACTTAAGCTTGAATTTACTCAAACATAACAATTTGTATTAAGCGATAGCACTTTTTATACTGGTAATTCGATTATTACATTTATGTTTCAGGATTACATGTTCCATTTCGATTTAAGACAAACTAACCCTTTTATTTCCATCCTTGAATTGAACAGATTTAGGAATAGATTGTGTCTTGTTCAAATGTATTCAACCAGAGAATAGACTGATTTCTAATTACTTAAGTCGTCTAAAACTCAACCTCACACATCATTACATAGGTGATAGGTGTGGATCCAACCAAAAAGATAACGATTAACAGGTTACTACGTCAAGGCAACTATCCTAATTTGCAAAATGTGACATAGTTAGTCTCATGTTCAGAGTTCTTTTATACGAGTGTATACCTCCAAATTTACATTATAGCTAAACAAAACCCTAGGTCTTATGTTAACCGTAATTACACTCAGGGACCTCTGCGTACTATCCTTGAGATTTAAGAGTTTGACTAGATGTCCGAAGGCTCACCTAATATTTTTTTAGGTTTAGTATCTTATTTTTCATACATGTATAAACATATAGAACATTGTATATGTTTGTAGTAGATTTAATAATACTCTTTCAAATTGCAAAAAAAAAGACTATATATTTTAAAGTTAATGATATAATTAATAATTTGAATGTGATGAAATCTTATACGGAGTACTACAATTGAGGCAAATGAAGCACTGGCTCCGAAAACTGATCTAAGCTTCAATTAATAGTTGATTTCGAGGAGAAAAACTTTAGAGTATGTCCACGATCATATTTATTGTTTATTTATATATTTAATTTAAAGTTTATAAATCTAACTAATTATTAATCTATAAGAGAATTTTCTAGAAGTTCATTTATAGTTTATAGCTAACTGACAGCCTCTTATGATTAATACAGTAAACCACAATCAGCAGCCTAATTAGCAATTACTAAAAACTTATGGTGTAAAAAAAATCACGTTTTTATACCAAAAAAAAAAACAGTAAAAAATCACGAGACTGGGCACTCAGTTTTATCAATCCAGCTCATCCCTCCCCCAATCTTCAAGAGTTGAACAGCAAGCATCTTTCACTCTCTTCCCTCAGTTCCCTCTCTCTATAATAACCAGCTAGCCCTCCTCTCTAGAACCTGCTCATTTCACTTCACCACTTTCCCCTCTCTCTTCTTTCTCTCTCTACAAAAACTCTCCGAATTCGACTCCGACGCAACTAATTTTCCTTTGGATGAGCAGTAAGGAGATGGCAGGACCAGCAGAGCAAGGTTCGTTCTCGGCCAAGGACTACCACGACCCGCCGCCGGCTCCGTTCATCGATCCGGTGGAGCTCGGCAAGTGGTCCTTCTACAGAGCGCTCATCGCAGAGTTCATCGCCACCTTGCTCTTCCTCTACGTCACCGTCCTCACCGTCATTGGCTACAAGAGCCAGTCCGATCCCCTCAATTCCACCGATCCTTGCTCCGGCGTCGGTATCCTCGGCATCGCCTGGGCCTTCGGCGGCATGATCTTCGTCCTCGTCTACTGCACCGCCGGAATCTCCGGTACATTCCGATCTCAATCTTCTCTTCTAACTTTTCCTCTTAATTAATTTGCTTTTATGAAGCCGATCGATTCCAAACTTTAGATTGGGTAGGCCTGCAATTTTCAGTTACAGAGTTTCCAATATTTAATTATAATATCTGATCCGCTTTAATTAACAATTAGTTCTAAATATTCTGAACTCGGAAAAGCTAGCAGCACTAAATTGAACTGGTTGAACCGTACCTGACAGGAGGACACATAAATCCGGCGGTGACGTTCGGGCTGTTCCTGGCGCGGAAGGTGTCGCTGCTACGCGCGTTGGGGTACATGGTGGCGCAGTGCCTGGGAGCGATCTGCGGAGTGGGGCTGGTGAAGGCGTTCCAGAGCGCTCACTACGACAGGTACGGCGGAGGAGCCAACGAGCTCAGCCTCGGCTACAACAAGGGCACCGGCTTGGCCGCTGAGATTATTGGCACCTTCGTGCTTGTCTACACCGTCTTCTCCGCCACCGACCCCAAGCGTAGCGCTAGGGACTCCCACGTTCCTGTGAGTACATCTTATACACACACCTTTTAATCTCTTACTATTCTATCTAATTAATTCGTCCATTCCTCTTAACTGTCTTGCGTGATTAAGTGCTTTTGATTTCTTGTTCATTATTGATTTGTTTTGGTTTCATGTGATCCGGTTTTGAATGTGTACTTTTTGTTGGCAGACAAGTGAAATTGGGTTGGATGTGGTTTGGATCTTTGTGATGGAGCTTTGAATTGATAAGAAAAAAGATGTTCAAACCTCTAATTGAACTTGAAATTTTGTTGTGAATTCTTCAGTACCATTTTTTTTCATTTAAATTAATGTCACATTCATCATTTATTATACGGGAGTAAATGATGAATGCTACGTTAAGTTGTAGTATAGATTTGTGGCAGAGGATTCAAACAGAGCCCTAATATGTCTGGTTAGTTTCTACCAAAAAAAATATGTCTGGTTAGTTTACAACCAATCAAAACAACCATAGTTTGTTGTGTTTGATTGGTTGTGTTAGGTTATTGTACTGCAACACATTTAAGACGTATAGGGGTAATAAATCAGAACTACAGCGTCTAGATTATGCTAGAAAGATGGAGTAAGAGAATTTCTCCATTCACAAAGATATATAGTAGTGGTAACCTGTGACTTTGTCTTTGAGAGAGTGATGGGGAGAGTATCAATAAATTCCCTTTTACAAAAGCCATTGCTTTTTGGATATGTCTATAGGTATAGAAAAGGCCTTTTCTACTTCTTCCTTTTTCAATGATCTCTTTAAATTTTCCTCCTCTTCTTGTTTTCCTCTTTTTTTTTGTATATTTTTTTTTTGGTAGAATTTTTTTTTTTGGTATATTTATGTATTAACAAAAATGAAATTTTGGGACACAAGAAAAAAAAAATATTCTCTATTGTGTGTGGTGACTACAATGGGTGGAGGTGGCCTCGTGGGGCCCATTTATTGACTCTTAATTGAAATTGTGCCAAACCACACATTATTCACAACCTATTATCTTCCAGACTACCACATGGATTTGGTAATCCTTGGATGCTAAAATGATAAAAGTAGCTCATATAAATAGATATAGTCTACACAGAGTAGTATTTTTTTTTTTAGAAAAATACCTTCAAAATATAAATTATGAATTTTAAACCAAAAAAACTGTATTAAACTTTAAATTAGTAGCCATACTATTAGCATATACTAAAAATAGTATATTCCACTTGTCTGTGTCCATTCTAATATAGAAGTGATAACATGGAATAGTCCCTAGCTTGGCCTCACATGTTTTGTTAGCCTTTTAATATCAGCTAGATTTCTCCTTTGTTTGTTTGGATTATTTTTTAATATTTGTATGAGCGCTCTAGTTGGCTTGTCCATTTTCAATTTGTTTCGCCCTCTCAAATATACATGTTTGATACAGAGGATTCTTTTCTTATAAAAAAAATAAAGAATTGTACATTTTTTTGGGTACTATTTGTTGGATGTAGGTCTATAGTATGGCTATTAATTTACAATTCATGAAGTTAATATTATTTTTATTTATAATAATTTAAATCACCAAAGCTAATTTTCCTTTATTTTGTATGAAGCTTTATATTACTAATTTTGACATATAATTCAAGTCCTCATCAATTTTTTTTACATTTGTAAAGGTTTTGGCGCCCCTTCCCATCGGATTCGCAGTGTTCATGGTTCACCTTGCCACCATCCCCATCACTGGCACCGGCATTAACCCTGCCCGGAGTCTCGGTGCCGCCGTCATTTACAACAAGGAGAAGGCTTGGGATGACCAAGTAAGTCACCTGTTGTTTTCTTATAATACATTATACTAGTATGTATGAAGTTTTAGATATATAAATGACACATAAAATGTATATTTGTGTAGTGGATATTCTGGGTTGGACCGTTCATCGGAGCAGCCATAGCAGCATTCTACCACCAGTTCATCCTTAGAGGAGGAGGTGCCAAGGCTTTGGGTTCCTTCAGGAGTGGCTCTGCCTAAGATCGAGTTGCAATATCTATTATTATTGAATGATCAATTGGTCCTATAAGAGAAAAAAGAAACACTTCTTTTAGGTTGAGGGTGTTACTATTACACATAATTGATCATCAATATTGTTACATATTTAAATGCGCACAATGTGTACTCTCAAGTGTTGTATTAGTGTTTCCTTTTCTTTTTTTTCAATGTATCTGTTTTTCATGTAGTTGTACTTCTTGTTGTAAAACATGGTTTCATGAAGAAAAAGAAAAGTTTGGGTTGAGAAAAGGGCCATTTGTTTTTCATGGGAATTCTCTGCACCACTTTATCCAGTTGATGATTTCCGTGTCACTTAAATATTTAGTATCTTTTTTTTTAATAGTTGGTGCAGGTTTGGCCAAATAATTACAACATAACTTTATTGAAATGTTGTTTTAATAATTTCTTATACATGTATGAAGTTTATCACAAAGGAAGCTTCTATCTCATCCTGACATTGACTGAAGCAAACAACAACAATATTCCCTCGGTGTACGTAGTTTCACACGAATAGGAGTTGAGGGGTAACGCATAAGGCATATACACCCACTTCCTTAACTAGTCGAGAGGGTGGTGTTCTCGAACTAACCCAAGGAAAGGCAAAGAACCATATCAAAAGCTATAAACTCCAACGGTAAAACACAAAAACAAACTCAGTAAAGGTTAGACAAACCCTACAAAACTCCAAGGGAAAACACTAAGCAACTATCCCCCAACAACACGAAAAAAGAAGACCCTACGATGACCTATGAACACTGACCTACTCTCCCCCGCGGTGTCCGAAACAGATCCAACATATAATAAAAACATACTCCTTCCATATAAGTCTAATTGGCTTTTGAGTAATATACACACATATTAAGATAAATATTATTCTTGTCAAAATCACCTTATTTATTAACTTTTTTTTACAACTTTCAATCTAATTATTGCATGTAACACACTTTACATTTTCCAATTTATTTAATTGAGGGTAAATCTGGAAAGTGTTTGACAAAATAGCTAAAGGGCTAAATAGAATTAGACAAATACTAGTTGATGTACCCGTGTCTTACACGGGTCTATAATAGTAAAATATATTTTAAATACATATATAGATTTGTATATAATTTAATATTATAAATTGAATATTAAAAACTATTTTAAAAAAGTTCAAATGTAATAATTATGTTCCCAATATTTTAAAAAATAGTAATATTATGTTCTTAAAATTCAAAAGATATTTCTATAATGAAGATTATGTTTCTATCACTTGCCAAGTTTTAAGATCTCTAAATATAATTATATATTAGTAATATTATTAAATTTTAAAAAATATTTTATAAGCAGTATTATGTTCATCAATAATTTTATGATCTCTAAAAATAACTTTACATTAGTAATATTATTATATTAAAAAAATTATTTCATAATAAGAGTATGTTTCTTGCCAAATATTAAGATATCTAAATATAATTGTATATTATTATATTAGTAATAGTAGTAACATTAATATAATTAACAAAACTATTCCATAATGAATTACACTCCAAACACAACTTGCCAAAATTTAAGATCTCTAAATATAATTATATAGTAATATATTAGTAATATAAATAATAATATTATAATATAAAGATTGTAAATAATTAAATAAATGAAGGGTAAGGAGATAAATGGAAAAATTAAAATACCTATGTGGCATAGTTAAGACGACGACACATAAGATAGGGGGATTCGACTTTAGTTATATTAAATTGATGATAATGGCATTAAAATTTTTGTAAATATTATTATTTATCGATATCAATCAATAATTTATAATAAATATCAAAGACCATGTACCGATAATATTGATTTTTTAAATAAGTTATATATTAATAACATATATGGTCGTATAGATAAAATAGTATATATTACTCTAAAACATCAAAGATCACAAAGTAATACATTGTGTAGAACTATTATATATTTGTAAAAATATACTACTTGACAAAATTTAAAATAAATAGTCAAAGATCACATGTTAATAATATTAAAAAATAAAAAAAATTATATGTCATTAAAATATATGGTCATAAAGATGAAATAATAAATATTATTTTAAAATATCAAAGATTACATACGTTGTTTATATATATTATATATATTTAAGGATATGCTTTGCAAAATTTATGACACATTATCTCACTTACTAATAATATTAAAAACTTAAAATACTATATGATATTAAAATATATGGCTTGAATATATACATTATCAAACATCACGTACTAATAATATTGAAAAAAAGATGAAAAAGTTATATGATAATAAAATATATGGTCGTAAAGATGAAATAGTAAATTTTATTTTAAAATATCAAAGATCACGTACTAATACATTGTATAAAGTTATTATATATTCTAAAGTATATGCTTTGAAAATATATATGGCCATAAAAAATAGTAGATATTATTTTAAGATATCAAAGATAATGTTACATTGTGTACAATTATTATATATTCTTATGGATACACTTGCCAGATTTTTACATATATTGTGTACAATTATAAGATTAGAGTATTTCTAAAAATAATTATATATTTAGATATATTTAAGGATTGTAAATACTAAAAAGAACGAAGGGTAAAGAGGTAATTGAAGAAATTAAAACGCCTATGTGGCATAGTTAAGACGACGACACATAGAATAGAGTAATTCGAGTTTAGTAATAGTATATAGATTTTGAATTTAAAAGGCCAAATAGGCCTAGGTGTAAACAAATAAAACTCTAAGGAAAGTACTTAAATCATTAACCTTATAATTCATATATCATTGCGGACACGATATTATACTATGTCATGATAATAATTTTGTATTTTTAGATAAAATGAATGGCGCCATCGTCATAATATTTATTACAAATTATGCAGAGAGTCTGCATCAAAATCCAGAGAACCAGCATTGAGATCCGCCTTCCATTGTTCATTGTTGGGTCCTTTTCTCTTCAATGTGCATACACATACATGCATGGTCCATTGGTCCCTATAGCCATGGCGTCGTCGATTATTAATTACACTATTCAGATATTTCCTCTTTTTTAATTAGTATTTTCTCCAGCTAATAATAATGTGATGGGTTTAAATATATTTTTTGAGTTTATACTTTTTTTTGAATTTTTTTTTAAACTTATACTGTATACAAACAAGCTCTCTCTGTTGAAAAAAATCATTAATCATTTCATAACAGTATAGTTTTGGATGACTCTATGCGTGAATAGGGTCCACACATATTTCAATTTTCTGCTGCCACGTAATCTGATTTTTGAATATTTTTAATGGGACTTTGCTCCGCTACCTTCCAAAAAGAAAGGCGTATGGAAGTAACAGCCGTGATTTGGAGGAATTTGTATAAAAATAGTCAATAGAAACAGTACCTATAAATTATTATAACGCCGTGGTGAGAGAGTCTATTATTGTGTGATGGTTTTTTGACGAGTCTATAATATTTTTATACTATTGACTCTAAATTAAAGTAAAATATTGACGCATTGGTGAGGGATTGATTGATGCCAAATAAGCTATTTTGGGTAAAAATGGAGATGGAGAAATAGGGATTTGCCTCGAGCGTAGGGAATGCAACAATAATGAAGAGACAAGACATGTTACCTTGCACCACGGTGAGCCATCCACGTACGTCCATCAACTGGTATCGCTTTTTTATTCTCCATTTTCTTAACCGGACATTCAAGAATGCCGCACATAATTTAACTAGGACACAATACTAAGGGGAAAAATCAAGATAATTCTTGAAACATGAACTACGTACCTAGTGCTTCAAGTATATATATTGATGTTTTACATTATTAATTGTGGTTAATTTTAAAGTTAAATTCTTTTTTTATTGATATGAGGTAAATAAAATATACTTTAACAATAATGGGTGGAAAGTGGTGTCATTCTTCCAAATCATGTGTTTAAATCTCATACCCAACAAAGATACTACATCATGTGTTACACGTAACATACCTTATTTTCATTTTTCGATATATATTTTTGCACTATTTACATACATGTGGAAGGTACTAGATGATTGCTATTTTTATTCTATGTGTTAAATATTCAAATTACGATGACTTGTGTAATGTAAGTCCGTCTAGGAAGCTGGCCAGCTAGCTGGGTAGAGTCATCATCTCAAACCATAAGGAATCTAATGATTTGAGTCTATATATCTTCCATTACTTTTGGAGAAGCCTTGATGGCCCAGGTTATTGGGCTCGTGCTTCTATCTGGTTCTTCTTCATATGGGCCTATGTTGGGCCGTTCTAAATTGGATCAATCGAAGTAAAATCATTCATACCATACACGAAGGTACGGAGTACTTTTTAAAGTTCCCCATCGAAATTCTACTTTCCTAGCTGAGATAGAGATGCCCACGGACCATGCCTCCTTTTTTTTTATAGGGTAATGATCAAGGTCGTAATCAATTCTAAAGAAGAAAGAGTAAAACGTCGCTCGCAAGATTTAAAATAGGGATCTTGGGTTAGTTCCCCAAAGACAACCATGGAACCAAATGCCCAAAGGCATGATCCGTGAGTGAAGTTAAATTATGTGCCGCATAGAGAGAAAAAGCTCTGTTCTCATGATTTTCCATGGGTTTCCCGTCAAGTCCAAAAACTTATGGATAATTTTCCATAGAGATTCATGAAGGTTCCAGTCAAAAGATTCCATGGGTTTAACTTGTTTCAATCTCCCTATTTCTTTTGATTGATTTTAGGGTGAGATTATAACGTACTATTAATGGTAAATTGAAATTTATAAGAAGATAAATAGATAATATATTCGAAATTCTATGAGAACTTTAGTATAAAAGTAAAATAGAAAATCTAAAGATAACTACAATATTACTAGACTTTGTCAGTATGTACCTTGAGAGAAATAATTAGTTAATTACATGCATAAATCTATTTTATCCACTAACGTATTGGCATTTGTTGGCTAGAGATGGCTAGGAAGTAGAGCTCTCAAAACTTAGCTTGATCCGACTTGAAATTTAAGATTGAAATCAGATCCGAAAATGAGTGGGTCAAAGATAGACCCAAATACGATTGACTTGAATTTGATAATGTTGAAACCTGAGACTCGTTGAGTTGACCCAATTTATTCAATTTGCAAAATATATAAAATTTATTTTAAAAAGTAAAATATATTCTATTATTAAAATATATTAAAATAAGATTTTATTATTAAATATTATTATTTATTTAATATATTATAATAATCATAAAAATCGATATTCTTGACCCGTTGACCCGACCTATTCAAAAACTCGCAATGACCTGACTCGATTGACATGTGACCTGTAACGACCCAATTACAACTCAACCCGAATCTGACCCGAGTGACATGATGTCTAGTTTCCGAGGTTGAACATGTTGCAAAGATATGCCAATAAAGTTGATAGCTTAGCACGCACAAAATTCCTACTTTTCTGATTCCTTGTACTCTGGATTTTTTAATCTTCATCCTGAATCCTGATGCCTTGTTATTATTTCAAAACGACTTTCCTCCTTCAATGGAAGAATGTCGTCTAATCCGGCAAGTTTAATAAAATTTAACTAGGGACTAAGACCCGCTTTATTACCATAAAAAAAAAAGAGGAATATATGAAGGATCTCACATATACTTTATATAGCAAATGTTGGACGATTATAAAATTGAAGAAGTTGGAATGATAATTGATAAGGCCGGTGTAATTAATTATGTAGGTCATGTGATAGAGACAACCAAGATTAAGCCTAATTTTCAGACGTCCTTCCACAAATATATGCGGGTCCTAAGGAATATGTTTCTCTATACAACTCAGCTCAGATGTTATTACTGAGATACGTAATATCAAAATTTGATTAGGATTTTATCAAAAAAAAAAATTGATTAGGTGTCATTGTACCATGTTAATTTTTTAGGATTCTTTGGAGACAAATGCTCTTCAAACAACTTGGTCGGGTGTTAGAATGTACATCCCACATTTGAAAATTAGGACTTAATCGGACTAATATATAATCCAACGGAATACTCCTCCCATTACCAATTAGTTTTAAGATGGAACTTCGCTGACTTAATAGTCGGAGACACCATCCTCTCCGGCAACACAAGCCAACCTTAATCCAATTTTGTGTTAAAACCAATTCACTATACAAAGTGAGAAATTGACCAACCTTCTATGTTCGCAGCAACTTTTTACATGAGGCAAAATTATAGTCCAGCATTTATTAACCGATTAGTTTTTAATCATATCGGATTTTCAGCTAATCAAGAAAGCTATATATAAATTAGTTCCGTAGGTTTATAGTTTACACACTTCAAAAACAAAGAAGCCAACCAATAATAATACAAGAAAGCTTCATTCAGAGAGAAGGAGAGATCAGAGAGAATGGCGCCACTAGCAGCCCTGTTAAGATTCATCCACTCAACGTTCATGTTTCTGTTCCATGGAGACTTCATCACTCTTAACACTACCCATCCAAACCCACCTACGAATTCGGGTTCCGAATTCGGAGTCGGGCTCTGCTGCGTTGATTTCGCTTTTCTGCTATAGCTAATGGCCTTAGAGCGCGCGCATCACATTATCTGCTCATACGTCTTTTGAACCTTTATTTTACACGATTAATCTCTTGTACGTACTCTACTTGTTTTAATGTGTGAATGTGGTCATCGCTAGCTCATTCGATCTCCTTGATGTAGATTAATTAATTTGTACTTGTACGTGTTAACTTATCTTCTTTATTTGATTCTGTGCAGAATATGCATTCCTACCTCTAAAAGTAGATATTAAACAAGATCACTACATAAATTTATATATGAGTTATTCCTTTTATGGCTAATTGGTTTTAAGATGAAACCCCGTGAGCTTATATGTTGGGTCCAACACGCATATTTACATGGACAGTCATGTGCACCCCTCACGTTAACGGCACACGGACTCCAATATGGTATCAGAGTAAGGTCCGGTTCTGGGACAGGTTAGTTGCACTTGTGAGGACATGTTAAGAATATGCATTGCCAAATTTAAAAGTGGAGATTACACAAGACCACTATATAAGTTCATAGGCTATTCCTCCTATGACCAATTAGTTTTAGGATGGAACCATGTGGACTTATATGCTAGACCCAACACGCATATACACACGGACGGTCGTGTACACCCCTCACTTTAACAACCCAAGGACTCCAATAGATTCCATTGATTTTATACATGTCAATCATTCTTGTCGACGTTTACGTACAAACAAAAATGGCGGAGTAGTTTAGATATTACTTATAAACTAAGACTCAGTACTTATATAAGCTGGTGATGATAATATGTACTGAAATAGGAAAATTAAATGCTAATTTTTCAGATACAGTTATAAGGCCTTCGGCAAAATATTATTGACGTGAGCCTCACCTTAACCACCGTCAAAGAAGGGGAAGACTTGACTGTGTGATTTGATGGACCCATCACTCGAGCACGGACCCGTGCCATAACTCGAGCCACGACGTCCATCATCGCTCGTGCCTTTGCAAGTCACGACGCATCTACCGGCGCGCCCCTCTTCACTTGCCTTACCATCATCGGAGCCGCACCACGGTGCCGAGGACCTCGCATTGACGTCCCCTGCCATGTCCACATCGGGCCAACCCGCGTCGCGACATGAGGTTCACGTGCACCGCGTGCCTCGGTCCTGTCGTGCCACGCCTAGTGTGTCGCAACAACCCTTGTGCACGCGCGCTGGCGCACCGACGCCCTTATCGTGCTGCGCCAGCCTTGTCACGGCCTTGTTGCGACACTTGCGACATGGCCACCGTGACCATCTATGTTTTATGCCGTTTTTAGTATTATTTCCTTTCAAAACCTTACTATTTATGTATTTACTATTTTTAGTTGGCTAGTTTTGGGCTTGGACTTGCACCTTGGGCTGCTTGCATGCATCTCCCTTGTGCTGCCCACGCCTAGGGTTTTCTAGTTAGGGTTTGCGTCTAGGGCTTCCTCTATATAAAGGAGCTTATTTTCTCATTGTATTTCCTCACGCTTAACTTTGATATTGAATTGCTGCCGGATTGTTCCCGCATTTATCATTTGGGAGTCAAACACAATTCTCTTCCCAACCTCATACTCTCCTTGTCTAGGTCACATTAGACACCTTCTTAAACCCTTTCACTTCTATTCTCAATCCATTCTAGGCGTTCAACGCCTCAAACTATCAATTTGTTGGTGAAGAAGACCCAATACGAGTCCACGTAATCAACAGAATTCACACAATAATTAATGGAGGTTAAATTCCAAAGTAAAACAACAAATTTCAACGAACACGAATATCATAAAATTCCCATCTCTTGAATATTTTTTAGCCCAAATTTCACCTACCATAAACTATTATAAACATATTTCAAACTCTTAATTTTTTAGCGTTGCCGAACGAAATGATTAGCATTGAACATGTCTGCAGCAGTTTCATTCCATTTCATGTCACGTCCCAATCTCTTACATTATTAATCAAATATGTAAGTTAATTCGTGGCTATATATTATGACGAAGTACTCTATCTCACTTATTTTAATCAACTTAATTTGAAGTCAATGAAAACATCTCATTTTGTGATATATACGTTGGTGCCAGAAAGTATGCATGGAAAATGTTGGTTGAGGGCTATTATGATGAGCTTGGCCGGTAGACACATGATCGAAGACTTGCACCCTAATAATATCAGTATTGATGATGATACGGACCCGATGTAGATCGCGTATCGAATCCTTGTTGGTCAAGGGGGTTGAGCCTATTCCGAGGTGGAATCCGACTCGAGATAAGCTAACGCAGGAAAATAAGAGCTAAATAGAAATTAGGGCAATCTATTTTCTTGGATAAAATTATGAGGAGAGTTTCCAAGAGTATTTATACCTAAACCCTAACGGTTCAAAAAAAGCGTCCCGGGAAAGAACCGTAAAGAAAACCCGAGAAGAGAGCAATGCTCTAGTTTATAAAAATTACATAAATTGCCTAAAATGCTGAAATTATAAATCAATGTTCTAAAGCTTATAAAAATACTAATATAAATAAATAAAATTAATCTTCGTATCGTTTTGGGCGACGCCGAACTCGGGATGGTCTAGCAGTGGATAATTCTTCCGTATCAATCTCTCTCCCGATGAGAATAGGCTTGTCCTCAAGCCGTAAATCCGGAAATGAGCGTCGGAGGATGTCAACCGGTTCCCACGAAAATTCGGAAGGCTTGCCATCCGCCCACTCGACGTGCCACTCACGGCGAGGCGTGCCATCCACAAGGACTTCGCGTTCCGCCGTGGCTCGAATTGGTTGTGAAATCGGCCTGTCATACAAAAATTCAGAAGGCAGTGTGGCGGGCTGAATGTGCGAACCGTCCGTCTTAAAAGGTCGAAGCAATGAAACATGGAACACGTTGTGGATACGGGCTGAAACCGGTAAATCCAAATGATAGGCCACCGGTCCGATCCGCTCAATGATAGTAAACGGGCCATAAAAACGGCGAGCGAGCTTGGCGGATAAGGGACGGATGACCGAATGCTGACGGTAAGGTTGTAGCTTCAACAAAACACGATCACCGATGCTGAATTCGATGTCCTTGCGATGCTTGTTTGCCTGAGATGACATGCGCTGTTGCATCTTAATCAGATTGGCTCGAATCAGGTCAAGAATTTGATCACGATCACGTATAGCCTCGGAAGCCAGCGTTGGCGGTCCGGTCGGCACTGTTGCCCGCGCAATAGGCGGCGCGTCTCGGCCATAAAGAACTTTAAAGGGGGACATGCCGAGGCCTTCATGAAACATGGAATTTAAGGCCAATTCGGCCCAAGGTAGAAATCGAACCATCTGCGAGGGCGGCCAGATATTGAGCAAATATAGTATTCATCTCTGCCTGAAATGTCGATGGTGCATTAGTGAGGCCGAAAGGCATAACTAAGAATTCATAATGGCCATTGTGCGTGCGGAACGCGGTTTTGTAGATATCGGAAGAGTGCATCCGTATCTGATGATATCCTGAGCGCAGATCAAGTTTAGTAAAAATCATAGCATTCCCTAATTCATCAAATAATTCATCAGCAGTGGGAATCGGAAACTTATCTACGACGGTAATATTGTTGAGAGCGCGGTAATCGATACAGAAGCGAAAGCTGCCGTCCTTCTTTTTGACCAGAAGAGCAGGAGAGGAGAAAGGACTAGTACTGTGCTGAATAATTCCTTGCTCGAGCATGGTACGAACCTGGCGTTCGATTTCTAATTTCTGAAAGTACGGGTATCTGTAAGGACGCACATTAACTGGTTTCGATCCCGGATGCAAATGAATATTGTGATCCCAAGGTCGGGGCGGCGGAAGACCCGTCGGCATATTGAAAACCGAACGACGGCTCTCGAGTACGGTGCGCAACTCCGGCGCCAATTGCGGAGGCCATTCGAGCGCATCAGATTGCGGTTCAGGAGACAAACTGAGGACCTCAAAGCATTCAAGAATCTGATCAGATGCACATAGTGAAAGCAGAACTGACATAGAAATTGGTCGGGGTGCCTGACGGTCTCCTGTTAAGAACACTGATTTACCCTCCCAAGAAAATTGCATAGTCAGCTTAGCGTAATCGTGGGACACAGTGCCCAAAGTCTGTAACCATTGGACGCCGAGGACAACTTGCGGTCCATGTACCGCCAAGACATAGAGATCAATAGCAAAATTATGACCCTGCAGATAAATACGAGTTGCCGGACATTGATGGGAGCATAACAGATAAGCTCCATTGCCCACAAAAACACGAAAGGGATCGATTTTAAGCAATGGCAGATGTAATTTTTCCGCCACCTCAGGATGTATGAAATTATGAGTACTACCACCATCAATAAGAACTTGAATTTGAGTGCTCATAATCGAACCTGACAACCGCAAAGCGCGCGGGTTTGGCTGTCCATCCATCGAATTCAAGCTAGATATATCGCCTGTCACCGCTAGGTCGTCCGAATGCTCATTATCGTCGTCGTCATCGCTGTCGTCGCAACTCAATAAAGCCAAAAAGCGGGGCGTGCAGCGAGGTCCTCGGGAGTATTTCTCGTCACAATTAAAACACAACCCTTTTTTAGTACGTTCATCACGCTCAGCAATAGTAAGACGACGAATTGGGAGAGATGTGTACGTACCGTTAGGAGGTGTCGGTGCGTCGCCCGAAAGAGGCACCGGGGCGGGTTTTGCCGGTGGGGATCGATTGCTGTTGGGCACCCACGGGCGCTTATTCGTCAGCCACGGCGTGGACACCTCATTGAAGGATGCCGCTAATTCGCGTGCAAGAGCAAAAGTTTGGGCTAACGTAGTCGGGTTTCGTAAATTCAACTCCCGATGTACCGGTTGTTTCAATCCAGCCTTAAATAGAGAAATCAGGGTTGCCTCAGAAAGTCCGGTAACTTTGTTCAACAAGGACTCGAATTCAGTCTGATAATCAATGACGGATCCCTTTTGTTTCAGATTGGCCAACAGACCTGTATAATCTTCATAATAAGTGGGATCAAAGCGTTGCTAAACGGATTGTAGAAAAGTTGTCCAATTCTCGCCACAGTTATTCCGACGTTGATAGCAGAACCAATCAAAAGCGGGGTGATCAATCAACATCCCCACCAATCTCAAACGATCATAATCGGGTGTCCGGAAATAAGCGAAATACTCCTGGACGCGAAAAATCCCTCCGTTCGGATCGGATCCATTGAAACGGGGTGGATCAACCCGAATTTTTGGAGCTGTGTCGGGTCCTGACGACGCGCGGCCCATGGCTGGATAGCCGTGTGATGTTGGTGGCACAGATTGATAGTCGAACACGCTCGGGCTGGGCATCGCGAATGGCACGGGACTCGGCGAGAATTCCGGCGGTGTCCAACCCAAGAAAGGGGCCGACGTGGTTGCAGCCACGGTGTTCGCGGGACCCACGCTGGACGGAGGCCAACCCGTGGTCGACGATGGCGGGCCGAACGCGAATCTTTGCGGCGGCACATTAGAGTTTGGAAACGTGCGGCCGGACGTCTAATCGTAAGGCTGCTGTGGAGCGCTGCTAGGGCCGGCGCTCGGTGGAAGCCAAACCTGGCTAGGCGAGGGCTGAATCGCGACAGGCGGAGCCGTGGTGTGGACGACCGGAGCCGCCGAGACGAGTTCAGTCGGAGCACGAGCCGATTGCAGCATATCGTACATCGTATTTTGGCGTGATTGTTGATCGTCCACACGATTCGTAAGCCGTTGGAAATCTTCGGATAATTGCATCAGCAAGTCGCGAAGATCGGGTTGATCGTCGGTGGTGTTCGTGGTATCGCTGGTGGTGGATTTCAACATGGTGTTCAAGGTGACAGCACCAGTTGATACGGACCCGATGTGGACCGCGTATCGAACCCTTGTTGGTCAAGGGGGTTGAGCCTATTCCGAGGTGGAATCCGACTCGAGATAAGCTAACGTAGGAAAATAAGAGCTAAAGAGAAATTAGGGCAAACTATTTTCTTGGATAAAATTATGAGGAGAGTTTCCAAGAGTATTTATACCTAAGCCCTAACGGTTCAAAAAAAGCGTCCCGGGAAAGAACCGTAAAGAAAACCCGAGAAGAGAGCAATGCTCTAGTTTATAAAAATTACATAAATTGCCTAAAATGCTGAAATTATAAATCAATGTTCTAAAGCTTATAAAAATACTAATATAAATAAATAAAATTAATCTTCGTATCGTTTTGGGCGACGCCGAACTCGGGATGGTCTAGCAGTGGATAATTCTTCCGTATCAGATGACTTGATCGATCGGCATTGGGCGGTTGCACCGAGTTGAGATGGATTAGCCTTCGATGGCTCATTCTCCACAGTTGGTACTTAGCTCTATATATGATGGGTTCAATGCATCTTGAATGGTGTTTGTGAGATATTCACAAATGAAGGAAATTCGTTGAATAGGTGAATCCACATGGAAAGTAGGAAGAGTCCTAATCCTAGTATATAAAATATGTGTTGGAACAGAATTAGGAACCGTTAAATTTGAATAATGGAACAATGATTTTATATGAGTTTTGATGATAACAAATGTCATTAGGAATTAAAGTGCTTATCTAAGTATTTCATGGAAATAAAAATTTAAAGAAACTACATAGGAAACAAAGTGCAAAGTGATGTAAATGTTCCCTGACAAACACAATCCTATGTGTCAAGTGAATAAGGGCAAAGACGTTCTTTGCGGAACTGCTAAGGATACATCATACAAGTGTCCAAAAGCAAAAAGAGTACCCGTGGATAAGTTGGTCATTAGGAATCATGTCTTGGACCCCACGTGAAAAAAGATAGAAGAGTCATTAGGAAAAAGTCTCTCACATAAATAGAACACGATTGAGCTAGGTCAAGATATCCCTTTAGTGAGCAATGAAATCCACTTGAGAGCAATTGAGAGTGATCAAGGAAGAATTAGAACAAGAGGAAATCGACAACGAGTATGTGATCTCGAAAATGACGAGGAAAACATTTCCAAAGCTAAAGAGAGCTGCATCTAGAAATCGTAAAGTTTTATCTATTTGATTAATCGTTTGAGTGAGCTTACAAACTAGACATCATGATTTGTTAGTATTGGTAGGATTTGTTGATCGCTAGTAATAGAGAAGTTCAAATCTATACCTTGTAACTAAGGAACTATCGATTAATAAAGTTTTCATTTAAAATTCTCCGAAATAGATGACTCATTTAACTAGTTGGTTGAAGTGTAATTCCTCTATAAAGGAATCACGTCCTTGTTCCAATATCTGTACTTCTTTCATGTGTATTTTATTGTTTTGCTGCATAGGGAACCATTCCTAGAATAATTCATGGCTTATTAATGTGTTTACTCGATCATACAATTGGTATTATAGTGAGGCTCTATATTGTGTGTTAAGTTGCAGCATTGTTGACGGATTTGAATGCAATTGGACTTGGGAACAACAAGCCTCTGAGGCTCATCGAAGGTCGATTCTATAGATGGCAAGTGTTGATGAATGATTGGATGCATAGTCACGATTACCAAGCTTGAATGGTGATTGAGAAAGAGAACTTCACCATCAACGAAGTCATCCAAGATGATTTGTCCAATGGGGTCCAAACGAATGGAAATGCAAGGAGACCAACTTCAAGGCCAAAATATATTTGAACCATGCCTTGTGCGAGCAAGATGCGGCAAAAGTGAAAAATCTAGAAATCACCAAGGAAATGTGGGTTGCTATCGATAAGGTGCACATGGGAAGTTTGGACCTCAAAGAAGATCATCAAATGGATGCTCATAGGGAATTTTTCAATATCAGGATGGAACCGAGAGACTATGTCCACTTCGTGGTGTCTACTTATTAGTCTCGCTTCGAGGCATTGTGTGCGAAGCTCTTTGGCTTGGGACTTACAAAGGTTGAAATCTCGGACAAAATGAAGGTCCAACAGGTGATCAATGGCCTATTAGATTGGACCCACGACAGGACCACCTTTAGGAAAAATATAGAAAACAAGAACTTACTTCTCCATGAGATCTTCGTGAAACTCAAGTCGTATGAAGCAATAAAGATTGCTGACAAGGAACAAGACAAGCCAAGCAAGGGAATCCTACTAAAGCTTGAGAAGGTCCTTAAATTTGTACGTGAACAATGTTTAGACTAGTTCTAAAGATTAAGAAGAGGATGCCATCGGTCTTATAACTAAAGCTCTTCATAATCTATACAGGAAAGGAAGATTCGAAAGGAACTACGGAGATAACAATTCCTTAAAACTATAACAAGTCGAGTGAGAAGGATTTGGAGGATGTAACTAGAGGAGAGGAAAAAAAGGTAATCGAAAAATCGAAAAACCGATCACTTTTTACAAGTAACCGTGCCGAAAAAAATTCATTTGGTTACGGTTAACCAACCGATGCTTTGAACGGTTTATCTGTACGGATACGGTTATCAATATTTTCACGATCGGTTAATCGATAAACCGATAATATTATTACTATATATTATATGTTTTTAGAAAGAAAACTATATATAACTAATAACATGTAACTGAATAAAATAACAGTTTAAAATTTTTTTTTGTAACTTATAACTTATTTTTTACCTAACTGTCTAATTTCAACTCCAACTTTAACTAGGTAAATAATTAATATCTCCAAACACACCCTAATTCTTTTCCAATTTAAAAACTTGACAGAAAAGCTACGGCAATTTTTTCTAGGGGCGAGAAACTTAAAAGCCCGTTAATAACAATTTGGGCCACCTGGGCTTAGCATGAGAGTATGTGCCTAGCCCAGCTGAGTGGCCCATCATAACTGAAGGCTGTCCTACAAAAATACAAAAGTGAAGGTTGTCCCAAAATCATCTATAACTATATATTAAAGCTGTTCCTTTTCGAGCCACCAGAACGATTCTGGCCCCACCTTATAATTACAAAATTAATTTTTATTTCTAATATTTTAACTTTTTCTATTAAATTCTTCTTTAACTATTTAAATCTATCTTTAACATCAAACAAATATCTATTTAGTATAACGATATTTTTTGAAAATTTCCTTATACAAGTATTTAAAATTAAAGATAAAATATTTTAAAGTAAATATAAATCTTTTAGCATATATCTTTTGACGAATTTATTTATAGATATATATAGTGATTTTCTTTTATACAAAATTAATGATAAATATTTAAAATTTTAAAATTTATAAAAATAGATAATAAAATATTTAATAGATGTATTAAAATATTTGATAATCCCTAAATTTACGTAAATAAAAAGTAATAAAATGTGAAGAATATAATATTTGATATAAAAAATTATACATTCTGTAAGAAATAAATTACTTATATTAAAAGTTATATCATATTTTTATTTATTAATACCCTATTTATAATGTCTATAAAATATCGTATCGTAGTCGTACATGGTACGAAGAATAAAACTAGTAAATTCGTAAATACAGTATCAATCAATCACTCAAAATCAAAAACCTATAAACGAACGACTTTTACATGAACAGTAACGCGTTACAAAATTTGCCTGCCTTAAATTTATTTATGCTAAAATTATACCGCTTTTACGCCTTCCTCTCTCCGTACCCTTTCTCCTCCTCTCTATCTCTCGGCTCTGTCTTCTCCGGCCTTCAGGCTCGCCTGCTTTCCGCTCATTCGCCTTCTCTCCTCTCGCCTTTATCGTTCCGCACCGTCGCACGACCGCCGCCTGCCGCAAGAAGGTCAGCCTTGCCCCGTACTCCCCTCCCGCCGCCTTGATTTTCGACGGATTTCAGGTTAGGGTGAGCTCGGATTTCCGTCCTTTAAATTGTGATGTGCTGAAATTTGATGTTAGGTTTCATTTTCTTGCCCTTTCTTGGGAATCCTTCCTCCCTTTGATGTGCTTTGGTATTCGGAATTTGTATAGATATAGGTCAATTGCATTTAGGGTTCAGGCTGTATAGAAGGTGTTTGTTTAAATGGCTCGGGCAGTTCTGGGACCTTCGTTCAAGGTGTTCTTGGTACCTTTTGTAGTTTTGCTAATAAAGCCACATTTATGGAAAATATAGCTCAATTCATGCTGATTTACTCAAACAATTGCTAAAATCCAGATTTGTTTGGATGTATCTGAATATGGTACAAAAATAGCTTATTTAATCAAACATGTTACTAAAATCCGAATTCGTTTTGATGTATCTGAAAAAGGAGTCTACAAATCCAACTTCCATACCGTACGCTCTTACCCAATTGCTATAGGCATATTAATGCAGTTAATGTTGTTGTTTATAGCATTTTCTTTTTTTCCTTGACTTTCATATTGCCATAGAAATTCTCTTCCTCAAAAAATATGGGCTGCCAGGTTAGATTCATGTGCAAATCTAGCTGGATGGTTTAGAACTCTTTTTGAATAGCAATCTTTCTAAATCATATTCTAATAGCAAATTACCTAGCAACATTTTGTAATTTGTCATCAGCTACTGTCACTGCTTTGCTTGAAGCCATAAATGCTGATACATAATCATCATGCCTTATTAGAATATTCCCTTTTTTTGCTAAGGTATATATTCCATGTGTTGGAAATCTAGCTAGATGGTTTTTATGCATTTACAGTCTGAAATATGGGAGATGGCTAGCTTCCAAGAATTCCAATTCTTACTTAATTAACTTCAAGATAATGCACAGCTCCTTAGTATAGCCTACCTTTGTTCATAAACCATAGTTAAATCTTAGCTTGTTTTGGGATTTATATAAGGACTTTTAACTCTCAGTTTCATTACTAAGTGCTATTTGATGTGTATTATTTATGGTCTATGGAGCATTAAAAGGAGGTTGTTCTCCACATCCACCTAAAAAAAATCACCCCCAAGTTTGCTGGGCACTTAAAGAAATTATCTTTAGTCAATATTTCCTTAGTTAACCACATCGGCAAGAAAAAAATTAAAAGGCATTGAACACAATATGTTTAGTTTTAGTTGTTTTCATTTCCATACTAACGAGATGCTCGTGAGTCAAAGGTGTGTGATATTGTGACTGTAATTTTTCATGCTTTCTCTATACAATATGAAGAATGATGTGATTTTTGTCTATCTACCCAAACTTGATTGCTTATTCATGTCATTAGTAGATTTCATCTTTCTATAACATATAATGTTTCTTTAGTCTGAATTATACTATGGATTTTAAATGCTAAATACATCGGATGTTGATAAGTGCTATTCCCTTATAGCTTTCTCTCTTTCATTAGTTAAATAGCACCCTACTTCATTACCATAAAATTAAAGGACACAAAGGGAGCGAGTAGATTGAATATGGCTATGGAATAAATGTATTAAACAAACATTAGTCCCCTGTTTAATTTGTGGGAAGCAATTGCAAATACTTTAAACATTGTTACTTGCTGATGATCCATTGAATTGGTTTTCATGTTTACCACCTTTTTTCTTTTTTTTTTTTGTGTTATTGTATGCCCTTTCACACCTCCACCCTAGACTTGCTTAGCTTTTATATACTTAGCATTGAATTCTACAACAGGCTTAGATTTGTTCTTACAATTTCACATTTGAATTTAAATACTTCTGGCACCCTTATTTTTTGATTAAAATGCTGTATACCTCTTATTTAGGGTTATGCTCTTCTTCTATGACAGACTTTCTATACAATGTTAAAAAATATAATTTTGAACTGATTCATTCTCTTTGTGGCCTTTTTATGGATCTTTGAACATCTCGTTGTTTTGTACTAGAAGAAAATGAAGTGATCATAAGGGTAAAAAGAAACTAACTCCATTCCATGATTTGCCTTGAGCTAATCTAGGATATGCTGGTGCTTTAGGATTTGCAAAAGTTATAGTGTTTGACATAGAAACCAGGTTAGGCTGCAAAAAGGGAAAAAAAATTCATGAAATATAAACTTAGGGATTTGAGAATTATAGTTCAATTTGAAAGATCAATCTGAACTCACATTTGATAATCCACCAGAGAATAATGCAAAAGAGAAATCAGCTCTCTGGTTGATCAATCTAAATCTCAAGGACCCTTTTCCAGATTTTTTGTATCTTTGATTGGTAGAATTTGTGTACTGAAACTGCAAGATTTATAACACATGCTTTCACAATTTCATCTAATTTCAACTAACTCAAAAGGGTTAATCTTGCAATGAAATTTAATCTGATTGACCTTTATTGGGGCAGTGCAATTGCACTAGATTGGCTTAAATTGCACTCAAAGTTCAGGTCTTATATCCGATGCTTCAATGCCCCTTTTTCTTGATCACCGTATTTAAAACCAGCTTTACATTTTTTTACCATGTTCCTTTTCAGCTTTGTGATTGTAGCGGAACATGACCTTAGTGTCTTAGGTTACTTGTTGGACTTTATTTGATGCTTATATGGAAAACCTAATGCCTATGGTGTCGTGAGCCACTGACCCTTCCCTATGGTGCTTGCTGATTCTTTTTTTCATATCCTTGGGCAGACATCAGAAGCTTAAGTTGCTCGTCAATTCCAAGTTTTACGTGGTATGAACTCAACTTTCAGTTAGGCAGAAGGAGACAATCTATGTGAATCGGGTTCTGCTCTACTTTAACTTGATATGTAGTTAGGCTTCATATTGAGGCTGTGAATGCAACATATGTGGTCCTTGTCTAACCCTTATGAGATATAAGTAAAGTCATACCTTTATTTCTAATTGAATTGGCCCATGTTTTTCATTTTCTTTATATGCACAACTGAAGTTACTGATTTTACATTGGGTTTATCTCCTTCATAACATAGCTTTAGTGATTCAGTTCATTCATTTAATGTGATAATCATCATCGCATCCTCTGCAAAGTATCACCTGTGCAATTGTCTTTTTTATTATTATTCAGGAATCATTCTTGTCAAATTTGAAATCTTTGCAACAAGAACTTTGCATTACAGCAGCATATGGTAATATCCTGCCCACCAAATTTCTAAATATACCAGCTGAAGGTTAGTGAGAGAGATTTTAGAGCTTTTATGCTGAATTTCTATCTCTGTATAGACTCAAATCTATGCAATCGAAGTGCTTTTTAGGGGAAGTTTTGGGTAAAAGGCTTTTGACCTCTTAATTTGTCTTGGTTTGGTGGATTCTTTGTGGAGAAATGCAGCAGCTAAGACTTTTCCAGTACTATCAAAAAGTCTTGTCTTTTATTTTGAATCATGTTGACGAGTTCTGTTATACATAATTTCACTTCCATTGGATTCTGTTGTAACTTCCCCATCATTTCACTTACATAATTTCACTTCCACTTTAATGTTGTGGAGTTCTGTTGTACATAATTTCAGTTTCATTTTATTTTTTTTCTGTTATAATATGTTGTAGATGGTTCCGGTTTCGTTTTATTTTTTTGTGTCGCCGAATGTCCCCGCGTGCGTGCCGCACGCGGGCCTACCCTAGTATTCCCAAATAACGAAGTGACCAACACTTTTGCCAATCAAATCGAACCTTGTTCCTTATCAAAAAAAAAAAAAAAAGAACCTTGTTCAAATGGTAATTAAGAAGGGGCCCTTTCTTTTAAAATAAGATGTAGTTTTTCGTAAAAAAAAGTGGAATTATTAGTCACTTCGATTCGATTGTGACAATCAACTTTTTTTGATCGTTTTCGGACCAAATAAAATTTGACACCAAGTGATCATATATGATGTATATGATCGTGGTGGATTTCTTAGACAAAAAAAAAAACAAGGATTGTGGTGAAACCTATTCATACTTGCCCAAATTAGTAAGTAATCATTATGGTTTTGGATTCTTACAACTTTAAAGAGTAATCAAAATTTAGGGTGAGGGGATGACGCCCCAGTCTAAGGACAGGGAAGACTCAAGAACTCAGAAAACTCTTACAAGGGGATTTACATTTGCCTCACCTCAAGGAGACTAGTAGGGAATCAAACATGCGACCTGTCAGATCTAATTCCTGTCTTGCTCCACTAGACCAACCCCTTGAGGTCATAAGCATACCCTATTTATTATCAATGTGGGCATCAAGTGCATAATGAATTTAGGAACTTTAATAAATAATGCATAATCATATGAGTCGTTTGATCGATGAGATTGAGATCATATAGATACAGATAGAAAGGACAATTGCCAAATGGATAATTTTGATGTTTAACTTTATGTTGTTCAAAATTTACAAAATTTATACTTCAGATTCATAACGTAAAGTTATATAGATGCAATTTTAGGCACTAAAAGTTCAGACACCATTCATGTATAGTGTGTTAAAGTGCAGGATTATAAGTTTATTATATAATCAAATTTTAGTTTTTATTTCTCATATTTTTATAGAGGTTTTTGAATGATTGTATTATTCGAAATCTACTGAAATAAACATTTGGTAAAAAAAGGTCCATAATTTTTTGCCATATGTTTGTTTCAAACATCTTATAAAGTTTAGTAAAAGAAAGAAACATTCCAACTAAGTAAATGATATGTGAAAGTAGTACGTCTAATCTTCAAATTGACGTTCATAACTTTTTGCTTAGGGGTCGGATTAGAGCTTATAATATATCAAATCAAAGCTATCGATGAAAAAGAAAGTATATATTGAAAAAAATTGGACTGGGGAGGGGAAGGAGCGACGTTCTATCCCCTTAATAGTTCCGCCTATACTTTTAAATAATTGTATAAAACTCATGCAGAAGAGAAAGAGGTCTAGGCCTTATTCTAGTTGTCCCAAAATTACTTTTGAGATAATATGTGCCTTCAATTATCTTAAAATGTCCATATTTTATAAGACAATTACAAGTGCATCTCACACTAAAAATAATTTTGAGGTAAAACTAGAAGAAGGCCCTACTCTTGAGAGATCAAAATGGACTAGAACAATAGATAATATCAAGGATGTTGTTGAGACGCAAATAATCCTCTTCGATCAGACGAATTCGGGATCTCGTGAGTAGCCATATAATATACTCGTACAGCTTAATTGCATTCTCTAAACAGTGTCCAATCCAATCTTGCATTCTCGGAAGAAACCAAATGTTCCGAATTGCCAAATGTTGTTCTCGGTTTATTTGGAAGAGATTCTTCAATCCAAATAGTTGCTGTGCACAAGTAATGAAAACTGTGATCTCCATCGAATAGAAACAAGACACGTGTAAGGACAAGGTCCCACCTCCTCCACTTGCCAGTGTGATTATGTGAGAGGCCAGGAATCTCCACGTCTTCAGGTTCATCATCCAGGCTTACCCACCTGGCCGGTGGGCACCCACCGCGTTCTTATCTATCGCTCCCAATTTACTTATTTTTAATTGATTTTTCTAACCTATATCCTAAGGGTATAATTATACTCCTCAAAATGATAAGATTTTATAAATTTATATTTATTTAGGATTAAATGGATTTTGTAAAGGATTCACTACTTTCCTAATAGGGTTTTAGTTCTCTCTATTAGTAAACTTAACCTAGGCCCTTAACATAGGTTAGAAAAATCGTTTTTTAATACTCTTTTGTGTTCAGAAATTCATGATGTTTTAAAATTTGTCTCTAAAATTAAGAAAATATGTAATTTGACTTAAATACTTATAATCTTGTGAATTTTTTTTCTATTTTCTATTTTTATTATTTTTTTAATTAATAAGGATAATATTGAAAAAATGTGATAAATTATGTAAAATATCATATATTACTCTGTATTGAACAAGAAAATCAAACTAAAACATCATGTATTCTGAATGGAAGGAGAAGTGTCCAGTTATTATATGTTCAAGGACACACAATAAAAATTATAAAAAAAATTTATAATTATTTTAAAACTATTTTATTAATTATTGAAAAAAATTAATAAAAATAATAATTATTTATCAAATTTACTAAAATTAATATTTTTAGTATTTAATTATATGTACACATTAGAAAATCCCTTTTTCATCTTCATATGACCTATGAAACCAACTATATTCTCTTTTTTTTTTTCCGGATCCAATCCATCTTAGCTCTTATCCATAAACTCAAGTAGATACAAAATAAATTATAAAAAAAATATATTGATGGTCCGCTTAATTATTATGAAAATGTCGAGTTTATCGTTCAAAAAAATAATGTTGAGTTGGTGCCAAGTCAGATAATACACTTCACATTAATTGACAAAGATTTCATTAGAAGGTGAGGATTACAATAATAAAATAAGGTAAAATAATATACAAATTGAGTGGTGGTCTCCCCACGTAATAAAATAAGTTATAAATGAGATACTTTATTTAGGAAAAGTTGAATAAAAGCGAACAAAAATCATTACAAGAGTAACTTGGTATTATATTTTCAGATATCTAGTTAAGCAATAATTTCTTACGGACAATATTAAAAGTTTTTTGGTTCAGCTTTTATAGATAATACCCTTCACAAAATATGTACTTTGTATTATTGATGGAGATAAGTGATAGCTTGTATGTAAGTAGTGTTTATGATGAATATTTATTGTTATATTGTATGATTTTAGCTTAGTTTAGTTTAGTTCTTAAGTTTTTAGGTTTTCTAAGAAATTTGGGTTTAGCGCTTGTTTTGTTCAGTTTTGTAGATCTTTAGGTAAACAAGCATGGACGGGATGGATATTACAAGACTATGGTGGAGTTTGATGAAGTTTAGAAGGGTGCAATTGAAGATTGGAAGAGCTAATTAAGGCCCAAGAGGTTGTGAGAAAAGAACGCTTAAATTCGGGTCATGTATTGGAGTTCTTGTTTTAACGCCTCTATTTGCAATGTTTGGTTTGGGAGCTATAGTGGTCTGATGGAGCTGAATTTGTTATCATTGGAAAGCTAATTCAAAGAGATACAATTCATATTTTTACTCCGAGTCCAAATTCCAGGCCAAAGGGGGTCAAAACAACATTTGAACTGTCACTTGAATGTTGAACTGAGGGATGACGCGAGCTTAGGAGCAACATTGCGCGACCACGCTACTCTAGAGGGAGCCTGCGCACCTTGTTTTCACGCGGAGAAGTTGGGCAGATGGAATAGGCTTCGAGATGGGCTTTTATAATATAATTTCTGACGTGTTTGATGTATTTTTGGGGATAATAGATCTTAGGAAGTCTTGGGAATTTTATACCTTATCTTTGATCTTTTATTAGATAACTTACATGATAATTTGGAGGTTAGGGTTTGTTTTTAGAGAGGTTTTCTCAAGGAGCAACCTTCGAACCAATTTGTAAGCTTTTCTTCAATCTAATTATGAGTTGCTAAATTTATTGTGTTCGGTTAGTTAATTGAAGTCATGATTTGCATGAGTTGTGAGGTTTGATTAATTCTCAACAAACTTCAATAGGGTTTATTCCATGTGCTTAATTGTATCTAAACTAGGGTTTTGTTTAAATTAGCTATCTAATTGAGTTTCTAGTTATAACTGAATTTTATTAATTATCGGTCGGAGTTAATTTGATCAAGAGTATAACTTTAATCAACTTAGGACCGGTTGGACTAGTTGGTTAAAGAAAAGAATAAATTCACAAGTCACTTAGATGTCTGGTTGCCCTAAATGCTTGTTTCTATTGATAACTTGAATCGCTATGTTGTTGTCTAATTAAATCTAGAAGGTCTTCCAGGTTGTTAGATGATTAAGGTTGTTAGACTGGTAGTTCTATCAACAAAATCTGAAGTTCGGGTCATAATCCTTAGTAGGGTCATAATTCACAATAGATTATTCAAGTGAATTAAGAATCAAGAGAATCAATTATCAACAAAGCAATGTCATGATGGATTTAACTAGTTGAACACACTTGTCTCTTATTGATAAAATCACCTTTGCATTCCTTTTTCTTTTACTTTGCATAGAAGATTTAGAATAATCACTCATAAAAAACCCCACTTCATTTACATTTAAGTAAAACACACTTACACGAGTCTATGTGGGATCGACCTTTACTTACCGTTCTATTGAGTTTGGTAAAGCTAAGGTTTCTTTGATAGTTAAAATGTCTGAAAAGTACCTCATCAATGAGTATGTCTAACTCAATTGAATATGCATGTAATGTAAGAACTAAGAAAATAAAATGTGTGATTCAGTACAGGTAAAAAGTTAACATATTTAAATTTCGTTTAAATAATAAATATTGCTTTGAATTTGTTGTTGGTCAAAATTTTAAGTTAGATCTGAATCATCTTCGACTACTGAATTTTTACATACTGGCATAATGCTGGAATCCCATATTTTTTTGGTCGAATGTTGGAATGCCACATCGAAGGATGGGGTGTATAACCCAATAGTATATGAAAAAGGAGAAAATTTCATCTATTGTCTTAAGCTTTAAGGTTAAAAGATGGATTCCAAATTTTTATGTCAATTGGTTAAAACAAGTCGTGATACGACACCCATTAAAATCTAATATGCTATCATAGTTGGTCCAATCCTGTCCAGGCCTTATTAAAATCAGGATTCTAGGATCGGATCGACATTATAACTAAAAGTATGTAAAGACAATCTCATATATTATAGATTTATTATATAGAGTAAAAACATCATAAATATTAATAAATATTAATGCAATAAGTAAAAATATTTTTTTGAATGAAGGGGGTGATTCATTCGTATAAAAGTTAGTTATAAAATTGTTGTCTTGGTAAACCTAGAAGTTACAAGGCTTCTCAAATGCCTATTATAGAGCACTATCTCCTCGACTCTCTATTACTCCTTTTTCACCTAGCCTTAATACAACTCATTTGGCCAATCACGATTCTAGATCACTCTTTTTTAGTACAATTAGTCCTCCTATTGAAAGACTTTACAGTTTTATACTCTCTTGGTGAAATAAATCACTACACTAACACATGCAATCCACACATTAAACATAAAGCTCTTCTTGCATCTCATGCTTTCCATGGCGTTCAACCAATCTTCAAGACTGTGGTATCTTCTGCCTAGCTTATCCCATGACATGACCTTGCTAAGAACATCCCTCATAAATTTGCACTTGATCCAAAGGTGTTGTAAGACTTTGGCTCATTGTCTCCACACACTTCACATGAATCCTCTTGTAGCATGCCCATATCTCTACGTCTATCTTTGGTATATGCCCCTTTGCTTGTAATCATCCAGACAGTAAAGTAAATCCCGGGAATATTGAGCTTACCCATATATAGTTGTTCCACTAACTTATAGGACCTCTCTCTTAGGCTATCATATATTGTTGGTGTACAAAATCTCGCCTTCAATTCGTCTTTAATACACCAATTAAGAACTCCTCCTCTTCCGCTCCGTCTTCAATCTCTTGACCTAGAAAACCTGCAAAACAATGGACAAAGGGGGCGGGGACCCCCTAATCCACCTCTGATGCCTAAGTCAGAAGAGCAATTGTCGTTTAAGCGTCGAGGTACAACAAGAGAGCGGTGAAACACTAAACAGTCGAGCTAAGCGAATATTAGCCTGTCTAGGATCTCTGAATATGCTATGCACATGTGTCTCTCCCTACACGCCCTGAGGCGTGTATTTATAATGGAAGAAGGGGAGAAGGGGGCCGAAAATTCTATCCATATGGCCGAAAATATTATCCTTCCCAGGCTGGCCAACTGCCTTAAAGCCCAAGTCGGGAATATTCCACCTTCTCTCCAATTTAATTCTATCCTTTAATAAAAGATAGACTCTCCCATTAAGTTGCATAACCGCCATATAATTTTATATGGAAAATAATGAAAATAACTGCGCAGTAATTTTAATAAATACCTTTATAGCGAAAATAACTATGGTAATTATGTTTGTTTTATAGCGAAAATAACTATGGTAATTATGTTTATTTTAATAAATACATTTTAATAAATACCTTTATAGCGAAAATAACTATGGAAAATAATGAAAATAACTGCGCAGTAATTTTAAGGACCCGCGGCCGCGGTTTCGCTTGTCCGAGGATCGCTTTCTCCGAGGGGGCGCGCCGTGATCACGACATCATCCGCCGAGTTTGCGGACGGCGCGACGACGATCGTCGCCGGTGCGGTTGTGGTCGCGGCGTCGTTCTCCGGCCTTTGAGCAAATTCCGCGATGAAGTCCGCGAGTACTTGAGCTTTGATGGCGGTTCGAGCTATGTACTCGATGTCATATTGCCCCAATTCTACAGCCCACTTAGCGACTCGTCCTGCGAGATCCGAGCTAGTAAGAAGAGCTCGAATAGGATAAGCCGTAATGACCTGAATCGGATGTTCCTGGAAATAATGATTAAGTTTGCGGGATGCTGTTATCAAAGCTAGAAGCAATTGTTCCATAGGCGAATATCTTGTCTCTGCATCGAGCAGCGTCTTGCTAGTATAGTAGACAGGCCTCTGATTTCCGCCCTCCTCTTTGATTAAGACGGCGCTAACAGCTCGAGTAGACACAGCTAAGTAAAGCTTCGAGGTGTCTCCTTTATTCGGCACAGTCAAAATTGGAGGGGATTGTAGATAAACTTTTAATCTCTGCAAATCTTCCTCGCATTCTTGGCTCCATTCGAAAGATCGGCCCTTCTTCAAGGCTTTAAAGAACGATTGCACTTGTCCGAAGATCGGCTAATGAACCGATTGAGGGCGGCGGCCATTCCGGTTAATCTTTGCACTTCTTTAACATTTTTCGGGCTTGTGATGGTGCCAAGGGCTCGGATCTGATCCGGACTGGCCTCGATGCCTCGACGAGTAACGAGGTGTCCTAGAAATTTGCCTGATCCGACCGCAAATGCGCATTTTGCGGGATTTAGCCTTAGTCTGGACGCTCTGAGGATGTCGAAAACATCTTGCAAATCTTCGAGGTGCGTCGCAGCTCTCCTACTTTTGACAAACATGTCATCAATGTATGCCTCAACGGTCTTTCCGATTCTCTGACTGAATAGCCCTGTGACTAGGCGCTGAAAGGTTGCCCCAGCATTCTTCAATCCAAAAGGCATCACTTTGTAACAGAATATTCCCTGTGGGGTAATAAAGGTTGTCTTCTCTTGATCATCTTTATGCATTGGAATTTGGTGGTATCCCCGATATGCATCCAGAAAGCTCATGCGTTCATGACCTGCAGTAGCGTCCACTAACTGATCGATCTTCGGGAGTGGGAAAAAGTCTTTCGGACAAGCTTTGTTGAGATCAGTAAAGTCCACGCAGACTCTCCAATCTCCCGTCTTTTTCTTCACTACAACAGTATTAGCTAGCCAAGTTGGATACCACACTTCTCTTATGACGTCGGCCTCTTGCAACTTCTTTACTTCTGCGATTACGGCCTCGGCGTGCTGGATAGAAGACCGTCTTGTTCGCTGTACGATCGGCTTCACGTCAGGACGAACGTTCAGCCTATGGCAAGCAAGAGTTGGGTCTATTCCGGGCATATCGTATGGACTCCAAGCGAAGACATCTCGATTACTTCGCAGTAGATGCGTGATAGCCAGAAGCTCGTCGTCTGAGAGATTCGCCCCCACAAAGAATTTCTTCTCAGGTTCATGTTCGCTAACCGAGATTTCCTAAAGCTCGTCTATGGATTTTTGGGTCGGTTCCGAGCCGATATTAGCGAAGTTGAAAGGCTCCTGCCTTTCGCGGAATTCTTTGACCTCGGGCGGACCACGATCGCGGTGGGACGAACAGCGACCGCGGCGAGGCGAGCCATGGTTGTCGCGTGGCGAACCGCAAGCATCGCGGGGCGAGCCTCGATCGATGCGAGGTGAGTCGCGCGGTTGTTGGGGCGATCCACGATCGGCGCGGCGAAGCGAATCACGGTCGTCGCGGGGTGAACCACGATCATCGCGGGGCGAGTCGGGACGGTGCCGGGGCAGCCTGCGATCGACGCGGGATCCGCGAACTCGAGCCGGGATTTCCCGCTCGCGGATGGCTTCCGAGAGGACCTTCGAGGTCGGATGCGATGGATCGAATTTCTCGGAGCGTTTGTTGCTTATGCGATCCTCTCTTTCGATCCCGGAATCCTCTGAGTCCGTTCCGTTCGGATTTTGCTTCTTTGATTGATTGACGTTCTTCTTCACACAGCTTTCGCTTTCGGGGGCTACGACACGAATTTTCCCCCGGACTGTCGTTTTCCTCTTGATTTCCGATCACGGGATTAATTAGGGTTTGATCGTTCGATCGAGAATCGAACCTTGCGAGATCGCACCTCCGCCTGTGATCACGGCCAGAAGGGCCGTAATCGCGGCCTCCTTGCTCCGCGATCGCGGCGTTCGTACCGCGAGCGCGGCTTTCTCCGATCGGGGCGCGGCGATCGTCTTCGCCTGACGAGGACGCCTTAGGGTTTTGAAAAAACCCTAGGCTTTCGTTCGAGATTTTTTCCATCGATCAGATTGCGTGGATCGATTATTCGTTTCCCACGGACGGCGCCAATTGTTGGTGTACAAAATCTCGCCTTCAATTCGTCTTTAATACACCAATTAAGAACTCCTCCTCTTCCGCTCCGTCTTCAATCTCTTGACCTAGAAAACCTGCAAAACAATGGACAAAGGGGGCGGGGACCCCCTAATCCACCTCCATGCCTAAGTCAGAAGAGCAATTGTCGTTTAAGCGTCGAGGTACAACAAGAGAGCGGTGAAACCCTAAACAGTCGAGCTAAGCGAATATTAGCCTGTCTAGGATCTCTGAATATGCTATGCACATGTGTCTCTCCCTACACACCCTGGGGCGTGTATTTATAATGGAAGAAGGGGAGAAGGGGGGCCGAAAATTCTATCCATATGACCGAAAATATTATCCTTCCCAGGCTGGCCAACTGCCTTAAAGCCCAAGTCGGGAATATTCCACCTTCTCTCCAATTTAATTCTATCCTTTAATAAAAGATAGACTCTCCCATTAAGTTGCATAACCGCCATATAATTTTATATGGAAAATAATGAAAATAACTGCGCAGTAATTTTAATAAATACCTTTATAGCGAAAATAACTATGGTAATTATGTTTGTTTTACCCGCTCACATATATAATTCTCGAGTCAACTTTGCCTCCTCTAAACATGACTATGGCCTGGTTATCATCCTATTATGGAGATTCTTTGATCTTCTCTCTTATCTGAATGATGGCTCTTCATAAGGCACTCGAGGTGGAATTGCACCACCACCTAGAAGGACTCTCCTCTAAGAATTATTGTGTTTACCTAAGCATGTCAAATAGTGTTGGACAATGCTAGAACATCATAAATCAAATTTGAGAAGCTAGCTTAGTTACATGAGAGATGTTCTTTCATTCCAAACCCACCTTCTCTTCTCAGCATGCACTTTCTACCAATAAATGGGTGCTCTTCATCCTTCTTCATTACCATGCCATAAGTAGTTCCTCGATCAAGAGCCTAACAATTTGATTGACCACTCCCTTTGGAAGTACAAAGACCTTCCACATGTAGTGTAAGACTCCGACTAGCTCAAATCTCCCAACATAGGATAGGTGCCTCGAAACCCAAGCGCTAATCTTGGATGAGATTTTGGAGAGAAGAGGTCTATAATCATTTACTTGTAGCTTTGACACTGCATAGAGGAATTCCTAAATAAGTGATTGTCAAATTTCCAATTTCCTGATCAAAGTTGTTAGCTAAAGTTCTTGAATTCTATTCATTCAGCTTTGCATAGAAAATTCTCAACATGAAAGATAATGCTCTAGGTCGCACTTGTTCTAGACATGCTTCCAATTACGACCATCACTTTGAAGTTAATATATTTAATGAGGTATTGTTATTGCATTATTTCTCTAATTAATTATTGAAAAAGTTCTTTATTAATCGAAATAATATCATGTTATATTTGTAGGTTCTTGACCAAATTAGTCAAGAAATAGATGATCGTTTCAATGAGTCAAGCACAAAATTACTCACATATATAGCTTGCCTTGATCCTAAGAACTCATTCTCCAATTTCGATGTGTCAAAACTATTTCGCCTTGCAGAGTTATATCCACGAGACTTTCTAATTTGTGATCAAATGAAGCTTCAAGAGCAATTAAAGACGTGTATTTTTGAAATGATAGTAAATGAAAAATATTACACATTGCAAAGTATTGGTGATCTTGCTAACAAGATGATTGAAGTAGGAATTCACATTGCTTTTCACTTGGTATATCGTCTTATCGAGTTAGCTTTAGTGTTACTAGTCACGATTGCTCCTGTTGAAAGAGCCTTCTCTGCGATAAATATTATCAAGACAGATTTGCATAACAAAATGGGAAATGAGTTTCTTACTGATTATTCGGTGTGCTATATTGAGAAAGATGTTTTTAGGAGCCTTGATAATGAAGTTATTATTTAGCACTTTAAGTATATGAAAACTCGTAGATTAGATTTATCTCCTTTACGCTGAGCTTGTTAGATACCATGATTAGTTATTATAATACATTTTGTATCAAACTCTTTTACAATTAATTATTATTTTAAATTAATATAATATTATTTATTTTTTGCCTCCCCTCCTGCAATTATATCTAGCGTTGTCATTAGGCCCAATGGGTGAATATTGGATTTGGTCCAATAGACTTAATGAGATTTTATTGCCTCAAATAAATACTAAATTATTTAGTGTATCTAAGTTCTTTACCCATAACATAGAAGTAAAATCATAAGCCTTAAAATTTGACAAGAAGATCACATACCTATTTTTCTCATTTATAGTTCTGCATAACATAATGTTTGATTACCATCAATATTGAACATATTAATAATTGAGTAAAATAATTGGACTCGTATTCGAAAACACGAATGAGTTATATTTGTGGACATGAACCAACTTAACTTAATTTTGTTTGTTTAAATTATCAATCATATGGTGTCAGCCAAGTCAAAAGCAAGAGAATGAGAACGAGAATGGAAGACCAATTGCAATTCGACATTAGGTGGTGGTGCTAATCAACACCCATCGTAAATAATTAAAGAAGTTATCATGATCAAAGAAGATCGATAAATACTTTAAAAAATTACAATAATTAACGGGAAAAAATTACTTATCGATATACACATATGTCAATATCACAGAACTAGTCTTTAGGTAACAACACTAGGGAGTAGGGAGTATTTAAACGTGATAAATCATTTTGCTTTCCCGTTTCCCTCACCTTTACCAAACGAACCTCAAAGAGTAATAATTTGACACGTAAAAATCAATGAACAAGCAGCCCTCCCCCAGAAACATCCAACAGACCACCTTAAATCTAGAAACTCAAATGGATGGATGGATACCAAAATTTGAATCTCACGTAATTTATACCTGGCCACGTTTGCATCTTAATGGACACGTCAGACTCTCTAGCCAACCCCAGATAAAGCCTCAATCAATTATATATTTCTCTTTTCATTACTCTATATACCAATTTGAAGTCTCACGATTTTCTCCCATATAGTTTCTGTACATACAAAGCTAGCACAAAACTCCAGCCTTTGGATCAATTTTCTTGAACAAAAAAATTCTCATTTCTATTGTTGAGTTAAGATGGTACCGATCACGGCGGTGTTTTGCTGCCTGGTGTCGTCGGTGATGGAGTTCGTGTTCGTAAGGAGGAGGGAATCGAGCTTTGTTTCGGCCTTGTCGGAGTTTCAGAATCGCATCGCGTCTGCCTCCTTGAGCGCTGAGTTTCAACCAGATGTTGCTTAATTCATCCATTCTTTCTTTCTTTCTTTCTTCATAATTTTGTATCTTCTTATGAAGGGAGTCCAAGTGTCCAACTCAGAGATGAACATGTAAATGTTCTTTCTTCATTGTCTTATAATTTCTTCTTTCCTTTGTTTTTTTTTTTTTCCCTTGGGTTTGTGCAGTTTGGATTAATAATTTTGTATTGATAAGAACTGCATCGATCGGTTTGGAGAGTGGAATTTGCCGGTTTGGATCTGGTTAGTTGAATTATCCTGTCTGTTACTTGTCTTTATCTTAATAGAAATGATCAAGTGAATCCTAAAAACTAGCTAGATTTCAATTTCCAGCGATTAGATAATAATTAACCGCCTCAAAATCCACAAATCTACAAATTAATCATGTATTCGTTCATAACATCTTGTCTATGTACCGATCGAGCTCCTCCTTCCTTGAATTTAAGAAGAAAAAAAATTACAAGTATTTTTTTGAACAAACTTCACAAGATGAACAATGCCTTGGTGCATGAAGTTATCAAGAAGACATATCAAATTATGAATCACCAATTTTTGGGTGTGAACGCCTCCTGCAAACCGTGAAGAGCTGACGTTATTAAGCCGGCCATGTTTAAATCTATCAATTAGACAATTAGTACGGAGTATAATTGAAGTGGTTATTGATTTGATGAAACAAGAAGTGGTCATTCATCCATATTATTTAAAATACTAGTACGTACCATAAAGTGGTCCATTAGTCCCCTAGCTTTAAATTTCAACACATGTAAGTATATATGTAACGAGTTTTACCCAACAAACTTCTTTCCCTATGAATCATGTACTGTACTACTGTGAATAGGAAGGAAAAAAAATGACTCTTCTCGTATAAAGATAATATTCTTTTAAACTACATGTATAATTTCTAAAGAATATATATATACTAGAGTAATATATCCTTCATAATTTACATTTAATGCTCTTATATTATATTGCAAAGTATGCGTACGTTTTCATATGTATCAAAACAAAAACAATAACTGTTCACATGTATCACCAATGAGTAATGACTTTCTTCAAATAAATAAACCCCTAATTAATAACTATATTATATTCTCAACGGCCGGTGAGAGTATAATATTTATCGCAACTAAAATATACTCCCTCCGTTTTATAATACATGTCTTTTTAGCTATAATTTTTTGTTTTACAATACATATCTTTTAATTATTTTGGTCTCTACTTTACATATTTATCCATGTAATTAATAATTGGTTATTAGTACTGATTTTCAATAAAGTAAGATAATAATTGAGGGTATATTAGTATTTTTAATACCCTTCTTAAATATTCCGTACTGTGTAAATTGCTAAAAACACAAAAGATTGTGAAACGGAGGGAGTATTGTATTAAATACACCTTAGCGTGCTCCGATCTGACTGCTTCCCTCGTACTAATTCAAGGTAGACCTTAATTCATCAAAAAAATTAAAAAAAAACGGAGAGTAGATCGACTGGTGTTGGTTTTATGCTTTGTGTGGCGATTAAATAAGCTTAAATAATGAAAAGAATCTTTTTTTTCCGGTCTTAAGAAAGAATCCCATGCCTTACATTATTATTGTTGGCCGGCTTGCCATCGCGATAGATTCTTCCTCTCTTATTGGGACACGTGTACGTATCACCATTTTCCGATTAAACTCTTAAAACGCCCCAAACATTTGAGAATTTTAGAACTACCCTCTGGCCAATCCCAGTAGACACCACTCAAACACATTTTACTCCTGTTAATGGGCCTCAACAAAAGAGCCCTAAGGATGCACTTGTCAACTCTCAAAGTATTCTAAATTCGTTTTGTCAAAGGTCATTATCTACTTGATAATCATCCACCACTAAATACAATTTTGGTCAACTTTACGTATTTGTTTTATTATATAAATTCCAAAACAGCCCTAAATTGAATGTAAACTTTTCTAAATTCAGAGGCTTTTGTCAAAGATCATAACCGTATCTCCTTATTTGTTTTAATAAGTTACTGTTTTGGCAAATAAATGTAAAAAACATGCCACCTCCCCTGCCACGCCTATTCAAGACCAAGTTTTTGGAAATCTCATTCATAAAGTTATTCTAGAGCAACAATGTGATATGATTTTAATATTGTATTATTACATGAAATATTATTTTCCAAAAGTTTGTAAACGAACCAAATTTTATTTTTGGTTCGTTTATGCCTTATGACTAATCTGGTTCGAATAACCAATGTCGTTCCATATCTAAACCTGGTACTCCATACTGTAATTTATTTTTGGTTCGTTTATGCCTTATGACTAATCTGGTTCGAATAACCAATGTCGTTCCATATCTAAATCTGGTACTCTTGACCCATTGATTGGGGGAGTCTCAATCAATGGGTCAAGAGTAACCCGAACCCGGTTGATCCGGACAAAACTGGGTTGGAACTGGGTTGGAACCGGGTTGACCTGGTCAACCCGATAAAGTATTATTTCAATTAAAAATTTAATTTTTTATTATAAATTTTGTATAAAATTATTTTTTTATTATTAGATAATATTTAAGAGAAAGAGTCATGTGCAAATGGGGGCCCATGTGAGAAATAAGAATAATCTCGATCATTCCTTCCAAAAAATCAACGTCTATGATTAGACATTCATTAAAAAAGATAAAATAGGGCATATGCGAATTTTTCCCGCATTATTAGCGTATTTTTTAATAAAGTACGACACAGACGAATTTTTTCCGTATTATTCACATCTTTTTCGAAAAATACATTTTTATGAGACGTGCCAAGTTTGTTGATCATTAAAAGTAGCGTTTGTTCATCAATATTCACCAATTGTTCATCAATACTTACTAATTGTGCATCGATTTTTTGATAACATTGTTCGTCGATTTTGAACTATTTTAATTTTTAATTTTATTTTTTAAACTTATTTATATGTATGAATACAATATTATCTATTTTTGATGCACATATAATTAGTTTTGATATACCCATATTTGTTCATTGATATACTCATATTTGTTCACTGATATACCCCTATTTTTTCATTGATACACTCATGTTTGTTCATTGGTATATCATTATTTGTTCAAATACTCCTTTTTATTCATTGATATATCATTGTTTGTTCATTGATATACCCTATTTGTTCTTGAATTTACCACATTTTTTCATTGATATAACCTTGTTTGTCCATTGTTTTGTTCATTGATATACTTTATTTGTTCATGGATATACCCTTATTTGTTCATTGATATAACCATGTTTGTTCATTAATATACCTTTATTTGTGAATTGAAATAAACTTATGTTTGTGTGTCAGTACCATCAATTTGTACATTTAGGACTATCTATTTGTGCATTTTTGCATTTATTTTGTATTTTAATGCTATCTTTTTCCCTTACTCAAATAATTAGTTTTCACTCACATACTCATATAATTAGTTTCAATGCACGTATATATTTATGTAGTTTATGTAGTAGTTATACGAATTCTTTCTTGAGAGCAAATGGTTAATATATAAAAATATCCAATTCAGCTGAGTCAATTATACATGACGGAATATCAGTTACAACGAATTATTTATGTCCGGATTAAGATACAAATGTGTGATAAAGTGAGCTACACAATTGTCATGTATATCTATATGGTCACAACAAAAAGAAACGAATAAAGTGCTCAATATAGTACCTAAATAAGATAAGTATGTTTTATGTAGAAGCTTGAATGCAAAGAATAATAGATAAAAAATCTGACTTTGCAATAATATAATGTATGCTAAGAGAAAGAGCCAGCTGCAAACTGAAGAGGAGTGTTTGTGCCTTAGCTATGTTCAGAGCCCAAGAAGTAGCCACACGTTTCACGACAACAACAATGACAAATCCAAACGAGTCAAACAAGACAATACCGAGACTAACATCAAAACAATTAGTTTTGTCTCACATACAACTAATTATGGTGCACACATATATTAATGCTTACAATTTCGATACACATTCGTCCATTTTTATGTACAAACAATGTATTTTTGATGCACAAACAATAGTTTATTTATGCATAAAATCACAGTGTTGATGAACAATCTGGGCACACGTCCTATTTCCGTTTTTATGAACAAAATCACAATGTTGATGAACATATTGCATACAATTTCGATGCACATTCGTCCATTTTTTATATACAAATAATAGATTTTTGAAGCACAAACAATAGTTTATTTATGCACAAAATCACAATTTTGATGAACAAAATCACAGTGTCGATGAACAAATTTACAGTGTTGATGAACAAATTCACAATGTTGATGAACAATTTGGGTGCGCGTCCTCTTTACATTTGTTTCAAAAATACGCGAATAGTTTGCCAAATATTTGCTCATGCCGTTTTCCCCCTTTTTAAGTGAAATGGACAACACCTTTGATTTTTCTTCATCCAACAGCTCTTGTTCTTTCTTACTTCACACCTGGACGCCCATTCGCACCTAAACCGGACTCAATATTTTAAATAATATAATATTGATTATTTTTATAAACATAAAAATAATGGTTAACAAAATTGACGATCGCGACCCGTTGGATCAATCTGAACCCGTACCAAACCCGTAACAACCTGGTCCACATGAACACGTGAATTTAACGACTTGGCGACCTAAGACCTGTTTTGATCCGAACCCGATTGATCCAAACCTGAACCCGACCTGCCCGACCCATTTGACAGGAATGATTCCCATGCTTTATTATATTTAATAAACTGCTTAGAGGATTTGTTGTTGTTACGAAGGATAACAGAGTTTTAAAGATGTTAGGGCAAGCCCAACAGCTTCCCCAAATTCTTGGGGATTGGGCTTTTGGGGCTTTTGGACCAAAAAATTGCCCCAACAGATGCTCCATTCCATTCTCTATTTTGGAGTAATTCTCCAAAATGAGGTGAACTTTCCCTAAATTTGGGGTGATCCTCAAATCTCCAAATCAATATATTTTCCTTTTCTTTTTTCTTTTATTTACTAATTTAATGGATAAAAAATAAAAAAGAGCCACCCAAAAAGTGATATTATTAAATTAAGATTCTAGAATATTTTTATTCCTTATAAGTCAAATAACAAATAAAAAATATTTTTATTCCTTAACATTCTAGAATATTTTCTTATTAATTAAATAAAAAATAATTTATGAGTTATTAAATTTAGATTCTAGAATATTTTTATTCCTTATAAGTCAAATAACAAACAATCTTCATTTATTAGGTTAAGATTCTAGAATATTTTCATTCCTTATAAGTCAAATAACAAATAAATTATCATTTATTAAATTAAGATTTTAAAATATTTTTATTTTCTTAAAAGTCGAATAATAAATAATTATAATTTATAAGTTTAAGATTCTATAATATTTTATTTTCTTATGTAATATATAATTAGTTATTGTATTTTATATGGTAAAAAAATGAATGTATTAAATGCAGTGTTCTCCAAAATAGAGAATCTGTTGAAGTTGGGCTGAATTTTTTTTTTGGAGAATATGACAGTTGGTTCTCCATTTTGAAAAAAATTATGGAGAAACTGTTGGGCTTGCTCTTACGGGCTTATATTAAACTTTATGCGAATAATTCGTCCATTCTCTGTGACATATATTAACAAAGTTGAGTTCATATAAGCCCACATTGGCGTCCATCCATCATCCATGACCAAATGGAATGGCATTTTGGATCTGAGACAAAAGTTATTTAAGTCCGGCAGTGGGCTCACAAAGGCCCTAATTCATTTTCCCTGCTATTTTTTTGGGCATGTTTTTGTCCAATTCTGTATTTCTAGTGCTTTAGATGGTTTTGTTTGTTGGAAGAAATAAAATGGACTTCATCAGGGGGAGAATATCAAAACAACAAGAATATTTTAGTTTATATGAATCCCACTGAACTTTATTAAAGAAAGAAAAAATGGACTTAGTAGAAGTTAAACGGGTATAGTCTAACCTCTAACATTATAAAAAAAAAAAGAGAGAGAGAGAAAAAATACCCAGAAGCCATGGCATTTCACCTCCCTACATACTGATTCGACACATGTCAAAGTTGGATGGTCCAATCCCGAGCCGAGAAGTCATGGCATTGAGAAGCCAAGCTAAAAAGCGGGTGACACAGAGCCACCAACTCCAATAAAATCCACTACAAGCTTTGAATCTGTCTCAATACAAACTTTCCGAAAGCCGCCATTTTACGACACATTGAAGACCATTCAAAACGCCCCACAACTCGGCCTTGGTGACCGAGCATTGTCCAATGTTATGGACAAAGCCGCTGATCCAAAGGCCATCCAAGTCACCTGCTGTGTTTATCCATGGCAAGCAGAGTGGAGGATATTATTGGTTTGCAAATGTGCAAAAAGAGGAATGATTTTGCCGTATTGGGAACATGCACTTCATTTCAGACTCTAGATTACTCCTCTGGATCACTGGATGGGTCAGAAATCACCATTATGGAGTTATTGAGCATGTCATTAATTTGCTTCAACAAGATTTGTTCTTGCTCAAGTTTCCCTGCTTGCTTGTGTGATTTAGCTTCATTGGATTTTGACAGTTTCTTGTTCAAAGTTGTGAAGATGAACAAGACCTACCGACAAGGCCAATTTAAGTACCTGAATTCTTCATCTTAACTATTTACCTTGCAAGAAAGAACAAAATCCTTGTTTAGTAAACAAATCAAGGAGCAGAATCATCTCGGCTAAAAGTTCAGCATGTCTTATGAAAATTACTTTCTAAGATTAGGTTGAATTAGTTGGAGAAGATAAATACAAATTTTAGGATAATAGCACCGACAATATCAACTGACACAGTTAGTGTAATCTGTGTTCGACCTTTTCACGAGACGGTGTGCTATCACGAGACAATTTCTCAGAATACCAATTAAAATCCCAAGTCCCCAACTACCATATCGGTTACAAGTCACCTGCACACCCATCTATGACAAACGCTTCTCCTAATTTTCAACCACCCATTTCCATTTATTACTCCGTATAAACAATACCCCCAAACCAATCAATTCCTAACTCACTCAACTGACAAAAAATAAAGATGAAGCACCCAGTGGCGGAGGCGAACGAGAGCAGCCCCTTCGGCACCCTCTCCCCCGCCGAGTTCTACTCGCGCCACTCACTGAGTCACTCGTCCGAGTACATCACCGACCCCCGCGGTCTCAAGCTCTTCACCCAGTCCTGGACCCCGCTCCCTCCCACCCCGATCCTCGGCACCGTCTGCGTCGTCCACGGCTTCACCGGCGAGTCCAGCTGGACCGTCCAGCTCACCTCCGTCCACATCGCCAAGGCCGGATTCGCCGTCTGCGCAATCGACCACCAGGGCCACGGCTTCTCCGACGGCCTCGACGGCCTCATCGTCCACATCCCCGACATTAACCCCGTCGTCGACGACTGCATCTCCTTCTTCGACTCCTTCCGATCCCGATTCGACGCCTCGCTCCCCTCCTTTCTCTACTCCGAGTCCCTCGGCGGCGCCATTTCGCTGCTAATTACGCTCCGCCGACAGGGCCGCCCCTTCGACGGCGTCGTCCTCAATGGCGCTATGTGCGGGATCAGCGCCAAGTTCAAGCCGCCGTGGCCGCTCGAGCACCTACTCTCTTTCGCCGCCGCTGTTATCCCTACTTGGCGCGTTGTCCCTACGCGCGGCTCCATTCCCGAAGTCTCCTTCAAGGTACTGCCCTCTCTCCGTCGTACTCGTAGTATCCCCCCGATCCCCAAATTGTATTTACTGAAATTGCAATTCTGTCACACTCTTTTGCTTATATTTATAAATTAGACCAACTTTACTATATAATTCAACTTGAGGATACCAATTCTGTCACACTCTTTTGCAATCTCCGAGACTCCGGCACTCTTTTGCTTGTATTTACTGGAATTGCAATTGTTAAAAATCTAATTATATTAGGACTTCAATTTATTCTAGATTAATAAACATTAGTTTGTATTTAGGTTTATAAACTCATAAAGTTTGACCAGAAAATCAATTTACTGAATTTTTATTGAAGGTTAGTATTGAGTAGTCCTAAATAACATTGTCCCATTCCTAAAATTGTCCCAAAAAATGTGGAGTCTATTTTAGGCAGCCCAGGTTATGGCCTTGTTTTTTTTTTCCCTAAATCACTTTCTCTCCAAAACCTACTTTTAATCATCTTGAAATTCGTGCACCCCTCTCTACTTTTTACGTTTTTCGAAATACAAAAAATACCTTTTACCCAAAAACAACTTTCCATCTATAAGTGAAACAAGGCATATATATATATATATATCTTTCCGTGTGGTCTTGATATTAAATTACTGTGTATACCTAGCTAAAGCTAAACTGCTAAAGGGGAGTAGTACAATAAAATATTCACAAATTCATCTACCATTCTTGAAAACATTATTGAATAATTACCAAATTAAGTAATTAACCACCCTTTATGGCGTTTTCCGATTGGGTTAGGAGGAGTGGAAGAGGAAGCTGGCGGTGGCGAGTCCGAGGAGGTCCACCGGGAAGCCACGCGCCGCCACGGCACAGGAGCTGATGAGGATATGCAGGGAGGTGCAGTCGAGGTTCGAGGAGATTGACGTCCCTTTCCTGATCGTCCACGGCGGAGACGACGTCGTTTGTGACCCCGCGTGCTTGGAGGAGCTCTACCGACGCGCCTCTAGCAAGGACAAAACGCTCAAGATCTACCCTGGCATGTGGCACCAGCTGGTTGGTGAGCCTGACGAGAGCGTTGACCAGGTCTTCGGGGACGTTGTTGAGTGGCTCAAGACTCGAGCTCAACGCGCCTCCGGTGAGGCTAAGGGAGCGAAGGATGGAGACGCGTGAGGTTTAGTTTCCGTTGGAGCGGAAAGTGGTCACGCGTGATAGTGTTTACCGTTTTGTTTTGCTTAATTGTCGCATAAACTGAACATAGAAATAAGGTGATTGAAGATGCAGTTGGATTTGGTATTTGATCATGGAATTATTGCCGTTAGGATTTGCCATTTTTTGTTTTAACTTTTGACATAATTTTAAGAGTTGGCCTATTGGAGCTATGACAATGGGGTGAGTACACCACAATTGTAGCATCAATCAGATTTACAATCATGGAGGGGTCATAACCCTCGTCCGACAGGATGTCCTAGCCTGATTCTATCTGCCTAATTTTCACCTATTCAAAAAAAAAAAAAATGGGGTGGGTACATTTATTGGACCAGTACATTTATTGGACCACGTGTCATTTTTTCTTTTTTAAACAAAAAATGTGAAATCTGTTAAAAAACGTTTCAGATTTCTTGGTTTTAAATAAAGAGGAGATTATTGATTTCACCCTTTTAATAAATAAATCTTCTTCAAAAAATCTTTAAGATTCTGATATAAAAACATATTCTTTTATAAATTAAAATATTAAAATAATGTGACTAGATTTGGTAAATGACGATTCAATTTCTAAGAAGAAGATTAATTAGCCAAAATTTACTTTCTATACACCATTCTGTTTATCTCTCCTTCTATGACGATTCAATTTCAAAGAAGAAGATTAATTAGCCAAAATTTACTTTCTGTACGCCATTCTATTTATCTCTACTTCTTTGTTCATCGATTTGTTTGAATCAAGGGGCAATTCATATTACAAATCTATAAACAGAGGTATGTTATTAAGTTTTGAAATCCTTCAATTCCTAGCTAGTATATTGTGTTGGTTTGTTTAGATGAAAACTACTGCTAATGTTTCAAGTCGATTTACATTTAATAATGTTTATATGAAAATTAGTGCTACAGAGGTATGTTATTGATTTTTTTCACGTCAGTAAATCATGAAACAAATGAAGAAATTAAACAACTAGGTAGACATGTTTAAAGGTGTTTTACATTTGCTTTTTTGTCAGGTCATTTACGTGGTCTGTTTCTTATAGTTGAACAATGGAGCTTAGTGTATAAGAAAAATAACCATGCCGCAGATTGGAGTTTGAAAATGATGAAGAGTTGATAGATTTGTCTGTTCATAGTGAATCGATTGAATCTCTCCATAGTAAGATGTCCAAGGAAAGTATACCGAGAGTTGGTATGGAGTTTGAAAGTGAGGATGCTGCTTATGAATTTACAACACATATGCCTTCGCAGCTGGATTTTCAGTTCGAAAAGGCAATTCTTTTAGAGAAAAGGGCATAGTATTAGATAGAACATTTTTTTTGTTCTTGTCAAGGTAAACGAGGAGAAGACAAGCGAGATGATGTTTACAAATCCCATCAGTCGGAGACACGATTTGCTTGCTTGGCTAAGTTAAAAATCGGTTGTCGCCAATATTTTAAATATCGTGTCGTCATCTTCGATGCTAAGCATAACCACAATTTGGCGAGTCCAAGTAAGGCTCATCTATTTCGATCACATAGAAAGTTGTCAAAGGCTCAAGAAGCAGAAGTCGACATTGCTGATTTGTCAAGTATTGCTCCAAAAAATGCCTTCGACTTCATGGCTAGGCAAGCTGGTGGGCGTGAAAATCTAGAATTTGCTCGAGTGGATTACAAGAATTATTTGCGCACCAAGCATAGTTCGAGAATAAGGTCGGGTGAGACAGGTGGTGTACTAGAGCACATGCAAAAAATGAAAGAAGAAGACCCAAGTTTTTTTTTATGCTATTCAAGTGGATGAAGATGACTTAATCACTAATATATTTTGGGTTGATGGAGTAATGAAAGCTGACTATGAGGATTTTGGTGATGTAGTTTGTTTTGACACTACATATCGAAAACACAAAGATGGTAGACCAATTGCTCTATTTGTTGGAGTGAATCATCATAGACAAACCAATATTTTTGGTGTTGCATTACTATATGATGAGACGGCGGATTCATTTGTATGGTTATTTGATACTTTTGTGAGAGCTATGGGTGAAAAATTTCCAAAGACAATATTGACTGATCAAGATGCTGCAATGTCAAAGGCTCTTGCTTCTCAATGGCCACAAACTTATCATCGCCTTTGTATATGGCATATTTTTCAGAATGTTGCAACTCATTTGGCCAATGTATTTGCAAAGTAAAAAGACTTCTCAAGAGATTTCAACAATTGTATTTATGGATATGATCATGAGGGAGACTTTTTGGATGCTTGGAATAAAATGCTTGAGAAGTATGAGTTGGAAAACAATGAATGGCTGCATAGAATGTTCAATATTAGAGAAAAGTGGGCATTGGTTTATGGGCGAGACACATTTTGTGCAGACATGACCACTACACAACGAAGTGAGAGCATAAATGGAATGATCAAGCATTATGTCAATTATAGGGATAACTTGAGGGATTTTTTTGACAAGTTTCAGCAATTGCTTAATGATCGTCGTTATGATGAGATGGTTGCTGATTTTAAGGTTAGCCAAAGTAAAGTGGTATTGTATTTTCCTCTTCAAATTTTGAAGGACGCTGCAAGTATATATACGCCTAAGGTTTTCAAGCAGTTTGAGGAGGAGTTGTATAAGGCTATTGACTGTCAATTAGAGCTTTCTAGTGAGACGAGATCATTACTGAAATATATGATCACACCTCACAGCAAACATTATAGTTTTACTGTTTCATGTGATGAAACGGAAAAAACTATTTGTTGCACGTGTAGAAAGTTTGAGTTTGCTGGCTTGTTGTGTTCTCATGTGCTGAAAGTTCTCACTTTTCAATGTGTTACGAAAATTCCTGAAAAGTATGTTTTGAAAAGATGGACAAAAAATACCAAAAAAGGAGTTGCTAAAGCTGTTGGTGAGAGTTTGACTGATGAAATAGATCCAAAAAAATCGATGGGTAGGCGTTATAGAGATTTATGCCGTCTATCTACTCGCTTGGTCACAAGGGCTGCAGAAACTGAAGAAGGGTTCGTGATTGTGAAAGAGGGTCTTCTAAATTTGTTTAACAACCTTGATTTGAAGTCAACTAATGTGCAATCTAGCTTGGAGAGTTGTGACCCGAAAGGAAGTGATTTGAGTCCTGATATGCCTATAAATGCTAATGGAATGACAAAGGGAATTAAAGGCATAAAAGCTAAACAAAAATAAGCTTCACAGAAAATTAAGAGACCCATGGGTGGACTTGAAATAGCAAAAAGGAAAACTCGAAGACCTAAGCAGAAGAAATTACATGAAATTGATGTGCAAGGTCCTTCGAGTAATGATATAGAGCAGCAACCACCAGTCCCTTCCAACTCCAACCTTGCATTGGTATATTAGCTATTCTTAATCAAATTTTTTCATATTAGTAACATTAATTTTTCATTCCTTAATTACATTATTGCAGCGTAACCAAATAGCTCAATTTCCTGGAATTGTCCCACAACAATTCATGAGTTATGTCCCTTCCAACCCCGCATTGGTATTACTCTAAGCTATTCTCAATCATTTTTTTCCTCATTAGCAACATTAGTATTTCATACCTTAATTACATTACTGCAGGGTAACCAACTACCTCAATTGCCTGGAATTGTTCCACAACAGTTCATGAATTATGTCCATCCATGGGAACCAACCAGATACAACCCATCCATGCCTTTGGAGTTTAGGCAAATTGATATGCATGCTAGTTTATTATCAAATCAAACTAATCTTCAGTTCCCAACCCAAGAAAACAGTGAATTCTCAAATGATAACGAGCAGTGAAGAGTCTAAGGTAAACAAGTTGAGGAAACTATCGTAATACTTTTATTTGTGGTTTTAATAATTCCTCTCAATGTCTAAACATACTTTTATTTGTGGTTTTAATAATTCCTCTCAATGTCTAAACATAGATGAACATTACAAACTGAGTTGAAGATTGATGAAGCCTTTGATTTTTTTTATTTTCTATGACTGAAATTTTTCTTTGTCTAATAACAACTTTGGCTTTTGCTTATCAGATACAGAGTTGGTTGCTGATCAAAACTGCTTTGCATCTACCCAATTTAGTGGCTATGTTATGCTGATCAGAAGAGTTAGATTTATTATTGCATTTTATAGGAGCTAAGTTGTTTTGCTTATTACTAGTTGTTGGACTAGTTGGGATTAATGTAGAAGCTATGTTTTGCTTATTACTATTGCTGAATTTCAACTATTTTAGTTTGGAATTAATGTAGTATTTCTCGACTATGATATTTGACTTTGAAGTGCTCAATTGCAAATTGAAAACTAAGCAGACATAAAATCCAGAAACGGGTACATGGAAACTGAATTGTAAGGGAGTATCTTGATGAAAAATTACAAAGCTGGATAAGAGCATCAAGAAAATTCTTATTCAGGGGACACAAAGGAAAACCAATTCTCACTCAATATCTCTTGGATGTTTATCTTGTAAGTGTCGTGTCCTACACAGCTCAACAAGTATATAACAGACAACCACTAACTTCTTTAGATGACATAAAATTAATTTGATCTCACATTCAACAACAATGCTAATGCCAAAGGGGTTATCTCAAGCTCAAATAGATCAAAACCTCCCACATCTCTAATACCAACATTCAAGTACAAACACCATTACTGATTCGAAAAAAAAATTGCCCATCAGTCAAACATACAAGTAAAGCTGCACAAATAGGCTAATACATCGTCTAGCAATGGTACTTGGAATAATGCTAAAACATATTCAACAAAATGTAAGGAAAGTGCTCTGATCAATCTCATTTTATTGAACCACAATGTTACAACTGTTGAACTTCAAAACCAGCACAACTAAAAGGTGATACTTACAAATACAACTAAGCTGCAGAAATAGGCTAATAGATAGTCAAGTACAAACACCATTACAAACGCAAATACCTTGTACGTTTATCACCTAGTTGTATAAGAACTAGCTGGAGGTGATAGGTACAAATTCTATTTCATCTCCTTTTTTTCCATAGCTTGGGGTGAGCATCAGAGATTAGTAGTTACAAATCATCCTCTCCAGAAGCTAAAAATTATGATCTGGGGTTGAGTAACTCCGTATTTTCCCTTCAAAAACTTCACTCTTGGCCTCAATACTCACTCTAATGCACTAATACAGGATTGCCCAAAATTTTCAAACCCTAAAACACCAACGTGGCAATATAAATAAATCGGCGGTGGATAGCATCTTGGCGAGACGGATGGCCTGGGTCGCTGACTTCTTCGGTTCTTCCTAGTCCGGTGGCGGTGATTTGCCCTGACGACGGTGCTTGATTGGATCCGGACGACGTGAATGTAGAGGGAGGTGAGGAAGGAGAAGAACGCCCATTTAATTATTTTCCAAATTAAAATGAATAATTTGAAACGTTTTTTTAACAAATTTCACATTTTTTGCTTAAAAAAAGAAAAAAGAAAAAATGGACACGTGGTCCAGTAAATCGGGTATTAGACCTGTCAATCGGGTCGGGTTGGGCGGGTTCGGGTTCGGGTTAAATCGGGTTCCGGGTCGTTATGGGTCACAGGTCAATCGGGTCGGGTTGTAGCGGGTTTTAGGTCGGGTCGGGTTGACCAACGGGTCTAAAATATCATTTTTTCTTATGATTATTAAAATACGAATTAATAAAATAATAATATTTAATTATAATATATTATTTTCATTTATTTTAATAATAAAATATATTATAAGTTTCAAAATAAATTTAAAAAATTCTATAAATATGCTAAATCGGTCAACCCAAGGGGTTTCGGGTTTCAACCCAACGGGTTCGGGTTTCAACCCAACGGGTTCGGGTTGTACCGGGTTCGGTTTATTTCGGGTTTCGGGTTCAAATTTTTGGGTCTTGACCCTAAATTTATCGGGCGGGTCGGGTCGGGTTAGCGGGTTAGGTCAGTTTTTGACAGGTCTAGCTGGTATAGAAGATCCGGACTGGTTTAGGACAGGTAATACACTCTCCATCCCCATTCCCATTTACCTATTGGGGAATAAAATTTGTCCCCGTCGGGGATTCTCCATCCCCGCTTGATTTTCCCATTTATAATCTCCGTCGGGATTCCCCATTTCTGATTGATTTCCCCATTTATATTCCTCGTCGGGGATTCCCATCCTCATTTGGTTTTCCCCATATTTAATCTCTACCGGGGACTCCTCATCCCCATTTGATTTGCACCTTGTATAATCTCCACGAGTTACTCATTTTATTTTCCATTTACTTTCATGTACACCTTCCTCAAAAATTCTATTAATACACCATTTACAAAATTCGGCAATTAAACTTATATAATTAACAAGCCATTAACAAGAATTTTAAAAAACAAACAAGACAATAATTTTGTGAATACAATGATTAAAAACCAAAGTAGTGAATCAAGTGATCATATATGATCAAATATGTTATATGTAATTAAAGACTAAAGAGACATTCAAATAAAGTTACTTTCACATTTCACACGTAATCTCCCGGTGGGGATTTCCCAACAGGTCCCCTGGCAGGATTCCCCACGGGGTTCCCCAATGGGGTCGGGTCCTGCGGCGGGGACACGTATCTCCGTCCCCATGTTCATACCCTAGCCGGTAATTATTTTCTCCCCCATACTTGCTCCCATCCCCACTAAAAATCCTCATCCTCGTACCCATAACTAGGAATATTCTCCGTCCCATTGACATTCCTAATTGGAGTAAGACAGGATTCGGATCAAAACTATACCTCACCCTAATTTTTCCAAGACCAAAACAAAGTTTTTAGGGTTATGTTCTCCCATGCTCCATTTCCTAAATTTCTTATCCAATATTAAATCAAATCAAAACTATACCTCACAATTATGTATATATCATTACGGTTCGATGAAATGTACATTATTTTTTGGCTATGTGGACATTATTTAGTTCGCTTAACTTAGAAGTACAGTTTTGTGCACCTATCTTATGCGTATAGGGATAAAATGAAAAAAAACCAAGTCCGGAGCTAACTTAGTTTTTTCCCATTTTATCCTTAGACTGGAAAATATTGAATATCATGCGCTCAAATAAGGCGGCGTACCAAAGTAATATATACTGTGTACTTCTTCCTTAGGCGCACATGGTTGATATTACCAACCCTAAACCCTATGTACGCTTAAGCTAGGTGCATGGGTTTAGCCCTAAACTCTATGTACGCTTAACCTAAGTGCATGCACGCCTAAGCTAGGCGCACGGTTTTTTTTTCTGTTTTTAAACTCTTTCGTATAATTGAGATATAAGACATATAGAGGCTTGTCATTTCATCAATCAATATACCATAACAACTTACATCATAAAGGAGTATAATCATTTCTTATAAGAATAAACGATTTTAAAATAATATAACATTTTCTTATAAGAATGAACGATTCCAAAGGAATAAAACGAGTTCTTATAAGAATGAATGATTCTAAATGAATATAATGGTTTCATACAAGAATGAACGATTCTAAAGAAATATAATGATTTCTTATAAGAATGAACGATTCTAAAGTAATAAAACAATTTCTTATAAGAATGAACGATTCTAAAGGAATAAAAACGAGTTCTTATAAGAATGAATGATTCTAAATGAATATAATAATTTCATATAAGAATGAACGATTCTAAAGGAATAAAACGAGTTCTTATAAGAATGAACGATTCTAAAAAATTATAAGGATTTCTTATAAAATTGAACGATTCAAAAGGAATATAACGATTTCTTATAAGAATGAACGATTCTAAAGTAGTATAATGATTTCTTATAAAAATGAACGATTCTAAAGTAAAAAAACGAGTTCTTATAAGAATGAACGATTCTAAAGTAGTATAACGATTTCTTATAAGAATGAACGATTCTAAAGTAATAAAACGAGTTCTTATAAGAATGAACGATTCTAAAGGAATATAATGATTTCTTATAAGAATGAACAATTCTAAAGTAATAAAACGAGTTCTTATAAGAATGAATAATTCTACAGGAATAAACACGAGTTCTTATAAGAATGAACGATTCTAAATGAATATAATGGTTTCATATAAGAATGAACGATTCTAAAGCAATATAATGATTTCTTATAAGAATGAATGATTCTAAAGTAATAAAACGAGTTTTTATAAGAATGAACGATTCTAAGATAGAATCTTCTATAATGGCGAATTAATTACCAAATTTAAGAAGATAAAATCTTACCATAACAAAAACCTTATTTAAGGAAAAAGATAACAAAATAAATAAAAATACTTTTCTCGCAGAAAATAGCTTAAATAGGTAATTATTAATATTAAATCTGCTCACAAAAAACATGATATATACAAGTAATATCATGAATATAAAACATTAATATGGTGAATATAATTAATGAGAAACATGAATATAACCGATTTATACCCAAACAAAAGCATGAATATTGAAAATTTTCAACTTGAATACAAGTATACAACCCATCTAAATGCATAACTTTTTCCTACCTACAAGCATGAATATAGACAAAATAATCAGGCATGAAAAGAACCAAAAGTTATGAAAATAATCAGGCATGAAAAGAATGAATATACCTAACCAAAACCTTATTTAAATCCTTTAAATCCTGAAAATAACCAATTAAATTATGAAAATAATCAGGCATGAAAAGAATGAATATACCTAACCAAAAGTTTGAATATCGACAAAATAAAGCAAGAAAATCGTCATCTAATAGCATGAATATAAATAATGATAAGCATAAATATAATTGATGAAAACAATGAACTTAAACATCTAATATCATGAATATAACCAACTAAAAACATGACTATACCCAATCGAAAGTATGAATATCGACATAATAAACTTTGAAAAACACATCTAAAACATGAATATTTCCAATTACAAGCATGAATATAGATAAATTAAAATGTGAAAATAATTAGCAAACATGAATATAGACAATTGAAATCTTCAAAATAATCAACCAACTGAATATAGAAAAGGCAAAATTGCTCTAAATATTCTAACCTTTTATGCGGTTTGACACTCTATCGTGACCTTTTTTTAATTTTACTAAATATCCTATACTCTGGGGGTCGTTGCGCACGACCATCGCGGTGTCGACACTTTGGATAAAACTGTTAATTGGCCCCTCGTTTTTTTTCTTGTCTCGACAAACTTGCCCAATTCGTGTATAAAACTTTTTCTTAAGGGTTTAAAACATTAAATATTAGACCTGTACAAGTCCGGGCCGGCCCGCCCGACCCGCTAAAAACACGGGCTTGGACTTAGGAATTAGCCCGAAAGGCCCGGCCCGGCCCGTAAAATATGGGACCGGGCTTGGACAACGAAAAAAGCCCGTCGGCCCGGCCCTTCCCGGCCCGTATATATTATATTATTTTTATATATAATTTATTAATATATTATATCATTAATTTATATAATTTATTAATATATTATATCATTAATTAATATATAATTTATATTTTATAATAAAATTAATATCATTTATAATTTATAATAATATTAATATATTATAAATAAAATTTATTATGCGGGCCGGGCGGGCCCGTGGACGGCCCGACCCGTGTAGGTGGGCGGCCTTGGACAAAAAAATCGGCCCGAATTACCGGGCCGGGCCAAGCCCGGCCCGTTGATGTGGACAAAAAACATTTTTAGGCCCGGCCCGAGCCCGGCCCGAACCCGCCCATGTACAGGTCTATTAGATATAATCTTTTTTTCCTTTAAGCATTTTTAGTAAAAAACAATTTTGTAAAAAAATCAAATTTCTCTATGTAAATAATATATGGGTAAGATTAATCACCTTTTTAGCAAGGCACAACATAATAACATAAACTTATAGGTTTAATTTTCTCATTTATTAGAAAATAATGTCATTACTTTTTATCATTTGACTAATATAAAATTTCAACTTCATAATTAATTAAATTGATCATTAAGACAAAAATTTAACTTTACAAGTAGTTCAACTTAATACTTTTGTCCATTATTATCTTATAAATAATTTTAGACAAAAGTTAATAAGAATTTTTAGACAAAAGGAGTTATGAAAATTCTTATTGACCTTTGTCGAAATTATTTTAAAAATAATAATGGACAAAAGTCTTAAGATAAACTACTTTTATAGTCAAAGTGATGATTTAATGAGTAATTTGGTTGATTATTAAGTTGGGAATTTATATTAACCAAATAATAAAATTTATTATTTTCTTATAAATGAGAAACTTTAAATGTTATTAATCTTTTCCAATATATTTTTGTATAAATGGAATTGTTTTTTTAAATTAATTGTCACTAAGAATGTTTTAGACCAAAAGAAATCTAAAATTATTATTTTGAGTGTCTTAATCCTCTAAGGACAAGATTTAAAGTTTTCAAAAATTTGTTTGTACACAAATTGGACACTTATGTTAAAAAATAAAAAGGTGAGAGACCAATTTACAATTTTATCCAAAGTGTGGATACTTCGAGGGTAGAATGCGCAATGACCCTCCAAATTTTAGGATATGTTGTGAAATTTGAAAAGATCAAGGTAGAGTGCGTAGAAATGAAATGTTCATGTCTTGCTATTGCTTGTGGCTAGGGTTGAGCATCGGTTCAAAACTGAACCAAACCAACAAAAAATCAAAACGAATACCAAAATTTGGCTTAAGGTGAACCAAAAACCGAACTGAATTGGTTCGGTTTCGGTTTGAGATGGAAAGAAGGTATTCTTTGGGAAATTTGAACCAAACCAAAATTTAACCGAAGTCGTTTCGGCTTATAATTTCGGGTTAAACTGACCCATACTCAACCCTACTTGTAGCCTTGTTAGAGCAATTTGTCCTATATAAAACAACTCAAATAATACCCTTTTCACTAAATTGCACGATCCACACAAGCGAACAAACTTGAGGTCCTCCTCGCCCGCCTTCGTCGACGATTTAGTGGTCGTTCATTGCGCACTTTCCGCATGAAGTTGAACTGTTTTTCTACATACCGATTCTGTTGTCCTCTCAAGCTTTGTTAGCGTTTGATTGTCTATTAGGTTTTTCTTTTGTTTGTTTGAAATTTTCTGTACTTATGCGTTCTTGCTAGCTTGTCTAATTGTCGATTTATTTTGGCCTTTCGATCTATCTGACTTCACTTGTCTGATATATCGATTTGTTTTCTTTCAGAATTAAAACTTGTATTACGCAAAAAGTATTTTCTAAAGTGAAACTGTTCTTTTTAATACTATGTTATTCAAATCTTTTTTTTGGTAGAAGGAGAGGCGACACTCTTCGGCCCCTCAAGGGGGCATTTAATTAATAAGGAATAAATGGGCTAAGTAGTCAGCAAACGGAAATAGCCTGACCCCTAACATCAGCAGAAAGTAAATGAACAACACCCTCGGGAGGGTCACACAATACATGAAAACCTATGCTAAACGAGAAAGCTAACGAGGCCAAAAAATCTGCAACACAGTTTGCCTCTCTATAAATGTGTCGGAATTGGATAGTCCAGTCCCTACTAAGTAAGCCTTAGCATTGAGCAACCAGGCTGAATAAGGGGTGATAACGATCCACAAGTTTGCTTAAAAGTAGACACACAAGTTGTGAGTCTAACTCTAAGCAAATCCTCCTGTAACCCGATCCCAAGATAAGCGAAGGCCCTGTAGCGCTCCCCATAGCTCAGCCATAGGAACCGTACAAATACCAATATAGTGGACAAAACCAACCTGCCATTGCCCATGCGAGTCGCGTATAACTCCTCCAGCCGCCGCCAAGCCATTATGTTTAACCGAGCTATCAATATTGATTTTGACCCAATTGTCCCTTGGCAGTTCCCACCGAATGTAAAAATCAGTTTTTGTCAACTTCTTGTCTTCATTAATTAGCGCCACTCTATCATAATCAGCAACTTGGCCAAGCACAAAAGCCGCCCGGTTCCCTGAAAAATAGTCGTTTTGAAACACACAACTATTACTCCATTTCCAAATCCACCAAATTGATGTAACAAAAATGTTGGACCATGCCATCCCACTTTCATGAGATTCTCCACTAGAAATATTAATACGAATCCAATAAGCGAAATTACACTCGAAATACTTCCCTGGCAAGAGGAGGGTGAAGATCTTCCCAAAAACGTGTTGTAATAATACAGTCACATAAAAGGTGGATCAACGACTCCTCCTCAGTTGAACACATCGAGCAAGTGGCATCAACGGCAAAAAGTCATCGGACCCGCTCTACATTTGTGAGGATGACCCCTTTAATAACCAACCACATAAACAAACGAGCACGCTCGATTGCACGGACTTTCCAAACTCCTTGATAAATGCCCCAGTCAACTCCCTGCAAGCCATAATCCGGCCTTAAAAAAGTGTAGGTTGAGCTCACATTGAAAGCACATGTACTTGAAAATTTCCAAGCAATAGTATCCAACATATTATCATCTTCAATCACTGCAGTAGAGGCTAGAAATAATAGATTAGTGGATGGCTAAAAATCAGCTAAAATACTCCAGTTCCAGCCCACTCCATCAGTCCGGCCAAAAGAAACGAACAAACTCATGCACAATATTTTGGGGTATTGGACAACGAGCAACATTCAACAACGCTACATCTCCAAGCCAGAGATCGAGCAAAAAACGCACCATTTTAATGTTGCCAACACACCACCGAGTTCCCGGTACCATAACCTGGCTAACACCAATCTTAACACTCTTCCAAATATAAGACCGGGAGGCTCGTTCAACAAGTGTGGGTCGAAAATACTTGTCACGAAGAACATCGACCCATAACTTATTATTTTCCGTAAGAAAGCGCCAACCAAGCTTACGCACAAGAGCCATATTAAGCTCTTTCATGGATCGTATTACCAACCCACCATTGTGCTTAGGCCTACACATCTCATCCCAACTTACTAAATGAACACGCCGACTATCTCCATTATCACCCCAAACAAAGTTCCTTGTCAGGGTGTCAATTTTTTTTACAAACTTCAGCAGGCAACATAGTTGTCGCCATAGAATAAACCGGAATTGATGAAAGAACCGACTTACCCAATGTATCTCGGCCAACCATACTAATAAAACGACCTCACTAGCGTTTCAACTTGGCATTGATCTTCTCAATCAGCGGGGCAAAAGTCTCAATCTTAACCTGGTCATGAAAGAGAGGCATACCAAGATACTTACCCAAATTCCGAGTCACAGTAAAGCCCCTGGCCCGCTTGAGCTCATTGATCAAACCACGTCCAACATTAGGAGAGACAAAAAGCTTTGATTTAGCCACAATGACTTTCTGCCCTGACGAAGTACAAAAAACATTTAAAATCTCCTGAATCACATGAATATGGTCAGTAGAGGCTTCAACAAAGAGCATGATATCATCAGCGAAAAGGATATGAGAGAGATTGGGGCCTCCACGGGAAAGATATATAGGCTTCCAACTACCCCCAACAACAGCTTGAGAAATCATCTGACTCAGTCTTTCAATACAGAGGACAAACAGGTAAGGAGATAGAGGGTCACCCTGTCTAATTCCCCAGGAGGGTAAGAAACTCTCAGGAGCCTCCCCATTCCATAAAAGCCAAAACGAGGTGGAGTGTAGACATTCACGAATCCACCCAACTGATTTGAAAAATAGTTGTCTGCTCATCCTGATAAAGATTATGTAAATCCTTGAAAAAACCTACTGCATGCTTTTCAAGTTCAGCTTTCTCAAAGAGCCACCGTCCATGCATGTCTTTCAACGAAGCAACACGATTCCGTTTACGACGCACAATAGTTGAAGTGTGAAAAAAGTGTGTGTTGCGATCTCCCGATTTGAGCCATTGCATACGAGACTTCTGAAGCCACAGTAGTTCCTCACGTTCCATTAACACCTCGATGTCCCGTTTTAATTCAGTTTCCACATTAAGCAAAAAGTCTAAAGTATTAGACGCAATTTGCTCTTGGACCTCATTGAGACGCTCAACTAAGGACCGCTGCTGCGCCATAATGTTTCCGAAAACTGCTCGATTCCACACAATTAACTTAGCCCTGATATCCGTCAAAGCATCAACAATGTGAAGTTCCGTTTTCCACAATTCATGAATAAATTTCAAAAAATTAGGGTGAGTCAGCCAAGTGGCTACAAAACGGAAAGGTCGTCGTCTTTTGTCATAAGCAATGCTAGGATAAAAAGACAACAACAACGGAGTATGATAAGAAGACATCGTTGGGAGGTGACGAACAAGAGCATCCGGCCATAGGAGACGATCAACAACATTTGTAAAACATTGATCCAACCTTTTCTCAACCAAAGTGCGTGTTGAGTTTCCCCGGGTCCAAGTAAATGCTTGCCCCGTAAAGCCCATATCAATCAAACCGGTTTCATTCACCATTTGTATAAAGAGATCGGAATCGTCCGAGAGTCGACCCGACCCACCCCGACGTTCCGATGTATGGAGGATACAATTGAAATCTCCTCCAACAATCAAAGGGTCGTCAATATCAATTATTTCATCAGTCAAACGTCTCTAGAAGCGACACCGTCTACATGGAGAAGGAGGTGCATAGACAACAACAAGATCGAAACAAGTTTGGCCAGAAGTAACAATAGCTTGTATAAAATTAGTAGGCGTGGCAAGTACATGCAGATTAAAATTTTCGGATCTCCACAGTAACCACACACTTCCAGAAAGTCCCACCGCCTCAATGCGAGTACAACCCGACAGTCGAAGACGATCACAAACTTCTTGCGCTTGAGCCCCGAAAATCCTTGGCTCCACAACTACGAGAATATCAACCTTGTAATGACGAACCATATACCTGGCCGCCCTACGGAAACCGGGCTTCCCGGCTCCGAAACAATTCCAAGAAAGAGAGATCATAACGAGCCATCTACACAGGTACTACTCCCGTTACGCGCCACTTCTTGTTGTTGGCTACTCACTTCCAACTGAACCACATTATCATCATCCATCGGTTCATTTTCCTCTGTATGTTGAGTAGAAACTTCCTGAGCAATCACACCTACAGATCCCTGAACTGTCATTCTGTCAACTGGCCTTTCATTCTGAATCATTACTGCGTCTTTTTCAACATTTGTTTGGAGTCCTGCTTGAATGACTTGAACTGATCCTGTGTTGAATTCAAATTCCTGCCCACTTTCCACGCAAGCTCTCTTTCCCATAGAAGAAGATGACGGCCCATTAAATACTACCAGTTGACTCACATCAGGCCCAACCCGTTCTGACTTCTTGTTATTCTTTTTCTTCCCTGATTTAGATCCTAAATTAGCCGGCCGATTGGCTTTAGCAGAATGTGGCGCATGCTTTGAATTATCCTTAACAACAACCTCTTTACCCTTATCTTTAGAAGATACATAAAAGATTTTGTTTCCCTTTTCACCTCCTGAAATCTTAACGGAACTATCATTTTCCTTCTCTTGCAACTGAAGAGCAGTAAATAGATTGTTCCCCTTGTCTACAATAGCCACATCAGTAGTAACTTGAGTCTTATTCTTAGCCTTGTTTGTTCGTCGTTGAACTACTGTCCATTCACCATAACGCGGCGCACCATCCACCGGACCCAGTGTGCATTGCCTTCTCTCAATCAGTGCAACAACGTTGTTTGGATCACCCACAAAGGGATGTTTTTAGGACATCGATTAGCAATATGACCATAACGACCACATGACGTACATATTAAATGTAATCCTTCATTTTCGACATGAAATCGACAACCATTAACAGTAATTGAACCCTTCAAAGGCCTAGTAATGTCAACCTCCACACAAACCCAGGCAAACCGACATCTGTTAGAGAACATGGTTTTATGATCAACCTTAATAGGTCGACCCACACCCTCTGCCAGCGTCAAAATCATATTCTCCTCATATAAAATCATAGGTAGTCCTGAGATATGGATCCAAGTCGGAGTGGTAGATATGACATCTGTAAAGGGATTAAACTCCGGTGACCATGGTCGAATGATAAGGTAATGACCAAAAATCATCCATGGTCCTCCCATCAGTGTTTTCATATAATCACATTCAACATCAAATTTGACCACATAATAGCCGTTCGGGAGATCAGCGACACGAATTCTCCCCCTTGGTTTCCACATCTCAAGCAACTTCTTCTCCATAACCGCATGAGGCACCATGGTGCCCAAAGATTTGACAATCAAAGAGCCATCCCCAAGTGTTGCTAGCGCTTGTAAAACCTCCGTGTCAACGTTAAAAACCGGGTCTCCATCAATACCATCAGGAAAAGTCATGGCTACTTTGCCCTTCAAAAAATCCGACTTCAGCACCGTTCTACTTTCTCTCGAGTCATCGACAACCGTATCCTTCCAAGACTTTGGTTGTTGAGTGCCGACACCCGGATCCATGTGCACATCCTCAGTTGATGGCGTTGCCGGAACAGCCTCCGGCGTTGGTGGCGAGACATTCATCCGAGAAAAACCAGAAACCCTACATCGTAAAAGCAAAGCGCGTGGGCACGTTCTTTTTCTAAACAAATCTTCTTAAAAATTAGAGTAAATTACACAAAACCACCCTTAAATTATGCTACTTTTCAAAAAACCACCCATAAAAAGTTAATTTTCACAAAACCACCCATAAACACAAAAAGCTTTCAATTAACCACCCCTAAAAAGCTAATTTTCACAAAACGACCCATAAACACAACAAGGTTTCAATTAACCACCCAAATCCCAACCTTTTAATTTTCCATTAATATTTTAACATGTAAAGAAATTTATACCCTTATCATCATTCTTTTTTTCTTCTAATTATCATTTTATAGTTGATAAAAGGAGAAGAAGAATAGCTCGTTAACCTCTTTTCTGTATTATTCAAGCTTAAATTTATTAATAATGACAAATTGTCGAGATTGAAGTCGACGACTTGAAACTTCCAAAACCCATGTTGATACAAGTTCTCTTCTTTTCGCATTACTTTATATAAATAAATCTCTAATAAATGAGTAAGCATAAGAATATAAAGGTCTTTTTTTAATACAAAAAATAGGATTGGGTGGTTATTTGAAAGTTTTTTATTTTTATGGGTGGTTTTATGAAAAGTAGCTTTTTGGCCTTTTGGGTGGTTAATTGAAAGCTTTTTGTGATTATGGGTGGTTTTGTAAAAATTAGCTTTTTATGGGTAGTTTTCTGAAAAATGTAGCAAAATTTAAGGGTAGTTTTGTATAATTTACTCTAAAAATTATGTTATTCAAATCTAATCTCTATTGTGTTTGATTAACTCGGTCTCGATCCTGTCATTTTCCCAATCCCTCAGTCCCTCACTGTCGTTTCTTGATCCATTCGTTCTCCATTTAATATTAGAAGCAATTAAAAAACAAATAAGTCAATAAAAAATTAGACCAAGTAGTACCAAAGTAGGTTGATATTTGCCGCGCAGTAGCAAGCCACTCCGCTTCAATTCTATAATAGCTACCGGCAAAACCGCCGGTTATAAAAGTCAACTCCATTACCTCCATGTGACTCAAAACTTCCACGTGTCACTACCTCATTAGTTCCTGTGCATCGAACTTGACAAATCAAAATCCACCACGTGGCGTACCTGGCCCACCATTCGCCAACTCAACCCCCTGTCCTCGCAAGTCAAGTGGAGCCAGCCAATCCAAAACGTCTCGCCCACTCTCTTCCCCGCCTTATTTATACCTCCCAAATTCAACAGATCTGATCTCGATCTTGTCTTGAGAAAGAAGAAACCAAACCTCCTACTACAGTACTACACCATGGCGTCTCGAAAGATACTCCTTATCTCTTTTTCACTGTCGATTCTCCTCTTCTCTGCCACCTTCGCCGCCGCCGACTCGGCGCCGGACACGAAATCGCCGGCGGAGGCGGACGAGGAGGACCTCAGCTTCCTTGAGGAGCCGAAGCCTCCTTCCTACGCAAGCCAAATCGGCGATCACCACGCTGCTGCGAACGGGGACGATGGAGGAGAATACGAGAAATTCCAGAAATGGAATTCGGAGTTTGCGCCGCCCAGCGTCGACGACAAGGACGTGGTGGCTCTGAACGAATCCGATTTCGCCGATTTCATCTCCAAAAACAAGCATGTGATGGTCGAGTTCTACGCGCCGTGGTGCGGCCATTGCCAGTCTCTAGCGCCGGAGTATGCTGTGGCGGCCACGGAGCTGAAGGCGGAGGGAGCTCAGGTCGTACTGGCGAAGGTGGATGCTACGGTACAGCAAAAGTTGGCCGATGAGTACAAAGTTGAGGGGTTTCCAACTATTTACTTTTTTGCTGATGGCGAGCACAGGACCTACAATGGTCACAGAACCAAGTGAGTACGATCAATCCTTTTTCTGCTCGAATAATCCTCTTTGTTTCATCTAATTCTGCATAATTGCTGCGTATATGTGTCAAATTTCATTGAGTCTGTTATAGATCTCTGAGAATTGCCTGAATACCGAGAATGAAAGTGCTAAAACGAAGAAAATTGGCTGGTCAACGCATATTCTGAGTTATGTAAAGAATAGTCCCCATTGACTGATCCATCTCATTGTACGAATCAAGCAAATCAGGCTCTCTTAAGTTAAAATTAGATCAAATTTGGTATTCAGGAATTCCATATTCTTTTTTAGCTCCTTTATATACTTGAATTACAAGTTTCAAATAGGTTTGGTCATTGTGAAACTGGAAGTGGATAATTGTTGTCTCTTGAATGCGTTTTTAGAGAAGCTATGATGTAGCTTTATATGAGTACTAAATACTTTCTTTCGCACTTCTTGATTCTAACTGTGCATAATTGTTGTCTCTTCAATGCGTTTTTAGAGAAGCTATTGTTGCCTGGCTGAAGAAGAAGACAGGTCCAGGAATTTACAATATAACAACAACCGAAGAAGCTGAGAAGATCTTGAGCACTGATTCTATAATAGTGGTGGCATTCCTAGAAAGCTTGACGGTATTCACAACCTATAGCTGACATTGTTTTTTTTTTTCCCATTTTACATTGTTTTAGATCTATGGTGAATAATACAATCACTACTTGTGTCGAAGTCTGAGGGCCGTATATCTTAGAGCCTTGTGATTACTTTCAAGTGTATTTGATTGATCCACTTGTGCTATTTCCAGGGTCCTGAATCCAAGGAGCTTGAGGCTGTATCACAACTAGATGATGATGTGGAAATCTACCAAACAGCTAGCCCTGATGTGGCCAAGATTTTCCAAATTGATACTAATGCCAAACGCCCTGCTTTGGTTTTATTGAAGAAGGAGGCTGAGAAGCTGACCACACATGGTTAGTTCTTTTTGTATCCATCTTTCCTGCAACTTAAAATTCATTTTCACTCAGTGCTGATGGAGTAATTTATGGGATTTGCAGATGGTGAGTTCTCCAAATCAGCTATCTTGGAGTTTGTATCTACCAGCAAATATCCTTTGGTGTTCACATTTACCAGGGAAACTGGCCCAATTATCTTTGAACATCCTATTAACAAGCAGGTATATATATTATTGGGGCCACTGATTCAGAATTACTTATCTCCGTAATGGCTGCTATGATGATCATTGTAATTACCATTTCCCTCACAGGTGATGCTTTTTGTCACGGCCAATGAATCAGAGAAATACATTCCTGCATTTGAACAGGCAGCAAAAGCATTCAAGGGCAAGGTATACAAACTACGTACCCTTAATTTTTTACATATATTTGTAATTTGTCAGTGTTGAGAATAAACAAAAGTATTTGCATATGGTCTAGATGGGAGAGATGAGTGAAGTTGGACGTTTTGGAGGAGAAGCAAATAATCAGAAATTCAGAACCTTACTCGAAAAAAATAATAATCAGAACCTTAGTTCACACAATTCAATGACAATTCAGACTTGAACTTGAGATTTTAATTTCAAGCGAATAGCTCTGATTGAATTTTGTTTATATTTCTCTTGTAAGAGGGCAATTTACAGGGCAACAATTGGTTTACTAACCTACTTTGGATTATAATGTGTGCACTCAATCTCATAGGGAAAACCTTAACAGTATAGCATGGCCTCTTTTGCAGCTCGTTTTCGTCTATGTGGAGAGGGACAATGAGGAGTATGGGACACCAATGGCGGATTATTTTGGCATCACAGGAGCTTCTCCTAAAGTCAGTTTTATTTTATTTAATTCAGTCTATTTAGTTTCCTTTTACTAATCTTTTTATTCATAAACAAGTAAACAACTCATTTGATCCATCCTAACTGAATATGATCAATGGTTGGTATTTGACACTCAGCTAATTGCATACACTGGAGTAGTGGAGGGCAAGAAGTTCCTGTTTGATGGTGACTTGACCTTGGAAACTGTGAAGGTATTAATCCTTCAAACCCAATTCATCTCTAAATCAAAAATTAATTTGATCTTCAGAAATGCAAATTGCCTAATTTTTCTGCTAATGGTCCAACTACAACTTCAATGTTTCAGTCATTTGCAACTGAGTTTCTTGCTGAGAAACTCGAACCTTTCTACAAGTCTGATCCAATCCCAGAGGATGTATGTTCTTAAACCTTAGCTTCGCAATCCTAATGAATGAAATTTAGTCGCTATGATCTTGGATCTGAACTCTGATCGATGTTCTCCATACTGAATTCTTGCAGAATATGGGTATTGTCAAATTAGTTGTAGGAAAGAACTTTGATGAAATAGTTCTGGATGAGTCAAAGGATGTACTCCTTGAGGTAATCTCAATAACGCATTCAAAATTTTAAACTGCAACTGAACTTACAAATCAGTTGATAACAAATTTCATTTGTGGCATTAAACTAGATATATGCTCCATGGTGCCCCCACTGCCACGCACTCGAACGACCCTACAATAGGCTGGCCCTCCATTTGAGCGAAATTGATTCCATCACCATAGCAAAAATGGACGGGACTACCAATGAACACCCCAGAGCTAAGGTAATTTCACTTTGCTGCAGGGACTGTTCTCTTACAAATCAATGTCCCTTTTCTTCAATTGCAAGAAACAAACCTCTGAGCATTCTACAATTTCTCATAGACTGATTTGCTCATCTTTTCGTCTGCAGAGTGAAGGGTTCCCAACAATCCTCTTCTTCCCTGCACAAAACAAGACATCTGATCCGGTAATTGCATCTTGCAAATCTCCACTCTTTACCATTCATATTGTGCTTTAACTTGTCAAAATTCAAGAAATATCCATAATTTGATTCTCAAATAGAGCGGTTGCCTTACATCAGAAAAACCATATTCTGCAGATTGTTTTTGAAGGTGAGCGTAATGCGATAGAAATGTACAAATTCATAAAGAAGCACGCTTCCATTCCTTTCAAGATTGCAAAACCCATGTCCCCTCCAGAGCCACAACCAGAAGCAGATGATACCGTCATCGAATCCCAGACTAGCAGTGGTGATCTCAAGGATGAGCTGTAGTAAGTGCAACTTATAGCTAGAGGCTTTTTGTACTGTCACTGTTAGTTCCTTTTTTTCCAATTGGTCTGCCATGGACCCAAACTTCAAACTTGCTTGAGTAATCGAGGACGTCATATTATAGAAGCGCAATTTTGAGTTGTTCCATTCTGTTGTAAGATTGTCTTTTATGAATCAGAGCTCTTGCTACTGTTTCAGTAGTATAAAAAAGAAATATGAGATGAGATCCCATGTGGATTTTCATATTTAATATCAATGGTACTTAAAGCTCAGAATATATATTCCAAATTTTAACAGTTGTGGAAACAGATGCACAAAGCTGCTTTCACCAAATCCATATAATAAGAACACAGCTGGAGGAAGAGAGATGCAATGTATATGATCCTAACTTCTAAGTAACTTGAGCTTCGACGTGCAAAAGAACATGATTAAAAGGAAAATAGTTTCGGAGGTTGTAGTCATGTAACATATATGATGGTATACAAGACTGCAGAAAACAATATTTTACCTAGCAGCTTTATATCTCCTTCATGAATTATGTTGCCTAAGGTTTATTTAGGCAAGAACGTAAGAAGTAAATATTGGATATGACAAGAAACCTTAAACCTATAATGCAAAATTCAATCTGGTTAGAATATTCTGTATCTACAATAAGCCGGATTTATAATTCTCATAGTTCAACCCGATCAAGACAAGTGAAAAATTCATCGCTCAGATTTCAACAAGATTGTGCTCCAAATCTCTATTTGACGGATAGCTGGTATCTATGCACTGCTGATTGCCGTCTTTCCCATCCATCACAGTTCACAGTATTAATAGAATGAGCCATATTGGGCCGTTTGAAGGATCGGCCCAAAATAACACATAGGGCCCATCAGGCCCGATAAGGATCAATCATAGAAGGAAGTTTCCTATATTCACTAATTTTTTTAAAAGATAAAAAAGAAAAGGAAAAGAGTTTGTTTTTTATAAAGAAGATTTTGGCTTTTGCAGGTCGAGGTCCTTCCAATCTCACGTACATCTCGCTGATCGCTTTTCAATCTCGCTTTCTGGGTGAGTGTTCGGCGTCGGAATTGAACGGGAATTCGCTACGCATCCGTTTAGGTTAGGTTCATCAACCTCTTCCTCCTCTTCTTCTTTTATGTCTGTTGAACTCTTGAAAATTGAGCATGTTGCTTGCCTGCCTAGATCTGGGAATTAATCGCACTCTCACAGCTCTTCTACAATCTGTTGCTTCAAAATTATATCTCAAAAAGAAACTTTTAGATAAGTTTGATCAAACTGCGTTCTTTTGATTTAATTATGTCAAATTGTAGCAGTGTGTTCAACTTGGATATGAGAGGAATTCGAGTCACCATTATGCTTTTGTGGCTCTACAATTCTATGATTGTGATATGTGGAATCGTCATTAAATTTCCTGTTTTCAATTGTGATGGTGTGCTGTTTGTTACTGGTTATTGGATAATTGAATGGCTAGCATATGTTAGAATGATTATTGGTAAGCCTGTCTGATATGGTGTTTGAGAGATCACAAGCTAATATGTTTTTTACAGAAATTCTCGCCATTGGTAAATTTGGATTTATAATGCACAGTAGGCAATGAGGCATTTCTAGAATAAGAAAACTCAAAAGTTACCTTTGTATCTACTCTCTATTTGTTTTCAGATTTTGGCTTTTAACATATTGTTAATGTAATCTGGACTCAAATTTTTTAAAGGGACATGATCTGGAGAGGGACATATTTTGTTGCTTACTGTTTTGTTGGATAATATGTCACATATTCTGTTATTCCTTGTGTTCTCTTCTGAATAGTTTGATCACTCTCAGAAGAACTCATTCACAGAAAGTATGGACTCAAGCAGAGGACAAAATGGGATCCAGCTCTTGCTGGCTGCGGAGCAAGAGGCACAACACATTGTTAACACTGCAAGAAATGGTAAACATATTCTCAAGCCCAGCCCCGTTCTCACGTGGTTGCTTCTGAAAAAAATTGCAAAGAAAGCTAGATATTACAAAGTGCTTTGCTAAGTTCATTGGGTTCACATATTGAAGAAGACATAGCCCAGTTCAAGATAGTATTATATATTAGCTTACCAGTCATTAGTAGAGGAAATACTATTTGGTCAAATTATGAACTTCTGCTGCTTATACTTTCATGTGTTTTACGTGGAATTTCATTAAAGAAGTCATGTCTCCTTGGTAAATATGGAGTTTGCTTCCCCCCAGACTTTTAAGGTAATAAATTTGATTTGAACTGACTGTCTTTCTCTCTGTTCCTATAGCTAAGATGGCCAGACTAAAGCAGGCAAAGGAAGAGGCTGAGAGGGAGATTGCTGAATTTCGTGCCCAGATGGAGGCTGATTTCCAGAGAAAACTTGCAGAGGTAATTTAGCCACATTTACAGAAGTATTTGAAAAGCAATGTTGAGGCCTTAATGCAAATTTTCTCTGATCTCATATTTTCCATTCACCAAGTTGCTATATAGTGTGCATATGTGCAATTGCTGATGCAAATAACAAATAAAGAAAAAAAGTTCATCATCATCATTAACCCAGTGAGGCTCCGCTTCAGCGGAATCTGGGGGGTGAAGATGGAGGTACCCCTGACCAAGGGAAAGGTGTATGCTCGATAGACCCAAGAAAAACTGAAATTCAGCTATGTGACAATAATAACTGAATTTAGTTAGAATGCGCCAAAATTGATATAGGGACTAAATCCATCTCAAAGGCACGCACAGTATAAAAGTCTAGAAGCACTCAATGTGTCTATGAATATATGCAGATGAAGTGACAAAAAAAAATACTCTACCAGTTAGATCCTCCGTGTTTTGGGGTTTCACATCAACAATATTAAAACTCTGATTGCTTATCTCCAAATTCCAAAGATTAATTCGTAGATCATCTGCTGATATGAAAGTTTCTCCATCACTGTTAGATGAAGTAAAGAAAAAAGGAAAAAGGAAAAAACAAGTTCTGTTTTTGGCTTATAATTTCTGATATCCTTTTATATAGTTTGTGATGCAGTCTCTGCATGTCGCTTTTTACATGTCAACTTGGCTCTGTCTTCCTCCTGAATATTTAATATTTTAACTTCAAATCTTGGTTATATATATACTTGTTATAGCTTATCTCAAATTCTGGTTTTTGGTAAATGATGATTATAAGGTGGCATTTTGAGGTTCAGTAACATTCTGCCTCTAATGTGCAATCTGCCTCTCCTTTCTTATAATGAATACTGGACAATGGAGCTAGAATTAAGAACATAAAACAGTGAAGCATTGCATATGGTGTACGACACTTATCCAAACCTTATATTTATTCTGAAACCAAAATTTTCAAAACTATCTCATCTTGCACCTTATTTGGAGTTTCTTATAGTATGATACAGGAGGAAACCATTTGAAACACAACACATTCTCCCATGATTGCATACCTGTAGTTCCATTCTGACCAGTTTTTGTTGCTGTATGGTATATGATGAAACAGAGTAGTGGCGACTCAGGTGCTAACGTGAAGCGCTTGGAGGCAGAAACAGAGGCAAAAATCCAACAGCTGAAAACCCAATCTGCGAGTATCTCCCCTGAAGTTGTTCAGATGCTCCTCAAGTATGTCACAACAGTCAAGAACTAATGTTCCTTTTTACTGAAGATCCTCAGCCCTTCCAATTCTACTGTCATGCAATCATCCTGTTAATGTATTCAGCTTTGAAACTCCAGCTTCTTGACATTGAAATCATTCTGCAGTTTTCGTGTTTATTGACCATATTGTTGTCTCCTTGTATTTCTTGCTGTGCAATTGCGCATTGAAATAATAGCTTGTTTTGCAGTTTTTGGTGTAGGAGATTCTTGTTAGGAATCCCTTGTGTAGAAAGATAAGCAAGTGCTACAACTTTCCAGAAATAATAAGTTGTCAAAATTTACAAGCTTTCGTTTTGTTTTAGAATTTTGATTTCTATCCAATTTGAACAGATCACGAAGTGGGTTGCCAAGTTTGCTTACATCTAGGTCAACTATTGTGTTTGGTATAGAATGATGATGCGATATTTCTCTTGAATCTCTTCGGCCAGCGTTGATGAAAAATATACGCCGATTGAGACGAATTTGCAATGCACAATACCATTGGATTTATCGGAAGATGTATATGGGCTTTTGTGGATTTTCCTTGATCTGGCCCAAAAGCCCATTGATGAGGCCCTTGGCTCCTCGCTTGTATAGATCTTGACAGTTTAAGATTATGAATTTCTTTCTCAATTTGTTCCCTAACTTGGCCATCTAAAATGTTCTATTGTTTTTAACTTGTCAAAGTAAAATTTATTATTTCATTGATGAAAATTCTATTTTCTGATTTAATTTAAAAATAAACCAGATAATCATTGAGTTATGGAGTATATAAAAAAATCTTAATATCTACAAAGAGACGTTTTTCTCTCTTAAGAGCTTTTCCCCCTTTCTAAGTAAATCAAATTTATCTCAACCAAAAAAAAAAAGTAAATCAAATTTATCACTAACCAATTGGTCTAATAGGAAGAGGTGCTAGGCCCCTTATGCCTCTGTCCAAGAAGTTCAAAGTTCGAATCTCTCTGGCAACTTCAATGGGCCTCTGCAGTACTCAAACAAGGAATTACTCTTCTACCACGGAACTAAAAAAAAGGTAATTTGAATTTAAGAGGCTTTACCTTTTGGATGCTTAAATGCCCCATCGTCCCTAAATACCCCCCTCAACATGTAGTTGCTCAAAGAGAATAGAGGATTAGCTTAGAACGGAAAGACTTGTCAAATAGTTAAAATTTTGGTGTGCAATGATGTCTAAGGTTGCCCAACTAAGCACAAAAAAAGGTTACTTTTCAAACAATCAAACTGCAAAGTCCGATCCCTCATATGGTAATCATAGTTCTATCTTGACCAATATATATGGTGTACGTAGTGTATATCTAGCTGTCTTCGACTTTGTAAAAATTAGGAGTTTTCAGAATAATCAAACCAGGGTGAAAGTGTGGTCCATGAATGTCATTTTCTATCATATATATGGTATTTTAACTTTCAATATCAGAGAAAAGCACATGAGAACGTAAAGCAAGGGTTGCTTTTTAGTTTGGAGCATCTTGTGTAGAGAAGTGACATATATATAATATGAAGATTGCAATTCATGTTAGAAGATCTGACGGAGACACCACGACGTATGGTCCCTGTTCCTGACTTCCTGCATGTACGTTGTTAATTTTGCAACATGCACTTTAAAGTTTGAACCCTCCGCATGCCATTACTACACTAATTTTATCAATTATCGTAGTTCACACTTCAAAATCAAAAAATAGGAAAAGATGGTTGAATTGAAGTAAACTAACGGTTGATACGGAGAAAGAATATGATATGATATTCCGTTCGTCAGTGTTGATATGCTACTTGAAATACGTTTATTTAGATTCTAAAAAAATCTTTACTAGTGTGAGTGTTCGGTAGTTAGAGTTGAAACGCGTTTATCTAGTTGATACGCTGATATTTTGTACAAAAAATAAGTAGGTGGAGGTGTACTTATATAGTTAATATGTGTTTATTTGAACCTAGTTGAAATTTTCCATCCTTGTTAACACCTCTTTTTACAGAAAAAGTTAATTTTCATAAGTTTGCATTCCAAGTTACAGAAAATACCTGTAATAATACTAAAACCCAAATCAAACAAATTCATCCAAATTACAAATACTATAACCCTAGATAAATATCTCAAGTGTCCAATTAATAATGGTAGAGTCACAAAAAATACGCTTAAATCCCTTACCTTGAGAACTAGGGCACAACTTTCAAAACGGAAATCCAATACCTTACCTTAAGAAGGGAGGAAAACTTTGATTCAAGACAACCTTTCAACACGACTGAACTATCTCAAGCAATCTTTTCTAGCTACCCCAATCAACCCTAAAAGAATTAGATAAAATAAATAAAAGTTTCTTCTAGGATAAGGAAGATGATGGGAACCGGCCCCACCAAGGCCTAGCCAACCCTCTCAATATCTCTCTTTATATTTATTCAATTATAATGTGTTGCTTATTATTTAATTTGATGGGTATGTGCCTTTCTTATGCTTAGGAAGGTCGGCCCATTAAGTTAGCATAGGGCCCAATTAGGCCATTAAGTTTAGATTGCTATTAGGTTTTCCCATGCCTTTAAATAGGCTTCTCTTGTAATCAATTTAATCACGCCAAGTGTAATCCAAGTCTGAGTTGAGAGAGTTTCCTCCTCCATTTGGGTTCGGCGTCACCGAGGGTCGTTGACCCTCACCCTTATCTACTTCTCAAATCCTTCCCCGCGCCGACACTACGGCATCACTCAATTTATCAAGCCCTATCCGACTCATCCGAGTCTCTATCTAGCGCATCGTCCCATACTGGGCTGCATCATTGGCGCTTGCTGAATAGCACCGCGAACTATCTGTTTTGCATTACGCTTCCTTCTCAAATCCTTCCCCGCGCCGACACTACGGCATCACTCAATTTATCAAGCCCTATCCGACTCATCCGAGTCTCTATCTAGCGCATCGTCCCATACTGGGCTGCATCATTGGCGCTTGCTGAATAGCACCGCGAACTATCTGTTTTGCATTACGCTTCCTTCTCAAATCCTTCCCCGCGTCGACACTACGGCATCGCTCAATTTATCAAGCCCTATCCGACTCATCCGAGTCTCTATCTAGCGCATCGTCCCATACTGGGCTGCATCATTGGCGCTTGCTGAATAGCACCGCGAACTATCTGTTTTGCATTACGCTTTTGCGAATTGTCTACGAGACCGGATTCTTGGAGAATCGTTACCCAATCCCCTCGGGTTGCTATCAGAAGATAACTACAAACCGCTTGTTAGCTGGAATTCGATATGTAGGCCCCCGTCCCATGTAGGTGTGGGGATCACAAAGGCCGAAGATATGAACCAAAATCTCTAAATGAAACTTGTATGGAAAATCCTCATGGAGTTGAATAATATCTGGGTAAAAATCATTAATGAAAAATACCTTAAAACAACCGGTCTTTTCAAATATACCAAGAAATAAAACACGTCGTGGCAATGGTCAAAGCTTATGAGCCTTTGTGAAATCTTCTTTAAGGAATTATTCTGGTAAGTCGGGGATGGCGTGTCAAACAATCCGATTCTAGAAAGACAACTAGACCAATAAAGGTGCTCTTAAGCCAAAGACGGATATGGCTAACAACATTAACTGGGAGGAATGTGTTGTTAATTACCTCCACAAGGATAATGCATGAGATACCGAAAAATTACTCCATGTGTTAAACTCTGCAGATATGCAAGACGTCTCTCAAATGGTTACACCCATCAATAAAATATCAGACATGTTGTATCGCTAACCAATCAAAAACGGATGGTACTCTATGCATTCCACAATGCTTTGGATCCCAAATTAATCTGGATTGGATTAGAAAGTTGGACATGCCCCAAAAATAAATAAAAACTTCCTTTGGAATGTGGCTAGAAATGATCTCCCAACGAAAATAAGACTTAGGTCTAACCAAATCCATGTTCTAAAAACTTTTTTCGTACCATTCAGCCTCAAATTTACACCCTCCTCGAAAATGCTCTAAACGGTTGTACGGTCAAATGTGTAGTACAAATTTACCAATTGGACATACCCCAAATTTACCAATTGAACGACTTAGAGAAGGACTTACGAGTATATCCATTCTAAGTCGTTCAATTTAGAAGTTCCCTCTCTAATTACTTTCCTCATTCGTAAGAACGCTCCAGAGCATATATATTTTTATATCTACATGTAGTAGCGCTAAAATGTGCATTTACACTTTATAACATATAAATATACACTATCAATCATACACTTTAATTAACATCCTTATTATGCACTTAATCATACTAAATGTGCATTTTTCTATACACATACTTTTATTTTAAGTACATAAATATATACATGCTTTTTAAAGTGCAAAATACACCGCTAGAAAATATGTTCAATTTTTTTTTCAATACTTCACAATAGTTACAATATTTTTTGTAACTCTATCTTAGCCTTCTGCTCTTTCATTTCACCGACTTTTTTATTTTTTTCTCACTTCACACTCCCACTCCCTCATGTTACTCATATGATTAAAACTCTCTCTATATTTTTTCAATGTATGATGCCCAAAATTTTTGAAGGCCTTATTTCATTCGGCTATTTACACAATCCAAAGAACGGGCATGCACAACATATACGTACAAAGTAAATTTACTTTGATTATATTGTTGAAACCCGAGATAATCTGCGCTATAAACGGGAATTTAAATAAATACTAACTCTTGGGATTCGTACAATCGAACGGTTTTCGTACGTGGATTATTCCTCCTCCCCACCCCTCAGCCGATTGTTTTTGTGCTCTTTACGAATAAAGCCTTTAGACCTTATACCGTTTATAGCGCGATCTCACTCGGAGATCAAACACGTCGAGCTTTGGCAAACGAGATAGTTCTCGAGCCAGAGAGAATTTTCGACCGTTTTATTAGACTATACCTTCCATTATATATAGTGTTTTATTGTTGGGCACTTTTGCTAAGCCCCGATGTGGGATGAGCGAAAGGTACATGAAATGAATTTGGTTCTATAAGAGCGTGACATGGTGGCCTCCAATTGGACCTAATCCTCACATATGTACGTGGAGGCTTTGCAAGCTTTTGAATGGGGTATGCAACTCTCCACCAGCTGCTTAGTTTTGTGTGTACAAAGACATACGTGGAACGAATGGAGATGAATTTGCCTTGCAATGAAACTCACGTACATATGGATATATAGTGGAGTCTGTGTTGAAGCATTCTATTCATACATAAATCCCACGTGACCAAACAATGCATGCAACTTAGATTATATATCGACTCGTACGTATAAGCCATGCTTTAGACATGCATACGTAATGTGATATTTTATCTTTTCTTCTTCTTTACGTTTACTGATTTCCCCTTAATTAAATAGCAGTTATTTTACGCACCATCATATATATCTAAAATAGTGCATTATTAGTTTGTGTTTATTTTTAAAGTAATGTTAGAAATTAATGAATGGTCCTCGACTCCTCGTGGGCCTCATCTTGGGTGCTTTTGTTTCATATATTCATGTTTGTTAATTGTTATCCCCACTCTAAAAACAGAATCCAGATATCCTATATGAGCTTCTCGACTCGTGATGTAAACGTTTGTGTTCCGAAGTGTTTATTTTTTTTTTCATAGAAAATGGTTTTCAACTTTTTATATAGAAACATTAATAAAATGACCATTTTTTTTAAATGAATGTATGGACTGTGTAACCTTTAGGGAGACTTTGTATTAAGAGACGGAATCATATATTAAATTTTAGGAAGGTTGGATTTACTTTGGTATGTTAAATTTATCTCAATTTTCACTTATTTTATACTAAACTTGTCTCGGTAATTTAATTTACCTTAATTTCTACTTATTTAATACGGAGTATTAAAATTACCTTCTAGTTTTTATTTTTAGGGCCTGATTGGAGCCGACTCTAACCCACCCCTAGGTCTTTGCCTGCTTGGATTGGAAGAACTTTATAACCTGAGGGAGGCCTAGGATTTTTTGTAACTAGATTTTCTTTCAATAAATTACCATTTATTTCAAAAAAATAAAAGAAGAAAGAAAGTAGAGTTATTCAACGGGTCGACCCAACCCAATCCGGCCCGTTGACCAATGAAAAAAGTCAATCGATTCATTACGGGTTATGGGTTTTACTGGTCAGATCACGTATCGACCCGTTTGACTTGGTCAAACAGGTTACGGGTTACAAGTCGACCCGTTTAACTTGGTCAAAATGATCCATTTGACTTGTTGACCCGCTTAATTCTTTTAATCTGTTTGACTTGAGAGCATCTCCCATGGTAGACCAAAAAAAATTGGCCTACCATGTGCATTAATTTGTGCACTCCCAATAGTATATATACACAATCTACCAAAAAAAAAATATGGCCTTTGGGTTTTGGAGGCCAAATTTGGCCTTAGATTATATTTGGTAGGATAAAAAGATGGCCCTGTCTATTTTTTATTATTTTAGTTTAATTTCAAGAGGTAAAAATTAATTAACATGTTATATAAATGCATTATTTATAATATTTTTGTATTATATTATTGTAACGGTCTCGTTGTGACGTTTCATTTGAACTTAATATTTAATATGCTTATTATTTAATATGTAAATATCATGTGCTTTATTTTGTATTAAAATAAACTAAATTATTTCCGATAAAAAAAACTAAATCATTAATAGTCTCATTAAAAACCATACTTGAAAATAAATTTCAAGATGGAAAAAAGAGTACTACAAAGTGAAATTCAAGAACGTATAGTGAAAGAGTAGTTGCTTGAAATAAAATATAATAATATTATTCAAACTAGTTGTTTGTAGTCGTTTTTTTGGAATATGTTACCGCGGAAATACATAATGAAAGAGTAAAACTAGTCGTTCAAAGATTTAAAGATATGATTATATTATTATAAAGAGTAATATTATAAAAATATTTAAAAATAACAATATTACGGGTTATGGCTTTTACAGGTCGACCCATAATTCCCAAAATATTACGGATCGAGTCGGGTGACGGGTCATTTGAACAACCTTAGAAGAAAGTATGAACTCTGTATGTAGTGTTTTCTTTTGCAGCATTTATATGAGTAAATATTACTCATTATTTTGCTAATTGTTTATTGGACGGATTAACACATATAATTTAAATTTGTATTCTAATTTAAATAACATACGCAATTATCTATATCTAATTATAAAATTAATAATTATAGACCGTCCAACGGACGGGTCAAACCATCTAATAATCTCTATAACTTTGTTTTTTGAGCAAATCAATCAATACTTGTAAACAAATACTCCATAATTCTTAATGCGATATAATAAACTAATACTACATCTTTTGAAATTAATAAGTGATCTATTTTCAACTTTGTCTCAAGACTTTGGGTTAAACAGAAGAGCCCCCATAGACAGACGTTTTCTTAATAGGATTGAAAGCAAACATGTTCTACGTGTGGCTTTGAACATAATTAATAACCCAAAGTATTGCATTCGTACTGACTGAAATAATGCTAAAAGCTGATAAAGATGAGATTATAGTATATTTTGATCGAGTGAAAATGAGAGGCTAGAGATTTGGTGCCCCTTGACCCTTGAGAGTATGAAAAGAAATTTGCAGAGACTACAAACTCATCAGCGTGCGAATAAAGCGCGCAGAGGTAGAGGCAACGGTAGCATTCTACGCAGACAAAGCGTGCCACCAACTTCAACCTCTACTCAATTTGACACCTTCATGCTAACACGTCTTTTCTTCTTTTATATAACCAAAAACCTAACTACCCGCCCGCTTTTTAGCCTGGCATTTTAATGCTAAGGCTTCCTTAGTAGGGATTGGATTATCCAAATTCGACATGTGTATCGAGAGGCGAATTCGGTTGCGGATCGCCTCGCGTCTTTTGCTTATAACTTTCCTTTTGATTTGCATGTATTGTCTGCTCTGCCGCCTGAGGGGATTAATTTACTGTTGCTTGATGATGTAAGGGGTCGGGCACTCGGGCTATCCCCCGTTTGCTGACTACTTAGCCCTCTTTTTCTTTATTAATAAAACGCCCCCTTGAAGGGCCGGAGAATGTCGCATCTCCTTCTACCAAAAAAAACTAGCTACTTCCGACTAGGATTCTATAAGGGGCATATGGTAAAAATTGAACTACAACTATTCAATAGAGAAAATATGCACAATGAATTGAAAAATCCAAGATAGACCATTAGCAATAACCAAATATCATAGATTAGTTTTGTCATTGTGTTAAACTCAATGACGGTTGACTGATTAGTCGGCAGTCTGTTTTGATCTCAGAGACCATCGCTTTGCGCTGGGGACTTCTCGAGGCCATCAGACGTGACATTCCCCGGATTCAGATTGAAGGCGATAGTTTGCACTTGGTCAAGGCCGTGCCGCTGCCCGTGGGAGATTGAGCTATTGCATGCGGACATCCACTGCTTGTTGGCCCGATTTCAGGATTGGAGTATCTCTCATGTTTTCCGAGAGAGCAATTTTGTGGCGGACTTCATCGCTGGATCCTTCAGGCGTGTTTCATCGTTCTCACTTGCAATTGACCCGGTTTACTTACCCTCATTCGTCAGGATGATCTAGGTAGACCACTAGCTTGTTAGTGACCACCCTAATATCTTTCCTTATCAGAAAAAGTGACTTATTATATCGTTGATATAATAAAAATGGATTTTGAGCAACAAATAAAGATATTAGAGTTTTAAGATCAACACATGTGCACTAAATAAATAGGTTTAAAGATCCAAATACTCCCTCCGTTCATTTTTAAGATCAACACATGTGCACTAAATAAATACCTTACATCCGTGTAACTTTTTAAGATCAATCAATGTTAAATAATTGTATTTTAACATAAATTTAGATTAAATAATTATATAAAAGGAATAAATTTATTGTCTTCTCTTCTATGCATATATATATATATATATATCCCTAAAATTTCATGGTTACTTTTTCTTCTTATTCAATAATTATATTTCCTTAATGAGTAGTTCAATTTGTATTCTTAAATAATTATTTAGATCAATTTTCTGAAGTAATTATTAAATAAGTGTATTATTAAGATCAATTTATATGAAATAATTTCATAAAACAATATCTAACATGCACGTAACTTTGTAAGATCAATATATATTAAATAATTGTATTTTAGGATCAATTTATATTAAATAATTACATAAAATAACTTTTGAATTTTTATGTAAAAATGATTGTTTCTAGACCTATCAATCGGGTCGGGTCGGGCGGGTTCAGGTTCGGTCATTTCGGGTTCGAGTTGAATCGGGTTCGGTTTCGTTATGGGTCACGGGTCAATCGGGTCGGGCTGTAACGGGTTTTCGGTCGGTTCGGGTTGATCAGTGGGTCAACATTTTCCTTTTTTATGATTATTAAAATCAATTTATAATTAAATAATATTATTTAATTATAATCTATTATTTTTCATTTATTTTAATAATAAAATATATTATAAATTTTAAAATAAATTTTAAAAATTCTATAAATATACTAAATCGGTCAACCCATGGGTTTCGAGTTTCAACCCAACGGGTTGGATTCTATCGGGTTCGGTTGGTTTCGGGTTTCGGGTTCAAAATTTCGGGTCTTGACCCTAAAATTATCGGGCGGTTCGAGTCGGGTTTGCGGGTTCGGTCAGCTTTTGACAGCTCTAATTGTTTCTATTTTAAATATATATGTGTACATCCCTACAGTTTCAAATTATTTTTTCTTCTCGTTCACTAAATAAATATCCCAAATGTGAAAAATAATAAGATAATTTTCTAATATAAATTATTTAAGCAGTATAAATGATGACGACAAGATTTTAAGAGATTCAATAACAAGTTTCATGTAGAATATCATAGCATAGTATATAGATTTGTCATTGTATCATGAAGCTTGATTAATCTTCATTTTCTCAAATGCGTAGAAATTTTAACTAGATTTATCATATAGAATTTTTTTCAATAATGTCATCATGTAGAAATTTTTTATATAACAAAATTTTCGTTAAAATTTTTATAATACATTACAAATTATGAAACTATTTTCTTATCAGTTAATATCAATATACTATAATTAAAGTCGAATCCATCTATCCTATTTGTCATCACCTTAACTAGGCCACAAACCGCATTTGAGCCTGAACTATACTGCAATGTATCGTCGAATGAACCACTTACTCCTTCTAAGCGTTCAAATGAAAGCTCAGCCCATATGATGATAATGGAGACAAACTTATAGAAGATCAACTTTTCACTTCCAGTTCCAAAAAACTTTGAAGCACGAAGAGGAAAATTAAGTTGTTTGCAGATCCAATGCAAATCATTGCAATATTACAATATGAATTTTATTTCTCAAACATTATTTCGAACATATTTTTATTATTTCAGACTTATAGTTATTTCGAACATATTTTCTTATTGGTTATTCTATTTAGTATTTGGAGGTTAAATAATATGAAGTTATTAACATTAAGTTATATTTTATTTATTTAAAAATAATTATTAATATTCACTTAAAATAAATACTTATTTACAATAAGTATATCAAACAACTATTAAAAATCTCATGCAAGGCACGAGTACATCAACTAGCTGGAAATGAAAATAGGAAAACTTTAATTTATCTCTTTATTAAATATAAGGGTTAAAGTGGAAAAATTGTGCTTTCAAAGCTAAAAGGACAATAAAAAATGAACGGAGAGAACATATAATTAGAGTTAATTATTATTCATATCGAAATACGTACATAAGGAGGGAGACTTCGAAGGTAGTATTTCTTATCGAAACGGAATGTGACAATAAGAAAATGGTGGAAATATAAGCCAAGTTGGGTTTTTTGGGTTCTTTTTTATGTGGATTGTATTGGACAGTCGGGAGGTCTATGTATGATGTGGAAGGAAGAGGTACAAGTCTCAGTTCAATCATTTACCCGCCACCATATTGATTCTGAGTTTGTATAGAAAAGGGAGGGATGGTTTGTAGATTAACATGGCTTTATGGGTGGCCGAGAAAGGAGGAGAAGATGCATACGTGGGAGTTGTTGAAATGTTTAAATGAGGATGCCCATAGGGCTTGGGTTTACGTTGCATATTTCAACCAGGTTGTATGGGCAGAGGATTAAGAGGGGGGGGGGGGGGGGGGGGGGAGTCCGGGATGGGATTGAATGGTGGAGTTTCGAGTGACCATGGAGATTTGTAAACTTGAGGAGATGTATTTCTCGGGCTCGAAATTTACGTGGGGCAACGGTCATGCGGGGAATGATTTTGTCCAAGAGCATCTCGATTATGGTTTTTCCAATGAAGAATGGACCTCTCTTTTCCATGGGGGAAGAATTAGACATATGGAAAGGGAGGGCTCTAATCATATTCCCATGATGCTAAAGGCTTTCCGAATGGAGGATGATTTAAAGGAAGAGATCTGGGTGAGGAAGCCTAGGTATTTTGAAGCTTTATGGGTACAATTACATGAGGGCTGTCAAGATTTTGTGGCGAATGTTTGGTTAAACTCGGGGTCGAACAGTAGTTAGGGTAGAGTGATGGGGGAAATCGGTTGATGTATGAAGGGTATCAATGAATGGAATAAGAAGGAGCTTGGCAACATTATGGAGAGGGTACGGAAAGTACGGGAAGAGATGTGTGTTTTAAACAAATTGGGGATGTGGGTGGGCTTGTCTTGAGAAGGAGGCAACTTGACAGAGAGGAGAGCGAATTGATGGCAAAGGAGGAGGTTTTGTGGTTTCAAAGGGTTAAGGAACATAACCTTAAATGGGGAGACCGAAACACCACCTTTGTTCATCAAAGAGCAAATGGTAGATGAAAAGGAAACAAATTAAGAAGACTTGTAGATGATGGAGGGATGGAATGGAGAAGTCAAAAGGAGAAGGTGGTAGTTGAATATTTTCAGGGGTTGTTTAAAACTAATCATGACACACTTTTAGACCCAGCTCCTCAAGGAATCTCACCTTTGTTGACGGAATAGTATAACTCTGAGTTGACATGTCCATTTACTGGTGAAGAGGTACACTCTGCCCTTTTTTCTCTGCACCCTACTAATCTCCTAGTTCTGATAGTATGTCAGCTTTATTTTTTCAAAAACACTGGCTTATTTTTGGGCCGAAAATCATTGATTTTGTCCTACATATTCTTCATGGTGGGCATTTCTCAGATAGATTAAACCGCACTTTTATTGCTCTTATTCCGAAGGTTACTGACCCTTTTCGTATGAAGGACCTAAGGCCCATTAGCTTATGCAATGTGTTATACAAAATTGTTTCCAAAGTACTTGCTCATAGGTTAAAGACAGTCTCAAAGAAAATGATCTTAGGGACTCAAAGTGTTTTTGTTCCATGTAGAGTGATAACCGATAATATCCTAGAAGCTTTTGAATTGTTCCACTTCATGAAAAAGTTCACGGGCATGAAGGGTTACATGGCACTAAAATTATATATGGAGAAAGCGTATGATAGGGTGGAATGGAGGTATTTAGAGAAGTGTATGAGATCATTGGGATTTTGTGACATGTGGGTAAATCTCATCATGAAGTGTGTGTGTGTGTGTGTGTGTGTGGTGTCTCTTTTTCAAAGTTGATGGATGGTCGACCTTCTGAGGAGTTCTTGCCTTTAAGTAAGATCCTTCAAGGGGATCCATTGTCCCCCCATCTTTTTTTGATTTGTGCGGAAGGTTTCTCGGCTATGCTAAGGACGAGAGAGGATGAAGGTAAGTTGCAAGGGATTAGAATTTCTCGTTCGATGTCGGTGATCTCACACTTGTTCTTTGCAGATGAAAATACTCTTTTTGCTAGGTCCAATTGTCAACAAGCTCGTGAAATTATAGATAATTCTCCATCGGTATGGAGTAGCTTTAGGTCAACAAATTAACTTAGAAAGTTCAGAACTGTCTTTTAGCACGAATGTGAGTGCAGGTGTTCAACAAGAAATTCAAGAAATTTTGGAAGTTCAAGAAGTTGAGAAGCATGAGAGGTATCTTGGTTTGACGACTATGGTGGGTAGATAAAAAAAGGGTAAAGTTTATTTTTGATCATGTAAGGGAGAGGGTGTGCAATAAAATCAATAGTTGGAAAGCACAGTGTTTATCAAGAACAAGGAAGGAGATTTTGATAAATCAGTAGTGCAATCTATTCCCATGTATACAATGTCATGCTTTATGTTGCCCACGGGTTTATGCAGGGAGATATAGTAGATTATGTGTGAGCTCAGGCAAGGGGATCAGAAGAGACACACGCACTGCATGAGTTGGGACCGAATGTGTTGGTCGAAGGACAAAGGTGGTATAGGTTTCTAAAAGGTAGATTTTTTTGACCTTGCCCTTATTGCAAGGCAAGTGAGCCGAACTCTTTGATTGCACGTTTTCTTAAGGCTCGATATTACATGCGGATAAATTTCCTTAACTCCTCACTTGAGCATTCTCGAAGCTACACTTGGAGGAGTTTGTTCAAGGTTAAGGGGATCTTAGAAGCGGGAACATATTGGCATGTAGGCAATGAGTGTGATTTGAATGTGTGGAGCGCTTGATGGACTCCAAGACCGACTTCTTTCAAAGTTTTGGAAAATTTCTTTGGAGCCGATAGGGATTTGCGTATACGTGTTTGACTTAATTGATTGGGATTAATGTTGATGGCAAGAGGATCTTATCAAGGGGTATTTTTTGCCTATGATGTTGATTATATTCTTGATATACATCAGCTGGAAAGTGGAATATTGGATCATTCGGTGTGGCTTCACACTCATAATGTCCACTTCACAGTTAAAACAACCTGTCATGCTCTCATGGCGACGTTTGAGTTGGAAAAGAGGAAAGGAGAATCCCATGATGACCATAGGATGCCACGTCTATGTAAGTGGATTTGGCGTTGTGAGGTATGTCCAAGAGTTAAGTCATTCCTTTGGAGGGGGTGCAAATAGATATTGCCTTGCAAAGTCAATCTTTTACAAAGAAGGGTTGCGCAGGATCCTTTCTGTGACAATTGTGAGGTTGTGGAACATGAAATGCATGCTTTATGGGTATATAAATTGTCGAGAATGGTGTGGAGATTTTTTCATGAGGTGGACTCGATGGGGGGGCTCCTTCAACTCTCTGCTTAATTGGACAGAAAAGGTTCATGCGTTAGATGATAAAAAAAAAACTCAGAATCTTTGGGTGTGTCTATTGTATGGTTTTTTACGTGCTCGTCATATCAGAATCTTTGAAGGCTTAGAGACAGACCTCACAAAGGTTTTGGAAGATGGTGCGCAAGGTTTGGAAGATTTCAATCAAGCGAAACTGGTTAGTGTGCAACCTCCGAAGGGTTTGAATCCGGTGCAAGTGTGGAAGAAGCCTCCGACTGGATGGGTAAAAATTAATTGTGATGCTTCAGTCCAAGGAAGGAAATGTGGGATCAGGGTTATTGCACGATACTCGGATGGAAATCTAGTGTTCACAAGAGCCAAGAGGATTAAAAGAGGGACTTCTATAGATGTAGCGAAGGCAGAGGCTATCAGATTGGGACTTCAAGTAGCGGCATCATTGGATCTCTCTCATGTTATAGTGGAATTGAACTGCCAACGAGTCATTCGCAAATTGTCAGGCGGAACTTTGCCTCGTTCTTCACTAGGCTCTTTATTGGCTCTCATTTGTGAATTTAGTCACTTGTTTGTGTCTTGCAGATGGGAACATGTCCGACGAAAGCCAATCAAGTGGCTTATTGGCCCAGCCAGTGGCGTCCGTCTTCCCCATCGTTGTTAGTGTGTAATTTCTTTTTCTCGCAAGAGTTTTATGGTGTGTTAGCAAACAATGTTGTTAATTTAATGAATTACAATGTATTTTCATCCAAAAAAAATTAACCCAAACACCGAATAAATTAGAATTTTATTTTAGGGGGTTCAAACCCTTGATCTACCCGCTTCTCCTAGTAGTAAAGCACAACAATTACCACCAAACTAGGTAAGATATGTTGTTCTCGTTCTAAAAACATGCATATAATAGTATTGGATATTTGACCGGAAAAACATTCGTCAATTGTCACCGTAACCATACTAAAAAACTGCTAAAAGTATATATTTGTTGGTTAACTTTAATCGAACTTTATTTTTTCGGTACAGATAATCGAGAAATGATCAATTTTTTTATTGCGCTTTTTTTCCTGCCCTAGAAAAGAGATAGGATAAGAATCCCGTTTTGAGAATAATTATATAGTTTTTATAGCTGCAATTTATATTTTTTAAATTAGGGTTTTTAGTTTCTAATTCTGAACCTTTAGGACATAAAATATAAAGACATATACTACATTTGTTTTTAACCCCCTAATCTAAAATGCATTGCTTTAATTTTTTGATGTAAGAAAATTGGCAAACCACAATACGAACACGGAGGGGAGACCGTCCCGATAGGAGGAGTAACCAAGGGTATAAATACTAGGCATTTATTTTTCATATTTCCGATGTAGGATAACTTGTCTTCACAAATCGATAAACATATATTTGCCCAAAATAATTAGTCTCTTTGAGATATTAGATGGCACATTATATACATCAATTGTTTTTTTTCATTTGCCATATCAATATGCATTGCTCTAAAAAATGTGAAACATTTTCAAGTGAGAATTTACATGAATCGATCTCAACATGTGCATAAAAAAGGTGGAGTAGTTTTTACAAGTGGTACAAGGGGAAATTAAGAATTTACATGAAACTTCGACCCAAAAAAAAAGAATTTACATGAAACCAGGTCCTTGAGAGAGGATAGGTGCAAAATACAAAATGCCACAGTTATAACTTATAAGGTGCATGGTCTCTATATTCAAAATCGATCTTGTACTCCACTTAATTAAGAAATCCAATGAGCATCACTGCATCAACTCCGATCCTCCACGTACACATGTCTCTTACCTCCGTCTCCAGATCTTTCTGCAAGTTGCACTTCATGAGTTAAATATAAATGTAATGGAGAATCACGTAATTAAAGAAGAAATTATAGACTGGAAAAACAGCATATCGATTTGCAATACTATATACAGTATATCCATATTTTTTAACATCACAAAGAACTACTTCATCTTTGAAGGTTTAGAAAGACGACAGACCTAGATAACAATAAATGTATCCAAAATAGTATCTGTACACTATTATACATTGCAACTACGAAAGATGTATAGAGAGGAAAACAGAAGAAAAGAAACTAAAGATAGATAGAGATCGATGGAGGAATAATAGATAGATAGATAGATAGATAAATTAGGCATGCTTGGCTCCATATACGCCATCCGCGGACGCCATCGAAGCTTCCGATGGTCTCTCTGCAAATGGCATACAGGGAGCCAGGCACACCGCTCTCCATCTCTCTATTATAATTCCTCCTCCCATTCAGTTCATCCATCACACAATGAAATATATTGAAACAAGAAATCATAAAATTATAGCTCCATGAATTGAAAACATAGCTAGCTTGTCTAAGATAGACATGGTTAATTACTTGTGTTTGAGATGGGAATATTGGCCGGGAACGTGTGTGTATATATAGGCTAGGTGTAGAGCAGAACATAAGAAATGGGGAGAAAAACAGATTGCCTGTAGAAATGGCGAAAAACATGCGTTGGGCCTTAATTAATCACAATTCTAAACAACACAAGAAACAGTCTCCACCATTTGCATATTTTAAATGTGGAGGATATATGCATGTGAATTTCAGACAAACCAAACAAAATGAAAGCTAGAGAGATCCAACTTCCAAGTTGAGATTGATTTTGTGGGGTTGAATTGCACCATCTTCTTCTATTCTATATATAGAGCTAGAGACTAGAGATATTATTTACATAAGCAGAGACAAATACTTTTCATTAAAATATATATTTAAAAAAAGAAAGAAAAATAGGAGTATATGGTAAAGCAAAAGGAGGGTTTGTTTTCCCATCTTCTTTTCCTGCTGTTTTGTCTTGGACTGCTTGGAACATCACAGATTCCTCCACTCTTTTTTTTAAGAAAAATAAAAAAATCCTGAATGATATATATACTGTATAATTTTTCTTGGAATAATATAAGATAATCTTTAACATTAATCTTCTAACATCATGATCAAGTTCCTTTACAGTTTTGATTCTTTTGAATGTTTGTTTTTTTCCCCATACACCTACTCTTCTATGCGCTCCTTCATGGGCCGAAGATTCTCGAATATCTGTACATTGCATGAGATTATAAATTAGTACGTACAAAACAACGGTCATTTCATATATGCCCGCGACTTTGATTAGCTTTGATAAATTCAGTAATTAACCAGTTGCATAAGAAATTCGGTAATTTTTTATGAACGTTTGATTGAGTTTGCTTAATCATGAGTATATAATCGAGTTTATTCATGAACAAACGAGCCAAGTTATCTTGTACTGAAGTTTAGTTCATTTATCTTTCAAGTCTTAAGATTGTGCTCAAGCTAGCTTGACTCGTTTACAAGTCGAGTCGAACACGAACAAGACTTAATCGAGTTGACCACCAAATTTCTCACGAATAGCTCTGTTCATGTACAACCCTACAGTAAAGATATTAAAGGTATAGTTCTTGTCAATTAATTTAGTTCTGATATAAGCTATATATTATGTAATGGATCTTGTTTATGAACGTATAATTGAACTTGTTCGTGAACGTATAGTCGAATTTGCTCATAAAATATAATCGAGCCTGTTCATGGACAAACGAGTCAATTTTTCTTATACTCAAACTCATCTCATTTATCTTTTGAGACTTAAAATTGTGGTAAGTTCGGCTCGTTTACAAATCGAGCCAAACATAACTAATTCGAACATCAAATTGCTCACGAACCGTTCGGTTCATTTACAACTCCACCTACGTGTGGGATTCTTCTAAAATATAATAATGGAAACAGTTTCGTTATATTGTTTTTCATCCTAAAAATTAATAAATATGCACGAGCAAATTTTTTTAGTAACAAATAATTTTCTACAATATAAATTCATAGGGTATACTAGGGGTGTCCAAAAATAACCGAACCCGAAAAACCGAAAAACCGATTATTTTTTAGGTTAATCAAATCGACTTTTTTTGAATTTTCGGTTTGGTTAACCGAACCGAAAATATTTCGGTTTATCGGTTCGGTTTCGGTTCCCGACTTTACATTTAACGGTTAACCGAAAAACCGAAAATATATTTATATTTTATTCAAATACTAGTTATCTTTAATTTATTTAGTGGTTAAACTCTATAATCTTTAAGGTGTTAATGCAGTTTGTCTTTTATTCTTCAATTTTAACAATTTACACTATATGTTTCCACATTACATTGATATAAGACTCGCTTATTAAATTTGATGGGATAAAAATTAATACACACAATTTTTGATTCCACACAATATAGTATATACTCTCGATATTTGTTTATAAGAACCAAAACTATATGATATAAATACATATTTAAAATAAAAAGTCTTACTTGATCACTTTTTTTATTCAAATTTTATTATTTTAGTTTAATTATTTAAGGTAAAATTACATAAACGGTTATCGGTTAACCGAGAAAACCGAACCGAAAAATTGGTTAACCGAACTACGGTTAACCGAGATTCACGGTTCGGTTTCGATTCATGATTTTCACTAACCAAAATCATGATTAACCGAACTTCGATTAACCGAAATCACGGTTAATCGGGGTTGGACACCCCTAGGGTATACAATTAAAAAGGATCATAAACTCCTTTTCCTAGCGACTAGCAAGTCAAAATGGAGATTGAAAACTGTTCACGTACGCTCATTGGAGTAATGGAATGGTAATTTAAACTCTAATTAAGTATAATAAGATAATATAATATATTAATCCTGAGGTGTGTGTGTCTGTCATGTGTGGTGTGATGGCGTTTGGTTGTTTGTTTCATGGATGAATGGATGGGAAGGTAAAAGGCTGCAGAAAACTCCTTTTCCTAGTTGTAGAAAAATTGTTGACAAGCCAGATGGATTTTTCTCAAAATGAGTTGGTGCAATTTTCAAAAGACAAAGTTTGTAAGCTTTTTTCATTGGGAATCGTTTTTAAATTTGTCAGACTTGATTCTACTGAATTTTCTTTCTTTTTATGGCTTCTTTCAAGTCCGGTTTTTACCCTTTTGCTGCAACACATATGTGAACCGGAAATTGTAATGTCTGGGTCCATGTGTTGTGTTGTGTGCATCATCATCATCATCAAGGTTAGATTCTAATCCAGCAACTCTCTGGTTAGGGTAAGGGCACACCCAATTGATCATTGCATTTGGACCACTTCAAAGTTGTGAAAAATATGTTTTTTTTGTCAGAAAAAATATATGGGTTTTTTTAATTTTACTAAGGTTGAGTTTGGGAATAGATATCTTTTATGACAAAAATTGATTTCACTTTTGGTGGTAAATTCCGAGCCAACTCGTGACCCAGCTCATAAAAACCACGAATTATGGAATAATTGACTTTTTCTGATCAGTTTGACCTAACATAAGGAAGAATGGTGAAACTTAATTGGCTTTACACAAAGGGGAAGGGAAGCGCCCAAGATTTGAACCCAAAATCTCTCAATATTTCTCATACTTTTTAATGTTTTTATAGTCCTACCACTAGGTTACCCTATAAATAATTTGGTTGATATTTGTACACTAGTTGGATGTGTGGTATGTTTTGTAGTGACATTATTAAGGATCTACATTATTAAAACAAAAATCAATATTAATAAAAAAAATAATGACATTATTAAGGATCTACATTTTTCTTTAAAAATATATTTTTCCCCAAAAGGCCCTCAAAAGCTTCCCACTATTCGAAAAACTTGTATAGTAAAATCAAAAATTGGTATAATCTCTTGCAAAAAAACCTTCAACCACTATATGTCAAACCGACTCTATTAATTTAATTAGGACTTGTTGTACTTATTGGTTGAAAATAATTTTTGGATGAAAAGTAGTTCTGTTTATCGTAAAAAATATAAAAGAAGTAGAGAGTAAAAGTAATTTTTGGGTGAAGAGTTATTTTGTACCCCTATATCTTAAAAAACTAAAAAGTGGATAGACATAATAATTCTAAAGTGTTAAAATTAGTTTTTGGGTAAAAATTACTTTTGCACAACAATCACTTGCCAATATCACCGATTGCCCTAAATGTCTAGGGCGTTTTTACAATTCTATCCAAGAGGGAAACATTCTTAACAAGATATACCATAGCACTCAATATTATGTGGAGTATGGTACGTTTTTTGGTAGAAAGATAGACGACACTAGGTCAAGTAGTCACCAAATGAGGGATAACTCAACCCTTAACATCATCAAATATTCAAATAAAATAAGTTTAATCCCCTCAGGCGGGGCAGACAAAAGAAAATACTTCGTGTAGACAAAATCGTGGAGTATGGTACTAACATAATAAAATTACTACTAAAAACAAAAGAAAATGCTGAATATTTTATGGTACGTTTGACACAAAATTAACAAAGTAAAAAAAATGCTGAATATTTATATCGTATGCAATATTGCAATTTGCAGCTAAATTGCTAATAGGCCTTAATCAAATTCATATTCGGGCTGATCCGAGACAAAAATTGCAGCCCGATTCCGTTTACATGGGAAACCGGCCCATCCAACGGCCCAACGGGTCTGATTTCCTTGTTCCAACCCATGACTCTGTTTGTTCATGAAAGGCTGTTAATTTCCATGAACCTTTTTTGCCTGCTAAAAATTATAAAGTTTGGGATCTGCCATATTTTATCTTTTGTCAGCCATATTTTCTGTTCATACATTATAACGGGGAAGGGGGGGCCTTTGACGTTTTGGTGTGATATAAATGAAATAAGATGTATTCTGATCAGTATAAGATAAACAAATATATTGATGAATTAATTAAACCTAAAAAGTAATTAAACAAGTGTTAAAAAACATAAATCCATCATCCAAACTAGACAACTGTTAAAAGAACATAAATCCATCACCTAACCTAACCCAATTAACCAAACTATTTGAGTATCAGAAATTGAAGAAGATGAATATGATGATGGTTGATTACTCGAATGCCCACTGGTTTTCCTTCCTAACCTCCTCTTCCTCCTCGGGTGTGAAGTCATTGACGATGTTGAACGTCTTCCTGATCTCTTCGGGGGTCTTCCCCTTGATCATGTCCGCAACAGTTTGGCAAGTCAGGTCCAGAAGCCCCTTTATGTTCAGGTAGTTTGCAGCCTGCACATTCAATTATCAAATTATTAGTATGAAAATTGCAAATAATCCTGTGTGAAAGATTATCAAAGGTTGTAGCTTTTTGGTTCAATTTGGTTACCAAGATGAGGTCGAATAGCGTGGCCTGGTCAACCTTGACCAACTCCGCATCGAAATTCTTGAGGTCGTCATTAGCGGCGGCGGCGGCGTCGGACTTGGGAGGCTGGGCGTGCTTCTTGCAATACTCGATGACCTTGGAGAGGGTCTTGCTGTCGACGTTGGGGAGAGGGATGGCGTCGTTGGCCGAGTCGTCCTCTATCATGTTCTTGATGGTGATCGACTCCGACGCCACCGCCTCCTCCACCGCGAATTCCTCCCCGTCTTTGCTCTTCAGGATGATCACCTTGTTGCCTGAACTCGACGACATCTTTCTCAAAAACCCTAAACCAACCGAAAGAGAGAAAAGGAGGGAGCGAGCGAGCGATTGATCGGAAGAAGAGTAGTTATATAAGGATTTATGTACCCTAAACTTGGTAGCTAAATCTTTTTAGCAAATCTACCCAAAGATAGATTTCGTATTTTTTTTAATACTAATTGTTATACACAATATAAATCTTCCATCATAATCTATCTATCTATAACTATATATTAAAGCTGTACCTTTTCGAGCCACCACGTTGATTCTGGCCCCACCTTATATTTAAAATTTTTATTTTTATTTATATTAATTTAGTCTTTTTAATTAAATTCATTTCTATCTATTTATGTGAGAAAAAATTTAAATTCGAATTTTAATTAAAAATTATGAAAAATAAATTTATCTTTATCTTCTTATCTATTTAGGTAAAAGTTTATCTTAAATCAAATCTATCTATAACTATATATTAAATTTGTACCTTTTCGAACTACCAAAACGATTCTGGCCCCACCTCAAATTTAAATAATTAATTTTTATTTATATTATTATAACTTCTTTCTATTAAATTCTTTTTTAACTAATTAAATTTATCACTAATATCAAACAAATATCTTTTCAATATAACAATATCTTTTAAAAGCTTCCTTATACAAGTATTTAAAATTAAAGATAAAATATTTATTTTAATATAAATATAAATCTTTTAACATATAACTTTTGATGAATTTATTTATAGATATATAGTGATTTTCTTTTATAAAAAACTAATGATAAATATTTATAATGTTAAAATTAATAAAAAAAATAGATAATAAAATATTTAATAGATATATTGAATATATGATAATCTCTAAATTTACGTACATGAAAAGTAATAAAATATGAAAAATTTAATATTTGATTAAAATGAATATATTCTATGAGCAATAAATTACTTATATTAAAGTTTATATTATATTTCAATTTATTAATATCCTATTTGTAATATCTATATAATACCGAATCGTAGTCGTACATGGTACGACGGGTAAAACTAGTAGTATGATACTAGTTGTACCCGTCGTGCCATGCAAGACTACGACTCACCAATTTTTGGGTATATTATAAATATGATATTAATAAAGTAAATATACAAAAATAATAAAAAGCCAAAAATAATGTAAATTCTTACAAAAGTTAATAAAATTCAATTCTTAAAAAATCTTTTCAATAAAAAGTTAAAAAGATAATTAATAAGTAAGGATAAAAAAATATGGAATTTTTTTAAGATAATAAAATCTTTGTATTTACAAAAAAATCCCAAAAGGAAATTAAGGAAAAGATAATATAATTTATTTATAAAAAATTGATTTAGGAAAGTAATTATATAGATATTTAAATTTTTACTCTTTAAATTATCAAAATTTGATTTAAGATACATTTTTTATTAATAGATAAAAGATAAAACTAAAATACTTTTCATTCTTTTTAATTAAAACTCGAATTAATTTTTTCCACATTAATAAATAGAAAGAAATTTAATTGGAAAAATAATATAAATAATTTTTTAAATATAATGTGGGGCCAGAAGTAATTTGTTGTCTATATTAGTTACAATTTTAATATATAGTTATAGATAGATATGAGTATTTTAATTTCAAAGATATATATATATATATATATATATATGTGATCACATGTATATATTTTTTTATTATTACTTTTTTAATTTATCTTTTACAAATATAATTAATATAGTGTCCTTTTTATCTATGTTGGTCAAAACTACTAATATTATTTTATCTTTATGTTTATTTTGGGATAAATTTTCACAAATATTGTTTTATCTTTATGTTTACTTGGAGATAAATTTTTTTTGCACAATTAATTATTTAAAACTATTATATTAATAAAGGGGTGATGTGGCGCAACGTGGTGGCAGAAATTGCTCCGACTTTAGTTATTAGTAATAGATATATGGAGATTGATGATTAATAATTTTCTACAATAAATACTACGATAAATATATCACAAATATAATACGCATCTTTAATAGATAGACTTTCCATATAATAATTTCATCAACCAATCACATGAATTTACTGTTTTTGGATTTAGTCTTAGAAACTTAGGCTATGTTTATTAAGTCATAAAAAAATTAGTTGGAGTTACAAAACTAGCTGAATTTGTAAAACTAGCTGTAAAAGTAGTTGAAGTTATAAAAAATATATAAACACTGTTTGGTAATGTTCAACTAGTTTATTATGGTAATTAATAATTAATTATTTTATTTTATTATAAAGTTATTTTATTTAAAAAATAATTATTTTTAATTCAAAAAACTATTAAAAACTAGTGCAAAAGCTTTAAAAACTAGCTTTGTCAAAAAACTAGTTTTATAACTAATAGCTAGTTTTTATGTGTCAAACAAACAATTAATCGTTATACAAATTTCTGCAACTAGTTAAAAAACTCCAACTAATTTTTAGTACCCAACAAAAACACCCTTAAATTGTGCTCAATGTGACCCATCCACGTATAGTGTATTTTTGATCGAGTTTGAAGAGAAAATAATTCAGCAAATTAAGAACAAAAATCATAAAGTATAAAATTAATGATCAATATTTATTCATTATGAATTACCTATTAATTACCAACAGTCTAAAAATATAAAAAATAATACTCCGTATGTGTTAACTTTATATCCAACCATATCACCCATTTTTATAAAATTAATCTTATTTATTAAATTTTAATTAATTTATTTGGTTAAAATCTAATTGTACTAAACAAATAATATATATATTATAAATTGTTAAACAAATTATAAAATAATTCACTAAGAAAATTTGAAGATATCAAATATTTTATCGAAAAAAATTAAATAAAATTTTAAGATATTAAAATAATTAAATTGAGAATATTTGATTTTTATATAAAAAATTACTAATAAAAAAGTTCTACATTTTAGAAAAAGAACTAATTCGCATATCATAATATTTTCAAATTTTTAGTTTACATAAAATAATTGATTCACTAAGAAAATTTTAAAATATCAAATATTTTAATTTAGGGTCATTTAATTATTTAGTAAGAAATAAACACCTTATTATGTATTTGTAACAAAGACCCAATTTATTCGCCATGTAACATAGCTCAATAGGGATAATATGTGGAGTGTCACAAGCTGCAACATGTCCTAAACTAAGACGATGTTAATAGTATAACCACCTTAAAAAGACCAAATAATGAAATAACTTTCTAACTATACTAGAGTCATAGGAAAAATGGATAATTTTTAATGTATTCTGGAATGCAAGATATCCCAAATAAGAAAAAACAATCATAGAATAACCTAGATTGGATTTGCGATATATCTTAACTTCTATCAAATAAAAGCTTTATTTGGAAAATTACAAGGAATGGACTACTAACAAAAACAAGATTAGTTGAAACAAACATAGTTATCCCCAAAAATGCATTGAGTGCAACGACCTAGTTGAAGATCCCCCTCACGTTCTACTCCAATGTCATCATACAAGACACACTCTAGGCCTTATTAACGCAAGACTCGTCCAAACAAGTGACAAAATTGATACTAAAAACAAGAAGCCCCTCCAAAATTTTAAGGACATTAGAACTCAACTCTCGAAAGGAGAAATGGAATGGATAACATGTTGTTAGTGGTGCCTCGGGTTTTATGGGAGTGATAGATTTTTCGACATAAAAAACCAACTCATGTAAAATAATACAATCAACATATTTACAAGGGTGGTTAAGTATAGTAAAAAATATAAAGAACGGTTAATTATAACAAGTGTAAAATAAAGGACAATTAAATGCAATTTTCCCTTTCTTTTATTTTAATATAGGCATGAGAAATTGCCAATGCCCCCATTCGGCATCGGGCCATTCCTTCGCTTCGTGTTTTGAGTAGAGTACGGTGAAGTTGAAGTACGTCCAGATCTTCCGTCAAATCTGATCTACATAAGAAATAGAAGAAATTAGAAAAGCTCGAATTCGTCAGAGGAGTGATTAAAGATTAAGATCGGGAAACTAAAATTTCCGACTACTACCCCCAAGTTCTTCTGTCGACATGAGTACTCCAGCACTCTCCGGCGTAACTCTTACCTCTTTCTCTCTTCATATTTTCTATAGATCTACTTCTGATCTGATCTCTCTGTTCAATTTCAATCTCACTTGCTTATAAAATTCGTGATTCCCCATGTAATCGCCGTCATGCCAATTTGTGGCTTTTCATTTCCGATCCATGTTCCTCTCCGTAATCCTGTCAAATTTTGAGTTGCGACACTCGCGATTGCATCTGATTGTGTACTTACTTAGTTTGTTGTTTGATTGTAGGGTGGTGGGGGCTTGTTTACCGGGTTTACGAGGCTCTGCAAGGGTCTCGCTGTAGTGCTTATCGGTGGCCACATTGTGGTGCAACTTTTCCCGCAAGCTGTTACTTATCTCGCCCTAATCCCTGCTAGGTAATTTGTTTTGACCCTCATGGTTATGTTAATAAGATAGATTGATTCACTAGAGATGCAAGTAGTAAATACTAAAGATGCGAGGGTTTGCTTTTGCTTAGCAGAATAGCAGTGGTACTCTACTGTTTTTGTTGAGATTTAGATGCCAATTTTGGTATATCAGGTGGTTCTGTAGCTAGAATGGAGCACTATGATGCACAAGTAAAGCGCAATTGTGAACTACACTTACTAATGGGAATGCTGTTCTGGGCATTAGCTTGTATCAGGGCGTAGCCTCATTTTTGGTCATATCTTCTGGTTATTTTCTTAACAGTAGGATAGTTTCCGGGATCCCCATTGACCCCTCAATGGAAAACGCAAACAGAAGTGAGAATCCCCTTCTAGCATATTTATCTCCTTTAGAAAAATGATTACCATTTAGGCACTAGGCAATGCATCCTGCTAAGAGTTAAATTTCACTTCTAGACTTCTACTTGAGGGCTGACAGATTTATACCATAAATATTCACTCAGAAATGCACTCTTCATTTGCACAAGTGTGATCTGGAGCAGGTGTTCAGATCAGGATTAAAACTTGGAAGTGAATTACTCAATGATTTATGGTCGGATTTCTAGTTATTACCTTGATTTTTATTGATCTTACCAACGGACTATGGTGGAGAACCTTCAAACTACTGGCCCATAACAGGACAAAATTGTAGTGAAGTGAAATCATTTCTTGTTTCGTTGTAAATATCAAAGTGAATTTTCAGTATGGTAATAGGAAGAACTGGTCGAGGAGGGGTTGCACGGAATTTGAAATGCTAGAATTGCCAATATCTATCTCACAGATGGCAGAGAACCTAAACATATAGTAATATAATTTTTGAGTTGCATTATGAAGTAATGAAGTGAATTTTAATACTTTGTTGTATGTTAGCATAATGAACTCTGTGGAGTCTTCACTTGTATATCCTGGTATGCGGATTTTCCTTGCAAAGTGCTTAATGAATTAGATTGAATCGTTTGCTGTCCTGAAATATGGAAGGGTAAGTTATGATTTTGCGTAGTGTTAGATAGGAGGATCTCAGGAAACAATCGACTCAAATCCAAAGAATGCCAGGGAATTCAGAGTATTTCTGAGAGAGAGATGATATTCAGATAACAATCCCCATGGAGAACAAACTCCCCAAAAGAGCCTATGGAGCAATGAGGATTACTTTAATACCCTCAGTGACTGCCTAAAGGCCTTGTTTGGATTCTTCACTGATGTTTACTTCTGCCTATTCTTTCTCCTCATGTAGTCTATGATATTTCCCTGTACTGGAATGCCCACATGTAGTAACTGAATTAATCATAACTTGTTATTTGACTGGCAGGACTATTCCTTTTGGGTGGAATCTCATCACAGCTGGCTATATTGAGCAAACAATTTATGGGGTATTCATCTATTTTCTAATGATTCTGGGACACATATTTCTTTCCGTCATTTCCCCTCTTCCTCTTGTTGATCTGCATGTAATCCATCATCCATCATTTATTTGTAGGTGGTGACTAGCACACTTGGTCTGCTTTTTATTGGAAAGCTGCTTGAACCTATATGGGGCTCCAAGGAATTCCTGAAGTTCATTTTCATTGTTAACATTCTCACTTCTGTTTGCGTTTTCATCACAGCAATGGTCATGTACTATGTGAAGAGGGAGGAGAATTACTTGTAAGTTTTATAAATTTGGATTTCTAGTCTAGTATTGTAGTGTTTCCTGTGATTATATTTTGTCATGCCATTTCATTGATTGTCCTATGTTGAGTATATATTGAAATCTTTGCTCATTTCCATTGCCTTCAATCTTTTGAATACCATCCCGGAAGCAGTAGGGAGACATAGGTATCAGAAGAATAACCAAAATCAACCCTGGATTGTAGGACTCAGGAAGTGGGTACTGGGTAGTGATTTTCTGATTCCGGATTTCTAATTACAGGGCTGTTATATCCTCATATACTGCTGTATGCACTTGTGTGATATTTTAGGGAATGAATGGATTACATTTATAAAGGAGAGGTGGGTTTGAGAACACACAAATAGAATGCAGTTTTTGGGTTTGCTACGTACTCAAAAAACAAAAACAAAACAAAACAAAGATGTGCATAGGTCATTGTTTGTCTTTATATCTCAGTTTTATGCATAAAAGAGTAGTTTTGGAGTCTGAAAGTATGAAGTTTTCTTTACTTTACTATGAATATATGAGTCAATTTACATGGCTCAGACTTTTGCAACAAATACTTAAGGTAGGAAGTCATATAAATTTGCTTGTAGTTCTATACTCTGCTAGATCTTCCGTCTTCCACTATGAAGAGTCCTACTTTTCTACTACATTGCTCACCTGATGATTCGTAATTCTTCAATATGTGAAACACTAATACAAATGCATTGATCTTCTAACCCTTGATTTCCTGCAGGTATATGCCTATATCTGGCTTCCATGGCATCCTTTTAGGGTTCTTTGTTGGCATTAAGCAGATTATGCCTGATCAAGAGCTTCCAATAGTGAGACTTAAAACAAAGGTGACGAGTAGCCTCTTGAGTTTGATTACAATGAAACTCCATTCTATAAGATGTGGATCATATTTTCAGCTGTAAATCTTATTTAATTTGGTAAAAATTGCAGTGGCTGCCATCCATCATGCTTTTGTTGTCTATAGTGGCTAGCGTTTTTCTTGAAAATTCTGCAGCTTACCTCCCAGCCTTGGTGTTTGGAACATACATGAGCTGGATATACTTAAGATACTTGCAGAGAAGGCCTGAAACTAACCTCAAGGGAGACCCAAGTGATGAATTTGCGTTCTCTACCTTCTTTCCTGAATTCTTGAGGTACTCTAATATTAGCAATTATCCATTTATTGACCACCCTAACTAAAAAGCCCCAAATCACTCTCTTATGCTCTTGGCTGTTTTCAAGCAGACCCGTTATAAATCCTATCGCGTCTATATTCCATCGGATGTTCTGCGGACGATCCGATACTTCCACTGAGAACAAGGGTTATGTATATGGAGGTGTTCCCTTGGCCGGCTCTGACCCAATTGAGGCATCGAGGAGGAGGTATGATTCATAGTTTACTTAACAAAACAAGCTATCCTTCTCTTTATATGAATTGAGATGAACAATGCCTGAAACCGTCTCTACTGTTAATCCAGAGAAAGAGGAGCTCGAGCTCTTGAAGAAAGGTTGGCAGCAGAGAGATTGGCTGCTGCAAGGAGAGCTGATGAGCCCCAAAAAGATGCATCAGACGAAGTTTAAATACATTCTGCAAAAGACAATGACAACTGGGGAGCAGATTAAAACAGGTTTATAGTATTGGCGGTTTGGTTCGCTCTACTATGAGGAATGTTTTAGGAGGTAATTTGGATGAAAATTGTTACTCGTGCGGTTTGTTGGTATTTCATTGTGCTAGTGTCCTTGTCTTCTACTTCATACAATGCTGTTAGTATCATTGGAAACATTTAGGCTTACTTTGAACTTTCTTTTTCCTATTAAGGGTGAAGAAACTCTTTATATTCTCGCACTGTTGCACATTGCTCTTTTGTAAAGTGTTGAGAATTGATAGAAGAATATAAATTGTGGTTTGAAATTATGCGAGTCACGGTGTAACAAAAGCAAGCATATAAGGTTTTTATTAGATTCTTGACAAAGAATACAGAGTGACGACCTTATTGGCAATCGTTTACACATGCAGCTTTAAACGATGCAACATTATGCACATCCAGTCTTCAACATAGAACACTATATACCCTGTAAATTTCACGTTTGTGTAGAGGCTTTACAAGTCCAAAACAGCAAAATACTGCTCAACTCTGGAACTGATCCATTCGTCCACCGAAATATTCATTTAGAACCATTTTCTTGTACTCTGTGAGAAAGGGGAAAAAAATGAAAAGCTCATCATATTGAAGTTCAGAACAAAAAATAGTATTCAAGTATAATCCTACTTCGTTTTAAGAAGATTGTCAAAATGATTAAGCATTAACAACTAGATGACACAAACCTTCTCTATTGCACCACAGATTTGCAGCTTGAGTATTTAGGGGGCTGTCGTTATTGGGTTCTGCAAGTCAAATTGGAACCACTGTAAGGCAAAGTTGATCATACAAAGAGAAGAAGAGTAACCGTTTAAGCAAATGCAAACCTCCCAAGAGGCTTTGAATTGAAAGGAGGATGGTTCTGACATCATATGCTGAAGACCACTTGTCCTGTGGAAGAAAGAACACACACACACACAGCCAATCAAAATGCATGCTATACTAGTTCAAACTGTTTCAATATTCACGCTATTCTCTGTTTCATATCATCAAAAGTAAAGACGACATTTTCAAGTTTGATATCATACCTGTAGAATGTCAAGACAAATATTGCCGTTTTGATCTATGTTGGGATGAAAACACGCGGTCTCAAACCTAACCTGGGGTGGCTTGAAAGGGTAATCCAATGGAAACTTCATAGAGAGCTTGTAAGACAAACCTTCATATGGAGTTCCCTTTCCACCCTCTATTGTTCCGATCCAGGTAAATATGCTCTCACCTTCAGGAAAAGCAGAAACCCCAAGATCACCATCACTCATCTGTATAGCAAACATGTACATTAAATTAACAAGAAATGAAATACTCCAAAGTAACAACGAAGAAAAGTGACAAGCATCAACAGTGCTACAACATAACACTAGTATTGCTGCACCAGCAACAAGAAATAAGTGGAAAAAATAATATGTTTTCAAGGCAATGATTCCATTGAAACAAATCACTACTGAAGTGATAACATGTTGACTTGGCTATATTTCTAGCAACAGTGAGGGAGATTTAGGATTCGAAGAAAGTCATGCCATGGAACTGAGCAATTGAGCATCAACCGACAACCGTCCAAGCTCATGTATGAAATTAAGCGGGAACAAGATAATGAATGGACTCAATGGGGAGAGTGGGCAAAGGCAAACCATTTTGAATGAAGTTCCATCTAGAATGGCAAGTGATTTAATCTTGGATGTGGCAAACCATTTTGAATAAAAAGGAAAAGCTAGTCCACTAGTTTAATCTTCAAAATGGCAAATGATAAAAGAAATAAAGTGATGGCATCAGAATTCCTAAGCATATAAAACTCTCTATTCATAGTATTCATCCTGTGCCTGCCCATTCAATATGGAATTAATAAGTAAAAATTGCTAAGCATACACAATTCTATTCAAAATTCCTAAGCAGTAAGCATACACAATCACATATCAGAGCGTCGTACACAGTGAATATTGCAAGTTTGCAACTCATGGCTTCTTCCATAAGAAAGAATCCACACGAAAATGAAAACCAACAAGTCTAATCCAAATCAACCATCCTTTTTTCATCTATGGCCAGTCCTAATGGGAATACTTCATTACTTTGCTAAAAGAGATTCGACATAAACGAATCTAACAGTACGACTATTTAATTTTCAAACCATTCGTTTCTTGAGCAATAATCTCAATTCAACAAGAATCGAACAGTACGAATGAACAAGATAAGGCAGAATTCTCCAATCCACAGGAGAAAAAAAGGAAAACATACCATCAAAGACATCAACTCTTGTTGAAGCCTGCAACCAGAACAGAAAACTGAACTCCGTTAAAACAGAAAAATTCGCGCTCGTCAAAGAGATTTAGAACGGCTAGAAAACATAAAATCGGAACAAAATAGCCAGAAAGGACAAAGATCAACCTTTGAGTGACGGAAACGCTGTCGACGATGTTCGACGACGACTTCGGTCGCTTCGTCGACTGCGACACCCGTCGGATCGGGGAGTTCTCCACTGACGAATCCCGGCGAACTTCCATGGCAGGATTCTTCAAATTGCAGGAAATCAAAATTTTGATTTCTCTATCAAAATTTTGATCTCGAATTCTCGAGACGAAACTAAAAATCAATCAAACGACTCTGTGTTAACTGATCGAAATTCAGGATTTGACAAGTTCACAAAAAACGGAAAGAGTAAATTGGCAACAGAATTTTGTGTTCGTTTCTGGAAATTATGTAGGGTGCTCGTTGGACGCAATTGTTTTATTTTTTGGTGAGAAATTATTATTAGCATAAATATCAAAAAAAAAATTAAGCTTGATAAAAAGATGAGACAATTGACACGTGGATTCCGTTAATTAGCCTTGCTCTCTCCACTTGCATTAGTGGGTACAGATCAGAACAGCACAGCGCAACGACGCGTTTCGGTGGCCAAAAATGAACAAAATGTGATAATTGCGAATCACTAATCAAGTAATCAGTCACCCATAAAAAGGATGCCAATATAATTCAACCCAGCCATCCGGTGGGTATCGCAAAGGCCGAAGAGATGAACTAATTATTAGAAGTGTATTTCACTTGTTAATGAAAAATAGATTTTTGGTGAAAGTTATTTTTATATCTTGAAAAACGTAAAAATAGAGAGAAATACACGGATTTTAAGAGTGTTAAAAGTAGTTTTGAGTAGAAAGTAGTTTTTGGAAAGAAAGTGAAATAAAACCCAAATGAAATTGTTGTGGAAACTCCTAGTGGAACCAAATAACCTCTGGGTCAGAATAGTGACGGAAAAATACCTCAAATAAGAAGTATCCTGAACTATCGGGAAAAACATAAAACATCATGACAGTTGTCCAAATTGTTAAGCTTAAGAGACATGTTCTCGAAAGGACTCATATAGCAAGTTGGGGATGGGAAAACTATCCGCTTTTTGGAAAAAATAACTGGACCGACAATGGGCTCCGAACGAGTCAGTTCCATTGGGCTTCGACTGAACCAGGTTCGAACGCGAGCGGCTGGTAGTTCGATGGCTTCCTTTCATGTGGCTGATCACGAGATTGATCTTCTCCTCCCCCAAACTGCGCCAAATATTTCCGCATAAAAAGTTAGAGCAAAATGGGGTATAGATTTAAAACAAAAGGTAAGAACAACTTTACGTTGAAGAGAATTCAACATGCCTTTCATTCATCTGAGGTAGGGTTTAAATAGCGGAACATAAAGGGGACTAGGGTTTTTTACCCTAATAGGCATTGGGCCTATCAATTTCGGGATCATTAATTAGAAAATCCTATTAGCTTATCAATTATGTTTTCTTAATTAGGACATAAAAAAATTCATTACACAACGCAAGACTAGAATGGAAGAATGTTCGAGGTTTGAAGTAGCTGAAAACCCGCGTCCGCGAGAATGAAGGTTGCACCCGCGGTTTAAAAAATTGAGGAACTGAGATCACGGGACCATAAACCGCGATCGCAGTTTCACCATCTGGGAAGAGGCTACAAGATACAAAATCACGACCGCGTGATTGGGTATCGCGATCGCAAGGTTTTGCGGTTTCGATCGAAGAAAAATCTTTCTGGATATTATCTATATATATATATTATTTGCTTTCTTAATTATTTTCGGTTTAATTTTGGGATCTTTTTTTTTTTTTCTTTACTTTATATAGGACTTTTTCATTAGAATTCATTATTTTAGAGATTTTCATATTCTAAGTTTGAGAAGAAAACTCTAGAGAGCCATGGAGAACTATTTTTTTTCTTCATATATGAATTGAAGCTTTTGGTTTGTAAGTTGTGAGATTTTTTACTCTTGTTCTATTGTTTTTGATTAAGTATTGATTCTATTGTGCTTATTGATTGATTGAATATTGTTAATTTCTTCTAGCCTGTGCAACTAGTTGAGATTAGAATTATTCTACTATTAGGGTTTTGTAGTTTTTCATTGAAACACTTAATCTAAAGTAGCAAACACGCTATTCTAGGACTCATAGGACTAGATTAGTGTGAAGGGAATTAAATGTATGTTGAATGTTGACTCGTTGTTTGGTATCAAATGCATCCTGACTAATCAATGTTCTTAAAGCTGCTACTAAATTTAATTGTGATCATTTCATGGTTGTTTGATAGTATTACAATTATCGGGACTCGTTGGATTGTTAATTTACATAACATTAGAACATGAACAATCATAACATAGAGAGAACTTAGAAAAAATCAATGATCAACAAATCTAACTAAAAGTTGATATTTGTATGACGAAATTGTTTCCCAATAATTCATATAACCTACTTATTTCTTGTATGTTTGCTTTCTGGTATTACATTAGAGTTAGTTCATTATTAAAAAAACCTTGTTCTCTTAGTTGGTAGATTTCGTTGTACTTAGGAATAGACAATGATTCTCTTTGACTCCGACTTACTTGCTATACTTAGTCAGCATTTAAAGATTATTTTTGACAAGGCATCAACGATTTTAGCCCGGTCATAGGCAAAGAGGTCAAAATGGACAAATCTAGGGTAAGAGAAAGTGGACCGTTGACATTGCCTCCACCGTAATAAAAGATTTCATGAACCTCGAGACATCCATAACCATGCCTAATAATACTCAAACCGCAACCAAGCATAGATTTGAACGTGCGGAGAATTACAGCCCAAGCACGAGTCAAAGCATCTAAAACAAACACACAAGCACAAGAAACAAAGAAAATATAATTATTTATTTTAATGTTGATCGAATTATTGTTTTATCATTATACCTTATTGTACTTTCAATTTGTTAAAAGAGATGGATTCTTTGATGTGAGAATCGTGGGAATTTCTAACTAACGAATATGTTCTCACTTTTACTTGTAAACAATGAACAAAGTGATGGCCAAGAAGAAATGAACAGAATATATTCAAAGGCAAATATTCACGTTGTTTTCTTACAATAATAATCTTCTATAATTATATCAACACACTACACATCACCATGTATATAAGATCATGCATTGAATATGCACGTAGATATCTAGCTAGGTTGTTAAATCCTATCGAGCAACATAAACTGGAGTTGATAAAATCCATGGAAGATCGAGAGATGATCAGTCCAACACTAGAAGAAGTATTCCCTGATAATCAACAGGGAAAACTACGACTTCCGCCACCACCCGAACCACCTGTCGGGTACCCTGGAATCCAAGGGGAGCCCTATAATTGTAAGGATGGAACTATACGTTTTTTTCCTCCGGAGACTCGGCACAAGTGCCATATGCTGAAGGATGGTTCTCGCAATACTTGTCGTTGTTGCGTCTTGTGTTGTATCATGTAATTGATCGCTATCGCGTAGAGTTTCATCTTCCCTTATATTGACTTGTGTTTTTTCGAAATGTTTCTTCGGTGTGAGATTGACTTGCTTGAATTACCAAAAGTCCATCAAAAAATTGGACAAATATCAATATGATTATTTATTTTAATGTTGATCGAATTATCAGTTGAGTTGACCCAATTTGTTATATTTTTAGAGTATATATAATATATTTTCAAAATTATAATATATTATAACCATGCCTAATAATGCTCAAACCGCAACCAAGCAAGCTTAGATCTTAAGTGCAGAGAATTACGGCCCAAGCACGAGTCAAAGCATCTACAAACACACAAGCACAAAAAACAAAGAAAATATGATTATTTATATTAATGTTGATTGAATTATTGTTTTATCATTATAGCTTATTGTACTTTTTTCAATTTATTAAAAGAGAGATTAAAAGAATAGATTCTTTCGTGTGAGAATCGTGGGAATTTGTAACTAATGAATAAGTTCTCACTTTTACTTGTAAATAATGAACAAAGTAATGGTCAAGAAAAAATGAACAGAATATATTCAAAGGCAAATGTTCACGTTGTTTTCTTACAATAATAATCTTCTGTAATTATATCAACACAGTACACATATCACCTTGTATATAAGATCATGAATTGAACTTGCACGTAGGTATCTAGCTATGTTGTTAAATCCTATCGAGCAACATAAATTGGAGCTGATAAAATCCACAGAAGATCGAGAGATGATCAGTCCAACACTAGAAGAAGCATCCCTTGATAATCAACTTGGAAAACTACGGCTTCCGTCACCACCCGAACCGCCTGTCGGGTACCCTGCAGTCCAAGGGGAGCCCTATAATTGTAAGGATGGAACGATACGTTTTTTCCCTCCGGAGACTCGGCACAAGTGCCTTATGCTGAAGGGTGGTTCTCGCAATACTTGTCGTTGTTGCGTATTGTGTTGTATCATGTAATTGATTGTTATTGCGTAGAGTTTCATCTTCCATTATATTGACTTGTGTGTTTTTCGGAATGTTTATTAATTAAGTGTGAGATTGACTTGCTTGAATTATCAAGAGTCCACCAAAAAGTTTGGTTTTCTTTCTCTTTGCGTATTAATGATCGAGGGGTGGTCGTTTTATTGTAGAAGAAGACGTGGTATACTTCCCAAATTCATTAATATATAGAAAGGAGCTAAGTACTAATTAAGAGGATGACAACACTACTCCTAACTAGAGGGCTAACCCAGCCGTTAAAAGAGACATAGTTTATATTCTATGTTTGTTATATTCTTAAATGTTTAGACTTTTAGAAATTATAATATGTAATTAAGCATATTAAATAATTTCGTTATGAAACATTATAATTGACTGTATACAAAAAACAAAAAAATATTAAAAAACACATATATATATATATAATTAAATTATTTGATCATTTATCAGTACATACTATTTAAGATATATGAATTTCTTTTCCGTTCTAATTTGACTGTCCAAGCACCATTTTCACTTTATATACTTAATATATTATAGATATTTATTTTCATTTTGTTACAAATTTTTTCAGATTTGAATTAATGCAATTCTCGTGCATATAAAATTGTAAATAATCGACAATAGTATTGTATCTTTCATTTGCTTTCTAAACATAATTAATGTTCATAATGTTATATTATTTTGAAATAATATTTAAGGTCCTTAAAAAAGATGAATAGCCAATTGGAATTATTTATTTAATTTTTGAAATAACTCTTATATTCTTATTGTAATTAATATTGGTAGAAATTATTGTTGAAAAATGGAGCATTTATTAAAATAAAGGGACAACTTTTATAGTTGTTAATGATTAAAGATTAAAGATAAGCTTTAGAGGGATGACATGTCCAACAATATAATATGGAGTATTAATTTGAGAATAAATATGAAATAAAATCTCAATTCTAATGTGAATTGTATGACCGGGATTTGTTCAGATACTCACCACTAATTGTCAATTTGTCATAGATTACAAGAGTTTGATTCAAATGAAACAAACTCTTATCCTAAAACGAATGCATTTTTTGTAGTTAGTAGTGCACTTTTCCTACTTCGGAGTGCATTTTTTCGCATTTGCAATTTTCCTACTTTTTAGTGCATTTTTCATACTTTTTGTAGTACATTTTTTGTATTTTTCAATGCACTTTTGTATGAAAAATGCACTACTAATTAGGAAAAGTGCATTCGTTTCACGTTTTAGGATAAGAGTTTGTTTCATTTGAACCAAACTCTAGATTACAAATTCACATTATTATTTTAATTTGCACTACAATAAATGACTAATTAATTTAACGTATTATTTTCTGTCTGGAATAATAAATCAAACTTGCTTGTATTTTATTATTTAAATGTAAGCATATTTAAGCTAGAAAATACCAAGCTACTGAGTTTGAAATCTCTTTAATATCCAAAACTTGTACTTTATTAGAAAAAAATTCTATATTAATATTCTTTGAATATTATTAAATTGGTGAAATAATCATGCATAGGTTGCTTGTGACTAAAGTTGTCAAAAGCTGACCGAACCCGCTAATCCGATCCGACCCGCCCGATAATTTTAGAGTCAAGACCCAAAAATTTAAATTCGAAATCAATCGAAGAGGATAGTCAAAGAGGCTGGAGAGATGAGAGCATACTTCTCGATGATATCTAAAGTTAAGACAATCAGGCAATTTAGTGAAGGACGTCATGTGGACTGAGATTTGAACGAGGAGCTCAAGAACTTCCACCTATGTTATCCGCTAGAGAATTCGACGCCTGGTGATGAGCTTTTCGCGTCCTTCGATCTCTCTAATGACGAGGCGGTAGATGGCGACCACAAGGATAGAAGTGGGATGGCAATGGGGCGGGTTCGGGGCGGGGAATACCCTTCCCGTACCCATACCCATTTAGATATATGCTTCCCATACCCGTCCCATTACCCATCGGGTAATAAAATTTATCCCCATGCCCATCCCCGTCGGGTATTCCCCATCTCCGCTTGATTTCCCCATTTATAATCCCCGTCGGGGATTCCCCATCTCCGCTTGATTTCCCCATTTATAATCCCCGTCGGGGATTCCCCATCTCCGCTTGATTTCCCCATTTATAATCTCTAGCGGGGAGTTACTCATTTTTATTTTTCATTTACTTTCATGTACATTTTCCTAAAAAATTCTATTGATACACCATTTACAAAATTCACCAATTAAACTTATATAATTAACAAGAGCTTCAAAAATAAACAAAACAATAATTTTGTAAATCCAATGATCATACTATTTGTACGTATCAAGTACATAATATAAGGATAGAATGATCAATAATTAAAAACAATAATTTAGTTCCCCACCATGGGGTCACCCGATGGAAATTCCCCAACGGGATTCCCCACGGGGTTCCCCGATGGAGATTCCCCACGGGGTTCCCCGATGGGTCCCCCAGCGGGGATTCCCCATGGGGTTCCCCAATGGGGTCGGGTTCGGGTCGTGTGGTGGGGCGGGGACACCTATCCCCGTCCACATGCCCATACCCTAGCGGGTAATTACTTTTCCCCCCATCCCCGCTAAAAATCCCCATACCCATACCTATAACAGGGAATCTCCACGGGTAATGGGGAATCCCCGCCCCCATTGACATCCCTAGAACTGGTGGCGAGACTGAATTGAATGATGGTATCAAGGAGGTGCCTGCGATGGAAGGGTGTTTGGATGACCCTTCAGCTAGCGGGGAGAAACTTGCGGATCATGCTACTCCTAGAGGGGTGCCGTTTGGTGACATCAAGGATTGAGGCCATGGACCTTTTGTAAACTTTTTAGTTTTTCTAGATTTTCAAACATGGCGGTTGTATGAACTATGTAGGATTATGGTAGGCCTTGGTAGGCTAGACTTGGTTTTTGCGTGACGGATTCTGTTTCTAGGAACGATTATTTATATGTTTTTCGTTTGATTACTTGCGCTTGTATGCGTATTTGTGCTCATGGTTCCTTGCAGGTGTTCGTGAGCGACTGTTGCTTCGAAAGAAGGCTTATCAGGAGGACGGAGACCCCTGCAGAAGGTGCTCGTCACGAGTGGCAGCTGCACCTTTACCAAAAGGAGTCCCACGACGAGCGACAATCATAGCGTCTCTATTAGAGATTGGAGAGTTTTTGTTATTAATAAATTTTATAGACTTTTTTCGTTAATTTTTCATACTTATTTTCATATAAAAAAACACCTTGGGTATCTTTCTTACTTTCCGAAACTATTGTTTTATTTCTTATTGAATTTTTCATATATGGTCCGATAATTAATTTTGCAGATTATATATATTGAACCCCGGTCATACCGAGTATGGTTGTTAAGCTACCTTACCGTTAAATCCTCCTCTCCCATAACTCCACGAAGCCACAAGTCATCATGGTCTCATGTCCTTCTCGGACCCTACATGTTTCACATAATAGCTTGCTTTTATACCATCCATCCTCTTTAGAAGATACCAAAAATTATATGGCAATTGGCAACACATTCTTATAACTTTGCATATGAAATCTTTTTATAACCCATATAGTTCAACCATCCATATCCATCAACTGTGCCCAATTCTTCATCCATTTTGGTCTCGTGTGCCAACTGCCAACCAATACCCACAATTTTATTGTGTAGAGTCCATTTCTATTGCTAGGCCCATATCAACTCTTGCATATCTTTCAAACCTTCTTCATCTTAGCAAATGGTTTCTTAAAAAAAAAAACAATTTATACACGTCGTACCATCCACAACTATTGACTATAATTTTAAAATTATTTTTAGAGATATTGTAAATAGGATATAGAAATAAAATATATATAATGTAAAATTGATATAATTAGGTATGAACATGCCATTTTAAAAAAATTGCTTTTGAGATTGATATTACAATAATGATATGTAGAAGATAGTAACTTTATACTCATATGAGAATTGTTTTATTTTTGAAATCAAATAAAAACTAAAATCAATATATACATACATTTTTAATTCCGGGATTCTAGCCCCACCCGATATTTCAAAAATTAGTTTTCATACATATTATTTATTTTATTTTATATTAAATGTCTCTTTATCTATTTATGTAAAAACTAGTTTTATAAATCGAATTTACAGTTAAAAATTTATACAAATATTTTATTCTATCTAATTTTCTATCTTTTTCATATTTATCTATTTTGTTTAATTTTCATACATATAATGTAATTATTTTATATTAAATTCCTCTTTATCTATTTATGTAAAAAATAGTTTTATAAAATCAAATAACTATTTAAGATTTACCAAATTATTCTATTCTATATAATTCCACTCTTTTTTCTATTTAAAAATCTCGAAAATAATTTTTTTTTGTAAAAAGTAAACTATTCATACCAATTTATATTACATTTTACATTGTATTTTTTAATAAATAATATATTTGTAATATAATAATAATTTCAAATTTAATTGTAGTCATGCATGGCATGACGTGTTTAACTAATTCTATATTATAAAAAATCTCAAGAATAATCATGACTTATTTATAAATTATTTTTAGGATATTTATAAATAGATTTTTTTTATTTTATCTCTATGAAAAAGAAACTTCTAAAATACCTAAAAATAATTGATAACATGTCAATAACTTTTTAATATTTTAAAAATAAATACATCATGTTTTATGATAGATAAAAAAATTAGAAAATTATTATTGCCAATCCATGAATGTCATTCAATATTTATAACTAATTTATTAGAAAATATTCTATATTTACATCAATAAATAAAAAAAGTTAAGAAAATGATGACATTTTTGTTTATCAAAATTCAATTTAGGAAAGTAATCATTAAGATATTGTGGATTTTTACTTTTTTTAACAAATATTGATTTATGAAAAATCTTTTACATAAATGGATAAAAAAGATAAAAATATTATAATTTTCATTATTTTTAATTAGATTTTTTTGACATAAATAGATAGAAATAAATTTAATTGAAAAATCTAAAGTAATATGAATAAAATTTGATTTTTTAAATATAAGGTGGAGCCATAATCAATGTGATGGTTCAAAAAGATACAATATTGATATATAGCTATGAACTGTGACATAAGCAAATTGATTTAAATTCTCTTACCACTCGTCTTCAAAAGTGGAATAGAGATATTTTGAAAATATCTTCAAGCGGAAGTGTGTTCTTTGGAACTGCCTCGAGGGGGTCAGAATCGGCTTGATACTCTACAACTTAAAAGTTTACTTAATATTGGGAAGAAATTGACAAGAGAGTTGGTTGAAGTTCTTGAACAAGAACAAATCTCGTGGATGCACAAGGCCCATGCTAATATTCTCCTCGAAGGAGACCAAAATACTCGCTTTTATCATCCCTTCACAATCATATAAAGGAAAGCCAATAAGATCACAACCTTGAAGATTTCTGATGATGAATGGATAATAGAACCGAAGAGATTGATGAATATGGGTTTGCACCACTTTTCGAATTTATACTCGAGTGCCAAGGAACCGCAAATTAATCCAAATTATGCGAGGCTAGCGATATTTCTGACTTTTGTTGAGGATGATTGCACAAGGTTGACGAGAGTGGTTTCTAAAGAAGAGGTTTTGTATGCTCTCCAAGGCATGGGACCGATGAAATCTCTAGGTCTAGACGGCTACCCAACAATTTTCTACCAACAAAACTAGAACTGCTTCGGTAGTAAGGTGGTTGATACTGATGCGGGCCTTCTAAACGAAGGGGTCTTTTTGCCAAAATTCGATGATGCCCTCCTTCTGCATATAGCCAAAGTATACAACCTGAAATCAATCAACTAAGCCAATCGCTTTGAGATGGGACCTTGGATATGCTCAAACCCAATCCCGGCTAGCCCGAGGCTCCTTAGGTCATGGTGACCCCGTTGGCGTAGGACTTAGTCAATTAGTATTTAATTTCTATATTTATGTTATTTCCCGTTTTAACATTTCTATTTCCATTATTACTATTTTGGGCGTGTAATATAAGCTAGAATAAGGCCCATTAGGCCATTAGGGTTAGCTTTTGCATCTATATTTCTCAATGTCCTTGAGGCACCCACGCCTTCAGCTTTGAGCCTTGACATTGAGGCTGAAGCCACAACAGGACTCACGACGGAGACCGTGTATGTTGTGATACTTGTGCCTTAGCCCGACTCCTTAAATTCCAGAACATTGCAGTCTACACTGAATTTGCCTTCAAGGCCGGACCAATCGCTTGCCATGACTTTGTTTCTAATGTCTGACGACGAGTTTGAGGTTCGACTTGACCCTGCATCAACACCATTCATACTGTTTTGTGAGAAGACTGAAGTCGATGACAAGGTTCGGTTCATTGCTGTTTCGGTTGCTCTTTTCCTCACCAACTTAAAGTGAGGACGCTTCACTACTAGGGGGAGAGTGATGTGACCCTGCCTAGGCTCAAACCCAATCTCGGCTAGCCCGAAGCTCTCTAGGCCATGGCGACCCCCTTGGCGTAGGACTTAGTCAATTAGTATGTAATTTCTATATTTATGTCATTTCCTGTTTTGGCATTTCTATTTCCATTATTACTATTTTGGGCATGTGTTTTTGTATGCTTAAGAAACCAACCCAATAAGCTAGAATAAGGCCCATCAGGCCTTTAGGGTTAGCTTTTGCATCTATATTTCTCTATTTAAACTCATGATTGTAACCTTTTCAATTACATCAAGATTAATCCAAGAAAGAGTGTTTAGTCGAGTGAATCTCCTCCTTATTTTGGATCCAACGTCACCCAAACCCTTTTAGTTCATCACGTCGAGCATAGCCTCGCCTCACCCTTTCCAATATGAGCATTAAAGGCCTGCAAGACCATAACGTTGGTCTTGTATTTATCCGGTTACCCCTTTTCGAAGAAGATCCAGACATCTCGAGCTTAGATCGGCCCTCTAACGATCCGAACTAGAGTATGGTCGTATCACTTTGCTCAATATAACATTCAAGTTGGCAACTAAAGTGATTGTTAACCGACAAAAGCTACTACTTCCTAAGATCAAAGCACCGAATCAATCAAGTTGCATATCGGGACGTCAAATCACGGATAACGTGGTTATAATGTAGAAGTACTACACACCATGAGATCCGGAGCGACTGCAAAACTAAGGATGGTCATCAAAATTGATCTTGAAAAAGCATATGATAGAGTTCAATGGGAGTTCCTTAAGATATACTTAATCAAGCTCAATTTCTTTCCCGTCTTGTCCGAACAATCATGAATTGTCAATCGAAAGAACCAAGCTTTTGTGGAATGATGAGGTGATGGAGGATTGTCATGCCTCTAGAGGCAAGGGGATCCCTTATCCCAGTATTTATTCGTTTTTATGGGGTTCAATGTCGAGAAGCAAGAAGATTCACTTATTAGCTTAGGAGAACGTAACGTGCCCAAACTAGGAGGGTGCTTTTGGGATACGTGAAATGAAAACCTCTAATATAGCCACTTGTGCTAAATTAGGCTAGAGATTAATGATGAAATCAGACTCTGCAAGAGTCGTTAAGGGGAAGTAATGTGAATCGTTATGACATTAATATGATTACAAACAAGAGGAACGCTTCTCATGTCTAAAGAGGGATTGAACATGGAGCTTAGTTGTTAGAAAAGGGGGACTCGTATGGTGATTGGAAAAGGGCAAAGAACCCTCTTCTAGACCCATAGATGACTTTGCTAAAGACCTCTCGAAGACCTGGTCGTGGCTCCAATTCTAAAAGAACTTTTGGGAGCAACTATTGTTGAAATGTGGACTAGGCACGAGTGGAATTGACATGTTTTGAGTTCACTACTTCCACCTTTTTTTTAGCAAAATTAAAAGCTTAACAAGCGGTCGCAAGTACTGGAACTAAGATCGAATTTTCTAGGCGCTTAACCAATTGTGAATGTTCACATCCAGGTTAGCGATCGAACGTATCCACCAACCAATTGAAAGTAACATTGAATTCAACCAGACTCACATTTGGAAGGCACCTACCTAGCAGAGGGTGCGTCATTTCTTGCATCTTGCTCCTCACGAGAGCATTCCTTGCAATGTAATGAGATTCCGATGACATTTATCTAATTCGTCAACTTGTCCAAGATGTAATCAAGAAGAAACATGTATACATGTTTTACGGCCGGGATTGTATGTTCGTGAGGAAGAATGCTTGGAACAAGAACATCTGTTGGCTAATTATCCTACTGCTCAGCCTAGAACTAGTCATTGGGCTCCTCCACAACCAGGCTAGGTGAAATTAAATGTTGATGTAGTTTCAAAGTGGAACCCGGGAGTAGCTGGAGGAGGATGTATTCTCTAAAATGCTAATGGGTCGTTCTTGATTGACAACGTTCACAACTAAGTTTGGAGTTTGCTCAACTATTTGCATGGAGTCGATGTCGATGCGCCAAGGTCTTTTGCTTCTTAAGGAGCGGGCAATTTTGATGTTTGCAATTAATACATACTCAAAAATTATTGTGAATCTTTTTACTGAAGTTTTACCTACCACTCATCCAAACTTCTATTTAATTGTTGCTCTCCGATTCAACTTCTTGTTTGGAGTGTGATTTGCCGATATGTTCCCAAACGCTCTAACGCGATAACAGATTCACTAGCTAATCTTTCATTAACTCTTGATTCAGATTTAATTGTTTTTTATTATTCTCTTAATAGTATTATATTTTTGTTAAATTCTAATTTGAGTAAGTTGTAACCCTCTAACCATAAAAAACAATGTTATAAAATGTATTATATAAGGTGCTTAAATGGCTCTTGAAAATAGGTAATTTTTTTTATATAAAACTAGCCATACCCGTCGCCATGCACGACTACATGAATTTAATACTTAATTCATTTAATGAATATGATTTTAATTTAATAACAAAAACTTATATATTAGAAAACAAAATCATATAAAATTTTACAATTGGTGTGATGTGAAACAGGGCCAGACTTATTAAGGTGAACCCACTATAATTTTGATGGCTTAATGATAATTTATTTATGCAAAAATGTAAATAAAAATTATTTGAATTAGAATCATTTAATTTTAAAAATATTTTACAAAATATATAAAAAGGCAAAAATAATCTAAATTCTTGTAATTGTTTTTTTTATCAAATTCAATTCTTTAAAAAAATTTGAATAAAAATTAAAAATATACTTAATGAGAAACGATGAAAAAATATAAATAAAGAATGCAATTTTAATGATAAGAAAATCATTTATATTTACATAAATAATTCAAAAACAAATTAAGAAAAAGATAACGTAATTTTTTTTATCAAAAGTCAATTTAGGCAAATAATTATCTAGATTGAAAGTTCTATTTTTATCAAAATTTTATTTAAGATAAATATTTTACATAAATAGATAAAAAATACAGATAAATAATTTTCTTTAATTTTAAATAAAATTCGAATTTAATTTTTTCATATAATATATAGAAATTTAATTGGAAAAACTAAATTACTGTATCTATCTTAATATCTAATATTTAATATTTAATAATTTATTTTAATTTTAAATAAAATCTTTTAGATCTATCCTAATTCATAATATATAACAGATAACATCTTTATTTTAGATAGAATCTTTCCTATATTAATTTATCATATTTTTGTATTATCCTAAAATAGTTTCAACATATATAAATTTCCAAAATATAAAATCATATGTGGCGAAATCCTAGGTGGCTTAACGTGGGAACGACACATAAAAAAATTCTAGGTGGCGCAACATGATGACCTTATTCCTTGCGTCTTTTATATATTCCTTGCGTCTTTATATATATACATAGATTTGAAAAATTAAATACGAAATGAATGGCTCTTGAGATTTTCCCATAGGCCGAGGAAGTAAAAACCTAGTCTCTCAAAAAAAAAAACCTAGTCTCTCCAATCCGAGAAATCTACCCTAATACATTATAAAGCAGAATCCAAGTCTGTTGTAAAATTTGCGCCACGTGACATTTTTGAATAAATTAATGTAAAATTATATTTTAATAAATTTTGTAACAACTTATACTATTCTTGCTATACATACTAAATAGATAACATGTTTATATAATTTTTTATGTATACAATTTTCTATCTATGCATTATGTATTAGTTTACTACAATGGATAACATATTTATATAACTTTTATATACATAAATTCCTATGAGATGATATTTTTCATATTAACTTAATATTTTTATCTCTTAACAAGATTTAGGGTCTTAATATATATTTTTTTACCCTTTAACAAGGCTTGAACTCAAAGAATAAGATTTATATCTATATAATGATATAATTTTAAATAATAAATTTTTTTATGTTGATATATATAGATATAATTTTATGTTTATGACTAAGATTATATGTAAATGTCAAAAAATAAATAAAATTTCGAATTTCAATTTTAATTAATAAAGATAGTTTTTCTTTATCTTTTTATGTATTTATATTACAGATTTTTTTAAAATCAAAGTTTGATAAAAAAAAAATAGAAAAATTTACAAATCTTGATGAGTACTTTCTTAAATTGAATTTTGATAAAAATTTATATTGCATTTTTCTTAATTTTCTTTTTATTTTATTTACATAAATATAGAATTTTTTTATCTAGCCCCACCATACATTTAATTTTTTTTATCTATATGATTTTTTTAATTTAATATGGATGATAGGTTGATTAATACATTGAATTTTGTAAATTTTCATATACATTAAAATTCTTTATATTTTATTTCTTCGTTATGTAAATTTAGTATGGAAAACAACTTTATAGATGGATTGAATTTTGCAAAATAATACGTAGATAATATTCTCTATATTTTATCTCTTAAATCAAGGACAATGTTCTCTTCTATACTAACCTTTATGTTGTATTTTCCATATTTACAAACATTCTTATTATTATAGAGTAAAAGATAAGAACCCTAATATATAATTTTAATAAATTAACTTTAAAAAAATATTTTAATAAATTATATTATGCTTTATAGATAACCTATCCTAATTATTATTAGCTTTATAAAAAATTAAATATTTTATAAATAAGAAAATATTTTTTAAAAATATTCAATAAAAAGTAAAATCAGTATTTTAATAATTTCAATCTAAATTTGGACAAGACCTCCACAAATAATGGAAAAATAATTAAAAATATATGCAACTAAAATATGGAGTACAATCCAAAAATAATAATTTGTCTATTGCATAATTTATTATGATATTATATAAATATATTTAGTTTTTTAAATTAATATCATAGAATTGTATAGTTTTAGTAAAACTAGTTGTCCCCGTCGTGCCATGCACGACTATGACTTGATATTTTTAGATATACTATAAAAAATATTAATAAACAAAAATATAATATAAAATTTAATGTAAGTAATTTGTTGATCATAATATGCATAAAAATTATTTTATTTTAAAATCAAATCAAATAAAATAAATTTAGATTATTAAGTTAAATAATGAGAATAATATATACAATGCTCATAAAATGTTATGGTAAATTTTCAAATAATGAGAATAATATATACAATGCTCATAAATTGTTATGGCAAATTTTTAAATTGTGAGTTGTAATAAAAGTAAAGTATTTTGACCAAACTTCTCATAAGGAAATATTTTGATTAAAAAAAGTATAATTTTTTCATAATATATAGGCCTATAATTATCTATTTATATAAAATATTTTTTTATAAGGAAAGCATTTTTTTATAATATGACATGTAAGTGAAGGGTTGAAAATAATACGATGTGGCATATGACGTGTCAAAAATTACATGACATGGCTTAAGGAAAAGACGACATGTGGCAAAATCCGATGTGGCGTATTCTCAAAACGACATGTAGATAAAGCTGATGTGGCGCAATGTGGTGGTTCCAAACCTTATTGCTTTTATATATATAGATTATTCCGTAAATATCAGTGGACTTCAACTAGTTTTTCATAAGATGGTATTTTCCCTTTTTCATTTGCGAAGGATATCATTTTCTGATTTTTCTCAATACTGTCAGTCCCCAGTTCCTACCTTAAAAAAAATAATTAAAATATTAAATTGACACCGGACGCGAAACAAACAATTAAATGTAGTGAAATAACGATTTGAGACACACAACTCTGCCTCTGATTTCCATCCTCCAAAGTCCAAACATGCCTCTCATTTTCACTGCTTGCATTTGCCCTTCCCTTGTCACAACCCAAACCCAAAACCTGCTTTCTCCTCTCTCTCCTTCCCAATTTCTTCACCCTAATCTCCCTTTTCTTCATCGGAGAGAAGCCATAGAAGAATAAGACGACGAAGAATAAGAAGTAAAGGAATAAACTTGTTTGTGCCGCTTGCAAGCGCCCTCGCCTTTTGCCTTTCAGAAATTCTTGTGAATCTGGTTGTTTTCAATCCAAAACTGTTCCGCTATCTCGGCTTTCTCTTTCTCTCTGTTTGGGGATAGGTTGTTTGTTACCCTGTATGGTGTGGAAGAAATCATTGGAGTCCGTGATGGTGGGTCTTTGATTTGGCCCTTCCTTCCTATGCGATTGCGGTTGCTGCTGTTGTTTTTGAGGGGAATTTCATGCCGCCGGAGTCGTTTCCTTGGGGTCGAAAGGAATTTTTCAGGGAGAGAAAGCACCAGAACGGCTACGATAGGGCTTCGGAGCCCTTAGTAGGCCCTATTTCGAGATGGAGAGACTCGCCGTCTCATGGATCCCGCAATGACTTCGGTCGCTGGGGGTACCCTCCCGACTTCCGCCGTCCTCCTGGTAAGTCACTCTCTGAATTTCTCTTCTTTATAGTTTTGAGTTTTTCTGTAATCGGGATCCGTGGAATGACCATAAATTTTAGGTTTCGTCAAGCTTTATCTCTTTACAAGATCTTGTGTACCTCTTCTTTCATTGAGTTGAAGAGAATTTGCGGTTTAAGATGTCCTGTTCTTTTGTCGGCAGAGTTAGAATTAGGGTTCCCTGTTTAGGGGCTTCTGTAAATCGAATTTCTAAAAAAGCTGGGATGGAGCTAAAGCTGCCTGTTTTCTTCTTATCGTGCTAGGATTAATTTATCCTGCCGCTTTATTTGTTTTGGTTGACAGAATTGAATTCTGTAACTTTCGTTATGCATAGATCTTCACTTTGTTCTTTGGTGTTGATCATTTGTATATTGGGATTAGGCAGTCTTCATGTTCTCATGGTTTTTCTGTATTTTTTGTTGAAAATTTTCATTTGAAGGTCATGGCAAGCAAGGTGGTTGGCATCTATATCCAGAGGATTTGCCTCATGGATATTCCACAGCTAGGACTGATGATAGATTTTACCAAGATGGTAGTGGTTTCAGGCCATCTGGTCCCTACAGAGATGGAAGGTATAACAGAAACTTCAGGGAAAACAAGGGCTCCTTTAATCAGAAGGGTTGGAGATCACAGTCATGGGACAACAACAATCACCATAGTATGCCGCCAAATTGCCGTGGTAGGTCATATGAAAGAAAAGATCAGAAGTTAGTTGTTGTTCCTCCAGCAAGGATATCTCATCCTTATTCAGAGGAAGCAAACACTTCTAATCAACTTTACTCAAAAGAACAAGCTGATGTGCCTTACAATGTGAATGAATCAGACATGGTCCAGAAGATTCAGAAAGAGAACTCACTGGCTAACGCAGATTGGAAACCTTTAAAATGGTCTCGTTCAGGGAGTTTGACTTCTAGGGGCTCTGGTTTTAGCCTTTCTAGCAACTCAAAGAGTGCAGGTGAATCTTGTGATGTGAAGATTGAGTTACCCCTGAAGATTGCTACACCGGATGAATCGTCCTCTGGTGATGCAGTAGGCTGCTTAATATCTCCTACATGCTTAGAAGACACTACTTCTAGGAAGAAGCCACGCCTGGGGTGGGGTGAAGGGCTGGCCAAGTTTGAGAAAAAGATCGTTGAAGGTCCTGATGATTGTCAAATGAAGAATTCAAGTATATTATGCACAGGAAGTATGGAGTCAATGCTTTCACCTGCACCCCATTTGGCTGAGAAGAGCACAAAGACTTGGAGCTTGCGTGAATGTAGATCACCAATGACCCCATCTTCAGCTCTTTGCACTTCTTCACCAGGTTATACTCTATACTAATTGCTTTCTGAAGTTTATGTAAATTATTGCTAGTATTTCTACTCGTATAAATTTTACGATAACATTTGACATGGATTTAACTGTGTGTAAAATATATGTTGAGACTATAAACTTGGTTCGGTTTGGATGTTTTTGGAGGAGGACTTTGCAACATGTGGCGAGTGGTGACAGATCAAATGGTAGAATGATTAGAACAAGTAATTTCATGCTGCCTATCTTTGCTAATAATGGCTGGAATGCTTTCGATAAGATAATGAACAAAATCGTCTGCAAGTAGTTGCATTCATTAAAAAGTTGTCTTAAAGCAAATAATTTTGCTTTGGGTTTTTGTGAAGGTTTTCTTGTCAGGTTTATGGTCACAGTTTTTTTTTTCTTTCTAAATATCCTAGTTTTTTTAAACAAATATGCAATAATTTCATCTTTAAAGCTGCTGCAATATGATTAATCATAGTGTAATAATACTGAGAGTGATGTGTTTCATTCTCTATTATATGTTTCTTACTTCTTTATGTTTAAAATTAGGATTGGATGACAAGTCATGTGTCAAGGCTGCAGAGATTGATAGTGATGCTAACAATTTGAGCCCCTCTCCTATGGCAAGGTCCCAGAATCACTGTGAAGAATTCTCCCTCAGTTCTAAAAATATGAAATTTAAATCACCTCTTAACTTCAATGGATTGCTCAATGAGTTGCTCCAAAATGAGGTCCAGAGTTTGTTGGATTCTGAGTTTATAAAAGCATCAGGAGTAAACAAGTTATCAATGTTTAGGGGAGAAATTTCGAAGGCATTAGAGATGACTGAGTCTGAAATTGATTCCCTTGAGAATGAGCTTAAGTCATTAAATTCTCAACCTGGCTGCAACATTCAATGTCCCAAGTCATCAAACTCAATGTCACTAAATTCCAAAGAAAAGCCTTGTGGTGTGCTGAATATGATTCAGAGACCTCCTTCACTGACGATTGTTTCATCTGGCGATATTGTTATAGAGGGTATGGTTCCTTCTGTTACTATTGTTGAAGATGCCCGTGCAGAAGGAAAAGAAGAATGTGCTGATAGTCCTGGTACTGCTACTTCTAAATTCACGGAGCCATCATCTTCTGATAAGTTTTCTAGATATAATCAGCAGAAGCATGGCTTTTCTGGGGATTTAGTTAAATATGAAATTTGTAATTCAGTTGAGGCGCAGATTGTAGGTGGATCCTCAAGCCCTGATGCTGAGACTAATTCAGTTGAGGCGCAGATTGTTTGTGGATCCTCAAGCCCTGATGCTGAGACTAAGTTAAAAGATGGAAACACACCAGAACAATTGGTTGTTTTTGACAACTTGGAAGAAAATGAAATTGTCAATATCTTATCTTCCAACAAGGAAACTGCTATAAGAGCTTCTAATTTCCTTAGCAATTTATTGCCATGTTCTAGTTGTGCTATACAGAGTGTTGAGGCAATCAGTGCTAGATGTTCCCCAAATAATTTATTAATTAAGGAGAAGTTTCTGAAAAGAGAACACGCATCAAGATTTAAGGAGAGAGCATTGTGTCTAAAGTATAGAGTATTTCAGTATTTATGGAAGGAGGACTTGCAGCTACTTAGGGAAAGAAAGTACCGCGCAAAATCTCAGAAGAAGGTCGATTCAGGTTACCTCTCTTCGCATGGTGGGTCTCAAAAGCATCGTTCATCTATCCGCTTACGGATTGGTTCTCCAGGTAAGATGCTGCTGCTGAAAGTATTGGCTATCTTCTGTAATCTATAAGATTTGTTTCTCAAAGTTCGTTATCTGTGTTTCCTCTTGTTTATCTTGTTGAATTTTTTGCTTTTTTGATTTGTTATTCTGTAGTTACTGGGATGATCCGATCATCCCAGTAACTACAGAATAACAAATCAAAAAATGGTGAGGGTAAACTTATTATGGTTTTGACGACTATGGATTACTTGAAATTATACAGGTACATATTGTATGGTATTTTTCTTGTTTAATTTTTTTTGATGTAACAATCCTGACTTGCAAAAACGTAGTCAACAAGAAGATTAAAAATAGATTATTGTTTGACATGTATGTCTTTGATATGCTACTTAATCTTTTTTGATTTCCTATGCATAAAATTTGGCATTTTCTAACGTTTCTGTCTGAATTGCTTGCTGTTATGTCACTTTATGTTCACTGGGAAATTCTGGGAGATGCATGTGTAGGTGGGTGATCATCAAGTTTTAGGGTCATGATGCTGAGCATAGAGTGGAGAGAGTATAAGGAACTGGGCTTTATTTTTTTTATTTTTTTTTTTATGTTTTAGACCTTGCCGTATTGTTTTTGAACGTCTGGTTGAGGGATTGTGGATGCTATTGTTAGTGTCTTTACATTAAGTTGGATTATGATTTCTGTAGCGAGTGATAACATGGATATCTATGCTTGTTGAAGGCATAAATCATGGGGATAATCATGTCAAACTGCTGCCTGCCATAAGCCTTTTTATTTCACACCTTAATGATATTATTTATCCATCACATAGGTTTTCTAGAAAGCTGTGTTAGATTTGAGCAGTATAAGATCCTCATATTTACAGTTTTTTCTTCCTTTTTTTCGAAGAAAGATGTATATTTATAGTTGCTTTTTATTCTGGTGAGTGCACATGAATGGGAACCTCAAAATTAGTCTTATGATGTTTTAGGTCATGGGGATCTTGGATAATTATGAAGATGAAGCAATTATTGTTCTTCCTTTTATATTTAATCAGTTTGGCTTATCACTACGATGATAGATCTCTTCCATTTGGAGTGTTTTTTTTTTTCTCATTGGTTCTCATTTGCTGGTATCATTTATTCATTTTGTAAATTAGGTAAGAGGGGGAAGGGAAAGGCAAGTAGAATAATGTGAAGTGCTAATATTTTTCCATTCTGTTTTTTTTCCAGCTTGCAGCTCGAGCTTGTTTCCAAAATCAGAGGTGGTGAAGTTTACAGGCAAGCTGCTTTCATCCCCCCAGATTAGCTCCTGCAGGAATGGCTTGAAGATGCCAGCTTTAATCTTGAACAAGCAAGAGAAGAGGATGTCAATGTTTCCATCTAATAACGGGTTGGTTGAGCATCCTCTTGAATTGGAGAAGGAAAGAGCTCTTATAAACCCTTGGACTGCTGAGGAGAAGGAAATTTTCTTGGAGAAGTATTCTACACTTGGTAAAGATTTCCAAAAAATCTCATCCTTTCTTGATCACAAAACTACCGCTGACTGCGTTGAGTTTTATTACAAGAATCACAAATCCGACCTCTTCAAGAAAACAGAACAGCAGAAGAAACTTAAGAAGCAAGAGAAGTCCGCGCTCACTACAAGATACCTGATGACGTCCGGGACCGCTTCTCTTGATTTGTTAGGAGCAGCTTCAGCTTTTGTGGCCAAGGATGAAAACAAAGAGGTCAAATCTGTAAAGATTTTTTCAAGCGGTAGGAAATTGAGAATAAACGGTACTTTGAAAGAAATATCAAGAAGCTATGATGAAATTGAAGATGAAAGGGAAACTGAAGCTGCTGATGCATTGGCTAGTATTTGTGGCTCCTTGTCATCCGAGACAACGAGTTCTTATATAACTAGCTCTGCTGATCCTTGTTCCGATGAAAGTTGTGGGTATATGATGGATCATGTTGATTGGACTGATGAAGAGAAATCGAGCTTTGTGCAGGCTTTCTCATCTCATGGCAAGGATTTTGTGATGATTTCTAGATGTGTTCAAACCAAGTCGAGAGATCAATGTAAAGTTTTCTTTGGTAAGGCGAGGAAATGCCTTGGGCTTGATGAGTTGCTACGTGGCAATGATCAGGAGGGAGGGAGGAGTGATACAGAAGATGCATGTGTTGTGGTGGATGACGTGGCTACTTGTGACAGGGATGGTATGAACGTGAATGAGATTTGTGATGAGAACCCTATGGAATTGGACGTTATAGTGGAAGATGAATGTGCCTTGCCTGTACAATTAGATGGAAATGTGTTCAAAGGAAGGTCACAAAATTTACCCTCTCTCGGGATTGTTATTCCAGATTGTTGATCAGAATTTTGTAAATTTGCAAGCTTTTTGTTGGTATTTATTTAAATTATTAGTTTCAATAAGCCTCTGAAAAGCTATGTTCTTTTTATATTAACCAATTTGCTCCAAAGCGCACACTAGAATCAATCTTTATATCAATTCACCTTTATTCTATGAACCAACCTAATTAAATAGAAGATTATGCACTACACTTTTTTTGGTAGTCAACATAACAATTAACAAGGACTGCTATTGTAAAATTTGACAGAAGACTCACAAATATAATAAGTCTGAACGCACATTTTCACTTGCTATAACCTTGAAAGAGGTACTTAAATCAAGACTCTTACCACATACACATTTGCAAGGCAGATAAACACAGACGCAAATATCAACCATTGCTTATAGAGATCAAATGACGCAGCAGAAGAACCAGACTTCTATAACCCCTGCAAAATATACTCCACACAGCATATGACAGCATAAACTAAATACTTGATAAACCATAATATAAAGATAAAACTCCATTTATTTGTTATCAAGTCACAGTGCACCAATAGCTATATAGCATAAACGTCGACTGGATAATAGAAGACATGAAAGACATGCCACCGTCTATCCAGCACCCAATTCTGAGAAAGGGTACCACAACCAGGAGACAACAGACAACAGAAATCCAGATAACAATAGCATAAGAAAGAAGCAACACTAGCAATATAGACCAAGACTTTATTTTGATTATAAAGTTTGAGTTTTGCCTCGTAAGGCATAACGGTTCACTTGACACCCTTCTTGGCAGCCGCCTTAGTAACCTTGGCACCAGATGGATCCTTCTTCTCAACACTCTTAATAACTCCAACAGCAACAGTCTGCCTCATGTCCCTCACAGCAAACCGCCCAAGTGGTGGGTACTCAGCAAATGTCTCCACAACCATAGGCTTAGTCGGAAGCATCTTAACCATCCCAGCATCGCCATTTTTCAAAAACTTGGGCTCCTTCTCAAGCTCCTTACCAGATCGCCTGTCAATCTTGGTCAAGATCTCACTAAACTTCACAGCAATATGAGAAGTGTGGCAATCAAGAACTGGAGCATAGCCATTTCCAATTTGACCTGGGTGATTCATGATAATAACCTGAGAAGTGAAACTAGCAGCACCCTTGGCTGGGTCGTTCTTAGAGTCAGAGGCGACATAGCCACGCTTTAGATCCTTGACGGAGACGTTTTTGACATTGAAACCGACATTGTCACCAGGAAGAGCCTCTTGGAGAGCTTCATGGTGCATTTCAACAGATTTGACTTCAGTGGTCAACCCAGTTGGACCAAAAGTAACAACCATACCGGGCTTTAGGAGACCGGTTTCAACTCTTCCAACTGGGACAGTTCCAATACCACCAATCTTGTAGACATCTTGAAGTGGGAGACGGAGGGGCTTGTCTGAGGGCCTCTTGGGCTCGTTGATTTGGTCAAGGGCTTCAAGGAGGGTTGGACCCTTGTACCAGTCAAGGTTGGTGGATCTCTCAATCATGTTGTCACCCTCAAAACCAGAGATTGGGACAAAAGGGATCTTATCTGGGTTGTAACCAACCTTCTTTAAGTATGATGAAACTTCCTTCACAATTTCTTCATACCTGGCCTTCGAATATTTGGGAGTAGTAGCATCCATCTGTTAAGTGTTAACAAACAAAAAGATGAGAACTAACATTGTGTTTGGCAATACTATTTATAATGACATTTTTCCTTGCAACAACTTATTTTGTACAAGTAGTTGCCTATTTATCACATATATAAGTACTTATAAGTTATCACACAAATACTTTCAACTTTAAGCCATCATAAATTCATATGAGTACCCTTGTGGCGGTTTTATTAGTTAATAACTACTTAATGTGTGATCTACTAATTACTAATAACTTATAAAACATAAGGACACCCTGTGAAACAAGATAAACAAAAAATGTCAAGACAACAATAGCTTATCGTGTTTCAGCATTATACCTTGTTACAGCAACAGATCATTTGCTTAACACCAAGAGTGAAAGCCAGAAGAGCGTGCTCACGGGTCTGTCCATCCTTGGAGATACCAGCTTCAAAGCCTCCAGTGGTTGAGTCAATAATGAGGATAGCACAGTCAGCCTGAGATGTTCCAGTAATCATGTTCTTGATAAAGTCACGGTGTCCAGGAGCATCAATAACAGTGCAGTAGTATTTAGTTGTCTCGAATTTCCACAAGGCAATGTCAATTGTGATACCACGTTCACGCTCAGCCTTCAGTTTGTCAAGAACCCAGGCATACTTGAATGACCTCTTGTTCATCTCAGCAGCTTCCTTCTCAAACCTCTCAATCACACGCTTGTCAATTCCACCAAGCTTGTAGATAAGGTGACCAGTTGTGGTAGACTTCCCAGAGTCCACATGGCCAATGACCACAATGTTAATGTGAACCTTCTCCTTGCCCATTTTGGGAAAGTATCTGAGAAATGGTTGCAAAGTTGGAAAGGTTTGATTAATGAGGAAAGAATCTCTATCAAAGAAAAACAACAAATTTATGATGCATAAAGCTGGGAGAAATAAAATAAGACCCACTTAACAATGAGAAATGACTTTATAGTCAAATTTTTGGTCAAATTTTCCGAGCTGCTAAGAATCACGATGTTGCCAATATTATCACTGCTGATATTGTATGAACTCAAATCAGTCAACAACTTGATTCAGAACCTAGTAGAGTTCTATCCACAAAAAGCTTTCTAGAGCTACCAGAGATAGAAGACAAACGTACAATACAGTCCAAATACCGCATAGTGTAAAAATCCACGGAAGAGTATTTCGCTAATCAACACATCCACAGAACAGGAAATTGAATTGAAGAACAAGAAATTGAATTGAAGTTCTGAAAATTTATGATTAATATACTTAAATACTCAGCAGAGAGAAAATCATATACATATATCATAATTAAAATCGAGGAAAAACGATCCTCCCTGCATAACTAATTTCATTACCAATAACAACTTCTGGAGTAATTTGTACAGGGAGATGAAACAATTAAAGTATCCCCCCACACAATTACTGAAGTTTCGAGAACGAACTATATATCAGCCATCTAAATCGTCAAATCTATAATTCAAAACAACATCCAGCATGATAAAAACCAAAGATCATTCACTTGATTACTAATAAAAGATGTGCGTACAAGCAGCTCAAAAATAGCAGCATACAACAGGATTACCATTTAAAGTTCAAATCAAAAGCAAAAGCAACGATCAAATCTACTAAACTGCAAAGAAACATTACCTTAATCTACTCAGATACAAAGAAAGGTTAAGAGTTGTTACGTGAGTGGAGCTTCGCAAGAACCTTGCCAACAGAGGATGGGAGAAATCAGAAGAGGATTCGCGAAGCAACAAGGGATGAGTGCACTGAGATTTTATAATGAGGATTTTGTCATTTGACGGAAAGGCCCTTGTGCGGTTTAGTCTGGGGTGAATGGGTGTTGGGCCGGTTTAGTTGGGCCTAATCGATTGGGCTACGATGTATAGTTTGTAACTACAGTAATTTGCGTCGTTTAACAAACACATGCCTACAACATAACCATATTGAGGCAAAATGACACTTGCAATTGTTTAAGCCCATGTTATACAACATTCTTAAAATTAGTTTGCAATTTTTAATTTTTTTAAAATTATAAAACTAGTCCAAATTTATTTTTTCTCTTTTTTTTTCTTTCTCATTCTCTATTGTCTGCGATCCTAATTCAAATCTAAATGTCTGCAATCCTAATTCAAATCTAAATATCTGCATACTCTTATTGTTTAAAGAATATCGAGTGACAATGATTAGAAGCTCCGAAGATGAGTTACGTAGTCGAGATTATATGTTGTGTTCACCATTCATATAAATATTTTTTTTTATTTTCGCAATTGTACATGCACGTACGCTGATTGCGTGCAAAACAATTGTGCACGCAATTTACAAGTGTGCATAATAGTGCACACAGGAAGTTTGTGTGCAGAAGTTTGTAGTGGAATTCCAAAACGTTGAGAAAAAAAAATTCTTCTGCTTCGACTTTCCGGCAACTGCTCTACCTCTTCTGATGGAGGTAGATCCCTCTGTTGATAGAGGGAAAGAGGAAATGGAGATTGACCCAATTTCTAAGAAAAGGGCTCGAGACGAAGATAATGGTGACAACACTGAAAGGCTACCAACAACAGAAGCGGGAAGCCAATGTGGAAACATGGATATTCATGTGGCAGAGGAGCCTAAACTTTCCTATAGAGACATCATGGTCCAAGGTCAAGGAGCCAGCTATGCGCTACAACACTCAAACCCGATGTATACAGACATTGACATCGAGGACCCGGACTATGATACGGAGGACGATGAAGTCCCGGAAAATGATGATCCTGAGTGCCCGACGATCGCACTAACTGCTGAATAAAAGAAAAGACTATGGAGACCCTGGAAAGACACACTAATCATAAGACTTTTTGACAAGGGGCCGAGCTACACCACTCTAAAGCGGAGACTGAGTCAGAAATGGGAATTGACAGCAGAATTTTCCATGATCGACATTGGAAACGACTACTATGTCGTTAGATTCAAGAACAAGGATGACTACAATCATGTTTTATCCCAGGGACCTTGGATGCTGGGGGATAACTACTTATCGGTCCGGAAATGGGTTCCACGATTTGATGTTAGCAATGCCAGAATAACTTCTCTGGTTGTGTGGATTCGGATCCCTTGGCTTCATATCGAGCACTTTGACCAGAGTTTTCTACGTTTTCTGGGAAGGAGAGTTGGTAAAGTCCTACGTATTGATAAGACAACCTCAGAGGTGATCCGAGGCAAATTCACTCGAATGGAGGTGGAAGTTGACCTCACAAAGCCTCTCTTGTCAAAATTCCGGCTTCATGGTAAAATCTGGCTGATTCAGTATGAGGGCTTGAGAATGATGTGTTTTACTTGCGGAAAAGTTGGTCATCATGCGGAAAACTGTGGCAAAGAGGATAGCCACAAGGAAGCTGAAGTCCCGATGGAGATCACAACACGCAAGCAAACGGCGGAGAAGGTTTCCTTGGAAAAATTTGGCGATTGGATGCAAGTAAAAAAACCAGTCAAACGTAAACCGGTTGATAAGTCGATGGCCGGCCAACCATCGCCGGGAAACAATGCACCGAACCCTTCCAATGATGCGAGAAGATCCCAGAACCTAGAGGAAAATCACATGTCGAATAATCGGGGATCACGATTTTCAGTTTTGGAAGGCGTAGTGGAAAATCACATGCCGAATAATCATGCACAATCAAATCTCCAAGAATCTTCAAAGGCGGCGGAAATCACGGTCAACAGCAAGGGGATCACCAATCTTTCCAAATCAGACTCTATGACGTCAACAGAGAAGAAAGGGAAGGAAACTTCCAAGGGGAAAAATTTGACCAAGAATGTAGCCTCGGTTTTAAGCAACGGTAACCCTAACTACCCCAAAACCAACATCATCGACAAAGACCCGAAAACAACCCCTATCCAAAAAGAAATCCTAACCAAGCCTAAATCAAGCCAACCAAATAGCCGAGCACAAGACACTTCCAAGCCTTCTTCCATCGCCACAACCTCGCTGCACCAAGCACCATCTAAGCCGCCTTCCATCCCCACAAAAGAGTCACAATATGCAATCCGACCGGCCCCAAACAACATCAACAAACAACCCGAATTACCAAACCCCAATAGCAGAGGAATACCGAATCATCAACAGGAGACACTTCATCCTCTCAAACCGCCAGACGAGACCACTCCTATTATTCACTCCTCTGCTGGTTTGCAAGATGATGGTGGAATTCACTCCAACACGGTTAGCAAGCCAACGAGCAACAACATGCACGGCGTCCATTCCGCCAAGAATGCTTAGCGCCTACTGCCGCTTTGTAGAGGCTGTTCATGCAGCAAGCAAAAAATCACTTAATTTGGTTAATGGAGACCCTTTTACAAACATCTTCTCTATGATTGAACTCAACATCTTAGTTTGGAATACTAGAGGGGCAGGAGGCCCGATTTTCCTTTCTTCGCTACGCGAGCTTGTACGATTGTACGACCCTCGAGTGGTGGCACTGGTGGAAACTCACATAAGTGGTGACAAAGCTAATGAAGTATGTCGACAAATTGGTTTCAATGGTGTCTTACGAGTTGATGCCGTGGGTTTCGCAGGTGGAATTTGGCTCCTATGGAGAACATCGGAGGTCCTTGTTACCCCTATTACTTTAAATCCCCAGCACATTTCGGTTGAGATTAGAAGAAGAGGTGAAGAGCATTGGATCTTCTCTGCGGTGTACGCAAGCCCGGACGACTCCACAAGACTGCAACTTTGGCGGGAATTAGAGGATTTTGCTGTTGCTAATAATCAACCATGGATGCTGGCTGGGGACTTCAACGCAACCTCTTCTGATGTGTAAAGGAATAGCTCTTCAAGAAGAACGAGAAATTCCACCATTGCTTTCCGGGATTGGATTGATCAGAGCAATTTAATTGATATGGGGTACACAAGTCCTAAATATACTTGGCGCAGCTCGCGCCACGCAGCCCGATTGGATCGTGCTCTTTGCAATGACTCATGGAGATTAGCGTTTCCCGAAGCTTCGGTTCAGCACCTGTCGGCACCTCATTCGGATCACATCCCCATTCTCATCCGTCTTGAGTGTGCTAGATCAAATCAGGGAGTAAATAGGCCATTCCGGTTTAATGCTTCATGGCTTCTGCACGAGAACTTTAAACCTTTTCTGGAAGACAAATGGAATAATCCTAGGGATCTGAATGAAAATTTAAATCATCTGACCATAAGTCTCCGGAAGTGGAATCGAGACGTGTTCGAGAACATTTTCAAGAGGAAACGCATTCTCTGGGGAAGACTTGAGGGGGTTCGAAGATGCCTCGACAGTAATGCTCACGCCGGCCTTATTAAGTTGGAGCAGAAACTTATAAAGGACTTGACTGATGTTCTCGAACAAGAGCAGCTTTTATGGATGCAAAAATCTCGTTCAAATTTCATGGTGGAAGGCGATAGGAACACTAAGTTCTACCATCTCTCAACTGTTGTAAGAAGAAAAGCCAACAAAATAGCTGCTCTTAAAAACGTTTATGGGGAGTGGGTGACAGATCCTGATCATCTTAGGAGTATGGCTCTAGCCCACTTTTCCAAGCTTTACTCATGTAGTGATAAACCCCCGGTGAATTTGGATTTAATTGGAATGGCTGCTTTCCCTCCGCTCTCTAAAGATGACAAAGCCAGTTTGCTAGCAGAAGTCACGCCCGCTGAAATTTCGTTTGCAATTAAATCTATGGGGCCAATGAAGTCGCTTGGTCCAGATGGTTATCCGGCTACTTTCTTCCAAAAAAACTGGAGTTGTGTGGCCCAAAAAGTGACCGCATCTATTGGTGATCTGCTGAACAAAGGAATTTTCCCACCAAACATTTGTGATGCACTCTTGCTCCCAATTGCGAAAGTTGACAACCCGGAGACCCTTAATCAGTTCCGGCCCATTGCTCTCTTGAATGTCACTTTCAAAATTGCTACTAAAGTGATTGTCAATCGACTCAAGCCTCTCTTATCAAAACTGATTGCACCAACACAGTCGAGCTTCATCCCGGGCAGGCAAATTATGGACAATATTGTGATTGTCCATGAAGTTCTACATACCATGAGATCAAGAAGGGGAGCTAAACAGTGGTTGATTGCCAAAATCGACCTTGAAAAAGCGTACGACAGAGTGCGTTGGGACTTTCTTGAAGACACTTTAATGCAAGCCAACTTTCCGGAAAGACTTGTTCAGACTATCATGAGTTGCCAATCGATGGGAGAAACGAAACTCTTGTGGAACGGCGACATCGTTGATGGTTTCCGGGCTACGAGAGGCGTTCGACAAGGGGATCCGCTTTCCCCTTATCTTTTCGTGCTTTGCATGGAACGCTTATCTCAACTCATTCAAGGTGCAGTTGATATTGGAGCTTGGAAACCGATTAGTGTGGGAGGCGTAAATCTTTCTCATCTATTCTTTGCTGACGACCTCTTAATCTTTGTTGAAGCTACAACGGATCAGGCGGCTATCATCAAAATGTGTCTTGACAGGTTCTGCATGGCCTCGGGAGAGAAAGTCAATTTTACAAAGAGTTCAATCTACTTTGGTTCCTCTGTTCCTTCGACGACTGCTGAGCAAATTTGCTCGGAATTGGGAATGAGTAGATGTATTGATTTCGGGAAATATTTAGGAGTACCTACAATCAGTGGGAAAGTGTCAAAGTCACAATTTAACTTTCTGCTTGACAAAATTGCTGGCCGACTAAGGGGATGGCAGACGAAAACGCTATCGTTTGCAGGCCGTGTTACCCTTGCTAAGTCCGTTCTGTCCAGCCTCCCACTTTATGTAATGCAATCAATGAAAATCCCGAGAGGAGTTTGCAATGAGATTGAGAAACTGACTCGTCAATTTATTTGGGGGTCAACTTCAACGTCTAAGAAGATCCATCTCCTCTCTTGGGAGAAGCTCTCCCAACCCACCCAGGCAGGCAACCTTGGAATCCGTGAAATCCGAAGCTCAAACACGGCTACATTGGCTAAACTTGGCTGGAGATTTATGACAAATCCCGATTCTCTCTGGGCAAGAATTTTGAGAGGAAAATACTGTGATAACCGACATGATATTGATATGATTGTAAAGAAGAATTCAGCTTCCTTCATTTGGAGAGGCATCGAACATGGTGCTGATACTCTTCATAGAGGAACACGAATCGCCATTGGAAACGGGCAACGCACCTTATTTTGGTCCCATAGATGGTTGTGTGCGGAACCACTCGAAGAGCTGGCCATTAATCCGATCCTGGATGATATTCTAGGTGCTACAGTAGCTGAACTTTGGAATGGAACGGGCTGGGATTGGGTCCACATCCAGCCTTATCTTCCAAGCAATATCTTGAATATGCTCCAGGCTCAACGAATTTTCTCTGATAATACAACACAAGAAGATAAAATATACTGGGCTGAAAATCAATCTGGACTGTTCTCTACAAGCTCTGCCATTTCTTTGATCAGACCGTTAAACCATGATGAAGATTTCAATTGGAATCTGATTTGGAAAGCTCCAACGCAGCATCGAGTTCGAAATTTCTTGCATCTTGCGGCCTCTGATAGTATTCTCTGCAACTCAACCAGATTTAGGCGCCATCTGACGAACTCAAAAGCTTGCCCGAGATTCCAACATGATGAAACCGCCATACACATGCTCCGCGATTGCCCGGGAATTCAACTGTCGTGGCGGAGCCTCGGTGGTAAAGCCAGAGATGATGATTTTTTCACACTCGATATGAAACCATGGCTTCAAGAAAATCTCAAAAATCGTGATCAGTGGAGCACCATATTCTGCTTCATGAACTGGCATGTGTGGAAACAGAGGAATAGGTTGGTATTTGAGAATGGCGTAGACGATCTGACAAGAGTTATCCAAATTGTATGCAATGTTTCTGCTGCTTACAAAACTGCTAAGAATGAGAAAAAGCTAAAATTGATAAGCTCAGCACCCCGGCTTAATACTCAGAATATCAGGTGGCGGCCGCCGGACCAAGATTGGCTCGAATTCAACACTGACGGTGCTTCAAAAGGCAACCCTGGCGGTGCCGGTGGGGGAGGTATTCTTCGCAAATCTGATAGCTCCCTGATCGTGGCTTTTGCTGAAAAATTAGGCCATTGTTCAGCCCTTCGTGCTGAACTTCTTGCTATTCATCGAGCTCTCCTCATGGCCCAGCAAAGGAATCTTCAGCATGTAGTTGTCGAGACGGATTCCACGATGGCGGTCAAGCTTCTCACTGGGACGCTGCCAACCAACCACCCGGACTTCGCCCTGGTGGTCCACTGTCGTACTCTTATAGTCTTATCCAACGGCCTGGATGGAGAGTGGTAGTTCAATATACCAACCGAAGTTGTAATAAAATGGCTGATGCTTTAGCCAATTTCTCGTTCAGCTTAGAACAGGATCTCACTATTTTTGAGGACTTGCCTCCCCCTATGTTTGATTTGTATTTGGATGATTTAAGAGTTTAATAAGATCTGGGCTGTAGCCCTCTTTCTGACCAAAAAAAAAAGGAAGTTTGTGTGCAAAGAAGTAGTACACGCAGAAAGAGTGTGTGCAGATAAGAAATGCACATCAAATTGTTGCGTGCAAAATCTATATGCCCGCAAAAGATTTGTGAGCTCCATCCGAACGATGCAGGATGAATTGCGTAAACGCCCGGCGAAGGTCGGAATCAACGAGTGAGTGTGCGAAGAGAAGTTTAAACGTTGAAATAGGATTTTGAATGGAGATTCAAAGAGTTTTAGTAAAGAGAGAGGGAATCGTGAAAATCTAGTCTTCTTTGAAATTAGATTTTAATTTAAGGTTATTTTACAATAAATAGAAAATAGAAAATTACAAACTAAAAAAGTGGAGTGTTGCATAGCTCATATGTTGTTTAATCAAATAATTAAGTTAGATGGTTAGAATATAGGAAAAATTGATTAAATACCCCAACCTTTGAGGTGGTTGCGCTCTTTGCTCCAACCTTTTCAAATTTCATAAATTATCCTATACTCCCTCCGATCGGAAATATAAGTCGTTTTAGAACTTAAAATTTGATCAACTTTATATATCATTTTAGTTTTTTTTAGGTTATTAATAATGAGTGAGATGTGAAAAGTGTTATTGGAATTTGTTTTCATTGACTAAATTTTTTCACTTATTGGTTAAAAGGGGTGGTGAATAAATAATTAGAGAAAAAATTGAGAAAAAAGTATACTATTTTAAATATAAATAATGATTTTCTTAAGAAGTGTGATAAACGGTAAAACGCCTTATATTTCCGATCGGAGGGAGTATTTTGTAGTTCGTTGAGCACTCTATCCTAAAAATATCCACTCTTTGGATAAAATTACAAACCGACCCATCATCTTTTCATTTTGGGACAAAAATGCCCAATTTGTGTACATACAAGTTTTTGAAAGTTATAAATTTTATTCTTAAAGGATTAAAACATTCAAAAGTAATAATTTTTTAATCTTCTTTTGGATGGTCTCGAAGGCGAGGGTGAAGAGGGCGGAGATAGAGGCGGCGGTGGGGAGGGTGGTGGTGGGGAAGAGGTGGAGGAGATGAGGAGGAGAGCACAAGAGTTGAAAGAGTTGGCTTGGAAGGCGGTTCAATAAGGAGGGTCGTCCAATAATAATTTGAGTGAATTGTTGGAGGAACTATTGTAAGGCCTTTGCAAGCTCCTAAGTGTGTTCATGCATTTATCTATTAGATATTGGGCCTAGTCTAGGCTGGTCATAGTATAAGCCCATTGAAAATGTGACCCATTTACCCTAACTCGTCATAGTACTTGTTTCACTTTCCCTCCAAAACTATTTTCTATAAAAAAAACTACTTTTAATATTCTTAAAATATTTTTTACGTTTTTGAAAACATAAAAAATCAACTTTTCACCCAAATTCACTTTCTACCCACAAAATATAAGTTCATAGTGAAAGTTTAAATGAAAACAAAAGGCTGATGTGACTGTCCTTAGTTTTTAATTTAAATATATACTGTACTACTTTAATAATAAATAAATAAATCTTCACCCACCCAACTTTTCTTTGTTAGTTGGGCTTTATTGATTTGAGAAATCCCATGGCTACCAAAGAATGGAGTGTGTTTTGTATTTTTCTTCTTACATCTATCTACTCCCACCACGTAATAATGCCGCCAAATTTTCAATCATACAAAGCAATAGCAAAACCTACCCAATTAAACATGTAGGACATGAGAAATAGGAGTTGAGTTTGGTATTGGATCGAGTTATTTTAGGCAAAATTGTTTGGTTTTTTGGTGTTTCTGAAGATTTTTTTATCTCGGTGGAGGAAACGTCAGATGTCTATTTCGCACGCCCAAAAGGGATCGACATATTATCCGCGGCGCTATTTTATTGTGCTTTACTCACCCCGATCTCAAACTCTTCTTAGGTCTTGTTTTGCGGAATCTTGTACTTTTTATAGCTTTTCCTGCATGCTTTGACTTTCTTAGCCGTTCACGGCTGCCGTTTTCTACGTCCTCTCGGATTATCAAGTCTGTTTGATATCCGAATTCTTACCTTATCAAAAAAAATTAAACATATAGGCCCCGTATGGTTGCAATCATGTAAACGTAAACGGAATAGAAATGAATATAGTCCATTTTAATGTCATGATACATTGATAACAAAAATCAACTTTTTTTGCACAACTTCTTGTCTATTTTGAAAAATGGGTTTACTCCACCTCAATCATTCTTCCATCAAGGGGTGAGTAACAAAAGGGTGAAATCACTCCCTTCTATCTCACTTTAATAATGAAGAAGTTGTTAGATGATTTTTTTTATATAAATATATTATGACAATACTAAAAATGGTCTAGATTCGTTTATGTTTACATTTACTTACGTTTACGTTTCATATGTCACGATAAATCAAACGAGGCCCTGGTCTATAAAATAAAAACACTATATTTAATGACTCTTAATTAGACCAAAAATTAGACCCGTTTCATCAATGTTGAACTTAATGGAATTTCTTTGAATTAAATAGGGAGAGAAGGGCAACACAACAAAAAAAGTGTGGATAGCACAAAAAAGATATCTAAATAATCAATCAATCAAACATGGCTACCAAAGAATGTCATGAGTCGAGCCAACTACACTTGATTTTCTTCCCTCTAATGGCACACGGTCACATGATCCCACTCTTCGACATCGCCCGCCTCTTCGCCGCCCGCGGCGGAGTCAAGGCAACGCTCGTCACCACCCCCGCCAACGCCGCAGCCTTCTCCGAATTGGGCGCCGTCGATCTCGAGATCATACGGTTCCCGTCGGAGGAGGTGGGCTTGCCAGTTGGGCTCGAGAACCTCAGCCAGATATTGGCAACCGCCGAATCGAACAAGTTCATAGAGGCTCTCAAGATGATCGCCGAGGGCCCACTAAAGGAGCTGCTGACGCGGCAGCGGCCGAGCTGCCTGGTGGCGGACTCCTTTCTGCCGTGGACGGCTGACGTGGCGTTCACGGCGGGTGTCCCGTGGGTGGCGTTCAACGGTGGAGGGTATTTTGCCACGGCGGTGTCGGATGCGCTAAGGAGGCACCGGCCGCAGTGGGCGGTGGAGGGGGAGGAGGAGGAGTTTGTGGTGACCGGGGTGCCCGGAGGAGTGAGGATGAGGAGGAGGGAGCTTGCGCCGGTGTGGACGGAGGAGGCGGCCGAGGAGAATCGTCCGTTTAGGGAGGTGCTGGAGAAGGCGTTTGAGGCGGTGGAGGAGAGGTGTTTTGGGGTTATCTTTAACACTTTTTATGAGATGGAGGCCGATTATGCCGAGTACTATAAGAAGCTTATAGGGAAGAAGTGTTGGAGTCTTGGCCCGGTTTCCTTGTGTTATAGGTAAGCTAGATCAAGTAATTAAGTTTATGCATAAATGTTTTAAAAAATGCTAGGCGGAGGAGTGCCTGGACAGCGCAACGGTTGTCTAGGCAGTGTAGGAGGAGCACTTAGATAGGTTGGAGGTAGCCGGTTCCGGAACTGAAATCGGCCAATCCCCGGTTCCTCGGTTCGGTTCCGTTCCAGTTCGGTTCCATAGTTCCACTAGAACCGAACCCACATCTAACTGGACGGCTAGATGGATTGAGACCTTCCAACACCTTAAATCAGTGTATATAAGCTTAATATTTTTCTTTTCTTTGTGTTATTATGTGTTTGAGGGATGTTTTAGATTATATTATACATGCTGAAAATTTTATATTAAGCTTACAAGTTATTTGGTTTAGATATTAGTAAGTTCATTAACCTTGGGATTAGTTTAGGAATTTTGTAGGATTGAGCAAGAGGGCTCAACTAGTGGTTGCGAGCTAGCTCAATCGTTATTTGGTTTAGATATTAGTAAGTTCATTAACCGTGGGATTAGCTTAGGAAATTTGTAGCATTGAGCAAGAGGGCTCAACTAGAGGTTGTGAGCTAGCTCGTTAAGAGTGAATTAAGTGTGCAATTGAGCTATCAAGCAAGTTGTACGTAGAGTGAGCTTGAGTTGGAGTTAGTGAGAGCCACAACTTTAAGTTAGTGTGTGTGAGAGCATTCCCAAACAAACGATTGTCATTGTGTCAAACTACTTGTAAAGTACTGTATATCTATATACGCTATATAAAGAGTCACGTTTTTTCAAATTATATCTTTGTGTTGGTCGATGACGTTATGGGAGGATCGATTTCTTTGACTTATTTGATCAAATTTCTAACATATATACATAGGAAAATGGAGGACAAGGCGACGAGGGGGAAGCAAGCGAACATAGACTCGAACGAGTGCTTAAAGTGGCTCGATTCAAAACCCGCCAACTCGGTCATTTACGTCTGCTTCGGCTCCATAGCCCACATGTCTTACGCCCAGCTAACCGAGATCGGACTGGCCCTGGAGGCGTCGGTCCACCCATTCATCTGGGTGGTGAACAAAGTCAACAGCAACGACGACAACAACGAACAATGGCTGCCGAGCGGGTTCGAGGAGAGGAACAAGGGCAAAGGGCTCATCATAAGAGGATGGGCCCCACAGGTCATGATCTTGGACCACGTGGCCACGGGCGGGTTCGTGACGCACTGCGGGTGGAACTCGACCCTGGAAGGAGTCTCGGGCGGGGTGCCAATGGTGACGTGGCCGATGTTCGCGGAGCAGTTCATGAACGAGAAGCTGATAACCGAGGTTTTGAGGGTCGGGGTTTCGATCGGAGCGGCGAATCGTAACTCGGATTGGACGGCGGCGAAGGGGACGGTCGGAAGGGAGGTTGTAGAGGCAGCGGTGAGGAGGGTGATGGGTGGAGGGGAGATGAGGAGGAGGGCTTTGGAGTTGAAGGAGTTGGCACATAAGGCTGTGCAAAAAGGAGGTTCTTCTTATAATGGATTGAATGATATGTTGAAGTTATTGAGTCGTTAATTTTCGTGTGCTATTTGTGATCATGAGGGTTGATTGTTGACCAAAAATAGTTAATAATTGGAGTGTAATGATTTCATGTTTTATATAGGTGAAGATCAACCTAGACATCAAAATAATAATAGTGGAAGCTAGGTTTGCCAATGATTTCCGTGTTATTTTGTGATCATGAGTGATAATTGGGTTTGAAAAGGATTGAGTTGAGACATCAATAATATGCGTCTTTTTTCTAAATTTCCTATGAACGGTTTGGAGTAATAGCGTGTTTGTATTATAGAAAGATTTTAGAAATCACACGTTACCATGGTCCATTTGCAAAACTCCCTTATGAATTTATTTGTAAAATAGAAAATACTTTTTAATAAGTGTAATTTTGTTTTTGTACATTGAAAATTTGAAATTTATTTTTCAAGACCCAAACTCCAGTTCTATTTTTACAGCTGCTGAGACCATTGAAAGTTTATGTGCGAAATGTCTCTTTCTACCTGCCCAAGAGAAGAAAAGCCCCCACGGAAGTAGTTGAACACCTCTTCGTTACCATTGAAATCGCAAGTATCAAATTATAAATTACACTTGAAAACTATATTTCTACCTGTGTTTATATTACGTAAGATTCTTCGGGGTACCGATCAGTTGAGCCAACTGTTGAAGTATATTCATTATTCATCGACCTTTCATACAAAATGACTTTATCCATCTTTAAATAAATAAAATGGAAAAAAAATCATAAAACACAAAATTGTCCATATAACACAGATTACGCAAATGACAATTTTAACGTCATTCATCAAAAGTCAAAACCAAAGCAAATTGCATAAGGTAAAATGGTAACAGACATCATGTAGGGCGGAACACATTTTTCCATTGAAGGGGGAGAAATGGTATTTTTCAGTATTTCTATAGATTGACTACATAAGCATATAGTTCAACAGCGCAACAAAACACGACAAACATGTCAATGTTTGAACAAAATTTGTGAGAAATTAATTCTACAAAAATAAAAGGAATGATATCCTCAAGTTTTCAGCTTCTTACTCTTGATGTTTGCACTTGCTGTTGTAGAGTCTGAAGGCTGTCGTTTTCTTCTCTTCGGCTTATTATGCTTCTCTGAACTGCTAAAGATTACCATTTGAGAAAGAGCAGACATTAGAGAGAAGGCAATATATGTAAATGCAAGAACCCATAGCTGTTTCCAAAAATGTTTCTTGACATGCAATATTTTCGTTTTTCATTTCTAACTTCCATTTAAATTTCTAACTTATGTGCTGTTATATTTTCTTCATAGTGATACCAAAGCCATTTTTTTGACATGCATTTTATTGACAGGGTTGGATAGAAAATAATTGACCTTGTAAGAATTGAATTTTATTTTAAAGTGAAAAATGGAATCAGTATATATATGACTAGTATTAAATTACACCTCATTTTGTCACCCAGTATTGCATTCCTCAAAGTGGCCTTTTCAATTATGCTTTTGTAGTACTGAGAGAACGCGGTATTTGCATTACTCTTCTCAATCTACACAACAAACACAAGAGTAAGAATAAATTCCCCTAGTTGTAGGATAGAAAAGTAAAGGTTGATACCTGAACAAAGGATTTCACGGATTCTTGGTCTTTTGGTGAAAATGAGACAACATCCCTCTTTCTCTGCACAAATTCAATGTTCTTCTCCACCTACAGGTTGAAAACAGCAAAAACAACCACAAATCAAGGCTACAGTATTAAAAAAGAAATAATAATACAAAATTCTTCAAGTTAAATTGTTGGTTCTCTTGTAAGGAGATTTTGAAAAGGCAGAGTTATAACTTTATGTTTCATTAAACTCAAAGTTCAGAGCAAACTCCCACCAAGAACCCCCTATTCCCAAGATATATACTAAACTAGATCTCTCAGTCTTTCATGAATAAAGTGAATCTTTAGCCATATCCTGTTGATTTTACATTTTTCACCCTTCGAAAAGGACATGAAGATGGAACAAGAAATTCTTGTTGCGAGAAAACCTCTAAAAACACAGTTAAATTCAGAGGAGAGGCTGCAGACACTTTCTAATCGAGCAATTCCTTAGCAAACTCCTCAAAACTAAATCCTAGTCAAGTGACAAATGAAATCTGCATGCATAAAGAAAGTTACCAATACCTGATCGATTAGGCGCTTCACCACAGTACGTAAACCCTCAACTGTTAATTTCTCAAGAAATTTCCTCAAGCGAACAACAGGAAAATTTGCCAGCTCAGGAAAGGATATGTGGTAGCTCCATTGAGCAAAATGTGCCGAAAGCAACTCCACAGCAGCTAAAACACACTCTTCCTGGAACTTCTGTGCCTTGAAACAATTTTTTGGTAGCTGGAAGCAGCAGCGTATAAGGACAGTAATAAGGACAAGGATTAAAGGAAAAAAGGCTACAACTCAAGTTCAAACAAAAAATGTTCCTGCTAAGACTACAGGACTATGTGTATCCAATAAAGCAAATTAGAGAACAGCTGGACTCAAGAAGTTGTTCAAGCATGCAGCTTCTAGTTAAAATTATCCAATTTTCATGAGAATCTTCATGAAGAGTTGTAGGCTCAACCCTTAATGGATTCTAGCCACGTTTTGGTCTAGTAAAGACAAATGGATTCATTTGCAACAAAAACACATTGTTGACCTACGTGATTATGATGGTAAAAGAACGCAATAAATGGAATGCCAAGAATGGATCCTATTAATATTTCCATAAATGCACTCAAAAAGGTACTAATTAGGGTTGGTTTCCAAGAATCAAACTCACATATTAAGGTAACTCAAACAAACTTAACTAGCATTTTATCACAAGTATTTCACAAACAAATGAAACAAGTAGTCATTCAAACCTTTAAAGCCTTCTGAAAGTTGACGGCTTCTCCACGTTTCCCACCTTCCTTCCCTGTATTGTACTCCAGAAGATCAAAGATCAAAGAGGAGACAGGGATGAACATTCCACTAGAAGATGACAGCTGATTTAACCACTGAATACATCTGATTCTCAAAGGCATATATTGTGGCCCAGGAAATAGGAGATCCATCCCATTAATAATTTGAATTATAGAGTATGACAGTCCTTGAAGATTGTTGTCTTTTATGTTTGCTGATACAAACTGAACCCATAGATCAATGCACATAACGTATTCCCAACTACAGATCTTCTCTAGAGCATCCTGCCATGAAAGCAAAAACCAAATGACACTATTCAGTACTCCTCTGAAGTTAATTTATACTAACTAAAACAAGTAGATGCCTTCACATACCTCACTCTTTGACCTTAAGCCTAGCTCAAATATCTTAGCTAGTCTTTGAGTAGAAACCAATGCCAGGTCTACTGACTTCTGCAGATCTATAGAGAAGAATTGGACAAATGAATCCCTGAGTGACTGCCTGTGATTTGAATTAACAGGCTCCGTGACCTTGCAACATGATAAGTAGGCTTTGTACATTTTCTTTAAGCAGTCATTGTAGATATCAGATCCAAACAATGAAGCCACATCATGAAGGATCCTGAAGGAGCATGATGATAAAGACTCTTCACCTAATGCCCACAGATGGACTGCAACCTGTAGCAAATAGAGAGAAGTTGCAGATTAGGAATGTTACTATATTAATAAAACAATCAGAAGTTAGAAATTAACTACTACTATAGTTAATAATTTGGGCCAATATATAGTATTTTTCTACATAGATCACGAAATGCATGATTTCAAGGTGTTCCGCTAGGCAGGTTTAGGACCTTGGTCAAAAATGAAAATACTTGGGGAAATTCCAATTAAACAAGTTGATTATAAGAGTTCTGGAACCCGATCTCAAAAGATTTATCATAGCCAAATAAGCCATTTCAGCACGCAAAGATAATAGTTTTAATTTTCTCAAATTACTGGGTAAAGTTACCTGTATCAGTTTGTGCAGAAAAGGTTTAAAGGCTGCAAAATAAATAAGAGAAGCTCTCAACCGGCTAAGGGCAAAGATCAATATCTCAGCATCAGTAATCTGACTCAAAAGGAAAAGTGTACTCCTCAAATATGACTTGATCATTCGCTTCACTTGTTTCCATTTTGAAGTTTTCTGCAACTCGAGTACAGTTTCTATCTTGCAGTTAGTGGAAGATATACCCAGCAGGTCCCTAAATACATTATCACCTTCACGAAGCATAAACATTATCACACCGCAAAAAGTTTCCGAATTTTGCAGCCTCCATAATGGGACAGAATCATGTGCATGAGAGGACTCGGCTCCAAAGTGGCATGCTGCACGATAAGCATTCAGCAGACTAGGAAGTGCAGACATATTGTGCTGCTCTATGACTAAACGAGACCAATCGTTCACGATGGAATTTGTCAATGACCTAGAGATATTGCCATTCTCAGATTGCATTTCATGATCACCAGCTTCTTCTTCTTCTTCTTCTTCATCAGAATCCTGACAGCCAAAGACATATAAATGTAATGAATTGAATCTTGCAACAAATAGACCAATTCAAAGTGAGAAACCAAGCAACAAATGTAGCTTCACAATACAAGAGAGATAGAGATTTAAAAGAAACATCCCATGTTCATATACTAACTTTGGTTGAATGTAGCTTCGCAATACAAGAGACATTGCAGGTAGTGATAAAGATTGTCAAATAATAATGATAAAATCAAAGAAAACTTGGCATAAGTATTAAACAAGTTTAAATAAACTATGCAGTGTTCACATACTAACTTTGGTTGGATATAAAATATCAGACATGGAAGAGTTGGTGATGAAAAAAGAGTGCTCTACATATAACCAATTCAGGCCAGCAAAGATTTGCTAGTAACATATAATGATGATAAGGTGCATAAGTGCATTCTGATGACTTAAGTTTAATATTCAATCTATTTATAATCAAGGAACAGTTAAAACCAAATGAAACATGAAATATTCAAAATTCATGCTATTTTTCATTTCTTGTTTGAAAAAAAACACTATTCTAAAGCACCTCCTATGAAAAAAAAACTTCTCTAAATTTTCCCTAAAAAAACAAACACTACTTCGAGCGTAGATTGTTTTTGGAGAATATAAAAATCTACCATCACATTATATTATCAAATGCTGACTTGGCACTATACAAGAGTATACACACCATTCTATATTGCACTTTACTGAATGTGCCATGCTACTAGTAAAGATGTATGTGCACACGACTGGGCATAAATGCAAAACTGTTTATCCCCAAAATGCTCATAGAAAAGAAGCATAACAAGATAGAATACCATTTCATCATCTCGAAATGATTCAGTGTTCTTCCTCTGAATCTCCAAGAAGCTTAAGAATCCAGGATCCTGAATATTATAACCATAATCATGTAAGACAGAAAATGAAATATAATCTTCATCAAAAAAAAGGAAAAAAATTGAAAAAACTACTACAAATTCTGGTTATGAGGAACAGAAAAGAATGATGCTGAAGAAAAAAGTAAACGAGAAACTAGAATATGGTAAACTATTCTTAATTTACTCCCATTTTCACATGTTTATAAATGACAATAGGACACTTCATTAGTATATTAAAAGATCAACCAAGAAACTGTCTAGTAGCGAACTTCTTAGCTGAATCCTGAAGCCAAACCTAACACCAAGCTTTTCCACACTTAGTCAGAAATTTGCATAGATTTTATGCCGCCAAGAAGGTCTGCATAATTTCTGCTTTTAAAATCCAATGCCAAATTGCTTTTACAATACCACTTTCAACAGGCCTGAACAGCTCTGTTTAACTCAAATCAAAATTCCATCGACAAGGGATGCAGGAAAAGCGTTGAACAAAAGATCGAGAAAAATAGCTAAAGAGAGAGCCAAAGGTATACATTTGACCTTCACTGGATAATATGGACAATTATACTTTGAAACAAAATGCAACTTCCCAACACTTCTCTCTTGATCTTCTTTGTATGTACACTAATTACAGAGTGAATTAGACAACCTAATATGCTTCATTCTATAATAAGAACTCAGACATGCTAAAATATACACCTCTAGCATCTTGTGAAAATACAACAAGCTTAGATGTGGATTATAACTTTAGTAGTACCTATGACAATCAAGAAGTTGCCCTTATGAATTGATATTTATTTATTTACCTTCTGCTTTAGTTTCTCCAGCTTTTTCTTTTGCTCCTTGATTTCAGACAATATTTTCTGGTTCTGCTCTGACAATGAGCTACCATCACCATTTTCTGTAAGAACATAGCCTACTTTAGGAAACAATCCCACCATGAAGAATATACGAATAGGTTTTGTATCAGATTCACCTTCTAGATGGTTCTCATTATCGATCACACCAACATGTAAGCAGCTTGAATCCTGCTAGTTACATGATTACAGTCAAAGGGCGGACAGTAAAAACAGAAACAAATGCATTCAAGAAATCACAAGCAGATGATAAGACCTCAGTAAGATATCCATCACTGTCTGAACTTTCATCAACCAACTTATCCTCTTCTTCACAGGGAAAAATATCAAGAGACGCGTCTACAATATTTTCATCCAATGGCTTCCTATAAATTCACACATTACAAGGATGAATACCATGGATAGCTTTCAAGTCGAACAAAGAATTCAAACTTTGGCAGGTTACAAGTTTATTCAGGTGATTCGACCTTAGATTTTGTAGTGATGCACTATCTTGATTTTGGTCTTCAGCAGCATCAAGCTCGTCTCCTGACATAATTATGTGTCATAAGATATTGGTATTAAAACCAACATAGAATTTTACTTTGAACTTAAAACTCATCCTTGTGGGAAAAGTCAATAACATCAGTGCAGAACAACAAAATGTACGAAACACTTCCTAAATCAAGCCTGGACCTTCTTTACTACTAATAAAGTACCATTAGATAAAATAGCAAACGGGTAGGATTTTTCTTTTATGAGCAAAACAAAGGCACTTTTTAATACTCTCCGTCTACTAGAACAAGATTAAACAGAATCATTACTTGAATTGCAAATCAGTTATGAAATATCCAACTCAAATCTATCCTTGCTTAAACAAGCTCCTTTTTTCCAGCTTCCAGTAAGTAATTACTCCCCGATGGCCCGATATCATTGCAAAATTAGAAAAGATTAGACGCCTTTTCGAGCAGAAAACGTCAAAATTAAAACTCAGCAACATTACCATGGTGCCATTACTAGCATAATGTCCATATTAACGCTACGATAGGTCACGCTCCTAATCAACCCCAGTAGAAATGCACACGGCATGCATAAATTCACAATATAGCGGGAAGAAAGTAGGTTAAGCATACTTGGTGACTTTTTCTTCCTTTTGAAGGCGATATTCTGCTTCCGCTTCTGCTTGTGAATAGATTGGAGACCCTTCTTAGCAAACTTTCTGGCTTTCTTCCCAAGCTTCCCCATTCCGGCGACTCTAGCGGGTTGGTATTTGGCGGTGGCGCGGCGGCGTAGGGTGAGTGTAAGAAGTTTGGGGTTTGGGGTTTTGGGGGAAGAACGAACCAAAATCGTCAGGGTTTAGCGCTAAGTCGCTATTTTTTACAGAAAATAAAATAAAATAAAAAAAGAACGGATTTTTTCAGCTCCTGAGTTTATAATGGGCCGGCCCATCATGGCCCATACCAAGCCTGAGCTCGAATTTGACAAGATCAAAAGTACCATGCTCTAGTCGTTAAGCATACTCTAAATTACCCATTAATCACAGTAAACTAGTGTTATTCCCGTATTTTGTACGGGTTTAATATAAAAATTATTTTCGACTTGTTCTTAAGAAATTTTCACGACTAAATCACACTTTTGTAGTGTTGTTCATGTACCTTATACGAATTTAATATAAAAGTCATTTATAAATTATTATCGACTTGTTCTTAAAAAAATTACGAACACATTTTCACAAATTACGATTTTTTAGTAAAGATTTACAAAATATTAATTTGTTAGTTTGTGGTGGTTTTTAGAATAGTGGAAAAAGTGGGTAATGGAAGTGGTTTAAAAAAATTACAAAAATTTTAAATTATTTACTTAGTAAAATTAAAATATATTAATTTGTTAATGGGTGGTGGTTTTTGAGATAGTGGGGGTATTTTGACAAAAATAAAAACAATTCAAATTGCCAAGTGGCTAAATTTTTTACAAAGACTTGGTTTTTACTTTATATTTGTATTAGGTAGATTACCATGTTCTAGTTTTGGCCACGAAAATGAGCCAACAACATAAACTCTATAGTTATCAAAAATATACATTCAAAAATATTGTTAGCTTGGAGCCATTAATTACAGCAAAGAAAATCAGGTTGTGTAGTTTAGGGGTTTATGGTTTTATGACTTTTTAAGTTTTGGAATAAAACTTCATAATTTTGCATTTTATCATCCTAAAGGATTATGGTTTATAATTTATAAATAATGATTTTGAATTTCAATACAACTTTACTAGTGAATCAAGTTATAGGTTTATAACTTTATATCGAGGGATATACATGCATCTTTGGATATAGTTCCAATGGAGACAAAAAAAACTTTATGAGTCAAGTTTGAACAATATTAATTATTAAATAAAAAATCAACATTTTATTTTTATTTATTTATTTTATCTAAGGTTCACTAATTTATTAGAGTTTTAGAATTTTACTAATAGAAAAGATCGGACATTCGGACATGTCAATAATCTAAAAAATATTAAAGAAGAAAAGATCGGAAGCTCGATGCCTTGTTAGTGCGCAACCCAACAACTCTGTTGCTGTCAATATAAGCCTTGTCTGGTCCAGTCAGCCAACAGGGTGGCTTAAATTGAATGTCGATGGAGTCTCTAAAGGCAACCCCGGGCCTGCTGGTGGGGGTGGCATTGTTCGTGACGTTGATGAAAATTTCCTCCATGGATTTATGTTGAAATAAGGCGATTGCTCTGCTTTAACGGCTGAATTGAAGGCGTGCTTCTATGGGCTTCAACATGCTGCAGCAATGGGGCTTAACCGCGTCATTCTCGAATCTGATTCAAAGAATGATGTTAGTTTATTGACATGCCATGAGGTGCTCGCTCACCCGGATTTTGCTTTAGTCAGGCAATGTCGTCGTGTTATAGTGGGGCGGGATTGGAAACTCAAGATCACTTATGTACGCCGTCTTGCTAACAAGGCGACCGATGCTTTAGCAAAACCCTGACAATGCAATGTCATGTCATGATTTTCTAGTGGTGAGCACCTGGATGCAATGTCATGATTTTCTTCGATACATGTAAAATTAAAGTCTCGTTTTAACTGAATTCATATTGTATTGGACAAATCAATTTTAATAGGGTTGGTCCGTTAGACCACAACAAAGTGTTTCAAGTGAATCACGTGATAAGGCCACAACCTAATGGTGTCACCTAATCGGTCGTGAAGTAATAAATTCAGTTTTAATTCATATGATTACTATCAAATAATTGATGGTAAATAGCGCCACAAGTTGTAAAAAAAAAGTTGCGAAAATGCAAACTTGGATAAAAATACTTTTTTCATAAACAATCTATACTCATTATCCTAACATCAAATTGTATAATAAAATTTGCTATGAAATTGTACGTTAGAAGAAAAGGAGACAATGAATGTAAATGACTTAACCAATTTGTTGCTTGATTAGCATCTCGCCTAACATACTCTTATCAAACACTCCACGAACTTGAGTCCAATGCCAAAACTTGAGTGATGATTGTCTCAAAATCTGACGAGTCTTGGGCTGATCGATCAATGTTTGCGATTCAATGAACACTCCAAGAAGAGCGAAGGTTGTGGCAACACCAAGAGACCATGAGGCAACGTTGTTGAACACGACTTGTACCGGACGTACTGAAAGGAGATGTTGAGTGTTTAATGATCTTTTGATGATTTTTGAATAAACCGAAATGATGCAACAAAAATAAATTGAATATTCATTGATTTTTTAGGATAGGATAAGTGTTGAAATCTAGGGCATCTCACCATTAAAGTGTAAATCCTTTAAGAATAAGCACATTTAGAAAAACAACAAACAAGGCTCTTGAATCTCACAAGAACCAAGCTCTCGAATATCTTAAGAACTCATCATGGAAATCTCTCAACTTGAAAGGAAGAACACTAGTAGGTTTTATTCAAAACTTAATTGAAAATCTAAGCTAGAAAGCATGGGTTAAATAGGAAAAAAAAAACAAGATTCTTCAAGCGGCCGAATAGACTCTTCGAAGTGTAACTTCTTAGCTCATTCTTTAAATGATGATGACATGCACTAAGTGAATGTGAAGAAAACTCTTCATATGGATGCATGGCATGTTCTTCTTATGATATTCCCTTGATGGAAGTCATTTGATGAAGACTCTTGGCATGGGTGCATGTATGAACATGTTGTCCTTCATTAGAAATCTATTCAAATTTGGCTTATCTTTAAAGAATGATAACTTTGATCCTCTTGTGGAGTGATTTGGTAAGGGGGTTGAACATCAAAGTTGTAGGTATTGAAATGATTTTTCCAATGACTTTTGATTCACCCCATTATGACCACTACAACTTCCAAATGAGCCAAAATAATGAATGATGTTCCTTAAAAATGAACCTGGAATTACTCTCGAGAGGATTATCTTAGTTTGTTAACTTGGGATGAAAAAATAGGACAAGCTACCAAATGCTGGGAGTACTCATGAAAAATTGACCAATTTCCATCTAGTAAAAGCTCCATCCATCTACCCAAGCTAGATGGATTTTTCTCCACCGAACAACCACACTGGAGGTGGAAAATATTCATTAAGCTCCAACACGCTCCAACTCACTACTACCATACAGAGTCTAAGGGTTTGTTCGGCAGTAGCGTTTAGGGAGCAAAATTCAGCTAGATGGAGCAGATTTTTGGGATTTTCAAAAAACTCCTACACCCAAGTTTCTTGCTTTTCCGCTAGCTGAATTGGCCATTAAGCTTCAGCTAGAAAATGCCGAATTGTTAAGAGTTGTCCCACATCTGAAGTTGGAAACTACAATTGCCTAGTATATAATCTAATGAGCTACTCGACCCATTGTCATATGGTTTTATGTTGGAACCTCATTGGACTTATATGCTAGACCCGTTACGCACGACCCCCATATTATCGGCCCACCAGGCTTTAATATGGTATCAAAGCAGGTTTTGGTGTGGATTCATTTCCCGGAGTCTTCAGGCTTGCCGGCTACATGGGCCCATTCATGTAGTCCGCCTGATAGAGGAGCGACTGAGTCCCAATAGTGGAGATGCCAATCCAATTGTGACTTTTAGCTAAAACCTTGAGGAATTCTGTCCAAGTGTCAGTTGACCCAGACAATTGCACTCGAGGGTGTGTGTCGAGAGTTGTCCCACATCTGAAGTTGGGAACTACAATTTCCTAATATATAATCTAATGAGCTACTCCACCCATTGTCATATGGTTTTGGGTTGGAACCTTATTGGACTTGTATGTTAGGCTCGATACGCACGACTCCCGGATTTGCTATAAAATGAAGAGTGAAGACGGAAGAAAACGCTGATGAATGTTACGACAAAAATAAACAACACATTGCACATAAATTTTTTATTTTATCCAATTATTTGTATGAACTTGTTAAGTAATCACCCTTCACTCTCTTAAAAAAACCAAAGTGGGATGGTATAGTGGCGAGAGGCATAGGGAATGTTGGGAGATCTCATGTTCAATTTTTGCCTCCGTCTCTCCACTTGGATAAAAAACCAAGTCTCATCATTCTTTCTATTACTAGGTCGAGTTGGACACTATAAGTCGATTTACTTAGTTCGTGCGTTTTACCGGCTAGTTCACGAACCTGGGGTTTACCGTTAAAAAAACGAATATCAGATATCATAACTTACCTTACGTTAATTTTCGAGTTTTGTAAAATTGCAAAATAAAATTACAGTTTTTTTTTTGAAATATCATATTTTGGTATTTTATTTCCCGTTGGATGCGATCAAACGGTCAAAATATCTCACTATGACGGTAGGCCCGCTACACATAACCGTGGTCCCATCTTTCTCCCTGTATATGCCTTCATTTCTAGTATACTCCGCCCTCGTCCATCTTGTCTCTCTCCTTTTCTCCCACCGTTCCCAAATTTCACAGTCGTTTTCTCCTTGGAAAGATCTGCGTTGTTCTTTTCTCTTCGCCGCAAGAGAGTAAAGCGCCGCTACACACTCCCACTTGATTCCACATCCCTTTCTCTTCCACCGATTATTATTCTTATCATTTGTTTGTGCGTAGAAGGGCAAAGTTTCTGTACAATATATGTGATGTCGATGGTCTCAACAACGTCCGAAATTTCAACAAAGATCCACCTAGATCGAATTTAAAGTGACCTTGATATCCCCTTTGATCTTCCGCCTTGGTTTCCTTCCTTATTCTGGCAGTAGTACGCTCAATTTGACCTTTTCCGGGTCCTAATTTGCTTTTGTTTGGGAGCTCATAAATATGCTTGCAATCTGTGGTGGTGATTGGAATTGTATTTGTTTTGGGTTTGTTGTTTTCGTGAGGATCTATTGACTGTTTCCTTTTATTCATCATCCACTGGAGTTTCCTTATTCAATATATGTGAATTGGGGAATTTGATACAGAGAGATAAAAAATTTGTCTTTGTAGGAGATTTGGCCAGCTTCTCTTTGCATACTAACTATTTTCCGTTTTAATTAAATTTGTTTTGGATGAGGATGAATTATATATTTATTGCCCACGTAGAATTTTTCTTTCATGTATGTGCACAATTTATCTAAATCTAGGTTTTATTGTCCTCCATTAGATCTGCTCCAATTCTCTTATTTCATTTATTTGAATTGGTCACAATTTCCTAATTATAATTTCTGTCCTCAAATATGGCCTCATTCTTTTTGTTTTCAGTTATTCACAGGTTATTCTACTTTAAAAACAAGTTCTTCTTACAGTCTTCACTCTTCTGAACTGACTTTTATTTTTTCCCATTTTGCGTTTTGTATTTCCGTAGATAACAACGGAGATGGGGAAAAAAGGGGTTGGTTTTCTGCAGTCAAAAAGGCCTTGAGCCCTGACCCTAAGGAGAAAAAGGACCAGGTACTTCTGATTTCAACATTTACCTTCATAACTATTACATTTGCATTTGGTTCCCTGTTGAATTTGGTATTGAATTAGGAATTTGATTGAAGTGGGTATAATTCCATACATGGGGATTTAGTCTGGTTAGGAAAATTGGGTTAGGTTTATTAACCGGGTTGAATTGGTTGGTTTTTTTTTCCTATACAATGTATTTAGTTATGGTCTCTTTTGACTGATTAGTAAGTTGGGATTTGTGCAGAGAAACTCTAAATCAAAGAAGTGGTTTGGGAAGCAAAAGGGTACACATGGTATTCCTATGTCTAAGGATGCACCTGTAGCTTATAATGCATTAATGCCCCTCTTCCTCCTCTCCCACCTCCTCAATCCATTGAGGAAACAAAGTTCTGTGAAGCTGAGGAGCGCAACCAAGACAAGCAGGCATACTCAGTTGCACTTGCTACGACTGCAATCGTAGAGGCGGCTGTTGCCGCTGCCCAGGTAGCTGCTGAGGTGGTTCGTCTCACAACCGTATCTCATTACTCAGGGAAATCAAAGGAGGAAATTGCGGCTATCAGAATTCAAACTGTCTTCAGAGGATACTTGGTAAAAGACGGGTTCCTCTTATATCTAATGCTTTTGTGTGATGATGGTTTTCCTGAGATTATTTGTGTCTATATTTAAGAACCTTAAAATTATGATAGGAAACTTCCATAAAACCATTTCTTTTTATTTCTTAGTGTAAGTGTAGCATAAACTATGATCAACGGTCCACTTATGACTAAATTCCGATCTTTGGTTAATTTATATGAAAATAGTCGGGTTGGACACTAGTGATTTGTCTATTTTTTAGTGATGTTTGACTTGTGCTTGTGGTCTTCAGGCTAGGAGAGCGTTACGAGACTTAAGGGGTTTGGTGAGACTAAAATCACTCATAGGCCAATCTGTGAAAAGGCAAGCCACAAACACCCTAAAATGCATGCAGACCCTTGCTCGATTACAATCTCATATTCGTGCTAGGAGAATTAGAATGTCTGAGGAAAACCAGGCGATTCAGAAACAACTTCAACAGAAACATGAAATGGAGCTTGAGCAATAGAGAGTAAGTAATGTTTATATTAAATTTTATTTCTGAGTTGTACTTTGTGCTTTTCTCTTCTTTTGAATCCTGGGTCGGTTCATGTAAAGCCTTTATTGTCATTGCTTTCTCGAAAAGTGAAAAGTATGATTTCATTGAATAAAATTATATATTATTCTCTGAATTGATTATTACTATCTTCATGCCAAGACATTTTTGTTGACATTCTGGCCCATAACCTTTTTGTTTAAGAAACTACTGCTCTAGTCTGTTTGTCACTTTAAAAATACCCATATTGCCCAAGTCTTACTCGTTTGAGAACTAAATTTCAAAGAATAAAAGATCACCATACAAGATGTTCTTAAAACATTGTGACAGAATAAGCAATACAAGAAAGATTGTCAAATAACCGTTTGCATGATAGATGGGAGAAGAATGGGACGATAGTGCGCAGTCAAAGGAGCGGATTGAAGCAGGCCTTCAGAGTAAGCAGGAGGCTGCTATGAGAAGGGAAAGGGCTTTGGCTTATGCATACACTCACCAAGTACTCCTCTCTTGTGCTTAGGTCCTATTTGGCCCACCTAATTGTATTGAGTTTTTTAGTTATAACATCTTTTTTATAAAAAAAAAAGGATTGTTATGGGACATTCAATTTCATGCCAAAAACTTGAGGTTTTTAGGCAAAAAAGACATTATTTATATAAAATACATGTTACAATACAACAAACATACTTATTGAAAATAAATATTTACAAATAAAAATGTGATTATGATGTGTAGTGCTGAACACACCCCTCTTAGTTCCGCCTTCTTGAAGTGAATTGCTTCAGTCTTAGTGGGAAGTGAATTACTAAGTCTTCCACTTTTTTTAAAAAATTTCCATTCGATGAAAAAGAACTGCAAATCAACAAACCCAACATTCATGGATCCAAACAATCCTTACTGGGGTTGGAGTTAGTTTGAAATATGGATGGCGTCCCGTCCATGGGAAACCAGGAGCAGCCAAGATTTTAATGACCACGCCTCTTTGAAAAGTGCTTCCAACACTAAACCCACATTAACCCCAAACAATAAGAGAGTGGGCTGCCCTCCGAGTCGCCAATCTCCATCAACACCTTCAAGAATTCACTCTACAAACCCACGTAAAAGAATCAAGCCCGGGAGCCCATGGAATAACGAGTGGAGCCCCATTGTGGCAGATGATAACTCCAAGAGTACAATCAGTATCCAATTAGAGCGGCCTAGAAGGCATAGTGTTGTTGGGTCAATGGTGAGAGACGATGAAGGTCTTGCTAGCTCACCTTCAATTCCATGTTACATGGCGTCTACTAAATCAGCAAAGGCCAAGACTAAGCCAGCTAGTCCACTCGGGTCCATAGAGAAGAATGGAGTGACTACTCTAGATAAGGTATCAATGGCTTCTGCCAAGAAGCGTCTCTCTTTCCTGGCTTCTCCATAGGGGCCAAGGAGGCATTCAGTTCCAGGGAAAATGGAGAGTATCAGTGTAACAACTTTACAATGAAAAAGGAGCAATAAAAAGAAGGCAAATTGGATGAGGAATTGAGCAACAAGTTCATGTGTGGTTATTCCTTGAAGTGGTAACTTATTCTTCTATATGGGTTTATCATTCTGTCTATAAGTCTTTTCTGCAAATGTGGAAGAGTGAATAAAAAAGACAAAAGACTAGGATTATTCTTTGAGGTGATTATTTGGTTATTATTATAGTCTTGTGTTAGTTCACTACTCTACATTTGTAACCCACAGTTACTCGTTTTGCAAAGACATGAAAATGTGGTAACTAGTAGAGAATTTGTTGTATTAAAGATGGGTTAATCTAATTCTTCTTCCAGTTTCAATGTATGCATGATCATAAATTATTTTCTCGGAGTTTCTTCAGGTTTAGCTATTGATTCTAACAAATTCTGGTGCATCAAAAGCAAAACTTCATATTGTAATACTTAAATCAGAGAACTGAAAGTGCTTGTGCTTATTTAATTTAAAGGACAACCAAAAGCAGGTAACAGTCAGCATTGTTTTTTATGTGCCAACTTTTGTGTGAAAATTTCAGATCTCAGAAACTCGTGGATGCATGATTTCTGCCTCTTGCTTGGATCAGAAGCATTTTCGAAAATCACGTGCAAGTAGCTCCTTTCTTTCCTTTTCTCTTTCTTCTTTTCAAGGAATGAAGATAGTTCAGCTTGTACTGACATGAGCATGGTACTCAAATTGGGCCATTAAAGTTACGTACCCCTTGGGCCTTAGGCGTCTTGAGAAAGCCCATTACAATTGTGCTTATAAACACTTGATTTTGGTTTCTCATTCTGCATTAGTTAGAGTGGTTTTTCACTTTTGTATATGTTCATCACTTTCGACATGAGAAATCTAGATCAAAGAAGATTAGAAGAGGTAAACTCAAATAAATGCATTATATGTGTCAATCTAAGGATCATAAAGTAAAATCAACTCAATAGTAAAATGAAAGTCTTACATTTACTAGTAACTTTATACTATATGGATATCCTTATTCATCAAATACATCTTACTATCTTAGATAGATACTCTATCGAAAAAGACTTGGCAAAAAAGAAGATCCATTTATGTCATAAAGTTATTCCTTTGCAAACCGATAGGATCTTTACTTGCGAAAAATACGACGGTTACTTAATCAAAACCCATATTTAAACGCAAAATGAATCAAGGAACCCATCACAAGCATTAATAAAAATGATGCCTTCAGCATTGGTGGTGGAAGACAATATTGTGGTTGCTCGTCTCCATGAAGCTCTCCTTAGGAACTCCGGCTTCATGACTAGGGTTGCTAAAAATGGTCATGAAGCCGTTGATATTGTGAGCTCAGGCAACAATTTTGATGTCATCTTCATGAGCAAGAAAGTGCCTATTCTGGATGGAGTAACGGTACAATTATCAGTTTTTTGTGTGATTTTTTTTTTTGCTTTGTCAAATTTTGTTGGTGCTATTGAATTTGTGATTTATGTTACTTTGTTAGGCTACTATGATGATAAGAACATTGGATGTGAAGAGCTTGATTGTGGGTGTAACGACAAATGATGAGACAGAGAGACAGAGTTTCATTGAAGCTGGACTTGATGAATGTTTTGAGACACCTCTTAATTCTGAAAATATTTCCAAGGTTTTTCATCTCCTTGGGGTTGATGGACACTTAAACAATTGACGAGATGTTGGTATTGGGGAAATTAATTAATGTTGTGTTGTAGGTTTGGATGTGGTGTTACTTTATTATTAAGGTTGCAGTAATGAAATAAAACTTCGATGTTATTGAATGTCTTATAACTGAGTGCTTGAATAATTGGTTTGAGATTTATTCATCATACATTTTTCTAGAAACTATTGTAGATTATCGTATTACTCAGTACTTGTGTTAATTGTTATTCGGTATACTTTGGGCTTGCATTTCAGGTAATAAAAAAAAAGTAGTAAGCACTAGAATCAATTGGTTAGCATATGTAGAATTAAAGTATTAAACAAAATCAATGAGATGGAACACATTCTCATTCTGGTTAACCAAATTACTTATTAGGACATACGGAAAAAAATGAACACCCATCCATTTTTCTTTCTTTCTTTCTTTCTTTCTTTCTTTTAACTTGTATCTCATATAAAAAGTCTCAAAAGATATAACACGAGAGTTTAAATACTAGTAGAAAATAATGGTTTAAAAAAGGTAAGAAAATATCTGAAAATAATTAAAGTCGGTGGCGGGGGAGCTCACCCGACGGATACCTGAGCAAAGACTCAGCCACGTCTTCCAAGGAAACCATTTGCTTGACTAATGGGTTTACTCGACCCAAGACCAGGGCAAAGACTCGATCGAGTCTTCTTCAGGGAAGCACATCCGACGGACATCTGAGCAAGGACTTGGCCGAGTCTTCTTCAGTTAAATCTCTCAGGCATGTGGCTTTTTGCTTGACTCAGCCTAAGACTAGTCACATACCCGACCGAGTGTCCTTCAGTTAGCTCCACTCGGTCAAGTACTTGACCTCTTGCTCGATCGGGACCTTCTCAGATACAAAGTTATCCATCTTCTTTGCTCGGCTTTTTGCTCGATTTTTTGCACGAGCGAGTCATCACCATTTAAGCTCCGTTCTTCGCTCTTCTTGATTCATGTTTTCTTCAAGCTCGATTCATGCCTCAAAATGGTCTAAAAACATGCAAAACAAAAGAGTAGTTGCTGAAATGAAAAACAACAAAACTAAGCTAAAACATTTAGAAGATTCAACTAAAAGAACACAAAACAAGACCTAAAACATGCTCTAAAATGCTCCGAAATACATGTTAGCGATAATGTGATGGCATATCTCCACGAGGTTATCATCCGAAGATATGGCTTCACTACTATCCTTGTTAGAAATGGTCTTAAATCTATTGATCTAGTTAGTTTAGGCAATAAGTTTTATTTCATATATAGATGGAGATAAAGTTCTCCATATTTAAAATATTGTTCATAATTTGCCTAGTATATAAGCACTTGGGCACTCCCCTTATTGCTTTGGTCTTAAAATATGACCCCATTATACTTATGTGTTGGACCTAATACGCATATACACACGAATGGATGAGTGGACCCCCACGTCAATATTGACCCTCTGGATTTTTAACATGATATCAGAGCATGTTCGGTTTGGGTCTTGATCCCTAGTATATTAATGGGCTAGCACGTCCTATCTCATGGAAGACTAATAATCAAGACATTCTTTTACGTTTGTTTGCTTAAGCTGAGTATTGATCTATGGTTGTCACCTATTGTGAGCTTGTATGACTCAAATAGTTGTTACAATCTCTTGGTGTTTTCCATTCCACACCTAAGTGTCTTATAATACACAAAATATCCCTAAACAAATATAAAAAATATAATACACAAAATACAAATATAGCAAGACTAGACTGACTTAATTTTATGGAGGCTCCACAAATTATGCTAATCAATGTTAGATACGAAGATCCTAAAAAAATTCAAAAACGATGAGTGTGCTAACAGTAGATCTGGAGGTGGAAATGCATAAGTAGTATTTAAGTTTAAGAGCACTCCCAAATGTGAGCCCATAAGCCCCTCAAACATCAATATTTTACCATTTCTAAGTCTACCATATCATCTTATAATCCATCACTTTTTTTTCCCAATTCTCATTCTCATCCATGAGTCAATGAGCTCCTCTTTTCACTTTTCTCATTTCCATACAATTATTTTTCTTCATACATAATTACAACTATACTCCGATTTTTATTTTACATATCAAATACCCCATTAGTAAGTCTTTTTTTCATTTTTTTTAATCATGTTCGATAATATATCATTTTATTAATCAAAATTTCATATTTTTCAGCTTTTGACGATAGCCACAAGTAATTGAATTTCTCTAGTATTTTGCCCAACATAGTTGGGACAAAATCTGTCAATGCATAAGCGGCTAAGAAGATGGAAAAAGTAATCTTTGAGCATATTAGGGACAATGAACCTATGTCCTTTGAAAACTTAGCTCAATTCATCCACACTTTTTTATTGACACGTGCTAATGATTAAGATGTTGATGTTATAATAAACGAAATATTTTTTAAGAGTATCAACTATTTTAGCCACCGTCGACGAAAATGCAGGTATGAACATATTAATTCTAAACATATGATATCACCAAATAAATATTGAAAAATGTAATATGCAAATACAAACATAGCAAGACTAGCCTGACTTTATTGTATGCAGGGTACAAAGATGTTACTAATCAATGTTAGGTACGAAGAGCCTAAAAATTTCAAGAATGACAAGTGTGTTAACATTGGATCTGGAGGTGGATATGCAGAAGCAACCTTTAAATCTACCTAAATTGTCATATATTAATTAATCATATTAAATATTAAAAGATATAAAAAAAATGATATCTGTGTATATAGAACAAATATACAAACCATCATTAAATTGAAAATTATTATTGTTCATATAATAAGATATTAGTTAAATTATTTTATTTTAGTGTTGATTTAGTATTATATTTGTTATGAGTTTGAGTGTAAATTAGTTTTTTTTGTGTTAACAAATTGAAAATGACCAATTATGTATATAAACTTAATTACCTAAAAAATAAATAAACCTGATTTATTATTTTCTCAATATGTGTGGTGGCACCAAAAACCTAAATTGCTACCATATAGATATATAGATAGATAAATTGATGATAAATTAGAAATTAGAAAAATAATAATAACAAGCATCACATTTAACAAAAAATAATTCAAAAAAATTATAATATTACATACACATAAAAAAATAAAATAAAAAATAAAAAAATAATTGTCGATGAATTTTTTTGTTGAAGTTGATACGACACCCAAAAAAATGACGTCTCAAGACCTTAATTTTTTTTCTTTATAAATACACCTTACATCTCATCCTCTCCAAATTAAACCCCAAAACTCATTATTTCTTCGTCAAATGGCATTCACATCACCTCTCCCCCATCTTCTTATATCTTTTCCACTTTTTTTACTTTATTATTTTTATAAAATTTATAATTCATGCAAGAGTAATTGACATGAATTGAGTGATGAAGCATGCACTATATGGGCACAAATAGACATGACATATGCTATTTATCATGATTCATACAATGGTGGTCTTACATAGGGTAGTTTTTTTTTATTTCAACATTCTCATACTACCATGTAAAATTATAAAAAAAAAAGTCTCATGAAAATAATTTTCCCTTTGTTATTATGTTGGTTTTCCTATAGCGTATTACCTATTAATAAAGATCATGTGAAGATCATCTTGGAGAATTATGATGATTTTATTAAAGTAGAGAATAAGCTTTACCTTAAAAATATTGAGCATTAAAGCACAAACATAGAGAAATTCAAAAATGCAACCACAAATGGTTTTATGCAATTAGCACACTTGACCGGAGAAAAATGAAAAATCCGGAGGGATATGCATATAGATACCTTTATCTAAGTAGCTCCCTATGAACAACATCTTGATCGTATGTCACACCCTGCTACATATCTATGTAAAAAAGTAAGGATATCTATATTAGCTCTTTATAACATCTATATTTAAAATTTATCTATATATGTAAATTTCTATAGTTAAAGTCATAAATCCGGAATTAAAGTTTATATACGTAAATGACCAATTATCCTTGTAAAGAATTACGCTTTAGAGAAACAGCCTATTAAGCAGAAATGGGGAACAAATCCTAGATGTTAGATTTGATATATTAAACGGCTATGATTAACAAAAAAAAGAGGTGTAAAAGTGGGTACATGAGTGAGAAATGCTTAATTGTGTTAAAATCCCCTAGAATAATCTTTCATCTCTCCTATCTTTGAAATTACATCTTATTCGTTTCTTCCATATCAAAACTGTTTCTCTCTCTCCCTCCCTCCCTCCTCATCATTTGAACCGTCTTCTTAAATGCAATTTTTAGAAGGAAAAGATGCATTTTTCTTATTTTTTTTGCAATTCATAGATTGACACGTTCAATTTCATGCTTGTTTGAAACCGATTCAATTGTATACAACGTTATTTCCGTTTTTCGATTATGTTTGTGTATTTGAATCAGTTTTGTGCTGGATTTTGGTTAGACAAGATCGAATGAGACAATATATTGGGGTTTCTGAGCATCGTCACACCACCGATATCCAAGTTGTCTATAGTACGTTATTTTCGACACCTTTTATGTACTATATCCATTTGTGGTACCAACCAAGTGGGGCGTACTTTGCTGATTTGTTATTCATGCATGTGGTATGCTTCTTCACGAAAACCCTTTTTGTATGATGAAATAGGTTGATTCCAATGGGTTAGGGTGCTCTGTTGTTCATATATGTGTGGTTAGTTATTCATATATGCTTGTTTTGTATTAATGCATATGTGTATTGTTTTTCATATATGTGTGTATTTGTTATTCATATATACACTATTTGCTATTCATATACGCATGACTTATTATTCACATATACATGTTTTATTATTCAAACATGCATGTTTTGTTATTCATATATACATCGTTTATTTTTCATATATGTGTGGTTTGCTATTCATATACGTGTGAATTATTATTCATATAAACTTTTCTTATTATTCATGTATACATGTCTTGGTATTCACGTAATTGTGTTTTGTTATTTATGTATGCGTGTTTTTTTATTCATATATACGTGTTTTGTTATTCATATATACATGATTGATATTTATATATTTGTATTTTATTATTCATACATGCGTACTTTGTTATTCAAATATCCTTTCCATACATCAAAGATTTTGCAGTAGTTACTTTCAAGTAGTCATGAGATGATACTTTTGCAAATCAAATGACAATTTTGTATTGCAAGATTACAGTAATTCAATCACTACTTTCGAGCTCAAGCTCATTTTAGTTCATGTAATCACATCCATAATTATGGGCAAGACATTTTTATTGCAAGAAAGTATGGAGCTAAGAGAGTGATAATGTATGCAGGTTCTTTTTATGTAGTAATCTGGAGCTCTCAGATCGCCCACCTAAAAACCTACATGTCAATTTTCGTCCCTATATACCGCAGTTGACACATCTAAAGTTTCCTGCCAAGAATTAGACGTTTATGCAAGGCCCAAAAGTATATTTCCTTCTTTAAACATTATCATTCCTATTATGTTGAACTCATGCATAGTATATCTCAAAAGCATCTTGTGGTGTTTAACGTACTAAACACCAATTTGTCATGCATATAATGGCAATGTACTACGCACCTACTCCCTCTGTTCCCATTTGTTTGTCATGTTTTCTTTTCGGGCATCCCCATTTATTTGTCCACTTTTCTTTTATATCTATACTTTTCTTACAATATTATGTCTACCTAATATCATCTTTTAACCGCTTTCCTAATTACCAATACTACTTTACACCTTCCTTAATAACCCCCAAAACCGTTCTTTAGGACAAACAAAAGAGGACTGAGGGAGTATTTGACATGCATATAATGGCAATGTACTACAAACCTATATGTCAAAATTCCTCATATAAAAATTCATATTAAGACTGAGATACAATTATAAAATTTTCAAGTGGAACAAATACTTTTCCACTAATCAAATCAAATCTTCAAAACAGTGAAAATCCGAAAGTCAAATATAGGTAATCTTAGTTAAAGCAATAAGATAGAGTAGTATGGAAATCATGAGAGTGGAATATTCTATAGGTTCTTTATAAATGCACCAAGTGTGAATTTGGAACTCAAACATAGGTAATCTTGAACTCAAACATATAATTTGGAACTCTCCAATTGCAATCAAAATCACATTAACCCTTGAGAAGAACTCAAGTTCAAGCTCAATTTTAGAGTTATCGAGCAATTAGGGTTAAGCTAGTTGGAATCGGGGGTTTTCAAGCTCAAGCACCTAGTGAGCAATTAGGGCTTTCAAGCTCCGATCAAGCTCAAATCAATTAGGGCTAAGCTAGTTGGAATTGGGGTTTTTCGAACAACTACATCTAATGTCGATTTGCTAAGGATCTAGGGTAGGCCACTAGGCCATTGTAATGTCGTCGCCGCTCTCGTTGCAACTCCAGCGAGCATGCACACAAATCTGTTGACAACAAACACAAAGATTCTCGTCGCACCTCTAGCAAGCACAAACATACATATTGTAATAACTGTGGTTTCTAAGGATATTTTTGAATTTTTCTCGGATATCCTTTTAACCTCTTTGTCCGTTTTAACGCTTAATCCAATATTTTTGTTGGAATTTAAATCCTAATTTTTTTTTGGTGATATCCTAAAATCATAAAGAAATGATTTTATGGATCGGTGTGAATTCTAGGATTTTTCGGTGGAAAAAGAATATTTATTGGATTAGCCGTCTTTGTAATTATGTACTGTAAAGGCTTTAAAATACGAAAAGGAAGCCTTAAAAGTTGAAGGTAGCAAGATAAACTCATAGAAAATTGGTTTTATTGGTCTACATAATTTACGGGACGTTTTGTATTTAGTAAGTTTTTCCATCCGAGGTACATAATTTTACCGCTTTAACGCGAATCCCGTTCCGAGACGAATTTTGGCTCCAAAACCAATATCTTTTCTACCTTGTTAAGTAAAGAAAACAGAGAGATAGAGTTAAGAAGAGGCTCGAACTTGTAAAAAGAAAACAGAGGAGGGGTTCGAGAGAGTTTCAGGACAGCCACGGACTGGGGAAAGAATTTTTCACCGCAAGCGGTCTTCCTCTTCTCCTCCGCCTTTTGCGCCACCTCTCATCTTCTTCCTTGTTGTGCTTGCTGCTGAAAAAGGGAACCGAACCAGGGAGAGAAACCAGGACGGAGCCGGACTCGGGAAGAAAGAATTCGAGTCCTTACTGCCGGCTATCTCCTTTGCCTCGCCGTACGTCGTCGTCGGTGATCACCTAGGCTCCGACCACCACCCATCACGAGGACCACCATCGGGCAACACCCAGCCACCCTTGGGCTCGGGGATTGAGCCACTATTTAGCCAAATGTGCCATGGGCTCAAGTGAAGGTATTTACGATCGAATTAATTAGCGGGTTGGTTGCGAAGCCACTGTAAGGGCCTTTCGATTCCGCTACGCTACTTGTTTTTGATTTTTTTAAGATCTTAACGTTAATACTGTCTCACAGGTTCAAACCGCTCGTGAAACGTACGTCCGAATCTTCAGTTATAGCGACTACAAGTTTTAACATCGATTGGCAGGTAAAGGACTTTAGACACTTACTCAAGATTCGTTGTTAATCAGTTTGATCCGAGATTTGTTCACCTTTAAGACATGTTGCTAATGAACAATTTTTATTTAGAAAATTGCTTCAAAAGTGAAGTGGATAATTAGTTATAATTTCGCCAAGATGGCTCCTTAAAGCTTGATAGGTAGGGATTAATTATAAGTCGATATACGAAATCAAATCGTTTATCGATTAGGAAGTTGTAGGAGTTGAGTATACAACTAATAAGTGTATCCATGAGCTCGTTGTTGAAGAATCTTTTGTTATAACTGGAAGAAGGATGATAAAGATTACTGTTGAATTGCTAAGGACGTTGAGCACGTCTTCTAAGGCAAGTGGACGATTCTCTCTTGCGTTATTGTTATTAATGAGGAATTGGATTCCATTTGATCTTCATGTTGAGAATAATTTGTGTGTTGAAAAAAGTTTGATAGGTTGTTATTTTGTTAAAATAATAAAGACCATGTCGTTTTGTCAGTTTTTACGCTAGAACTGAACTTAGGACCGTTGTGCGACTTTGTGTGCTTAGTTGTCTCATGCTGAGACATTGTTGCGAAGTAAGATAGTGGAGATGGGAGTTTAGACTCCAAAAACATCTCATTCGTGGTTTTATGCTGAAACACTTTTGTAAAATAGGTAGTCCAAGGGTAGGAGCCGAGTCTCCAATGACCTCTTTATAACAAAGTCTGTATTGGGGGGCGTAGCTTGCTAGCGGATCCCAATATTGGAGTCATGACTCATGTCTTACTCCGCGATTGGAGGAGGACAATGGTGCACTCTAGCTAAGTGCAAAAAGGAACTGATGTGGGTGAAGTGGTCACGGATGAAATAGGCCCTCTCACCCTGACGACATCAGTTACAAGGAATTTATCGGCAGCAGTTTGGGTCGATTAAAAGTTATTACAATGAATGTGTAATGTTAAAATCATGAAGTAAAGAGAGTGCGATAGGCACGTTAAGGTTACTGAATGGTTAGTTCTTTTGATAACCATTCTTGCTCCTGATTAAGAATGATACTTAATCAAACTTTGATTAAGTTAAGTTGATTAGTCGCTGAAGACGTTTGTGAATGTTGTGTAGTTAGTATAAGTTTCCGGTAATCGTTTATGCTTCTTAAAGGAACCACAAACGGTGGTGTTCTCTCTCTTGAATATGCAAGTCTCCTTCTTGTTCTCTATAAATCTGCTAACGGTTGGATCATAATCCGAGTCTAATTGGAATTTGATTCCAATATGTTTAGTTACCACCATAAGAACCAAGTTAGTTTTTCCGCTTGCTGAGTCTTTCATCAGACTAACTCGTCCATCTTCTTTTCTTTTGTATGGTCGACTGGTGTCCACAGTTGGTATACGACACATCAGGTTCTTCTTGGAAGTTGATTCAAGAGGCGGATTCAGAGGTTTGAAGCTCCAGAAGTTGAAGAAAGGTTTCCAAAAGCTATACTTGAGTGAAGATCATGGTTGAACTACTTCAAAGCGAAGGTGAGGTTCAAAAATAAGAACTTAAGGAAGACTTGATAAAGACTTTGTTTAAATAGAAGGTTGTTCTATTTCTTTACTAATTCTTTTTAAGTTAAGGCTTGTATAAGACCTTTTATTCTCTTTTTCGCTATAAAGTTTTACTTAATTTTGTTAGGTTTTAAATGGTTTCATTTACCTTGTTCTAGTAAGTTCTGTCAGGTTAAAGCCTTGAGTAACTTTGGTTTAGTCCTAATCGGGATTACTGGCGGTAATACCTCTAGGGTAAGTAAGGGGGTGTTACACATATCTTTAATGTCAGAGTTTGGTAAAGATACGTGTACTTGAGAATGGAAGTTGGAGCTAGAAGCTCGTCCTCGTCTCCAAGGTGGTGTCGCCTTGTCGTCGCCCAAAGGGGGGAAACCCTAGCACTTTCACTGATGAATTTTGGGAGCTCGGACTCCTCAGAGGTACCAGGTGTCAAAAGGCCATGGAGAAAAGTGGACCATAGCATCTTCCGCTCGAGAAAGGGGGGGGGGGATTAGCGTCTTCTACGCTAGTGTCTCCACTTCAGCTGGTGAGGACGCCTCTTGCCGAATGGAGCTTCTCCATTCCGCTCCCAAGACGCCCCGGAACACTGGTGCCAAAACGAAGTACGTATAAGGCTTTGGTACACAAAAACTTGGCCATAATAAAGTGATTAGTGGCCAACTAAAACCTCAATTCACATAATTAGTTTGATTATCATGCATCATGGTATTGTAAGGGAAATAAATATTTATAAATGTTAATTAACATCGCATTATTGAAAACAAAATGTGTACCGAGTTAAGGATAAAATTATTATTGAAAGAGAAGTTAATTAGTTTGATTAGCATCATGGTATTGTAAGGGAAAAATGTAGATATTATTCTGCGCTGATTAACATTGTATTTACTAAAAGGGAAAAAGGCTGATATTAGTTGATTAACACCGCAAGATTGCAAGGGGAAATTTACTTAAATTAGCAATATATCTTAACAATTAACAACGTATTATTGTAAAGGATAAAACAAATATTTTTACGCGGATTAATATCGTCATTCCACAGGGGGGAAATAGATATTATTTTATGCAAATTTCAGGGGGGGGGGGGGGGGTAGATATTATTTTACGCAAATTAGCATCGTATCACTACAAGGGGAAAACAAATATTTTTTTATGTCATTAAGGACTTGTTTGGTATTATTGTCTAAGATATGAGATATTAAATATCGATATAATATCAAAGTATGAGTGTACGAGTGCCAAGACATTAGATATGAAACCGTTTCTTCTAATCTTTTTTCAAATTCGATAAATATAGGTACGAATGATGTCTTTGATATAGTAATTTTTCATGATATATCAAAATAACACTATGTTCAAATTCGATAAATATATGTATGAATGATGTCTAATTTTTCATGATATATCAAATAACACTATGATATCAGTATTCCCATATATCAAACACTAGGTATCAACGATATCCATATCGGATATCCAGATATAGATACTAAAATGAGTCCTAATATTGCAAGGGGATAATCGAAAATCATTTTACTCCAATTAATTACAAGGGAAAAATAGATTTTTATTTTGCGCCAATTAACATCAGATCAGGGTTAAGGATAAAAAAAAGGAGATACGATATAAACATTCTAAAGAAGAAAGACTTGGCGAAAAAGGAGATGTACTTGACATAATAAAGTTATTTAGTTACAAATTGGGATGATTTTTATCTTATAATAATGCATTGGCCATTACATAGAGACTTGTATATTTATACGACGTGAATTTCTCAAGGTACATACACCGGTGCAAGCGCAACCAATACATACATAATAATAATCATCATGCCTTCAGCATTAGTTGCAGAAGACAACAATGCGGTTGCGTACCTCCATGAGGTTCTCTTGCAAAGATACGGCTTCACCACTACCCGTGTTAGAAATGGCCGTGAAGTTGTTGATCTGGTCACTTCAGGCAACAATTTTGATGTCATTTTAATGAACAAGTATATGCCTGTTATGAATGGTGTCAAGGTACATAAATACAACACCATAATTGTTGATTATGATTGATTTTAATTTGTGATCACTATTGATTTTATTTGATTTATTATAACTATTGTTATGTTCAATATGCAAGGCTACAATGATGTTGAGGTCGATGAACGTGAAGAGCTTGATAGTGGGAGTGACCGCCGGTGATGATGTTGAGGAATTCCGGGCAGCTGGACTTGATGAAGGCTTCCCGTTCCCTCTCAACTGTGCAAAAGTCTCCAAGGTTTCCGACCTTTACAACGATTTATCCGCAGTCGATGATTGATAAGATCGATGAAGTTGCTTGGCATTAGTGTACCATTGTGACTTTGGCTTTGATTGCGGTGTTACCTAATGCTTAGAATAATAAAATTGATACTTGGGATTCGTTTGAATGCCTCACCTGATTGCGTGACTAAGGGCTCGTATGGTATCAATATCAAAAATATCATATGTCAAGTATCAGTATCGATATTATATTTTTGATCCCTTTGTTTGGTATGTTTACAAATACCATTCCAAGATATAATCTACAAGATATCAAATGCGACTTTTGTAAAATTATTATCACTTTAATTAACCTAATTTCAAACAAAGTAAAACTATTTTATTTTTCATGTTTTTAAACGGAAAGAAACCGTTTCTTCTAATTATGAGGGTACGAGTGATACCAAGATATAATATCAAACTATTTTATTTTTCATGGTTTAGTTCCACTTAGCTTTAAAAAAAAACTCTATGTCTATATTTGTAAAACCTCTCACAAAAATAATGTATAAATAAAATTTTAAAACAAAAAATATATGGAACAGAGGCTAAATTAATCTTATCCCTAATGGCCAGAAGATTTTTTTCAACTTACTGAAACTGAATCCGTTTCACTGATCATCATCGGATTCAGTTCCGGATGAGATACAGTTAACTCTACCTAGGGAGGAATCTGACCATTAATCTGCAAATGAAGGGATGGGTTTAATCTAATCTGAATGAAACATACTCATGAATAGAACACAAAATCTCGCAGCAAAAATTCTGTACATAATGCATTTATCAAATAAACCAGTGACGATTCAGGAAAAAGTTGAGTACATAAAATTGAATATCATAAGCATTCTCTACATGCTATGGGATAGGCATAGCTACAATTCAGGGGACTTTAGTCAGAAGAGCCAAGAATTTAACGAGTAATCTGCTTACTCCATCGTTTATTTTATCTCGAGCTATTTATGTATCCAGTAGTGACAAAACCTAATAGTTGTGAGGACTATTTATGTAGCTAAGAACTATTTATGTAGCAAGCAGCAGTGATAGAAACTAAACTCCTGCAGAATCACCAGTAACTGGGATCAGCTTGTCCCGTAAACCAGATTGTACAGAGTAATGACGACCTCTACACTAATCAGTACAATGATCACCCATTCCAGAAAGTCCGACCTCCTGTTCTGAAGAATTTCTTGCAAGAACCGAATATTGTGCTGCCAAGATAGAACCAGCAATGCCACTTATAATCAGTTAACCATAAAGAGTACATGTTCAAGAAGCAAAGGCTGAAAGGGTAGGCTAGAGCATGAGAGTATTATACCTCCACAAACTTCAACTTGTAATCAAGACTTGCAAATCTCTGCGTCAATTCAAATTCATCGCGTAGATATTCCCATATCTGAGCATATTTAGCATCCTTCCAGGCAATGTCGGATCTAGAAGTCCAATATATCACATCATTCTCAAGATAGCCAAAAAAAAAAAAATCACGTAACCTAATGATTGTGAGAAAATTCAGGAATAATGATATATTAAACCAATAAAAAGAAAATTTAGTATCTAACACATAATCAGTCCAAAGCACATATACACCTACAAGAGATGATTTGAAGTCAAACTACAAATCAAATAATAATAAAAAAAATAGGTCCAGAAAATAAAACCTTTCAAATAGCCCAAGCTTAAGGATAACGTCAGCTAGATTAGAGTTCGCCTTTCCCACTAACTGGAAAAGTTTTTTCCTTTTCATGGTGAATGTCCCAGTTTTCTCCATTGCTCGATTTATGTCAGTGAACTCCGCAACCATCCAATCAACCTAGGTGAATAAAACTCGTAAGCATATGGTGAATCAGGCAAAATAATAACTGAAAAATTATGACAATTATCCATACCTGGCGCACATAGTAATCAAGAGCTATACTCTGACCAAGAACACTACCAATTGTACGAATTCCATCAACATTCAGGTACTGCAACATTATATGATCAAGACCTGCTTGCATCCAGGAGCTTAATTCGGGTTTCTCCCGTACCTCATACTCTGGGTCCAGTATAAAAGCATCAGCATTAAGCATGAAAGAGTGAAATTAAGCATATCCAAACTTTGACAAGTCCATGCGGAAAGAATGGCACTCCACAACTGTCCAAATTTCTAGAAGTGTATACTATTGACTAGAAAAAAGCAAAATCCTTCAAAATATGAAAATGAATGAAATTTTATTCAGCAGTATGTTGAAGAATCAAAGAAGTCTTCACCATCTTTCCTCATTTCAGGAAGTAGGCCACGTGCATGTTTCTCAACAATTTTCAAGTAGCCATCAACCTCAGGATCAGGGGCATTAAACAAGACTACTGATCCATAATGATATGCCACCAAGAAAGTGCAATCACTGCCACTTAGAGTAGGAGCTGGTTCCTGGAATAGATAGCCTACACAGGTTAATATTCATCTCACTGATAATATGAAAATCAGGTAATGATAGCAAGATATTGATAGCTTTTGGGTCAATTTTGAGGACAGAAAATAAGTGAAAAAATCACACATGATATAAGAAATGCACAGCATAATTTCAATACAAACCTAAAATATAGCAGTAGAGTAAAATGCTACTTTTCAACTCACAAAAACAATATCTCAAAACAAGCAGAGCAATCAGGCAGCGTTATGACAAAGGTGCTGTTGAAGGGATATGAAATGCCCAACATTTTGAAAATATATTACCTCCACTTTGGTCACATTCAATTAAAGGAAATGATGATCAAATTCAATAATCACACATGATATAAGAAATGCACAGCATAATTTCAATACAAACCTAAAATATAGCAGTAGAGTAAAATGCTACTTTTCAACTCACAAAAACAATATCTCAAAACAAGCAGAGCAATCAGGCAGCGTTATGACAAAGGTGCTGTTGAAGGGATATGAAATGCCCAACATTTTGAAAATATATTACCTCCACTTTGGTCACATTCAATTAAAGGAAATGATGATCAAATTCAATAACTCCAACTTGATATTTACATTGGGCAAACAATCATCATCGTTGCAAAGAGAATTCCCTATACACGTGAATAATTAACCTAACATACTCACATTGGGCAGAGTCCTGAGATCGCCAAACTTCAACACCACATAATTGGTCATCCTTGAACTCGGCGGGATAAAGTACTGCTTGTTCTGATCGACCAAACCCTTCAAATCAACACTACACACATACAGAAACACCAATAGTAAGCCAGCAAAAACACAAATCACAGTTAAAAAGAGATGCTATTGCACAAACCAACCTGGTGGAGAGGAAGAACGCTCTGACTGGAATAGCGGGCCTGTTAGGATCAATATCGGTGGAGTCGGATTCGATGATTTTGACGCCATCGCCAACCTCGGAGCAGGAAACAGGCTCGTCCCAGTCAACCGTTGACTGAGGGGTAATGGAGAAGCAACGAACGGAGACGATAAACCTAGAATTGGGGGTCGGAAACCTATAATTACCCTCTCTTATGAGAAAGGAAGCGCGCGGGGGCCGAGAAAGGTTCGATTTATCGGCGAGGGAGAAAAGGTGGAGTTGGCGAGAAGGAGGAATCCCGGCGGCGGCGGCGGCATTGCCGGAAGCTGTGGCGGCAGAGGAAGAGCGGGAGAGGAGGATGGACCTGAGTCTGAGGGGAGAAGCGTGTCTCCACATCATTTCTTCTGGTTTGTGTAAGGTCGGTGGAAGAATCAGGGTTTAGGGTTTTGGCTGACTTTGGAGAGATGGTGAAGACGAATTCAGTATCTCTCTAACTTCAAAAAAGATGCATTTATTTACAAGATTAGATTTTTTGACCAAATTTAAAAATTAATAGAGAGATGATTATGGTAACAATTTCTAATTTTTGCAGAGTGTTTTGTCACGAGGTAAAGATGGAAAATACAAGTCTAAATGTCTAATCAAGGACCAATATCCTGTTGGTCTTTTTTTTTGGGAAGGACGCTGTCCACGACGAGAATCGAATTGATGATCTCTGGCTTTGGGAGTTTGGGTACTATTCTTGGAGGCTTAACTGATTGACTAAATGCTTGAAGGCTATCCAGTTGGTCTAGTAGTAAAGTGTTGTTAGACTTCGTGTTGTTTAGGAGATTAAAAGTTCGAATCTTACTAGCGGCATATATGGAGAAACTGATATTGGGAGAGTCTCCCTCAAAATGGGGTGATGAAGTACCCGTACTAGATGTAGTTTTAAGATACAAAAATTTAATTTCTTGGAAAATAGAAATTTTGGTTAAAGATATAAATATGCTTACACTTTTTTTTTTATAAAGAATTCATCATCTTTCACATTAACTCACGATGAAATTCTGTTACGGACAAAATAGGTAAGTTGGTCTATTCTTTTTTTTTTTATCAAAAGGGAGAGGGCTAAGCCCTTGTTATATTAAGAAAAACAGACAAGAGTTCACAACATACTAGCTGCATCAGCCGAAAGCTTACAAGACAAAACCATAGGAGGTTTAGTAAACTTATTAAATAACAAAGTACTAGAAATTGCAAGATTAGTTAAGCAATCAACTGCGGTATTGGTTGTTCGAGCAATATGTGAGACCCGGATATCCAAAGTAGCATTCTCCATCATCTGTTTACATTGTCAAATGAGAGAAAGATCAAGATAAGCAGCAATAAGCTTTGAATTCAAAAGGGAGACATCAGTTCAACAATCAGACTCAATTAGCAAGTGGTTATAACCAAGAGATATGCCCTCCTTAATTCCATATAAAAGAGCCCAAAGTTCAGCTCTTAGAGCCTTGCAAATGTCATATTGGAAAGTGAAGCCATGGAGGAAATTAGCTTGATAGTCCCTAAAGAGACCACCACCTCTTACTTTCCCTGGATTGCCTTTAGACACCCCATCAACATTGAGCTTAATCCATTCCGATGAAGTAGCGATCCAACGTTTAGTAGAGGGCATAACGGAAGGGGATGGCCTCGCAGTGAGCGCGGCCAAGTCCTTGCAGGTCCAAAACGCTTCAGTAAGTGTCACAACAGTAGAAAAAAGAGTGGTGATCAAATTAGTGTCATTGAAAACAATTGAATTGCGACACTTCCAGGTATACCAAAGCATGTTAGTAAACATGCTAGCAGCTCTATCACCGGGTTTTATGTTCGTGACAATCCATTCAGTCAAATTAAGGGAAAAGAACCGGTCAGGTGTAGAATTACCATATAGAGCGAGCCACACCAGCCAAACTTGACTACACTCCCTGAGCAAATGCAGTTTTGTTTCCTCCATGCTGCAACGAGGACAAGCCGGAGAAGAAGCAAAGTGTCGACAATGTCTATTATAATTACACATCAGACAGTTGTTAAGTAGCAAATAGATGAAGTTCCTGATTCTTTGTTGAACAGGAAGTGTCCACACTTTTCCCCAATTGACAGCAGGGGCCGAAGGCGTGGGTACTTGATCACGAATGACTCTCATAGCAGTTTTAGTCGAAAAAATACCATTAGAGGCAAGGCTCCAAAAAAAGCTATCGAAATCATTAAAGTCAGAGGTTACAGTAAAGGCAAGCATGGCTTGCATAACCGGTGGAGGAAGGTAAGGCGTTATGGAGTCCTAATTCCAAGAGGAGCCAGTCCAAAGTTCAGTAACAGTAGAACCAATAAGATCATCCGGCACCGAGGTAATAGCGACATCAATGAGAAGCATATCGTTAAGCCACGGATGTAGTCAAAACAGGGTTGACTTGCCATTGTCAATGGATATATGAAGGGCCTTAGAGAGTAAATTAGCCCTATGTATCACTCCTTTCCACATATGTGAGGCTCGGGGAATCGGAGTGAAAATGTCAATGTCAAGCTTGTTATGACAATATTTGCCTCGAAGAAGTCTGCACCACGTCGTGTTAGGTTCCATGAGAATCCGCCAGCCTAACTTAGCAAGGACTACAACATTCGCTTGACACATTGAGCGAATTCCCAGTCCTCCTTCTGATTTAGGGCGCGAAATATTTTCTTTGGAAAGAAGATGCATCTTTTTTTACTCATGCGTAGAACCCCACACAAAATCACAAATGACCCGATCAATGTCATCGCAGATAGAACGAGGCACTAGAATGGATTGCATCACATATAAAGGCAGGCTTGTAAGTACCGAATTTACGAGCGTTGTTTTACCCGCCATGGAAAGGCATTTAGCTTGCCAGCCACACAAACGAGACGATCCTTATCCATGAGGAAAGAGTAATGATCCGTTATCATTTTGCCACAGGTTGTGGGAACACCAAGGTAATTTCCCAAGTCTTCAGCCATAGGCATGGAAAGAAATGAATTGATTTCGTCCTTTACAAAGCTTCGAACCTTCTTGGAGAAAACAACGGAGCTCTTGTGAAAATTGACCTTTTCACCAGAAATTAGGCAAAATCTATCAAGACACTCTTTGATGATATTAGCTTGCTCGAGAGAGGCATCCACAAATAATACTAAGTCATCAACAAAAAATAGATGGGAGAGGAAGATGTGTTGATAGGGTTTCTTGACAACAAATAAATTTATAATCAAGACCCCGCTGAGTACAGGGGAGTCAGGTTCGTCCATGGGAGATAGTCAGTATCAAGTTTTGTTACTTCTCACGCAAGCAATCAACTAAAGTTAGGTTTTTTAACAAGGAAAGAGAGAATCTAAGGTAAAGGTGTCACCACAACAACAATTATGCATGCCAAACGCTAATGAAACATAAAGATCATGCTTTTATCACATAAAGGTGTCAACTTTCGTCAACCAAAGTAAGTAAATCAATCAACTTTCGCTAAATCAATAAAATTACTATCTAATCTCTTCTACTTCAACTAGGATAGATCTGCTTTCGCTTCAAAACCCTAATTTGACTATTCTGATTCAAGGTTTCGCCTTCGCTTCAACTATGAATGAGAAATTCCTTCCAACTTTCGTTTCAAGGATTAAGCGCAAGAGAATAGATTCATGCAATAAAAACAATCAAGACATGATCACAAACAAGCATGCACAACCATTGTTGGGTTTAACCCCAACCTTAGAGAGAGAGACTACTCACAAAGCATAATTGAAAGCAAAACTATATTAAATAAAAGGGAAAGCTTACAACTTTAAATCCAAACAATAGTTCTTCTCTACTCGTCCTCTCGCCCCTCTCTCTTCACTTCTCCTCCTCCTCCTCTTACTTGCCCTCCAAGGCAATTGATTGTCTCCCCCCCCCCCCCCCAATAACAAAGGGTAGACAAGAGTATTTATAGAGAAACTATTCTATCTTAAATCTATCTATAAGGAAATAAATCTATCTTAAATCTAACTATAAGGAAATAATATCTTCTAATAAGATATACCCCTTCTATCTATCTAATAACATAAAAAAGGAAACAAGATAGAAGCCCATAAATAGCACCGACTCGGATCTCTGCTGCTCTCGCTGCCTCGTTAACGACCTTGACAGGGTCGTTAACGAGCCTTGAGTAAAACTTGCGTAGAAGATTCGTTACAACTCCGTTTGACTCGATTCTTTTTCCTATGTTCTTGTAACGAATTTCTCTATCTCTTTCCAAGATCAATTTTGATCTTCAATAACTTTACTTGAGCGCTTAATCTTCATCTTCTCTTCATTCTTGAATGCTATCTTCACCGTCTTTACTCCTTTCTTCAAATATTGCTCCAAATAGCTTCTAAAAACCTACAAAACACCACCAAAGCTTATGTAGACTCCATATCTCAAGAAAATATGAAAACGTACATAAACGACTCAAAACAAAACACAAAACTAAAGAAAAAGACTCAAAAGACACAAAAACACACCCTAAAAACATGACTAAAAAGGCGGACATCAAGATGCCTCCAATCTCAACAGGTTTCCAAAGGGAGCTTGAGACAACCTCTTGGATAATATGTGAAAGCCTCTCCATACACATAACAAACAAATAGGGAGAGAGCGGATCGCCTTGATGCACACCCCGAGAAGGTTTAAAAGGAGCCGTTTTAGCGCCCTGCCAGAGTATTTCCATTCTCCCCTCCGTTTGATTTCTCATAATAATGTCAATAAGATGGGCTAGCAAATGAGCCTGCGTTAGAGTTTCATGAAGAAAACTCCATTTAACTCTGTCATAAGCTTTGGCTAAATCAACTTTGAGCATCATCCACCTGACGGATCCGTTACTAGCTGACATGGTGTGGAGTACTTCTTGAGCAATCACCATATTATCAATTATTTGTCGACCCGGAATAAAACTAGCTTGAGCGGGAGAGACAATGTCAGGGAGGATCGGTTTCAGCCGATTCACAATAGCTTTTGTGGCGATTTTAAGAACCACATTTAAAAGAGAGATCGCTCTGAAATGAGTGGTGGGAGTCTCCACTTTAGCAATTAAGGTGATAAGAGCATCAACAAGATTAGGAGAAAATTGGCCCCGATTGAGGACATCTAGAACATATTTAATAGTTTGATCGCCAACTTTAGACCAATTCTTTTGAAAAAAGATGTCCGGAAACCCGTTAGGGCCCGAGGCCTTGTACGGATGCATCATGTCAAGTGTAGCCCACACCTCATGTTTGGAGAATGGCCTAGCAAGCGACTGAAGCTGATTGTCCTCTACTGAGGGGAAAGAAATCGAGCAGGTACAAACAAAGTCGGAAGTGTCGGATTCTTCAGTAAACAGACTGGCAAAAAAATCACGAACGAGTGCTTGAATGGTGTTGATATCACTGGTCCAATTGCCATCTTGATCTTTAAGAGATAAAACTCTATTAGCGTTTCTCTGGATTACAGTAGTCAAGTGATAGAAGCGTGTGTTTAAATCACCTTCAATAAAAAAAAACAGCTCTCGATTTTTGAAACCAGAGAGCTTGTTCTTGATGCAACACAATATTGAGTTCCTGTCTTAGTCTCTTGTCAAGATCAAGCAGCCGCTGAGTAGGCCTAGAAGCAATCGCCTTGGCTAGTCCTTCCAACCAAGCCCAAAGACGAAGCTTATTATAAAAGATATTATCGAAGACATTTTGGTTCCAAACATTGAGATCCACAGTGAGAGAATCAAGAGAGGAAAATAAATCCATCTCTGAGTTCCAATGTTCGGACATGAAATCCCCAAAATTAGAATGACGTAACCATGCTGATTGGAATCGGAAAGGTCGTTGAGAATTGCTCATTGTTGTTCGTGGACAAGTCTGGATCAGAATTGGCAAGTGGTCAGAATAAGGTTCAAAAAGATGCATAACCGAAGCTTGAGGAAATTTTAGGCGCCATTCTTCATTACAAAGGCCACGATCAAGTCTAGCTGCATTGAAGGTTTCCTCGGAATTACCACAGGTCCAAGTGAAGGGTGGTCCCGAAAAGCCAAGATCAATAAGTTGAAGAGCATTAATTTTTTCCACAAAAGAAAGTGAAGACTGAGTTGAGCTTTCCGAGTGTCGGATTAGTTCATGTGTACTGACAGTTGCATTAAAGTCATCGGCAAGTAACCAGGTCCTGTTATTGATTCGAGCAAAACTTTCTAAGTGTTCCCAAAGTTCCAATCTTCTAGATGGATTCGAGGCTGCATAGATGGATGAGAGAAGCCATGGTTCATCCACACGTCGAGTAATTTCGACGGTAATGTGTTGTCTATGAATAGAGATGGGTAAAACAATGACTTTTGAAGTTTTCGAAAAGAGCCAAATTCCACTTGCAAATCCATCAGCCTCTACTCTTAGCATCCCATCATATTGAATACGTTGGCAAACAATATCGACTCGTTCTCCACTTATACGAGGTTCAACAACTGCAAGAACACTCGGGCGATGCAAGCAAGTTAATTCACGGAGAGAATTGTGGAATCTAGAGTTTCCAGCCCCACGTACGTTCTAGATCATTAAGCTAGGCTATCCATAGAAGAACCAGTATTGAGTAAAGAATGGAAAACCGGAAAGCCCATTATGCATGCAATTGCACTAGATAGAGTCGGAGGCAATGACACTCGACATAGTAGTGACCTCTCTTCCGTCATCAGTGGTATGAACTTGTCCAGCATCTTGTTTGCAAGCCGGGGAAAGGTTGACATGAAGGGTCATGTTCGTTGGTGCGACAACAAGAAGCTCTGCTTGTTGGTGGTGGTGGTTCATGCCACCGATGGAATTGATTGACGTGGACCCCTTGTCATCGGGAACAGGTGAAGGAGAAGTGGGAGAGGTAGTTTGTGAGGGATTAGGGTTATGCTTTGTTTCCGCGTGGCTGGCCGAAACACTAGGAATGGCCGGAATTATGATAGCATTAGCATCAAAGGGTTGGATTGAACGGGGAGGGCCCAGCGAGATAGTAAGAATATTGCTAGGATCTGATTTGGAAGGATTTTCGATTATTTTTGGGAAGGATTTTTTTGTTTCCAAAAAGATGACTTGGCAGAAGATTTGGTCGGATTGCGAATTACCCAAGATTGCACCACATCCCTCCGCAATTTACGTCTATCGGTAACGGAAATTTGCTTGATATAATCTTTTATTTGCCAGATCTTAGGAGGTTGCTCATAGGAAATTCCTTGATTGTTTTGGAAAACTTCCGGATTTACCGGTATTGACACGACGATTTGCATGGGGGATGATTTCAAATTTGAATTTCCTCACATCGAGTTTGCGGGTGCCACCGGGGGAACAACGACATTATCATCGGAGTTCATTGATTCACCGGAAACCATGTCCGTCACTTTGTCTTCCTCCTCCAAAATTGAAAATCGTGACCCACTAGCTTGGGGGTCCTTTTTAGCTCGAGCAAGGATCATTGGCGGGAATTGAATTTCTTTGGACTTTGCATTCTTGGTGTGAGTTCCATCAGAGTGTTGTCGACTAGACCCTTCTTTATGATCTTTGATTTTTCCTACTGGTTTTTGCGTTTGCTTCTTCGGCCTCGTTTTCCTTGGCAGTTTCATCCATTCACCGTATAGCCCGCTGCCAGTCCGAGCAGCCTCATGAGCGGTTTTTGGCATTGGCATTGGTGTAGGGGTTGGCATCGAAGGGCGATTTTCTAAGCCATGGCCTAGTTGTCTATCTTCTTGTTCCAGTGCATTTGTACCCGAAGGCGCCGTGGAAGGCGTAATGGGTGGTCGAAAGGGACAATGAGTTTTAACATGGCCAAAGCGACCACAATTAAAACAAATTGTTGGAAGGCCCTCGTATTCCACCATATAACGATCACCATTGATGGTAATCGTTCCTTTGAAAGGTTTCTCCAAGTTTTTTTCAACACAGATCCGCGCAAATTTGCCTCTGTTCTTGAATAGGGTTCTAGGATCAACCCTGATGGGATTGCCAAGGCCTGCTGCTATCTTCAAGAGCACGTGCTCTTCATATAGTGTTACTGGCAGATCAGAAATGTGGATCCAAGCGGCGGTCATCTTGATCGGTTCAGAAGTTTTCAGGTTTGGGGACCAACGACGAATTGTCAAGAATCTGCCGAAAACTGTCCAGGGGCCAATTGTAAGCGCCGTCATGCATGCTTCCTCGTGCGTAAACCGGACGAGGAAACGTCCATGAGTGAGGTCAATGATTTGCATATGATTGGAAAACCTCCACATCTCCCGTGTCTTCTTCTCCATTATGGGAAAATCCACCGAATGGCCAAGGAGTTTGACTACAACTGAATTTTCCCAGACGGAAGCAAGTGCATCCATCACCTCATTTGCAATGGAGATCAATGGGTCGCCGTCCTCACCATCGGGAAATATTATCTTTAACAAGAATATAGATTTGAAACAATTGTTCATAAATGGAGGGAGTAATAAGTAATTACTCAACCTAACTACAATATATAACTCATTAAAATTATTAAATAAAACAATAAAATTATACTCTACAAATTAGTTCCTCAACCCCACACCTTCTTCTTTCCTTATCTTTCTTGCGTTCTCTCATTTTAAAATTATCGATCACAATTATCTTTTTCACCGTCGGCAACAACCGTCGTTCTCCCATGGTCGTTTTCCATCGTCATCCTTGCTTCCAACCACCGTTATCCCTCTCGATTAAAAAATTACATCCTATCTAAAAAATAAATTTGATAGAGCTTTAAAGAACCCTAAATCAACCGCAATTTAATTGCATCATGAATTTGTGCAAATTCAACCCAATAAATACACAAATCAACAAATTATGCCATATTCCACAAATATATACACCTAACTTCAAACAAACGGGTAAGAAATTGTTCACTTTCAATTTTTAATATTTTTTTTTATAGAATTTAAACTTCATTTATACCTCGAATTGATTAGTTTTAGGTTAATTATCATTTGGATTCTTTTAACAAGGAAATTGATCTTCAACCTTCAATTAAAGATCATCCTGAGATCTTATTTTGATCAAAGGGAGTACGTGAACGATTAAGGAGCAAAGAGTAATCATCGATGACGACGACATTGAACAAACGCCTTCGAGATCGGCGTCCAATAAAACCAAAGGGGACAAAAGTCACAAAATTGCAAGGGAGAACTTCCACTGTCCTCTTGTGCGGCAACCTCATGCTTAAACTAATGATGTTTGAACATTTGAACCTTGTTTAGTGTCACTTTTAGTAATTTTGGTGTTGATAATCAAACAAAACCCCACATTAGGTTGAATGTAAAAATTAGGGAAACTCCTTTTGGTATCGTCGAGGTTTCGACTTTTCCTTCTGGTATTCAAATTTTTTTCTTATTCCTTTGGTGCCCTTGCGGTTTTAAAAATGTCCTTTTTGTAGCCTAAACACACCCAAAGCCAAAAATCCATCCATTTCCCTAAAATTTCGTTAACAATTTTTTTAAAAAAAATAAAAAATCATATTTTTCAGCTAGAAATCCATTCAATTCAATAGGAATCTTAACCATACAATATAACATCCAAAATTATCGACCATCATCACATCCAAAATTCAAAAGAAGCTCGAACTTGTCAACTGTCATCAACTAAATTTTTTGAAAAAAGTATGTTGATGACACATCTTCTAGTATAAATGAGGCGACTTGGTTGCAGATCTAGATTGAATCTCGAACATAATTTGATGACAGTTTGTGACGACTTACGTACTTGATTAATGATGACAGTTCGTAGATGACATATCAGAGAAGTAGGTGGCGATGATGCTGGTGTGATTTTTCGCGCTAATTTGTCCCGAAATCACGCGCAGGAGGCGGGAGAATTTTTTTGCTATGCGCACAACTTTGATCGTTTTTGTTACAAACAAACTTCCTTCTTGTAGATCTTTAAAGGATAGTCAAGACAATTGAGTACACCCTGAAGGGTAATCTTGTGGGCGTAGGCCACTAGAGCAATCACCGCCAAATATTAATAAACTTTTTAAAACAGAAAATAAAGTCTTTACAAAGATTAAAAACGTGTCTTGATAATGGCAACGAGTTACTCAAGTAATTAAGTGAGTTTTCCTTCAATGTTTATTGCTATTATTATGCTAAAGGTTCATTACAATAAAGTTGTGGAATAAAACGATCCTATACAATGAAACATATGACAAACATGATTCATCGTTATATATATACACACACCATGTTCTTATATAAGTGTTTTGTATTTGATTAAAAACTCTCAAAATACAAGTATGTCCCTAACAAATATACTCACTTCCAATATAACAAATTTAAGATATTATTCAAAGAGCAGTTTCGATCCTATTTAAAAATCTCAATCCTAACAAAAATATTCCAAATTACGTACATAAATTCAGTGAATTTATTCCAAAATCAATCGTATGTTGATAGTAATAGTTTATCGACCTATGCTTTACTACTCCCTTTTGGATGTGTGATTATACTGTATTCCAATAATTAACGTCTGCCATACCTATTACCTGACCGCAACTAACAGCAGGGATTCAGTATGTACCTAATTACCTATCAAGCTTGGTATGTAAATGGCCAGAGCTGGAGACAGGATTTCGAAGGATCAAAGATAAGGAGGGTGTGGGGTTGAGTTAATTAAAGGCCACATTTAATTTCATTTGCAGGAGATTGAATTGAACTGGATATGCGTACGTCTTAAGTTCTTCCGTCTTCGCCTGCTCCCTCCTGCCATGACAATTTTTGCTTGGTTTGCCTTGATTCACATACTCCACCACCATTCCTTAATTGTATTTGTATAAAACTTGTCTAGATTCTTAAGTTACCGTACTTGCTGTTGACTTTTATAATTCCGTGCAATCTCATTATTAGTATTACTACGACGGTTTTTAGTTGTTGTTTTCGGTTTTTATAAGGGTATGTTCATATAAGTTGAAACCGAGGCCTTATACTATTGTTTTGAGGTATTAGTCGCTTGACTAGATATTCAAAGATTAAAAAACGGTTTTAGTATGTAATAAAATGATTTAGATTTTAGAAGTACTAGATTTTTTTCAAAACACTGTTTTTGTCATTGAAAATGCAAGTTGATTTTTTTAAAAAGAAGAATTAGAGAGGGGGCTAATCTAACTACCTGAATGCAATTAACATAGCTTTTGAATCATAACCGTACAATTTAACATATAGTTTTTTAATGATAACTGTACCATAAAAGTTCAATAAACAATAGTCGATTAACCCTAGTGGCACATAAATATCATCCTTACCCGTATGAAATACCACCAGCGGTAGCGAATCTTAATTTTTGGGTAGATAGATATGATGGAATTATATTAGAATATTATTTTTGTATTTTTTAGATCCAATTATTTTTGTATTATAAGGTGAGAATATATATACTAGGTATTGATATTGTTTTGTTATCTGCTATTTGTAACTCTCCACAAATATATACTATCAAATAAAAATATTCCTTGGGGTAAATTTTATTTCATTTTGTATGTTTTAAACTTATTAAAAGCGTTTTTATGCATATAAAATGGTATATTCAAGTATGAATATAGGACCTCAACTACTTAATACGTCAACAAATACGACTTAGACATTACTACTCCCTCCGTCCTATAATGTTTGTCCTATTTCCTTTTTCGTCGTCCCAAAATGTTTGTCCACTTTTCTTTTATATCTATATCTTTCTTATAATATTACCCCTCATTCAATATCACCTTCATTGATATTATTAAATAAAAAATCTACTCCAATACTCATTTTAGTCATTTTCTTTTTCCCTTCTCTTTCTTTCCATCTTTATTCATCAACATCACACACTCTCTCCCATACCTATTGGTTACTTTTTCTTCACTTTATTTTCTTAATTTGTGTGAAAATCGTACTTTAGTACGAATATTATGGGACGGAGGGAGTAATATTGAACACGAACCCTAACACGAATCTTTTAGTAACATTCGACCAAAAAAAATCTTTTAGTAACAATTTATGAACATATAGATGTACATTATATATGAACATAGAGTTTTAACGTATCTAGGTTTTAACTTTTAAATGATTACACAAAGTTATGAACCTTGTTTGTTTTATGTGCTCTATGATTCCGTCAGGTGTCAGGTATTTTGGAGTGCTCCCTTTTGTGTTTAGTCAAAGGGGTCCCTATTTTGACCCCCTAGATTTTCCGTAAGAAAGTTTCATTGGATTGTTGTTGTAAAACGTCTTGATTCAAAAATCAAAACTAGCAAAATAAATATTTCGAAAAACTAAAAAAATACCATTATATTCTCATATCTTGTTAATCATAACCCTTCATTTCCTAATCTAATGACTATTACTTGTCCCAATTTACACCGTGATCTCTAAAATATAGAGGTCGTGGTTTCCATCTAACCCTAAATTAGTATGAGAGCCTTTTTTTTTTAGTATGAGAACTTCAAATGTACTGTGTTTATTACCAACGTTTATTTCCCGAAAACAGGAAAGCAACGCACATGTTATAATTACTGCACGCTTCAAAAGCAATAGTACGTGTACAGTTGAATCAATACCCAAGGTATCGTACTTCTTAAAGGCAGAGTTTGGTAAAAAAAACTAAATAATTAATCAAGATCGAAATCGAAGTGAAATTGATCTCTCTCCAAACATCCACAGTTTAATTAACATGCCTGATCAACAAATCTGAATCAATAGGCAGCAGCATCATATACACTTTCCTATACAAATTGGATGCTTCTAGGTCTAGCGAGTTAATATCGGTCCGTTTGTAGCCAGCTTCATCTCGCTCATTACAGTAAGCAGCATTCAAATGCGATATTAATGCGTATTAAGTTTCAAATATCATACGTGATACGCCATCGATCAGCTTCCTTTGCTACGTACTGTAATAGTAGAATTCCAATTCCAATTCCTATTCCAATTTGTTGTGTTTTCATCCTGGAATGATCATACCAATTGGAAAGGGAAGGGATGAGATCGAGATGAAGATTAAAACCTTGAGATTAATTGCATTCTAAAACGAGAATCCTGATGATGCTGCTGCTGCCGCGCTAGAGAAGAGTGGGACTACTTGATTAGCACCACCTTGAATATTCCATGCTTGGTTCGAAAACCTTGATGAAGGTACAATGTCAAGCTGCCTCTCTTGTGTTCCTCTTTCCTGTCAAAAGCATGTACACTTCAATTTACAGCTTCAACTGAAAACCGAGTGAGCCAGTGATCAGTCTATATCATATCTGCAGCTTGTATTGTAAGATTGTCTAGACTATGTATGTTTCCTATTGTAATCCCCCTTTAGTACCAAACACATCCCCAATGAACAAATATTTTAGCCAATAAAACTCACCTAGCCCTGAGTCCCACACCAGACAAAGAAAAAGCTAAAAAAGCATCTTTCTTTTTTGAATATTCTTCTAGCTAGGCTTTAACCTCAAGTAAGTCAAGCCAAACACGAATAAGAGGCAGAGACATAGTATGATTGCATTTAAAGGAAGCAGTGACATCCTAGTTTGAGGTGTGACTTAGGTATCGAGGACAAAGATCTAAACAATTAAGATTGTGTCCTATCACTGGTGGTTCAGAGTGGTGAAAATTTTCGACTTTGCGCTAAACAATTCCATTTAATCATTCTTCTTGAGACTAGAAACTGTGCTATGTACATGGATGATATATGTTCCATCAACATATCCCGTAATGCTAGCAAAATGTCAGGAGATCCATGCTAGCAAAATGCCACTCAGTGTTAAAGTCTACAACTCATTCATTTTAGGTAGGGACTATTAAACCCAATGGATGTGGGAATGCATTCTAATACGCCCCCGCAAGTGCAACGGGCTAGCCCAGTTGACACTTGGACAACACGATAGGGCGGGCCTAGGATCGAGAGAGGCCGTTTGGCAAATCACTCTGATACCATATTAAACCCAATGGGGTTCCATCCTAAAACCAATTGGCAATAGGAGGAGTAGCCCAAGGGTATATATACTAGGCAAGATATGTCCCAACTTTAGATGTGGGAATGCATTCTAATAGGGACTCCATAAAAGTAAGTTCTTCAATTATAATCTTTAGGTCAATTGTTATTTTAGCTCCATTATAAATTTTAGGCCAAGACTCAAGAGTCAAGATCAGACTGCTTTGATTTCCACATCTATAGACAAGTGTTGCTCGTCACATTGCTATTTAAAGTTTGTTCAATTGTTAAGAATCAAAGAAATTACAAGAATGTCTCTATGGAGGAGAAAGAAGATGATATACCACATGAGCTGCAGAAACACCAGGTGCACCAGGCCATATTGCAGATTGAATGGAGGGAAGCGGTTGACCACCGAAGGCCTGTCCATTAGGAAGCAAGTAGGAGCTCCCAAGCTGTTTGTATAGTAAGAGGAAAGATAAATACTAGATTCGAGAATATCTATTGGCCCGTGAATAAGAGCCTTGATAAAGAGCCCTTCATGTGAAATTCTTACCATAGCTCTCCTTCCATCGACAGGGCGGTAGAAGGGCGAGTGGGGATTGCCATCTGCTACATTTTTGTTCCCTCTTGGACCATCAGCTGAGACTGACATGCCGAGATTCAAATCAAGATTATGGCCAAGTTCTGCAAGAAACAAGAAGGTTATAAATACAAATATATGAATCTTCAGTTCTTAGCATAAGATATTACCATATATGCTTATACAAACCAGAGGTGAGCGAATCATACCTCCATTACTGGCCTGAAGAGCCATCTTCATCTCGTAATTGTTATGTTGAAAATTGTTCATTGCTTCTTTGCCATTGTGGTAAGCCCTGCACATCCGCAAAATAGAGGAATTGTCGTTTTAAACTCCATCAATATACAATAAAATGTTTTTACACCAAATATTTTTTTTATAATATATGAACAAACATTTTGCAGAATCTACTACTACTTCAGTGTTGAATAAATTGAGAGATAAATAAGCCACAGCTACAGCCTACAGGTTCTACCAAAGAATCTGTATGACTTGAGGTATCAAAGCAAAGATCATAAACAAGATATGCTCACTTATTTCCAAGATATTGACCCGTCTGCGCTTCCCACCGGCCATATTTTTGCAAAGTCACTCCTCTATACCTTGAGCTTCCCCTTGGGAACCCAGTACTCTGACGCCGAAGAGTTTGGACGAACTCTTCCTTGGTTAGATTTTTCATCTGCATATCATCACATTTTTGGCCGCAGTTATAAAGCAGAAAATGGACCACACATTAAAACTAAAGAACAAATGCCAATTTTGGTGAAATTTCCCCCCAACACCACAACCATCCACTTCATGTACCTGTTTCATATCTTCATCGTAATCACTTATACTGAAATTGATATCGGCATCAACCCCTCTGAACTTGATAGCAGCCCGATCATACGCTCTGATAGATCATAAGGGGAAATGTTAATCTAAACAGATAAACAAAAAGTACCACTGGATCAATTACACCAGAGCAACTTGCCAAAATTCATAATAAATGGAAAATTCTCACCTAGCAGCAGCATATGCGGTATCAAATCCGCCTGTAAACAGCCACAAGAATCCAGATGATCAGCACAAAATTACAAAAAAATTATCCAAAACAAATAACGAATCCCGAATTTAAAATCAATTAATCTACAGATTACTGACTCACCGAGATACACCTGTTTCCCACAATCCCTACACAAACAAGAAGAAAATCAGATCCACTACACCAAATCAGTTCAATAATTTGAAAAAGAACTAATAAAAGATCGCAACCATTTATGGAAACCGATTTCATACCAGATGTGAGATTCCCAGCGGCCCGTTCTCCGATAGAAGGTGACTCCTCTATACTGCGAGCTCCGAGACCTCGGCCCCCTCCGGCTCCGCCTTACCTGCTGCTGCGGCGCCGCTGGTGGCGGATTCCTCATTTCCGAGCCAGAACCGGACGCCGAGCTCGAAACTGAGAGGTTAAGCCACGGAGTCTCCGTCGATCCGACTCGAAACTCTGGCTGGCAACTCAATCCATCTCCCCGGCCACCACCGCCGGAATCTCCTTTCACCGGAAACAGCTGCCAGGTGACGAAATCCGGCGGGCCAGGGTTTCCGGCAACTTCATCCACATCGTTATCGTCGTCGTCAGGAACTCCCTCGGCCGTCGACGTCCGTAGCTTCCTGAAGATGTCGAAGTTGAGAGCGGAAGTGGAGTTGTCGGAGTCGCGATCGTCTCCTCCAACGCCGTCGTCTCCGGCAACGACAGTCGCCGTACCGTCGTCGAAGTTGACCACGGAGGAATCCGACGTTCCGGAAGCCTCGGTGGCCTGGAATGCTCCGGAGCCCTCTCCCGAAGCCGTCTTGGCCTCATAATAGGCCTGATTTGCTGCGGAAACATCAATGTTGAGATCAAACATCGCCTCGAATCTCTACCTTCCACCAACTGACTCCGCCTATCTCACCAGCTAGAGCAACCGCAACAAGATCTAGATAAGATCAAAGCACCTACAACTTCGAAATTCTCCCCAAATCACTGACCGAAAGGAAAAACAAACAAACTGGCGACAGCAAATTAACAAAAGAAACGGAAACGGAATCAAGAGCAGCTCGGAATCTGGGCCACCTGCTCAAAACGGACCGACAAGGTATTCGCGTAGAAGAAACTTTAGAGAGATCGTCGCATTGTAAGGAAGAAAGAGAGAGAGAGAGAGAAGGAGAAGATTGTCTGAAAATGGAGAAGCGGGAGGAAGGAAGATAAAGGAAGGGTGAAGAAGAGAGGGGGGCCAAGTTACAGTAAAGTTAAGGCCACCGGCCTGATTGGACGTTTTAGGAGAGAGAAGGAAAGGGGGAGTAGAGATTTTTTTTTCATTTTTAGTTTTATTTAATTTGTTATGCTTTTTTTGGGTTTATTGTCCAAAAATATAATTTTGCCGTTTGGGGCAAGTCTGCTGTTTTTGCATTTTGGGGTGGTTTTGAATGTTCACATTTGCTGGAACATGAAAAATACATCATACAAATCTGACCCCCTAAAAAAGAATACTCCATGCAAAGCTGTACAGTCCACATATAGTTAATCTTGCTAAATTTGTCTCACCAACAACGTGCATTTTATAAAATAGACAAGATGGATTGCGCTTATATAAAAAAAATTGGACATGACAGTGGAGTAATTAATAATTATGGGTGATGCTTGTTTAATTTGGGAAGCATTTATATTATCTACGCAGCTAAATATAAATGTTTATATAAAAAAATCAATATGTAATATTTCTAGAAAAAATAATTTCATGACTCACTGATATATAAATCTATACTAAAACTTCTAAAATGATAAAAAGAAAAAATAGTTATAGCAAGATTTGAAGGTTAAGATAACAATTTTTAGTAAATAGAGATGTTATATATAGAAATTAAAATTACCCTTATACGAGGTAACCCTCTTAGTTTAGTCGTACATGCAAGTATATGGGTCAAACTTGTGTGGACACGAAAAAAAGAAGGCTCCAGATCAAGAGTTAACTATACTTTCAAGTTTCAACCATGCATTTAATGACGATGTATACTTTCGTCTCTCTATTAAGAAAAGTATAAGCATGCCACTCAAGTCAACACTTATATATTCGAAATGTTAGTCAATAATATTACTCCTTCCGTCCCATTTTGTTAGTCAATAATTTAGAAAGCATTTATATTATCTACGCAGCTAAATAAGGGAATGGTTTATAACAAAAGAAACAGCCTATTTTGAGCCCAACCTATCCAACAGCTACGCATCGATCTGCAACGTGTGTAGCCTACCACTGTAATTTTCAAACGATGTCAACTGTATAATTAAGGTGGCTATAGATCTTACCTGTAAGCTATATATCCAATTAGGACCATCAATGGCTACATTTGTTCAAGGATTTTGCGGTTACCGTCCAACCTTTGCTTAGTACTATACTATTACAGAGTTGTAAACTTGTAATCGATAGGTTGATGATTTTAGTGTTATTGGTATTTTGTATGATCGGGGTTCACACAAAATAAATGTAATTCGTTTACTTATTTAGTTAGCTTATTTTAAGACTCTTTATATCATATGATAAAGTCCGTGGGCCAGATATATAAGTAAATTTGGAACATGTTGATGCGGACACATATGCACGGATGACCTAGCACACTAAAATGAACAAGTTATCCGCAAGGATTTGCTTTCCATTTCATCTGTAGAGAGTTTAGAGAGTATTGCATGACATGTAGATTCTCTCGCGAATTAGTTTTGACAAGTTTTTAATGTGCTATAAATTCCACAATTGCTTTGATAAAATATCTACTTGACTCCTACACCTATATAAGTGATCGTTTAGTTAAACATAGAAAGTGTATTTCCTAGGAAGTTAATTCACGTGAATTTTATTTCATGAGATTTATAAAAATCTATTTGGTTAAACTTAAGTATGTAAGAATAGATATATGTATTTTGTTTGGTTTGATTTGAGAAATCATGGGAATTTATATAAAGTTACTATTATAGGCCTTGTCAATAAAATATAATTAATTATTTTATGGGTAAAGTAGAGATTTTGTAATTAAAAAACTTTAAAAGAAAAAAATTAGAATAAAAAGGGTGGAAGTAGATCTTACTCACCCCCTCCATGGTAATTGTAATTCCTCCAAAATGGAGGAATTGTAAATCATATGATTTTAAATTTCTATGTTTTTGCTTGGTTGTTTTCCAACCAATTCAAACACATATATTTAGATGTACTTCTTGGGATTTTGTAAATCATGGGTTTTTATCCTCTAACCATTTGAGTCTTATATTGAGAGAGATCCATTTGAGTCTCTCATTAACAATTATTAATATTTCATTTGAGGGACCATCCCTGAGATTCGTCCCTCAAATGAGGGATTTTTAGGGACTATGAGGGACTCCTCTTATAAAATATATTTTCATTTGTATTTTATTTTATTTTTAATTTGGTAAGGACTTAATGAGAGACCCTAAATGTAGGTGCTCTTAGGTCCTGGGTCTGGTTGAAATGATTCAACCAAAATACAAAACCTCTAGATACTCCATCCGTTTCACAATGGATAACCGAAAAAAATTCTCCCAAAATTACCTCTATTGAATGGTAGATTCCTACTTCTGAAAACATGAAAACTCAAAATGGCTCTTCAACTAATAAACAGCCATAGGAAGGCCCATGTTCATTCAACTGATAAACAACCCCAGGAAGGAACCATTCAAACCACACAAAATATATTTTTTTTTTAAATTCCAGTAGGGACTACAGCACCCTCTGGGCATTTTGTAGCTCTGCCACTGCATGAGTGTAACCACTGACCACTTCAAGATACTCGCTATTGGCTTTATATACACTCATGAATGGATAACGACACTTGACTTGTAATAGTATAGAAACTCATGTATGATTATCTTCATGCATTCAGATGGGTTAAACTGTTCAATTCACAAGATACCCTAATTAGTGTTCGCAAGGTTTTACTTACCCGATTTCACAAAATCGGAACTAAAAAAGGGTAAACTCCAAACCGACATTTTCAATTTCGGTTCAGGATTTTTTAATCAAAATTAAAAAAAAAAAATTGGTTCCATGGTCAAAACTGAGGGTGATCCTCCAACTTAAGTGGTTTACCCCTTATTTTACAACTTTCAAAAATAACTAAAACTAGAAATTGAAGGTTCTCTCCAGTTTGAAATAGTTGTTTCATCGGTTCCTAAAACCCACAAATTGGAACCTAAATCGTGGGAAACTTAACCATTAATTTTGGTTTGGTTCAATTTAGTTTTCACTAGGTTCAATTTGATTCCTAATTCAACCCTAACCCTAATTCTCAAGTATTGGGAACGTGCAGCTGCACTAAGAAGAAAATTCAAACTTTGAGACATTTTCATTTACATGGAGTGTAGTTTGAATGTTTGTTTTAAAAATTTTGTGAATAAAAGATTGCACTAAATGTGGAAGGAATGTTGGTGAATTTAGTGTCATCAATCATTTAGTATAATCAGAGTTCGTACAAGATCTATTAGCTAAAATACAAGCTTAGTGGTATGGAGGGAATACTTGTATAAGTCGGCTTGCATCAAAGACTATTTATGTTACCCTTTGGGAATTAAGACAACATGCAACTTAAAATGTTGCATTCAAGATTGGATTTGGGTAACCAATAATGAATTGCAACATTTGTGCATGCCTCTGTAAATTCATTTTAGAGTTGTGCGTTGAAATGCACATTTTATGCGTAAGTCTCTACTTTTCATTTCATTGGCTGAGACTAGCAAATGACATGCATTTTCATTGAACAACTTGTTCGTCGTCTCGGTAGTTAATTTTGGCACTTTTTTGATGTGTTACAACTTGTGAACCTTACTTCTACATACGGGTATAATGAGGTTCCCTAATTCAACAGGTTTGTCCTCTTTATGTATATCTTTGTTTCAATCCATGAAACATGACTGTCGTTTGTCTTATCTCAAAGTGGAATTTTTGCAAAGGGTTGAATTACTAGTTTAGAAAAGTCTTCCCACACGATTCATACCGATATCCAAGTTCTAAATGTTGGTTGGACTGTACACACTCGATTCCAGCAATAACTTACTTGTGTTTGATGGTGTTGATCATGTTGAAACCATTATTCCACAAGTGAAAACATTTAGTCAATTCATTTCCTGGCTATTAAATCTTGCAAACTATTTGAAGATAGGACATTGATCATGCATTTGGATTACCATCTGTAGTCCGGAGGTACATTTTATTAGTTGGTTTCTTAAATTTAGGTTATTTTATTAGTTAGGTTCTAGCAAAGTTATGATTGCTATGTGTAGTTCCTTGTGGATATCAGTCAAAAGCGTAAGGATTTTCATGATAAAGTTTAGCTTGGAATCAAGGTTAGATTTGATTAAAGTAGATCTACCCACTTGAGAAAGGGAGTTAGCATTCCATTTTGTTAGTTGATTTCTTAAATTTAGGATTATATTATGGACTGTTTCTTTATTAACTTTTCCATTTATATTAGGATAACCTTATATATTTCTCTAATGCATTAATGTGTGTGATGTTAAGTTTGTTTTCTAAGATAATTTTTAAAATTCATGATTTTTTTTTGTAACTTGAAAAGATGATTTATGATAATTTACCTTATGGCATGAAAAAAAACACAATATTCTTCTATGGCATTTTTACTTCTTAACATGAAGTTTGGTTTTCTTTTGCAAATACCAAGAATGAGATAGGTGTTCCATTTTGAGAGAGTTTGAAACCTATATGGTCGTGTTTGCTATTACATTCATGTTGGATTTTATGAGTTAGGAATTTTGTACAAAGTATACAGAGATATGGGAAATCGGATCTCCTTGATGTCCACATCAAAGTTAAAAAAGTTCAATTGGGCCATTGTCGACTAGTATTGAGAAATATATCGTCGTAATATATTCTTAAAAGAATTTCCATGTTGTATGATCATTTGTAATACTTGAGGCCTTAGATTTTCTATCACGTGTCAACCCGAGGACTTCAGAAGAATTCACATCTTGGTACTACTCTCACTCTTGCATGCTTAACTTTAGAGTTATTTATCATCACTAGAACCTTGAAAATAAAGAGCTTTTGTTAACATGAGTAGCACCTCAATTTGATAAAGGCCATCATGAGTAGACCAGAGTTCACAGGCCATATGTTAAAGTGACTATTCATCTTAGTGGGTTTGATATCCAATTCGATCCCCGTACAACTATCAAGTCTCAAGCTTCGGCCGATTTGTGGTAGATTTCAGCCTGAATGTCGAACAAGGTGCCGATGAAGTGGATTTGTTGCTATGGTGAACCTTTTGATAGCGACGCTTGGCAACTACATTCTAATAGGGCTTCTAATGTCTATAAGACAAATTTGGGCATTGTGCTAAAATTGCCATAGGGGATCATATAGCCTAGACAGTTCAATGTGCTTTTGAAGCCACCAACAATAAAGTTGAGTACGAAGTGCATATTTTTAGCATTCTTCTAGATAAACATGTAGGTGTACAAGAGTTGGAGGTGGTATGTGATTTAGGGATGGCAATGGGGCGAGGATTCCCCATTACCCGTGGGTATTCCCCGTTATGGGTACGGGTATGGGGATTTTTAGTGGGGATGGGTGCGGGGATGGGGGGAAAAGTAATTACCCGCTAGGGTATGGGCATGGGAACGGGGATAAGTGTCCCCGCCCCACCACCCGACCCGAACCCGACCCTATTGGGGAACGTGGGGAATCCCCATCGGGGGACCCATTGGGGAATCCCGATGGGGGACCCATTGGGGAATTCCCACCGGGTGACTCCGTGGTGGGGAACTAAATTATTGTTTTTAATTATTGTTCATTCTATCCTTATATTATGTAATTGATATGTATGAATAGTATGATATTTGGATTTACGAAATTATTGTTTTGTTTGTTTTTGAAACTCTTGTAATTATATAAGTTTAATTGGTGAATTTTGTAAATGGTGTATCAATAGAATTTTTGAGAAAAGTGTGCATGAAAGTAAATAAAAAAATAAAATGAGTAACTCATGGGGATTATACAAGTCAAAATCAAACGGGGATGGGGAGTCTCCGCTAGAGATTATAAATGGGGAAATCAAGCGGAGATGGGGAATCCCCGACATGGATTATAAATGGGGAAATCAAGCGGAGATGGGGAATCCCCGACGGGGATTATAAATGGGGAAATCAAGCGGAGATGGGGAATCCCCGACGGGGATTATAAATGGGTAAATCAAGCGGGGATGGGGAATACCCGACGGGGACGGGAACCCGACGGGGATGGGGACGGTGATAAATTTTATTACCCGATGGGTAATGGGACGGATATGGGGAACATATATCTAAATGGGTATGGGTACGGGGAGGGTATTTCCCGCCCCGAACCCGCCCCATTGCCATCCCTAATGTGATTCACTCCTTATTATCAGTCAAGTTCAAGGGATACGCACAACGAGAGATTCTCGGATGGCAATGTATGCTGATGTGGTGAGTTCCATGATTGAAGATTTTAATCATTTCTCTATTTAGCAAGTGTCATGCGAGAAGAACATGTGGGTTGATGCTCTTGCTAATTTGGGGTCTTTTGTGAGCCACGGGGAATTCACGATCATCGTATTAGTGCATGTCTTTGTAACACCCCGATAATTTATAAGGGATTGAGGTGCTACCCAGCTCAATAAGAGCTCTTCCTTTTCTGAGTTCGAGTGAGGAAAAAGAACTCAAAAGTTAAGCGTGCAAGGGTGAGAGTAGTACCAGGGTGGGTGACCTCCTGGGAAGTTCTCAGGTTGGCATGGGATAGCGCTTCTAAGGCTTCGGGCCTTACAAATGGTATCAGAGCCGACTCTGTGTTACGAGTTGGCTTGGCCCGGAGGGCGGTCACTCGACCCAGAGGGCGGTCCTTAGGCCTTGACGAGGACGTAAAGTGTTTAAGTGGGAGAGATTGTAACACCCCGATAATTTATAAGGGATTGAGGTGTTACCCAGCTCAACAAGAGCTCTTCCTTTTCTGAGTTCGAGTGAGGACAAAGAACTCAAAAGTTAAGCGTGCAAGGGCGAGAGTAGTACCAGGATGGGTGACCTCCTGGGAAGTTCTCGGGTTGGCATGGGATAGCGCTTCTAGGGCATTGGGCCTTACAGTCTTTCATCTTGCGGTCTTGTGATTGGCCGGTTTTCCTCTAGTGTCGACTGCTAGCAAGTCCGTTTTGGTTGCTTGTGATGCATCATATAGTTCAGAATCTTCAATGGTCCCTGTAAGAATTATGACCCGTAGGTCCTGTATGATCCTAGATCCTATATTGATCCGAAGATCCTGTATGATCCGAAGATCCTGTATGACCCGTGGTCCTGTGATACAAATTCAAGGCAAGACAGTCACATGTCCTTTTAATCTCATTGTAATATGCTATGCAATCAAGTGCATCATGTAACCATATATCATATACCATCTGTTAACATACTTTCTGTGCAAACAACTCTGGAAATTCATATAAAACATATATATCCATATAATCCATATACCACATATATCCATATAGCTCATATAGCACATATATCCATATCACATATAACACATATATTCATATATATCCATATACCACATAGGGTTGAAGCTCCGGTCTATACTCACCTATTCAAGACAGATACTATATCTCTCCCCCTTGACTCTGACCACGATCTATTACTCGTGCTCCTATATATAACCCAACGCAAATTAGGCTATTTACTCTTACAAACTCTATCCCCAAATGCAATGAAATGCCAGAATGCAATATAACTTCTTGTGCATCTTTCCAAATCCTTTAAAACTTGACAATAATAAACTGTATATATAGAAAAACATTTTTCTAATTCAAACCTTTCTGAAAAACTTGATCAAAGGGCTCCCTAATATCCTTACAAAACGAAACCCTAAAAATACTCTGAAATCTTTTACCGAATATAAATCTGATATCGAAAACACCCTCTGAGAACTATAAATCGACTGATTTTCAAATTAAAACCAATTGTAGATCTAGATCTGAAAAAATCAATAAAATCCAGATAAACCATTAACTAATTAAAAACTTACCAAATCAAGCTTGTATTGCGAGATTAAAACCCGATAGAAGAGATCTCGTACCAAATCGAGCAATAAAAATTAAAACCAACAACACATCTTTTTTTTAACCTCCTCTCTCGAACTTCCTCTCCAATCTCTCTGTATATTTTTTCTTACGTATGTTGATAAAGAAGAGCCATCAAACACGTACAACATATATATTACAATTGAAGTTGGCAAAACTTTTGAAAATTTACACTTTTCACTCTCAAATCTCCTTTACTACAAATTTTACCCTAAAATAATTATTAATTAACTTTTTTTTAAAACTTTTTTAAAATATAATAAACTTAATTCGAAAATAAATATTACTTTAAAAAACTCACTATATATCGTGTCAATATACTATGCATATGCTCTTAATCTTATATGAATGCAGAATGACGTATGCATTTTGGTCGGGGATGTTACAGATCTAGACCTACTTCCCAAGCACTCTAGAACTTGTTGTGAACTGAGTAACTACAACCCGCACTCAATCTAACAAAAGCCTACGTCTTTCTCTCGAACTCTCATTTCTTTCTTAGCACAAAATGGAGTATGAGTTCGTGCTCTATCTAACCTTAAACCTTAGATTAAATACACACAAACTAGGTCAGATAAGAGAGAATAATATCTTCCAATTCGATTATGGAAAGCTATTATTTCCATTATCTTTACAAAAATATCCTAAGCAAATAAAAGGATTACAATAAAATCGGCTTAGGATAAAGGCAATAACCGACTTACAAAAAGATATACATGAGATCTTTCCTAAAATAAGAATATACTATCCAAACTGCCAAGATCTCACGCGTCTCCAAGATCTCCGAGATCTTTCTTCAACACACGTCAACGACCTAACTGACATTGGCGACTCTTTTCAAAGACTCGAGGTCGTTCACGTGACAGACATTTGGAACCATCAAAATCAAAGCCTCCAACTTTTCTAACAAAGCTAAAGCACGTGCTTAAACTAAAAGTTGCTCATTTTTACATCCACCGGAGGTGAAGAAAGACGCAGTGGATTATGCTAAGTGCTAAGATGGATGCCAATGGCATGTTGTTGTTCCTGATCAACCACCCAAGTTGCTACATCTGACACTCTCCTCTTGACCCTTCATGCACTAAGGGATGGGTATTTTAGGCAAGTTGCCACCCACTTCTGGCTAGCGCATATCCTTTTTAGCTATGGAAAATTATCTCTCCAAATGGATAAATGCATATGCATATTTTTAGAGATCAAGGAAAAGTGGTGTCCTTCATCAAGCACAATATCCCAAGTTGCTTTGGAGTTCTTTCCGAGATTGTCTGTGACCATGGTTCACAGTTTATTAGTGCGAGTACCCGTAAGTTCTACCATGATTGGGGGATTAATTTAGTCATGTCTACACCATGTTACCCCCAGTCAAACGTTCCACAAGGTTAGGCAAATGAGTTTTTATTTGTCCTTTAGTCCGATCGTACCACCTCAAAGTGGTCCACAAGGCAATCACCTTTCTTGTTGGTATATGGTTTGAAGAAATGATCACAATGGAGATCTCTATTTCAACAACCAAGAGGAGTATGCTCACACTTGACTAGAATTAACAAGAGCTATGCTCTAATCTATATATGATTGATGAGCTCCTAGAGGTAGCACTAGTGTGTTTATTATGATACCAGCAGCAGGTCACCCGTGGCTATAACAAGAATGTGTGAGCTAGAGCTTTCAAGGTTGGCAGCTAGGTGTTGCGTCGCATGTTCCTGAACACACTTGAGCCTAATTCTAGCAAGATGTCACCCACCTAGGAGGGCCTTATAAGATTATTGAAGTCATGAAGAATGGATCTTATCGATTAGAGGCGTTTAGAGGTGATGCATCCCACGTAGATGGAAGAATGTTATGCATTTGATGCTCTACCATTTCTAGCTGCTCGTGCATGTAGTAACACGTTTTACCATTACGTAGAGTCACTCTAAGTATGTTTTAAGAAATTTTTGTAAGCATGATCGTTGTTATGTTAATGTTTTTGACAACTTGTTGAATTAGCTACTTGAAGAATTTTGGCCAGCCGTGATATTTAATAAATAAAGACACTTGTAGGCACTTGGTTTATTTTCTCATACGAAAAGAACATATTTGCTTGCATTTTCATGAAGCATTATAAAAATGAAATTTTTTAATTAATCATATGTAAGGATCATGACCTTGAGATCCTACATGGACGGAGGGCATCAAACATAGAAGCATGTGGACAGAGGGCCTTTGGCATAAAGTCGGTTTGCGACCCCAAACTAGTATGTGGAAAGAGGGCATCCAACGTATGATGGTAAGTGAGTGCCCTTTACAAGGCTAGCTCCAGTATAGAACATGAATGGAGGCCATCAATCGTTCCTACAAACGGGAACATCAATGGCGTTTGTTAGTAAGGGCGCCATGATCATAAGCCAATGCCTATTGGCAATGCAGTGTAAGTAAGTTACCTCCGGGCGGTGCAGTGAATGTAAGTCGTTGCCTTTTGGCAACTTAGCGGATGCAGGACATTGTCAATTGGCAACGCAACAAGTGACACCTACATGCATGTAAAAAGGCATAAAGAAGCATGTACGGTGAATTCCCCGCACAAAGCGAAGTCATAGTTAATTACAAGGGCTACAACATGTGCATCCCCCATACAGAACAAAGTAGCTTCTAGATCCCATTTGATGTGCTCTCCACTAGAGTGCTCCTTCATCATGCCTAGCTGGGTGCGGAAGGCATAGTACGTGCCAAGCTCTTCAACATCCATATTGACGATGATGTCAATTAGCTCGGACACGCATGTCTGCAATTCCAGCACCTCTCGAGCACTCTTTTCTACTCAAATCCTTCCTCCATAGATGCAACTTCAATTGTGCTAGTTCTCTTTGCCCAAGCATTCTTCTCCATTAGCATGTTCACCTAGTGAAGGATTTGCCATGTTGTCAACATCAGTTGCGCTAGTACAATCCGAATGTTTGAAAGAGCTCAAGGGTGATCGATGTAAAGGGAAAGAAGCAACCAAATCTAAAGGGAGAATCGAAAAAGGCTACCCATCCCAAACGAACCCAGTCAGCACGCTCGGTAGAGGGGAGTACCGCGGAGTTTCCCTTTGGAAGACCACTAGACATCAGGATGTTGTCCATGTCCCTTCTCCTTAGGGAGCAACCGGCAAAATTAACACCAACCAAGATGCCAGTGTGGTGAAGTTGGCAAAAGAGTTCTTCCAAAAAGAGCTTTTTCTGAAGTGCGATTCATCGTGAGAGATAAGCGATCGGGAAAAGAAGGATTGGATAAAAGAAGAATCAAAGAGGGGGAAGACAAAAGGGTTGTACCTTTTTAAGGAAGGAAATGATTAGAAATGTGGAGATGGAAGAAAAAGTTTTAGGGTTTTAAAGCGCCAAGGATGGGATAGGTGCTATAAAGATCAACAAAAACCTTAGGCAAACGAGAGGTTGCCACGTCGTCCCTTCTCTTCTTGGTAACAAATGCCATGATGGCTCTGCTTAATTAGTCAAATCACATTAGAATGCTAAAATACATCTTTGCCATTCATTTTTTCAAATTCAAAATCTAAGCAACGGAAGGCCACGCTTAAGAGTTTTTGGGGGAATTGTTGGGTCTGGATTTCCAATCGCATCTCCCTCAAAGCAACTAGGTCCTCTTGCACATTGTCTACATTGCGCTACCCATTTATGATGGCAGAAGACGAAGCGATGGTTTCTAGGAGGAATTCGATCAAATAAGTTGGGATTTGATATAATGAATGTTAGGGAGATTAATAATTTATCAACCACGAATTGTAAAACATAGTATAAAAAGGGCCCTTATTACTTTTGTGCCAAAGCCTCCAATATGTTACAATAGATACTGACTAGTGAAAGCCCTTCTAATTTCTTTTTTTATTAAAAAAAGTTAGTCCAATCTAAAGATACCTGATATCGAAAAAGACTATCAGCAATAATTCATACAACTAGAAAACACTCAAATTTGATAGATTCATGACTTAACAATTTTACAATATACAGGTTTAATTAAACTATCTAAGTTTGACTGTTTCAGTTTTTTTTTTTAATAAGTTCCATCATGATAATATTTGGTATAGTGTTAGTTTTGGTGATCGTACTCGATTATGTTATGGTTACGAAGGATTAATAATCTTACAAGAAAGCGTTTGGTTATGTTACAAGTCATCCATGTCTTCTGTTGCAAGAGAAAGATAAAGAAAGTTCACATGTATCACATGCCCACAAAATTTGGCTTTTTGTTAAGAAATATTGTATTGTCAAATTAATCAAATCTGGTCGAATCAACGTACTGCTACTTTTAGTTGTGGTACACATACAAATTACAGTGATTAACATATATTTTAATTCTAAGAATTCGTTGCACATTGCTTTCTAACAAAGGATGACCTGTGGTGTTTAAACAAAAAAGAATAAGACAACTATTTTTTGTTTGGTCAAAAGAGAGACGGTACACATATTATATTATATTAATTTACGTACTACTATATTATAACTTTATATGCCCTCCTAGTAAGATTTAGAATTTTAATGTTACTAGTTTTTTTTTAAAATTTAACAAATAAATACAAATAATAATATCACAAAATTCCATACAAGGTATCCGTTGGTGTATAAAATCTCGCCTTCAATTCGTATTAAATACACCAATTAAGAATTCCTCCTCTTCCGCTCCTCTTCGTTCTCTTGACCTAGACCTGCAAAACAATGGACAAAGGGGGCGGGGACCCCCTAATTCACCTCCGATGCCTAAGTCAGAAGAGCAATTGTCGTTTTGAGCGACGAGGTACAACAAGAGAGCGGTGAATCCCAAAACAGTCGAGCTAAGCGAATATTAGCATGTCTAGGTTTTCTGAATATGCCGATGTGCACATGTGTCTCTCTCTACACGTCTAGGGCGTGTATTTATATTGGAAGAGGGGGATAGGGGGCTTATTTAATTATTTCCTAGGGTTGTTTAAAGCCCAAGTTAGGAATACTCTCACCTTCTTCGAATTTAATCTTATCATATTTGCATGATAAGATCTTCCATTAAATTGCATAACCGCCATATAATTTTATATAGAAAATAACGAAAATAACTGCACAGTAATTTAAGATATACCTTTTTAATAGTCAAAATAACTATGGTAATTATGTTTGTTTTACTCGCTCACAATACCGGTGCTAAGTGCTAACACTAGTAATATTAAATTTCTAAATCTTACTAGGAGCTTGGTTACTAGTGTTAGCTTTACTTAGTGTTAGCTCCGATATCCTGAATGGAATTTTGTAAAATTAGTATTTATATTTATTTGTTAAATTTAAAAAAATTAATAATTATATGTAAAAACTTGAATTTCATTACTTATCAATATTATTGCACAACTTGGACTGACACAAGATAATAGATGTATAATAGTAATTCATTAAACTTAAGTTTGTTGTCAAATTTGATAAAATCATTAATTTATTACACCTAGAATGTAGAATTTTTATTAATAAATTGAACTAATAATTGAATAATAATACGAATATTATTAAGATAGACTATCCATATAAAAATATGAGAATATAATATGTGAATATCCAGTTATTAAGGGGAAATTAGAAATCTACTATTTTTATTATTAATATCCAATATATTATAAGAAAAAAATCAAAATTTTAAAATAGTTTTATAATAATTTATTTGTTTAACATCTAATGGGGTTTATATTTTTATAATAAGATTTTAAATAATAAAAATAATTAAATTAAATTTAATCAACGTGTGTTTTTATATATATTATTTTAACTCCCGCTTTAGTATATAGTATAATAATAGTAATGATGATTAGGAGGGTCTCTTCTAAAATAAGTTCACGCAATATCCGATTCGGAAGTTGAGTGGTATTGTCCAGTTGAATCGGGTGAGCCAAAGGCAAGATTAAAAAAAACTTAATTAACGACAACACCGTTAAGTGAATAAATGATTATGATAAGCTAAAATAAATGAAGATCGTTTAATGCTAAAATTAAACAAATTAATCACATATATATGAGAATATTTTTTGTTTGGGGTGGGCATTGATCCAAAAACGGTACTGGGACCGATTTTCCAAAAAAAAATAACCGAGGACTAGACTATTTTTTTAAATATTATTTTAGAAAAAAAAAGTATATATTGACTATAAAAAGTTATATTCTTATAAAAAATATATATTATATCACATAAAATGAAATAAATATTCATAAATAGATTTTATTATATAATTATACATATTTCACACCAATATCAATATTGAACTAATACAGTTACGCTACAACGAAATCTGGGTGTCAAGATGGGCACTCCTACCCTAACACATCAGAGGGAGAGGTGCGTCCGATAAATCCAAGAAGAACAACAACAACCTAGAAAAACAACAAAATAACGAGGACGATGAAACAACAACCTAGAGAAAATTTTGTCCGAAATTAAATTAAATTAAATTTTCTTTAAATAAAAATTAAAAATTTGTCATGTATCGAGACCGGGTCTTATTTCGACTGGACCGTAGATCAATTCCAATTTCTTTTGGACCGAAAGACATTTAATCCGATCTGGACCAAACTTTGCAGAACCCTATTTTTTAAAGATATATATCTTAATTAATAAAAAAATTTAAATGCCTTGTTTAGAGGATTTATATAAGTATTTTGTGCTTGACCAAAATAATATAAGTATTTTGTGGTACGGTATTGGACTATTATTTAAGTTCATTAAGAACATTTGCTACTTAAAAAATATAATTTAATTATAAATATGAAATATATATGGTCCCCTTATCCGGCCATGTATGATTGTATGGTTAAGAGTAGAAAATATCAGACGACTACGGTTTCTCCCTCGCCCGCAACCACAAACGTTCCCAACGTGACGTACACTGTTACGCTGTCAACTCCCTCTTCTTACGAGTTAACGCCCACCCTACACCATTTATTTTACTTTTTTCCAAATCGATCTACATTCTTCTATGGGTAAGGTTCGGGCGACCCTACACCAACCAATCCACAACTTTTATATCATGTGGGCAAAGTTTTAAAATTGCGTGTACAATATTTTACACAAATTACTTTTTTTTGCAAATATTTTGTCTTATGTGTGCAAATGTTTTATATAACATGTGCAAGACTTTCGATCAAAACCGTGTGGTTCTTAGCTAGATCGACTCTTACTCAAATAGCTATGTCAAGTCCAGACTCACAGGATGCAACTAGAAAGCTATGGAAAAAGCTAAAGAAAATATAGCTAAGACACTTTGTGGGAAAGAAGATTTGTATTTGATTTGAAAGACTTTTATTACAACTTGCTTGGATGGTTTGCAAATGAGAGGGTGGGAGGTATTTATAGGCAAGTCACTCTCTTTATAAGGCTAAGGAGAATTCTAAAGAAGGCTTGTTTAGATCCTTCCTTTCTAGACTTCTCGTAGGACTCTCTCTAACTTTCTACATAAGTCTAGAATACTCCAAGGTATTCTACAAGGCTCTATACAACTCTAGAGAGTTCTATACATATCTAGAGTCTCCAAAATTCACTACACCGCTCTGGAATGTTCTGGAAGTCCCTAGATGCCTCTTGGCCCCTATAAATTGGGCTCAGTTATGTGGTCCATGTCATCCTCTCCCACCGAATCTAGCAACGCACTCATTGCGTTGTTGTCGAACGCCTTGATCTTGTCCCTAGACTGTCACAAGGTTTCGTCTAGTTCTCATGTCATTTCAGTGTCGAGAAGTCCCCTCCATCGGACTAAGTATTTGAGCCTCGGTCTTCGGTATTTTATCTGCACTACCCGGTCGACCATGACCTCCTCAACCTATTTGTCATATGAGGCCTTGACTCCCATCGATGCTCGTCATGTTTCCCCTCGAGACGGATCATCCTTGTTTTTGTGATAAGGCTTGAGCATGCTCACATGGAAGACTGGATGAATCTTGAACTTGGACGATAACTCGAGCTTATATAGGCGATCTTGTCGATCCTCTTAAGAACTCTGAAAGGTCCCTCATATCCTCGAATCAACGCCCTGTGTAGCCCCATGTGCCACATGATGAAGTGTAGCTTCACCAAGACTAAGTCTCTGACTTGGTGCTCCACGTCCCACCAGTGTTGGTCTGCCCACTTCTTGATGCGCTTGTTGGCCTTGAGGAGGTAGCCATGAGTCAAGTCCAACTCCTCTTTCCAACCCATGGTAAACTTGTACGTTGTTGGTGTGACGCCTTTATAGCATGTGGAAAACTGGCAATGGTGCTCGACTGCTCAGTTTGAACCCCATGATTGTCTCGAACAGATTCTTTCTTGAGGACTTGCTCCTTTCCAAGTTGTATGAGAAATGAGCTATGTCAAGAAGCTTGGGCCAATCCTTCCATGTCGTGCTCACATAGTGCCTCAAGTACACCTCGAGCAAATAGTTGACCCTCTCGGCTTGTCTGTCGGTTTATGGATGGAACACCGTTTTGAACTTCAAGTTGGATCCCAACAACTTAAAAAGATCCATCTAGAACCACCCCGTGAATCGACCGTCTCAGTGGTTGATGATGGATTGGGGTAGCTCCCAATACTTGACCACATGCTTCATGAACAATTGGGCCACCTCCGCTATCGAGCACTCCTTCGATGCGGGTATGAAGGTGGCATACTTGGAGAATCAATCGATGATCACCATGATGCACTCGTGACCCTCAGCCTTGGGTAGTCCCATGATGAAGTCCAAGTTGATGCTTTGCCAAGGCTACTTTAGTATCGACAATGGTTGCAGTAGTCCCACGAGTGATCGTTGATCCACTTTGTCTTGCTGGCATACAAGACAAGTCTTCACGTATACCTCCAAGCCATCTCGCATTTGTGGCCAATAGTAGTGGTCCTCTATGAGTGCAAGTGTGCGGTGCACCCCTAGATGACTCATCCATCTCGAGTTGTGGCATTCTCGGATGACCTCTTTATAGAGCCTCCCATAATGCGACACATACAATGGTTGTGCCTTCTTCATATAGATGAGATCTCCTTCTATATAGAATTGTCGGGTCTTCCCATCCTTGATAAGCTCCATGAGATTCTTGGCAGTAGGATCATGTGCCAAACCCTCCTTGATGTGATCTTCTAAATCCCCTTGTGGACGACTAATGGCCGCTAACTCTACCTTGAGACTTAATTAGTGTGTCGGACACAAGGTTAGCCTCGCATGGCTTGTACTCCAACCCGTAGTCGAACTCGGCAAGAAATCCTGCTAGTGTGCTTGTTTGGGTTTTAGCTTCTTCTAGCTCAAGAAGTAGCGCATGGCGATGTTGTCGGTCTTGAACACGAACTGTGACCCTAGGAGATAATGACGCCAAGTCCGTAAGCAGTGAACGATGGCAGTTATCTCCTTCTCATGCACCTTGTAATGCCTCTCGGTGTTGTTGAGCTTTCGGCTCTCATAGGAAATCAGATCTCCCTCTTGCATTAGGACTTATCCGATATAAAAAGTCAGAAACATCCGTTTGGACCTCGAACGACTTTCCGTTGTTGGGTAGGGCTAGCATTATTTCCTCGATCATTGTCTTCTTGAGTTGGTCAAAGGCTGCTTGACATCTCCCTTCCCACGTCTATGATTTCCCCTTCTTCAATAGATTGGTGAGTGGTTTGGTGATGTGTGAGTAGCCCTTGATAATCCGACGATTGTAGTTGGCTAATCCCAAGAATGAACTCATCTCGATCACCTTGGTTGGCGGATCCCACACGACAATCGCTTGAATCTTGGTTGGATCCATGCGAATGCGGCCCTCCGCCGACTATGTGACATAAAAATGGCACCTCCAGTTGAGCAAAGGCACACTTCTCCCTCTTCACATAAAGCTCATGATCCTGCAATACTTGGAAGACTTGTCTTAGATGCCACATTCTCCTCCAACGTCCGGCTATAGATGATAATGTCGTCCAAGTAGACTACAACAAAGTGATCAAGGAAGGGATGGAGTGTCTTATCATGAGCGTGCAAAATGTTATAGGGGCATTGGTCAGCCTAAATGGCATGCCAAGGAACCCATAGGACCCGTGGGTATGAAACTGATACGGAAGGGTCCGTATCAGAAACATGCCCCCTTTCCACGATCTTAACGCGGTAGTATCCCGACCTCAAGTCTAACTTGGTGAACTATTGTGCTTCTCCAAGCCGATCAAAAAATTCTGCGATGAGTGGGATCGAATACTTGCTCCTGACGGTGAGCTTGTTGAGCGCCCAGTAGTTGATGCACATCCTCATACTCCTGTCATGATTCCTCGGGAACCATATGGTGCCTTTGAGGGTCGAATGTAACCCGACTACAATAGCTCCTTAAACTTCGGTGGAGACATTCGATAGGGTGCGCGGAATGTTGGTTGGGCATCGGCCACCAACTCGATTTTGTGGTTGAACTCCCTCTTCGGTGAGAGTTTCTTGGGAAGCTCAGGTGGAATCACTTCCCTGAATTCGTCCAACACCTCGCCCACCCCCTGTGGTGAAAGACCATCCTCCTTGGATGGATCCTCAAGCTTGAGAGTTGCAAGGAACATTGGCTCCTCCAGTCTTAGTTCCTTGGATAGTTGGATCGCTGAAACGACCCTCAAATTTGGACCCTTTTAGACCGGCACGAATGCACGATGTATTGGCAGCGTGGATCCAAGATGCATAGACAGTTTGAAGTAGGGACAAGGAGTGCATTGGTACGATCAAGGAAGGCCAAATTGATGACTAAGTTGTAGTCGTCAAGCGGTATTACCTCAATCGGGACCTTTTCGATCCATTCTTCCAAGCGTACCTCCACTCCTTGAGCAACCGGCCTCTGCGTTGGTACCTCCTTGGAGTTCATCGTCTTGATCCACCCGTTGCTCTTCATCACATCAAGCCCCAAAATTCTTCTCTGTTGCCTCGGGCACGAAGATGTCCAATGCCCTAGTGTCTACAAGAGCACGAACCTTGGTCCCCATGATCACACATTCGATCAAAAAAATTGCTAGCTAGCTGGTTTGGCTAACCCATTAAATTTTATGGGGTTTATTATTTATTTTTTACATGGACATCCTTAGTTTAATTTATTTAAGTGAAAAGGCAATTTTTATAATAATAAGTCTAGCTATCCTATAAAAAAACTTAATGTACTTCAATTGTATACATTATAACTCAACACACGTCGCTTTTAACCTAAAACTCATATCGATCAGTATCTTATTATGCAACTAAAAATCTAAAACAAGATTCAAATTACATATATATCAAGTCAAGAGCGAAAGACTCCAAACCTCATATATCTTCCCATATTGAACATTCTTCTCTTGTTAGGTAAGAAAAAGTTCCACTGCAATTTTACCAGGCCAAGGTGGGAAAAAGTGATTTGTAAAAAATAAACAGTAGACTGAGCCAGTAATTCAGCCAGGAAGCATGTTGAGAGATGATCATAGTCATAGACAACATCTAGCGGTCGGGGTTTACTGTCATTTTCACTTTTCAGGTTTCCCTCCTTCCCATGCAAAATTTTCAGTAAACTTTACTACTGTTGCTGCATCCGTTCAAAAAATGTTTGTTTTTTAAAAAAAAATAGGTTAGCATCAACTATAGTTGGAAAAAGTATTTTTAGAGCATTTTTACGGATGAAAATTACGTTCTCCGTCTTCAAAGCAGTTCAAGACTTCAAGGGTTGGGATGAGTGTGCCAGCTTGACCGGACGGTCTGCTACATGATTGATTTTTTCGGAACACATGCTAAAGTGGAATACAAGTAAAAGAATGTAAATTTACGAAAATGACTGCTACAAGCATATCCATCTCCAAAGGGTACGTCATCACTTCACTTTTAGCAACTTGGATGAGACCTAGGTTATCCTCTTCAATCCCTAAGTAGGTTAATCTAAGTTCCATGGCCGAAGAAATGCTCTTCTCAAGAGCAATTGTTTCAGTGATCAAAGTCAGGTTCAAAGCACATTTTTTCGAATTGCATATTAAAACATTCACCTAGGTCATTTCTAATAATGAACCCAATAGGCGATCCTATTAAGTTTGGTTGAGCTATCAAAATTTATTTTGTGGAAGCCTGGTTGAGGTTTTTCCATGTCAATTTTTTCTTCTTCCTTGGTAGTTTTTTTTTGGTAGAAGGATATATATATATATATATAGTACCCTCTGGCCCCTTAAAGGGAATTTTATTAATAAAAGTAAAACAGTTTAAGTACATCACATGAGGGATAGCCCTACCCCTTACATCATCAAGTAATAATAGAAAATTCCTCATAAAAGGGGCATCCAATACATAAAAACCGAAGTAATGCTCCTCCTTGGTAGTTGTGTTGTTATTGAGAGTGAAGATTTGTCCTCGTTCATTATTTATGTTTTATCCGGCCTAGGTCAAAATTTTATTTAGTGATGAATAATTTTAGATATTTTATTCCCATGTCAAGGTTTGTTGAGAAAAGTGTTTGGTTTTAATGTTGTCAGAGGCACCACCACATAGTGCCAAATATTTATAGGCAAGAGGAATTAGGCCGACCCTCCACCTGCCTTTTTGGGCTTGGCAACCAAATCCCATTAAGACAAATCTGAATGCCTATGACAAGCAAACGACAAAGGTCGAAGACTCCCAAAGCAAGGCACAAAGAACCAACCGCGGAGATCAAATTAACCCCCCGAACCTCCTCGCAAGCGCCAAAACACCGTACTCTCTCCAAGGGCAAACATCGCCCGTTACACTAAAAAAGGAAGACCGCACATTTTTTCATTGTGGTTCTCGAAAATGAACAACAAGCCATGGAGTTGTGATGGTGCGCGGATTTAACCATGTGTAAACAAACAAAATAAGCCAATGCCAACCCGAGATAGATGATGTCAGACGCTCGAACGGACCCCACAGGGAAAAGACCTCGAAGATAGGTCCAGGGAGTTTCCTACACCCATCAAAAAATCTTGAGAAGAGTCACAAGGCCAAACATCGCGGACATTCAGACAATTTGTAGGTGATCCTATGAGAAGGGTCGCAAGGCCAAACATTAAGCATATTCAACGGTGAGGAAAGACAGCTAGTGTATAATCTTGAGCAAAAAGCATCGCAAGACCAAGCATCTAGCTCACTTTGACCTTTCAATCCTAACTTAAAAGACTTTATTCGTAATGATGTTTTAGAGTGGCTCACTTTATTAGTGTGGGGTTGTGGCCCCTAATTCCTTTCCATATAAAAATTATGGACTTTAATCACTTAAACATAAATTGGAAGTAACAATACGTTTGAGTTCAAATCTCTTTGAGATTATCTACCTCATAAGTGGCACCTCCCTCCCCTTCCCCTCTCCCCCCCACCCTCAAAATAAAAAAAAATCCGCCACTAGCATGTTAACCATGAAGTTTCATAAATACCAATTAGTAACCTCAAAGTATATATTAAAAAGAACAAAAACATTTATTAATTGATGCTTTTTACTTAGACGCATAAAATTACCTTATGTTTATGGCATTTTTATATTAAAAATTCTATTTTAAAAAAAAATCACCTAATATTTATTACTTTTTTAGGATATTTTGTAAAACACTTCTCTTATTTACACATTTTTTATGACAATATATATTATAATTTTGTAAAAAAATCTAAATTATAGTATTATTTTTTAAATAACACCAATTTTATACCACTTTCTTCAAAAAAAAAATATTCTCCCTTAAAATGTTAACTTTTGTTCCCTGCAAAATTGCATGTTCTTTTGTTAGCTGGAAAATTGGTGCTTTTTGTAATAATATAAATTTGAAAAAGGTTGTGTTTTTTATAAGAGTACAAATGCAATGATATTTAAATTAATAATATACTCCGTATGATGTTATGAATTATGAATAAATAATAGATTTTTTACAATTTTCCTAATAAATTATTAAATTAGATGATTTTCTTTAAAAAAGGCAGTTTTTAATAGCCTAAACATATGGTGACTTTGTATGATTAAATAAAAAATATGGCTAAAGTTCAAAAAAAAAAATTGCATTTAAAATACTTTAAAGTTACCACGCAAAACTTATAAAACTTCAAGATTATTACGCAAAGTTTTAAAAAACCTTAAGCACCATGTGAAATTTGCCTAAATAAAATATTTATATGCTAATGTTATTTGAAATTAATTCTGTGCAGAACGATTGCACTAGTTTCTCTATATTTATTAGTCCTTTTAATTTGGGTATTTTTTAGTCTTTTTATACATTTATTATATACAGCTACTTTGGGTAGAAATATAGTCTTTTTATACATTTATACACAGCTTTTTTTTTTTGGTGGAATATATATACAGCTTGTTAGCTAGTAGTATGGTCGATCGACGTTTTAGATTTTGGACGGGTCCATGTAATCATATTTTCTTTACACTCCTTCATCAATATACATGACACATATTCAATCACAACTTGACTTGTAAAAAAAATGGTTGAATACTTGTTTCTTATCAACCATTGAGCATGTCGGTAGAATTCCTCTGAATCAATTTAATAATGAAACGTAAACTATATATTACATGTCGATGCTTAACAACATTACAAGCAAATAGAAATTAAATATCAATACATATGTGCACGTATATTTATAAGAATTGGTTTAAAATTAACATAACTTTTTGTTTCGAATTTTATGGGTTTGGGCTTTTATATGAATACAAAATCTTTCTATATTTTAATTACAAGATAATACTTTCTCCGCTTTTCAATTTAAGGGTTTTTAGAACTTTACACGTATACTAGTTGATGACCCGGGCCTTGCCCGGGGCTTTTTTAAATAAAAATACTAAAATTACATATGATATATCATATAAGTACTATAATTTAAATAGTAAAAATATTATTGTTTTATTATCAAGATATTATTTTGATATAATGCTATTTTTATAATTATTAAAAGTAGACGCTCTCGGCCTGTTAGGGCAACTCAAACATAAACAAAAATCACAACTAATTGACTCAATTTTTCTGTAAATTTTAATGGAATGAAGCAAAACTAAACTCAAACTCGACTGAATCTACTCAATTAATTAGGTTTAACATTAATGAACTATTAATTTTTTACTTATTTATTAAGGGATACGTAAAAATGTATACCAATAATATCTTATTTTTTTTTAAAATACTATTTGTAATATTTATGTAATAATTATAAAAACTGATGTGCTTAACTCGTAGGGTTTATTCGAACACGCACAAAAAGCGCAATGAATTTACTCAATCAATCCATAAATTTTAACGACATGAACCCGAACTCAACACGAATCCGAAATGACTGAATCTAAACTCAATTGAACTAACCTGATTAATCGATTTAACAATAAGGATCAATAATTTATATTTATTTATGTACGTATCCGTAATATAAAAAATTAACATAATTATGAATAGAAATTTAATATATTGTAAGACACAACATATCCATACCAAATTAATTAAAAAATTGTCATACTTATTAATAGATAATTAGTATAAAAAATCAACATGTTTATGGATAGAAATTTTGAAAAATATGGTGATTCAGACATTAAAGTTTGATGACAATATTGCATTTAACTATTATATTTATAGATAAAAAATTAATACATAAAACACAAAATATTTATAGATGGAAATTTTAAAAGTTATCATTCTTATTTGTAGAAAATTAATATTGAAAAATCCAAAATTATTATGAAAACGTGGTCAATATTAATTAAAGTTGTTATCATACTTATAAATAATAAAATTAATATAAAAATCTGAAAATTAATATAAAAATACATGATTAAAAATATGGCTCATACTTGTTAAAAAACATATTATACTTTCGAATTGAAAGTTAATATAAAAGAATAAGAAAATTTAGTATTGAATATTCGCAATTTAAAATATGGTCCATTTTTCATAATCTTGGATATAAAAGTTATCGGTTTCATTTAGAGATACTAAAATTAATTTAAATGGGGTATTGAATTAAAAAAAGGTGTTTGGGATACTAAATTACTATTTTATATTTGTCATACTTATGGATCAGAACTTAATATTAAAATTTTATAATTAAAAATATACTTACAAATAGAAAATTATATAAATTTTTTATATTGATCACATTTATTGATAAAAAATTATCTATTTTACTCTAATAGATTAAGTTAGTAATTTTTATGTGTCATATATATGGATAGTGATTAACCGATTTAAGATTAAGTGATGGATAATTTTTTTTATTATGGTTCATATTATATAAAAAGTTTGTAATAATTATGGATAAAATAACGCAATATATTATGCAATAAAAATTATTAGTAAAAATATTAGGATAATATATGATAATAAATATGTGCAATATCTTGTAGTATATTATTAGTATAAAAGTTATTTATTAAAAATAGGGTTTGCAGAATACAAATAATGTAATATATGGAAGATATAATTAATATTATAAAATCAATTTGATATAGATAGAATGTTCAAAATAAAAAAAAAATCATTATTAACGTAAATAGTTATAATACGTAAGAAATTGCTTATGGATATATTTTATTTTAATATTGTTTTTGTATGTGCTATCATTATTAATATATGGATAGAATAATTACATATTATAATATAATGAACATGAATAAAGATAGAAATAATGGGTAGAGATAAAAATTTATCCAATCTTAGAGAAAAAATTATTAAATAAAATGAGTGGATAAAATTGGAAATTCCATAAGGTTGTTGAATTAGGTAGTATATAATTAATTAAAAAATCATTATTAAAAATAGGGTGACTGTAATATAAAAACTTAATGACGAATCTGCCCAAAAGTGTTTTAGGTTTAGAAGATATATATTGATTAAACAAGTGGAATTGATAAGATTTTTTTTTAAAAAAATAATTAATACTCCCTCCGTCAAGTTCTACTTATTTTTATAGCACCAAATTATCTCTATTAAATTCATATTGGAAAAAGATGAATGATAAATCGATTAAATATGTTTTACTTTTTATTGGGTAATACAAAAGGTAATATTGAGAAATTTTGGATAAAATATCTACAAGGATAAATAGAACTAAACAAGAAATTAAGTCTAAAAGGACAATTAAATAGAACTAAACGGAGGGAGTATGAGATTAAATTATATAATATCACTCAATAGGTAACATTTTTAAGTATTTATAAGTACATTGGAACTAAAAATACATTAATAAAATATTATTTTTTATAAGTTTTAGTATTAATTAATTAAAAAAAGACTTACATTGTAAAACAAGTTTTTAAACTAAAAAGGACATATCTATAAATATATATTAAAGATGTTCCTTTTCGAGCCACCAGAGCGATTCTGGCCCCACCTTATAATTACAAAATTAGTTTTTATCCCTAATATTTTAACTTTTTCTATTAAATTTTTCTTTAACTATTTAAATCTATCTTCAACATCAAACAAATATCTATTTAGTACAACGATATCTTTTGAAAACTTCCTTATACAAGTATTTAAAATTAAAGATAAAATATTTTAGAATAAATATAAATCTTTTAACATATATCTTTTGGCGAATTTATTTATAGATGTATATAGTAATTTTGTTTTATAAAAAATTAATGACAAATATTTATAATTTTAAAATTTATAAAAATAGATAATAAAATATTTAATAGATATATTAAAATATTTGATATGCCCTAAATTTACGTAAATAAAAAGTAATAAAATGTGAAGAATATAATATTTGATAAAAAAAAATTATACATTTTACAAGAAATAAATTACTAATATTAAAATTTATATTATATTTTTATTTATTAATATCTTATTTATAATGTCTATAAAATATCGAATTGTAGTCGTACGTGGTACGACGGGTAAAACTAGTACTATAACTAAACTCGAATCACTCAATCTTATGTGTCAATCATTTAACTATGTCACCTAAGCAAATTACTTTTTACATTTACTAATTTACCCATCTAAATCTTCAAATATTACTTAATTCTACAACATTATAATTTTCAAATACTATTTAATTTGGTCACTTTACTTATTGGTAATTTATCATATTATAGTTAACCTTTTTTAATCGTAGTATCTACAAAAATATATTTTTATAGAAGGTATTAATACTTCAAGATCAATATATATAAAATCATTACTATATCTTTCTTAATTAGCTTACATCTATGTAACTTTTTAAGATCAACCAATATTAAATATTGTATTTTAAAATAAATTTAGATTAAATAATTATATAAAAGGAATAACTTTATTGTATTCTCTTCAATGCATATATATCCGTAAAATTTCATGGTTACTTTTTCTTCTTATTCACTAATTATATTTCCTTAACGAGTAGTTCAATTTGTATTTTTAAATAATTGTATTAAGTAATTGTTAAATAATTGTATTTTTAAGATCAATTTATATGAAATGATTTCATTAAGCAATATCTAACATGCACGTAACTTTGTAAGCTTAAAATATATTAAATAACTGTATTTTAGGATCAATTTATATTAAATAATTGCATAAAAATAATTTTTGAATTTATATGTAAAAAATAATTGTTTCTATTTTAAATATATGTGTACATCTCTACCGTTTCAAGATTATTTTTTCTTCTCATTCACTAAATAAATATCCCAAATGTGAAAAATAAAAAAATAATTTATTTTCTTATTGGTTATTTTATTTAGTATTTGGAGCTTAATTTATATGAAGTTATTTACATTAAGTTATATTTGATTTATTTGAAAATAATTATTAATATTCACTTAAAATAAGTACTTATTTACAATAAGTATATCAAACAACTATTAAAGATCCCGTGCAGGACACGGGTACATCAATTAGTATTGTGAAAATGGATTGATCGATGGGAAGGGAGGCTTACACGAGAAGTGAGAATGAATTTCAAGCATTGAATTAAAAGAAATTAAAAATGTGAATCATTTCATTAAAAAAATATTTTTTCTTTCTTAAAGAAACGGAAAAAGGGGCCCGGAGAAAAACGCTCCCACCAAAAACCCTAGCCACCAAAAATGGCTACTGCCGACCTCACCAACTCAGCTATACTGCCTCTTCTCCAGATCTGTGGGCGGTGCTCTATGTGTCTGGCCGGATCCCGCCCCTCTTTTGCACCCTCGCTGGCTTGGAAACCATGGTTACCACCTAATTAACCACCCCCACACTGAAATCAACAACAACAACGAATATTGGTCAAAAATTCTACCTAGTACTCCGGCGTGGTGCCCCTTCCCCCTTCAATCCTGGTTTTCATTGAACTAGGTGGAAGCAAACAAATTAATTAAAAACAAAAATCTACTAAAAATTAGTGTACAAACTACACTTACTGATTTTGGGAAATCCCCAACATGAAAAGTTTATTTTTCCTCTATGGGAAGTAGTTTTTTAGCAATCTTGTTCTAGGTTTTGTTTGGCCTCAAACCCCGGTTGAAGTTCGTGATTTGCCTTTGGTTCGAGATGATGTTTCGGTGGTGTGTTTTCAGTTCTTTTTCAAGCGAATTGTCACACCTTTCCAAGTCGACTTTCTGCTGTCTTGCGCTCCACACCCCTATACGCCTATATTAGTCTTCTACTGATCCACAAAAGTGCTTTTCTCTTGCCTGTATTCAAGTCTCTCTAGCTTCCTTCCTGGGTGTTTGTTATTTGTTTACTTTGTTCTTTGTTTGTTTTGCTTATTTACCATGTTCTTTGTTTCTTTAATTTGTTAGTTTTTTTTTTGTTATCGTCTGTCAGTTTGTCCGACTGTTGAGTTTTATCTCGGTCACTTGATTTACCACGCGTGTTTGGTATTTCAAATTCCTTTAATATTCTTATCAAAAAAATTCATTAAAAAAAAATAAATGACACCATGCCTAATTAGCATATTTAAAAAAAAAATAGACACATGGAACGCGTGTACAAGATATGCTCATGTTTTTCATGGATGTACATCATCTCATATCTAAATATGCACAAACTTGTACTAAAATGTGCATTGGGTTTTAATTTGATGCGGGCGTAAGCAAAGTTACATGCACATGTGCGTATGTTTTGAACTACATGTGTATCGATTTTTTTATGTACATTTAGGCGAGAGTTCATGCTTATTTTCCGAAATGACAAAATTGATGGACATTTCGACCAATATATGTGCACATGTAAGCAAAATTTTATGCACATTTGCATTCATGCATATAACAATAGTTATTAAAATGTTCAAAAAAGGTAAATATTTTCATAATTCATGCACAAGCTAGTTGGAGTCCTGTGATATTCATGGGATAATTTTACTAAAAAATTATATAATTTTAATTTAAAATACTAAATACATTTATATAATATCATAATAAATTACGCGCTAGATAAATTATTATTTATAGATTGTACTCCATATTTTAATTGAATATATATTTAAATGTTTTCCCATTATTTGTGAAAATCTTGTCCAAATTTAGATTAAAATTATTAAAATATTGAGTTTACTTTTTATTGAATATTTTTAAATAATATTTTCTTATTTTTTTTAGACATTAATATGTATAAAATACTTGGTTTTTTTAAAAAGATAATAATAATTAGGGTAGGTTATCTATAAACAGTTTGGTTCCCATAAAACATCCCCTTAAAATGAAACGGAAGGAGAATTTTGGACCCTTGGATCAAGGAGATCCAAGGGCTGATTTTCTTTCCCCTTTTATTAAAGGCGAGGGCAATTATGTCTTTTTCCTCTCTAATTAATAATCCTTTTTCTCTTTTTTGTTTTGTCTAGGGTTCGTTCAAAAGCAGATCGAAGATTGTGCCCTTCGATTGAAACGGAAGGAGATCGCCATCGCCGAATCCGAAATCCAACGAGTTTGAATCTGTAAGTCTCGTTCCAACCATGTCAGAAAGTGGTAAGAGAGATTCACAAATCCATTGAACGAGATCGAACTGTGTGATTTTTTCGGAATCGATTGAACTGGTCAATCGAACTCGTTGAACGACATCGAACAATGTGATTTTCGGAATCGATTGAACTGGTCAATCGAATTGTGTGAATCTAGTTGGATTTCAATTGAACTGTGTGAATCGAACTTAATACTAGGCCAATCTTGAACTGTGTGAATCGATTGAATTGTGTGAATCAATTAAACTGTGTAAATTTTCCTGTAAACTAGGCCAATCTTGCAAATTTTGACGTTGCACTTTTCGGACTTAATACTGCACTTTTCGGACTTAAGAATGCACTTTTAGGACTTACTAGTGCACTTTTCATACTTAAATAACGCACTTTGCACTTCTCGTTGATAATGCACTTTTAGGACTTAATAATGCACTTTTCATACTTACTAGTGCACTTTTCATATTTACTTGCACTTTTCATAAAGGAGTATAACTAGTATATGACAATGCACTTTTCAGCCTTACTAGTGCACTTTTTATACTTAACAATGCACCTTTCATTTTTGTTTAGAGAACATATATTTGACCTTATAGAGAACATATTTTTATTGCACTTTTCACAGTTAATAATGCACTTTTTACACTTAAGAGGGCACTTTTTCTACTTAATAGCACTTTGTATATCTTTTACTTTTCACTGATTTAGTTAGTAGTTTAGGTAATGCACTTTTCCTAGTATACAATGCACTTTATTATACTTTCAATGCACTTTTACTGATTTTCAACTAACACCTTTATATTTCCCTTTTATGTTGTTGTAGTGGGGACATCAAACTCTTCTTCAACTACTATTCTGAATGAGGAATCACCTAAAAACAGTGGTGAATATTTCATTGAGCTATCTCAAGGGGGAACGACATACTATTTGCCCACATGTCCATCCGAGTTGAAACCATATGAAGGTCAAATTTTTGTTTTAGTACAAGTAGCCTATTAGCTCAAATGGTAGAGCGGTGTGCTTTGTGCACAAAGATGTAGGTTCGATTCCTACATGGGCTAATATGATATCTTACAAAAAATAATTCTTAACACATTTATTCCTAACCTAACTACCTAGGTACTAAAAGAAGTTATATTTTATCGTGTGTCAAATAACTAATAAACCACTATTTTTCAAAGAAGATCATGATCAAATTAGCTTATGTGGGATTCGAACCCACATCTCTGTGCATAAGCACATTGCTCTTCCATTTGAGCTAATAAGCTTTTCTTAAATTAATGCACTTTTACATGTTTTTAATGCACTTTTACATGTTTTTAATACACTTTTTGACATTATACTTGCACTTCTTTCTTATGCGCTATTATTAGTTTGTGGTGCACTTTTACATGTTTTTAATGAACTTTTACATGTTTTTAATGCACATTTTGACATTATACTTGCTCAGATTTCTTATGCGCTATTATTAGTTTCTGGTGCACTTTTACATGTTTTTAATGCACTTTTATATGTTTTTAATGCACTTTTTCACATTATACTTGCATTTTTTTCTTATGCGCTATTATTAGTTTCGGGTGCATTTTTACATGTTTTTAATGCACTTTTACTTGTTTTTAATGCACTTTTTGACATTATACTTGCTCAGATTTCTTATGCACTATTATTAGTTTCTGGTGCACTTTTAGCTGTTTTTAATGCACTTTTACATGTTTTTAATGCACTTTCATGCCATGTACTCTCTCTTTTTTTTCACAGGCAAACATCCCATATTTTCTCAGATAGATAAACTGAAGAACTCCAAGACTGAAATTTCCAACAACACTGAAATTAGCACAAACCCTAGACCAATCAAAAGTTCAAGCTACACAATTCTAACTAATCTAAGCGAGAAACACAGACCCTAAACAATTAAGCAGAAATTAAAACGAAAGACACACATACAAATCCAGCAATTTCACACACAGATATAGCGATTCAGACATACGACCCGCCAAATTAAACCAGAACATGAACCCACAAATTGGGATCATGATCGTCCTTCGATCGTTTGGAGACTTTGAGCATCCTTCGATCGTTTGGAGACTTTGAGCGTCCTTCGAACGTCCAAATAAAACCAGACTCAATCGTCCTTCGATCGTTTGGAGACTTTGAGCGTTTGGAGTAGATTGGGCTTACAAAATTGAGCGTTTCGATTTCGTTTGGAGTAGATTGAACGTTTCGATCGTTTGAGCGTTTGGAGTCGATCCAAACTCGTTATTTTTGATATTTTACGTTAAGGGTATAGGAGTTGGGTGTATTTACAAAATTGCCACCTTCCTGATTTGTTTTATTTTTTTTTCAAAATCACAGAAGTAATATCCGACGACCCAAAATTCTCCTTCCGTTTCATGTTAAAGTTGGTTTCATTTGAACCAAACTCTATCTATAAAACATAATATAATTTATTAAAATATTTTTTTTAAGTTAATTTATTAAAATTATATATTAGGGTTCTTATTTTTTACTCTATAATAATAAGAATATTTGTAAATATGAAAAATACAATATAAATATTAGTATATAAAAAAATGTCCTTTATTTAAGATATAAAATATAGATAAAATTATCAATGAATTATTTTGAATTTTATTAATTTAAATTAAAATTCGAATTTTTATTTTTATTTTGACATTTATATATAATCTTAGTCATCAACATAAAATTATATTTTTTCTCAAAATAAAAATATATCAACATAACAAAATTTATTTTTTAAAATTATATCATTATATAGATATAAATTTTATACTTGAATCTCAAGCCTTGTTAAAAGATAAAAAAAATATATTAAGACCCTAAATCTTGTTAAGAGATAAAAATATTAAATTAATATGGAAAATATCATATCATATGAATTTATGTATATAAAAATTATATAAATATGTTATCTATTGTAGGAAACTAATACATAATCCATAGGTAGAAATTATATTCATAAAAAATTATATAAACATGTTATCTATTTAGTATATATATAGCAAGAATATTATAAGTTGTTAATTTTTTTATTAAATATAATTTCACATTAATTTATTCAAAAATATCACGTGGCGCAAATTTTACAACAGACTTGGATTATACTTTATAATGTATTAGGGTAGGTGTGGATTAAAAACATAGGCACATTTTAGTCCAATGTATGTTTACACTTGTGTTGATACTTGTACATATTTAAGGCAAAACTCATACACATTTTATGTGCATCCCCATGAACGATTTTTTTTTTTGAAAATGCATACAATTGAACAATAATTCATCCATAATATCTTCCCTCCTGTAATGAAAATCTAATGTGGAGTGTTAGAAATATTTTTAAAAGGTCAATATTCATTCACATTTCGCATATAAGACTATTTGCACATAATCAACTTCCTATTCTTATAACATATATTATGTATAATTAAGACTTATGATGATTTATATTGTAATCAATTAAGTGATTTAAATTTATGCTAACATCTGAATGTGATGTGTTGAAATTTACATTAATCCTAGTCCTACAAAACTTGACCAAACTCGACAATCCGAATCGAATCGCCAAGAATTTTTAGGAATGAAACTCGATCCTAAAATCAACAGTCATAGAAAAATCCAAACTAGACTAACCCTAACCTGATTTGATTAATCCAAACTATTGTTTTTGAAAAAATTATAACAATTTTCAATAATTTTACTACATTTATTATTAATATACACAAAAACATAATTTGTATTATAAATATTGTTATTTAATCAAATATTATTTTAATTGTTAGTGCACAATATTTTATCTTTTTTTTGCACTAATGAATGTTCCTCTTGATTCGTTTCTTCGTCTTCTTCTTCTTGCTCGCTTTGTTACCTAGAACCTGCAAAACTGTGGACATAAGGGGCGGGGTCCCCATAATACACGTCCGATAGCTAAGTCAAAATAGTAGTTTGTCGATTGAACATCGAGATAAAAGGTAAGACTTGCGAGTGAGTTCAGCGAGTAATAGATATGCTTACCATACATGGCAGATTCATGTATTTATAATAGAAGAAAGGGAGAAGAGGAGATCGAAAATCTCCCCTTAAGGCCGGCCGAACGGCCCTAGGCCCAACAAGAGATTTATTGCTCCCCAATCCACACAGATATTCTATCTTTCTACTAAGATAGAATCTTTCATTATGACGAATTAATTACCAAATTTAAGATGATAAAATCTTACCATAATAAAAACCTTATTTAAAGTAAAAGATAGCAAAATAAATAGAAATAACTTTTTTCGGAAAATAACTTAAACATGTAGTAATTATTATTATTTTATCTGCTCACATTAATAATCATAAAAAGTTGGCACTCTCTAGTTAGGTTCATGTCATACATAACCTAATTCAAAGTGACATATAACCTGATTGACCTGGCGAAAACCCGTAATCAACCTGATTGACCTGGCGGAAACCCGTAATCAACCTAATTAAACTCAAAACTGTTTTATCTAGTTACAAGTTATTATTTATTATAATTTTAGCCCATTTCCTTTATTATAACTTCAGACCAATATTCTTTACTCCAACATTTGAAATGATTGTATAACTTTTATTAATAAAAAAATTATAAATAAGTATTTGTAACTAGTTAGGTCCTATATTTTTTAAATTTTTATTTAAACTAGTTACTCTCTCTATTTTTTGAAATTTATTTTTAACTCAATGCACACATATTAAGGAATGAATTTTTTATATATTTAGAAAAATGTGTGCTCTTAACCTCTCTTAGAAAATTTTTAAAAATAATTATTACTTCTATAAAGTGAGAGTAAATTTGGAAAAAAAAAGTGAGAAAAAAATATTAAAACATGTTTTATAAAAGTAAAAAAAAGGGTTAAAAAACATTTTTTAAGAAACGGAAGGTGTAATTAACTAAACCCTATTGATAGGTGCTAAGTGTTAACTATATTGATAATAAAAACTATGGAGTACTAAATTAAGTGTGTGCTTTCAACATCAAATAGAAAGATCGAGACAAAGGATCATATAATAACATTTAAAAAACACGAGCTTTCGTTTTCTCTTTCCCAAACCTTACGAACAAAAAATCTTGTATATTATATTATTCATTCTTGGCAATCAGTGAGGGGTCCCAGCCATGAAATTGACATCCTAAACCCTAGCTACTAAAATTATTAGCGTGGGGCAACTTGTGTTTATTTCTTGATGCTGACTCCGTGGGTCCCTTAATCTTTAAATTCTCTTTTTTTACTGTTCTATGTCTGTTGTCTATTGTGGTGAAAACAAATTAGTGATAATCATGTAGCTCAAATGTAGGTTGATAGAGGATTAATTTGTCTAATTATTTGAAAAGATCGAACCTATATATTGATGGGTCAACATCTTATCTTAACCTAATGTATCTTCTATAATTATGAAATACTATATTTTATACATTTGTAACAACTACTCAAACTTACTGTAGTAATTTGATGTAGTGAAAATGTGGGGATTTTATTAGTAAAACCCAATCCTATAAAGTGCGTGCATGTGTAATAATTAAATGAGGGATAAAAAGATTTGATGTCGGCAGGGATACGAGGTTCATAAAGTATTTATCTAAGTCGACGTGGTTTCTTCCCCTCCTTTCATACCCACTTTTTCCCTTCCGCTTGTAACGTATTTATCTAAGATTTATCTAAGATTTGATTGGCGATTGTAACGTCGAAAGGTCTGTCCACAAACGAAATTAAGGCATTCACAAAGCCACTCATTAACCAACAAATAACAACAACATCAAGAGCTGTGGGACCCGCCATTTAACATGGACCAATCGATGAGTTGATTGAATTTTACTCGTCTGTCCTATTTATTACATGCAATCATCACATTGAATTTTTCTCTTAATAAAATCAGATTAAATTTCATTAATTATCTTATTCAATAATTTAGTTGAGTTCAATATTTCAATAATTTAGTTAAGTTCAATATTTTTACAGAAGGTTCATACAGTTCTACGAGTTTACTTTTGAAGTGATTAATAACGGTTCGGGTATAATTTTTGTACAATCTTTTTAGCGTATGTCCTAAATATATAGGATAAAAAAAATAAGAAAATAAAATCCTAAAAGAAAAGTTATAAATTCTTATTAAACTAAAATTTAAATATATAAAAATAGTAAAAAAAAATCTAAAATAAGATTATTATCCTATGCCCTAAAATCCATTTTTGTATGCTCAATTGAAGAATTTTTGTAAAAAATAAATATACTATGTAATATTTTTAATATTAAAATACTTTTAAATAACTTCAAATCCAATTGAGAGATTATAACTACTATATCAAGAAAGAACGATTTGCCAGCAACTACTATATTTGGTAGCTGATTTTCTTCCTGTTCAAAAATATTTGGTGGCTGAATTAAATACCCATACAAATTACTTCAACAAGACGGAGGTTTATTTAGACTTATGATCCCAAATTAACAAAACTTTAGCTGATTTAATAGCTAGAAAGTTTCACTATTGTACAAAATCTTGGAAAATAATTAGGTGGGTAGGGGTGACACGTACGAATAGTATATGGGTCCTCCGGCCCAAATTCTAATCAATGGCAATAATCCAACTACTCCTTTAATTGGATATAGGGTCTCCCCACCAAGTTTGCTCGATCAAACTTCAACAATTCAGTTTAACTAAATAATCACAAATCACAATTACTTCAAAAAAAAAAAAATCTTGCACAAAACATATCACAGTTTTTAAAATGAACAACACTAAAAAGATCTTGGGAAATTTTAGTTGCTAACCCGAATGGTATTCTGATTGGTGCACTTATATATATTAACTTTTTTTGGGTTGGTGTCCTTAGGGTTTTTTTGTTGTTGGTCCTTCTACTCAGGAACGGACCCAAAGGATGGGCTAAAAATCGTAAAAATAGGGTAAATTTAATAATAAAAAATAAGGTAATTTTAGTGGTAAATTAGTTAAAATAAGATAATTTAGCCCACTCAAATTTTTTTAGTGTCAATTAGCTCACCCTAATTTTAATTCTTGGATTTGTCTTAGCCTCTATTTCAAATTGATTAAATTTAAGCCCATCACCGTGTTCCTCACCCTCAATTAGTACAATTCGACTTTTTAAAGACCTAAATCTATAACCATATTATCTGATTTGAATTTCTAAACAATCTCTCCTTTTAAGGGTTTTATGAGTACCCTAAACCATATTAAACCATTCCTCACGGCCTTCACACTGCCTCTTGACTTCAAGCCACTGTCGGGTACTTCCGTGACATCTCATGAATCGAGCCACACCTAGATTAGCTCATTTAAACGTTGTCTGAGCAACACAGCTAGCAAACCCTCCCCGATTAAGGTTACAAAATTATCAAACCTAAAACCTCCTAAATACCTACCGAAAAAGAGTGAAATTTTAGAGATCAACTAAAATATCCTCAACTTGAGCTGAAATTTTTCAAAGATGTTGAAATAAAAAAATGTAGAGTCGAGTCAAGTTTGTTCTTAAGTGGGTGAATAATGGCCGGTATGTGTACGCTATTGAGAGAGTCCGTTGTAGAATGAATGTAAGGGGTCCAATGAATTAGGCGCCCAACGTGACAAATTCATTAGGAAGTAGTCGATGCCATGGTGAATTAAAATCCAATGGACCCTATATCTACATTTGTACATGAAAAACGATGGGTGAGAAGGAAGAAAGTAGGTTGGAGGCATCAAAAATCTTGGCAAGATAAAGGTTTGGGGTCCTACATGCACTTGTAGTTGCACACATAGTGAGCTGTTAAATGAATGTTACTCTTTACCAACTCATCCTCCTTTTCTTTCAACAAATATATTTCATTTCATTATAATATCATATGATTGGTTGCCTAAGCTTGGTACACGTTTGGAGTCTCTATATCCAACTATTTCATTTCACTCCTAAACGACGTACCTTACTACTTGATAGGATGGGGTTGGGATAGGGTTTGAAAATAAAATGTCATAGTTCTTGTGGCGAGAAATCCCTCTATACAATCGATCCCGACAAATACAGGTTAATTACACCAACCAATTGGGCCTCTCCACTTTAAATACGAACACATATAAACAAAAAAAAAGGGGGATATAAATTGGGAAAATTGTAAGAAATAACCCCAATTTTGGGGTGGTTGCATAAAGGAGCTTCAACTTTTTCAAAATTACAGTAAATAGTTTCAATCATGGGTGTGTGATAGGATGATCACTAGCTAGTCTAATTTAGCAGGCTTAAATATGGGATTTTCATTATTATTAATGGATACGTAACATTGTCGTTGATTTATTATTTATCATAATCGATGATGGATAACATAACGTACATTAATATGTTATTGTGTGATCGTCAACAAAAAAAATATTAATATTGATGATACTTAGACTAGTGATAGCAACTTATCCTATAGTTGGGACTATTTACTGCAATTTTGAAAGTTCAAATTATTTTTCGCAACCAACCTAAAAGGTGAAGTGAATTACCTTTTACAATTTTCCCATACAAATATTAAAATTCTAGTTCAATAGAATCTAAAATAATCTTTTCAAATTAAGGTTTATAGCCTATGCAACATGTTACTACATCAAATATTAGGTTGCTCTATATGAGAAAACTAGAGTATAAGAACTCATGATTTTGGCTAAAAAGCTCGGAAAATCATTGCCTAAAGTTTAGCATATGTGTCTCGCCATTTTGGGTGAAAATGAAATGCCTCAAATTAGGATGATTGGAGTGAGATTCTATTCTCAACATGATCGCTCTATCAAATCATAATGTTCTTCTTCAATCTATTGTACTTGATTCTTCAACCTTGGTTGTGCTTTAATTTGAACCTGGTATATATGCTTTTCAATCTATTGATATCTTTTTCTCCAAGATATGTAATGCTAAATTCTCCAATCATGAAATGCCCAAGATTTATTAAAACGTGACACAATTCGAAAATTCGGTACAATCAACTTTGAGAGCATCATTTGGCCGGGGAAAATGTTATAAAATAAAAGACCCATTTCTATAAAACTTGTATCCTATTTTTGAAATTGAACTTTGTATGAATGGATTTGGACCGAACTCAGTGCTTGAGAATCCGGACTAATAATTTGGGCCACCGTTTAACGGACCGAGGCCGAACCGAAATGATGATAAATGGGTCAATCTTCCGAAAATTTGAAAATCCAACCACCTCTGTGAAGCAATCATTCTGTACAGGCCTGCAATCCATGAGGCCCATTGCTTGGGGTTCTCTAGATCACCAATATATTTCAATTGTATTAGGCTATTTCAGAAGAACATTGATTAGGAAACAAAAAGGTAGGATTTAAGCAACTTAGTTCATTTTAGAGAAGCTTTAATAGGCTAATTCTTCCTATTGGGACCGACCAAAAATGAACGGTTAAAGGGGAGTCTAATAAACATGGAAATATGGGATGGATTTGAAAACTATCAAAACCTATATTCAGAGGATACAAAAGTAGATTATTAACAAAAACAAGACGATTTGAGTAACATATTACGTGCCCACTACAATTTACAACTGTTAATGAATTCGTGAACAATTCGGTATTCGATTCGTTTAAGTATTGTTTAGGTTCAGTTCGATTTGTGAACGATTCACGTTTGAACATAATTTTAAGGCTCAAAAGATAAATAAATTGAATTTGAGTACAAGAAAACTCGACTTTGTTGTTAATGAGTAAGCTCAATTATATGATCATGAACAAACTCAAATATATGTTCATAACAAACTAGCTATAGCTATTATACGTTCATGAATAAGCTCCATTATATATATATATATATTACATATAAGAAGAATTATATGAAAATGGGTGCTCACATGAGAAGTAGGAATGAATCTTGTTCGTTCCCTCCAAAAATTCGCATATTTTTCCATTTATGAGGGACGCACGTAGCCTGTGCACCAATTTCGCCTTGGATGTGTATCAAAACTAGTTGTTTATGCATCATTTTTTGATGCACATTGTGCATTGATTTCAAAGTTTTTATTTATTTTTTTAAATTTTTTTATGTGTATGAATACAAAAGTTATCTAGTTTGTGATGTACATACCGTTAGTTTCGATGCATATGCAAAAAGATGCAGTTTCTAGCAGTTTTGATGCATATATGATTAGTTTTGATGCACATGCATAAATAAGACACACTTTTGTTTATCGGTTTTGCCTGGTATGTGCATCAAAGTTATCTATCTATGCATCGATTCTATTGATGCACATTGTGCATCGATTCGAACCTTTCAATTTCTTGATACACATTCTGCCAATTTTGATGCACATTTAGTCGGTTTCGATGCGCGCACTCGCAAAAAAGATGTACTTTTTTTTATGCACCAACATATATTAGTGCACAAATTTTTTATGCACATTCGGCTAGTTTGATGCATATACAATCAATTTCGATGCACACAAATATGATACACTTTTTAGTTGTTTTGGTACATACATATGTTTTTGATGAACGAACATATACTTATGCACATAATTTTGATGTACATTCAACCATTTTTTATGCACATACAACTAGTTATGATGCACAAAGAATAATTTTGATGCATATCGGCATATCCCATGTGTGCCCCTTGTATCCATTTTTTGAAATACGCGAATAATTTGCAAAAATTTGGACGTGTCACCCTCCCTAGTGAAATGATCCATGCCCTTGATTTTCTCTCCCATCCAACAACTCTTGTTCTTTCTCAATCATTTCGCATGGGGGCGCTCTTTCGTGTCTGTACTCTACGCTATTACATATAATATATAGTTTTAAGTAAAACTATATGGTTTTGGTGGTCTCTTTTAAACTAAAATTTCTAGTTTTATTTACTTATATAGATGATTAAATGATTCAAGTGAACCTTCATTTAAGATGAGAGTTAGGATTTTGGAGGTTTTGGCAAATCCAAGGCATGTCATGCGATGTTAGATCTTGGATGTGATAATCTAGTGGCGGAGACATTCCAAAGCTAAGTAAATGAGTTGCTTACTAGCTTGTCTCACGAAGAAATTAAATGAGAGGTTCACAAGTCAAGCTCAAGTTCATTGAACATTGTAATAAACTAAACTCAAATAAGGTTTTGAGCTCAAACTAAGTTCATATTCAACTCAAACTCGCCTATTTTTAATCGAGCCAATCTTAAGTAATTTAAAATTCAACTCGACTCAGTTCAGTTCAATGACAACCCTATGTACAACTTGTGACAACTCGTATAAAGACCTATACCACCACATTATTCTTGAACTTACGTAGTCATACCACTACGCAGTAGAGCAAATGAGTGATAATATTAAAAATTGCATTCCACAGATTAATACCCACAATAAAAAAAATCCCAAGACGAATTAAATATATAAAATGTTCTCGACCGGAAAATGAATTTGTCGAACTTATTAATTTTGATGCATTTTTTTTTTGTCTACTGGTTCGCCAAAATTTTATCTGGACTACGTCCAGTTCGATCTGAGTTGCACACTTGGCTTTGGCGAGAGAGTCTCCCAAAGAAAATTTTCTTACATCCACTGGAGTTGAACCCTAAATCTCGTGTATGTAGAGCGGCCCGCTTACCACCTAAGTCAATTTCCTTTTTTTAATGCATCTGGCAACAAAGCGGATGACACACTATTCGGGTACATAATTAATTAGAAACCACCTGCTAGAACCCATTGCCTGCATATTGACAACTTTCGAAAACAATCAATCATGATGGAAGGCCATATTTTCTTTCGTAGTAGTGATGGAAGGGATCAAGGGAACAACGTATAACTTGTACTTGAAGTTGTTCATGGGAAGTCTTTGATCCATCGTCGGTCCAAAATCAAATTAGACCAAGAAATATCGCTTTGATCCTTGTTAGGCTCCGTTTGGACAAATTAGCTGGAGCTGGAGTTAGAGCTGGATTATGTAGCTAGAGCTTGATAGGAACTGGATTTTGAGGTGGAGCTGGAACTGGAAATAGGAGTTGAATTTGCTAATTATTGTTCGGTATGATAAGCTGGAAAAAAATAGTGTTGTATAAAATTTCAATTTTGGGCTTTATTAATAACATAAAAAGACCAAAATAGTCTTATATATGAATAAAATTACTACTCCTCCCCCATCCTCCTTGACACATGAGTGCAATTAGGTTTTAAAGTTTCTTTGAGACCATCTCTGAATCCACTTTGAATAACCTTCAATTATTAACATGCAATTAGTGATCTAGAAAGAGAGGGATGACAGAGGGAAGAAATCCGCTTTGAAAGAACTTGTCGGCGGTGGAATTGAGGCGCATGGGAGGGAGGAGACGGTGAGGGGAGATCCACTTTGAATAACCTTCAATTATTAACATTCAATAGCTTCAATTGGAGTTAAGAGACTCAGATCAAAAAATAAAATAAAATTGGAGTTCAGAGATGCGAAAGGATGATAATGAGAGGAGACGGTGAGGGATATCGGGGGGAAAGAAGGAGGCAAAAATTACCGGCCAGCTCCATCCAACTCTTCCAAGTTTGGGGGGAGGAGACGACTTTTTCCAACCACGCCCAACTCAATTCCACTCCTCCAGTCACGTCCAACTCCGATTGCCGAACAAGGTTTCAAGTGGCTGAATTTTGCCCACCAGCTAGTTCAAGCCCCAATAAGCACATTCCGAACGGAGCCTTATATTATTTTTTTGAATTTTAATCCCTAATCTAATTTGTTAAAAGAACTTCACACATTAAAAATTAGAACATAAACTTATTTAATATATAATCTATTGAGTTATCTCTCCTATATATCGTTAATTGGTTACAGGACAAATACCTCCCCCATCAGTATCAACCTATATGACTTCAACACAATTTAGACCAATTCCCAACCCTAATAAGTAATAATATACTGGATTTGAACGATCGATAATTGGTGGAGTAAGAAAACACGTGAGATATTATATGATTGAAGAAGGGTGAAGAATCAAACAAAGAGAAGGATGCGAATCTTACATGTTTTTCGTTATGAAGATACATGTAATTTCATCAATTTTAATCTTAAAATGAAATTACCATTCAACTTAAATGAAACCTTGTGTTAAGAATATAAAACCATTCCACAATTAAAAGTTGGGATTAAATAGATAGGAAAATCATGATCGGGATAGCGGACCCAGTCTCCAATAATTATTCCAATAATTACATATCCGATTTGACATATGGACGAATATGCAAGCGCCAGTGGAATCCCCACTAGTAAGGTGAAGCCAACTTCGAAAAAAGGGGTTGGTTCCAAACCTGAGCAGAGTCTCTTCTAACAAAGATGGGATCAAGTAAGGCTGGGAGAATTTCAGTGCGAGCATTAGTGGAAGTAGATCAACTGATTCACAAAAGCCAGGATGATTTCCAGCTCCATTCCTTCCTTCACTTCAGCTTCAGGTCGACAAAGGAGGATTTCATTGCTTGATCATTCAGATCATGTGCTACCTGCTCTTTTCTCTGGTTTAACCAAATAGAGTTTCCCAGTCAAAATCTGCTTGTTGCCAGGAGCAACAAGATCAAGTTGGTAAGGATTAAAATATCTTTTGGTTTCTATGATCATAAATCATAGGGGGCCCTTGACCATTTTGTATAAATAGGTTATACTATTTGTGCTATATAAGTTATTGGATTATTCCTTCTATTGTCAATTAGTTTTAGAATGACATCTCGTGAGCTTATATACTAGGCTTACATATGGCCCACAGACTTTCACACTTTCAAAAATAAACGATAAAAATTATATATTTTTAGAGGCAAAAGTCACGCATGAATTTTTATTCTTATTTTTCATAACGATTTTTTTAATAAGACAAGAATTTAAAATACTAAATAAATTTAATAAATTAAGAAACTGAGATAAAACTCGATAGTCAAACAAACTTACTAAAAATCAACACAATACAACAACTTAAATAATAAAAAAAAAGGAAAAATGACTCTAAATAATACCAAGTATCAACTTTGAACCAAAAATAATACGAACTTTAAAAATCACCGTCAACGATACCAACTATTGTAATATTAACTCAAAACGATATGACACCAATTTCCGATAAGTTTTGCGGTGGAATTGATGACATGGCGATCGAAAATCCTACGTGGTAAATTAAAATTTTACATTTTAATTTTTTTTAACATTGAAATCTTATGTGTCATGTCATTATATATACACGTCATTCAAAATTAACCTAGTAAAAAAAAATCTAACGTGCCTCATCTTTGTTTTAATTAGACTACACATCTAATCTAAAACATGTAAAAATCTAATCTAATCCAAATAAAATTAAAAAACAGAACTTAATGAAAAAAGATATTAACTAGAAGAGATCAAGAGAAGAACGAAGATCTCTTGTATAGATCTTAAATATGGAATCAAGTTCGGTTGAGCAACCAAGCCATTGATATAGAATCAGTGATTTGTAATTCAAATTGATAGCAAGTAGTTATTTTTCTTGTTAATTTCCGCTACATTGTACAAGGATTTTAACGAAGATCTCCATTTAAATTTATCAAAGACGAAGAGAATCATTTGACAAAGAAACCCAAAATTCATAAATTTCAAAACAATTCAATCGTAAGTTTGAAAACAAAGTACGGAAGGGTTGATTATTGTTTTCAGATCTAGGTTTTCCAAATTAATTTAGGGCTTTTCTTATTTGGGTTCTTTATTTCAAATATGGGCATTTCTAAATTGATTTGAGTTTTTCTTAATCATCCAAATTAATTTAGGGCTTTCTTGAGCTTCGATTGATAAGAGGCAGCCGCAGATGGCAGGGTGGCGGCCAAAGCAGGATGGACAGTCGGAGATGGCGGGGTGATGGCCATAGCATGATGGGTGAAGATGGTGGAATGGGTTGGTTGTACAACCAGATCTAAAAATATGTACATATCTGAATTTAGTTGAGTTAGAAGATGAGTGAGTCAGAGAGAGGGAGGTAGGACGGAGTCGGAGAGTTAAGTTCATACGGCGGGACAAAAGTCGGAGCAGAATGGACGGAGGAGGCGAGCATAATGTTAGTCTGAGAAGAAAGGCGGAAGGAAGAAGAAGATGAGTAAAATAATTATTTTCTTGATTAGAATTAAGTTTGTTTAATTGATTTTAATTAGAGTTTAGTGCTCGTCTCTGATTTATTTTTTAGATTTTTTTGGTTTTATTTCTTTTTTTAATAGTAATGACATGGCTATTATAATGATATGGCACAAAAAAACAAAAAAATTATAAACTGTCAACTTGCCACGTAGAATTTCCGATCGCCTTGTCATCAGTTTCACCGGAAAACTTATCGGAAATTGGTGTCATATCGTTTTGAGTTAATATTACAATAGTTGGTATCGTTGGTGGTGATTTTTAAGGTTCGTATTATTTTTGGTTCAAAGTAGATACTTGGAATTACTTAGAGTCATTTTTCCTAAAAAAAATTCACCTAATGATAAAGCTGAAAAGGCTTTAAACGAGGTAGGAGAATGGCAAATCTGCATGTTAGAAGAGACTTAACAAAAAAAAATTCAAATTAGAGTTACTGTGGATGATGAAAAATTGCATGTTAATATGTTTATGCTCAACTTTTCGTACAATTGTGTACGTCTTTGAGAATTGATATTGATAATAAATTATTATACAATTTTTTCTAACTTAAAAAAATTAAATGAATTTTTTTTATTGAATAGTTATGTTAATATTTTGGGTAAAATACAGAAAACCACCCCTTATTTTAGTGGGTTTGTAAAAAATCACCCCTTATTTCACTTTTTACGGAAAACCACCCTCTATATCTATTCCGTTTTCATATAACCACCCTCTCCAATTTAACATCCAATTTTCTGTCAAAAAAGATCAAAACACGCAATTGCCCTTGGGATATTGTACATTTATGATTTAACCCAAATTCACTTTTATGATTTTCCATCCTATTTTGTAATTGAACCCAAATTGCTTGCTGGAAGGGAGGTTCCTTTCCAAATTTTACCCATTGGGAGGACAAGCTGTTCAAGGAAGCTCCATCCCAACCCCTCTTTCAATCGCCTTTTTCTTTCCCTCGCTTCTTTGTTAGCCGTTGAGAGCGTCGTCGGAAGCATTAGTCCAGGAGAGGACTCGTTTGAGCTCGTGCCTATCGCCGTCGTCAGGAACCCACTGCGAGCCCTTGTCGTCAATCTTGGTTGCGTTCTCCGCCGACGAGGCTGGATCTTCTCTATCGTAAACACACAAGCCGCCCTCGAATCTTGTGAAATTCGCCGACGAGGAAGACCCCCACCGGTGGCGGAAGTTCGCAGACGGAATTTCAGGAAAGTTGCCGGAGGATGTTAAGGCTCACTACAAGCCTCTCGTTCACAATGTCAGAGAGATCGATTCAGTTGGGTTGAGCATTCGATTTACTCCAATCGGTCTTCTACCTGGATCCGTGAGGTCGATTTGCCCTGGTCGAACAAGATTTCTTTGGGGGTTAGGTTGCCCCGATCAATCAAAATTTTTTGGGGTTAGGTTGAGAGGAAGAAGGGGAATCTTGGATTGAAGAAGAGCATAAACGTACAATATTTCAATAGCAATTGCGTTTTTTGCTCTTATTTAACGGAAAATTGGATGGTAAATTGGTGAGGGTGGTTATATGAAAACAGAATAGATATAAAGGGTGGTTTTCTATAAAAGGTAAAATAAGGGGTGGTTTTTTGCAAACTCCCTAAAATAAGGGGTGGTTTTCTGTATTTTACCCTAATATTTTATATGGGTATCAATCTAAACCCTATAACTAATATGCCTTTTCAACTTTTGGAGGAGATTCGTCAAGTATGATTTGGATTGGTTACCTTATTTTTGGTGGTGTATTTGATACTTTAGAAGCAAAAAAATATTCAATTCCTACGACGACCAAATCTAATTCAGCTCAAATAACATATGTGCGTTCATTTGCAAGCAAATGGAGGATTGGAAAAGCGCGAACATCACAAATCCGGAAAGCCTCACCATCGGGATCAAGAGCCCCGGAAAAAAAGGCGAATGCTAGATGGGTAAAACCTAGGGCTGTCAAAACTTGACCTGACCCGAGAAACCCGCCCGACCCGCCCGACTCCGAACCCGACCCGACCCGAGAAAAAATTAAAAAGTTTTATACCCGAGACATGTTTAACCTGAACTAATTTGACCTGAATCTGAAAAAATCCGAACCCGAGATTAACCCAAAACCGATTATTCCCGAATGGACTAGTCTAATGCAACCCGATATCCGATGCTACCCGACCCGAAGTCATCCGAAAATCCAAAGTTACCGACCCGAAGCCATCTGAAAATCTGAAATTACCTGACCCGAAACCATCCGAAAATTACATTATGTTTTAAAATATTAATAATAGTGAATGTTTATTATAATTATGTTTTTAATTTAAATGTTACATTAAATAATTAGACCCTAGAGTAGTTAAACTACAAAAAAATCATTCGATATATGGTTTGAATCAAAATCCGGCTTACTCGAAATAACCTGAAATTCGATCAAAGTCAAAATCCGATTCACACAAAATCCGAAAAACCCGAAACCCGACTTACCGGAAATCCGACTATATCCGAAATCTAACTAAACCTGAAACCGAACATACCCAAAATCAAGTTGGATCGAAAACCGAATGACCCAACCGAAATCGACCCGAAACCCGACTTTGCCCGATTAATTGAGCACCGACCCGAAATGATCCAACCCAATTTGCAAAATATCTGAATTTGACTCGAATCCGAGCTTACCCGAAATTGAATTAACCCGACCCAAACCCGACTCGACCCGACCCGCCCGATTGACCCGCCTAAAATCCCACAAAATCATTTTAAACTCAACTTTGATGCTGCAATGAATAATGATGGTATCTCTTCATTCAGTTTCATCCTTCGAGACCACCAAGGCTCACTAATTTGCATGAACGGTGGACTGCTTGGTCATCATGATGATTGAAGCAGTTGCGCTTCGACAGAGGATTCTTGAGGCCATACGACATGGCGTTCCTCACATCCAAATTGAAGGTGACAACCTTCAGCTCATTAAAGTCGTGCAGTGTGACTAGAGTTGCTCGTGGGAAATTGATCTTGTTCGAACGGATATTCAAAGCATGCTTGGTCATTTTCATAGTTGAAGTCTTTCTCACATCTTCCGAAAAGTCAATTATGTTGCGAACTTCAATGTTGGATCGTTTTAATGTGTCTTCTCTCTCGATTGCATCCAACCCGATCCTTAAATACCTCATCCACCAAAATGCTCTAGAACATTGCACGTCTATTATTTTTTTCCTAATCCCTTTTCTTATAAAAAAATTACTGGTAAAAAAATAAGAAGGTTTTACCGTATTAAAAAAATCAAGAGTTAAAAAGTTGTGTTTTCGTAAAGGTCACCATCTTCACTTTTTCTCCGACGGGCATGGGCTTTGTCGTTATTCTTCCTGGCCCGGCCACGTGGCATCGACGCCATTCCACCTTTCTACCCCCCTAAAAGCTTCTTCTCCTCAGTCCACGGAATTTTACAAAACCACCTCCAAATCTCTTTCTCACCGTCTGCGGCCATGGCGGTTTTAGGTCGATTTCTTCGCGCTAGACCCCCGATCCCGAGCTCAATCTTTTCTTCCATGGCGGTTCGCGCCTATTTCTCCACCGATTGCTCCATTGCTGCCGGTTTCGCTGCTGATCAAGCTGTCCAGACGAGGGGGGATAAAGAGGGAGGGAGGAAGATCCATTGGGTGTTTCTAGGCTGTCCCGGCGTCGGAAAAGGCACCTACGCTAGCCGCCTCTCCAGACTCCTCGGCGTTCCTCATATCGCTACCGGTGATTTGGTCCGCCATGAGCTCGTCTCTTCTGGTCCTCTCGCTTCTAAGGTGTGTGGAAGTTTATACGCGTTCCGATTTTGCTGATTTTTGTTTTGTTAGGTTTGATTGATTTCTCTATTTCGGTTTTGACTTTACAAATTGGAGATGAATCAAGATTTATGGTTGAAATTGGGGTCTGTACTTTGAAACTGGAGAGTGTGTCTGCATAGAGATATTCATTTTAACGGATTGGTTGCATCAAAATGTGAATTGGCTGTTCAACCTCTTTGGAGCTCATCTGTTTAGTCTATTTTATAAGGCCACTCTATGAATCTTGCTTAATATGGTTGTCAATTTGGCAAGTTTCATTGCAATTCCTTGCTGTTAAAATAAGTGATGTAAATGTTGTTTGCGTTGCTTTTGGGACATCAAATAATTCTGGTGTGGGTTTGAAAACTTGAACGGATTCAATAAGTAGTCCTTTCTTTATCCTTTTCTTGACTGTAGTGGAAATGGTTGTGGACAGAGGCAGAAGCAAAGAAAGTTAAACCTTTTTGAATTGATGTGTTGTGTAATTAGATTTGTCTACTCAATATTAGTTAAGCCAGCGATATGCAATTAAATCTTAAATATTATGTCTTGATTAATGAGAAGAAAAATGGTCTGAAAATGATGAAAGCTTGCCTATGACCTTAAAAATGGTCTTTGTTTTGTTGTGTGAGACATGCCAAGGAACATTTGACTATTGTTTCATTGAAAAAACATCATGTTATGGTGCAGCTTGCGGAAATTGTTAGGCATGGCCAATTGGTTCCAGATGAAATTATTTTTGATCTGTTGTCCAAGCGTCTTGAAGCTGGAAAATCCAAGGGTGAATCCGGATTTATTCTCGATGGTTTTCCGCGTACTGTAAGACAAGCGGTGAGCATGTATACAAAACCATGGTTACTTATATCCTTTTCTAATCGATCGTTATCACTTTCGCAATTCATTGATTTTTCTTAATTAATATTGGTTTTGAACTGTACTCCTCCCAAGCTCTCTGCTAAAGAAAGGGTTATGTATTTAATGTACTTTTCTGAGTTGATTAGCGCATAGAGAGCAGCACTCCTCTCTAGCAATATATCACTTAAAGCTAAAGATATACTCAAGCAAAGCTAGGTGGCTTACCTTTTCTTACTTGCCCTGTTGAATAATTTTCTCCGAATGGAGTTCCTCAACAAACAAAATATGAAGTCATATACAGATTGATGATAAAACATCCTGGTTTGATACTTTCATTGTTTGTCCTTGACAACTTCTCATATTTATAAGATAGGTTATTTTCATATTTCCTGTTAGTTGTTGTTTTCATATGGCTTGTAAGACTAACTGAAGTCTGCATGAATGAGTGTCCTTGCTACTCTTATGTCATTCCTTTTGATTATTATATTAGATTACAAGTCGTTCAAAATTTCCATATTTTTCAGGCATCAGTTTTAGACTTTAGGATTTAAACTTTAGTCTGAATTCATCGTTTTCTCTCTGGATTTGAGGTACTAAGAAACAGAATAGGGTCCTTATGAATTTCCAGAGGGGTGAGGATCATGAACTAAGAGTCTTCAACTTGAATTCTCTTCAAGTTATTGCAAGTTCACATGGGTTTGAATCTGGATTTACCCGTGTCCTGCATTCTTTTCAACTTTGAGTTATTTGTAGCCGCATGGTGAATACTATTGTTTCCATTTAGCTGTGATTTAGTTACATAATTTATTTTCAAAGGAAAATAACTAGTGTAGTAGGGTATATCAAATTCTCAATTGAAGCTGGATAGCCTTTTTCCCTTTTTGGTAGTATATTTTCTTGCATGTAAATTAAAATGGGTGTAATGCTTAGCAAAACTATATCCAAGCACCCTGTCCCTAGATTCCGAAAGTAAATGAGTGTTGCAACAGCAAACTATCATGTTCATAGTGCTGAACTGCTGATCTGCTGCAAAAATCTTCCATTAACAGCTTTTACCAACATTTTCGCTCAGCATCATCAAATTGAACATGTTGCTTTCAGGAAAACAAAATCAGAGATTGTTCAGATAGGTAAATTTACTCATTGTAGAACTAAAATTGCATGCTCATATTTGTGCAATCAAAATTGCATTAAATCTTTATCTGTGCTAACTTCTATCATATGAACTCTTGTGTGATCTTGAATAAGGGATGAGTTTCTCCTGCTTAGCTAGATTACTGGTTGAATGGTCTCTTACCTTCTTGTTCTCTGAATATACTTGTGAGCATAACTGCATTATCTTATGCTTTTCCAGGAAATTTTGGAGGGAGTAGTTGATATAGAATTGGTGATCAATCTGAAGCTAAGAGAAGAGGCATTAATTGCAAAATGTCTGGGAAGAAGGATTTGTAGTGAGTGTGGTGGCAACTTCAATGTCGCTAGCATTGACCTAAAGAATGACAAAGCGGGCCCTGCTTTGTCTATGGCTCCACTTCTTCCCCCTCCAGAATGTGAATCAAAGCTTATTACTCGAACTGATGATGAAGAAGAAGTTGTGAAGAAAAGGCTGGAAATCTACCACGAGACAGTATGTTCATTCTCAACCCTAATGGCTTTCTTTGACTTGCTAGCTTATGCAGTTGCATTGCACCCCACTTCTATGGTATATATTATGCTATTTCTGTTCACAAAAGAATGTCATTTTAGCCTTAAAGTTTTGTTAAGATATGGTTGTCATTGAAAATTTTGCACATATGGGTTCTTCTCGTGCAAATCTTTTTATTCATCAACTCAAAAAGAGGCCAATATTTCGATAAAAGGTAAAATTTAGAAAGGCTTATAGTTTTTTAGTTTAATTAATGAATTCCTTATTTGCTGCGCAAAAGGCTAATAGTTAGACAGCACACCAGTGTTCATTCAGGACCCGACTGATGTTAATATTATCCAAAAATTATCTAATCCTATTCACAACCAAATCCAAAATGATCTGATGTTTACATTGATCACTGATTCGTGTTTTGACGGTTGAACTACTCTTTGCAGACTGAACCAGTTGAGGAGTTCTATCGTAAACGTGGCAAGTTGTTACAGTTTGACCTTCCTGGAGGGATCCCGGAATCGTGGACCAAATTGCTTCAGCTTTTGAACCTTGATGACAATGACAATAAACGGTCTGCTGCTGCCTGAGAATTCGTCATGGTATATTCATAACTGTGGTCTGGATTGGTGACACCAAGAACTTTGATCAAGGATCACGCAATTGTGCATGCGGCTTTAGTTCACCGCATTCAAGCATTCTATATCTATCATGAGTTGGTCAATTCATTTGTCATAAACATGTAATATTGTGATGATGATGATGATAATTATATGCTGTACATAGTGAATTTGAACCCTGTGCTTATGATGGTTCCTAGCTTGTACAAAAATGGCTTAGGAACATTGTATCATGTAAATTTGTTTGCTTATTTTCTAAATCTTCTGAAAATTCAACTTCCTTTGTGAAGGATCACGAACAACAGGCAACGGTCAACGGAAATGGAACCTGAGTAAATGTTTGAGCAAAGGACACAGACTAATAACAAGAATGGTGTATCACCCTATTAATTTAGGAGGAAAATTGCCGTTCTATGTGACTTAAAATCAGGAAGTAGTGTGTCCCTTTAAAAGTGACGCTTTCAATACAAGAATCTCATGGAGTATCCTAAGGATATCCCACAAAAAATACTCATTAAAAACGAGAATGAGGCCCTTGTCCTATATTCTTTCATCTAACTTGCGTCATATAATTTCTCCATCTCATTCCCTCCCTAATCCATATATTACAAATTAGTAAATTACCCACTAAAACTAAATAATCATGCTTATTGTCATTCCTAATTATTACATCTTTTTGGCATAAAACTACATATAATCAAAAAAATTGAAAAATAACATCACTCAAAAGGGATTTGCAATAAATCAACGATTACATGAAAAAATTATAACAACAAACCAAGAGCACTACTTAGCCAAATGCCACCCTACCTAGAATATTCCATAGATAAAAGACCAAATTACCCTTTATATAGTCTTCATCCAAAAATACAAATCTATCTCCATTTTCCTTGAATCATTATGAGGGACAACAATCACAATATACCTTCACACAACTTATAAATACAAACTAAAATTTAAAATCAACTTGATATCATGGGATGATGGGAATAAATATATCTTTTCACCAATTTTCAACACTCTCTCAACATTGCTATATAAAATAAAAAAGAAAATCAGTGAAATATGTGACAACACTCTCCTAACTAACAACACAGTTACAAGTTATAACACAGAATATCGTTTAATAACGTATTTTTACCGGGATGTTTTATTTCATTTCTTAAAACTTTTTGGCATGAAAATCAATCAATTATGATTTGTTTCACACACGCACTCTCTCTATCTTCGCCCTCCCGAAAAGAGGTCGTGTTTGGGTCTGCTTGGGTTGGACTTTTCGCCCACCTCCATCCCCCCCTTCTCTCTCTCTCTCTCCTCCTCCTTTCTCTCTCTCTCTCTTACAGCAAGAGAAGCTGAACAAAGACTCCCCTCGAGCACAAGAAACCCAGATTGGAGGAGCTGAGCTGAGATTCCAAAATGGGTTGGTTCCCCTGCACAGGAACGGGGATGGGCACCGCCAAATCCAACGACACTACTCCAAAGAAGAAGACCAACAAGCATAACAAGCCCAACTCCGATCAGATCTCGTCCGCCACCGGTACTATTCTTTTCAGCTCTGCAAGTTTCAATCTTTTAGCTCCAAATTTCGCATGCCCATCTGGGTTTGTGATTTTTTTTGGTTTAGTTTTGAGGATTTATCGTTTGGACTAGGGGAAAGAGTGGTACTTGTTTATGGGATCTGATTGTAGTACTTGCTGAAGTGAATAATCTCATCTGGTTTTAGTAAATTTTGCTGTCAGTTGAGGATGATAGGAGGAATGCTAATGGAGGTTTAGATTCTGATGTGATGTATTGATGGACTTGATTTTGGAGATGACTGAATTTGGGTACTAATTATGCTGGGCAATCATTCTCCACTACTAGGGCTAATTATAATTATACGCCCGGACGTTATACTGTTACTAAGAGCTAATTATTACTTGTGATGTGTGATTTGAAGCGCAAGTTTCTGATTGTGAGTAACTCGGGTTGTATTTGTTGTTTAATTTTATGTTGTTAGAATTTCATAGCTCATTGCTCAGTTGGTTGTTTTATTGCTTAGATTCTTTTGCATCTAAGCTGAGCTTGTGCCAATGTCATCATTGTGTTGTCTTTCCTTCTAACTAGTATCTTTGTAGAGCGTAGTTATAATCTGAATTGGTTAGGTGAAGTGAATTTGAAGCAGTTCAATATTAGTGAATAAATACTCCAAATTGTGTGATGTTCTATGGGGAGAGAAGTATATCTGTATATGCAAGGGGTTGGTTTAAGTTGTGTGATGTTCTAACAAGCTGTAGCTTAACTACATTTTTCGTGAACTTCTCGTCTTTTGCTTAAGGCAGAGCTTTTTCAACGGGTTCGTTCATATGGTAGATTAGCATAGCTTCTCGATAAAGCTATTGTACTCCAAATTCCGAAATTCTGTCATGGTTAAATGAGGGTACCTATGTTCTTGAGATAATGTGATAGGAACATTACATGTGATACTGTGATACCATTTCGGTTATTCAGTTAAACGTTGTTGAGAATCTTTTAACTCTTTGCATTCACATTGACATTGCATGCTTATCCAGCTAAGTTCTGTTTTTCTTTGTGCTGCAATTAGATCTAGTTTTCCCATACTTTTGTTGCTTATTTTCAGATAAGACAAAGGCAAATTCCTCTCATGATGGAAAGTCAGAGAGCCATAAAGATGGGAAGTCTGAGCATATTCCAGCACATACATTTACCTTTCGTGAATTGGCAGCTGCTACTAGAAATTTCAGGGCAGATTGTCTACTGGGCGAAGGAGGTTTTGGCCGAGTTTATAAAGGGAGGTTGGATAGCACAAATCAGGTTAGATTTTTCAATTCTGGTAATCATTATGAGATGTGGAACTTGCACCTATATACATGCATCAAAGGTTCAACGCCATCATTTATTGTTTCATGCCTAGCTAATGTGTAAGTCAGTTAGTGTGTCAGTTAACTGAGCTAAGTCAGTTTGCTTAGTTGGACTGTAATGCCTACGTGGATGATTAATGTAACAGCTATAAAATAGCATGTATGAATACACAGTTAAATCAACACAACAAAGTATCTTTTATGTTACAGATTTTTATTTTCATTCTCTTTTCTCTCAAGTTATTCTCTTCTTGATCTCCATTGATCATAAAGTTTCATCTAGAAGCTCAGTTTACATAATGCTTCCTAAAATTTGGACAGAGGTCCTTCTTTATTTATGTTTTTTTTGTTTGCAAAGCTCTTTTCACTGATGAAACATTTGATCATTTATTTTCGATGTTATAAGATTTGAACAATGTTTATTGGCAGATACGCACATCTTGTATTTAAATGTTAAATGAAATTTGTAAAGATGTTTCATTCAGATTGTAGCTATCAAGCAGCTCGATCGTAATGGACTGCAAGGGAATCGGGAATTCCTTGTTGAAGTATTGATGCTAAGCCTACTTCACCATCCGAACCTTGTCAACTTGATTGGGTATTGTGCAGATGGAGATCAGAGATTACTTGTTTATGAATTCATGCCACTGGGATCACTAGAAGACCATCTGCATGGTAAGTTGGTATCCTTGCGGGTGAGAAATTCTGATACACTACACATACTACTACTAGGAGCTGAACAAACCTCAATACTTTTTATTCAACAATGGTGTACCACTTTTTTATCCTTGATTCCAATGTTGAGTCTAAAATTCTTTGCTTAGTGTTATCTTGCAAACGACGAATTTATTAATTATTACAACCAACATATAGTATACTTGTTGCTTTTTCTTCTAAAAAATAACCTTTTATTCTGGGATCATTTTAGAACTCATTACAGAATTATTTAGTGAAGAAAGTTTGTATATTATGTATCAATTCACATGTCGAAGCAATCTCTGTCCTCAAATTTCAGCAAGCCTAGACTTCTTATGGTAAATTTTTTTTGAAAAGGGTATACAACAATCCTTGCTAAAATGCTTCTCAGTAGAAATCTTCAAAGCTCTAGAAGTTTGGAGTTGTTTTTTTGATGTAAAAAGTATTCTTACTTGCTTTATCTTTAGTTCTATATCAAAAGATAAGATATAATTTGGCACCTTATCTCACTCTTTCATGCTTATTATGGATCTCCACAAAAATCATTATTTTGTAGTCAATGCGTTGCATTGTAGGTGTATTTCCAATGCACTTTTACATCAACGCTGGATGTGCAGCATTTAAGTGATATAATGCCGTTGAAATTATGTGAATTAGTATAGGTTCATTATGTGAAATTTCTTGGGTGTCTTATGTACTTTCTATTGCGCTTTTTGTTGCAAGGTTGAAGCAAGTTATACCAAGTCTTAATTGCTCTGGATTCCTTGCTTTTATTTGTTTTGTCTATTTCTTGGCACAAATTTTGGTCATGAGCTCATTCATCTCTGTAGAGATTTGGAGACCTTTTATTAATTGATCTCCTTTGTACTTGAATTTGGCAGATCTTCCTCCTGATAGAAAACTTCTTGACTGGAACACAAGAATGAAAATTGCTGCGGGTGCTGCCAAAGGGTTGGAGTATCTTCATGACCAAGCCAACCCTCCTGTAATCTACCGTGATTTGAAGTGTTCTAATATACTGTTGGATGAAGGGTATCACCCAAAGCTGTCTGATTTTGGTTTGGCTAAATTGGGTCCAGTTGGAGATAAGACTCATGTGTCAACTAGAGTAATGGGAACTTATGGATATTGCGCCCCCGAATATGCAATGACAGGACAGCTTACACTAAAATCAGATGTATATAGCTTTGGAGTTGTTCTTCTTGAGATCATTACTGGGAGAAAAGCAATTGACAATTCAAAAGCTGCTGGGGAGCACAATCTAGTTGCATGGGTAAGAAAGCATATACCATTTTATTTATGTCCTTTTGAATCATTTATATTCAATTTTGAAAAAAGAGAATATTTACATTGTTTTGGTGTGGAAAAAAAATTGCAACCATCATCTGTTTATGTTTTGGTACATTGATATCAGTTAGTTTGTTTCTATCCGCATCACATTGTCCACTCCATAAATTTGCTTCACTGATTTTAGAAGTCATTTCGGGCACATCCTCCTGACATGTTCAGGCTATAGGTGCCCCCATCTTGACCCCCCAGATCATGCTTGAGCGGGACTTTACTGGCCGTTGATGTTGAATTTTGTTGGAGAATTGAATAACCATGAGTTAGGAAGACAGACTTTAGAGGGAAATTTTCGGAGTTGCTGCTCTTTATTTTCTTGATTTGACTTTTAACTCTTAGGCAGCAAGCAGTAAATTATAGTTGGTGGGATAGTTCTAGAGCCATTTTTTGATAAGAATGCACGATTACTAAACACGTGCTTTACTCAAGACTAGTAAAGCTCCAAATTATCTCATAAATTTTCCATACTTTTTTGAAGTCAAGTTCCACATTATCTTGTAGTTTTCTGTTAAACCCTTGTTAAAGGAGCTTTTTTTTTTGTTTGCAAATGAAAATGTGCTCTCTTTTTCCCCGGCAGGCAAAACCTTTATTTAAAGACAGGAGGAAATTTTCACAGATGGCAGATCCAATGCTTCAAGGACAATACCCACCAAGAGGCTTATACCAAGCCTTAGCAGTAGCAGCAATGTGCGTCCAAGAGCAACCTAGTATGAGGCCCCTCATTGCGGATGTTGTCACCGCCTTAACTTATCTTGCTGAACAGAAATTCGACCCAGAAACCCAGCCCGTTCGAAACTCTCATTCGGGTTCTTCAACACCAAGGAGCAGAAGAGATTGGTGATCAAAACGGTTTAGTGCACATAAAGGAGTGATTGGTGATCAAAATGGTGTTGTTATGTATAATAGACGGTGCAGTTTCGCTCAAGATGTGCACTCTGTTGGTTTTATATAAAACTAGCAACAAAGAATCTGTTCATAGTGTCATATATGTTTTATCCATGTGTTTCTCTCATCCATTCGGTTTTCCTTTCTTCCTGAAAGAGGATCTGCAGACACATGTAAGATTTGTTGTTCTTCTCTTTGTATCTAATCGCGTTCTAACTTCTAAATTGTACGTTATGTAATTTGTTGTAGACTAGAAAGTAGAAACTATATTTATATCAAGTCTTTTTCAGCTCAAGGTTGCAATTTGCCGTCTAATTTTTGTTCATGTATTATGATCTTCTAAATCGCTCCGTACATCCAAATCTGTATTATCAGATTATGCACATTCTACATCAAGTGATATTGTACATGTGATATTTAACTGTAACATATGCTGAGAATCTAATGGAAACCATCTCACAGTGTACCCTGCTTTATTTTTATTGCTTGGCGTTACAATGGTCTCCCTTCTTCCAATAGCTCCAATCAAAGTAATAAATGGAGCCTCATATGATATCCTTCCCCATGGGAAGTTGTGGTCCAAACCTGACATCAATTTTACACCCATGATCTAATATATCACAATGGGTTGTTGGAAAAACTTATACACTACAATCAACAATAAAGCAATTATTTCATTGTTGTGGTTGGATCTGTGTCCTTGAACAATTCATATATATAACCTTTGGCTTTCCAAACATACTGGTTATGGCTTGTTTGGTCGCCTGGTTTACTGCAATTTAATAACATTTAAATTAAATAATACTATTTCATAATTATATATTATTAAATAAATTTATAATAATATTTAATATAAATGATATCACTTTTTTTTGTAAAACAATAATTAACGCCAATACAATGGGTTTCAATTTCAATCCAATAGGGCTCGAGTTAATTAGGTGGGGTCGCTATTCGGCCTATTGATTTTCGAGTCGAGTTTCAATCCGTAAAGCTTTGGATGAGTCGAACCAGTTTGTCGGGTCAAGTTCAAACATGTCTACCTAGGATGTGCTTTAAAAAATGAAGTACAAAAGGAATATCGGCTGCCTTTACCATTATTTATATCACGTACATTATCTTGTACTTATCATTGTTTAGTATCTTCGAAGCTGACATAATAGAAATGACCCATGAAAACGATTGACCACCCTTTGATGACTCTAAAGCTCCTATTCTTGGCCTCAAAATATGATGCTAATCCAATAACACAGCAACAACATTGACCAAGTGAGGTTCCGCTGTACCCAGTGAGGTTCCATTACAGCGGAAACTGATGCCATAAATTTTGTCCCTATAATTGCAACACCAATAGCGAGTTATTTTTTGTCTTTTCCGACGACAACAAACGAGAGTGCCAAACACTCAACAGAAATGAGACCACAAGCAAGCTTATTTATAATAGCCATCATCTTCTTGTTTTCCTGTATGAGGACGACAAATGTGGAGTTGATCGCGTTGTTGTAGTTAATTTCATTAGATTTTATAATCAGGGTAGATTTCAACAAGGGAAAGCAATTAGCAAATCCCGGGGGAATTAAATAAATAAAACAGATCTGCAGTTTATGTCCTTTGTCTTCTATATGGCATTCTTTCAAAACCTATATTGCAACTATAGCTATTATGCTATCAACAAACGAATGACGAAAAGAAACAACTATATACCATGTCCAAGAAAGAACGCAATCAAGGAAAGCTCAAGTTATGCCATGTCGGGATCTCGTCAGCAAATACGCTGTTGTTTAAGCGATTTCCTGAACATTCGTGAATATAATGCCAAACGATCCCTAAGATCAGCCTTCGGTTGGTTGCGGTTGCTGTTGCACGTGCTCTTTGTGAGCTAGGGCGGCTTCTTTCTGCTGCACTGCTGAACTGAGCGCCTCTTCAGTTGGACTCTTTAAACCATTCAACTCCTCGGTATTATTAGGCTTTTCCTTTGACAAGCAAAGAAAATTGTCAAGAAGATTTAGTACATGATGAAAAGGGATGAGTAGGACATAAAAACATGTACGTCTGATGTTTGAATGCACTAAAAATTAATGAAATATGGGTTCAAATATTGAATATTCTTTCCAGAAAACAGAACACAGCAGAATTGGGCAAAAGTTGCGAAAGCAATTAAAAATAGTACAAAGCATAACAAGTTACCTTACGCCACCCAAGTCCAAATGGTCTAGAGAGTAGACTAACTTTTCTGGCTGGTATTTCTGATGCAAATTCATGGTTACCTCTTCCACCTGGTGAATCACTTTGCACAGACCTACGACCACATTTACACGATGAAATGGCATGAGAAACAAAGAAGTAGCTACAACTACTACTTCACTTTTTTGATAGAAGCCACAATAACCATTAAACTAAGCAGAGCTTCAAAATATACAAAAGTGTTGCAGTTACACACCTTTCTTATTGTGTCAAGATATTTATGCTAGGCAACCATAACAAAGGGCAGTGAAATATATTTGATCCCTCAAAATTGATGTTGGATAGAAGATTTAAGGGGGAAAAAATACAGATTCTCAAGCTAAAAACAAAACTTAGCTGCACCACTCATGGAGCTTTACACACATGCGAAAAACTGAGCTCAAGTTTGCCCAACAGATCAAGTTCCACTAACGTAACTTAGTAATTAACTATCAGTTTGCATAGCTATATACCTTGGAGAAGATTGTGCTTTAACTTGGCCAGACTGGTATTGCAAGGTTGCTTCTAACATTGATTCTGCCATTATGGCCCTTTTTTCCATTTCAGCAAGTGAAGCCAAGGCTTCTTCATACTTATCCTAGATACAGAAGACAAGTTCAAATTTAATATAATTCTGCTCAAGGAAATATTTTCTATCAAAAAAGGATATATAATTTCAGCCCTCGCAGGGGGCGCATCATCATGCTCATTGGCTTTTACACATTGCCTTTGAGATGGATTTAGTCCCTATATCGATTTTGGTGCATTCTAACTCAATTCAGTTATTATTGTCACATAGCTGAATTTCAGTTTTTCTTGGGTCTATCGGGCGTACCCCCTTTCCCTTGGGCAGGTGTACCCCCATCTTGCCCCCCAGATTCCGCTGTAGCGGAGCCTCATTGGGTCAATGATGATGATGAATTTCAGCCCTCGATTATAAAATGCATTCTCAAGGGACAAGATATGCCTAGTGACTGTTTTCAGCACGAAATTTATCAGCTTATTTCACTATGAAAAAATGTGTCATTAGCCATCAAGTGAGAGAGGACACAAAAAGTACTACTACTAAATTCTTCACAAAGTGGTAAAACATACCGCTTTTGATCAATGCAGATAATAACTGGTTAAAAATAGTCAAGTTACACATTGGGAGTTGTAGGCCTTCCTTGGTAGTGATGCTATATGCTTATTATGAAACTATACAGCCGGTTATAGTTCAAACAACTAGGAATATGCCAAGATATAGAACATTTTTATTTCCTGATGGTCTTATCATGAAACTATACCGCCTGTTATAGTTTAAACTAAGAATACGTCAAGATATAAAGCATTTTGTCTACAAATGGTCTCCGCATTTTCACCACTATACTCAATGTTCATCTCCTAACTGACTAAATAGCTAATCTGAACTTCTTGAAAACTTTTGTATTCGGAGAGCTAGAAAAGGCTTGCTAATCTGCAGCATGTATTCTACTTTCCAAGACGCGGCACAAACTGGAGAACAAATCAAAACACCAGGTTGAATTTAATTACGAAATTTAGCTACATAGCTACACCTTTACAAGACAAGGGATTTGGAGTCAAACCTGGAGAATTTGAGAAGTGTGCCGCTGCGCTGCTGCATCTTGCTCAGCATATCTACGAGCATCTTCTGTTACTTTTTGTTCTTGCTCCACCCTCATGAGAACCTGAGTTGCATAATAAAGTAGTCACAATAATATACACAAGAGACTCTTGAGCTGTAATATATTCAGCCAAATGAATGTAATGATCACCTGAAGCATTGCCCGTTCTTGCTCCTGCTTGTCAGAGAAGACACGCCTAAGATCTGAGGCTTCCTGCTCAAGCTGCTCAACCTGTGTGCATAGGCACAAACTTAGACCAATTTACATGTATATTATCAAAACTCTGAAACCTCCAAGGGAAATATTCACACGATTTTCAAATTTACATAATTGAAGAAATTCTGGAGCTTTTCGTCAAGGTATAGAAACAAACCCTTGCACTCAATTGCCGGCGATTATCTTGCTTGACCATCTCCATTAGCGCTGACTCAAGCTCCTCCGCTCTGGCGTCCAAACAGGCAGAGAAAAGGACAAACAAGTTCTTAAAATGTAAGCGAAAATACAAATCTATACCAGTTTTTCAAAAAACCATATTCTGTCTTTTAAGAATTAAGATACATATACTAAACCAATGAATTTTCCAAAAATAGCCATGTCAGAGTAACATTGCTATATTAAGATTAAATCCACATATAATGGTTTACAAGTCTGAAGTCAACTGAAAGAAAAGCTACAAGTTAATAAACCTGAAACCTAAAATACACGTTAAACAGAAAACCTAAGGCAGGCCTTCCACTGGATCAACTGGAAGGAGGAGAATGGGGATCTCCAAATCAGGTCTTGCAATATAACTGTTGCTAGCAAGTTTTACTAGAATCAAACATTCGGCTCAAAATTACTGAATATCTCATGTCAGAAATCACAGTTCTTATAAATGTAGCAGTAGATTACTGGATTTATATCCAGCCCAAAATTCTAAAAGTCTAATAGAGAGGCTTCACCAGAAGAATAAAGTAATTTGTATCAGGCTTTCTTATTTTTTATGGGAGGTACTAGGCTCATGAAATATCCCTAGTCTAAAAGAAACTGAGCTCTTTATAAAATACCTTAGCTCAGCAGAACTTTTCTCCTCAAGCAATTTGCATAGCTCAACCTTCAACCAAATCACCTGCAAGTATTGGTCAGAACATGCAGAACACCATAAGTCATGTAAAATATTCATATTTTTTTCTATTTATATCCAATATATAAGAAACAGTAGAAGATCATAGATGGGAGCCGCTAGCATGATTATGCAGGCTTTATCTATGGGTGATTTATTTGGAAGAGTTCAAGATTTTTAATGCTCTACTCTGCTGATAGGGCAGTTGATCAATGCCATCCCTGTCAGTGTTCAAGGTAGTTCTTACTAGAAAACCCCAACAGAAACAGAAAAAAAAAATACTTGAAGATGACCCTGAAATCTGACATAAACAAATTATTAAATTTATGATGTCAAGGATCTCCTAATGCTATCTGAAAAGGGAAAATATAATGGATGAAAAAGGATGACAAGCTACCTGCTCTTGAAGATCTAAACCAGAATCAACATCCATGTCTCCTGCTAGACTGACAGCATATTCATCTGGAGTGGTGGAACCAGATTCCAAAAGTGTTGTGTCTCCATTGCTTTGTTCATCAGCTATTTTTGATTTATGTGGTTGTATAATTGATGACACAGCATTGTTCTTGAAAGTATACAGCTTAGATGCAAGAACCTTGGAGTTTTTCAATGCATATAGTCCTTTTGATCTCTCTTCAATTGCTACCATTACAGCAGGCCGATGTTTATCTCTTAATTCTTTTAACCTGGATTCATTCACATTTTGAAATCCCATGCATGCTGTCAATACCAGTTGACTGCTGTCGAATGTAGATCCAGCCAGAGATTGAAGCAAAGTTACTGCATCTCCAGCATCCTTTGTCGTAACCAAGGCAGGTCCTGTAAGAAACTGGCAAAACCTGAGTACCACAATCCCATTCGGACAACCCCACTTATAATCATACTTGAACAGAATATCTTGCATAAATATATAGTTCTCACAAGTCACAAGCGAAAAATTGTCCAACAAAATGTAAAGTGCTGGTAAATTATTCATTAGATGTACCATACAACTCCATCAATGCGAGTGCTGTTCTGAAGAGCATAACACGACCCCCTTCAAAGAGAAGTACATCCCAAACTCGAAGAACTGGTCTCAGATGAAAAAACATCATATCAAAATAAGGTAAAAACTATTAAGAGATGAACCATTAGCAGACATAAGTCAACTTAAAAGTTCAATACAAAAATATGCAAACTGTGTCACACTTAATATAACAGCATGTCAGTATGTCACCTCTTACAAAAATTTGTTTTTGGATTGTGCTTTAAGTAATCCTATTCATTAAATTTTTCCTAAATTAAAAGAGATTCTCAAAATAATGTGGTAGTACAAAGAAATAACTACAAATGACTACATAGCAAAATAAAGAGCAAGTGAAGATAACTATAAGAAAAATAATCAATTTCCACATTAAACATAAAAAGTAAAGTGAATAGAGTCTGACCACTTTCCCATGGGAGCATGTTCATAAATATAGAAAGAAACCATGGTCCTGTAACCCAAGCAATTTGGACTCCCAAGTAATCCAGGTGGTTAACTGTATCAAAGGCATGCAGATAACAGTTTCAGAAAAGAGAAAAAGATTAAAAGAAATAGATAAGAAGAGACCCGACAAAATATAATGATAACAACCTAACTTGGGAAATCTTTCACGCACCAGGTCCTCAAAAACCAGCTGATCCACCTGATATGAAGCACAAAAGGAATAGAGTATAACCTATAGGCTATAGCATGAGGCAAATTAAGTTCCAATATCATAATATGCAAAAGCAACCATACCTGACATTCAATCATATCCTCTGAATAGTAACCATCAAAGTAGTCATCCAAGATACCCAAGAGAGCCCTGGAAAAAATTGTCACATAGCAAAGCCAGCAAAGTAAGTCATCATGGTGACATTATTAAAATTGTATAAACTATAATCCAGCCACTAGGGTATATGATTGAGAGGTGTTCATCTAATGCATCAAAAGAAGGAACAACAATGAAGTTTCTAACCTACCAAAAGGCATTTTCCTCAGGCATTAGAAGCAACAGTAGACCAGCAAAGAAATTCATAGCCTGCACAAGACATATGCTCAGATTTACACGCACCAAAAATAATAATATGCTCAGCAAGAAATATAGATAAGCCTTTGTAGGGAGAAATGAAAGTTTTTTCTAGAAGGTCAGCCACATGAAAACCTCAGGACATGCGTTAGTCCCTGTCTAAGGCAGGGCCTGACATGCCAGTAATCCCACTAGTTTCAACTCCTTCAAAGGGGACAGAGTAGGGATTTGTGTCAAAGGTCTAAATTTTAGTACCTGACAATAACCGACAGAAGGATTATGCCGAGCATATGCTATAAGTAAGCGTCTCAAAGCATTTCTACCATCTTCGTCCAAAGCAGGATGACCGGGGAAAGTACGGGGTAGATCCTGCATTATATGCAAAAAAAATTACTGCTAAAAAATATTGATGAGAGCTTACATCAAAATGCAGAAATATTTTATACAATAAAGTGACTTGTCGACCTTTTCTATCTGTCCTTTGTATTTTTCATGAAAAGCGAACCCTTCTTTGTTCTGCTCATTGCTACTGATGACTTCTTGTTGCTTATTATAACCAGAATCACTTTCTGAAGATAACAAATCCTGGTAGTACTTTTCTTGTCGACGTGTCTTTACACCCACAAAGGCTTGCCAAAGCTGTAATTGAGAAAACAAAGAAAATGTATGAAGGTAAATCGGAAATGCCTAAATTTTCAAAAAGGAAATATCATTTGGAACTCAGCAGCAAAAAGTGATAAATATAAGCAAGTTAAGCAAGAATCTCACTCTCGACGAAACAAATGTCAAACTTTTTTCTGTGATATCCACTTCCAAGGTAAATTGTTAAATGTCTAAATTTTCAACAAACTGCTAAGAAAGCCTAGATATTTATGTAGTTGGGTTTGTATTAGTGTACCTCGCCTCGAAGAGCCATTGGCACCCCTCCACGAACTAGGACTTCCAACTCCTCTTTCCATGAACAAGCACACTCTGAAGGAGGTATATTATTAGTTCCACTAGTTAAGGGTAAGCTAGCATTGTCACCTAAAGGAACATCCTGAGCAGAGTCTGATCGCTCCACATCATAAAATTCTTCTTCTGAATCCTCTTCAGATGCTCCTTTGACAAATCTAACTTCTTCTCCTGGTTGAAGAGGCTTTTCAGCATCAGAACCATGACCATTGCATGATACATTGTCGATCTTCTTTACACGAGTACTCATCATATCCTCTATTACATGAAGGGAAGGCCTGATATTAGACCATATTTGTATCCGATGTACCTTTTTCTCTTGTACTGGTTCTGTTTGTGAAATTTTTTCAGGGATTTCTACACCTGAATCATATTTTTCAGAATTCAACTTGTCTTTATCAGTAGCCTCTTGATGATTATCGGCTTTTTCAGGGGTGATACCATCTTGCAAGTGCATTCTGTTATCATTCTCATCGATAGGTGCTTGACCAGGATCAATCAACTGTTCTAGAAAGATATTCCATCTATCTGATCTTTCCTCCTCTTCCTCCTGCAAACCGTCCAAGAAAGCACATCAATAAGCAACAATAGCTTCTTCAATGTAATTTCTCCATGGACTATAAAATTCAGTGATCTAATTTCTAAGCAATTATGGCCTATGAAAAATCAAAGCAAAAAGGAACCAAACTCAAATTACTCAATCACTTGCTCACTGTTACTTATTTCAGACAAAATTGAGCAAAGAATGACAGCTAGCACAGAGCAAGTAAATACCTTATAAATGTTCGCATACTCCCGATATCTCTGCACATGCTGAGGTCTAACAGCAAATCCATATGCATCCCTGCAAAGTTTCCACTTCATCATTATCAATTGTAGTTGAGAATGAACAGTAACACCCCCACTCAACAACTAGAATAGCACAAAAATCACCACTTCTAGACAGCAGCATCTCTCAAGCCACAACAAATTTACACGAGGTTGAAACAAGCACAAAATCAAAACAAATAAGCCGAAATTTATGCGCGCACGTAAACTAGTAAAAACAAGTCCAACCACTACACACTAGAAAAAAAAGAAGAAGCAGATGACCCGCACGATCTACCAACAGTTCAGCGAAAGCGAACCACATTTCGCGCGACGCAAGTACAAATTCACCACAAAACAGTCGATATAATTCTTATTAGCAACAAGCAGATCGGCTAAAATTCGCAATCGGCAACAAGGAATCGCTAGATTGAAACTCAAACAATCTCGCACCAAAAAGAACGGACAGAGACAAAATCTGAGTACCTCTTGTGCTCGAGAGGATGTATGGTTTTGGATTTCATCGGATTGGAATCCGATTAAGCGGAGAGAGTGTGTCGGTGGTGGGAAGAAGATCCTGAAACTGTGCTTGTGCAAATTGAATTCCACGGAGTGAGAGCACAGGAGCGAGCAAGCAAGCACTTACTACTACCAGTTGGAGAGAGAGTGGGGGCACATGGAGAGCGGGGGAGTGGGGGCAGGGGGTAAGAAGTTGATTAGATGCGAGGTAATCCCAACGTTACCATGTGATAGGTTTCTGTGGCACGCACTTTCTGTACGTTCACACTTCGGGACGGCAGTCAGCGTCGATATCTGGGCCCCGCTTTCCTTTCAGGGCTGATCTTGACCGTTGATCTTGATGCAGCGTTTTTAGACATGTTAGAATTTACAAATAGTAACAACGCCTAAAAAGGAAACAGAAATGCAAATACTAGACCATTATAGAAAATATCCACTTATATGATCCGCTAATAATGAAAATTCTATATGATGAAACTATAATGAAAATTCGTAGTTTGTTATTAATTAGCATTCTTTTCTGTTGTAAAAATTACATTTAAACACAAGAATAGATGTATTCTAAGTTTTTTTTTTATATTTTCATTGCTATTTAGGTAAATCAAATGTCAAAATTTACTAAACAATAAAAAATTTAGTCACCGCATTGCGTCACCTCAGCTTTTGACACATGCATCAGGCTATTAATCCACATAGGATTTTACCACATGTCATTTAATCCTTCCTCCACAAAAATTATATATTAATTATTTCTTACACTTCATATTTCACATGGTAAATTTTTTTCACTTAATTAAAATTTATTTTTATTTTCCAAATTTAGATAATACTATCTTAATTTTTGATAGAAAATAATATCTTAACTAAAAAAATGTAACTAATGGATGAATTTTTTCCTTATAAGACAATAAAATATATGCTCAATCTTTTTAACATTTTTGTTGTTTCTTTCTCTCTCTTATATTAAAAGATAAATATACTCAATTACATATATTATTATTAGATTAATTATTATTTTTCAAAATCTCATATCTTCCATATTTTTAAAAATAACTTTTTTGCTTTATTTTCTTCATATTTTATCTCCTTCTTTTAAATTAAACCTATTTATGAAATATTGTCAAGGAAAATGAGCAATATAGATTATTTTATCTTAATAATCTATGTTTATTCTCAATTTTAAACTTAATAATCTAAATTTAATTTGTTTTATTTCATTTAAAAATAATAATTTTTATACATATTATGAACAACAAATTAAATAAATTAAATGTTACATTATATTTTTTATTAATATTATTTTATAATATATCTAAAAAAATATCTAAGTTGCGTTTTTTTCTCAACTCAATAGCGTGTTTTTTTAAACTAAAATAAAGGGACATATATAAATATATATTTTCCAGAGTATGGTAAATCATTCTCCAAGTAATTGAGATTGTGAAGGTACTTCAAATTAAATTAAGCTTTTAAGCTGGCAAAAGATGAGTATTAATCTTGGAATTGACCCTTAACATGTCTTTTGATGACTATTGAATTAATAAATATAGATCTGGAATATCGTTTAGAATAAAAATATGATATCTTCTTAAGTTGTGGGTATACCATATTTTGCAATGAAACATCTAACTAGATTTTTTTTTTTTTGATAATCTAACTACATTATTTAACTTGCAAAAAATCTACGTGATTTATGGCGTAATGGCCAATGGGGCCTGCTAGAAAAGTGTGATTTTATTAGGGGATCGATATTCCTACTGTGGCTTTTTGGTGGATGAGTTTATTTAGACCTAATAGTGGCATAATTGCTTTGACCAAAACTGTATTAATATGAACTGATTTTCTTATGTTGGACCACGACCACGTACACATTTTATGTCCAGAAAAGCTTGCCTATGTTTCAAAAGGAGATTTCATGATTATTAGGTCCTATGCATTTTATGTTTCGACAAATTAATTAAGTATAAAACCACATATATATTAGGAGATGAAATTTATGCTAAACATTTTATGTTTCGACAAATTAAAGAGAAAACTATAAATATATTAGGAGATAAAACTCTTACCCGTTAGCTTAAGCTCTTGGATTGTAACGTAATTTCCAACCTTATAACCTTGTTTTCATTTGCACATTCGAATCTTTGAATCCTTTTATGTTCAAGTACTTTGAAGGATCACTCCCAGAGTTAAATGGAAAAAGATGGGATGAAGCTAATGAAATACTTATTCCATTAAGCATCAACTTCGACTGGGTAGCTCTGCAATTGGACTTCAATCAATAGTGCATTAATGTGTATGAATGCTATGTTGATCTGATTAAGGACAAACGACTCGAAGACTCGCTTTTCACAGTACGTAGGCTACTTCCTTTGCTCATGAACTAATATAAGTCGTTTGCCAAAAATATACACATCGTAAAGGAGCCGCATTATCTTGGAATCGGGTCCCAAAATTGAGGCAGAACACGTGTTGGTATGTATCTCTATAACATTGTTTACAACTATATAGTAGTCCTACCAATTCCTTTGTCATTCTTATGTAGTGGTGATTGTGGAGTGTTTGTTGTAAAACGCATTGAGCTTTTGAGCCTTGGAAAATCTGTCTTCCGTGAATGATACAAATGTTGACAGCTTTAGGAGTGAGATGACTCATAGCGTGTTTAAAGGAGTTTGGGAAACAACATCTTAGAAGAAGGCATCTGAATGTAATAAAAAGTTTTCATTTCGAACTCTAATAGTTGGTATTATGTGTGTTAGAAAACATCAAAACGAAAATCAAACGAAATTTCCAAAACCAATTCTGGGCCCTTGAAATTAACCGTGAAAAAACTCCAGAATATGACCCAAACAATCCAACAAGAATTAATTGAGGCTGACAATGCTGAACTCACCAAACCAGTAACAAATGCGAAAATCAAGAAAGTCATGTTCGATATCAAGGACGATAAATACCCGAGGCCTAACGATATGTCGGCCTGCTTTTACAAAAAGTACAGACACATAATCGGACCGGACGTCACAAAAGTCGTGAAAAGCTTTTTCACATGGGAAAATTTGAAAGCAAATCAACCACATATTCATCACCCTACTCCCTAAATGTGAAAACCCTAACTCAACTAATCACTATAGGCCGATAAGCATGTGTAACACTATCTACAAAGTAATCTCAAAAATCCTTACAAATCGCCTTAAATCTATCAATGCGAAACTTATCCATCCCATGCAAGGTGCATTTGTCCACGACCGTAGTATCCATGACAACGAACTCATTGATCATGAGATTTTCCACTCTTTCCGAAATAAAAAAGGGAAGGAAGGTTGGATTGTAGTCAAATTGGATGTGGAAAGGCCTATGATCGTGTCAGTTGGGAATTCATAGCGTTCATCCTTAACAAATTCGTTTTTCATTCCAAATTCTTGGGTTGGATCCGAGAATGTGTTGAAACCGTCTCTTTCTCAGTCCTTGTTAATAACGTACCAACATACCAATTTTATCCCCAAAGAGGACTTAGACATGGAGACCCTCTTTCTCCATACCTCTTTAGTCTTGCCGCTGAGATCCTTGCAAGCCACCTTAAAAGCACTAACCCAAACAATGATATTGGTATTCAAATCTCACGAAATGGAACGAAAATCTCATTCCTCGCCTATGTTGTTGATATTATTATCTCTGCAAAAGCAAAAGGTCAGACCTGCAACAATAATAAAGACATAATTGACAATTACTACCAGGTTTCCGACCAAAAAGTCAATTTTAGTTTCACAAATTTGCATTCCAGGTTACTAAAAATACGAACTACAACACTACTGATCAAATTGAACAAATCCATGACAGGTTGTATTGGCAACCAAGTAAGAACGGAAGATACTTACTAAATCCACCATGAAGTGGCTCCACAAGAACAAGGAAGAACCCCAAGTTAACCTAAACTGGATCTGTAAGCTAAATGTTCCACCAAAAATGAAAAACTTCATATGGAAGATTGCCCGAAACGGGCTCCACACGAAATGTCGCATCGCTGCTAACCATATCCAAGTTGTATATGGGTGTGTAGAATGTAACAAACTCAATGAGGACATCAACCACCTCCTTCTAGAATGCACCTGCACAAAAACCACTCTTAAACAATCAACCCTAAAATTGCATGGATCATTAACCAAATTAACCCAGAAGAGAAAAAACCATAGCAAATCCTTGATGAAATAAGGGAAATGTCATCCAATGTTGAATTGGAGGACCTTATTTGCTCTTGGTGGAGCATCTGGTTCTTTAGAAACGATGTTGTTTTTGAACCAAATAGTATCAGACAAACAGACCACCAAGACAACATTTGTGAATTCATCCGTAGCCAAATAAGGGAATGACACAATGCTAACAAGAATGACGACAACGGAACACAAGCTGGCGGCCAAAACAATAAGCCCACGCAGAAATGCGCAAAGTGGAAAAAGCCCACAACAAATTTTACCAAACTTAATTTTGATAATGTAGTTAATGCTGGTGGGGTGACTTCGTTTGGGTTTATCCTTAGGGATCAATGCAGCGGCGAACTCATCCATTTTGACGAAGGACTGATTGACCGGTAACCAGTTTTGATATCTGAGACTATCACCTTAAGACATGGAATTATTAAGATCACCCGACGAGGCATTTCCCACATCCAGATTGAAGGCGGCAACTTGCAGCTAGCTGGTCAAAGCCGTTCTTGATGACTGACGTTGTCCGTGGGAGATCGAGGTGTTACGTGCGGATATCAACTACTTGCTTGTCCGATTCCGGTTCGGAGTATTTCTCATGTCATTCGGGAGTGCAATTCAATGGCGGAAAATATTATTGTTTCTCTTCGCCGTGTTTTTTTCATTCCACTTACAGTTGATCTGATTATTCGAAACATCTAAAAAATTATTAGCATGTTAGTAGCCGCCTTAATCTATTTCCTTATATAAAAAAAATGCATCCTGCATTCGGAACATTTTTCGGTGAACTTCGGCTGGAAAATTTGTCCCGAATACAATTTCATAGGTCAACTTCGGACCCAATATGGAAACCGTGAAGTATATATTCCGTACTCACTACAAAGAGTAGAAAATCTCAGCCTAGCTGCACACTCAAAGGCTCAAAATTAGCGTCACTCAGATTTGAGCCAATGTGCCAACTCCCACCTGGAAATTCGGCGATCGCATTTTCCAAAAAATCCCAATTTCTCCGTCGTCAATGGCGCCGAAAATCATTCCCGTTCTCCCCCGTCTCTCTAGCGCCTAAACCTACTAACAGCTTTTTTCTTCTTCACTGCTATCCCCTCCCATGCCAGCTCTCACGCTCAAGCCCTCAATCTCCCGCGCTTTATCCACCGCTGCCGCCGCCGTCGGGCCCTCGATCCTCTGCCGGAACACCGCTTCGTATCACCGCCCCTTCCAACTTTCCATGAATAGCAACGAAATTATTCCAATTAATTCCAGGCGCACGTTAGAACCCGGCGCACGTTTAGGCCATAAGGCGCACGTTAGGGCGGCGAGGAGAATAAAGCCCCACTCTCCCTCCACCTCCTCCTCTTTGTTCGCCTTTCGCTTTGTTGGTGGCTCCCTCCTGATTGCCGTTTTCCCTCAATTCGAGAGACGAGCGGCTTTCTGCCTTTCGTCGTTTTTAACTTCTTCTTCTGCGGCCTCCTCTGAAGGCGGAGGAGGAGAGGGAGGGGATTCGGCTTCCGGGTCTGAGGTTCCGGGTATGGGTCACGAGCACCAATACGGCGTCGACTACTGCCAAAACGACGACGGATCGCCCCGCTTGTCGTCGGCGTTGAAGCGCCCGGAGAAGGAGAAATCCGACGAGGAGGAGGAGAAGTACGCCCGATTGCTCACGCTTCCAACTGTCTTGACCCTCGCTCGTGTCGCCGCCGTCCCTGCATTCGTTTGCAGTATGTTCCTGATATTGTTTTGATTTTGCCCCTTGTTATTGTTTCGGTGTTAGGGTTTTGATAGCTGATTGCAGGAATGTGGGAATTTGATTGGGGATTTTTGCTCCATTGTTCAATACCTTTCCGAAAGCTGATAAATTTATTAAGATTGATGGTATTAAGGTTGAATCTAATAGGTATTTGTTTCTGTTGGGAGAGTTTGAATTCGGGGTTTTGATTGAATTGATGATGGATAGGATTTTCAAATTTTGGAAGGAGGGTTTGTCCCAATTTGGGGTTTGTGTATGGAATTAGAGTCAAACTGGAAGAAATTTCTTGTCTAAAGTTTTCTTTCATGTTATGATTCCAAGTCGGGGGCTTTTGTTGATTCTTCTATCTCACTTGTGTTGCAAAACATTCGGAATAATCATTGAGTAACGATTTCTTCTTTCAATGGCCTTTTACCATTCAAAGGCAGAATATTTGTTTACCTACTACTGTTAATATTTTTTATTCTCCTGGGTACCTTTAGCCCCAGACTTCTGGATTTGTTTCCTTATATGCTCCCCAAACTGAGGAAAAGGAAGTCTCTGAACGCTTGAATGCTGTTAATATCAGTCAGCTTTTTCAGCAACAGCATAGATTGGCAGTTAAATCTTGTCTTAATGCTGTATGTATCTTCATTGTTTGTATTCTTTATAAAGGTTTTGTTTTTTCTTCTATGAATCTATGATATGATACACATGATGGAGAATAGAGGAGGAAGATGCATTTAGGGAGTATATGATATTTCTATGCAGCCATGGTCACTTGGGAACTTATAAAGAACTGATCTTGATTAATATTCTTCTTTTAATGTCGTGCCTGCAATTCTTTTTGTGGGTTTTATCTGTTGGCCCTTCTTTTGCCTGAAATTGTTTATGAAATTACAAGCTTTTTTGGAAGCTTCCTACAAAAAATTTGACTCTGGATGGATAAGCCACTCAAGAAAAAAGCATTCCAGGGAACCTCTGCATTTAAGTTGACTGTAGAACGCGGTTAAAGTTATTAAATATGTTTGTATATCCTAAACCTCTGCCACTCCATTTTTCTCCTTGCCTATCTCTATCTCCTATCTATATGCTGTTTTGCAATGCGTGGTCATTTGGGTTTTTCATATGTTTCCTGTAATTCGGTTCTACTTTTCCTTTTGCTCCTCAAGTTGGCTTTGTTTCTTCCCTTTACTTTCTTTTTCTTTTCAAAATTATCATAATTATTTCCTTTTCTCCCCAGCCTTTTATGTGAATAGTTGGTGGGGCCCGACTACTACAACTAGTATATTTATCCTTGCTGCAATCACAGATTGGCTTGATGGATATCTTGCTCGAAAGGTATCAGCTACTTACCTCAGTTACCTCAGACCTTCACTGTTCTAAAAGTATGTTTCCATTGTATCATATCCCGTGTGGATTTCAGACGTGTAATGCTGAATACTCATATTGACATTTTCAGATGCGACAAGGAACAGCATTTGGTGCTTTTCTAGACCCTGTGGCTGATAAGGTACTGTCCTCAATGACTCTTGCTCTATGCTCGTTCAAGTTTTCAGCTACCGAATGGAAAAGAAATCCATTTCAGAAATTCTTGATGTTTTCTTTTTCTCACAATGCAGCTTATGGTTGCTGCAACACTGGTTTTATTGTGTAGTAGACCTTTGGAAGTCCCTTTCTTTGGAGATGCTCCATGGCTATTTTCTGTGCCTTCAATTGCAATAATTGGGAGAGAGGTTCTTTGTTTGTTCCTATTATCTCATCTTCAGCATTTGCTTTCATTAGCTTATCTCCTGTTCTTACCTCACTTTGGTTCATTTTTTTAAAATAAATAAAAATTGCTATAAATGAGAAAATTGGACTACATGTAAACTAAACAGCATGATCTCATTGTCTTTGTCCTCTGAAAGTACCTATCTTTTACTCTTTAGAGATCCTACTTGTCCTCACCTCCTTCCATTTAATTGTTTATTTCCTACGGGTGAGATCTTGGATGAAATAATTTTTCCCTCTTTTTGTCTTTCTCTAGAATATCAATACATTCATTCTTGATTTCGAATGGCATCATCCGATGATGGCTTGAATTTTCATCTTCCTTGTAGATTACTATGTCTGCTGTGAGGGAATGGGCTGCTTCTCAGCAGGGCAAATTATCGCAGGTTTAAACTGCTCTCTGACCTTACAATCACACATATATGTTTTCATGGTAACAGGCTAATGAAATTCTTCCATTCTCAGGCTGTTGCTGTGAATAATCTGGGCAAGTTGAAAACTGCCACACAGATGATTGCACTAACTATCCTGCTTGCTTGTAGAGACGGCAGGTTTGTACTTTATACCTCTTCAGGACTTTTTAGTTCTTCTTTGATTATTAATATAGAGGATTTTATCTCAGAACCACCCCGAAAAGAAACAAAAGACTTGCGTAATGTGACGTGCTTATAATTTCTACCATCTTGCTATTTCATACTTATTATCATCTCACCATCCAATTACTTGGTAACTTTATGCTGCAGCTTTGGCAGGCCACACGCCCTTGTAACATCTTCTGGTGTCGTATTACTTTACGTCTCAGCATGGCTTGCTGTGTGGTCTCTGATTGTATATATGAGGAAAATATGGAAGGTCTTACTCAAGTGATTGAAGGTTTTCAGATGCTGAATGTATCTTAACACAGTGAGGGGACCTTTTGGTGAATCAGTCAATCCTACATACTATATTAGACGCTTTCTCGATTCTCTGACCGAAAGTTTTCAGATGATGGGAGAGTTTATGACATTCTTCCAGATAGTTCTTGATTTCTTTGGGTGTCATCTTGCTATGGCAACTTACTTCTGCTTAAGATTTTTGCTGAAGCAGTCTTTTGGTACTTGTAGCAATTTCTGGCCTATTGTATTTGATGTTTGTGGAATGTTCTCTTTTTACTTTTCTTCTTTTGTTAGTAGAGGATGATACCATTGTGGAAAAATAAATCTTATGTTTCAGGATCACTATTTCCTTATGAATCTTCTTGGGACAAGAAATGATAACAATGAGAGAAATACTTATTTTTGTGGTTCATTTTTAACTTGCAACTGTAAAACTAAACCGACTTGAAAACACATCTAACTACTCAAGACCCACAATTTAGAAGAAAGCCAATGATGTTGATGTACGCATTTTTATTATTGGTCAATTGATAACAATGAGAGAAATACCTTTTTTTTGTTCTTATTTACTTGAAAACACTTAACTACTCAAGACCCACAATTTAGAAGAAAGCCAATGCAGTTGATGCAATAAGCCTTATTACTATTGTTCATTTGCTGCTCTAGAAGAGCAAATCTCATCACATTGACGCTCAAATTAGAGCAAGACAATAAACGAAGAAAACAAGTCTTCTCAAGAACATCAATCTCCTTTGTTTATATTTGTCTCCATGGAATATAAAAAATGTGGAGTTGTTTCCATTTATACTTGCTTTCTGGCATTGAATGGATAGTATCATTCGAGTACAATCATTTTATTACTCCTGTTGATGTATAAATTCAAATTTGATCAACCCCAATAGTCCTACTACTGAAATTCAAATGTGTTGCTTGATAGCAAGTGGCACTCAATATCACATTCAAAACAAAAGAGCAAACAGATGAACAAAATAGAATAAAAACTCGCTCAAATTATTCAATCTCAAAACACATAAATAAACAGAAAACAGTATCAAAAACTTAAAATTGTTTATTATTCAAAACCAAAAAGCCAGGTCTACCACACATCCATGAGTCAAATCTGAATGATGCAAGCCTTTAATCCTCATATATATTTGTCTTCAGTGACACCATTCTCAAATTGTTCATTCCTCAGGGTTTAAGCAACACCCACAAAGGGATCATTGTGCCAATCACTAGACAACTTGTAAGCAAGTGCGTCTTTACCCGTGCCATTCGTGATAGAAGTCATCATGGATGCAAGTAGACCGTATGGAAAACTATACACTTGCATGATTTAATTCAAACAAAACAAGAACATTACCATCTTTTCCCTTAGTAAGCCAGGGTTTCACCGGGTCATACAGTTTTCAGGAATCCAAGTATGCTGGAAGGCACCCAGCCCCTCTTACAGAAGCCAGAGGACCCTTGTTCGAGTTCTGGCTGATGAGGTGGAAGTCAAGGAACAAAACTACAACAGTGATGTCATCATGAAAATGTCGTCTTATTCCCTTGTCAATCTTCTTGAGATCAGAGTATCTCATTTCTCTCTTCTTTGCAGCTTCACTCATTGCTGCCTTTACTAGTCTCTTGGCTATGCCCTGTGACAAGTTTGGCACATTTTCCAAAAAAAAAAATATGACACATGTTAATAAGCCATATTTTGTTAAAAATAATTATTATATTTAATTATTTATTAATTTCTAATAATTTAATAGGGTTCATCTGTTCCAATTTAGGGTAGTCGCTTGAAAATACTTAACAAACTAAAATTATTAGCTTGTGTCCATGGGCACACACTAGAAAAAAAAAGTGTTCTTTTATTAGAAAGAATTTTCGGTTGGGTTGAAAAAGTGTCAAGGAAGGGAACTTACATTACGAGGACATGTGTTGACCATATTGACTGCTTCCTGATTGCTAAGGTGTTCCCATAAGCCGTCTGAAGCGAAGATGACAAACTGATCTTCAGGACAAAGCTTATGCACTACTATTGATGGCTCAGGTGAAAGGATAGGCTTGTCAAATGGATCAGGTAATCTGAACTTCTGCAGCAGAGGTGGTTTGTTGAATTCAGATCGCTTGAGATAGGCATCACCAATGGATCTTGAAACCTGCAAGACGGTAAAATTGACAATAAGTGATCTATTGGGGGTGATTGCGAAAATTTTAATATTTCGGTTAGCATTTGCTGTTTATCAAGAGTTATTAGCTTAAGTAAAACCTTTGTACTAAGATAAAGGTCTTATCTGCAAAAACAAGTTATCGTTTCTCAAAACATAGCATTTGCTGTTTATCAAGTGTTAGTAGATTAAGTAAAACCTTTGTACTAAGATAAAGGTCTTATCTGCAAAAACAAGTTATCATTTCTCAATTCAAACAAAAAAAAAGTTATCGTTTCTCAAAACAAAGCAATATAAGGTACAATCCTCCAGCATAACAAATGGAACAAATTAAAAAGAATAAAGTAGAAGTAACAAAACAAAGTCCATGTTTGGAATGACCAAAACATTATGAACAATATAGCTTTTCTTTGATCCTTGTACCTTAAAGTATATTCCTATAATGTTCTGATGTGTATAGGCCTTGTGATGTAAGTATATTTTCAAATAATATGAGACTACAACTGGAATTGATCCCCTCCAAAAGAAAAAGAAATATATAATATAAAAAAAAGGATTTGAGAAAAGTAAACATAAAAATGGAAGAAAACACCAAATTATTTGGAGAACTTATTACGCAGGAATAAAAGAAAAGTTATAATGTGATTCAATTTCTAGTTTTCTGCTACAATATATAACCAAATACCTCCTCAGGGACACATTTTCAGCTAATCTTACTAATGAATAGGAGTATAGGATAGGACTGTCACTAAATTTTTCCACACAAAACGAAAAAAGGCACAATAGAGCTTGACTACTTTCTAAAGGTAATTTTTGGTATTTGGTCAAATTGTACACAGATGTTTGTCATTTACAATTAAAACTCAAATAATCACCAAACTAAATCCCACTTAGCAAAGCAATTCTCCACTAAATAGATTTTACCAAGAAAGCTTCAACTTGAAGAGCAATATCTAAGAAACAAAATTATAAATAAACTAAAAAGCAATATCACATTTCAATTTGTTTGAAAAGAGCAGAAGGAAGCTACCTGTATAAGGCCTTTTACTCGCCAAACCTTATGCTTTTGAACGACAATATAAGGGTCATCAGGATGTAGCTTATGCAACTCCTCCCTCACAGATTCTTCACTTGCATTGTGTTCTGATGATAATTGAAGGGCTTTAACATCTTTCGCAGAATAATCTAATTTTCCTAAGATGGCCCGAGAATCTCCAGCATTTGCTATATAAAGTGCTCCATCACAAACTACACCCACTAAGCAACAGGCACCTACTGAAGCAATTTGTGGCTTCTGACTCCATTCTTTCTTAACAAGACCGAGAAATGCTTCCTCTGTAGCCACATACGCTTTTGAGATAACATCTGCAGACATTCCTTGATTTTCTGATGCAAATTCTGCACCGTCAATTAATGTTAGGTTAGTTAAGGCATATATTAGATTAGACAACCCCAAAAACATCATGAGCTCAATGATATGAACTACAACAACAACAAAAACATTTACCCAGTTGAGCTTCCCTTACGGAAAATCTAGAGGGTCAAAATGGAGGCACCCCGGGCTTAAAGCAACGGGGGAGCAACCAAAAGACCCGACAGGACCACAGAAAAAGATAGAAAACAGGGCAACCAAAAGCAAAGCTGAAACAGGACAAAAACGAAAAGAAAAAATACCCTAAAACAAGACATAAACACAAGAATTTCTCCATATAGCTTTACATTCCATTCAGATTTACCATGACCCGAGGCACACTGCAGTGTCAAAGAATGAGCTCAGTGAGCACCTTGGCATTGTTGCATATCTTGCTAATTAATTCCTCCACAAGTTCAAAACATTGAATAACTAACATTAAAAAGATAAACTTATCAATGATCAAATGCTTCCATTCCCTCCAATTCACTAGATGATATATATTTAAATGACTCCATGACAAGAGTTCCGATGCTAACTCCTTTGGATGCGATTAAGAGCTATGAAATAAAATAACAGTAATGAAACATAGTGATCAAGAAGCGTACTCTTTAAATTGTTGTAGAGATTATCGTTAACAAATCGAGCTGCTTCAGGACCTCCATGTCCATCATATACCCCAACAAATGTGCCTGCAGGGCCCACTGTGGCTTCATCAACTAGTGGACCAGATTCGACTTGACTATGATCTTCTAGTAAATTGTTGGCTTGAACTACAGCCATTGAAAAGTCTCCGTAAACATGTTGTGCAATATCTTTGTGCCATAACAAGCCACTAAAACGACTGTTTGTGTCTCTATTCCCATTAGAGTTCTCACCCTCAACTGAAGGCTTCCAACAGGACACAATCCGCATGAATGTTGCAGTAACCATGCCTTACATCTCCTCAACCAAAAGATCCGGCTATCGGTATATTAATCAAAGCGAAATCTATGTTGATGTTGGAAACAAGAGCTTGTTGGTCTTTAAGCTCAAAAGCCACAATAGAACTTGCATAATCTAGATGAACATTGATATATTCAGACACCATTAATCTGAAATATTGAAATAAATTACCAAATTATTATTCAGAAGAAGTTAGAAGATAAAAGATTAACAAAAACAGGAAGACAATAGCATGCATTTATCTTTTAGTATGCAGAAATGACTAGGGAGTAAGCAAAGCTCCTCTCAAAACGTTCAAGAATGCAAGTTATAAACGAGGAGATTAAGACATACCTAGAATTGAGAATTGATAACCATGTTAAGGAATGCAAATTTGCTAAACCCATATTTACAACCTAATTTTTTGAGTCAACCTTCTTTGACAAAATCACTGACCAGAATCAGATTACTAACTATCACTTTATCAAGAGAATTTAAAGCAGCCAAAGATGGATTGGGAACTAGTTCACAATACAAGGTATCGAAAACAACGAACCAACAGATCGTACAATTGGGATTTTACATCCAAACATTACAAATCCATGTAACAACATGAAAAGGAAAAACCAGACCAATCATAACCAAAAGGAAAAGGAGAAAAGAAATTTAAGCACATACCTTAAACCAATTTAACGAATGAATCGATAATTCCTTCGCTGAACATACACCAATTGAAGATTCAACCCAGAAATCTCATCATCCAATCGATTGAACAGGTGTAATATGAAATAACAGAACAGACCTTTCGACAAAAAAACCGAACGAATTGAAATCCAACAAGGGTTGTATCAGATCTACGAATGCAAAAGGGCTGAAAGAGGGGAAAGCGGAGGAACGAGGGATGATATTTGGGTTTTCACTTTTTCCCTTCCTCCAAATATAAAGGGTCGAAGGAAAAAAAAAAAAAAAAAGTAAAAGAGTTTTTTTTATTTGTTTTTTAATTTTCTCAAGCCATTGTCAAATCCGCAAGGCACTAAGGCTAGAGCCAATTCATTGTTGTGACTTGTGAGCAAATTGCTTGATTTGGGATTTCTTTTATAATTCAGAAGGATCTTCTAATTTATTTATTTTTATTTTAAAATTATTATATTAGCAAATTGAAGGTTTTGACTTTGACCCTTAACAAACCATCTTTTTAGGCAAGTTTTCCTCATTTTTGTGTATTGTCTATTTTTGCCTAATGATCTTGTATTAAATAGTAAATTAACTCAATTCATTTAGGTTTAAAATGCATATTCAATTCCACCAAATTGAAAAGGTAATTAAAAATGCAAAATCTTGAAACTTATTTTTTTGAAAATTTCAAATAAATCCTATTGGCTTAGACCCTTGTATCCCTAAATATTCTCAAATATCTTGTCCCATTTATCTTGAAGGAATTGTGAAAGTGGACAAAATATCTATATTGATCCTAGAATTGAATGCTGTTTTGAGATATTTGTGCGATTGCTGTCAACTTAAGCAAAATATGCCAACAAAAATGAGCGTGGCAAGTGAAGTTCTAGCCACGTAAGTGCCTTGTAAGTTGTAAGCCAATACACATCGATTGCCTGAATCATAATTCAAAACTTAATGTTTTCAGAAAAGAAAAAGAAAGTATCTAAATGTAAAACATTTATTTTTTTAAATAAACTATATATAAATATATGCCAGCAATGTCTTGGTTTTTCGACCGTTGCTTGTGATATTTGTAAGAAAAGAAATGTCATGTTGCTACAAGGATAAAGATGCCAGAATGTATTGTTGGTCTCAAAAGGAAATAATACTAGCTCTTTGATGCCATAATTTATTGGCAAATGGCAAATGGGATATTGGGTCACCTAAATAATTAAATGACATTGGGCACATAATTTTCCCAAATCTTGTGTGAATCATCACGACGTGCGTGTGCTTTGGAACATGTCTTTGATGGAATGGTATCGTTGAATTATTATTTCATTCAATTACAGATGTTTCTTTCTTAGTTGTAACATGTGTTTGATTATCTATTGATAAGTTCATAAATGGGAACTTTCATGATGTGTGAATATGAATATCTCTTGTAAAACCTTAAATGATAAGAACTAGACATATTTTGGCTAAGTAAGATCGAGAAATTTTACGAAAAATGGTTTGTTTAATAAAAAATAATTCTATTGACATCTTTTATTAAGGAGTGACAACTAATTAACAAAAAGCGAAAACATAGTTTGATGATTCGAACGAGAAATAGAAAAAAAATGAACTAATTGAACAAATGGGACGAATCAATTAAACAAAAACGAGCATCATTTAGTCACGAGCTCTTGGAGAAGAAGAAAAAAAAAGCTCAAGAGAGCATACACCAAACATTGGTGATGGAATGGTGGTTGATCTATAGGAGAGGGGGCACACACCCCGGGACCCAGCGGATCAGAGAATCTTGTGGGAAGAGATGGTTGTGGTTGGTGGTGCTTCTCAACAGAAGACGGTTGTGGATGAGAAATTTTTAGAAGGGAAAGTTCATGTCTCATTTCTGAACGGTGAAGATGGAGATTCGATGGTGGCCATTGATGAAGAAGTGATGAGTGCTCTTGCATCTATGCGGAATTGGTCAAGTCATGATCAAACTTTTGGGGTACCTGATCACTTTCAAGATCATGGAAAAAAAATTAGAGACATGTGGAGGGAGAGGACTAGATTCCAAATTCTTAATTTTTCACATGGTTGCTATTTAGTTCGCTTCGGATATGAAGATGATTATTTGGAGGCACTAACTGGTGGCTCTTGGATTATCTTTGGCCGATACCTCACGATCATTAGCTAGTCGCCACAATTCCGTACATTAGAGCCAATTAGGACGATGTCGACATGGATCAGAATCTCTGACCTTCTTATTACGCTTTACGAAGAGAAGATTATGTTGAAGGTATCAGCTAGTATTGGCCACCCGATCAGGGTGGACCCCAAAACGATGCATACCAACAATGGGCGTTTTGCTCATGTTTGTGTTGAAATTGATCTTGAATACCCCCTTAAAGGTTCTATCAGTATTAATAGGGAATGTTTCCTAGTTGAGTATGAAAGTCTCCCCACGATTTTATTTTCGATGCAGTAGGTTTACCTCAAGAATAATTTCCCCTTTCGCCCTTCGACGTCAAGGTCAAATTCGATGGTTTCTTCAAAACAACTAGTCACTCCTAAGGAAAATGACAGTCCATACAAAGTGTAAGCGGTGATTCTGGATGCTAAAGAAACCAATTGTGGTCTATATGTTGATTGTATGAAGGTGGAACAAAGAACAAGGCCAGCAAAACAAGCGGCGAATAACGATGGTGATCGGAAAGGATCTCGTTCAAACTAGAATAAGAAAGTGGTGCCTAAGGAAAACAAAAGTTTGAATGAAAAAGGCAAGGATAATATTATCCTAGATTCTAGAAAGTTTTTTTCGCCCACTAACATATATGAACTGCTTGGAGATATGAGTATTGAGACTATGGGAGTTCCATCAAAGGAAAGTGTGGATTCGCAGGAGGCTGGGAAAATTGACACATTGGTTGTGAAGAAAACTACCAATGGAAGGAACTTCAAATAAGGAAAAAGATTTAACGCATAAAAAGACAAATCGTTCTAAGTTTGAAAAGGTGGGTCCACTTATGTGGGTTTGGACGTTGAGTGATATGCAAAAAGTCATTGGTGTGCTAGATCTTTTTGTAGCAGGAAATGAGGATAGTTTGATCGGGAATATAGCCCAATAGGGGCGTAATAAGGATGATGTCGCGGTGGGACAAAAGGGCAGATTGGGTTTGTTATGGGCAATGGTAATGGGTTAGTAGGTAAGAGAGTGTTTACTTCGTGCACTGCTTCCGTTGATGGGTCAAAAGGCAATGGGTCGTTGTTGGTTGATGTGGTTAAGAAGAGACAGTGAACGGATCTAGGCCATGTGATCAAGCCTATCATACAATCGTAAGGAATTTCGATTGAGAAGCAACCCTCTAACGATGCTCGTCCATTTGATTTGGCTATCTATTTATCTCTTTACAAGTTAAGGTGTACCCGAATCAGGTTTTTTAGATTCTTCTTCACCAGATAATATTGAATCGGATGGTGATGGAAATCATTTATCCCTAACGAGAATGATGCATTTTTCATGGAGGACTATAGTGCTTCCTCGTTAGGGCACACAAGTTGATTCTTTGGGTTTGCACCCTTCATTGTTCATGTTTATGATGAATGCAATTTTATGGAATTGTTATGGAGCTGAGAAGTCGGGGTTTCATTGATGTATCAGTTATATGTGTAGACATCTTAAGGTAGATGTGGTTGTGTTGTTTGAGGCTTGGGTTTCAAGTGACAAAGTTGATCTTATTTGTAACAAAATGAACTTCTCAGATAGGGCTGTAAATGAACCGAGCTGTTCGTGAGAAATTCGGTGTTCGGCTCGGTTAAATCTTGTTCGTGTTCGGTTCGGTTTGTAAATGAACCGAGCTTGAGCACAATTTTAAGGCTCGAAAGATAAATGAGCTGAGCTTGAACACAAGATAATTCGGCTCGTTTGCTCATGAGCAAACTTGATAATATGCTCATGAGCAAGCTCGATTGTACACTCATAAAAAACTAGATTATATGTTCATGAATAAGCTATATATACTATATATTATATGCAATATATATTTTATGTTAAATTACATAGTTTTGGTGGTGTTTCTCAAAGCACGTAGTACAAATTTTAGTTTCATTTGCTTGTATAATTGATCAAGCAAACAAGTTGTTCACGAATTTGTCTCGTGAAAAAACTAAACGAGAGGTTCGCGAGCAAGCTCGAGTTCGAAGAACATTTAAATGAACGAAACTCAAACAAGATTTTAAGCTCGAACTAAGCTCGCGTTCGAGCTCGAGCTCGTCTATTTTTAACTGAGCCGAGCATGAGCAACTCAAAGCTTGACTCGGCTCGGTTCGATTAAATCCCTATTCTCAGATAGTGAACGCATTGAGGCGGTAGGTAATGCGGGGGGTATTTGGATTCTTTAGAATAGCAATAAGGTTAATTTGACCATTGTGGAGAAGAACGTTATTTACATTCATGCATCTTTTTCTGAAAAAGGGACATCGAAGGTGATGTTGATGACAACCAGTGGCGGAGGGAGGGGGAGCGGGAGTTTGCAGAGGGTCGCCCTTAGGGCTGGGAAGGGCGGAGGCGAGAAGAAGAATGGTGGGACGCTGGGCGGGGGCGGAAAGTGGTTGAAGGGGGAGGTGTTAAGTCGGAAATCAGTGACGAAGGAGAGTGTCGGTGGCTATCGCTCATAAGTCATAACCAAAAGCTGAGATAGAGTTTGGAATTTGGAGGAGAAAGGACAATTTGGGCCTTTCATTTTAATTGGGCTATTAGAATGAATTGGGTGGGTTTTACTCCCTCCGTCCCTTGTCTAGTATTCCATTTCGGGCGTCCCAAAATATTTGTCGTACTTTCTCCCTTTCCTTTTTTATCCATACATTTTTACAATAATACCCTCAACCTATATCAATTTTTACCCACTTTTTAACTTTATATCCCATCAACTATTTATCTTCTCCTACCTCAATTAAATTTCATCATACAACCCACTTTTTTTAAATCCATCCATTTTTAAGCATTCAATTATTTTATCTAATTTTTTTCAACATTCAACAATAAAATTGCATTGTCCGTTTTTTTTTGCAAATTTTCGAACCTTGAAAAAAATGCAATGGTAAACCCATTTATCCAATTTATTCCAATTTTTTTATCAACATTAAAAACATGATTTTTCAACATTCAAAACAACATTAAAACAAGCTTTTCCAATATTTAGGGTTTTTATTCCAATTTTGTCCATTTTCCAATTTTCCCACATTTTTCCAATATTTATGGCTGAAATAGTTGATCCATTTCTAACCCCTAAAAAGCTCATTAGGTTGATCCATTTCTCGAGTCCGAATGGTTGATCCATCTCATTGATCCATTTCTAACCCTAAAAAGCTCTAGAAAGCTCCATTTTAATCGATACTCCATTGCTCTGGCCGCCACTCTCTCTCAACACTCCCTCAATCCCTAATGGCAGCTGAGCCTTCTCCCTCTCGATTTCTCACTAAATCTCTCGATTTCTCTCGTTTGGATCTCGATTCTCTCATCACACTTTCGATTGAGCGATAGATTGCTCTATTCTTGCTCTGGATTGCTTGAAGTATCCCCGTTCTTGGAGCGCACTTTCGATTTCTGTGGAGCTTTCTTAAGATCTGTCTTCTTTTTTGCTGGTGGTGCTCAATCCTTGATCTCAATCTCTCGATCTCTCAGAAAGGTATGTCAATCTCGGTCTCTTCGTTCCTCGTGATGTTTTCTCCATCTCTCTAGATCTCGATTTTTCCTCTCTCGTTTTTGCTTTGACTCTCTCGATTTGTCTCTGGATCTCGATTTTTTCTTGATCTTTGACTCTCTCGATTTTTTCCTCTCTCGTTTTTGCTTTGACTCTCTCGATTCGTCTCTGGATCTTGATTTTTTCTCGATCTCTGACTCTCTCGATTTTTCTCTCTCTCGTTTTTGCTGGTGGTGCTCGATCCTTTGCTCTGACTCTCTCTATTTTTTCTCAGTCTCTCTTTGGATCTCGATTTCCCCCCTTTTTTTTGGTCCGAATATCTCGATTATTGCTTTGAATTTCTACCTTTTTGCTTTCAATCTCTCTTTTTTCTTTGAATCTCTCATTTCTCTCCATTATTGTCCATCTCTTTGTATCTGGTCAAGATATGTTGTTCATTCTTTGATCTCGACTTTCCTCTCTCTGTTTTGCTTTCGATTTGTCATTTAAACCAGTTTTTTTTTCCAACCTCATGTGCTTTCTATGGATCTCGACTCTCCTCTCTCTGTTTTGCTCTAAATCGCTCCTTTTCTCTCTTTTTTTGCAAGCTCATGTTCATTTCCTCTCTCTGTTTTTTTGCTCTCAATCTCTCGTGCTCTCTCTTTATTTATCCATCTGTGTTGCTATTTGATGTTCGCATTTTTGGTATAGTTTTTGATAGGTTTTCTTTGCTTATTAGGATTAATTTTGTCTAGTTTAGGATTAGTTTTGAGTGTTTTTGGTTAGTTTTGCATAAATCTACGAAAAGGGTGGAATCTACGCTATTTTGTGTATTTTGCAGGTTTTAGCTAGGAAAGGAGCTAAATGGAGCTAAATTTGGAGCATCACAGTGAAGGACGGAAAAGTGCAGGATTTAAGAAGTCGAAGCTTGAGAGAACGAGAGGAGGTGTTGAAGAAAACAAAACCCCAGGCTCGTTAACGAGGCTGTGAAGGGTCGTTAACGAGGCCACGAAGAAGAAGATTTCGGAGTATTATTTTATTATTCACCGATCCTGAGCGAGAATTTATTTCCGTGTCGGTTGAGTATCTTTTTAGAATCTTTATGGGTTGTTAGAATATGTATTTTAGGGTTTATATCTTTCTAGATTTTATTTCTATCTTTTAGAGATTGTTTTTATCTTTTTAGGAAAGTTTTTATCTTTTAGCCTTTTTAGTTTTTTAGGATTTTCTATAAATACCCTTCTATCTAGCATAGAGAGGGAGAGTTTTTTTGAGTTTTTTTAGGAGAAGTTTTGAGGAGGCCGAATTTTGGAGTAGATTTAGAAAGCTAGTTTTGGAGGAGATTCGAAGGAGAGGCTGCCGGATCGAAAGTCGGTGACGAGGGTTCGGTGACGACGGTTTCCGAGGTTCGTTGATCGAGTTTGTGGTTCGGTGATTATTTTGTTTTGGTTTTTCTCTGATTCTCTGTAAGACGATATTTTTGTTATTAATTTAAGTTTGAGTTTTTGTTTCAATGTTTGTTTTTATTGAAGTTTTTAGTTTGTTTATCATGAGTAGTGAGTAGTCTATTTTTCTAGGGTCGGGGTTAAGCCCGGCATAGTTGAGCATGTTTGATGAAATAAGATAGTGTTTTGAATGCCTTTTATCTTTATTGAAATTGTTTGTTGTGCTTAATACCGAAACGGGAGTTGAGGTAATTTGAGTTTTAACTTGATTGAAAGAGAAAGTTAGTAACTTGAAGGTTGATGTTGTTTGCAAACGGAAGTTTCAAGCTTTAGATCCAAAACAAGCAATTGAGTGAGTTAGTTTATGAAAATAGATTAATTTACTTGTCTAGTCAATGAAAGTTGATGACTCTATTTATTTAAAGGCATGATCTATCTTCTTACGAATTCTTATGCTTGGCTATGTTGTGGTGTCCCTTATCCTAGATATTATTTTTATTGAATTATTTCTGATAAATCTTCGTTGTTGAATATTTGTTTCGGTACCGAGTGTTAGTTAGAATTTTTATTAGCTCGTTAATTGATGTTTTTGTGTTCGGTGGCTCGGTAACGATCCTGACAAGGTCGTTAACGAGGCATTTCGTTAGTGTTTGGTTTGGTTTTATTTGATTTTTATTAGATTGATAGACAAACAACCTTGCTTACTGTGGAACGATCCTGACTCTGCTATACTCAGCGGGGTCTTGACTTACAAATTTATTTGTTGGCCGAGAAACCCTATCAACACTATTCTAATTCCCCTTTTCTGAGAGCAAGAATGAGAGAGTGAGGGTGATGCATGTCTTGCATGCTTTAACCCGTGACCTCTAAAGTATGTTACTCCTAAATTGCATTCTCTTCTTTTTGTCTTTAATTTTATTTTATCTCAATCTCTATTGCATCTGACATTATCTAACCCCTTTGGTTTGTGTCATGCAGGTCCCCTGTATCCTTTAGTTGAGATGAGTTGTGAATCAAATAGCAATGAGTTTGATGGTCCCCTGCCATTGGAAGAAACAGAGTCGTATGAATGCTTTGATTATCCGAATTGTGAGTGGGGAAATGAATGTGTTGGCAACCACTCCTACAGTCCCCGACAGTCTGAATCTACAATTGAGTGTGATCTCGAGAATGATGTTGATGATGCTTGTGCTGAGTCTCATCCTGCGCCCTCTGTGAATGTTGAGTTGCCTCCTAATGTTAAAGAGGATGCCTCTGAAAATGTCCCCTCTGAAAATGAGGAAGCTTAACTAAGATATGTCCCCTTCTCCTTTGACTTATTGTTGATGATGATGCTTCCTTTGTTGTGCTGTGTGACTTGTTTGAGATTGTTGATGATGCTCTGTTGTTGTTATAGTATGTTGATGACAATGTTGAGTGTTGTTGCTGGTGTGAGTCCATTGTGTTTCTGGTGTGTGTGACTGTGAATGCATGTTTGTTTATGAATCAATGTTGTTGCTGGTGTGAGTCCCTCGTGAATACATGTTTGCTGGTGTGAGTCCATTGTGTTGTTGGTGTTCTGTTGCATTTATATTTTTTCAATGATGAAATCTTCATGAAAACTGAGATGCAAATTCATGTATGCACTTGCCTTTACATGCATTAGGAAACCATCCTTAATTATGGTTGAATGAGGTCATTGCAAATTTAGGTTTTTGCTTTGATTTTGTGTCAATGATGGTATGGGGACATCTAAGATTTTTTATGAAAATCAATGATAATTAAATTCTTCATGAAAACTAAGATGCAATTTCATTTTTGCAATTGCCTTTGCATGCATTAGGAAACCAACCTTAATTATGTTTGAATGAGGCCTTTGCATATTTAGGTTTTGTGCTTTGATTTTGTGTCAATGATGGCTATGGGGACATATGAGAAATCTTATGTAAATCAATGATGAAGTCTTATGAAAACTGAGAGGCAAATTTAGTGTGTGCACTTGTTTGTATATGCATTAGGAAACCAACCTTAATAAGGGTTGAATAAGGCCTTTGCATGTATAGGTTTTTTGCATGGAATTTGTCTCAGTGATGGTTATGGGGACATCTGAGATTATTCTTTGTAAATCAATATTTATGTGTTTTGACTTTAGTTTGCAAACTCAGTGTATGCACTTGCCATGTTTGTCTTGACTTTTTACACTTTTCATTTTCAAAAAGATGTCAAAATATATTGATGGTCTTACACATTTCTGATGCTCCATTGACCTGCCATTACACATATTCATTTACAAAAAGAGCTTATCATGTACACAAAATAGCTTCTTACATATCTTACTTAAACCTAAATATATTAACTATCATCTACTTGAGTTTCTTCCTCACTGTCTTGCTCCTCATGTGTTGCTTGAGTCCCCTGTGTTTGTGCAACCCCATGAAATTTTTCCCATGCTTGCATAACAGTGCAATAAGGTGCTTCTACTTGAGTTGGTAGATTCCCTTGGACTCTTAGTCTGTTTTCCCCACATGTGGCACATCATAGTCATTGTTCCCATTAACCTTGAGTATCTCATTCATGCAATATTTCAATGTGAGCCATACATTACTTAATGTTATTGGATCTAGCTCATAGAAAGCTTGATGTACAACCTCTAGCATGCGCTCAATATTTTTGGCATTTTCTTGTGCATAAGTGATTTGATGCTTTTGAAAAACCCCAAGTCTAAGATGTTTAAATCTGGACTGTTGGGTGGTTGTTGAATTAAAATGAATGTGAAGTCATCTTGTTTGTATACTTGTTGCCACTCTACATCCTCTTGAGTTATGTGTTCCTTTGCATTGTCTTATTGGATGAAAATGAACTTGTGTCCTGCATGTTGTGGCCATTCCTCCTTTATGACTAGAATGATCTAATCAATAAGTATGTGCCTTGTGACTTGTTTGTTGACTGATTCAACAAGCTTAGTTACAATTGCCCCCTTCTCTCTATTCTTGGATTTTCTCTTTGCTGGTTCTTGATATGTAAATGGAAAAATGTCTATTTTCCTATCAAATATGCAGTGTCCCTCTGAGTTGAATCTAGGCCTTGCTATTGCAGCTGTGAACATAACCTTGGGAATGAACTTGCTTGAGCTTACATATCTATACTTACTCCTCTCATTCTGTGCTAGATAAACTCTCTGTGTTTTCTTGCTCAAATGAAACCACTTTTCATCAATATGGACAAAATCAAACATGGTGTAATATTGCTTCGTACTCTCTGGATTACTCCCTTGCAATAGATTTAATATCCATTCTAACCTTGTGGTCATGTTTAATTCCTTTAGACATGTGTGTAGTGGATTTGTATGTGGCTTTATAGTTTTTCTTTGCACTAATCTATGGACTGCACTCTTTGAAATGTTGAGTTGAGCTGCTAAATTCCTTATGCATGACATGTCCCTATGTTGATTGTTGTGAATGCACTCTCCTGAATTTGAAGCTTTTTCCTTCCACACTTGTGGTAATTTGTACTGAAATTAAGTTGCCCCCATGTTCTTGTTGCATAGATGTCTTCCACAGTCTTGAAATTGCCTTCGATGACACATTAAACTGGATTGCTACAGCTTGAATTGCATTCTTTGGAAGTTGTCCCCCTTCTGCCATGTTTAGAAGCTTCATAATGATGTTCATTTTTTTTCACTGCTGAGCCTGCTTGTATATGGCTGATGATGAGCTGGTGTGCTTTGCCCTACTTCTGGTTGATTTTGATTATGTCCCTGCTCATTAATGGCCTCATCTTCTGGTTGATGTTGATTATGTCCTTGCTCATTAATGGCCTCATCTTCGAAGATGTGGGCTTCATTAAGATCAAAATGAATGTGTGTGGGTTCATTATCTGGAAGTGAGGCTTCATTGAGGTTAAAGCCTGAAGCCATAGCAATAGACAATGATGCTCTGGGTTTTTTTCCTGAATATTCTCTTTAAATTCTCTGGTTTTACTGGTAGCTTGAAGATGTAAATGGTGGTTTTAATGTTGTTGGTTCTCTATTTAAAGCTTGTAAAAGTTGTGGATCCGTGCGTGTGTAATCTCTAAAATTCTATTGGCTAATGAAATTTGAATCTTGTTTTTGATTGGTCCAAAAAAAGTGTTGAGGATCAATCCATTTTTTATACAGAAAGTCATTGTTTACTGCATTAATTGTTCTGCAAACTGTGCAGAACATAGTACTTTAAAATAATTTTCTTTCTTTAATTTTCTTTCTTTCTTAATTACTGTGTCCTCTATCCTTTTTGACAAACAAAACGAGACATAGGGAGTATAATTAAAAAATAAATGAATTTAATTCAAAAAAAATGAAATCAGATTCTCTATTTTGCTTAGGTCAAAATTGAGAGTTTTACTTTTTCGAGTAGGTAAAAAAATCGGTAAAATCAATATAATCTAACTTAAGTTTCTAATATTTTTTTCACTCAACCTTTTTTTTTATTTTTAAAGTTTTTTTCTAGTAAATAGTGGCTCAATTTTAATTTCTTATTAAATTTTTACTATTGTGAATAGACCTGTCATTCGGGTCAGGTCGTGCGGGTTCAGGTTAGGTCATATCGGGTTCGGGTTGAGTCGGGTTCGGGTCGTTACGGGTCACGGGTTAAATCGGGTCATGCCGATGCGGGTTTTCGGGCGGTCGGGTTGACCTGCGGGTAAAAAAGATAGAATTTTTTATGATTATTAAAATAGATTTTTAATTAAATAATAATATTTAATTATAATATATTATTTGTATGTATTTTAATAATAAAATGTATTATATTTTTTAAAATAAATTTTATACATTTTATAAATATACTAAATCGGTCAACCCAACGGGTTTCGGGTTTTATCGGGTTCGGTTGATTTCGGATTCAAATTTTCGGGTCTTGACCCTAAAATTATCGGGCGGGTCGGGTCGGATTAGCGGGTTGTCAGCTTTTGACAGCTCTAATTGTGAATGATTTATTGATTCATTTTGTGAAATGTGAACGGTGAATTGGTGATGACATTGATGAATTTATAATTATAGGATTTTTAAATTTTTTATTATTTTGAATTTTGATATATTGATTTCATAATTATTATTTAAATTGATAGGTTATTTTTGACTTATATGCTATAAGTGCTCGTTTGGTTGAATACGGGAACTGAAATTCCCATGAAGTTAGATCCTAAGAATTAAGTTCCTGGGAACTGTATTTCATGAGAATTGACAAGTTATGTTTGGTTAAACTCTAATTCACATGAATTAATGGGGGAAGATTATCTTACCTAGCCCCCCTAGGTAATTAGAATTTCTTTAAAATGGAGGAAATGAAAAATCACAGGAAATGGAAAATCCAAGATTTTGGATAAAAAATCTTCAACCAAACATGGGTCTTCCACCTCATTTTATGGGATTTTCAACTTCTTAGGAATTTCTTTCTCAACCAAACAAGTCCTAAATGTAGATTGATTTGTACATTTTTTATGTTAAACTTATCTTGAATTTATATTTTATTTAGTTCATATATTTAATATATCTTATAAATATCATTATGTTAAACTAGCTAGCTTAATTTGTTCAAGGTTTGATATATCTTCGATACTTAATTAAGTCCCCCCCTAGACAATTCTGGCTCTGCCAGTGATGACAACGGTACACCATAGTCTTATTAGAGAAAAGTTTACTCCAAGGTTGATTATAGTGGGTTGTGTCTTAATTTTACATTTTATTTTCAAAATTTAAACTAGTTAATTTTGGGTTTCTTTTTTTTTCCAAGGATCAAAATTCCCTTGTAATTCCACTAGCTTATTTGTAAGGATTTTAATATTATTTTTATATTAGGGTTCGCCAATTTAGAGCGAATGCATCAATTTTTTAAATCAAGGCTATAAATTTGTTGTGGAATCCCAAAACGGCGTCATTTTGATAAAAATATTAACTTCGAGTGGGTTGAATATTTGAGCGATAGAACCTAAAATGACCTTTCAATTGAAGGGACAAAGTGTGCTACTACGATGGATTCTATGCTTGACACCTTCACGACAACAACCTTATTTATTTGTGCCTCTGCTCTAATTAATTTCTACGACCGTCATTGTCACCACCGATATTGTCGGTAGTGTTGCAACCCTCACCATATAAATCATCATGTTTATTACGAAGTATTATTTAGTGAACACTAAATTAATTTTTAAGATATATTATATTATAATTTATTATATCACATTAATATTTTAAAATGTAAATAAAACAGTTTTTAACCATCCAAGTTTCAAAAAATTAAAATCTAAAAACTCATATATCCAACATGCTATGAACCATTCATTTTTTTCAAATAGGGTTTCCTCTGAGCTTTAACAAGATTTTATAACTAAATGTAGACAATATACAAATTTTTGTGATATAAATAATATATGCGGACTCATATGTAAAAATCTTAGGTGCTGAAATGGAAAATGCGATTTTAAAACGAATGCACCAAAAAGAGAATAAGGAGAAAAATGAGCAGTTGAGATGAAACACTAGCGGTGTGCCACACGCGCTTTCACTCTCTTTCCAAAACGATACCCAAATCACCCCAAAACGGAAACAAGTAAGCCAACAGAACCCCGCCTTTTCATCCTATCAAATCTCGCTCCCAACTTTGATTCCGATTTTAGACGCATAGCTACGAAATCAATCGATTCGCCCGCTCGATTCAATTCAAACCGAGTAGTTTGGTTTCCAGAAATTCTGAATATTTGTACTCCGAATCTCGTATTTTTCTTGGAATCCTTTAGCAGTAGCGGGAAATCGCGTCGAGTTTGAAGGAACGATTCTCCGACTCCCTGAGATTCCGAATTCTTCTCCGATCTGATGTCTTCGTTGTGGAGGTTTGATCTGCAATTCTTCATTCTGTTTGCTTTATGCTTTTTCGTTTTGATCTTTGTTTGGGAATTTCTAGTGTTTTCGTTGAATTCCCAATTGGTTTTCTGGTTTTAACGAGTTGCTTCTTGCGGAGGGTTTGATGAATGGTGATTGATTTTCTTTTAGTTTCTGTTGCTGGAGTTCTTTCTTTTGGTGGACTTTATGATTGTGCATAGTTGCTTTATTATGCTTAGTAATAATGAATGATGATGATTTTTTTGGCATTTACTACTGTTTACTCAATTGGTGATTGCTGATTAGTACAATATGGGTCCATGAATCATGATGCTCTCTGTTTTCAATAAATTTGCTGCTTATGGGAATCATGTTCACAAACCACTTTTCCTTTACATCTTTTTAGATTTATCTAATACGGAGTACTACTGTGTTAGTTAACAATGAAGTGGAGACCTAATTGTTTCTTTTCGCTTCATCCAACTGCAATTTCTAGGGGGGGGGGGGGCTAATTTTTTTAATTCTGATTTCGGTTCATATTAGTCTTTGTGTCAGTAAGTATTGAACATGTAACCTTTTGCTTTTGGATGAGTTTCAAGACTAACATCAGTGAGTCTGTTTGTTTGTTTTGTTCTCATTTTAGAATATTGTATCCGTACAATGTTTACGTTTTTTAGGAGGCTGTTCAGATTTACTTGCGTTTATGTTCAAATAATGTGCTTTGGTGAAGTTTCAAGGCTCTATGACTAGTTCTTGAATGCAAGCTACATCAAATGAGTAATGTGTGGTATGTTAGCTTTCATTATTTTCCATACATGACTTGTTGATTCTTGCCCTTTTCAGGGTTCTTGGATTATGTTTCATCTGATCAATTACCATTTTCCTTAGCTGATTGCTATAATGTATAAAATGGAAACTAAGAGAAATACAGAGAGCATTCTAGGAAAGCTAATGGGCTTTGAGATGCAACAGCCTCATAAGCAACCTCGACGTGGCCAACAAAGAGTACTTTCTGAAAAATATCTTCAGAACATTGCGATGATCTGTCGGCGTGAAAAGGGGTCATTTGATAGATTCAGTATGGACATGGACACTGATATGCTAGATGAAAATGATTCAGCTGAACAAGGGATTCAAATTTCTTCTAACTTGGATGACAAAACTCCCCTTCGAAGCTATGAAAAAGAAGCAGATGAACTATTTCAGAAAGCTAACAAAGACTATCTTAAGACTTCTTACTTCAAAGGTCAAAAACCGAAAACGTCATTCCGTGTGAGGCAAAGAGATACTTGTTTGGAGAAAATAGAAAGAAGAGGTAATTGCCATGGAGTTGCAAAACAAGTTGCTAATGAATTGCAACAAAGTGTGTGGCACAGTTATTCAAAGGAATTCAGATCTATTAGAAGGAGAGATGTTGGAGATTGTGGTTTTGAGAAGCTGAATAGTTTTCCACGATATATGAACCCGAGCAAAGTGAACAGAAATTGTTTGAACAAGAAGTTTAAAGTTCACAAAGATTGGTGTTTGAACCCAGTGAATGGAAGTAGTTTATACTGTAATAGCATGGAAGAAGTGGATTCTAGATCTGAAGAGGACTTGTTTGAAGATTGTCTTTCAGCTCCATTGTCGCCTGTAAAGAATTCTGATTGTTCAGATGTAGAAAGTGATACATACAAAGTGATTGAGAGGGTCTTGGAGGAATTACCTGATATGCTTCAAGAAATCAGAAAATTCAGGAATAGAGAGTGCAAGCGATTTGATGCAAGACATAAGGTGTGTTCCTACTGTGACATTCTTTCACATGTTCTTTGGAGTGATAATGTTTGATTTAGAAATTTCCATTGATGTTATTGTGGAATATGGATATCCAATTTATTTAATGAAAAGTTGAAATGATTGGTGGCACCCTCTGTGTGTATATTATCTGCATACATACATGTTAAAGCATTGATAATAGATTGCTAAGTTTAGTTATTAGTATATTTATGATTGATGACTTGTGAGGTTAAATGCTATTTACTTGATTAATCTTTGATGTCCCCAATTAGACTAATCAGACAAACAGGAATCTTTCTAGAAATGTGTTTCTTGTATTCTCACATTTGTCCTTCTAGCATAACAGAGAGTATTGTTTTATCAGGTTACCATAATTAGAAAAATTAGACAAATCTGATCTTCAATGGATAGAATTTTTAACATATTGGCCATTTTGTTCACAGGTTGAAGATGATTTTTTGACACCCGTGGACGAATCAAACAATGAGTTTTCACCACCACAATTTGATTCAGCTTCACACTTGAAAGACATTTCATCAACCACGCGATTACATGCCGTTCAAGGTTAGTGGGATGACAAAAGGACTAGTTTTTCAAAATTTCCTTAGTTGAGCCAATCTCTATGATTTGTGCTCTAATTCTCCTTCTTTTGTGTAGAATCAGAGGTTAAGCTTCAGCATTCTTATATCACTGATGTGTTAGCTGAATTGGGTCATCATCCATTGGAGGATTTAGAAAGCCTTTGTGTCTTTGACTCAATGGAGAAGAAATACGGCAAATACCCATCTTGGCTTAAATCAGAGCGAAGACTCTTATTTGATCCTATAAAATGCGGATTGTCTGACATTCTAAGCCCACACATGAGCATAAGCACGAGGTATACTCCCTTGACAAAAAGGCATCTTCTAAAATGGGATCAAGATGAAATCAAGGGTGAGCTGCTGCAATTGCTTGTTAAACAGGAAAAGGCGGCGGAAAGAAAGTCATCTGAGGAGATAGTTGGAAACAGAGAATGGCTTGGTGATTTAAATGAAGAGACTCATATTGTGGTCGAGGAAATAGAGGAAGCTTTGATTAGTGAGCTCGTGGAGGAGATTTTAAGAATAGAGCTATAGAATCTAGAAATATTCTTTGTACATTGTTCATTTTTGTAGGAATTTTGAAAAGCAATTCTCAAATTATTTTTTTTTTTTCAGTAGAACAATCATCAGCTGAAAACAAAGAAGGTGATCTTGTTGATTGTTTCACAATTCTTTTAGCTTTCTTTCATGAATAAGATATGTGATGCCTTTTTGCATTGTCTTGGCTATTTATAGGTGAGGTGACCCACATGAAAGCAAACTGTATTCTACTTACACAACTATAATTCAAAGAGATAGAAACCAAAAATAAAATAGACACTCTTCCTTTAAGAGCTTTTGGTTGAGGAGGCATCATTGTCTTGTAAAAGCTTCTTCTCCTTCTCGATCCTGGCCTTGTCGTCCATGGTCGACCTCTCGTCCAGCCAGGCGATAATGTCAGCGAATACGAGATCAATGTTGGCAGGCAGCTCGCCGTAGGTAAGGGCATGCCACATTCCGTCGTACAACTTGAAGGTCTTGTCGGAGCTAGAGGCGGTGTCGTAGAGGAGTTTGCTGATGGCGGGATCCGTTACCTTGTCGGCTCCGCCGTGAACCACTAGGAAAGGCAAAGTCACCTCGTCAAGACGACGCTCCAGGTCGACGGTCGCGCCTAATAGCTCGTTGGCCGTCTTCAAACGAGGTCGTCCGGTGTACCAGTAAGGATTGGCCCTAACCTGTTGAAATTGTTGAGCCAAGTTTAGTTTGATTAGCCAATTTTAACAAGTATGGAGTTGATTAATGTGTGATTATATATAATATACTACTAATTGATGATCATTAATGGAGTACTTGTTTTTTGGCTTCGGGGTCTCTAACGGCAGCTTCAATGATGTCTTGGCCTGGCACGAGCTTCCATGTCGGAACCACATTACATAGTTTTTTTAGAAACTTTGTCACCAATGGACTCGGTTTCACGTTGTCCGCAAGCTGCATTCCAATTAATAAATTCCCACCAAAAAAATCTCAGTTACAATTTAAAAAATACTATAAGCAAGTGCACTAGCTAAGATGAGAAGTCACTGTTTAAGTACTAATGTTGGGATGAATGATTGATTAGCCCCCACCACCTACTTGCATTACCTAGCTACTTTATGCTTAATTAAATGATCTTAAATCAGTAAATTACAGTGATATCTTTGACTAATACGGAGTACTAATTCATTTTCGCCAATACAAGCTATGGCGACTTTTATCATGCCGTCAAGATCTCCAATTAATTTCATCAATCTTTCATAATCACGTTTTTCTTGGGTTTAGAAAAATTGACATTTTTTTCTTGACCAAAATAAAAAGTTGGTCTGGTCACCATTATTAATTAAGCTAGCACTCTCCTAGAAGTTTTAACTATGCAAGTGAAGTCAAAGGTTACACAGCTTATAGCAATCTCAACACTTGTATAGACAAGGAAAAATGAAAGTATTTACAAATTTATATAGGTCCTATTCGCTTGAATCCAATCATGATTTTAATCCACACGATATATCTTATACACCGTACCTGCTATGAGTTTTCCTAATACTACAAGTATCAATTTGATTATACCATTATAACAATAAAATAAGTACTATCAATTTGATTGCATAATATAATTATTTTATACTAACTTACATCATTACATTGAATTTGATTTGATATTATTTTTAATTATCTTTATTGCTGACCGCATAATCATTTTGTTTGCAAGGGTATAGGGATAAGGCCGTCGTATCATTAATAATTGAAAAAATGAGTCAATTTTCCTTAACATGTTTTAAGAAATTAACTTCAGTTGACCCGAAACGTTTTCGTATGAAGCTACCGATTCATTGATTACAGTAAAAAACCAGGCTGGACCAGGATGTAAATCGCACTAGCTAATATATTAAGTTGCAAAAAAAAAAACCCTTGAAATGAACTTCTGTTCCAACTTTTTCTAAACCCTTAGAAATCCTTACATAATGAGCTGTTAATTTTTTTTTGGTAGAATGAGCTGTTAATTATTTTTTAACTAATGGGTTATGACTTATGAGGTCAACATTAGATATGGAACTTTTCTTACAATAAGCATTTTGATAAATGATTTTACAATAATGTTTTTCTAAGCTATGCTTTCGAGATATATAGGTTACGAATAATATTTCCTGGAAAATATAAATAAATATAGTCTTAAAAAAGATTTAAATAATTATAAATAAATACAATTACAAAAAATTAAAAGGCATAATTACAAAAATTAAACTTAGGTGTCCTCTCCCTATTACTTATAGCTCCATTTTTTATTTATAAAAAATTAAAAGGCATAATTGTAACTGACTTCACAATTATTTAATACTTTTTTCCCCAACAGGTCACTACAAAATTTTATTAATGTTGAAAAAATCTCTTCCACGTAATTTTTTTTGGTTTTGATAAGGAAAGAATAAAGCAAGTTTAAATTTACTTAATAAAATTATACAGTAATGTTTTTTTATATCAGTAATAATAAACCAAGGTGAAAAAAAAAACTAAAATTAGCTTTTGTTGGTACGTAGGAGAATCTTTTGTGGCAGGAACTGGGCCCACTTTCCGGTAAACTAGGCCGAACGAGTTGGAAGCACTGACGGAAAGGCAACGGAAAGGACGGGGGACCCACACCCACTCCAAGAAGTGGCGTTTGCCGTTTAGCCACAATAGGCCGAAAACGGGCCAAAATGCCCATGGGCCCGACCAAACCCAATCAACGTGCAACATTTATTAAAGTACAAAATTACCCTCGTTAAAACGCGTACCTTACACATGGGAGCGACCAAAACGACGCCGTCCCAGAAGCCCGGCATTTTCCGGTGCAGAAGCAGAGCCACGGCTCCTCCCATTGATTCTCCCATGATGAACCTCTTCTTCTTCGCGTTTTCCTCCTTCTCTGTTTTTTATTTTTTTTTTAAAAAGATCACGTGCGTCAAAAAGAGGAAACGATAGATAACCGAATAAGATTATTCAGATTGGGTAAAATATAATTCAATAGGGTTAAAATCTGAATATTTACCACAAATATCGGTATAATGAAGGGAGAAATCTTCAACCACATCCTCAAAGCTTGGGATATATCCATGGAGTCCCTCTGATCGTCCATGCCCGATGCAATCCAGGCCGTAGACTCCGTACCCGGCCCGAGCTAATCGGGTCGCCGTTCCTGTTAACCCGCAGAGATCCATCCACTCTACTAATCTTAATCACTTTTTTTCTTCACAAGCTCTTAATTAAATAATCACTTTAATTTTTTCTTCAAAAACTCTTAATCAAATCCGATTATATGAAGAATTAAGATTAACCTTTCATGGAAATACTACACTCCATGGCATATCCATGGAGTAGAAAGACAAGTGCTTTGGGCTCCACTCCTTCTGGAAGCCATTGACATGTGAAGAGTCTCAATCCTCTTTTGTTCGCTATAAACCCCTGCAATTGCAAATCAATAAAGATCGTAACTTTTTTTTTCTGTCTGAAACAAATTTACAGCGTGTACGTGTATAGGATTCGAACGTACCTCATCATATTTGATATTAGCGTAATCCATGATGGGTGGAAGGGGCCGATCGTGAGAGATTTACGTGTGGAGACGGAGAACTCGATAGTTTTGTAGATATAGAGGGGGGGAAAATAGAGTCACAGAAAGAGAAAGGGAGAAAGAAGAAGAAGAGGAAGACGATTTCTTAGGAAAGGAGGATGAGTGGCTCTCTCCATCTTTATCTTCTCTTTTTATTTTGGGAATGGGCTTCTACTTGTCTTGTAACGATCAAATCTCGCGTTTTATTTTATTCTTTCAAACCAAGTATTTGTTTGAAAAATGATACACTCTATATTAGTATTCTATTTTATAAGTGGTGTGTATGATTGTGTACGATCTCTTCAACATGGTTGAAATGCGAAGCATTCTCAAATTAATTAATGACTTTTTTTATTTTGCACAATATTGAATCGAAGGAGGGATGCCCCCTACTTAAGTTGACCTTACAACTATATTGATTTTCTAGATTTTTTTTTAGAAAGGAAAAGTAATTTGATTAATTGGGGTATAATTTGAGATGAGTTAATTAAAATTCCTCTTATTTGTATTTTTAGTGTATCTTATAAAGAACAAAAAATGAAAGATAGTTTCTCAAATTAGTTTACCTTCTTTTTTTTTTTTATATAAAATGTTATAAGTACAAGAGACTTCAATTGTGTTACTATCATAGTTATTGTTACGTAATGTACCTTATATTTAATTTGGTTTGATGTTTGAGCAAACGCTGTGATGATTTGGTATATATATCTCCCTTGCGCAATGCATTAATGCTACTCAGATTATAGAAGAAATCGATGCGTTAAATACTTAAATATCATATTAGGTACTCTCTTTGATTCACGTACAGTAGATGACCCTTTTAATTTAAAAATATATACTCCGTATTAAATTATTAAAACTTAAACTAATCTTAAAAAGTGTGAAAAATGACAACATGCTATCTATTACGAATCGGAGACACTATACAAAATCTATAAGAATTTGACTTACATTTTGATTTAGATGTAGAAGATATGTATTGCATTCTGTGTGATTGCGTAAGCATGCCGGACTTGTATTAATTTCTAGGATGCGTTACTTAAAGAAGCAGTTGGTATATACGTATGTATATCGGCCCAAGTTGATGTTGCCAAATTTTAAATTGGCAATGGAAAGTTGAGCAGAGAAATTAAGAAATAAGAAAATTGTAAATTATGGATTTTATATATGAGGGCTGCTGTGATTGAATGATTATGATATTTATCTATGATGCCATCCTCTTGGGTAAATTATGTTAAGGGCCATGTGATTACAATCGTCATTTGGCCGTGATTCCCTCCTTTCATGTATTTTCTCCTAGGTTTTATATTTTATTAATTATGTACTTGCCAATTGACCATACACCATAGTGCATACATGATGATTTCAAGATCTATAAATAATATATGAACTAGCTTAAGTTCCCGTATCTTGCACGGATTTATAAAATTATTGTATTATATGTTTGTAAATTTGATTAAACTGATATTAAAAAAATTATACATATCTTATTAAAAAACTATCATTTATAAAAATAATTATTGATATAAGTAAGGTTTTTTAATAAACGATATGTATCTTATCGTATAAACTACCCTATCGAAAAATAAAAATAATATATTAAAAATAATTTAGTTGAATATTAGTAATATTATTATATTTAAGAAAATTATTTCATAATAAAGATTATGTTTCTATCACTTGCCAAATTTTAAGATCTCTAAATATAATTGTATATTAGTAATATTAGTAACATTTTTATATTTAATAAAAACTTTCCATAATGGATTAGACTCCAAAATCAACTTGTCAAAATTTAAGCATCTAAATATAATTATATATTAGTAATATAAGAATTATTATTATTATATAAGGATTGTAAATACTTAAATTAACAAAGGGCAAAGAGGTCAATGAAAAAATTAAAACACCTACGTGGCATAGTTAAGACGATGACACCTAGGATAGAGGGATTCGAATTTAGTTATAGTATATTGATTGATTTTTTTAAAGGAAAATCGTACAAACTCAAACAATAGGAGTCTTATAAAAACATGTGGCCTCATTGAAAAGATAACACAATTAAAAATAATGACTAAGTTTCAAAATATCAATTAAGCTTATCAGTTAAACTGGAACGAAAGTGCCTTCGACAAGAGCTTACAACTTCACGGCTTTAACTGAAGCTGAGTTCACGAAGCTGTGTCAGCCATTCTCCAATGCCGAGATTTGGGAAGCACTTAAAATGATGGGGTTGACGGTTATCCAGCCCTTGTAGGACCTCGGTTAGGGATTAGATTTGTCACTCATGACTTGCTTTTGAATGACCAGATTCTCCCGTCAGCTAGGCTTAAGCGACGCTCTCATGGTCCTTATTCCAAAAACTGATCATCCGACCTCTCCGGCTCGGATCAGATCAGTTTCTCTACTTAATGTCACGTTTAAAATCGCTACAAAAGCCATTGTCAACAGCTTGAATTGTCTCCCCGGCCCAAACAAGTTTCATTCTTGGGCGCCAAACCATTGAAAAAATGCAGTCATTGTTCAAGAAGTCCTTCACTCGATAAATGTGGCCCACTCCTGCAAGTGGATGATGCTTAAAATTGACCTTGATAAAGCATACTATCCCATCAAATGGTCGTTTTTAGGGAAATTTTGACGCAAGCTGGTTTGCATTAACATCTTGTAAAAGCCATAATGGTCAGTCAGACTACACGCTGAATAAGCGAATAAAATTGATTAAAATCCAGCAAATTCAAACTCGGTTGCATAAACGAACAAAATTGGTTAAAATCCAGCAAATTCAAACTCGATTGCATAAACAAACAAAATTGATTAAAATCCAGCAAATTCAAACTCAATTGCATAAACACACAAATTTGATTAAAATCTAGCAAATCCAAACTCCAAATCAAAAAGAGTTCAATCTCCAACTAGAACTCCAAACTTGTCTTCGAAACAATAATAAAAATCTAGTACCCCTAATCTAAAAGACAAAAGAAAGTACTTACAGTAAGGGTAGGGTTGGAAGAGGTGGCACAAGAACCGAGTTATGGGGGTGCACGATCACTAGCGTGCAACCTTGTAAAGAGGCACACGACCCTTAACGTGCACGACCAAGGAAGGGCGCAGACTATGAACGTGCACGACCCTAGACTTGAGAATGCACGACCCTTGCCTTTTACTGTACTAAAATAAATCTCACAATAGTAACAAGACGAAAAGTACTAGAAAACATGAGACAAATGCATAAAACATATTAAACTAAAGTCCTAAATACATGTCCTAATTGATATAAAATACAAGTTACCATTTGTGCACAAAAACACCCATAAAAATTAAAATTTCAGCAAATCACCTGTTAAAAAATTTTTGTTTGCAAAAGACCACCCAAATCAACAACTCCATTAAATTTTTCTTTATAAAATTGAAATTTCATTATTTTCAATACTAAAACACCAATTTCTACTATTCTAACACAAGAACTCAAACCCTAGATTTTGAATTTGTGATTTGTGAATATTTTCTTATACTTGGATCCGATGAACGAGATACTAACACGTTTGATTCTTTCAACCAAAATCCAAACATGAAATACCAATTACACGAATTGGGCTTCATAAATGGTTACATATTGTTGGATTTAGAACACCTTACTTCTATTTTTTTTGTCATAAAACGGAGGTATAGTTCTTGTGGGCTTTTTTTTTTTTGTTGAAGGACACTGTCTAGAAGAGTTGAACTAAAGACCTCTGAATACTGCATTTGGATACTTAACTAGTTGACTACATGTACGAAAGCCGCAAGCTAACTTTATTAAATACTAGATGAATTAAATTCTGAATGGTAAACGGAGTCGGAAATGAAAATAATCCAAATACAATCAAGTTCATCTAGAAATTTAGTAAAGCAAGAATTAAGATTCGGAGTCATGTTATATAGCTAGCTTATCCAACACTTCCAGCCCTCTTAATCAATTGCAACTGAGAATAACCTTTACTCTTGGCAATACGGAGACCATGGATGCACCTTACTTCTTGTTCGTTGTTGTAGTCACACAAACATATTGTCCCACTAAATAATGTGACACTTGACCGACATTTTTCTGTAATTTACATGTGGTATTATAATTTGTAAGTTCCCTTGGATTATTGTGTACGTTGTTTTGTTTTGAATACGTAATTGAGATTGGGATTTCATCCATTATTAAATGCTTCACCTGATGTGTATCGATAAACTTTTTTAATGAATGGATTTTAGCCCTATAAAATCAACTAGATGTTTTATTGGAACAGAATATAAGAAACTATTATAAGTGACATTGAGAGTGGCATATATTGTGGCATGTTAAGCTCTCTGTCTTACAAAAAAAAAACATATGTAGTAGAATAGAAGCGAAATCAACCAACACTAAATTAGAGAGTTTGGTTCAAATAAAAAAAAAACTCTTATGCTGAAAAAAAAATACACTTTTCCTAATTCGTAGTGCATTTTTCCTACTTCGGAGTGCAATTTTTCTCGCATTTGCACTTTGCGTACTTTGTAGTGAACTTTTTGTATTTTGTAATGCACATTTCATAATTTGTAGTGCATTTTTCATTTTTCAGGATAATAGTTTTTTTTCATTTGAACCAAACTCCTAAATTAAAATCCCATATATAATACTCAAATTTAGCAAGTAAGCCATTTTATTTCTACTGTATTTACTATTTATAAATTACAAAAACTTTAATCGGTAGTCCTAGGGGGTTTTATTTGTAAGAATATGCTAACCTTTTAATTACAAGAATTTTGTGATCCACTTATTTTGATTGGATAACGTGAATTATTTTATTATCATGAAAGATTGGAGACTTCATTGGAGAAATAAGATGAACTCGTCGCCTCTAAGGTCCCGTTCGGCATTTTCTAGTGGGAGCTTTTCTTGCTTTTCATCTAGATGACACGCTCCCCTCTTCTCTCACCCTCTTACCCCAAGCCTTTTCATTTTAGCCAAATTCCGCTCTATCTAGCTAAATTCCGCTTCCAATCCGCTGGTACCAAACAGAGTATAAGTATAAGAAGACACCGTTAAAAGGGAAGATTAATTGATAGAGGTGCAGACGACAAAACAAAGACACGGGCTGAAGACGGAGGAGTCTAATTTAGGTGCCTTATGATTTAAGGCTTATTCAAAATCCAGAGTCTATCGGATACTGGGAGTCGAAACAGAGACCTCATAGTACTATCATGGAATCATAGTCGCTTGACTAGATATCCGAAGGTTGTTAAAATATGTTAAAAGTGATGAGTAAGTGAATTTGACCTAAACATTAACTTATGTTTAAGGGAGATTGGAATGAATTTTTTTTATAAGGAAAGGGGTTAGGGCGGCCGTTAACAGCCTAGCGACCTCCCTAGAGCATCCTGAAGGATGAGGTTCCGAAGAACCGGATCAACTGTAAGTGGGACAGAAGAGACACGACGAAACGATACAACAATGTAGTTCGCCACTGAGTTGCACTACCGATTGACATGAGCGATACTCCAAAACTGGAAGCGGGCAAGCAGACAGTGGATATCAACACGTAACATCTCGATCTCCCAAGGACAACACCAGTCACCAAGTACGGCCTTGACCAGTTGAAGATTGTCGCCTTCTATTTGGATGTGATCCTATATAAGTCGTCGGGGGCTGACGGTTATCCAGCCCTAGTAGGACCTCGGTTGGGGATTAGCTAGATTTGCCACTCATGACTCATCCCTACAACTTTTGAATGACCAGATTCTCCCGCCAGGCTTAAGCGACGCTCTCATGGTCCTTTTTTAAAAACTGATCACCCGACCTCTCCGGCTCAGCTCAGGTCAATTTCTCTTCTTAATGTCACGTTCAAAATCGCTACAAAAGCCATTGTCAACATCTTGAAGCCTATTATGCCATGCCTTACTCCCCGGCCAAAGCAAGTTTTATTATCGGGCGCCAAACCATTGAAATGTAGTCATTGTTCAAGAAGTCCTTCACTCGATGAACGTGGCCCGCTGCTGCAAGTGGATGATGCTTAAAATTGACCTTGTTAAAGCATACGATCGCATCAAATGATCATTTTTGAAGGAAATTTTGTTGCAAGCTGGTTTGCCTCAACATCTTGTAAAAGCCATAATAGTCAGTTAGACTACACACTGAATAAGCGAATAAAGTTGATTAAAATCCAACTAATCCAAACTCCAAATCCATAAGAGTCTTCAATCTCCAACTAGAACTCCAAACTTGTCGTCCAATAAATAATAAAAATCTAGTACCCCTTATCTGGAGGACAAAAAAAGTACTTATACTAAGGGAGTAAGGGGCAACCCACGAACCTGGCCATTATGGTTGGAAGAGGCAACCCACGAAGTTACTTGAGGTGGTGCACAATCATCAGCGTGCGGCCTTGTGAAGAAGAACACGACCCTTGCCTTTTACTGAAAAATATTCTCACGATCAATCGTGCATCTTGGAATGCATGAACTAGCCATATTTTGGGCTTTGCCGCACGATCCGAACCACTGTTCTAAAAATCCCTTCTAGGCCCCGTCTAGGCCCCGTCTAGGCCCCGCCTAGGCATCAGAAGGTCCTACCCCGCCTAGCCGTCCAGACCGCCTAGGCACCCGTCTAAGACCGCCTAGGTCACCGTTCAGGCCGTCTAGGCGCTAGGCGGTCCCTCTCCGCCCAACGTCCGCCTAGCGTTTTTTAGAACATTAATCCGAACTTCGACATCACCGCACACACGATCGGTGCACGAGCTTGACATGGATTGTGTGGTTTCTTCAATTTAGCTCTTTAATAGTTCGTTTTTGGTCCCTTCGCCTTCTAGATTGAGGTCTTAATTCCGTCATGTCTCCAAACGCATCCAAATAAAGTTCAAACTTATCTAAATATCAGAAAACATAAAGATGCATATGTAGACATCTATAACGGAAACAAGACGAAAAGTACTAGAAAACACGAGACAAATGCATAAAACATATTAAACTTAAAGTCCTAAATGCATGTCCTAATAGTTATAAAAACATGTTATCATTTGTGCACAAGACCCCATAAAAATTAAAATTTCAGCAAACCACCCATAGAAATATTTTGTTTGCAAAATACCACCCGTAAAAATATTCTGTTTGCAAAAGACCGCCCAAATCAATAATTTGCGTTATAAAATTGGAATTTTATTATTTTCACTACTAAACACACCAATTTATACTATTCAAACACAAACCCAAACCATAGATTTTGAATTTATAATTTGTGAATGCCAACCCCTTTGATTCTTTCTAAAGTCCAAATATGAAATATCAATTACACGAATTGGGCTTCCTAAATGCTTACATATGTTGGATTCGGGGACAACTTTTATTATTTTTTGGGTCATGAAATGGAGCTATAGCTCTAGAGGGATTCAACCCTGAATGGTAAACAGAGTCAGAAATCAAAATATATAATTGAAATACAATCAGGTTCATATAAAAATTTAGTAAAGCAATAATGAAAGATTCGGAGTCATGTTAGCTAATTAAGCTTATTAACACTTGATTTGCCGTTCGACGTATATGGATTCATTGCATTCCAGCCCTCTTCTTCAATCAATTTGAACATTCCTTGATCAGAAAAAAGTCACGATGAGGAGTGAGGACCCAAGGCTGAGCTCTTAATAATTGGCAATACGAAGACCATGGATGCACCTTACTTCTTGTTCGTTGTTGTAGTCACACAAACCTATTTTCCCACCAAATAATGCGACACTTGACCGATATTTTTCATTAATTTACATGTGGTATTGTAAGCTCCCTTAGATTATTGTGTAGGTTGTTTTGTTTTGAATACGTAATTGGGATTGGGATTTTATCCATATATTATTAAATGCTTCAGCTGATGTGTATCGATAAAGTTTTTTAATGAATGGATTTCAGCTCTATAAAATCAACTAGATGTTTTATGGGAACAGAATATAAGAAACTATTATAATTAAGTGATATTGAAAGTGACATGACATATATTGTGGCATGTTAAGCTGTCTTACAAACAAAAAAAGAAGCATATGTTATATGTAGTAGAATAGAAGCGAAATCAACTTGGGGGTTTAGCACTAAAAATCCAATGTATAATACTCAAATTTTGCAAGTAAGCCATTTCATTTGTTTAGTATGTACTATTATAAATTACGGAAATTTTACTCGGTACTCCTATGGGGTTTTATATATTTCACTAAGTGTGCTGAAACTTTACATAGGTTGTGTAGAGTTTATACAATATTCATCCATGCCCAATTCTGTTAAAACATTTAAAAAAAACGTTAACCAGTGATATATTTTTATAAAAATAAAATAAAAAAAATACGCTAACTTTCATTTACTAGATCGAAGAATTTTCTGGTCCACTTATTTGGATTGGATAAAATGAATTATTTTACGGAAATTTCACGCGGTAATCCTGAAATTTGATGTTATTTATGAGGTATACCAAACTTTAACCTAATTCGTGTGGTAACCCCGAGATTTATGTTAAATTCATCTCATATCCTTAAAGGTTAAATCTAACTTTTACCACAGTTAACTTGTTTTTTTTTAAAGGAAAATGGAAATGAAAGTGAAAACACGATTACTTAATCTACTTTGTTCCTCAACTGTCGTGGAGAAGACCTTCTGGTGTTTATTTCCTCGAAGAAGGACGAAGCTGTGCTGATAAAAACCTCGACTACAGCGCAGTTACGCGAAGACGTCAACGCCGATGGATAGGATATTACATCTTAATATACTAATGATAAATTATGTAATGGTACACATTAGGCATGGACACGGGCCGGGCTGGGCCGGGCCCGGGCCGGGCCGCCACCGGGCCGGGCCGAGAAAAATGGAACCGGGCCCGCACAGGGGGTATCCGGGCTGGGAACGGGCCGGGCTGCGGGCCGGGCCGGGCCCAAAGTTTGTGGCCCACACGGGTTGGGTTGGGCTGGGGGCGGGTCGGGCCGGGCTGGGGGGGGCTGGGTTGGGCCGGGCCGGGCCGGGCTGGGGCCGGGCTGGGCCGGGCTGGGCCGGGCCGGATACATGTGGGCTGGCGGGCCGATTTGGGCCAGGCGGGCCGGGTTGTATTTGTGGTAGATTTTTAGGTATTTGTGCCTTTTGTGGTCCTTTGATTGAATCAAAACTAGCTTAGTTAAATGATCAAGTTAGAAGACATTAATGCCGACATGCCCTTGCCTCTTCTAACTTATGAAAGTATAATTTTTTTTAAAAAAAGATAGAACAAAGGCGGAGTATTTTAAAATGTATAAATTAAACGAATCTATTAAATTGTACATAATGTGCTAAAAAACAAAAAAAAAGGGAATAAGGGAGCGGGCTTGTTCGAAATTATTAAAACTTTGATAAATAATTATCAAAATTAGAATAATTAAGATGCCTACGTATCTCGAAAGAATCAAAGCCCACGTAGTTCTTTACTTACCTTAACTTACCTTGTTGTTGTTGCTCATTCGTCAAAGTCTTCGGGGGTTTCTTCGTCAATTGCATCATTCCCACCACTTCCGGCGTTAGAAGAGTTGTCAGTGGTCATCCCTTCGACATCGTCCTCGGTCTCGAATTTTATTGCACTCATTTCGTACTCTTCTTGCGTCCTTTCCTCGGCACGATCCCAATCCTTCTTGCATATCAATGTCTTGACGGTTTGTGGATCAAGTCGGCATCTTTTTTCCGAAATTACTCTTCGACCTGCGCTAAAAATAGACTCGGACGCAATGGTAGACGCAGGTATAGCTAATACATCCTTAGCTATGTTAGCAAGTACAGGATATTGGTCGCAATGGTTTCTCCACCACTGAAGAACATCACATCCGTCGGGGAATTGATGTTCAGTGGTCAAGAAATCCATAATAATAGATCTTGTAGGTGCAATAGAACCAGAACTAGATGATGTTCGGGGTTTTTTAAAAATTAAAGATGCAATTTTGCTAGTAGTAGAAGTAGAAGATGAAGAGGGTCGATTAGTAGATGTAGGTGGAATATTTAGTTTTTCTGCATATTTTTCATATAACTTAATTAATGTTGCAATGGCGAAATCAATATCAGCATACCAATTATAATCATTTTTTGAAAGGCCCAAAGTGTCATAATAAAAATCTAACATATTTTCTAAACCTTGCTTCTTCATAGTAGGATCTAATAATGCAGCAATACAATATATAACAGGAAACTTGTTAAAATAAGATAACCATTTTGTTCGCATGTTTTCAATTATGTTACCTAATGATGGTTGCTTTACTTGCATTTCTTGCATGGCATATGTAATATTGCAACATTGAAAAATAACTAAATGGACGTTAGGCGTATAAACTTGTGAAAAAACCAGTGTTGCATCCTTAAAAGTTTTTAGAAGCTCACATATTTGTGTCGCGATCCCCCATTGCTCCTCGGAAATAAATCCGGGAGTACCATTCGGACCTCTATACTGCTCAGCATACAAAGTGGTTATAACATTTTTATAAGTACAAGCAGGTTGTAACATATCAAAAGTGGAGTTCCAACGAGTTGGTGTATCCATACTCCATTTCCTAGGAAATAATCCTTGTTCTTGACACAAGATCTTATAACGACGTTTTGCGGTACCGGTGAACCTAAGCCATCTAATGCACTCTCTAATCGGTCCAATCAAATCATGAAGATCTTTGCATGCTTCTTGAACAGATAAGTTAACAATATGCGCAGCACATCTAATATGACAAAGATCTCCATTTAACAAAAGAGGTACATGTCTTTTAAATAAATCAATACATCTAGTATTAGCAGAGGCATTATCGAAGGAAAGTGAAAACACTTTTGCAAACAAATTAAATTCCTTAAGAATTCTAACAATATGATCATATATATTAGCTCCGGTGTGACTTTCAAACATAGGTTCAAAACCAATGACACGTTTTTGCAACAACCAATTATCATCATTCCAGTGGGCAGTGACAGAGATATATGAATCGCCTACTCTAGAACTCCAAATATCACTTGTAATACACACACGACCATCATATTTCTCAAAAAATTGTACCAATTTAGATTTAGCCCTTTCATATTGTTGCACGCATCTACGTTTTAAGGTCTTACGACCAACTTGTTGATAAGCCGGTTGCAAAGATAATTTAGCAAATTTTTGAAAGTCATAGTCTTCTCCAAAAGAGAATGGTTTTTCAGATTTTGTAATATATTCAGCCATGCCATCAATCATTTTATCTCTATTGTAACAAAATAAGTTACCTCCAGCTTGAGAAGAGGCAAACCCGCCTATTTGGGTTTGAATTCCGCCGCTTGAACCACCTTGACCTTCGGGGACCATCACTTCGGGATGTAGCCTATTCAAGTGCCTTTTCAACGTTCCCGTTCCGCTATTCTTGGTGAATTTGTAAGAGTGACCCCTTCTAACTCCCCTCGCCTTGCAAATTAGACACGTAGTAATAAAATTGCCGGGGCTTTTTGGATCGTCGACTTTGTCGAAGTATTTCCAAGCAATAGAGCCAGAGGTCGTATCTTTTATCGTAGTCGAGGAGCTTCCCGCCTCTTGTGTAACACTTGCTTGAGATGGGATGAAACCTAAAAAATAAAATTATTTATATCATAAATGAAATAACAAATTATTTATATTATAAACGAAATAACAAATTATTTGTATTATAAATGAAATAAAAAAATTACTTACCGGGTTGATCTTCCATTTGAGCCCTTCCATGCGCCGCCAAATGATCAAATTCCTCTTGGGACAAACCCATATTACCTTGTCCCTCCATTTTTTATAAAAGGGGATTTTTTTTTAAAGACTAAGAATAAGCAAGAGATTATAACTTTTTTTGTTTTTTTTTATAAAAGGAGAAGAAAATTAAATTCGAAATGTAAATAAATAAGGTAAACTTGTTTTTGAAAATTAATACCTTTTTTTTTTGTTTTGAAAGACTAAATAGAGATTAAAAATAACAAAAGCAAGTAAAATGAGATTAAGACACTTTGTAGATTGTAAGACTTGTAGTAGAATAAGCAAGTATGAGATTGAGAGTTGAGAGATGAGGGATTGAGGAGATTGTGTGGAAAAAAATGTTGAAGATTGGGTGGTATTTATAGAAGATTAGAATAGGAGAGGAATTTAATTTTTTTTTTTTTTTAAGGGTAAGTAGCCGTTGCCTTTTTTTTTTTTTTTTTTTTTTTTGTGAACTAGCCGTTGGCCCAACGGCTCTTTAAAAGAGCCGTTGAGGACCGGGCCGGGCCGGGCCGGGCCGGGCTGGTCCGGGCTGTAGGCCCGTTGACCAGCCCGTTGACTGGCCCGTCCGGGCCGGGCCAATATTTCTCGACCCGGGCCCGGCACTGGACCCGGGTGGGTTGGGCCCGTCTGGCCCGCGGGCTGGACGGGCCGGGCTGGATGCTCAAAAAAACGCGGGCCGGGCCGGGCCGGGCCGGGCCGGCCCGCACAAATGTCCATGCCTAGTACACATACAGTAAAACCTCTATAAATTAATATGGTTGATACCATGATATTTTATTATTTTAAAGAGATATTACTTAATCGATAAATTAATATCTATTAATTTAAAGAGATTTTTTTAATAAGAGCTTTCAAGATGCAATGTCGCAGAAGATTTTACCGTAGGATTTTAAAAGGATGTGAGTTGGGACAATCACATCCATGTAAGATCAATATTTTGGTTGATATAAATCTTGTAGTTTTGACTTGGATAGTTAATGTTGAGTAAGAGACAATAGTAATTTGTTTTAGACACTACAAAGTTCGTTTATAGGATAAAGTCTCAAAGAATTATAGTTAACATTGTAAAATTTGTTTTTAACACAACCATAAAAAGGTTGGATCCAATAAGAAAAGTTAGAGATGAGCTCCATATAGACTTAAGAAAAAAAACAAACAACAATAGAGTCATATTTTTCTAACTTGTCTTAATTATGTATGTAATTTTTTATAATTATTAATTTATGATATTAATGGGACCTTATATTTATATAGTGGGTTTTTTAAAATATATTATCTTATTATCTTATCGAAATTTGTTAAATTTTCCACTGGCCCAGGTAGGGACCGGGAAAAAGTATTATCTTAGAGAGTTTATTAATTTAGCGAGTATTAATTTATGGAGGTTCTACTGTACTATTTATGATGTATCCTTGAACTATAAAATGATTAGAAGCTTATATATATCGATATGATAAATATAAAGTTCAATAGAGATTGGTGGTGTAATGTAAATTAGCTGATTGTTTACCTATGTAAATGCGGCATAAGATACAACATTACTTGTAAAGCATAAACACAACTACACAAGTAAATTGTAAACCACCCAATCATCATCTTAGAATGAGTAACTAAACCCATCTTTGTAAAGCATACATCTCGAAATTCAAAAAAGCAATAACGTCAAGTCGTCAACACTTTGTATGTAATCCAATTCATAAACCCGAACCCTAAATCTAAAATCTCTAATTAGTCTAGAACCCCAAAATAAAAAAAATAAAAAAACATACCCACTTCATATTAGGTATCGAAACTCGAAATTGCCACGATTGTTGCCGGAGAAATAGTGATCTTGGCTGCCGCCAGTCACCCAGACCAACCAATTGTCGGCGTCTTTGAGCCACGCACGCTATGAGGTCGAGATTGTGATGTAATTCATGTTTTTTTTTTAATTTCCATTTTTTAAAAGGGTTAACCGCAGTGAAGGTTAGATTTAACCTTTTAAGGGTATGAGATGGATTTAACATAAATCTCAAGGTTACCACACGAATTAGGTTAAAGTTTAGTACACCTCATAAATAACGTTAAACTTCAAGGTTACTACATGGAATTTCCGATTATTTTATTATTCTGAGAGTGGAAACTTCATTGGAGAGAGAAGATGAAATCGGCGCTTTTAGTATATGATGACACCGTTAAAAGGGAAGATCGATAGAGGTGCCGACGAGAAAACAAAGATGCAAGCTGAAGACGGAGGCTATGACGACAATGCAATGGTCTAGTGGCTTTGATCTAGAGATTGGAATGGGTGCTTTTATGCATCCAGGTCGAATAGTATTCTTGTTTTCAATAGCTTCAAATTTTCAGTAGCTTTAAATTGTTTTTATTTATCAAGGGTATTGTCTACACTAGTTAAAACAAAGATCTTGTAGTACTACCCTAAAGTCTAAATCGCTTGACTAGATGTTCGAAAGCTTGACCAGATGTTTGAAGGCTAGTAGCTTTAAATTGTTCAAATATGTTAAAATTGATGTATAAATGAATTTGAAAAATACTTGATTTTCACAAAAACATATAAAACTGAATTACCTCAAATTATGGACAGGTGATACAATTCAACTCCTGACGGAAACAGCAGCCCAATAGTTTTATAAAACTAGGCCCAATCCACACAATTCTACGGCCCCTACATATTTAAATGGAACGAAAATTCCTCACCTCTCTTTTTCTCTCGTTCGCCATTAGGTTTTTAGTTTAGACTCGCCGTTCTCTCGGAGGCAGACAAAAGCAGCAATGGGTAATCAGTCCACAATAAACCCTAAATTCTATCTGATTTCATCTGTTTCCTGTGTTCCTAATTCGAATTGATTTCTCTTCCCTTTTGTTATTGTGTTATCACGCAGCGAGAATCAAGGTTCATGAGCTGAGGCAGAAGTCGAAGGCCGATCTGTTGAGCCAGCTCAAGGAATTGAAGGCCGAGCTGGCTCTCCTTCGCGTTGCCAAGGTCACCGGTGGCGCTCCCAACAAGCTTTCCAAGATGTACGACTCGATTTTAGGGTTTTGTTTTCCGAATTTCAGGTCGAGTTGTTCGTTTTTCTAATTGCGTTGGATTTCAATTTGCAGAAAAGTGGTGAGGTTGTCGATTGCGCAAGTGTTGACAGTGATTTCACAGACGCAGAAATCGGCGTTGAGGGAGGCGTACAAGAATCAGAAGTATTTGCCTCTTGATCTCCGCCCTAAGAAGACCAGAGCCATTCGTCGCCGTCTCACCAAGCACCAGGTAACTGATCTCATTTTGGTTATTGATGTAGTAAAATAGATTCGGAAACTGTGTATGGATTAGTTTTCGTGATTGGCTCTTAAGTTCTGCTGTTTTATGTATGATTGATTGCCTTTTGCTTAGTAAATTTGCGATTAGTTCAAATCATGGTTGTTGTGTTGGTCCTAATTGGTTTCTGTGAGTCTGTGACAAGATTAGTTATTGGATACATGCAATATAACTGAAGAAGTGAAAATGAACTTCGTTGAAATGACTATAGAACTAATTTGACTTAAGGTACTCAATGTTGCTCAATCAACTTTGCAACTATAGGGATCTCCTTTTGTTTTCTTAATGCACACCATAGTACCTTTATAAATCAATCAATATGCATATAATGTAGTCAAGACTAGGGGTTGTTAAAGTAGGTTGCTTTAATTTAGGAATAAATGGCCTATTCTATTGGGTTTAGTTAGTATTTATCTGTTAAGAGTTAATATTGCCAAGTCAAACTCCACTTAGCCATTTGTTTTGCTAGTGGGTTACGTGTCCTTCATTTCCGCATGTTTCAGTTTTGTAAAGCCTAATAAAGGCATCTGGAATTCATGAATAAAGTAGATCATTCCGGTGCCAATTGTGAGTCTCTGAGCTAAGCTTTACATTTGGTATCAGAGCTTGAGTGATCCCAGAGAAGAAAAATGAGCGATGAGAAAACACTCACAAAAATCCCACACTTCGACGGTCATTACGATCATTGGAGTGAGTTGATGGAAAACCTTTTGCGAGCAAAAGGTTTATGGAGTCTGGTGGCCGATGGATTCACTGAGATAGAAGAAGGAATCCAGGCAACTGCAGCCCAGCGGAAACAAGTGGAGGATCTCAAGATGAAGGATCATCAGGTGAAGCACTACTTGTTCCAGGCGATTGATCGAAACGTGTTCGAACAAATCTTGGATCGTCGAACATCCAAGATTGTTTGGGATTCGATGAAAAGAAAGTTTGGAGGAAACGAGAGGGTGAAGCGATCCCTCCTCAACACATTGAGGAGAGAATTCGAAGTCCTCGTCATGAAGCCGGATGAAAAAATTGGCGATTACTTTGCAAGAGTAATGACAGTTTCCAACAAGATGAGGAGCAATGGAGAAGACATGCCGGATTCAAAGATCGTTGAGAAGATCCTCCGAACGTTGACAGAAAAATTCACATATGTGGTGGTTTCCATCGAGGAATCCAAGGACACTGAAAAGATGTCTATTGATGAGCTGCAAAGCTCATTGGCTGTCCATGAGCAAAAGTTCAGGAAACCAAGCTATGAAGAGGACGATCAAGCACTAAATGTCAGAGGCAGAGGCAGGGGATCTCCCAGAGGCAGAGGCAGGGGTAGAGGGCGAACCTCTTTTAACAGGGAATCGATCGAGTGCTACAAATGTCACAAGCTAGGGCATTTTCAGTACGAGTGTCCAAAATGGAAGGAAGAAGCCCATTATGCAGAGATGGGGGAGGAAGACGAAGTTCTACTAATGGCCTGTGTTGAACTTCAAGAAACAAAAAGGGGCGATGCATGGTTTGTGGACTCAGGATGTTCAAACCACATGTGCAAAGCTTGGATACAACTTTCACTCATACTGTCAAGCTTGGAAATAATTTCAAATTGAATGTAAATGGGAAAGGGGTAGTGAAAATTGTACTTAAGGGAATTAGCTATGTGATGAGTGATGTGTATTATGTTCCCGAGCTGAGGAATAACCTACTAAGTGTAGGTCAGTTGCAAGAAAAAGACTTAGATGTGCTATTTAAGGGAGGGGTGTGTAGCATTTTTCACCCTACGAAAGGTAAAATAGCCGAGTCTATCATGAGTGCAAATCGGATGTATGTATTACATGCTGAATCTTGTAAGAAGACGGAAGAAGAAAGGTGTTTTCAGGTTGACATCTCAGACAAAACAGAATTGTGGCATCATCGTTATGGGCATCTCAGTTTCAAGGGCCTCCACACCTTACACAACAAGAAGATGGTAACCGGCTTACCAGAAATTGGGAAGGAAAAGATCACATGTGAAGCGTGTATGAAAGGGAAGCAACACCGAGTACCGTTTCCAAAACAAAGCTCGTGGAGAGCAACTGAAAGGCTGCAACTCATCCACTCTGATCTCTGTGGTCCGATCACCCCTGCATCCAACAGCCAGAAGAGGTATCTCTTAAGTTTCATAGATGATTTCTCTAGGAAAGCTTGGATATATTTTGTACTAGAGAAGTCAGAAACCTTCTATTATTTCAAATTGTTTAAAACACTAGTTGAAAAAGAAACAGGCATGTACATTAAGTGTTTAAGAACAGATAGAGGGGGAGAATACAATTCTAGAGAATTCAACGAGTATTGCAGGGAGCATGGAATCAAAAGGCAACTGACCACCTCCTACACTCCACAGCAAAATGGAGTAGCGGAGCGCAAGAATCGAACCATTATGAACATGGTGAGGGCTGTTCTGACAGAAAAGAGAGTTCCAAAAATGTTTTGGCCAGAAGCTGTGCAATGGACAAACCATGTTCTTAACAGATCCCCTACTTTGGCAGTGAAAAACATGACACCAGAAGAAGCATGGAGTGGTGAGAAGCCATCAGTAGAGCATTTCAGAATTTTTGGGTGTGTAGGACATGTACACATACCAGATGTCAAAAGAGCCAAACTTGATGATAAGAGTGTAAAATGTGTCTTGGTAGGCTTCAGCAGTGAGTCCAAGGCATTTAGAATGTTTGATCCTGTTGGGAAGAAGATTCACATCAGCCGAGATGTGGTATTTGAAGAAGACTTGGAATTGGGATGCTAGTTACACAACTAAGCATTCAATGGAGCTAGAATGGGAAGATGAATTTGATGGTGTTGTGAATGAGGGAGGGGAAGTACAAGTAGAGGATGATCATCTCCCACAACCACCTGAAAATTCAAGTCCCGAACAGAACGATTCTCCTCAAACTGAAGATGCAACATCAAGGGAGGGTAGAGTCAGACAACCACCTACATGGACTGTTGACTATACATCAGGAGAAGGTTTATCAGATGAAGAAGAAGATGAGGTAAATCTGGCTGAAATTGCAAGTTTTGATGTTGATAATCTTGCTTTCATGGTCATCTCAGATCCCACAAGTTTTCAAGAGGCAGTCAAGCACCTCAAATGGAGGCAAGCAATGGATGCAGAAATCAGGTCAATTGAGAAGAATCAAACATGGGTTTTGACTTCACTTCCTGCAGGAGCCAAAACAATTGGTGTAAAATGGATTTATAAAACCAAACTCAATGAATTGGGGGAGGTTGATAAATTCAAGGCAAGGCTGGTCGTGAAGGGTTTTTCACAGCAATACGGGGTGGACTACACTGAAGTCTATGCACCTGTGGCACGAATGGACACTGTAAGGATGATCATTGCTTTGGCTGCACAAAGAGGATGGGGGCTCTACCAACTAGATGTGAAATCTGCCTTTTTACATGGAGAGTTGGAGGAAGATGTATTTGTAGAGCAACCACAAGGCTATGAGAAAGCTGGAAAGAAACACATGGTATACAAGCTACGAAAAGCTCTTTATGGATTGAAACAAGCGCCTAGGGCTTGGTTCAGTCGCATAGAGGCTTACTTCATCAAGGAGGGCTTCAAGAGCAGCTCTAGTGAACAGACCTTGTTTGTCAAGAAAAGGGAAGACTTAAGGAAGATGAGATATTTCCTCGGAATCGAAGTGATGCAACAAGCTGATGGAATCTTCATATGTCAGAAGAAGTATGTCGCTGAGGTGATTGACAGGTTTGGGATGCAAGATTACAACTCTGTTTGCAATCCAATTGTTCCTGGACAAAGGATCGGTCGAGATGAAGCTGGCTTGACGATCGACTCAACCTTATACAAGCAAATGGTTGGCAGCTTAATGTACCTCACTGCTACACGGCCTGATCTTATGTTTGTAGTAAGTCTGATCAGCAGGTTTATGGCAAATCCCACTCAACTTCATTTTGCAGCAGCAAAAAGGGTCATGCGGTATTTAAAGGGGACAATGAATTATGGGATTTGGTACAAACGAGGAGAAAGGAGTGATCTCATAGCCTATACTGACAGCGACTATGCAGGGGATATAGATGACAGCAAAAGCACATCAGGTTATGTGTTTCTGATGAGTGGAGGAGTTGTAGCTTGGTCCTCGCGAAAGCAGCCTATTGTGACTCTTTCGACCACCGAAGCGGAGTACGTGGCAGCTGCCACATGTGCGTGTCAAGCCATCTGGATGAAAAGGATTTTGAAGGAAATCAGTCACACACAAGCTGAAGGAATGGTGCTATTGTGTGACAACACATCTACCATCAAGCTGTCTAAAAATCCTGTCATGCATGGACGATCCAAGCACATCAGAGTTAGATATCACTTTCTGAGGGACTTGAGTAAAGAAGGTGTTGTTGAACTTGTTTACTGCAGTACAAAGATGCAGCTGGCTGACATGATGACCAAGCCGTTGAAATTGGCGTCATTCCAGAAGATCAGAGAAGCACTTGGGATGAGCACCGGTGAACTGAACTCTCCAGAGAGTTAAGTTCAAGGGAGGGATTGTTAAAGTAGGTTGCTTTAATTTAGGAATAAATGGCCTATTCTATTGGGTTTAGTTAGTATTTATCTGTTAAGAGTTAATATTGCCAAGTCAAACTCCACTTAGCCATTTGTTTTGCTAGTGGGTTACGTGTCCTTCATTTCCGCATGTTTCAGTTTTGTAAAGCCTAATAAAGGCATCTGGAATTCATGAATAAAGTAGATCATTCCGGTGCCAATTGTGAGTCTCTGAGCTAAGCTTTACAGGGGTGTCCATAAAAAACCGAAACCGAAAAACCGAACAAAAAAACCGAACCAAAAAACTGAAAAACCGATAATTTTTTAGGGTAACCAAACCGATTTTTTTTTGAAATTTTGGTTTGGTTAACCGAACCGAAAATATTTTCGGTTATCGGTTCGGTTTCGGTTTACGACTTTAAATTTAACGGTTAACCGAAAAACCGAAAATATATTAATATTTTATTCAAATATTAGTAATCTTTGATTTATTTAGTGTTAAACCCCATGATCTTCAAATTGTTAATGTAGTTTTAGTCTTTCCTTCTATAATTTTAACTAATTCTCCACTTCATATCGATATAAGAGTCGTTTATTAAATTTGATGAGATAAAAATTAATACACACAATGTTTGATTCCACACGCTATAATATATACTCTCGATATTTGTTTACAACAACTAAAACAATTGATATAAGTACATATTTAAAATAAAAGTCTTACTTGATCACTTTTTTTATTCAAATTTTATTATTTTAATCTTAATTATTTAAGGTAAAATTACATAAATGGTTATCAGTTAACCGAGAAAACCGAATCGAAAAATCGGTTAACTGAATTACGGTTAACCGGGATTCACGGTTCGGTTTCGGTTCTCGATTTTAACTAACCAAAATCACGGTTAACCGAATTTCGGTTAACCGAAATCTCGGTTAACCGGGTTTGGACACCCCTAGTCAAGACAATGTAGCTAGAATTTGAAATTTGACATTAATGAACTTAGGACTTATCTTTTACCTTAGCTTCAAGTGACATGTCGTCTGCACATGAAATTTATACACTTGTTTTTTCCCCTTTGTTCCAGGCCTCTTTGAAGACAGAAAGGGAAAAGAAGAGGGAGGTGTATTTCCCCTTGAGGAAGTATGCAATCAAGGTCTAAGATTGGAGTTTTTGATGAGTAGTGTGTTCAGCGCTTTACGAATATTAATGTTGGATAAGAATGTTAATTTAGCTTTTGGTTTCATATTATTGGATATTTGTTTGAACAATTTCATCTTTGACACAACTAGATTCAGTTCTATGGGATTGAACTTTTGTCTTGAGTTTCCAGAAATTATGTTTCTTTTGCTTTCTTTTTTTGAAAGAATACTTGTTTTACGATTGGAAGTTCTCATTAAAGAGACCCATTATTAATTTTCGATGAATTAGGCGTCTTGATCAATGACACAAGTCAGAACTTACGTCTCTTAAACAACCATTCTCCCTTCTGGCATAATCAGGAAGGCGCAGCCAATTGATATTGTAACTACTGAGAGATCACTCTATTCATTTCCGTTCTGTGTCACTTGCACTTGAATGACAGGCAGAAGTTTATGCTTGTGCAGCTATTGGCGATCAATGGAATTATGAATCATTTTTTTCTACCTTTTGAGAATGTTAGATGTAAAAGATACAAAAGTTGTGTATCATTGGAATTAAGAATAAGTTTTTGGGGTCGGTATCAGGTGTACTATAATTATGTGCTTGAAAAAATTATGCACATTCGTCAAATAATTTATACGGGAGTGGTCGTTGGCACTTGCATATATGTTATATCATTCATTCACACTTGCTTGCAGATTATATGGTGTTGTGTGCATTATTCAAACTTCCCATTTCTACGTTACAACATACTGTATTTCTCTACTAAAATACAGTATTTTTTAAGTAGTGTCTATTGTCTCTTGCTCAACATTAAGTATTTTTTTAGTAGTGTTTATTGTGTCTTGCTAAACATTAACTATTCAAGCCGAAATACATGATTAATAACATCAATAAATTAGATTGTCCTAACTCGGATAAAATTATATAAGACAATATATCTTGAAAACTCTTATCACAAAAAAACTCTGTAAATTAATAACTATTAGTTTATCAATTAATTATTATCTTTATAAAATACTAAAATATTATATTTCCAACCTGATAGAAGAACTCTAATATTATTTTATGTAAAATCCCGATCGATGTGTATTGTCTGTCTTAGGCCATTTTCGATTAATTAAGTTTTTTTTATCAGGTAAGAATTTGGTAAAAGGCCAATTACCGAATATCAATAGATCATTCCGGATGAGAGCACAAAGCTTTAGGTGAGCATCCAACACCCCAACACCATGGTTGGATAGGAAAATATAAGCCTAGCAATTTTATCAACAACAAAATTAACGTTTTTGTAAATGTGAGAGATGATTGTTTTCTCAAGAGGAGCACATCATCAAAATTACTAATATTTCAATCTTTCAAGGACACATTAATTCATCTCTAAGTGCTTTAAATAAAATCTAATTATCACTCTCAATCTTCACTTTTTAAATACCTAGTTTCATAGCTAGTTGGAGTCCTTTATATAGAGCAAGGGTTTTAGCCTAGAGAATTGATCTATCTCCTACATTTATAGCTCCTATTCTCACCACTTCTCCTTTGTGGTTTGTAATGATAAATTCAATAGTAGTTTGCCCATTTCTTATCTAGATGCATCTACATTGAACTTAAACCATCCCAACCGTGAATTCTTCTATTTTCCTATCTAATATACTTCCTCCGATCCAAAATAAGTGTCGTTTTAGAGTTTGACACAAGTTTTAAGAAAAGTATTAATCAAATTCAAAATGTTAAACTTTTTCTCAATCTTATTACCCACCACCTTTTTGGACCAATAGATGAATAATTTTAGTCAATAAAAACACATTCCAATAAGTATTTTCATAACTCACTCCTAATAAATTGCCTAGAAAACTTAAAACGACACATAAAATGGATCAAAAGTAAAGTGTTAAAACGACACTTATTTTGGATCGGAGGGAGTACCTTTTAGGGTTACTTTGCGCTTGACCTTGATTTTCACAATCGAAGTTTTCTTGATGTGTTTTCTCCCAATCATAACTATATACTAAAGCGGAGGTTAAAAAAATTATTAAACGACACATGTCGCTTTTAGATTGGACCACACCATCCTTTTTTTTAAAACTAATCTTTTATTTTTGGATATGATAAATTCTTATTCATGTTTTTAGAATATAGGATAGAAAATCTCATTATTAAATAATCTTTTATTTTTGGATATGATAGATAGGAAAATCATTACGATATTTTTTTTATGCTATCATACAAATTCTAGAAAAAACACTTTTTCATATATCAATTTTTAAATAATTATTCTTAGAAATGATAGTGTTTTTGTAGATAAGATACATATAGATTTTTTTTTTGAAATATCATTGTAAATATGAATTTAAAAAATTTAACAAATATATTAAATAATACAGTAACTTTACAAGTTTCTTAAAAATATCCTTGCCTATATCAATTTTTAATAATTATTTTTAGAAATGATAGTTTTTTTTTGTAGATTATAATTTTATTTAAATATCCTTGCCAATATCAATTTAATCAAAACTTAACAAATACAAATAAATAATAAAATTATTTAATAAAATCCCGTGGAGGACACGGGAACTAAGACTAGTTTTTGTACTGAATAATAAGTTGAACCCAATAGCCGGGTTGATCACGAAATTAAAAAAATAAAATAATACTTTTTAACTTTAACTGGCCGAGCCTGTTCTTTTCAAAAAAAAATTTTGGTCTTTAAACAGGCCCAAGTTCAACTGACAAAACTCTAGGAAGGAACCAGATCAGGACGGAACGACGGACTCGGGAGAAAGAACTCGAATTCTTCACCGCCGGCGCCGGCATATCTTCTCTGCCTCGACAAAGACCTGGTGCTGAAAATAATGGAGTTCTGCCCCACCTGTGGGAGTTTAATTCAGTATGAACTAAGCTGCAATATGAAGCCTGCAGGATTCTTCTGCCGGATATGTCCTTATGTCTGTCAATTAGGGGAAAAGGTATTATTATATCCTGGAGGACTTTTGTTAATCAAGAGAGGTGTAGAATTGATGATTGAGTTTTAATTGTTTCTGCAGGTCAAGATTAAGAGAGGTGTGAAGCTTGACAAGAAGGAGGCAGAGCCGTTGTCTATTGCACAGAAGAATGAGGGACCATCTACAGATGGTATGCTGTATTGAATTCCAATATGTTATCAGTTTCCTTTCTCTTTAAAATTAGATTGCTGAATTCTATTTCTACTTTGTGCTGGACTTTGCAAGTTTATAGGGAGAAAGGGGTTTTAGGGCTAGCTAGTATCTATATCAAATTGTCTGTGCTTGCAAATGTTCTTGTATTTTGTCCTCCATATTCTCACTAGTTTTGATGATAATGACAAGTTTCTTTATCCAAGTGCACTTGCTCTGTTGCAGCATACTTTGAGCTTGAAATATCTCCTCAAGTACATGTTCCATACTTGACTTCTTCTTGTGTTTCTGCTCGCAGCGACGTGTCCAAAGTGTAGTCATGGAAGAGCTACATATAATCAAATGCAGACAAGATCAGCCGATGAGCCAATGACAATATTCTACGAGTGCTTGAATAAAGAATGTGCACACCGATGGAGTGAAAACTAAATGGTACTCAGCTTGCGCTCTCCTTAGTCCGTGTCTTGCAATGTTAGATGTGTTTTTGCACTAGAGAGTTATGTCATTCCCTTTATTGTTAAGTATAACTGGCATACATGTATTAGATGCAAGCTCTATAATATCCAAAATGATGTGATTATAACTAGTGAAGTTGCCCAGGATCAGGACCAGTATTTGATTCTCACTTTTATATGTTGGGTAAGAGATTAAGAGCCTTATGCTGGGTAATTTTTTAAAACTCAAGTGTTTGATAAGTAGTGTGTTCAGTGTTGTTGCTTACAAGCTCAAATCTTTAAAAATAAATCACATCACCAGACTGAGTGATGAAGAGATTGGATCAAGACGATATAAGCAGAGGGTCGATCAACCCACTAACTATGTCAATTTCAGTAAATGATAACAAGGGGAGTCAGTGAAAACTTTCAGCTAGTAAGTAGTTATTAGCCAAAATGAGTGTGATTTGGCATCAAAACTAAAGCATGTTCATAAAACAACCACTCACTCACTCACTCACTCAGCAAGCCATAAAGAGAAAACGAAGTAAAAGGAAAGAGTGCAGGTAAACAATCTAAATTGGTGCACTTTTACTTTGCAGCTTTACAAATTTATCAGTTTCTTAGACAAGCAAGTTCCGTAACTACCAACTAACCACCAACACACCAGCAAAAGAACATATGCTGCTTACAATAATGTCCTTATTAGAGAAGACCTTACATTCTGAATTGACAAGATGACATCATATGCTATATAACCTATCAAGAGGGAAAATGCCTTGAAAACAGATGATTGATATGATATGATGATGCCTTGGAGATAATGCAGCTTAATCAATTCCCTTCTAGGAAAAGTACATTAATAAGAGCATTTGCTGTAATAGTTTCAAGTAGGAATCAGAAGAACAAGGATTAATAAGAGCATTTGCTGTAATAGTTTCAAGTAGGAATCAGAAGAACAAGGATTAATAAGAGCATTTGCTGTAATAGTTTCAAGCAGGAATCAGAAGAACAAGGATTAATAAGAGCATTTGCTGTAATAGTTTCAAGCAGGAATCAGAAGAACAAGGATTAATAAGAGCATTTGCTGTAATAGTTTCAAGTAGGAATCAGAAGAACAAGGATTAATAAGAGCATTTGCTGTAATAGTTTCAAGTAGGAATCAGAAGAACAAGGATTAATAAGAGCATTTGCTGTAATAGTTTCAAGTAGGAATCAGAAGAACAAGGATTAATAAGAGCATTTGCTGTAATAGTTTCAAGTAGGAAGCAGAAGAACAAGGATTAATAAGAGCATTTGCTGTAATAGTTTCAAGTAGGAATCAGAAGAACAAGGATTAATAAGAGCATTTGCTGTAATAGTTTCAAGTAGGAATCAGAAGAACAAGGATTAATAAGAGCATTTGCTGTAATAGTTTCAAGTAGGAATCAGAAGAACAAGGATAGGTAGTTAGTTCAAGTTCATCATCATCAACATAACAATCATCATCAAGAGCCTCCTTGGTTGTCTTGAAAAGGATTTCGAGTTGTGACACATCACTAGACTTGATGCGAAGGACCTTGTCTAGTGATTCACTTTGAGAAAGAGATCCCTCCCTTTGGAGAATGAGCCGTTGCATCTCGAAGAGTTCTTCCATGCATTTGATCGATAATGGTGGGCTTAATACAACCTCAATGGGACTTTGGATTTTCCTGCATTGCTGAAGGTGGCAAATGGCTTGTAGGGAGAGGGTTTTCACGGTTCCCTTGAAAAGCATTTCGAGACGAAACACCTCACTAGACTTGATGCAAAGGACAATTATAATGCCTGGTTTGCATCTTGATAAGTTCTGCGATGCATTCGGAGATGGAGCTGAGTGTAGCTTTTACGGTTGGGAAATAGAAGATTCTAGTTCCCTCCATTGCTGGTGGTTTGGCCAAGTTCTCAGGAGAAAGTGTCAAAGATATCTGGGGCTGAACCAATGAGGAGCAATCTGAACAGCTTTAAAATGGGTTTGTTTTTACAAAACCACCTGTGAAATATATGCTTTTACACAAAACCACTGATATTAAGGTAAGAAATTGCACAAAATCACCAATAAATTATAGATTTTTGCACCAAACCACTCTTAAAAACAGAAATCATACAACATCACCCTAAATCTCATCCTTTCATAAAATGACCAATGAGCGTTCCATCAACCAATTGGTTCTTCGAGCCTCAAAAGCAATTCGCCACTTTAGTTGCTCGATCATCCTTTACAACTCCGTTACTACTTCATCGCCTCTTTTATTTGGGAAATGTAAAATAGATGCATTTGATTGAAACTTACGTACAACCTATGTGTTTAGGGATTCTCAAGTATAAGGAAGAAGAAAACATGCTCGCTTTATCAATCAGCAATTCGTTAGGAAAGAGGCGACAACAATTGCATGGAAGAATGATCTAATGGAAGTAAGAGTTAATAAGACCTGTCAATTGAGATGATCGGATCGGGTTCAAGTGAAAACAAGTTCAGGTCCAAATTTAATGTGATATTAGAAGGTACTGTAATCAGACTGGTCTACATATTTATATGTATAAACTCATAACTCATTTGAATATACAAGGCACCAGTATGCTAATGAAAAATTGACAAAATGATTAACCAAATCAACAAAAAGCTTGAGCTGTATTTTTTTTTATGTAGAAAGCAAATCCCCAGTGTCTCCACTATTCAAATTTCCCATTTCTAAGTTGGTGGGGGAACCTGGTCATCAATTGCTTTCTGAAGACCTATAATTTTGGTACTCCATTGCAATCAGATTAGTTTATACATTTACTTTTGTATTCAATATGATTTCTTTTACTCTAATCTTGTCACTTGTTCGGCTAACACGCTCAATAATTTGAGCATTCTGTCAGTACACGAACCATCTGTATTCATTACCAAATGAATTAAACTGTATTAGAAGACTAAAAAAACATATTGTTTGTCCTTATAATCATTTCATTTCATTCTACCAAAGACTTTAAAGATATTTGATTGTAAGGATTAATCAAACTTAAACTGATATATGAAGCCATTAATATTATTCTAAACATGAATTCATATCATGAAGAACTTAATATTTATACATCATTCTTAAGAAACATATAGACATTTCACAAAAGAAAAGTACCAAAAAAATTTCTCTATTCAAATTTTGGTCACTCCTGACATGCTTCAAACCTGATTGCACCAAAATTCTTCCAAGATCTAAGAGCACGGTGCGATTGAGACTGCTTGCAATGAGCAATAGCTCCATCAACCGAGCTCTCGATCTCGGACGTCCTTAAGCTGTTGCTTCTCTTCAACATTCCTGATGAACTACTACTCGAAGAGGAAACCTCAGACGACACCGTTTTAGCCTTAATCAGTCTAAAAGCCCCAGAGAAAGATTTCCTGTGAGGAACAACAATATTCTTCTCATCATCCCCATTGCTTGGATAATTATCATTAATCTTGGAGGAGTTGGATTTGGCGCCAAACAAGGACTTCAAATAAGATTTAGAAGCCTTGATCTTGGAGGTCAAAAGGGAAGAGGATCGCGGTTTGATGAGCTTCAGCTTCTTGGCCCAATTAGACCTCTTAGTATCATTATTATTATTAATAGTGCAATTTGATGATGATGAAGCAATTATTTCCTGACCGTTGGAGGAGAAGTAGTCCTCCGGCGTGAGCTCCCTGCTGACGTGGCATGATGTGGCGGGTGACACGTTGCAGGACTGGAATGGGGTGTTGGCGAGCGGTGTGCTATAAGACTGATCGTAATTATTAGGGTCAAAATCGTAGTTAGGATCGCGATTAGGGTGGGGTTGGAGGGGAAGGAGCTTGCCGTTAAAGAAGAGCTCGTCGGCGGGGGAGGTGGCGGGAAGCTGACGTGGCTCGAGTGGGCCCGAGGTGTGGAGGGGGAATTCGAAGTCTTTGGATTGGTGGTGGTGGTGGTTGTGGTGGAGGAAGGCGGTGTAGAAGGAGGTGATTTCCATGTCTATGTATTCTTCATCTTCATCTTGTTCATCTTCTTCATGTAATTGTTGGATAGGGTTGAAATATGAGGAGTAAGTGTAGTTAAGAGACATCTCTTTGAATTGGATTATATTTGGAATGATGGTTTTGATGGGTTTGTTTTTGAGTTTGAATGGAAAGATGCTAAACCTATATATAGAGCCAAAGGAAAACTATTGCGTGTGGGTGTGGGACACATAGTAAATGAGTTAATTAAGTTGAAGGGATTGATGATACTTTAGACAAGTGGTTTTGGTTCAATTTTGATTGCCTTGGTCGAGTTTAAACTTCCTCGTTGGTGAAATGTTAACCCTAATCTTATAAGTTGAGATGCTCCTCCTTTACAACTTTGTGCACGAAGATAGGAAAACAAGAGTAAAATTCACTCATTTGTCGAGAATTCTAAAATCATTTTTCTAGCACGTGTCCACTAATTAATTACTTGAGTTTGGTAAATTCACTCAGATGATTTTTTTTGGATTGTAACCTGACTTGAAATTAATTGGTCAAAGTGACCCAACTTGATTTACCGGATTTGGTTGAAACTCGAGACCCGTTAAGTTGACCTGGATATTATTACACGAGCAATGTTGTCAGAATCGGGATTTTTAGATCGGATCACAAGGGGATAGTAGGATCGGATCGTATGATCGAATCGTTAGGATCGTAAAATCCTACCGCATTAATAAAATAATGAAAGAACTAATATTAATATGTTGTATATCACTCAAATATGAAAGTTAATCATTAAAAACATATACATTATTCATAAAATACCCAAAAGGCAACAAATCTATATATAAGATAAAAATATTTTTTTAATACTCTGATACGTTTCTCTTAAGAAGAGATAGAAAGAATGCAATTTTCATGTTTTTGAATTTTTATGTATATTTTAAGTAAATAATGATTCATTTATGAATAATTTTATGTATTTAGTTAATAAGTTAATAGTCAAAGTGGGCAAAATATCCAAAATGATAATTTGTAACTTAATTTGTGTGATTTATTAGGATCTTACGATCCTACTTGTTATGATTCTTTATGCACGATCCGAGTCGTTTTGTGAATCTAGATCATAAGATCGTACAATATGTATGCGAGATTTTGATAACATTGAATACGAGTACAAAAATAAATATTTATATTAATATTATAATATATTTTATTATTAAAATATATAAAATAATAAATTATTAAAAATAATATTGTATAATAATAGTTGTTTAAATAATCATGGTAAAAGTTTATAAAATAAATGATCTTACCCTATCAAACTCACAATTATAAGATAAAAAATACAGTACCTAATAATTTAATTGATGAGTGGTGGCGAAGCATCATTTACTAAAGTTGCCTTATCAAAAATTTGCATGATTTTAAGTTTTTATTTTACAAGTTATTAATATTACTCCCTCCATCCCAAATTGTTTGTCTATAAAGTACAATTGGCACGATAATTAATATAAAGTTGAAAAGTTGAATAATTAGGGTATAAAAAGTTTAAAAAGTAATAAAGTTGATGAAAAAGGTGGATAATTGAGAGTGATATATAAGATTGAATGAGGGTAATTTTGTAATTTTATAGAAAAAAAGTAATAAAGTTGATGGAAAAGGTGGATAATTGGGGGTAATATATAAGATTGGATGAGAGTAATTTTGTAATTTTATAAAAAAAATAATAAAGTTGATGGGAAAGGTGGGTAATGGGGTAATATATAAGATTGAATAAGTGTAATATGATAAGAAAAGTATGATATAAATGAAAAGTTTGACAGATGGACAAATTTATTGAGACAACCGAAATGAAAAGATGGACAAATATTATGGGACGGAGGGAGTAATATTTTAGAGCAGAAAATCAGAGCCTAATGATAACCGACATGTGATGGTGGGAAATGACAAAGAGAAGAAGCAATGGAAAAGGCCGAATCATAAAGCTCAAAAGACCTTCCAAATTTCTCTTTATGAAATTAATTCAACATCCTAAAAGAAGCATCTCAAAAAAAATTAAAATTCTATTCCAAAAACAAAAGTTCCAAAACTTTGTTCCTTGTGTCTTTGCCATGTTTTTGATCCTACAAGAAAGACCACAAACACTCGGCCCCATAGTTTAATGATCAATCATCATCACGAATTTGTGTCTTTTGTTCTTCTTGATGACTTTTTCAAAACTAGTTCAAGTATGCTCTTCCAACATTTAATTCTACTATAAGTCTGATTATTTTTTCTATTGCCAATGAATTAAATCTAATTGAATTTGTGTACTGGATTTATGTACGCACGACTCCCGGTTTATGACCCACGAACTTTAATATAGTATTTGAGTAAGGTCTAGTCTTGGGCTCGTTTCCTGGCTGTTTGGATTAGGCTTAAAAGGGGATGCTACCCACCTGTTTGTTTGGGTTTGGCCAGTGGCCCATCAGTTATTTGGGTCCAGTTGGTTAAAAAGAGGCAAAGATGACACTATTGTGATTAGACTAGTTATAAAGAGATTGAGATACTAGATTCGTTTGTCCAAATTTTAAGTGAGGCATGTCAGGCCACTTGCGAGACATGTTGAAAATTCTTTATTACATAGAGAAAATTTGGAACTAAACTGTAATTCTGTAAATCATATAAACTCATGAGCTACTCCACCTATTATTATATGGTTTTGGGTTGAAACTCAATAAATTTATATGTGCTAAGTTAATTACACGATCCTAAGATTATTGACCCTCAAACTTTAATAATGTAGCATTCATTCTCGCCTTTGTGCATTAAATTTATCGACATTGTCATTGTCAAGCAATGCTAGATGGTAACGAGTTGTTCTTTAGCATGTTACCTGCATGTGAAGTGCAAGTTTGTGTACTTGGAGAGATTCTCGACTGAAAACAAAGAACATAACGTATTTGTCTCGTCCGAGTGACATGATAGAAGAGAGACGAGTGCCTTGAGCTAAAAAAGTAACATAGAATAGAAGCTTTCAGCTAACTAGTTTAGACGGTCATTTTAATTTAAATATATTTATCCTAAAATAATTTTTTTACAGGATGCGCCTAGCATATATAGGCGCACCACTCACTCTCACTCCCCCTCACGGGCCTTGTTTTTTTTCCATTTACCCCTGTACACGCACATAAAATAAACGCACCAAATAGCGTACATATATCCAGAAAATAATGTATATTTAGCCATAGCCTTTACTTATTCTTGGGGAAGATTCACATGCATTTCATAGCTTCAAGAACGTCATGGATAATGTATTTGGAATGTCAAATCTGGGTGAAGCAAGCTATTTTTATTGGCATCGAAATTCACCAATGGGATCATGTATTTTCATTTGTGAACAAATGTAAGCATCCTATATAGATGTTGAAGAAGTTTCAATTCAATAGAGCAAATTAATACATTTCCTATTTACGCGCAACAAGACCGGATCTGATGTTTGCCACGAGTCTACTGTCAAGGCTCATACAATATTCTTCTAGAAATATTCATCTTAGATATGTGAGAGACTGAGAGGTATTTGTGAAGGAAGCGGAATTCAGATTTATTTATGTGTTTGTTGGGCCCTTATTTTGTAGTCCTCGAATTTGTGTGCAAAAGATATGAGGCCCAAGAATAATAAAAGAGGCCGGCCCATCCCAGATGAATGAAACTTGAGTTTCATTGTTCTTTTTTAATCCAACGGTATTTGTGAAGGAAGCGGAATTCAGATTTTAACCATTTTTATATTTAGTTTTTCTAACCTATGTACTCAATAGATTACACATTTTTATTTTAGAAATGAAATCCTATTTGAAAATAAATAAATCCAAATAAAATGGCTCATATAAGACAAAAAATAAAAATCTTTTCATTAGAAAAATCGTTTTATATTTATTTTTTTATTTATAAAGTATTAGTTCGTATATATAATATATGGAATGGCTATTTTAGTAAAGTATAAAAGATATAAGGGAATAAGGAAACAATATATCAAATTACGATTTTCCTTAATGAATTTAGATATAGATTCGGATAAGGATAACTTTCCTAATCTTATGGGATTGGATACTTTGTAAAGTACCGAAAAAGAAATCATACACCTTTATCAAAATATCCAAAATAAGCGGAATTCCCGAGACTTGCGGGCCAAGGTAGGACGTTTTTGATCCGTTAATTATAAATAAGGAGATTAATTTGTTATCCTCCTACTCCATCTTTAAATCCTTGAATCCATTCAAAGAAGCTTGAGCAAGCAGTAAAAGATGGGAGAAAGGAAAGTTTTGAACAAGTATTACTCGCCGGACTTTGATCCGGCCACGATCCCCAAGAGGAGGCAGCCCAACAAGAACCAGCAAATGGAGGTCCGGATGATGCTTCCCATGAGCCTTCGTTGCAAGACATGTGGTAATTACATGTACAAGGGCACCAAGTTCAATTCCAGGAAAGAAGAGGTCGTCGGCGAGAGCTACTTGGGGAGCATTCGAATCTTCAGGTTCTACTTCAAATGCACGACATGCTCAGCTGAAATTACCTACAAGACGGATCCTCAGAACTCCGACTATGCTGTTGAGTCCGGGGCATCCCGAAATTTCGAGCCTTGGCGTAACGAGGACGAAAGAGATGGAGAAGAAACGGGTGATGATGGGAGGGAGTCTTTGGAGAAGCGTGCATTGGGTTTAAAGCGATGTCGTTGCTGCCCTTGATGAGATGAAATCCATGAAGTCGAGGCGTGCATCGGTGAGTGTGGATGCAATGCTTGGGGCTTTGCAGCGGAGTGATGAAGACGAGGCGAGGGAGTTGGAAAAAGAAGATGAGGCTCTTGTCAAATCAGTTGTTTTCCGAAGATGTCAAAATTATGTGCACAACAATTGGCCTGTTGGAAAGAGGCAAAAAGGATCCCAAGAAGAGCCAAGTATGAGGGCGTATTCATCGCTGCTCAAAACTTTAGTTGTGAGCAAGAAGAATCAAAATCCGTCCGATAAGAAGCAGCAGCATGAATCTGGGCTTCAATCTTTGTGTTCAACTTATGATGATAGTGAGGAGGATTAACAAGCACTGTTAATTAATTTGAACAAGTAATTAAAACTTTGATCTTGCCAGTTGGCAGTTTGTATGTGGTACTTGTTTTAATTACTTATGTACGGAGTATTCTTTTGAATTTTGATGATGACATATAAAGAGCAATTGACTGTGCAAATTCGAAAATTTTCTTCATTTGATGATTCTAGCCTGCTTATCCGCAAGGCAACATATTCACAAAGTATTACACAATCTGGAGAATCTCTTTACAATGAAGTACAAGTTATTTACTGGAGTTTTGTGGATTTTGAGAGGCTGGCAATTATTTTCTCTTCCCTGATTTATTTTCTACCACCCTGCCTTATATATTGACAATTCTTAAATCAACAGTATATGTGTTTCTCTGTGTTCTTCTCTGCTAGAGGATTGGGAATGACAGTTATTTTCTCTTCCTCATATTAATTTCTTTCTCAATTTTGCCATTGGGTTTGTTTTGGCTTTTCATTGATTGTTGTTGGTGTCAGTAAGCAATTGATCATCTTATTAGATAGGTGCTATGACATCCAAAAGTTTCTGACATCGGCTAACTTCTTCCCTATTTTAAGTGCTACACTATCTTAGATTTTCCTATTATTTTTTGATGACCCTAATTTGTTTTATCATTTCCACAGACTTATCTCTCTGTTTAGGTCTTGAATAGGTGAACCTTTCATCGATGGTGGTTGGTGCGTTTTGCTAGGTTGATAATTATCATGTACGTGGCAGTAGACAGCTCAACTTTTTTATCAAATATCAATGGCATCAACAAGTTCCCAACAGATTTGGAAATGGCTATGCTCCTTGTTTAATCCTCTATATAGTTGATTTCTAAGTCTGCTGGCTGTCTCGAATCCTTCCCTTGATGACTACTATCTTTTCTCCTTTTAATTTTTAATGAAAAAGATTATGCTGTTTAAAATATTATTCAAGGAATTATGCTATAGTGTTCGATCTGACGATCTTGTGTCCTAAAATATAATTTGTGATATTTTCAAGAATATAAGTATAAACCTCTGTTACTTGGACAAGTCCAAAGTCAAGTTGGTTTCATATACTTGCAAGGCTAACCAGATCGATCTACACTCGATCAAAAGAAAAATGTCTCACACACAATTATTCTTTATATTTTGTCCAATGCAGCAAAATGAAAGAAAATAATAATCCCTACCTAATACGTAAATTGTTATTTCTATGACATCGAAGTCTTCTTTAATTTCTTTTTAAAAATATGTAAGAATTCAGAGTATCAAATATATATGGTAGTATGAGAGGTTGTTAAGAAAATAGAAATCGTGAACGGTTAAGAGGGTAGACAAAGGAGCCAGACAAGGCAAGTAGAAATGACTAAGGAGTACAAATATGCGAAAAGGAGTAGAGCACTAAAATGAATATCGTCGCCAACAACATGCCAACCCATCACGGTTGTGCGAAATGGATAGTTGACATTCCCTCCACTGAGACAAAGAATCTTCATAAGCCCCAAAGCACCATATGATCGGTCCGATTACGTACCGACCATAGCTCCAACTCTTTAGAACATTATTACACAAATTAAGTAAAAATCATCCTACAAAAGAAAATTCCAACATTGCACCGCAAGTAAAACAGACTTGCAACGCACATAAGCCATGCTTGTAGTGCAAGTAAAGCTTGCTCCGCGAGTAAAGACACCTTTGTCTTTCCTTGCAAGGACTTAATTTAATTTTTTTTCTTGTGAACTGACCAAGGATTCTTTCTACTTTTTTCTTCTTTTTTTTCCATTTTATCTACCTTGCGGCCCAAGCACATTGTCCATCTATTTTTTTTTCCTCTTTTCTTATTTTTTGTCCTCACCTTGCGGCCCAAGCAGAAATTCTTTTTTTCCCATTTCTTTTTTCTTTGTTTTTTTTTCCTCATTTCTTTTTCCCTTTTTCTTTTCATCATCTTGCAATGCAAAAGTTCATGGGACATGCCGACGTTAAGAACCAACATCATTTTCCAAAATACCAATTTTAGAATTAGAGACACTCACAATCGAGAATTCTTCCATATAACTTTTATCCTCCATAGAAATCTTTCTCATTTCCAAACATCAAAGGTTGTGGAAGCCTATGTTTGGGCTCGATTCTCCCCATCTTCGATCATCGATTAAGCAAACCCAAGATGGTTTTTTTTGTTTCGTTGCATTATAGTTGTTTTGTTTGTGAGAAAAGTTCTTTAAGAGTTTGTGGTTGCATAATAATTTTTTTGTTTGTGAGAAAAGATCTTCAAGATATTGGTGATTCAGTGATTCTCATATTATAATTTCTCTGTTTGTGAGAATAGATCTTCTCCGACCCCCGATCGTGGTTGAATGCTTATCTCTGATCTATTGCCTCTCTGCTGGCAACGACCTGCACTTGCCTCGTCGGTTGATGGTGGTGGCTTTTCAGTTGTCGACAACCTTGTGCCCCTTTCTCCAATTTGTTGCCATTTTCGAGTTTATAGCTCACTTGTGTGATGCAATCGTTGCTATACGATTCTCCGATGTTGATGCCGATTGGTTTTTCGAGCGGATGTTGATGCAATCGTTGCTTGTGCTTGATGTTGATGTGGCTTTTCCCTAGCCTTTCTTTCTTGGAGTACTTTTTGTGGTGTTTTGTTTGGCTACGTGGCCTTTGGTGTTGGTTTTGGTTTAAATGTGTTTTGGACTTTGACCCATTTTGTTGGGCCTTCCTTGCTTTTCTGTTGTTTTTTTGTCTTAGGTTTTTTATACCGAGCACGGTTTGTACAACTCCGAGATTTGGTTTTAGGATTGGGTGTGTGATTAATTCATTTGTGATTGGCGAGGTCTCTTGGAAGTTTCTGAGGCTGCTGAAGATTCTTCATCCCGGTGGAGGCAACGTCAGTTGTCAAGTCCACTTCATCTTACCTGATTTGTCCGTTTTTTTGACCTGAATGCTAAAGGCGTTGCTCTTTAACCCCTCACTTTCCCCCACTACCCTACTCGTTCTAGTTCCTTTCCTTTTGCTAGTTGTACTTTATGTGTTTTTTTATTATTTATGTCAATTCTAGTCGGTTTTCCTGCTGTCATTTGCTCAGCCCCTTGGTTCTGCCAGGTCTGTCTGGTAAACCGAATTATTACCTACTAAAAAAATGAGACATGCCGACGTTGAAAGGGTAGGCAATCAATCCGATGACGGAGGATAGAGCAATCCAGACAACAGCGGAGGAGGGCGAGCATGACGGAGGAAAGAAGATGCTCCATGGTCAAAAAGGGACTGGAGAAGACACAGTAAAAAACCAGATCTGGTTGACAAATCGTTTGAACGGGCGAATAACGAGTCGATGGTATTGGACGGGAGGCTATCCAAGCGGAAGTTCAAGAGTGTTGAAGATTATTCCGATTTTTCATGGTTTCAAAGTACAAATTGATACTTCAATCCCTTGTTTCATGAGAAAGCGAGATCTATTATGGTAAAAAAACCATGGCTTTTTCAGGCATATTGATAAAATCAATGGCTTTTTCAGCTTAAAGATGGAAAAAGATGGCTTCTCAACCTTGAATTAATTTTTTATTCATAATATCCTGTTAAGGGATTGTGATTCTTTAATAAAAAAGAACAAACAGATCAAAATCGAATTTCAAAATGAAGAACATCAAATCTGAGAAGAGGCAAGAAGGGAAGCGTACAAAATTTTGGGGCAAATTTTGGGAGAGCATGTGATAGGGTGTAGGCGCGTTCTTTTTCGAGTTTTCGGGGTTTTGTTAAATTATTCATTCGAGAAGCTAGGATATCCAAACAAAAGTGTACAAATTCATGATTCATCAATAAAGAGGAAGTCCTTGAATGATGAATATCGAGTAGGCTTGGCAATTTCACCCGCATTCTATGGGTACTCGAAAAACCGACCCGAAAAAACCGATAAAAAACCGATTAAATCCGGGTGAAAACGGGTTACGGGTGATCGGGTGATGAAGCGGATACGATTTCGAGTATGGCATCACCCGACCCGACCTGGTCACCCGACCCGATCACCCGGTTAAGTGTTTGAAGTCTAACCATAGAGATGAGCTTTGAGTCTTTCTAATTAAATCTATTTTTTGGTCTAATCAAAGGTAGACCCTATATAAATAGGTTTAAATTTTAGACTTTAAAGTTTTATTAGATGGATTAAACAAGTTGACCCGTAATCCGACGGGTCGGGTCACGGGTTAATTTTATTTTTTTTACGGATCATCGGGTTGACCCGTTGAACAAATGAACTTAAGGTTAATTTATGATTGGAAATTTCAGCAACTTTTTATAACACCTGAAAAAAACCGACCCGACCTGAAAACCGACAAGTTTCGCGTGGGTCGGTTTCGGGTGGAACAGTCGGGTGAAAACACCGGGTCGGGTGGGCGGTTTACAACCGCGGGTCGGGTGGTGGAAGTAGCCCACCTGCACCCTACTCGACCCATTTTTGCCATTCCTAATATCGAGTCCCTAAGCCCATCAATCAACTCATCACCTTCACAATTATAGGTAATTTTAAAGATGTCAAGTGTTTGGGGGTAAATTCTCATGAAATTTAACTTTTCATGATTTGACTAAAAAAATATAGTTTAAGTATGGATATGAATTGAATCCATAGTTTGAATTATGACATTTATATATTGACAAGTCTTATGCCAATCTAGACCCAATATATTTAAATGCCAAAGATTAATTAGTGAGTGGTTGATAATATTTTCAACCGGTCCGTTATTCTCAATAGAATAATGTTTCCAAGTCAAATTTTATAATAAAGGGAGGTTAATTATCATGACTTTAATTACCCTTAAATTATAATTTACTTGGTGAAACCTCCTTTATTTTCTTAAGGGAGCTGAAGACAAAACATAAACGTCTTCTCTAGATTAATGACCATTTTTGCATTTCGGTCAAAAACAAATAAAAAAAAGGGGAGAAATATTTGATATATGTATGCATATATATATGGAAACGTGAGTATATATGATGATGGGCAAATGAAAATTTCATATATATATGATGTGTGTGTGGGCCAACTACATCACATATAACCCATCAGAATTATATATACATGTACGTGGATATGCATGAAAAATATATATGGGAGTTTGGCCCTAGTTTGGGCTGAAGTGTATAAATATATACTAAGGAGCTCACTAAATTATATTAAGAAAATGAAGCGGCGGAAAATGAATGTGGATATGGAAATGCCTCTCTCATTAAACACTAGCAGCTGGAAATTAAATCTTTCTCATTTGTAACGTAAATGTTATTGATGGCCTCATATAATGAGAAGAAAACGTTTCCGGCCGTTAAAAATTTGGTGGATATGAAGCTACTATCTTCACTACATATACACAAGCTTGGTGAAGGGATGAGAGGAGGAGAGAGGGGGGAGATCCGATATATTCCTTGTCTTCTTTGCCAATACCAAAGAGGGGGTGCGAACAAAAAAGCCTAATTGGCATCTTCTCCATATATAGAACATTGGCTACGATAGATTGGAAGAAAGAAAAATAGCAGAAATCAAGGTAAAAGCTTAGAAAGAAAGCAGGAAGTCCAATTCGATTTGAAACGATCGATCAAGACAACGGTATAATCTCCTAATCTTGTTTAGTTGCTTTTATATACTAACCAAATGTGTTGGTTTCTTTCATTGCCTCAAGATAGGTTACACGATACTAAACCCGTGGTCGGATTGAAATCAATCGATTCGACACCACCTCCGAGGCCCGTGATTGGTACTATATAAAGCACCACCATTGACGTTTGCTTCAAGCTAGTGATGGAGACCGCTAAAATGACCACCATCCACGTCGGAGATGGCGTAATGAATAGGCCAATCAAGAGCGGTATGTACTTAATTCACATCCCCACTGACGAACCATAGCTACTTATGCCTTGAAGGAGTTCAAGCAACTCGTTGGGTATCCCCTCGCCGCAAACTACCCTCGGAGGCAACTGGAGATGATTGGAGGTCATCCGTTTGAGGAGAAACATTCCGTTTCGAGCCTCATAAGGATGATCGTGTCCACAACATGGTTACGTACAACGAGGGCTCTTCTCAGGACTACCTTCGAGGCCCGCCGAGATGATTCGGGGTCGTCCGTTTTGAGGAGAAACATTCCGTTTGGAGCCTCTTACGGGTGATCGCGTCTACAACGCGCCTACAATGATGGCTCATGATTAACCGGGCTGGAACGCATTGCACCAAGATAGATGTTGCATTTGGTTTGGGTGACTACGGACGGCCCGAAACGGAGTGTTTATCCACCACGATCCAAAGCACGAGTTGTTGTCGTCCATGCCGAGTTTCCCCATGAAGAAGTCAAAACAAAGACCCATGGGAATACAAGTGAAGGTGCAAATCAAAGTGACAAAACCAAACCTAAATCGCCAAGCCAAAATTGTTGCCACAAATAAGGAAGAAAAAAAGGATTAAGTACTCTATGACAACAAGCAAGAAAATTAATTACCTTGAGATGGCTTAATGGTGGAGGTTGCACATGTATACGTACATACATGCAAGATTCATGGTAAATTCAAGTCAAAATCTGTCATATATATATAATATATACGTGCAACATACACTAAACTCATCTTGCACGTGCCACATATTTTAGTGTCAATTAACACTAATTAATTGGAGGCTACTACTATGAAGAGGAAAGGATTGTTACGATCAAGCTTGTCCATTCAAAATCAAATCAGAGGCTTAGTAAGCTCAACAAACTATTGAGTATCCAAAATGGGTTCCACAAATAATCACCATCGGTGAGGAGGCTAGCTAGGACAAAACAATGATTGTCAAAGACAAGTCGGTATTTTAAGACCTTCTGATTCGATTACTCTCTTGATAAATCCACTGGTTAATTGTACAAATTAGTGGTGTGCTGAAGCATATTTTCTCACTAATTAATCATGTAAATTAGTGTTGATATAAAGGAATGATACTTCCTGAGTATTTCAAATCAAGGAGTTAAAAGGAGAGCATTAGTAAAGGAAAGGACACAGAGGGTGGAAATCTTCAAAATTGAGGATGAATAAAGTCATGACTTGGTAGCCCATCATTTACAAAGTCTTGGGTGGTCACATATATATCCTCATACTATTTGCCTCTAATTTTAAATCCTCAAAATCTCATAGGATCAAAAGCCCGTTTGGGGCATAAATGAATGGAAGTCTTCGTTCAAGCGATCCGATCGATGTTAAGCCATAAATGAGCCTTTCGCATGATTCAGCCCATATAAATAAGACCATACATATTTTGGATTACATTCAAATGGGTCCATTAATTTATTCTTGAACTATGATGATTTGATCCCATCAAGGGTACGTAGGAAGCTTGATATATAGTGCAAATGTTTATCGGGTTCAATCACAACCTCAAATTAAAATGGCGCTTAAGAACTACGTTATGACTTGATGTCCTTACAAGGACTACGTAGGAAATTTGGTACAAAATCAAATACGTTCCAAGTTCAGTCGCACAATCCAAATCACATAAAAATACCAATCGAACTACGGTGATTTGATCCCATCAAGGGTACGTAGGAAGCTTGACATATAGCGCAAATGCTCGTCAAGTTCAATCACAACCATAAATTGAAAAAGAATCAAAACCAAGTCCTAGTGGAAAGTTTAGACAACCCTTCCTAGAAGGTGGGTCTAATTTTTTCCACGCCATGCAAATGATAGTTGAACCGAGTTTAGGCAACCCTTCCTAGAAGGTGGGTTTAGGCTCCTTTCTCTGATGCATGAAAATCTAACCAAAAATCAAAACCCTTGAACTACGTAAGGCTTGATTCTCTTTAAAGAGATACGTTGGCAACCCGTTATAACTCGGGTGCAGCTCAAATTAAAAATTAACTCCAAAAGTTTCCAATGTTTCTATATTATTATTAGAGTTGTAAAGATGTACAGATAAGGGTCGAACTTAAAAATTAAATTAGATGTGTTTGTACAAAGTTGTTTTCCTTTAACAAATTTTGTCTATCATTAAGAAAATGAGGAAACAGAATATAGTTTGAACTTATCACACGTCATTTTTTAGGAAAAGAGCCGGGTGTGCGCACTAACCTATAAATATGAATGAATGTCATTCGTTCCTAAAAAATTAACGTCTCATATTAGTTTTTTTTATTAAAGATGGATAAAAAAGGCACACGCATATTTTTTCCTAATTTCTGGGAACATGCTTAGCTTGTGCATCAATTTTGCTTTAGATGTGCATCAACACTAACTCTACATGACTACATGCACATTTTTGGGGTATTTTGGCTAGGGGTGTCAAGACTCAAGCGGGTGGTGGGTCATTCGGGTTTCATGTTATTCTATATTATAGAAAATGACATGTAATCGGGGAATCAGGTATGATCGGGTTAGTAGGGTTTTTAATTGTCGGACGACTATTCGGGTCCAAATCGGTGAGTTGTTTTGGATTTCGATTGAGTTGGGTTTTGACTTAGTCAGATTTTGGATTGAATCGGGTTTCGGTAGAATCGGGCTTTTGGTAGTTTCATATTATGGTCAATGATGTATATTTGGTAATCGAGTCAAGTCTGGTGTTCAATCCATTGTATAGTTTAGGTTATTAGTTCTAAATTGTTCAAGTTATTTCGGACTTCGATTGTATCGGGTTTTGACTAAGTCGGATTTTGGATTGAGTCAAATTTTCCATTTTGTGTTGTATTGTTGTATTGGGTTTTGTTTGATTCGTAGTTCGGTTGAATTGTGGTTAAGTTGAATTGGGATTCAGTTGGGTTTTAGACTTTAAGTTGAATTAAGATTCAATTGAATTGGGATTCACTTGAATTAGGATTCGATTAAATCAAGTTTTGGTTGAATTATATTACGTTTAAATTGGGTTTCAGTTGATACGAATTGGAGGAACTACTTCGTAAAAAGAGGGATTCTCTCAATCAAAGGTAGATTCAACAACGACAATTTCAATTGAATTCAGTGTCAACTGAGTGAGATTTTGTTGTTTTGTATATACTTGTTCTAATGTACTCCCTCTGTCCCAAAATATAAGGGACATTTGGGCTAAAGCACAATTTTTAAGGGAAAAAAAGAAGCATTTAATGCTTCTGATTTCACAGCTGTAGCACAATCCTTTTTACAGCTTAACCAATCAGAATTCAGTAAAAAAAAGGCTAGGATTGCTAACTCACCACATACAAAAGGGGACTTTTACAACCAATCAAAATGCAGCATTCATAGTCACATGGATTCACCCAAAATAAGGACAGTTTTACCCTCCAATAATGGAGAATTAGTTTTACAAAGGGGACTTAAATGCTTATAAATACACTCTCCATCTTCATTACCCTCTTAAATTCCCTCAAATTTCCCTCTCAAACCAGGAGCATCATTGCCAAATCCTCATGCCTTCAGAAATTGATTTAAATGTGCATCCTTTTGCCATTAATGACGAGGAACATAGTTCAAACATTGATCTCAACCAGCCAGCAGCAAGTGGGGACAGAGAAGATGCTCATTTCTTTGACCTTAATGAAGCTCCACAGTCATCAATGCAGCAGGATGCAAGGAATGCTTTTAATCCAGAGGCAACAACTCATCACCAGACAACAAGGACTCGACTCAGCACAAGGGACAAAATGCACATCCTTTTATGGCTTTTAGAGAGAGCAAAAGATGGAAAGCTTCATCATGGTGCAATAAATACAGCTGCACAAGAATTCAATGTTTCAAGGAAGAGCATAGGCAAGATATGGGTCACTGCAAAGACACAAAGGGAGAATAATCAAAGGTACAACATGTCAACCAATTATCACATGTCAGGGAGAAAGAGAATTCATGTGCCATCAACATCCATTACATCTCTGAATATGGGAGAGAGGACATGCATAAGGGACTTAGCAACAAACATATCAACAAACATCCCAGTTTCCAAAAGCACAATTCACAGAATGATCAAGAGAGGAGCCATCAAGCCACACACAAACTCACTACATCCAGGTTTGAAACCAGCAAATAAGTTGAGAAGGTTGGCATGGATTCGTAGCATGCTAAGAGGGGATACACCAGAAGCAAAGACAGAATACAAAGCAATGTATGATTATGTGCACATTGATGAAAAGTGGTTTAATCTCACCAAGAAGACACAAAGAGTCTATCTAGATCAACATGAGAAAGGAAAATACAGGTCTGCAAACTCATCCAAATTCATACCAAAAGTAATGTTTACAACAGCAGTAGCAAGGCCGAGGTTTAATGCACAGGGGGGTGTATACTTGATGGGAAAATAGGGATTTTTCCCTTTGCATACAAGGAGCCAGCAAAGAGATCATTCAAAAATAGGCAAAAGGGGACACTTGTGACCAAGCTGGTGGAATCAATCAACAGATTAGTGACAAGAGACATGCGCATACAACAAATTGTTCCAGCCATTAAGGCCAAATGGCCACAAGAAGATGGGCAACATCAAGTCATTTTCATACAACAAGACAATGCCAAAGCTCATATCACACAAGAAGATGAAGCATGGCAACAAGTCTATCAACGAGAAGGTTTTACTTTCATTCTAGTCCAACAACCTCCTAATAGTCCTGACTTAAACATTTTGGATTTGGGTTTTTTTAGAAGCATTCAATCCTTAATGCACAAAAAATGCCAAAAGATGTTGATGACATGCTAGAGGCTGTTTATAATGCTTATTTTGAGCTGCAACCTAAGACACTAAGTGATGTATGGATGACTCTACAATATTGCATGAATGAGGTCTTGAAACATCATGGAGGTAATGATTATGACATCCCACATGTTGGAAAGAAAAGACTAGCAAGACAAGGGATTCTACAAAGCCAAGTTGAAGCACCTATGCATGCAGTCATGACAGCATGGGACCTTGTTCATGCTGGGCAACAAATCAATGCAGAACATGTAGGCTCATCAAATACAGGCCAAGATGAAACTCAAGGTGAAGAAGAGCATGATTATATACATTAGCAAGAGTATAAGATAAGTAGTTCAATGACATTTTGTAGGCTTGTTTAAAACCAGCAAACAGTTTGAAGCCAATTATTTGTGAAGCAAAAAACAGTAATGCTTGGTTATTTTGTAAATGCAAATGGTATGCAAGTTAATGTATGTATGCAAAAACAATAATGCTTGGTTATTTTGTAAAGGCAAATGGTATGCAAGTTAATGTATGTATGCAAAAACAGTAATGTGTGGTTATTTTGCATTTAATCTCAGGTTGTCCCCATTCATCATTGATACAAATCCCAAATTGACATCATAAACACACCTATAGGACTCATGCAGTCTAAAAAAACTGGTGGCTCAAGCACATTAGTGTTGTCAAAAAGCAATGAAGTTGTGTCTAAGTATTTAACAAATTTGCATCATTGATTACATATTGATGTAATCTCAGTCCCCAACTATCACAGACACAATCAATGCTAAACAACATTAACATACCAGTGAGCCTCATTAAGTGAAATTTAGGCTGGTTTCCTATGGCACATTCATTAGTCAACTTAGACAAGGGATTTGCATCTCAATATATTTTGAAGACTTCATCATCGATTTACACAATATCCAATGCAACACATGCAATTTTATTCAAAAAAACAGCTTCAAGCATGTTTCTTGCACAGTCATGCAATCAAACAACAGTCATGCAAGCAAGCAATCACAATTAAGCAATGAAGTAACCTAGGATTGCCAACATCAGCATTTCACATTAACCAATCAAAAAACAACATTCAAGTCACACTGATTTCCCCCAGAATTGCACAATTGGATGCAAGATCAAGACACACATCAAGGAACCATCAATCAAGAGGGGACATGATCAAGACACACATCAAGGAACCAACAATTGGATGCAGGATCAAGACATACGCTCCTCTCTTTCTCTCCATTAACCCCAGCATTGATGAAACAAACAGAGAATGCAAGAGGGGACAAATCCATCAAATATCCAAACAGAGGCAAGGAACAACAAATTCAACATCACAGAGATTCAACATCAAATATCCAAACAGAGGCAAGGAACCATCAATCAAAACAGAGCAACAACATGCACATCAAGGGCAAATCGAGAGAGCAACATATCAACATCCAACATCATCATCAAATCCAAGGAAACATGCAATAACTCAAAAGAGAGAATCAGGGATAGGGGACTTAGCAATCACATTCAATCGGATCCAGAGGGGACAAATTCACAATCATCAAGGGACTTTGAAGGAGGTTGATCGACAACACCATCATCATGAAGTTCGGCGCTTGGAGGAGACTCAATGGTCTCCAAGGATTCACCAGGAGATGTGTGGCAATGCATGTATTGGCAATCCGGAGCCCATATACAAGCACTACCTTTCGAGCAAACCTAGTTGTCAGGATCAGATTCGGCCCTGGAGTCGGCCTCGGAATCTTGAGCAAACTAACGCTCGGCGGAATCCAAGCTCATTGTAAACAGGGGACAAAGGAGTCGGCTCAACAAAGCTCGATCAAGGCTCGAGATCCGGATTTGGGACGACACCAACAACTGAGATCGAAACCAGCAAACTCGAGATCTCAATTGATGGAGATCGAATTTGGGACCACGCCAACGAACTCAAGATCCAAGCTCGATCAAAGCTCCAACTCAAGATCGATCAAAGCTCTCAATTGATGGATATCGAAGATCCAGAGATGGGAAGCAAGAAACCCTCAAGATCCAGAGATGGGAGAATTGAAGAGAGTGAGAGCGGCGCAATGGGAGAGAGAGTTTAGGGTTCTTCGTGAGTGAGGGATAGAGAGAGTGAGAGCGGCTAGGGTTAATGGAGAGAAAGAGAGGAGCGTAGTGGTAATGGGAGAGAGAGTGGGTATAAATAATGGTGGGGGATTAAAAAAGGGGAGGGTAGGGTTGGGTTTTTAATGTTATAATGAGGGTAGTTTAGGTATTTTAGTGTTATAATGAGGGTAAAAAAGGGAATTTTTTTTTGATATATATGGAAAGAAATGAAATGAGTAGTTCTTTTTGGGACGTCGGAAAAGGAAATGTCCCTTATATTATGGGACGGAGGAAGTATTTGATAATGGTGGTTGGTTTGTCTTTATCCTTAATCTTAGAATGGCGTAATTGATTGATACACAAAAGATAAAGTCATTCAACATGTGAAGGAAAAAACATAATATTGTTGATGTGTAAAAGCTTTTTTTCTAAAATAAAAGGCTAAAAAATTAGTCAGTTAGAGTTCTCTTTGATCTATTATATTTTATTATCTTATACACTGTCTTATTATTGATATCTATGGTTAATAATTTTAAAAGACATTAAATAATCAGGTTGGATTGTTTTAGGTGCCAAGTATAGTTAGATTGGGTTGTTTCGGGTTCAGCTTTAATTGGGTTCGGGTTACTTGGGTTTCGGTTGGCATCGAATTGGTTTTTTGTGTCGGGTCAGTTTCAGATTTAATTTTATAATTTTTCGGATGCCGATTAGTTCTCGAGTTGGACAAGTCAAGCATTTTTCTCGGGTTGGGTTCGAATTTTCCACCCCTAATTTTGATCCACAAGTGGTTTTGATGCACATACACATATCTATGCACATAGTTTTAATGTGCAAATTGTCAGTTCTGATGCACATTCAGCTAATTTTGATGTACACGCAAAAAAGATGCACTTTTATGTTATTTTGATGTAAATATGACTTGTTTTGATGCATATAAGACGGTTAGTTTTGATGCACATACAACTAATATTGATGATTCCCACAAGGCCATGATTGTTATTGTTTAATAATATTTGTTTTGGATTTAGTTGAAGTAAGATTAGTTGGAGGTAATGTGTAATTTTGAAACGAAAACATTAAGGTGTAAATTAATTTTATGTCGTGTAACCATTCTGAGTATCACATTATCAACTTTATAGGGAAAATATTTTGCATTGTTTTTGGTATATATTGCAACAGTTTGTATATGATTTTATCATTTTTAAAATTTCGTATTATTTTGATTCAAAGTGATACTTAATATCATTATAAGTTATTTTTTCCAAAAAAATAACTTAGATGTCTAAGTCATGTACATAATAATAACTTGACTTGGAGTGTAATTAATATGAAAGACTTAGGTGATACTAAGCGTTTTAGTATATGTTTCTCCCTTTCTTAATGGAAATGTACCTTTTTCAAAAAAAAAAATGCATGATGTTGTATTGCGAATAGATTAATTAAGTCACCAGGGCTCAATTACAAAATTACATGTATAGAGATTCTATTTTTGGTAAAATAGACATTTAAAGGGTATTTTATGCAATTACCTCTAATATAAATTAAGAGAAGTGTATGATCATTTTTAAAATATAAAACAGTGAAAAAAGTTTCACAAAGACATAACTTCTAAAGATTGGTCAAGTAAAACAAAGTCTTATTCATATTGGATAACCATCAAAGTTCTATGAAAATTACATCCATAAGAGTTCAAGGTACACCAATACATGTATTATATGACGATTAAAAATTAAAGGGTCCATAGCAAGAAGTTTTGTGTTGCATGCACACAGTTTTCAGTTGGCATTGATCCTTATTTCTGGTATGTGCACCACTGCATCTAAATAAAAAAATAATGTACAACCAAAACATTAGACACATGTATATTAATTGGTAAATAAAAAAAGAAATTAGTTAAAAAAAAAGTGATACATGTATATATACAGCTTATTTTAAATATAAAATGGACAATTTCATTATATGCTTATATATACTTTAATTACTCTTCACATATATATTCTTATCAAATCAATCATGTTGAATATACCCTTCTTTAAATAGTCTATTTTCTTCTTCATCGTATGAAAATGATAAAAATAAAGAAAACAAGTATAATCTACTTTCATGTAATATTTTTTATTATTATCGATCACTCAAGGTCAACTTTAATGAAATATTTCATTCCTCCATATTATCGTCCTACTCTCCTCTGGAAATACAAAACTTAGGATCTAGCTAGAATATGAAAATTTTGGTTAACTTATAATGACATTATGTATGTGTCACATATATATATATATATATATATATATATATATATACATTTAGTCGTGGGTAACATTGTAGGGTATGTAGTTGATTGTCTTATACATATGTTAAAAGTTAAAACCAAACGATCTCATACATAACATATAAATATAACATACCTGTAGAAGAAACCGGCGGATTCAAGAAACTCTCTTTAAAACGGGCATAACAAACCTTTCTACAACGAGAGCGTGCAGGGAGAGCCTATCTACGACACTTTGTGTTACAACTATGTTTGCAGTCTTGGAGCGTCATCCTTGCATCTTGTACTGCAACAACCAATTCAAACTAAACCATCAAAATTCACTTAATTACTTAATTAGATCCAACTCTTTGAGCACCAAACTAGACAATGCATTATTTTCTTAAACACACATTCTTAGTAGCTTAATTCATGTATACTCTTCCGACCAAAAAAAAATCATGTATACTCTTATCATATGTAATCTCTCATCGTACAATGAAACATGATATTACTTTTGTGTTGATATAATGTAAATAAAAAACAAGGGTTAATTAAAAGAAACAAAAAACAAAAAAGCTAGCAAAGTAAAATATGTAAATTTATATACCGTTGGAGGTTGCAAATATCATTGTCATGGACATGAAAATCAAGCACATTAATATCATAAACTTCTTGTTACCCTTGAGTGTTGACATGGTTGAATAATTGGATTGCTTTATTTTTGTGTTTATTTGTTTCTTGTAAAATTTTGTAGCTCTCCTTGTATGTTTATTTGATCCCCGTGTTGATTTATATATAGAGAACATTTTGGTAAACTTGGAAGATCATATGTCTGTGATGTGGTATACGATCTTAAGCAATAATGATTTAAATTTTTTAGCATGTAGAACATTTAAAGTAATGCATTTAGTGTGGTATTACGCTAATAGATGTCAAAGTTATGTACCTCACATCAATCAATATTTATTTACTATTTATGTAGTGATATTCTACTATTTATGTAGTGTTATTTTCTAAAAGTATATTAATATTAAATCACTACTTTTTGAATGTATGTGTTTCATCTTCAAATATAGTTGTAAATCAAATGTTCAACATAAGTTCCTATAAAGTTGAGCCTCCAAAATTTTCAACTACCTTTATCATAAATAACTACGAGAAGTAGAAACATTAAATATAATTGGTATGTTTTTTTTTTGCGTGTGTGTTTGATTTTCATGCATCGAATTAACGTGCCTAAACTCAATTCTTAGGACGGGTTGTCTAGACTTGATCCAACCATCACTTCAATGACGTGGATAATATAAAATCCACCTTCTAAGAAGAAGGGTTGTCTAATCCTTCACATTTCATGTGCACATTAATATAGAGTTGTCTAGACTCGAGATCAAAAAGGCTTCTGTCCCAAGCTTCGAATTTCGAGCCCTTCTATTTAATAGGGTAAGTTCTTCCTCCTTGAGATACGGATTATTCTTCGTGTGAATTCTAACTTAAGCTTCAGAGGTGGTTCCAAAGGACGAAAACCTCAAGTTCTATTGTTTGCATGATCGTCCGATACCCCCCATTGGGTTCAAGTCATTGGAGGTTGGCTGGGAAAAAAATTGCACTTTCATTTGGCATCGACCGTGGAAATCAAATGGAAACGAATATGGAAGAAATCGATGTATTTGGGTCAAGGGAGCAGTCCCATGAATGAACTAGAAGCTCATATGCTCACGAGGCGGCAAAAGTGGTGCACGAGTTTTCCTAAATCCTATTGTCTTAAAAGGTAATTAATGTTATTGTGGGAGTTTTTAGAGAGCAAAACTCTTTAAAATATTATATCATGCCATCTATAATTGTATGTAAAAGATCAATAAATAAAACCATCGTTAATTTAGCCCACTTCATTTATTTAAAGTGGGTTAAACTAGGAGTGGTTCTATGTAATTTAACCACAAATCAGACTACTTAGGTCTCGTTTAGTATAAATCTCGAAGAGAGTATGAGATTGTGTGTAAAATGGTGGAATGGGTCATTCTAGGAATGGCTGATTCCGAGAAAAAAAAATCTAACCAGACACGAAAATTAGGGTGAGTGATTCCTAAACTGATTCCTAATACTCAAGGTATGGTACCAAACGGGGCCTTAGTGTCATAAGGTGGCTTTTATTAATTTCCTTGCGGCACAAATGCAACAACAAATTGTTGTTAGTTGCCAACTACTGTATGAACATCATCATCATATGGGCTTTGCAGCGCAGATGAAGCACAATATTGTAAGAACAGGTCCATAAAACACTGCTTTAAACGTTGCCAACTACTCTATGAACATCATCATAATCATATGGGCTTTGTCTACTTCTCTAATTGTTGTTACTCATTCACATTTAATTGTAATTGAGCAAACACAGATTGATTGAATTTTTGTCATGAGACAACAATTACAATATGCAGAAATTGATTGTTAGGCCCTACAAGAAAGTAATAGGCCCCAATAGAGAAGGAAACTTAGCAGAACTTTAAAAAAATGAAATTTCATTTAATCGAGTAGAAAGATTCAATTATTAGTCAATAATTTCCATGTCACAATCATTCATCCTTTGAACAGAAAATTGGTGATATACTCATTCTTTTGATTTCTTTCATGTACCTTGGAACTTAGCTGAATGATTTTAAGAACTTTTGTGGTCAGAAGATTTGTTGATTGTGTTCTCTTATGAGAAATTGGATCATAAAATGTTAAAGAAATTCTCATTCTAAAAAACTTGATAGTTTTGAGCAAATGATACTTCTATTAATTTTATCATGTTGCCAATGCAAGAAGCTCAGTTTTGGGTGATTTAGAACACAATTAAGCACCCAGTACACAATTGTTGTTCTGTTCTTCATCACAATCAGCTCAAGTGAGTTTGCTGATGCAGAGACTTTCAAAATTTCCCCTCACACCAATTGAGATTTCTCAGTACAGCACGTTAACAGCTATAGTGAAGTAAATTTGAGTTGGAATATTAACTTCACAGCCCAAAAAATTGGTAAGATTGAGTTGAAAAAGGGAAGCAAAAGACTTTTCAAACATTTTATCTGCTAATTTGTAGCAACAGCAAAAGAAAAAGAAGTGTTTTTGTGAACAAAGCAAGAGGCATTGACATTATGATGTATTTATGCAACAGTTTTACACCAACTCTGACCCTACCCATTCAGCAGTTCATTTTGTTGTACTCTTCATTCCTTCTCAAAAATAACAAAAAGCACTTCAATTCTGAGATAAAATAATAATACTATAACATAACAAGCACAAAAGCCATTGCTTTCTGAAAGATCACTCTCTTAAACACTTCCAAGTTTGAATAATAAGAGCAAATAACACACTATTAGTCTCATAACATTAATTTCAACTTAATCAAGCATGCTTTCTACATTCTCGTGCAGAGACAGCGCCTTCATAAATTCCAGCATATTTCAAATGACCCATATGAATAGCATGATTAGCATCTAACGTCTTTGTCGGCGAATGTAGCTTGAAGCTTCAAATATGCATATAGGTTGTGCCAAAGAAGTGGATGAACAACCTTACGCTTCGAGCTAGCTAAACAAACACTTCAAGTGTGTTGCCAATGCGTTAACATCTAACCATCCAGAGTCAGTATAATGTTTGTTATACAGAGTATACAACAAACAAGAACAAATCCTTACCAAAAAACACAAACGAGAACAAATAACAACACCAATGTAAAGGATTCTTTAATAAGGGGGAATTCACATAGCATCATTGTACACAGAGAGATAAATCCAAGTTTTATTTGCTGATTTGCAGTTACACCAACAGAACATAATAGTACAATTGGTTTTACACAATAATACAAATTAAAGCAGCAGCCAGAATAACTTAAAGATGTATTTATGCAGCAATTTTACAACAACTCTATCTCTACCCCAACTCCTTACTCCACCCACATTTCCAACACTCCAACACTTACCAACCCCCTTCCCCTTTTCTTGATTCCCAAATTTTAAAAGAATACTTCAATTCTAAACCATAATAAAAATAAATAAAATATAACATTTTATGACTCAAATTTCTCCCGCCAAAACACCCCCAAAGTAAAAAACACAAAATTTGATCACCTTCTCTTGTTCTTGCTCCCGATCAACAAAGCCAAGTAGAACAGAAACCTGAAGAAGAATCCCCAAGCCACCGTAACCAAGAGGCAAGCCCACTTGCTCAGATCTGTCACTCCCTGTTGCGCCAGAATGTTGTCTCCGGTTGTCAGGCAGGTCGTCGGAGTGATCGCAACTCCAAGAGTCTGGCTCATTGAGCTCAATAGCTTCACCTTCATGGCGGCGGGAACTGCTCCGAGCGGAGTGCTGTCGAAGATCTGAATTCCTCTGACGAAGCACGTTGCCTTGTCCTGGAACTCGTTCCTCAGGACGCCTTCGTAGGGGTACTTCACCAGCGAGAGGTAGTGGAACCAGATCCAGTAGTTTGGGATCCGATCTCGGTTGATGAAGAATCCGCTGAAGAGGAGGAAGTAGGCCAGGATTGCGACCACGATTGTGTAGCCGAGCATAACATGGGGGACGACGCCGGAGAGGAAGGAGACGAAGGAGTTTCCGGCGAAGAACGAGGCGAGGATGATTCCGAAGTAGAAGAAGAAGCCGGTGGCGCCGCCGGCGAGTCCCACGGCGAAGAATGTTGCCGCGGAGAAGGCGAGCGAGAGGAAGATCAGCCCCGGGATGGAGGTGATGGCGTGCGAGAGGACGTAGGAGGATCTCCGATAGGCGTTGTAGGCGGTCTCTCTCATGAAGATGTAGCGCTCCTGGAGGAAGACGGGGAGCGCGTCGGCGCAGGTGTAGAAGGTTGTGGACATGGCGAATGCGAAGAAACCGAGCCGTTCCTGGACTCCTTTTGGGGAGTTATCGAGCTGCCAGAACATTGTGGCGAGGATGAATCCGGTGACGAGCACGGCGCCGAGCCGGATTCCGAACAGCTCCGGCATTCGGCGGGAGTTCTTCACGGATCGACGAGAGAGAACGGCGATCTCCTTCCAGATCGGATTCGCGAAGCTAGGCACCATCGCCGCCGTGGCGCCGCCCGCTCCCGCGCCGGACACAAGCTTACCTCTCGAAATGCTGGCGCTGATCGCCTCCTTGAGCGACAATCCTTGGTGGTGGAAATTGTTTCCGCCGTCGGCGCCCGACTGCTGCTGCTTGCTGATCTGCCATTGGAGGTTGAATTCGACAAGCGATTTCGTCCCTCCGGCGGAGGTCTCGAGCTCTCTGATGATATCGAGAGCGAATTCGGTCCGATTCTCGTTCTCGGGGATCGGATGGCCGAATTCGGAGAAGAACGGCTGGAGGTTAGAAGGGGGCCCACTGAAAACCATCTGGCCGCGTGACAGGAAGATGAGGCGGTCCAACAACCCTAGGATACGCCAGCTGGGCTGGTGTACGGACATGATGACGATGGATCCGCTCTGCGCGATCCGTTGCAGAACCTTGACCACCATGAACGCCGACGTGGAGTCGAGCCCCGACGTCGGCTCGTCGAGGAACAGGACGATCGGGTCGTGGATGATGTCCATCCCGATCGACACCCTCCGCCGCTCCCCGCCGGAGACTCCGCGGTGGCCTTCGTCGCCGATCACGGTGTTGGCGGCGTTCCTGATCCCCAATTGGTCAATCAATTGCTGAACACGCGCTTTCTTCTTCGATTTGGAGAGCGTGCGCGGGAGGCGGAACTCGGCGGCGAACATTAGGGTTTCCTCGACGGTGAGCATGGGGTAGAGGAGATCGTCCTGCATGACGTAAGCCGAGATCACCTTCAGCATCCGCGACTCCAGGCGCTCCCCGTTGAGAGTGACGGAGCCCTTCAGGGAGCCCTTGGCGATCCGATTCGCCAGGGCGTCTATCAGCGTCGACTTCCCAGAGCCGCTAGCGCCGAGCACCGCCATCACCTCGCCGTCCCGCGCCTCGCCGGAGATATCGTTGAGCAGCGTCTTGGTGCGCGGCGAGAAATAATTGTCGCCGCCGTGGGCGCAGGGGCGGAGAACAGAGCGGAGGCTAAACTTGGGGCGCATCTTCACGCTGTAAGTGAGATTGGAGAAGGAGAGGACGAACGGAATTGAGCGGGGCTCGCCGTCGATCTGGACGGCGGCGTGAGGATGGACGGGCGTCTCGTCTCCGGTGACCGCCTTCCTGACGTCACCGACCTCCTTCAGCAGCCTGCCGAGGGTGGGGGATAGGCCGGCGCGGCGACCGCTCCCGCCGCCTCCGTCGGCCGCCGCGACGCCGTCGGGTGCAGGATCGAGGGCGATAGAGTCCATGTATCCTGTGGTGGTTGAGGAATTGTATGGTAAGAGTCTGGCTGGAGAATTAGTGGGGTAATTATCGTCTACCACACGAGACATTCGTGTTCCTCTGAGGATATCCAGCTTTATATACGGGTCAGTGGAGATAATCCCAAATGGTTAACCTTGAAAAACCCTAATTAACCCCTTAAATTTAGGCGGTTAACTTACTTTAATATGATATTTTACTAGAAGGGGTTGTGTGAGGGATTGGGGAATTTGGGGATGAGAAAAATGAAACGGAATTGGGAGTGTATATATGATAGCTCTGGAAATCAAACGTGATAGGGAAGTGTGAATACTAAATTAAAATTCTTGGAGGTGGCGGGAAGGTGAGAGAAAGGTGACCTAAAACTTCCTAATTTCAGTTTCTAACTTTCTAGGCTTTTCTACTGTTGCTGACGTCGGCATGGGACACGTGGCGAAATGGGTGTTGGACTTTGCCAACTTGGTTAATTTGAATGGTCTAATACTCGATCGATCGTATGGGTTTTTCTTTTGTATCTTGTTAGGGTGATGAAATAGTCTATTTGGGGATTAGGTAGGTGTTGGGGTGTTTATCTACTCGAATCTGTTTCATTTCTTTAATTTGGTCCAAATAGGTGGAGAATGAATCTGCCGGCCGATCGCGATCCCTAGTCTTTGCTAGATGTAAGACTAAAAACTGTTTTTTGTTCATGTGTATGTGAACACATTTAGTTAGTTTCTTATCTTATTACAATATTACATATTGGTATGTAGTTGAGGAGTGGATATCCAACAAGAAATAAAGGGTACAGAAGCTTTATGCGTTTGGTTCAAATGAAACAAACTCTTATTTTAAAACGAACTCTTATCTTAAAATGAATGCACTTTTCATAGTTAGTAATGCACTTTTCATATAAAAGTGCATTGAAAAATACAAAAATTACATTACGAAAAAGTGCACTAAATTTTTTTGAAAAGTGCACTAAAAAGTCCGAAAAGTACAAATGCGAAAAAGTGCACTCTGAAGTATGAAAAGTGCACTACTAACTACAAAAAGTGCATTCGTTTTAGGATAAGAGTTTGTTTCATTTGAACCAAACTCTATTATATATTATTAATTTACATGAAAAAAATCGCAATATTTAACGATTTAGGAACACTTGGAAGATGAGTCGTGCCAGTTAGCTAGAGTGGAATATGTCCTTACTACGTCTTTAAAAAAAAATTAGTACCAGCAGGTTTTTGTTATTTTCTATTGATGTTCAAAAAAAAATTATTATTTTTGGTTTACCTTAAATTTATAATAATTTTGTTTCATAGCCTATACCTTTTCAAAACTAATTTCCATCCATTTTTAAGTTAAAAAATGAAATTAAATAAAAAAACAACTAAAAACATAAACCTATTTCCAATTTTTTATTGTAAAAAGGGATAGAAATTAGTTTTGGGAAGGTTTGGGCTACAAAAAGAATTTATTATAAATTGAGGGTACCAAAATAAATAAACTTTTTTAGAATACGAGTAAAAGAAAATGACAACTAATCGGATCTACCAAAAGAATTTTCCAAAGCAAAAGAATATATAGGTCCTTATATCTTAATGTTAAAAGGCCTAGTTTTACACACCCTACCTGAAATCAAAATACGTCTTGTTTTACTTTCTTTCCAAAAGTCATTTTTACTCAAAAGTCCCTTTTAATAGTTTTATAATCCGTATAACTCTTTCTATTTTTTACATTTTTTGAGATACTAAAAATCACTTTACACCCAAAAATTACTTTCGACCAAAAATCTAAATAGTGAATCACATAATAAGACAAACTCTCAATCCATGAGAAATTGAGGGATTTAATCTATCTATGCCTCAAGCAAGATAAGTCAACAAAAAAAAGATAAGTCATATAAAAAATCATGTTTTGGTGGATTTACCATTGATGCCAACATACTATATTATGAACAAAAATTCATAAGTAAAAAATGTAGACAGTTGTTTACAGTTAACAACGACATTTGTCCCCCCCAAAAAAAGTTAACGACGTATACACCGGCCGGTCAATCTTCAAATAAATAATCACTGCGGAGTAAATATGTTTAATAGACACTTTTAAAGGACTAACCACTCTTTTTTATGGGTCTGATTTGGTTTATTCACTAATCACTTTCTCGATTTATAAGGTATTTACTAACCACTGTACGTTTTTATGGGTGTGATTTGGTTTATTCACTCGTAACTTTCTAATATAACTTTCTAATATAAATAAATAAATTAATTACCTGAATCACTTTTAAATTCCATGAGATAACATCTTATCCTATCATCTTAGCCTATTCAATGCGATTTGAATCATTTATTTATATTAGAAATAACTTCGATACTCCTGAGCTGCTAGGTTTGGCCGAAGCGAGTCCATGGACAGTAATTAACTTGTTAGAAAATGCACTTTCGGTGTTGAACTATCAAATCCTTGGACAATTAAATGCAGTCAAAGTACGTACATGCATTGCGAATTGGGATGGCTTCTGCCTCACACAATATAATAGTCAACTTTGCGTGTTTCGTATGATTATGGAGTAGGGTAGCGAGTGGGACATGAATCGTATATGTGTATCGAGTGCAATACAATTAATTAGGCTCCTTGTCAGAATCATCAAATTCATATAATTTTGATCAAGATTGCGTCCAATTTGATATCAATTAACTACAATCAATCAAATTATTACGACTCCTTTGTCATTGTTCGAGCATATCATTCTTTTCAAGATTGCATAACCATGAAACTTCTAGCATAACTTGCGTATCTTGCAAAAACCTAATTTATTGATTTATAAATACCCAAATACTGGAGTACCATTTTTTGTTTAGGGTCGGTGAAAATACCAATTTTCTTTATTTTCGTCTCATGAACATTTTGCATTAAGTAGAGGTCCTTCGATATGGGTCTAAAGTGTTCGTTTTACAACTGTTTTATCAATCTTTAATTTTGATATGTAATTAATGCCCTTAGCTAGAAGGGATGACCCTGGTCAAATGTCAACATATCACACATGGTCGATCTTGTGGGTAATTACTAATTTATTAGCAGAATACATATACAGACATCTCACATTTAACCAATTGGTCACTTTAAGACCCCTCATTTGATAATGTTCAATTGAGTACTTGGACTTTATGAATTGAGACCTATTAGACACCTGTTTGGTCCAAAAAAAAATGGTGTACACAGCATGCGTGTCATATCACACATGATCAAATGTCAACATGTCAGTGTGCCAAAAAAATGGGTTAGAAGGTGGATTCCGACCTGTATATGTGAAATGGTATAATTTTCGACACGTCACCCATTTATTTCGGTTCCGAAATCTAACAATCAAAGAAGTCAATTGATCAGTAATATTTTTGTGAAACAAATGCAAAAAGAAAAAGTAATATCTTTGTGAAGTTGGATTAAAAGTCATATTCGGTTCCTAATAAGACGAATTGGGCAAGTACCAAAATCACAAGGATGTTAGGTTAAGTTGTCATCTACAACTTAAGAAGAAAAGAAACAGAACACCATTGGTTAAAGCTTGGATGGAGTGTGAAACAAGTACACTCATCACACCGCACAACAAAATTAAAATTCACAAGTTTCGATCAAATAATTCAAAGAAAAACAACCTTGACCCTATATTACATATATATAAGTTTCAAGGATGGCATGTAGACCTATCAATCGGGTCGGGTTCGGTCATTTCGGGTTCGGGTTAAATCGGGTTTCGGGTTGTTATGGGTCACGGGTCAATCGGGTCGGGTTACAGCGGGTTTTCGGTCGGATCGGGTTGACCAACAGGTCTAAAATATCCTTTTTTCTTATGATTATTAAAATTAATTTTTAATTAAATAATAATATTTAATTATAATATATTATTTTTATTTATTTTAATAATAAAATATATTATAAGTTTCAAAGTAAATTTAAAAAATTCTATAAATAAGCTAAATCGGTCAACCCAAGGGGTTTCGGGTTTCAACCCAACGGGTTTGGGTTGTAGCGGGTTCGGTTTATTTCGGGTTTCGGGTTCAAATTTTCGGGTCTTAACCCTAAAATTATCGGGCGGATCGGGTCGGGTTAGCGGATTAGGTCAGTTTTTGACAGGTCTAATGGCATGCAATCAGTGAATTTTGATTTTTATAAACGTTAAATTGATGGAGTAGTAGATAGTTTGGAAAATGATAGATATAGTTGGGATCCATGTGATAGCCATTGTAGGAAAAGTCAACATGAAAATATAGAAAATGACCTCCTGGGAAGTTCTCGTATTGCACCCCTCTTTTACTTCGACCAAAAAAAAAAGAGGCTGCCTTCCTTTTTAGGGCATCAACATTTTTGTCAAAATTTCCCAACTGATTGTAATTTCTACTGTTTATCTTGCTGTTTCATTAATGCAAATTGAGAATTTGTTGGTTACAAGTTACCATCCAGGCCATCTCCCTTACTCTAACTTATACTTTCATCTTCTTCGATCTTCTTAATTTACATTTCCCCAAGTTCAAGTTTCAATTCAAGCCTTAATTAATTGAAAGGATAGAATTTGGAGAATATTGTATGTACAGTATTAATTATGGCTCAAAGGGTTGAATATATATAAATATGTACGATCTTATTGATAGACAAGATGGGAAACCGATATACAAATATAAGAAAATATACAAAGATAGTGTATCTTCTAATATTAATTGATACGGATCGAACTAAATAAGTTACATGTATGTTTTCGCTGCATAACCTATTGGGAAGAAATTATGTAATATCTAAAGTTTTATATATAAATTCTTGAGCCTTCAGGCATCTACTTAAACGATTAAGCCTTAAGGATAGTATCCAAAGGTCCTCAATTCAACGTACTCTCATGGACAGTGCCCTCACCAAAAACAGATACTCTCTCCGTTTCAAAATAGTTGTTTATAGCTAATGGTAAAAATACATTAGAAATGAGAGGGGAAGGATACAAGAGCATATATCAAGCAAGGATATATGGTAAAATACATCAAACTCCAAGACCCTAAAACACCATCGATTACCCAGCTGTTGCCTTGACTAAATATATCCTCATGCGCAACACTAATATAAAGCAAGGCAATTTAAGCTTATGTTTAGTTCTTTCTTTCCCTTGTCTCATAACATCTTTATAAAGCTATAAAGATACTCAACAAGAGGGAAAGAACGGGGGTGTTGTACAACAAATCTACCCGAAAGAACCCCACCAGTTTACAAACAATATTCAGCTAAAGAGAAGTAGACAAGAATTAGAGTCTGAGTCTTGACCTCAAAGCCTGTCCTCTTCTTCCTCTGAGCTTAACCTTGATGATGAACCTCATTTTGCAGTCTCTCATAATGCTTTGAACGCATACCTTTGGATTGGGAGAAACTTGCTTAAACACCATCTCATTTCTCAATTTCCAAGTGTAATAGATGATCCCAAGGAAAGCTGTAAATTTGATTTGAAAGATGCTGTTCTTGTATGATGGAGAACTAGCAAACCATTGACACCACTCTTCAATTTTAATAAACCTGATTGAAATGCCTACCCAGTTCAAAACCAAATCAGCAATATCTTGTATGACAGTGCATCTGAACCAAAGATGATCTTCATTTTTTTCCTCTTCACCACACAAAGGACACATAGGATTCTGAATAATCCCCCAGCTGTACAGCTTTCCAACAGTAGGAAGTTTCTATAGTGAGGCCAACCAAGCAATAAAGGCCCATTTCCTGGATTGAATCTCATTCCAGGTCAAGGCACACCAAAATTTAGAGGGCATATGCGATCTAAACACATCATAAATGACTAAGCAATCCAGCTTGGTGTCTTTCCTGGTAATAACTTGCACATTATTTGTGACATCAATGTTCTGCATTTGGAAACCTTCTTTCAGTTCATCTCTCACCTTCAAAACGGATTTACAAACCCAAGAATCAGAACTGGAAGCTTGCCTCTCCCAAAAATTGCTTCTTTTCAACAGATTCTTCTCAGCCCACTCGGTCCACAAATACCTTTTTTTAGTTATGATATCATGCCCAAGTTTAAAGATGAGAGTCTTATTCCAAGCCAACAACTCTTTAAAATTTAACCCTCCTTCATCAAAGGGCTTACAGACTTTTGACCATGCAACAAGACTTCTTTTTTTCTCCACCAAGCCTGTCCAAAGGAAAGACCTGTATAAACTTTCAACTCTCTTAATCACTGCAGAGGGTAAAATTAGAGCTTGCATCCAAAAAGACAACACCCCTTCAATCATAGAGTTTATGACTTGAACTCTCCCAGCATAGGAGAGCTTATTTAAACCTCTTCTCTGAATCAAAGTGACAATTTTGTTAATAAGAGGAAAGTACTCACCAATTTTCAGCTTCTTTGTATGCAAAGGCAGCCCCAAATATCTAATAGGGAAATTCCCCATGTTTATTCCCAGTATGGAACTGCATTCCTCTTTCATAGCTGAACTAACTCCACCAAAGAATACCTGGCTTTTATTAGGATTAGCATTCAAGCCTGATTCAATCCCAAAATCCAAGAGGCATTGCTTAATAATCTGGAGAGTGCTCTTTTTGAGTTTGCAGAATAATAACAGATCATCAGCGAAAGCAATGTTTGTAAGGTCAATTTGTTTGCATTTAGGGTGATAACTGAATCCCTTTTTCTTGCTAGCTTTTGAAAGTTTCCTTGAGAACATCTCCATCACTAGGACAAATAAGAAGGGAGATAAAGGGTATCCTTGTCTTAAGCCCCTTTTTCCTTGAAAAAAACCTTTGGCTTCACCATTAATAATGATTGAGAACCAAGAAGTAGACACACACTGCATGATCCACTGCACCAGCTGCCTAGGGAATTGAAAATATTCCATGGCCTTGCACAAGTAGTCCCATCTCACACAGTCATAAGCCTTTTGCAAAATACTTGTTTATCTAACTTTTTTTCCATTTATACCCTTATCTATACCCCACATTACACATATCCCAAAATTTATTTTATTTAGTTGAATATCCCAAAGTGTACTTATAGGATAGTTTGGGTAAAAAACAATTCCTTAATAAGTGTGCAAATTTGTTTAAGATCAACTATTTTGAAACGGATGGAGTATAAACTGTTGACTAAGTCCACAACCAAAAGAAGAACCTACATATTTAAGAATATAATTATGAAGTATTTTAAGAGTATATATAGAGACTCTTAAAACCCTAATTAAGGGACAATGATACGTTCACACTCGGTGTAGATAAAAATTCTACACTTATTGCTAAATGGGTCCCACATATGATTAATTTTACCATTTGCCCCTTCTTTATTCTAACACTTCTTCCTCCTCCTTCCATTAACCTTTCATGGAACACAACCCTTACCCTTGACTAGCAGTTGCCACTACCACCACCACAACCACCACAAGCCCGGTATCGTGCCACCACTGGCGTATTCTATTCACCCCCCTGCGCTCAGGGGCCTTGACACCAGCACATGAAGCAGTGAAACCAACGCACCGCTCCGTCGTCGAACGAAACCGTCCTTTCTACATGACAAACGCCAGCCTCCCAAGCAATAAATTCCCTTCAAATGTTGAATAGTTACTCTAAAATCTTGAAATTGACCATGAAATTGTTGTAATTTCTACTTATTATTATCATTCTGATGGTTATTTGACCAAATTGGTTTGAATTGAAGAAAAGTCCTAACATGATTTCCGCAAAACCGGACCCTAATTTCATATTTAATTTTTTTTTCAGATCTTAAATTGTACCTTCAATCAAATATAAGTGATGAAAAAAATCCCAGAATTGGTTGTGAAAGGTAACAATAACAGTGGAAGAGGTAGGCGGCGGCCTAAGGCGATGTAGCAGTGGCAAGGGCGAGGTAGGCGGCGGCCGAAGGCGAGGTAACGTCGGCATGGGGCTATTTGCACGATGAAGAGGAACATTTGCATATGAGAATATTGGGGTTATTTTTGTAAATTACCAATATCTAAATTCTTATATTTCCAAGACACATTTAATAAAATATTAAAAAATTCTTTTAACTGCCATTTGGCAAATTTTTAATGGAGTGTAAAGTGAAAATTTTTACACCGAGTGTCAATGTACACTTCTCCCTAATTAAGATCATTAGTTATCTGTCCAACAGATCCCGATGGACTTAAAAACAAAATACAGTACATAGCATGACGTTCAGAATACCCTAACAGAGAACTCCACCCCCAAAACCTTAACAAATTTTGACCAGTGACAAATTCAAGTCACATTTACAAAAATAATACGGAGTAGTAGAAATTACTTTGTTCAAAATGGCTTTGCTCATTATGTATGATAAAATTCAGTTATTTTTTTTTTTCATATTTCTAGTTTAGTCCCTAACAACCGTGCTGGTTGAATGATTTTATGAGTTGGATCGCGGACGGTTGGGACAGCCCACAACAGAAGACTCCTTCACATATGATTATGAGCCGCGTAAGCTACGCTCTATTTTAATTAGTAAGTCGTGCTCAGGTTTATATGATCCATGCTTTTAAGATCATACATATTATTATTATTATTATAAGATATTTTGTATTTTAAAAAATCAATAATGTACTATATGAATCGGTCTTTGTCCTATTTCCTATTGTAATTTAATCAAATTAATGTACGCCTAATTGAAGCACATGCGTCCCTTGATCGGTTTATTTGCGCGTTATATATGTTCCTTGATACCTAACACTTACACGTACAATCCCATTCTATATTCATGGACCTAGTTAAAGCAAGTGGATCACTCCATAGAAATGAACAACATCGATCATGCATATCACCCATGTCCAAAAATGCAACCCACTCCATGTATCTACCTTAGCTTGTTCGTGGCATGGACTCGGCATGGAGCTAGGGGGTCCGAGGGTCCCCCTGACCCCTCTCCCCTCCCCTCTCTTTTATATAATCTAAATATTATATACTTGATCTTCATATTATATTATACGTGTATCAAATACCTGATTTTGATATTATATACGTACTTTTATATGCATACGTTATAAATTAAAAGAGAATTTATGCGTATAAAATGTATTATAGAGATCGGAGGAATATCTTGAAATCATTTTGAAAAATGTAATATATGTTAAAATACGACTAGTTAATTTTTTTTTTGGTAAAGGGCATTGCCCATGGTCGAACCGATAACCTTTGGGTACTACTCTTGAAGGCTTAACCTATTGACTAGATGCCCGAAGGCAAATACTATCAGTTAATTACGTGACTTAAAAGAGATGTCTAGAATGCCAAGCCTCTCCAGTCTAGATGGTAGGTGATGACGTCCGTGATCATTAGGTCATGAGTTCGAATCCCCCCTCTCCCGTTGTAATGGCCTAAATGCCTCCTATGAACAAAAATAAAGAGAGAGATGTCTAGAATTATAGGGTGAGTATTAGTATAATAAAACACACCTTTTTTTTGTTTCCTCCTAAAAATTGGTAGGGATGGATCAAGCGAGTACACTCGATCCTCTGAGCGAGAATGTTGACAGTGCATTAGCTAGGTTTTTGTATAAAGTAAGAGTGAAATCTAATGACATTTTGGAAAGATGATATTTTTGTAAATATAGAAATGTTGCATAAGTTATTGAAGTTTTTGCTCTTCTTCTTCTTAAAAAAATAAATCGATCTTTGCATGTGTGCATGTTGAGCCTCTTATCTATGTGTAAGAGGTCTCAGGTTCGAGCGTCAGGACGCGACGATTTATCCTACTTTCTTAAATTTGATTAGTAATCCAGTTCTCATATCCATTTTTTTACTCTAATCTAGTTTAAACAATACTTGACCTAACCTAAATCTTAAAATAAAATAAAAATCGATCTTCACATTTAAACAACATGCGTGCGTCCCTTGATTTCCTTGCGCGTCATATTATGATTATCTAGCTAGCTCAGACCAAAAAATATTCTGATTACCGAACACTTGCTCAATGTCTCCATCCCATTATTCATGGACTTAATTTAAGCAAGAATCTTTTTTTTTTCTTTTTTTGGTTGAAGCAATAATCTCTCCATAATATGTCATGCATCACCCAATTTGAAAAATACAGCTCTCTCGACCTTGATCGTGGCATGGACTCATCATTGTATAATTCACTCGGCTAATTTTGGCCAATATTAGGGGTGTCAGCGTGTCACTAGGGGGTTCCGATGACCCTCTCCTCCATCCCTACCTATTATGTAATATAAATATGTAATAAGTGAGTTTGATTCTTGTAAAACAAACTCTTATTTTATAATATGTGACAGTATAAATTAGAAAAAATATATTAAAAATATATTAAAGTGCAATATAAATTAAAAAAAATGCATTATAAATTAAAAAAAATGCATTATAAATTTACACGAAAGCATTAATCTCCCAAAAATCAGAAAATATAGTGCATTACAAATTTAGATATACTGAATTCTAAATACAGTAAAAAGTGTAACTCGAAATAGGAAAATTGCACTACGAATTAGGAAAAGTGCATGCCCCTCATATTATAGGATAAGAGTTTGTTTCATTTAAACCAAACTTTGTGCCAATTCTCTGTGTTTCGACTTGAAAACTTTTTTTTTCCAAGAAAAATTATACTTTAAAAAAAAGAGTTTTATCAAATATATTGCATAAAAATTGGGTTTTATCACAATATTGCACATATGCACGCTGCACCATCAACCTTTAAAACTCATGGAGACGAAATATGCACCATCAATTATCTATGATAAAAATTTCTGCCTTTAAAACTCATGGAGATCTAGACGAAATACATATGCACCATGTTAGGTTATCGGTCCATACACTTTCACAATATAAAAATGAAAGATCGTTTGATTCGTTTCTAATATTTAAAATATTTATGATAGCTAAGAATTATTTAAACAAAAAAAGTAAAATATTAATATAGTATATTAATGAATGAAAGCAAAAATCTATGTAGGGTTGGTAATTATTCGGGGTGACCGACCTCTTCAAATAACTCAACATGAATGAAAGGACGTCCGAACAAAGCCGGGTGATGCACAGTTCGGGTGATGGGTGAAACAGGTTACAATTAGATAAGGTTGAAAATTTGTAAACCAAATAATCCGATATGTCACCTACTTACTAAACAACCCATTTCATCTGACTTATTCTAACTCAAGTAATATAAATACCAACAAGCATGTAGCGTAGTGGGAGGGGCTACGCTTCCCTTCGTTGAGGTCGAGTGTTCGATTCTCAGTGGAGGAGAAATGAACTTGTTGGGAGAGCAGATCCCACCCAAAATAAAAGGGGCCCTCGCGAGACTCGAACTCTAGACGTAGGCGTTTGATGGAGTAAAGCTCTCCGCTGAACTAGGGTGGCAATGACCCAAAAAAAAAAAACTCAAGTAATATAAATATTTCAGATATTTGCTGGCATTAAACATTTCTATGTATTTTCGTGTTTATGCCATGAAATTTACTTTATAGATTTGTGTTCCTATTCATTTATATAGCGTATTGGCAAAATTGATAATTTACTTGTTGGAAATCGTTATTTTTATATCACTATTATATGTATGTTGGTTTTTTTGAATTGGATTCATAAATTTAATATTTCCTTATAAGTAATTAAAAAGTATAAAGATTTTGGAGGTGAAGAGGTCACTCAAATAAATCAGTCGGGATGATGAATTATTGTGAAGCATTTTACATGTAACTGGTAGGGGTGAGCATCGATCCAAGACCGGATTGAATCGGGATCGAATTTCTCAAAAAATTAGACTAAGGATCAGACCGGATCTCTCGATCTCGGTCTCGGTCTGATCCAGTTTTGGACCAGACTATTCCTTTTAAAAATATATATTGTTTACAAAAAATATTATATTTTCATAGAAAATATATATTATATCACATAAAAATTTAATATATTTTTTTTAACACACGTTTTTATTACATAATTATTATTTTTATATAAAATTAAATTTTGATTATTAATTATACATATTTTTATATAAAATTTATTTTTAATTATTAATAATAATAAAATTGGTATGGACCGGCCGGACTGGCTTTGAACTGGATCGAGAACCGACTTTCAATTTTTTTTTACTTGACTGTTCCGGTCTAAAAATTTGGTCCGGACCGAATTTTGCCTAGGTTAGGGGTAACATTATTCAGGGGGCGTTTGTTTACATGGATTGAGGAATCAGGTATGGGGTTGTGGAATGAAAACCCCGTATATGGTGTTTGTTAGAAGAATTTTTAGGTTTCAAACCGATACTCTAAGCCTCCTTGGTATGGGGTTCTCATACCTCACATATTACTAGGGTATGAGATTTCATTCCATGTGAGAATGAAAATTACCATTTTCACGCTGTTATTAATCGCTTCAATTTCAATCTCTGTTTTAGGGCTTTATTTTTTTAATTACCATCTTCTTCTTCATACCAAGCTCTTAATCACCATCAAATTAAGCTTCTTACAATATAAGAATAAGTGCAGGTATAGGAGAAATTAAAAAAAAACGTACAGTAGAAGAGGCATATCTATCTAACCCCATGAAAAAAATTAAAAAGAAAGTATGGGTTTGTTAAGATCGTACAGTAGAAGAAAGTATCGTCAATACAGTAGAAGACGCATACCAAGCTCTGTTAAGATGAGGTAGGAAGAAGAAATTAAAAAGAAAGAAGATGATTAAGGAAAAAAATCGTACAGTAAGAGTAAACAGAGAATACTAAATCTCTAAAAATAAACCCTAATTTTATCTTAATTTTTTTTACCAAACAACTAAGGTAAAGTATGAATTTCCAACCCCATATCTATTTAACCCTATACCTCATCTCATTCCCATACCCAAATTTATACCAAACGCCCCATCAGTGGTGGATTGGATATGGTGGAATGATTCCCACACCTAGTAGCTCGATGTTGACAACCATAAACAGTCCTGGTTTCATTTTCGAAAAGTACTTCAATCTTTGGTTCGTGTGAAATGTGAGCTTCAATGCTACCAAGCAAGCAAAGCTTCAATCTTTGGTTCCACCACCGCCCAGCTTTCTGTCGTCGTCTTTCCGTCACTCTTCTCCACTCCATTCCCAATCATAATACCAAGGTTTCCAACCTCTCTCTCTCTCTCTCTTACTACTATCTCTCCGGCTTTCCCAATTTCTTGTTAAATTATTCAATTGTTTGCAAAATGTGAAGGTATTGCTTTCTGAAGACCGCGAGTGCGATGGTTTCTTGCCGTGGCTGGAGAACAAAGCTGGAATTGAGGTCTCATCCGTACTTTCAATTGGCAAGTCCTCCAATTATGGCAGGTACGCTCAATTCCTATCCTTTCCCACTTGAAAATTAAAGCGTTACCATGCTGAACACTCTACTCAGTAGGCAGATGAGTAGGACCAAATCACCTGCAATACAAATGGAGATGAGGCTCAAATATAATCTGGGCTTATTTTGTTTTATTGGATAAATTTTAAGCACTTTTGAGCAAAAGCCCTAGTTTTACATAATTCAGATTTTGGTGAAAAGAAGCTGTTATGAAGCTAGTGGAAGGATTTTTTACTTCAGGCTTTGGGTTTTAGTTAGCTGTTGCTTGTTTCAAGTGCAGGGCGTTGTTTGCTTCTAGATTCATAAAAAGTGGAGACTGCATTCTAAAGATTCCTTACAGTGTGGTGAGTGCACTCACTACTGATTTCCTAGTTTTATGTAAGATAATGCAATCTGCATCACTCTCACTGTTTTCTATTTTTCCTTTTCTTTTTTCGACTTATATTCTCAGCAAATATCTCCTGATAACATTCTTCCAGAAGTTAAGACTCTACTTGGTGATGGTATTGGGAATATAGCCAAGCTTGCCATAGTTGTTCTAGCTGAGCAGAAAAAGGGTCAGGTGCTGTTTGAATATATATTTTGCAGTTTGCAAAATGTAAATTCCAAAAGCTTGTGAAGCTTCTGTTGAAAAATTAATGTGGATTAAGTTTTCTTTTTTAATGTGGATTAATTAAATTGTTGATATTCCCTTTTGTTGTAGGATTCTGAATGGGCTCCTTATATTGGATGTCTTCCTCTCCCTGGAGAGATTCATAGCACGGTAATATGTATATATTTTTTCCTGTACTTGATACTCTTGGCAGAGAAATCCTGTGGGTGCAACATTACAAAATTGTTCTGATCTGAACCGTTTGGGAATGGAGTGAATGAATCTTTGACTGTGTGCCATGATTGTCTTGGGGACTTTATTTGGGGCTGGTGCTTTAAAATAAACTGTAATCAGAAGATCTATCTACTCATGAGTAATAGCTAGGATACAGCAAAAGAAGGAAAACTGTTGATAATTTTGGAAATTTCAAAATGTTTCTGAATAAATACCTTTCTTTGTAGAATTGTATCTAATTATCTTTACCCTTTTCCCTTCTAGATTCTGAAATTCATGTCATGGAAACTTTTTCTTGTCAGATATTTTGGGATGAAGACGAGCTCAAGATGATTAAGCCAAGTTCTATGTGTCAAGCAACCATCAACCAGAAATCTCAAGTTATGAAGGAATACTTGGCTGTGAAGCCAGTAAGAGCTTTCTTCATTCCTTATATGCAATTGAACTGTTTAATTGTGTATAGCATATGCCGTGTTAAATGTTAAGTCATTAAGGAATGAAGAAAAAAAAATCAGTCAATGAGGCCATCATCTAGAGGATACTGTATAACTGATGCAGTTGTATCTTTCTATGTACTTGATGATATGGCAACACCTGAATATGATTTGTAAACTGAACTATGTTCTCTGTTGACATCAGATTTTGGATCGCTTTCCAGCATTTTTTCAAGATTGTACACTTGAGGATTTCACACACGCCTATGCTGTAGGTATATATCTCAACCATTAAACTTTTGAATGTAGCACCATTTCATGTATGTTCAGTGCATTTTTGCTCTAACATGTGATGGAATCTGCAGTTGGATCTCGGGCATGGGGAAGCACGAAGGGTCTATCTCTGGTATTGTCATTCCGAATTCAGATAGCTTTTAACTAAAACAATTATCGATTTACCATTTTTTCTTTTCCCTTATTACATGCACGGTCCAAAAAATGCTTTATACTATATGGAAGAGGTTATAAGAAAGTGAGGATGTGAAAAAAATAGAAGATATTTTCTACCAAGGACATTACATTTCATTCCAAAGATGATATTCATCCCGCCATTATATTTCCAACTCTCTTGACTGAAATACTGAATATTCTTTATTGTTTGTTATGTTCCAAGTATTTTCTTCTTGTAAGGACATTCAAACCCCCCTGAAATTGAGATTAAAAAAGGTAAATAGCATATTTTAAAATTTTGGTCAAAGTTATAAGTAGGTTTTGGCTGTACACTGCACCTAAATTGAAAGTGAGGTACATCTTCATTGTAATTTTTCCTTTATCAGAGGTGAAATACACATTTGAACCTTGTGCATTTTTTGATTTTCCTTGCATTTAGTTTCTGTAGATTCCATTCGCAGACTTCTTGAATCATGATGGAACCTCAGAGTCAGCTCTGCTATCTGATGACTTAAAACAGATTTCAGAGGTAACATCTCTAAAATGTCTTTTTCTTTTCACCTTCATTTTTATTTTCCAATGCAATGTTTGGATCACCTGGTGCATTCAAATATGTATCTAATATTTATTTCTCTTTCCACCCCTTTCTCCTCTACATACAAAAATATCATTAAGACCATGTTTGGAAGGACACTGGCTATTTGAATAGTTGGGGCTCAAAACACTTAACTAGGTGTTTTTCTTTGAAATTTGGTACTGAATTACAAAGAAAATAGAGGGAAATTGTTAAAGCCAAAATTCTTTATAATTTCAGAAGAAAACTGTTAGTTTTGGACATTCTAATCCCAGCTTTCAGTTACCCTGAGTTCCCCCCTGGCGTTTTTCTAAGTAGACATGCACCGTTTTACTTTTTATGTGATTTTGATTAATCTTTATTAAAACTATTGGGATTGCTTGTTGGTCCTCATGATGCAGGTTATTGCAGATCAAAACTATGTTCCCGGAGAAGAGGTAGGCTTTTTTTTGTTTTTTTGTTTTTTTGTTTTTATTTCTGCACAAGTGTTCTAGATTTTCAGATCATGTTAGTTTCACTTGCTGTACTTGCCTACCTCTTATGCTGTATATGAAATTCAGTGACTTGGTATACACTTGTTAACTCCATTAGCTAATACATTCATCAATGTACTAGGCTTTGTGATGAATTGCCCTTTGTATATCTCATTTCAGAAAGAATAAGTACTTTGTTGAGACTTCTTTATGCTGATAATTTTTAAAATGTTTTCTCTAGGTTTTAATAAGATATGGGAAGTTTCCAAATTCTACTCTTCTCATGGATTTTGGGTTTACACTTCCCTATAACATCCATGATCAGGTTAGTTTATTTGATTGTGGACAGTAAATGTTCAACACTTCATATCTGGACTGTTCACAGTCAAATGTGGTTTTCATGTGTTGCCTATTGCTGAGGACAACTTATATTGTTTTTCAGGTTCAGATCCAGATGGATATACCTGACAATGATCATCTATGTGCAATGAAATTGGAAATATTGCATAGACATCATTTTCCAGCCATCAAAGATGCCTCCTTCAACTCTACAGGCGGCTCCTTTTTGATAAATCTTTGAACCATTTTTATACTGAAAATCAAGAATGCTTTACATCATCATAATTGTGTTAGGAATATCATGAAAAATAGATTACTATTATCACTTTGGGTGTATCAAAAGTGTTCTGGTTTCTTTATTTGCACCTTCATCTGTTATATTGTGTTTTTCAGAGAGCTGAAGAGTAGTAAGGGGAATGGAAAGGGAATTCCTCAATCACTTCGTGCATTTGCTCGCATTATGAGTTGCAGTTCCCCTGAAGGTGTTTGACAAGCCAATTTTTTTCTTTTCAACTTTGCGAATTTTGATTGACAAAATTTTAAGAAAAGAAGTAAATTTACAGAATTGAATGAGTTGGTGAAGGAAGCTGCTGAAGCTGATGGTAGGCTGGCAAGACGTCCTTTGAGGAACATCAGAAGAGAGATCCACGCCCATCAAATCTTGCTATCCAAATTCAATGACTTGATCGACGAATACAAAGCATCAATCAAGGTTACACAATTTCTTACCTCTCTTAGTTAACTTTTTTTTGGATTCAACTTCAGGATTGTCAATTTTTGCTAGTGTATTTACAAATTCATTGTCTTTCTTGCAGCTGTTACGACTCTCAAAATTGAACAATGAACTCTCCCTTAGGAGGCAGATGGCTCTTGATCTTCTCATGGGTGAGGTTCGAGTTCTAAGATCCGCCTCTGAATGGCTGAAGAATTACTGCATTACGTACAAACAAGAGATTTTCTAGCTTCAGTTGCAATTGGAACATAATGTCTGCTACACCAAGATACTTATTTTTTATGATAAAAAAAAAAGAGTACTTGTTTTCTTTCGATTGTAGTTTGGGAATCAGATGTCATCTAACTATAAGATTAGGGTTTCCAACTGATAATATTATTGAATGAGATCTCTCTTTAAATAGAGAATACAATACTTGTGATCCAAGCTAAGATATATCTAGAGTTTCCTAATATCTATTATATGCTAGAATGATAAAAGGAAGTAAAATATAATCTTATCATATTACAAAGATATGGTAGATATCCGCGACTCGGTACACTACGGAGACGAACAAAGTCCAAGCTTGGAGACAAGGAGCTGAAATTGTGCTCTCGGCAATGGCTTGGTTAAGACATCCGCGACTTGGTCACGTGTAGAAACATAGGAGACTCGGAAGGACCCATGCTGTACATGCTCACGAACGAAATGAAAAGGCAAGGCAATGTGTTTCATCCTGGAGTGAAACACTGGATTGTCACTCAATTGTTTTGCGCCAACATTGTCACAATAGATGACCGATTGAGAGGACACTGTAATGTCCAATTCAGAGAACAAGGACAATACCCATAATAATTCACAACTTGAATCCGCAAGAGCCCTATATTCGGCCTCAGTCGAAGACCGAGCAACAATCTTTTGTTTTCGGGAGCTCCAAGAGATCGGAGTCCGGCCATAAAAAACACAATAGCCCGACGTCGAAATGTAATCATCTTTGTCACCCGCCCAATCCGCATCGGAAAAGACATGGAGGTTGGGTGAATCATTAGCATGAAGTAGAATACCATGGGAAAGGGTACCATTGAGATACCGAAGGAGTCGTTTCACAACACTCCAATGCTCAGAGGTCGGGTTTTGCATGAATTGAGATAACTTATTCACTGAAAAACTGATGTCAGGCCTTGTGAGAGAAAGGTACTGTAAACTTCCAACTACCATGCGAAAATCTGTCGGATTGGCAAGCGGTTCACCAGACTCTCGGCGAAGGGATGTTGCCGAGCACATGGGTGTTGAAATGGCGTGAGATTCTGCCATCCGAACACGCTGCAAGAGATCAACAATGTACTTGCGTTGATTTAAAAACAGCCCTTTTGAGTGAGAATGCACCTCAACGCCAAGGAAGTAAGACAAGTTTCCAAGATCCTTAAGCGAAAAGCGATGAGCGAGAGTGTCAACTAACCATTGTAGAGCAGAATCACGGTTGCTAGTGAGGATAATATCATCGACGTATACAAGCAGAAAGAGAGTAACATGTTGCTTGCGGTAGATGAAGAGTGACGAGTCAGCTACGGAATTAACAAAGCCAAGGCTGATTAGAAAAGTCCGTAGTTCGGTATACCAAGCTCGGGGCGCTTGTTTCAACCCATAGATAGCCTTGTTTAGTTTGCAAACATGAGTCGGAAATCTCTTGTCAATAAAGTCGGGAGGTTGTTCCATGAAGACATCATCATGAAGAGAGTCTTGGAGAAAGGCGTTGTTAACATAAAGTTGACGAATGGACCACCCGGAACTTACAACATGAGACAACACGGTGCGAACAGTGACGGGCTTGATATCCAGGCTAAACGTCTCCGTGTAATCACATCCGGGACGTTGGTAAAAGCCTTTAGCGACTAAACGCGCCTTATACTTGGCAAGGGAGCCATCCGAGTGATATTTGATGCGATACACCCATTTGCATCCCACAACATTCGAGGCACATACTTTAAATTGCCGGGCTTTGCAGATTTTTTATTTATTTGTTGTATCAATTTATGTTCAAGTTCTTTCCTTTTGTTTGACAGTTGACACCCATTACCTTCCTTGGGTTGTCCAGATGCACCCTCGTAACTTTGTCCGAGGTAAGGGTATATACATCTTGACTCCCCAGATTTCAAACAAACTGAAGTCCATCGGGTCAATGTTGTTGTTATATTGATTTGTCCAAGTTATTTTAGGTTTGGCTAATCTTAGGTTGCAAGTCAAATAAAAGTTCCATCAGATCTTTTTTTTATATATATTTGGATTTATTGCATTATTCATGTTCAAGTTAAAATCTACCCTTTGTATTTTACCAAAAAAGAAATCCACATCTGTTAGAAAACACTGAGATAAGATGGAACTTAGGGCTCGTTTGGTATTGATATCTAAGGTATGAGATATCGGATATCGGTATCGATATGGATATCAAGATATCGGTAAGACCGTATGAGTGATATATAGATATCGGATATGGGTGATATCTTTGATATACCAATTTTCTGGGGTATATGAAAATAACACTCTAATATCACTTTGATATCCTTCTGATATCAGCTGATATCGATATACATCTATACCAAACAGCAGATATCAGTTTGATATCGATATCAGGATATACCAAACACCAGATATGGGTATCAGTCATATTCATACCCATATCTGATATCCTGATATGGATACCAAACGGGCCCTTAATTGTCTGATTCCATGTCACTATTTTTAAGGGTGAATTTGGTGAAGCAATTTTATGTACAGAAAGTTAATCTATAGCTATATATTAAAATTGAATCTTTTCGAGCCACACGTTCCCATTTTATATTTAAAAATAATAATTTTTATTCTTATTACTTTCATTTTTTCATATTATATTCTATTTTATCCATAATATTTTTATTTAAAAAATATTGAAATATAATGAGTTTTAACTTGATAAATCAAAGTATGAAACATAAAATCTACTTAAATAATATATTTATTTAATATTTTATAGAGTTTTTAAAATTTATCTTAATTTTTTATTAATTAGTATTGGGTTTTAATTTAATAAAATACAAAATTATTAGAAAAAATAAATGAATTTTGTTATAATATAACATTAATAAATTAGGGTTTTGCAAGAGTTCATAAATACCATCCAGAATAAGTTTTTTAGGATAATATCTTTAAAAAATAAAATTTTGGGATACTAAACGGAATTTTCCTATAATTTATCTTCTTTTTTTTTGGTATTTATAATTTATCTTTTTTATATTAAAGAAATTCTGAATATAAAAAGAAAACGTGAGATTTTTCCTAAAAGGAATAAGATATCATCGCGCATATCTGAGCCGTCTATTCTGTCTCGTCCGTGTATTATTATTGCGAGAGAGAGATTCAGAGGGGGTATCTACTCTCTCGCGCTCCTCAAAAATAAATCTAGGGTTTTCTGCTCCTCTTGCTCCTCAGGTTCGTACTGTACTTCTACCCTTATCTATTTGTTTTCTCGTGTTAATCTTCTTGAGTTCCTGATTCTATGTCCGATAGATGGATTTCAAATCAAAATTATTTTCTGGATTTTTTAAAGCTTTGTTAGAGATCTAAAATTTTCGATAGTTGCGAAAAATTGGTATACCAGAATGTCCGAGAAACTCGACTATCAGGGCATCAATTCTTAAATCTATAATTGGTTGACGGGCTTCGTGTGTTAATTGTAATTCACAATTGATGTCAATGAAGAATTGTTCTTTATTGTCAAAGATATATGTTTTCCTTTTTTTCTTTTCTCAATCGAAAATTTAAAATTTAAATTGATTCGTGTGATTGGTTGCCTGTGTTACTTGTAATTCGTTATTGATATCATGAAGAAATTATTCGTGTGAGGTACAAAGATGGTTACCTAGCTGAATGTATAGTAAAGAGCTGCTGTGGTCAAGTATGATTTGGGGTTAAAGTTAGTTTTTAGTTTGAAAGTTCTTACTTAACAATGCCCCTCCTATTGGTTATGGTTGATTGAGAAATAAGATGCAATTAAAAGATTTGTCTGATTTTACCTAGAAATTGTGGCTTGAAAATGTGCACTACTCGTTTGTCTATTGTTTCTGAATTCTGACAATGGAACCTATGGCTGCAATTCGGCCAATTTCTCTAATTTTCCTGCTGCTTTTGCAGGCAACATGCCTCGATATGAAGATCGCTACAGTACTCGCCTTTATGTCGGCCACTTGTCTTCACGAACTCGATCTCGTGATTTGGAAGATCTCTTCAGTCGATATGGGAGGTAAATGGATATTTATTGCTAGATATAGTTGTTCTGTTTTGTGCAATGTGCAGAGAGAGATTCGATCGTCAAGTAACTCTTTTCTCGCTTTTGAATTCTTTATCATATTCCCCTTCCACCATATGTAGTGCTCTCCCCACCTGGGAGCTGTACACATGTGAAAGATGGATCAAGCAATTCTTTTCCTTTTCCTCCCAACTTAACTTGTGTTCAAAACTAAAAACCCTCTGTCATTGTATTTTTAGTTCTTCTCAGTTGACCTGACATGCCAAGGGCATCAAGTTTCTTGCCTGCTTAGAAACAATAAGTGTGGTTCTAACTTCTTAGGTATCATTTGTTGTAAATACATTTTCCATTTGAGGTGTTAGATCTCTTACAACTGAATTATTCTAAAAGTATGGAATATGGCCCCTCGGGCTTTTGAATATATGTGAAAATGTTTGTTAAAAAACATTGCAACCGTCAACCTGTCATTCTGTTTAACTTGAGTATCTTGTTGAAGGTTTTGTGGCTTTTGCCGAACCTGGAGGTCTGTGGTGAGATGTTGCCCTTGGTGAATTGGTGGTCTAGGAGACTTTGGCGATTCTTTCTATAAATTTATAGCGTGTTTTTATCGAATTGGCAATCTCAAACTGGTGTTTAGTTCATCTATGAGGGGGCGAGGTATCAACCCTTCGGTAGTTTTGTGATGATGATGATGGCCTTACTGTTTATGACAACCGTTTGCGCAGAGTACGTGACGTGGATATGAAGCGAGATTACGCATTTGTTGTATGTTTTTCCCTCCTAATTTCTTTCAATATATAATCGTTGTATCATATAATTCTTTTTCAAATATGAGTTCCTCTTGGGTTATCTTTGACAAATCGGAAACAGGACTTTAGTGATCCTCGGGATGCAGATGATGCAAGATACAGCTTAAATGGGCGAGACATTGATGGTAGTCGAATCATTGTTGAATTCTCAAGAGGGGTAAGTATCATTGGACATGAATTATCTTACTTTTTGTGCTGTTCATTTAATGAAGTGTTTATGTGTAGCAGTTCAATTGACATGCATTTTAAATGATGATCTTTAAGGGGCCACGTGGACCAGGTGGTTCACGCGGTGATCGTGATCATGGAGGAAGCAGGGGACCTCCTCCGGGATCAGGGCGATGCTTCAACTGTGGAATTGACGGTCACTGGGCTCGTGATTGCAAAGCTGGTGACTGGAAGAACAAGTGTTACCGCTGTGGTGAGCGTGGCCATGTTGAAAGAAACTGTCAGAATAGTCCTAAGAAACTTAGGTATTGTGTGGCCTTCCCATTTCATGTGCAAAAACAACCTGCTTCGAAAAGTCAGCAATCTAATTATCATTTCATTTTCTTGCAGTAGGCGGGGTAGGAGTTACTCTAGGTCACCTTCTCCTCGTCCTCGCCGTGGTGGCCGATCTCCGAGTCGGAGTCGGAGCTACAGGTATCTTTTTTTCTATCCTAAAGACCAATATTTAGACACAATTACCCTTATTTAGGAAATCTAAACCCATTTATAAAGATTCAGAAGTTCTAAAGTCTTAAATCCAGAGAATTTTTCCATAAATGGGTTCTTATCCTAGATCTAAGGTCATTTAGCATATCACTGTATAAAAATACATTAGATGTTTCAATCCTGGTTTGCTTGAGAATTTGCAATTTTGGTATGATGCTTTCAAATGTTTATTTATGTGGTTGAAATGGTTTTTTTTCTGCAGCCGGTCTAGGTCACCACCCAGGAGGGAACGTGGCACTGACCGATCCAGAAGCCCAAGACGCAGCAGGAGCCCAAAACGCAGCCCATCGCCCCCAGTTGCAAGGACCAGAAAGCACAGCCCAACACCAGATGACAGAAGCCCACGAGGCAGAGTGAGCCTCTCGCCAAGGCCCAATGGGTCAGACTATGGTGAGAGCCCCAGACCCAAGAGCAGAAGTCCTGTAGCAGTTGAAGCTGATAGAGACAGCAGCCCTCAGGAAAGAGGCGAGCGCAGCCCCATGGAAACGGAGGCCAATGGTGGAGCGGAGCATAGCCCTAGTCCCGTCCCCAGGGATGAGAAGAGTGTGAGGGAAGATGATGAAGATGATTACCGTGCATCTTCTCCAAGAGGCAGTGAATAATCTGGAATGCTCATGAGGAGAAAAAAAAATGAACTCTTTATTTTAGTATTTTTTTTCTTTTCTTGCGGGAATGCCTAAAATACTTGCCTTTAACCGCATTTGCAACTTTCTTGGCACTTGTTCTGGATTTAATCTTGTTTTATTCTTAGTTGCTTACATAAAGTATGCGGATGGATTCATGGACCAAGTTAAGTTTTTTTTGCCATGGATGATATCATGATAAGATGATCTTAGTCAGGGTTGGTTTGGGTGTCAACATGATAAGATACCGCCAAAAATGATGCCTTGGATTACTTACCGCAGAAGAGGAGCTAGGAAAGTTAATAATTAATTATTTTAATTATGTTCTAGTTTTATTCCTTAATTTTAGCATCAGTTGAGTCAGTCAAAGTAGTTAGTAGTCAGAGTCCTAGTTTATAGCTAGTGGAGTCATGGTTTGTTAACGTGGGATTAAGGGACTAGGAGTTTGTTAGCCTCTCTCTCTCACTATTTAAGCATGAGTTTAGTCAGTTCTGTAGTCATCTTTTCATCAATTAATCAACCAGAAAACGTGGGTCTTTTGCCTGCACAATTCCTCTTGGCTGACTTTGCCTTTGAGTGGTCTTCCTCAAGAAATCTCATGAGTGGTTTTAACATTTTGGTATCAGAGCCGTTTGATCCATCATGCTCCAAACACGAAATTCTTCCACCTCACAAGATCAAACCCCGCCACCCCCTCCCCCTCCGCTACCTCCATCCAATCAAGAGCTAGCGCATCAGCTAGCGTTCATCACCTCTCGCTTAGAGGTTCTGGACGGTATCGCTGCGAAAGTCGTAGTCCTGGAAGCCAATTCGCAGCAGCATGGCTCCCACGGCCACAACAATGGCACTCCCGAGACCTCCTTGCAAGGTGGTTCGAGGGTGCGAGACGCCGTTGACCAGCTTGAGGGCAGCAACAGAGACAGACTTCGTCCCTCATATACGCCGGCAAATGATCGTTTTCGTCATAGGGATCGGGATACCTACGATGATGATGATGAGGGACGCCGGAGTTTCCAAACCTTCCAACGACCCCATGCACGCCTCGACTTTCCCAAATTCGATGGTGGGGACCCTCGTGGGTGGATCCTTAGAGCCGAGAAGTATTTTCGCTATTACGACATCCCCGACGACATGAAAGTGGAAGTCGCCGCCGTTTACTTGGAAGGTGATGCTCTAGATCTATATGCTTGGATCAACGGGAAGCGGGAAATTTTGGTATGGGAAGACTTGATTCACATATTCCAAGATCACTACGGTCCACCCGCTTTCCAAATTCCAGACGAATCCCTATGCTCAATCCATCAAACAGGCTCGGTGGCTGAATATCGCGCGGAATTCACCCGGAGAGCCTCAAGAGTTCATGATTGGCCCGAAAGCGCCCTCCTTGGTGCGTTTATCTCCGGGTTGAAGGAAGAACTTCGCGTTGAAGTCCGGATTCACTCCCCTCGGACTGTTTTGAGGGCTGCGGCCCTTGCCCTGGAATTTGAATCCAAGCTGACCTCACTCAAAAATCCCAGACCTTCGACCTACCCTAACCGACCCAATTTTCCCAATCGAAACAATCTGCCCTACCGACCCAACACCGGTTACCCACAACCACAACCCACAACCCAAAATCAGAACCCTACACCCCAAGCTCGGTCTGCTAACAACAACTCGGCACCAGGGAAACCATGGGATGAACGGGCTCAGAGACGTGAGAAAGGTCTGTGTTTCCGATGCGGAGAAAAATACTCACCAGGCCATCAGTGCAAACCAACATTTTCCAACATGGAATGCGCTGGTGATTTTGACGAGTCCTACTTTGAGGGAGAAGAGGAGGATGGCCAGATGCTCGAAATCCCAAATACAGAAGAAGGGATGGCTGAGATTTCATTCCACCAGATCGCTAGCCAAGCCACCACTAACATGAAACTCTGAGCTAAACTCCACGACCGATCGGTCCTCATCTTGGTAGATAGCGGATCGACACATAATTTCATCTCGGATAAATTGGTACAGGAATTGAGGCTGCCTACTCATGAGGTTCCGGCTTTCGGCGTGACGATCGGGAACGGAGAAGTAGTCTCATGCAATCAAATCTGCCCAAATGTGCCTCTACAACTCCCGGGTATTGTCAAACACAAGACTTCTATCCTTTCGCTATGGGGAGTGCAGAAGTTGTTCTTGGCATCAAATGGCTAGCATCTCTCAATACAGTGCTAGTGAATTGGAATGATTTGTTCATCATCTTCAAGATTGAGGGCAAGAAATACAAGTTGCAAGGTCTGAGGCCCCGTTCTGATCAGCCAGGTAACAACTCCTTCCAATTACTCTCTACAACCTCATACCAGCCTAAACCAACACCAACCCCGATCATGACTACCCTCCAACAATTCCAACCCCTATTCCAAGAACCCAACTCCCTACCACCATACCGGACTCGGACCCATGCCATAAACCTCACCCCCAACACAAAAATCCCAAATATTCGTCCCTACCGCTATCCATTCCACCAAAAAACAGAAATTGAAAGGCAGACCGACGAGCTACTGAAGGCCGGGTTCATTCAGCCGAGTACGAGTCCTTTCGCGAGTCCTGTCCTGCTCGTAAAGAAAAAAGATAATTCTTGGCGAATGTGTGTGGATTACCGTCAATTGAATCAGGTTACAGTCCCTAACAAGTACCCGATTCCTACAGTCGACGAGCTGCTGGATGAATTGCACGGTGCAACAATATTCTCTAAAATTGACCTGCGTTCAGGCTACCATCAAATCCGTGTTGAGCAGCCGATGTGCCCAAAACAGCCTTTCGAACTCATTCGGGTCATTATGAATTCTTGGTGATGCCTTTCGGCCTTACTAATGCCCCTTCAACCTTTCAAGCCATCATGAACGACCTTTTCCGTCCATACCTTCGCCGGTTTATTGTGGTCTTTTTCGACGATATATTAATCTACAGTACATCGTTGGAAATGCACTGTCAGCACCTTAAGATGGCACTACAGCTGCTGCAGGATCAGGAATTTTATGCCAAGCAATCCAAATGCTTATTTGGGCAGTCAGAGATGGTTTTTCTAGGGCATATCGTTTCTGCTCAGGGCGTTACAATGGATCCAGAGAAAGTGCAGGCTGTTTCTTCATGGCCAAGGCCTACTTCAGTCCGTGACTTGCAGGGTTTCCTAGGGTTATCAGGTTACTACCGCAAGTTTGTGCAAAATTATGGGCGAATTGCAAGGCCGCTGACTGACCTCACCAAAAAAGGGGCTTTCCAATGGTCGACCACAGCAGAGGACGCCTTCAATTTGCTCAAATCAGCCCTGACTTCGGCGCCCGTCCTGCGACCGCCGAATTTTGCCGAGCAATTCTTTGTGGAGTGTGACGCTTCTTCAGATGGAATTGGAGCCATTCTCTTACAGTCCGGGCACCCCATTGCATATTACAGTAAGGGATTCTCTTTTTCCAATCGTTTCCAATTCACTTATGATCGTGAATTACTTGCTCTGGTCTTGGCTCTACAGAAGTGGAAACACTATTTATTAGGGAGACGATTTGTGGTTAGAACTGATCATCGCAACCTCAAATACCTCCTTGAGCAGCGTGTCACGACTCACACCCAGCAACGCATGCTCTTGAAACTGATGCCCTTTGATTTCGTCATTGAATATAAGCCTGGCAAGGAGAATCTGGGAGCTGATTCGCTGTCTCGTAAGCCACAACACGCGGAGTTATTGGCTCTTGCTATTCCCATCTCTCGGGAATTTTCAGAATGGGCTCAAGCGCTGCAACAGGATCCTTTCCCCAGAGAAATTATGGAAGCAAAACAGTCCGATGTTTTTGTTTTTTCTGATTTCCAGCTGGTAAGCAATAGGTTGTATTTCAAACACCGGCTCGTTATTCCTTCCTACAGCAATTGGCGCCATAAAATCTTGGCTGAATGCCACGATTCTCCGACCGGCGGTCACGGTGGTTTCCAGAAAACACTGAAGCGGGTAACTACTGATTTTTACTGGCCACGAATGAAGAATGACACTCAGTTGTATGTTCAGAATTATGGAGTCTGTCAGAAAGCCAAACATCAGACTTTGGTGCCAGCCAACCTCTTGCAACCGTTGCCACTTCCGGAACAAATTTGGGAAGACGTATCTCTTGACTTTATCTCCGGGTTACCCAAGTCAAGCGGCATGTCAGTAATTTTGGTGGTCGTGGACCGCCTCAACAAGTACGCCCACTTTGTAAGTCTGGCTCACCCTTACACAGCCAAGTCAATAGCTCAATTATTTTACAGGGAGATCGTTCGTCTTCATGGTATACCTCGATCTTTGCTATCGGATCGGGATCCGGTATTTCTTAGTTCGTTTTGGCAGGAGCTCTTCCGCCTCAGTCAAACAACCATCAAGATGAGCTCCGCCTACCACCCTCAAACTGACGGTCAGACCGAGGTGGTCAACCGCTGTTTGGAGACCTACCTTCGTTGCTTTACAATGGAACAACCTCACCGATGGAACCAATTTTTACCTTGGGCGGAATTCTCTTTTAATACAGGGTTCCATACTTCTGCTGGTTTCACCCCTTTCCGACTGGTTTATGGGAGAGAACCACCTCCTGTTATTCCTTTTGTTCGAGGTGAGACCCGCCTACCTGATCTAGAGGAGCAACTGGTAATCAGGGATGAGATGCTACAAGTGCTTAAGGCTAATTTACTGAAGGCTCAAGGACGCATGAAACAGCAGGCCGACGCCAATCGTCGCGAGCTGTCATTTGAGGAGGGTGATCTAGTCTTTTTAAGATTACAACCCTACAGACAACGCTCCCTTGCTCGTCGTGCAAATCAGAAGTTGTCTCCTCGTTTTTTCGGTCCCTACACGGTGCTGCGAAAAATTGGGCAAGTGGCGTATGAGCTAGAACTCCCATCTGGCACAAGAATTCACCCAGTTTTCCATGTTTCACTTCTTCGTCTTGTTCATGGAGCTGCAGCAGCTGTTTCTTCTAGGGGTGAGCAAAAATGCCCGATCCGTTAATCCGATCCGCCGATCCGGCCTATCCGATCCGAAAAAATCCGGATCCGAATGGATCACAATTTTTTTTATCCGTATCCGATCTGATCCGGGATTTTTTTCCGGATATTCGGACCGGATACGGATCGGGGTTTTCAAGCAACCGGATATCCGGTATATCCGGTACTATATATATTTTTTAAAAAATATACATTAATACTAAGTAGAATAGATGTTTAAATGACTATTTTGTAAAATTTCAACTATCAAGTGTTCAATTCTCCTAACCATGTAAACTTTTAATTAAAATTTAAACGGATCGACGGATATCCGGTTCCAATATCCGTCAATCATGCGTATTAATTGAGCCTAAATAAAAAATAGTGGAAATATTTTTCAAAATGGATAGTTCGGATATCCGCTACCAGATATCCGCTCCAAACGGATATTTCTTACCGGATATCCGGCAATTAACGGATCGGATACGGATAGAGATTTTAAGGGAAAAAATTACCGGATTTCCGGTATACCGGACCGGATCGGATATATCTGTTTGCTCACCCCTAGTTTCTTCAAAGCCACCACCCATCAGCGACTCATTTGAGCTTTTAGTGCAGCCAGAGAAGGTATTAGACCACCGCTGGAACAAATTTGGTGATACTCTGACCTTGGAATTGCTTATTCAGTGGAAGGATCGCCCAAACGAAGAGGTGAGCTGGGAAGACTATGACCTCCTACAGCAGCAATTTCCCACTTTTCGACTTGAGGCCAAGTCGAATTTCCCAGGGGGTGCAATGATAAGATACCGCCAAAAATGATGCCTTGGATTACTTACCGCAGAAGAGGAGGAGCTGGAAAAGCTAATAATTAATTATTTTAATTATGTTCTATTTTATTCCTTAATTTCAGCATCAGTTGAGTCAGTCAAAGTAGTTAGAAGTCAGAGTCCTAGTTTATACCTAGTGGAGTCATGGTTTGTTAACGTGGGATTAAGGGACTAGGAGTTTGTTAGCCTCTCTCTCACTATTTAAGCATGAGTTTAGTCAGTTCTGTAGTCATCTTTTCATCAATTAATCAACCAGAAAACGTGGGTCTTTTGCCTGCACAATTCCTCTTGGCTGACTTTGTCTTTGAGTGGTCTTCCACAAGAAATCTCTTGAGTGGTTTTAACACAACACCAAGGGGAGGAAGGTATTACGCACGCAAAAGTTGTTATGAATGATTTTACAGGGCATTCATACAAAGGTATAACAAGATCTGAGTAACAGTTCAAAGTTTTCAGCTCAGAGCATGTGCATCCAAGAGGATTTACAATCCTCTCTTGTTTTTCTCTCTCCTTCTCTCCTTTTGACACCTCATTTTCTCTATCATCCACATCACTTTTCACTTTTACTTTCCTCCTTCTTTTCCTCTTTCTCTATTCCCCCCCACAACAAAGGGTATCCCCTTTCACTTCTCCTCTCCTACTTTCTACCTATTTTATATCATATACATTAATTATATTTACTTAAATAATTTAGATTTAAGATAATAAATTATATTTATTATTACAAATAAATTAATTATATTTACAAATTACCTACGTTAATTAAATTATAAATGAAATATATTTACTAATTACCTATGTTAATTAAATATAATAAATTATATTTACTAATTACCTATGTTAATTAAAGTTCTTTAATCAAATAAATTATATTTACTTAAATAATTTGGATTTAAGATAATATAAACTAATTATAAATTAAAAAAATAAATTTAATTAAAAATTAAGACAATTTCAAACAAAATTATAAATTGCAAAAAAAAATACAAAATAAAAATAGCGTTAAACATAAATAATAAAGCGTTGTTGCTATAGAAATTTAATCTAAATCTAAATCCAATGTCAAACTTTGAAACTTCTCTCATATGTTATCCACCAAATCGTTCTTTAGAGCCACATGCATTTCTTTATTCCGAAACTCCTCTCTTTTAGCCATGAATCTTCTTAGATTTCGATCATTATCGTCCACGTGTCACAGTGAATGTCTCATTATCATTCCGAAACTCATTGTGCATGATGATAATTGGCCTTGGTTGATTACCAAACATTTGTATCATGGCTTGAACTTGATCCAAATTAAATGTATTTGGATTATATTATGTGTTTGAGTTATTTGGATTTTTATTGTGGTTATCCATGGAAGATAATAGTAGTAGTGAACGAGAGAAAAAAAAACTAAGATGAGTTTGTGAATGACTCAACAATATTAGACTCTATTTATAGATCATAAAAAAATATTACAATTGATTAATTTTTTTTTAAAAAATATCAACATTAATTATTATTTTGTTGGAAATATATTTAATGTTAGGTTGAAATGAAATAAATGAAGTTAGTTGAAAGTTAGATACATGTGTCAAATTGTGATTGGATGAATGTTCCTCTTTGGGCACAAGGGCCAAAGCACTTATTCCTCTATGGAAGGAGGATTACTCCCATTCCTCTCTCATTCCTCCTTGAAAGGGGATTTCTCATTCAATTTGTACAACCAAGAGGAGCTCCTCTTTGAAGAGAGAGAGAGTGCAAAGAGGAGGTTGATTCATCTTGGTTGCACATGCTCTCATAGCATTCAGAATATGGAATTATGGATAGACTTGATATTAATATAAAATCAACGGATTTTTAAATTTGATCATTGTTTGTTTATTTTAATTTTTTTTTTGGAATAGTTATGAATTAATTTTCAAAATTAGTATTTTTTAAGTGCAATCTAACAGATTAGTTTTCATTTCATTTTTTTATTTTTATTGATCTTTTTAGGGTTTACGTATTTACCATTTATTATTATTAGGATAATAGTGCGGTAATTTCACCGGATCCAAACCCAAATCAATCAAAAGGCATCCGCAAATGTATTTTTCAAGACAGAAATGTAATTGACAAAATTGATCGAGCCAATGTTTCAATACAGAAATATCTTCTCTCCTTAACATGAAAAAAGCAATTGACATAAGAAAATTCACAAACAAGTTGATTGGTGTGGGCTTTCTGGATGGGGTTTAAAATGGAAAGACTCAACATCGTTATAATTCCGCTGTTCATGAATTATATCATCAAAGAAAATGAAAGGGGAGATGATTGTGACAAAATTTCATTATTTCTTTGGCTTCATTTATGACAAATAAAAGCAGCAACATCACATCCAGTTTGTTTGCAGGTGCAGCAAAGTAGAGAAAGGGTATGAAAGAAGACAAAGAAGTGAAGAGACAAGATGCAAACAGACAATTCATCACTCTCATTGATGTCATACCTTACATAGATTCCTTCATCCCCCACTTGCTCTCTACTGTTGTTTCAACCAGACCTCTTATAGGTTATTTGTGTTAGTTGATTGTTGGTCAAAACTACGATTTCATCATTCATCAGTTAAGCTCACAAGGCTTAGTTAAATCATGACTACTTGACTAGTTCATAAAACATGGACTTTTTACTACAGACATGAAAAGACCATAGAAAATACATTTTTCAGTATTCGATTGTTTTCTGATCAATTGCACACCAACCCTTTTCAGCATAACAACTAGTGATCCAAATTGTCCTCTAATTCGATTTCATTTAATTACAGAAGTACACAAATCAGCTAAAAATTGAAGAGCTGTTCTCCCAAGATCAGTAATTTCATAGCACACAATACATAATTACATCATATATACAACACCTTATTTATAACGGCAGCCTTAATGTTTTTTTACAATTCCCAATTAGATCAGCAAACCTCTAAAGAGACAGGCACAACTAATTTAATTGGAAAAGGACTGCTTATAAGGTAATATTATAAAACTATAATGAAAATATGAGATGGATATGGACCACAAAAGAACATACAGTTATACATTATGAGCCAGTGGAGACCACAAATATATTACTTCTACTTCCTTCTCTTCTGTTTGGCTCCTAGTGAGGAAGATACTACATATATATTTAGGTATATGGGTGTCCAATTCTTCCTCGAAACAAATCATACATAGTTATATACCTTAGTCATCCGAGTTGTCCTTAGATGAATCAGCGATCATCTTCTGAATCAATTCGCTCATTTCTGCTTCTGAAATCCGATCATCTTTGGATTGTGACTTTTCATACGCCTCAAAGAACTCCTTGTTCTCTTTCTCCAGCTCATTCCACACTGCATGACATGTTTTATTATTCGAATGTTAGATTGTCTCCATATATCATGCTGGCCAATAGAAATCAAGAGTTGAGTATACTCAATTAAAACTTAATGCTAGAGAAAAAGATCACATGAATCATGGGTTGTGTCAAGGCCAAAAGATGTCACATCATTCAAGGACGAGGAAATTAAAGAGAGAGAGCTTTCAAAACATAATCAAATCTTTGGAATCAGAGGAAGCATCTGAAGAGTAGGTAGATATTCTAGTACTAGGTGGAGCATGTCCTTGAAAAGGATAGGTTTTTTTTTCAAGCTTATAAAGATTTGATCCTTCAAAATGGTATCTTCTTCATATGTTTCTATGGACATGTGCATCAGTGCATGATTGATCCATGCAAGTTTAAAAAAAAGAAAGAAAGAAAGAAAGAGGGATATGCAGTCAAACCAGTGGAGGTGATAACTGGCTTGATATTTGCATGGTTAGACAAAGCCTCCATGCACTCTTCTTTGCTCATACGGAAGATCAAGCACTTCTCAATCAAGTGCTGCACCTGCATATACATATGAATACAAAAAAAGAAAGAAGCGTGATCAGCATTAGTGACTGAGAAATCAAGATTGATCAAGAAAACGAAAGTTTCAAGTTGAATTAGAAAACCATGTGTATGTATGAAGTAGAAGGATCATCCATGACAAGATTCAGATTCTGATTATTAGAAAGTCACACTACAAGCAGATGAATAAGAGAAGATCAGAGAATGAAATTTGTATTGAAAGGGCAGGGGAGAAGTGTATGGTACAGTTTAAAAAGAGGAGAATAATAGAGAAAAGGAGTCATTGGTGGCAGAGTGGGGCCAAAAGTCCCACGTGAGAGATGGATGATAATTGGTTGGGAAAAGATTAGAGTAGATTTACAAGTGATCAGTACTTTGTCATTGTGTGTGCATCATTAAGCAGCCACCTCCACGTGATCAGTGGGGCCTTGACAAATTTGAGCAAATGCCCACATCACATTTTTACTGTATTTTTTCCATCCCCACAGCAATCCAGCATGTGGCTAATTAAACTTGCCATTCTACATGTTTCAGCTGAATCATCATCTTCATCTCCATTTTGATCAATTCATCTTTCAGTTTACAGACTAATCTCATTTCATCTCCCTATACTGATGCCAGAAAAGACTCAAACATGCCCATGATTCAATTCTAAAGGCATAGATCAGCTATTTACAAGTTTTTTGTTTTGTTTATGTAATCATGTCATTCAGATATGTAATGTAATGCTTCAAGAAAAATTATAACTTGATTAAAAAAGAGGTCTTATATAATAAAAGCTCTTACAACTTTGATCAAGAATTCAACTCACTAACATTTTGATGTCAAGCATGATTTTACAGTTAGCATTGAGCCAATTGAGTTAGTTCTTGTGACTATCTCAGATCCAAAGAGACTCTGAATAAATGGTTATATCTTTCCAAAAATCTAAATAAATGGTTACCATTGTATCCATTTCATGGCCTGCCACATGTAGCAGATCAGCTTTGATATCTCTATCAAAAAAAAAAGGATTTGCTATCCACTACAAAAGGATATTTGAATAGGAAAAATCATGTAGCAATAGAAAGTGGTAGTTACTAATGGACTTATCTGTATACGTATCGAAAACGTATGTACACAACAGACAGGTGGAGGAAGGTAAGATTGAAGACGACGAGGATGATGATAAGGCATCTTATCTTTAGTACTACCCTAGTAGAGTTAGAGGTCACAATTCACTCACTCACCACAAAAAAGAGAGGCAGAAGAGGTAAACCATATCATGTACCATTCTTGTACAAACAGAATGGATCAGTTCTGAGCATTTGATTAAGAGTGCATTTGGTTCATTAAAAAATCAATTAGAGGGAGCAAAATAAAATGAGAGGGATCATGCCATGGACTGTTAGATAAGCTACTTCATTTCCATCCTCAAAACCAAACCTACGATAAGGGTAATGGAATGAGTGATCTTGATTCCATTACTTGAGTGTTCTCTATTGTGGATCTCCCTAACACTTCATACATGTATGCAACTCTAAATCCATAGCTGAGTGTTCTCTCCATAAGACAACAACAACAACATCAACAACATCTACCCAGGTGGAACCCGGTATGTTCTCTCCATAAGACAATAACAGATTATGTTTAATTTCACTAATTCATTGTAGCGAATTTACATTAACATCCACACTCAATTATAGAAAATAGAGATATTTATTTTTGGATACCAAACCCTCCTCTTCCCCCAGTGGGACACCATAATTATCTCAAGCGGCACAAGACAGAAGAAAAAACAAAGATTCTGAAAGAGATATGATTAATGAAGGTAACTTCACCAATATATATAGCAGAGTGACAGAGGAAAAAACAAAGATTCTGAAAGAGATATAATTAATGAAGGTAACATGACCAAAATATATGAGTAACAGACTATACCTAAAATATTCATTCATCAAAACACATCAGATAAAATTAAACACGAAACACCCCACAAACCATCTTTGATCTTCCCCTAAACAGACTGGATTCTGTAATTCTTATTTAATTAGAATTGATGTCAATAGCAATTATACTTGCCATTCTTGTCATGTGAAATGAAAGAAACAAATAGTGTAGAGGACCATGAATGTAGAACAACTGGTAAGCAAAGACAAAATTATGTTGACAGCTCTGCAGCTGCAAATCAGATGTGTACACTGCAAGAAAAAGTGACATACAATCAGTAATTTATGATAATATAGTTTTAGCAACATCCAAAATTTTCATTATACTTACTGAAAGTATTACATGAAAATAGAAACCACCTGGGTAGATGTTGGTTGTTTGTTGTTACTGAAATTGCTTGCAAAAATGTTAGCATCATCACATGGCTAAGTTTCATCACAATTGGCTTAATTGAGCTACAATTTTCACAAAGTATTACATGAAAATAGAAACCATATAGAAAACAAGAAGTGTTTACCATTACGCCATTACTCACAACTTGCACAACATATGCATGTGAACACCACAAATCAAGTATTCCGAATGCAACTGATGAAGATAAACAGCTAATTGCTTGTTTGATGAACCATGTACCAACTTGCAAAAAATACTCAAAGGAAGAAAAGTTTGTTTCTTGTAAGAAACCGGGCCGAGAAAAACATGACACAGGTCTCTGTCAGCTAAACAAGGAAGTTTAGTTAAACTTCTATATTCCTAAACATTATTAAGCTAGAAGGAAGCAGACAAATTTCCAAAGGCCAAAGCAAGGATCCATAAAATCGCAAGGAACACACACAGGCCACATTGGAAAATCATGTTACAGCATACAAGCAGGTGAAGTAACAAGCCGTGCTGAACAAAGAGTTGGAAATTCGATGCCGTGAATCCCTAGAATTTGGGTGAACAAACCCTAGACAACAAAAACAACCAAGTAGCAACCCGCAAAATTGCGCAATCGTTGAGAATTGTAGGCAAAGCTAGCAAGATTAATTCTTTACAAGAAATTATAAAGAAAATGCAAAAATGCTCTCGCCTTCGTTCGGACTTCGAGATAAAGATTTCTACATAGGGGGCAAAGTAGGAAAAATTCTACTTGTTTTGAATCCCACATCGGAGGAAAGGAATGAGGATGGGGAGAAGAGGGATATAAAAGTGAAATGAGGGGCTAGTGTGCAAAATTGCCTTAAACTAATGAGTAAGGAAAACAAAGCGAACGGTGAGAGCCGGTCGCCGCGCCTAGCAAACTAAATTGTGCGCAAGAATTTATGGAGGGGTGATAGGCTGGCCTAGCGTTGACGCTGCTTACTTCGCAGAACTCGCTCGTGCGGGCCTCCCGCGCCCACAATTCTAGTTCTAATATTATTCGCTCATTTAATTGAATTTCGTTTCTGAAAATGTTAAATCTAATAATTTGATCCACAAAGTATGTTCCTTAGAAAGTGTGTCTGGAGTAGTAAACAAGCACACTTTATAGTTTACATACACACTTCCATTATTATTGTTATACATGTGGCTGAATTTGTAATTTGTACACACCAAAGTCTATATGTCACATTACAACAAATCAAATCTTTTTCTTTTCTCAATATCACAAACCAAAAATATTAAGTGTATATATGATAACAAGGCCAGTCACAAGCCTTCTCTTTCTTTATATACAACAATCAATAAACCAAAAAACGTTATTGTGCATCAAGAGTGCTTGGGCAGAAGTGGCTCCTCAAGCTGAGACTCATTGTTTTGGTCGCCAGACTCCAACTCAGCACTCGAAAAATCTTCCCTCCTTTGTTTCATCAATCTTTGCAAAAGAGACAACCCATAATCAGGCTGGTATTCGGGTGTTGAGGACATTTCATCTGTGAGGCTCTGCACTTGGTGCAAACACACTTGGACAGCATCGTGTGCTCTAACAAAGAACCACTCTCTGCTAATAAGTTCAACCACGCCTCCTTGTGTTAACGTCTGAAGAACCTCTCTGTTTGGATTAGAGATTACAAGCTGAGGAAAACAGACCACAAGATCCTGTTAAGCAACATTTTGAAATCCAGATGATGTTTTGGAAGAGTAGTTAGTTAACCTGAATGTCACGAGATTGGTACTCGTGGTGCAAGTCCTTTAAAGCTTGTACAGCACTTGAATCAATGTATGTAACAGCTGTTGTCACACAGCAAAGTTTAAAATGTCAAATTTTGAACAAGTTTTGTTATCTAGTAAAAACAAACGTAGCAAGTCTAAATAACTAACGCGAGAGTTCCAAAATCACGAAGTATGTTCTTTCTACTTCTGGCCCGCGCCTTGTAGCTTTGTCAACGCTGACTTCATATTCTCGAAGGCTAAGAAAAGAAAGATACACAACAAGTACACAATTTCAGTCTCATACATCAAAGAAGTTGAATCAGGATTTGAATCAAATGGAAGAAAGAACAAGGTATGTTAATCTTGTAACACCCTACCTGTCTTTTATGCGGCTTATATTTGCAAAATATATAGGAGCATCAACACGAACCATAACAATTCCATAGTAAGTGTAAGCTTCAGGGTATTGTTTTATGTTCCTATAGATTGTAGTGCCTGGAAGACGGCCCAAGACAGCTGCAAAGGGTAAATCACGAATGACGGATGAGTTTGAAGGACAAGAACACCGAAAAGCTAGAATAAGAGAGGGTAGAGTTTGATTTAAATCTTAAGACTTTACTTACCAATACTTGGGTTTGCTGACTCATGGATCACAAATGCAAGTGAAACACCAACCTACAATTTTTACACTTTGAAAATCAGCTATTTGTCACCTTAGCTTAACTTGAAAATTATACTCTGAGGGAATTTATATCATCCCATGCAGTTTAGCATAAGAAAGGATAAAGATTATTCAGAAATCATAGTTTTTCTCAAGAGAAAAATGCTCACTCCCACAAGGACACCAATCTCTATGCCGAGGAATAATGTAGTTGCAAAAGTGATGATCCAAAGAACAAAATCTTTCTTGTCTATGCTCCATAAGAGTTTAGCCTCATGATAATCCATCTGCAATGATAAATATCAGTATTGAAATTAATGAGAGAGAGGACAAATCTGCATTTACATGGAAATGATAAATTACAAATGGTTAATGGTTATAGTATATTGTACTTACCAAACCAATTACAGCAGATGTCACAATGGCAGCCAAAGCACACTGTCAAGTAGGTATAATAGGAAGTAAGGATCTTTTTTCACCAATACAAATAATAAAGCTTTTGTTTCATTTATTTCCTCAGTAAAAGTAAGTAGGTGAATATGTAAAACACACCTGGGGTATGTCTTCAAATAATGAAGTCATGAACAGAAGAACACATCCCATTAGCATTCCTGTGATAATACCAGCAAAGCCAGTTTTTGCTCCACTCTCATTATTCACAGCTGATCTAGAGAAAGAACCTGAACAGAGAAGAAATTTCAATTATATGTCAGAAAAAAAAATGCAGTTCTTATCATAGATTCCAAAAGTACTATAGGATCAAATTGTAAAAATAGACCATCAAAAGACTTGGTTGATGAAATTCCAAATCTGACCTGTTGCTGGGTATGCAGAGAAGAATGAACCCATGATGTTGGCCACACCAAGACCAAACAACTGTAAATTGAAAAGTTTGGGATCAATTTAAAAAATACCTTCAGTTTTACAATTTATATATCATTAACAGACAGCCATAAAATTTAAATACCTCTCGATTCGCGTCTAGTTCATAGCCATTCTTTGCTGCCAATGCTTTGGCTATCCCAACAGATTCCTAAATTTCATACATGATGCAACTAATTTATTTTCACAACTTAATTTGATAGAAAAAGGTCTAAGTGAGATCCAATTCAAAAAAAAATCTTACCAGTATAGCTACACCAGTTATAAGAAATGCAGTTGGAATCAAGGATTTGAAGTAAGCAAAACCTTGAGGAACTGAAAATGCTGGTAGGCCTTGAGGAATTTCTCCAACCTAATCGACAAAAATGTTATTCATTCAAAACCATTCATCATATCAAACAGATTTATTCATGCATTTGATATTCAAATTCATGTTATCGGTTATCCTCTCACCACACTGATGGAAGATGGATCAAATATTTTCACAATAAGTGTACCCAAGACGATCGCTGTAAGAGGGCCTGCTGCTTGGAGAAAACGCAGATTCTTTCTTGTTTTTCCCTATACATAAACAAAGATCGTGACATAAATCAATATAAATCAGTTCAAATTATACATCTCACAGAAGAAGAAGAAAATGCATGTTTCGAGATCTTACCAAATGCTTCATAACCAGGAGCAGAGCAAGGATGCATGATCCCATGACAAATGGTTGCCAAGTGAACTACATAAGGTTAAAATAAACCTGTCAAAGATCCATATGGAGATTACAAAGGTAAATAAAATATATTCTTAACTAATACATACATCACTTATCCCCGAGATGATACTTTCGAATAGAGGCACAATTTCGGTAGTGCTGTCTATGTCATATCCAAGAAAGTACTTAGCCTGTGACAAAGCAATCACAATGGCAGATGCAGTTGTGAAGCCAGAAATCACAGCGTGGCTGATGAAGCGGATAATCCATCCCAATCTAAAGTGATTATAAATAAGGAAAGAAGGATGTTAAGTATTTAGATAAATCTTCAACTACTTGATTCACAAAATGCACAGTTTTAGTACCTTAGGAGGCCCATTAAGCATTCCAGAAAGCCAACCATGAGAGCTAGTAAAATTGCAAGCTCTGTGTACAAATCATCGGATGAATCAACAATTCCACTTAGTACATTAGAGACCAGGAGAGAAACCAAAGCTACGGGACCCACGGCGAGTTGTCGTGATGATCCGAAAATGGCGTATATAAATACTGGCATTACACTCGCGTCTGTGTGCAAAGGAAATAACCTCTGAGTTAGTTAAAACTGTATCTCAATTGTACATGAATAGAATTGTCTAGCTTGTTTCTTTTTAACTTCATTACAGAGATGAGTAAAAATCTAGCGAATTTGTGTGTATAAATTATTTCATATATGATATATCGGTAGTTGACTTACAAAGTCCATATATTGATTCAAGCCCAGCTAACTTTGCATAAGACATTGCCTGGAACAACAAAGATCGACATCAATCAAGATAAATCTCAATGAGACAAGTTTGGTTTAAACCTGCCTAAACTAGCCAAGCAATTAAGTAAAAGACTGACAATGAAAAGAATAGAGAAAACCGCAAACATTGATGTATAAGTGGTACTGTGGTAGTAGTTAGTTTACCTGGAAGCTGTAAATTTTATCATAATAGAAAGAATGTAAACCTACATACTGACTGATGAAGCGGTATAATTCTGCCATTACAATCGAGAAAATCATTGCGGCAAGTTTTGCAACGGAATTGATTTTTTTTTTTCGAAACTAGGCTCAGGTTGTAAAATTATTCCGTATATAGGGCTCGCCAAAAAAAAATATTTCTCATAATATTGCCTGGCGGGCAAATTTACATATAAACCTGTTTTAACAAAAAATTGTATTAATGTTAATGTCAATTAGATGCTGTAATTTTCTTAACGAAATTGTATTTAAAGTTATAATAAAATTGCTTCATGCACCCTTGAACTTGATTGACCGCTCAGAGTCAGAGGTGCACAGTTACATGCGTGCCTCACTTTTTTTCGCCTAGCAGAAGCAGCAAAACGCAGTGTTTAGCTGCTTTTCAAGGACAAACCGCACCGCTTGTGTTCCTTTAGTTCTTTCAAAAAAGGAAAAGGCAAGAAACCAAAACACACGCCATATAAGTGGTGAGAGATGCTGCTGGATGCAGACACGTCTGACGCACTGCTGCGGATGCTCGACCGTTTAAACTCAAAACACTTGCCAAACTCAATTACTTGGATTGAAAAAGAAAAAAGAAGCCATGATGAGTTCTATTCTTTTCTCGCAAGAATTAGTTTCACGAATCAATTTATCTATCATAGCAACAGAAGGGAACCGTTAACTTCTAACAGAAGAAAAGACGAGATTCTGCAAATGCCTTCATCACATTGTGACTTATGCTAGCTCTTTCAAGGCTTCTAATTAGAGACAAGAAATCAAGAATTCTCAATTGAAAAGCCAAATTCGATCGTCAAAAACTGAAACAGAGATCGATCGATCGATCGATCGAGAGATTCTCACCTGAGGAACGAGCATGACGCCGACGGTGAGACCGGCGCCGACGTCGTTCTGCAAGTAGTCCTGGAATCGGTAAGACCGAATCCAGCGATAGCAAGGGAGGAACACGGAGATCCAATCCGTGGTGCTCATCCCCTTCATCTTCGCCCTCCAATTTCCGATCAGATTGTTCGACGTCGCCTCCAGCAACTCCGCCAGCCCCGGCGACGACTCCGGGTGCTGCAGCGGTATCACCTTCGGCGTTCGCGGCGACGCCGGCATTAGCGATGCGGCGGAGCTGGTGACGTTGGCCATGCTCGCCAGATCGCCGGAGCTCGGCGACGCGAAGTTTGTATCTGAACGCATTCGCGCGCAGTTTAGCGGTCTCTTGTCCGTTAGAGCTGGAATTTGGGTTTTATGACCCAAATTGCTTGGTGTGATGGTGCGCTGATCATATCATATATATGGCCTTTGGAATTGTTTTTTAGTTCTTTAATTCTCTTACTTTATTTTTAAACATTATCTGTATTCCCTGATAAAGATCGAAGGTGCTTATTTAAATAAAAAAGGTATTATAACGGAGTTCCATTTGAGGAGAATATGTAAAATCTATGAATAGGGACATGAATAGTGCAATTGTGCATTTTTAGTTGATTGTTTAGTTTAATATTTTATTTAACCAAAATTTTACAAGATTTGATTGGTAGGGAATTGGGATGAGTGATGAAGATTAAAAATTTTAATCTATTAATATTTAATCCATTAACCGGCTAAACATACTATAATGAGGGGTTTAATATTATTTTATCTCAAAAGAGCCTAAACTGAATTCCTCTATTTTGCGTGGTAATGTGTTGATTTTCTTAAAAATAGATAACATAAATGATAAATCAAATTTTATAACCCTGCTGGAGTTTTGACAATTTATGAAGATATTTGAAATTTGGATGTTCCATATTTATTGAAAACATAGAGTAATAAATTTGGATGCTGGCCAATGCCATCAAGTCAAAAGGATCGCCTTATATCGTCTATATTTATTTGTTGCAATCCAAAGGAGTGAAAGGACATTTCTCTCTTATAAATGACTTTAGGATTTTTCTACCCGGCCGGGACATTTTTAAAACAGAAATTTCTTTAACGGTTTATTTTTTAATCTATGTCTTAAAGCAGAGGTTAAGACCTTTCATTTTTAAAAAAGACTGTATTTTTTTATTTAAAAGTATATTTTATTCCAAGGACATAAGATCTTGAAACATGAAATGAAAAAAATTTGATAAGAATGAAAATATTTTGTTAAATTATATTTATTTAGGGTTATTTAAATTTTTATAGAGTTTTTTTTTTAAAGATGTAGTTTCTAAAGCAATATATAATATATGTCCAAGGACATAAGTTAAAAAAAATTATTTATTTAAAATTCTAATATTGTTTATAATTTCTTTTTTAGTGTTTAGTTTCTTGAAAAGGAATTCTTACCCTAAGGCGAAGTTTTGGATAATCATTTGAAGAAAAAAAATGTAAATTTAAAGTTTACTTACCAGAATATAGAGAAATAATATATATTATAAATATTAAGTTATATGTTAAAAAGAACTAGATAAAATGAATAAAAATTTATTTTGAAACAAAGAAGATAAGTACAAGCCGCTTATTAGCTGGAATTTGATTTGTAGGTTTCTGTTTTATGAGATATGTTGATCACAAAGACTAAAGAGATGAACCAAGCTCTCCAAATAAAATTCTTATAGAAAATCCTTGCAGAGCCTAATAATATATGTAAGAAAAATCAACGAAAAATACCTTAAAACAATTAGTCTTTTCAAGTAAAAAAAAAACACATCGTGACAATGATCAAAGCTATTGAGCCTCTGTGATCTCTTCTTCAAATTGCTATGGCAAGTCAAGGATGGCTAAATAATTAGATTATAGAAAGACAACTGAACCGGTAAAGGCGCTCTTAAGCCAATGATTGATATGGCTAACAACATTATATGGAAGGAATGTGTTCTTAATTACCTTCACGGGGATATATAACACATGGTTACCACAAAATTACTCCATGTGTTAAATTACCTTCACGGGGATATATAACACATGGTTACCACAAAATTACTCCATGTGTTAAATCATGAAGATGTGTAATACTTCTCAAATTGTTACACCTATCAACAAAATATCACACAAATTGAATTGACAACGAAGCAAAAAATGGATGGTACTCTATGCATTCCATAATGTTTTTTTATCCATGATTACAAAGGTGAGCTCTAGATTAATCAGGATTGGATTTGAAAACTGAACATACCCCTGTAAATGAAAAACTTCCTTTGGAAAGTGGCTAGAAATGATCTCCCGACCAAAATAAGATTCGCAGCTAACCACATTCTTGTTCTACAAGGATGTGTTGCATGTGATAACCCCAATGAAGACATCACATGTAATAACTGCGGTTTTTGAGGATATTTTTGAATTTTTCTCGGATATCCTTTTAACCTTTTTGACCGTTTTAACGCATAATACAATATTTTTGTTGGAGATTAAATCCTAGAAAATTCTTGGTGATATCCTAAAATCACAAAGAAATGATTTTATGGATCGGTGTGCATTATAGGATTTTTCAGTGGAAAAAGAATATTTATTGGATAAGCCGTCATTTTAATTATGTACCGGAAGGAATTTAAAATACGAAACGGAAGCCTTAAAAATTGAAGGTAGCAAGATAAAATCATGGAAAATTGGTTTTATTGGTCTACATAATTTACGGGACGTTTTTCGTTTAGTGAGTTTTTCCACCCGAGGTACATAATTTTACCGCTTTAACACGAGTCCCGTTCCGAGACGGATTTTTATTTTAAACCACCTCTTCTTGCCTTAATATTGAAGGAACTAGAGAGTGAATGGGACGGCATATCTCTGCCTTATCCAAAGTCTTTGAAATTGGTCTCCAAAAATTTGAAGAAAAGAGAGAGGGTTGAACGAGGACGACGACGGACTCGGTCGAAGAACTTTCACCGCCAGCGCTAGATTTCTCCGCCCCGTCCACCATCTTCTTTCTCCTCCTCACCTCATCTTCACCTTCCTCGTCCTCCCTTTGGGCTGCTCCAAAAGAAAGGAACCAGCGAGAGATTCAAGGCGGAACGACGATGTAATCGGGAGAAAGAATTCCTTCACCGCCGGTCTCTTCTTGCTTCGTCAAGCGTCGTCGTCGGCGACCACCTCTGCTCCGACCACCACCCACCAAGAGGGTTACTGTCGGGCAACGCTCAGCCACCCTCGAGCTTGGGGATCGAGCCATTATCGATCCAAACGAGCCATGGGCTCGAGTGAAGGTATATACGATCGAAATTAATTAGCGGGTTGATTGCGGAGCCACCGTAAGGGCCTTTCGGTTTTGCTTTGCTAATTAAATTTATGGTTTTTATAATCTTGACGTTGGTACGGACCTACAGGTTCAAACTGCTCGAGAAACGGACGTCATAGCGAATACAAGTTTCGGATACCAATTGGCAGGTAAAGGACTTCGGTTAATTACTCGGGATTCGTTGTTAATCCGTTTGATTCGAGATTTGGTAACCTTTAAGAACTGTTGCTAATGAACAATTTTTATTTAGAAAATTATTTCAAAAGTGAAGCTGATAATTAGTTATAATTCCGCCAAGATGGCTCCTTAAAGCATAATAACTAAGGATTTATTATATATCAATATTCGGAAATTAAATCGTTTATCGATTAGGAAGTTGTAGGAGTTGAGAATACAACTAAGAAGTGTTTCTGTAGCTCGTTGCTGAGAAATCCTTTTGTTATATTTGATAGAAGGATGATAAAGATTACTGTTGAATTGCTAAGGACGTTGAGCACGCCTTCTAAGGCAAGTGGACGATTCTCTCTTGCGTTATTGTTATTAAATGAGGAATTGAATCCCATTTAATATTAGTGTTGGGAACAACTTTTATGATTAATAAAATATGATAGGTTGTTGTTTTGTTAGAAATAATGACCATATTGTTATTCAATCAGTTTCGCACTAGAACTGGATTTAGGTCCGTTGTATGTGACCTTGTATGTTTAGTTGTCTCATGTTGATACATTGATATGGATTAACTTAGTTCAGGGATGTGAGCTTAGTCTCGGAAGCATCTCTTTAAAACTCGTATTAGACAGTATCAATGTTGATCCCCTAATACTTAGGTTATGACCATGGCCGCTCTACGCTTGAGGGGTGACTATGCACTCTAGCTAAGTGCATTTATTCAATATGTGTTGGTAGTGGATTATGGATGAAACAGGCCCTCTAATCTCTCCATCACTGGGACCCGTACTATTCGTTGTTCAAGGATGAAATATGCCCTCTGACCTCGATAGTATTGTGTTCCATTCAATATGTGTTGGTAGTGGATTATGGATGAAACAGGCCCTCTAATCTCTCCATCATTGGGACCCGTGCTTTTCATTGTTCAAGGATGAAACAGGCCCTCTGACCTCGATAGTATTGTGTTCCATCGGCAGTAGTTCGAGCCGATTAAAAGTTGTCAACTTGTTTGTGAAAAGTTTTGGAAGTAATACAAGATAAGTGCGTTTGGCACATTAATGTACCCGAATGGTTAGTCTATTCGATAACCATTCTTGCTCCTGGTTACGAATAATTCTTAATCAAACTTTGATTAAGTCAATATGATTAGTCGACAGAGGCTTTTCAAAATGTGATGTGATTAATATGAGTTCCCAACAATTGTTCATGTTTCGTAAAGGAAACCACAAGCGGTGGTGTTCTCTCTCTTGATTATGCAAGTCTCATTCTTATTCTCTATAAGACTGCTAACTATTGGATCATAATCTGAGTCTAATCGAATTTGGATGCCAATATGTTTAGTTACAACCATAAGAACCAAGTTAGATTCTCCACTTGCCAGTCTTTCATTAGACTAACCCGTCCATTTTCTTTTCTTTTATATGGTCGGCTGGTGTCCACCGTTGGTTTGCGATACATCATGTTCTTCTTGGAAATTGATTCAAGAGGCGGATTCAGAAGTTTGAAGCTCCAAAAGTTGAAGAAAGGTTTCCAATGGCTATACTTGAGTGAAGATCATGATTGAACTACTTCAAAGCGAAGCTGAGTTTCAAAAATAAGAACTCAAGGAAGACTTGATGAAGATTTTGTCTAAATAGAAGGTTGTTCTATTTATTTGTTCTTTTAAGTTAAGGTTTGTATAAGACCTTTTAAGTATTTTTCCGGTGTAATATTCAACTTAAGTTTGTTAGGTTTCAAATGGTTTCATTTACCTTGTTTTTAGTTTGTTCAGTCAGTTTAAAGCCTTAGGTAGCTTCGGTTTATTCTTAATCGGGGTTACTGGCGGTAATACCTCCAGGGTAGGAAGGGGGTGTTACATACTTACATAACATACATCTTATTAAGACATCCTCATAAAAAAACAACCTTAAACTCAATGAGCCCTAAGACTGTTGGGATAATTGCATAGATCGACCCCGTCAACAAACAAAATCACACCAAACATTGGAGGAAATCCGCACTATGGCTTCTAAGTCGGAAATTTAAATTTCATTAGCGTATGGAGGTGCATTTAGTACTCTAGGAATAAGAATGTTTTTGACAACAACAATGGGCAAAACCCATATACAGAGAGTAATTTTTGCGAGTTTATCTTCCCAAATTAATGATTGGGAAATTGTTGGCGAATTAGATGAACCTTCTCTTGGTTTGGGTGGCTCAACTCTGAAGGGATGAAAAGAAGAACAAATGCATAGTGAGAAAAGCCTAAACATAACTTCATTAAACTAATTTCGATGACGTGGTTAATTTAGATGGTATCTCTTCCGTCGGATTCATCCTCTGTGACCACTTTAGTTCACCTATCCATTTAAATGGCGGACCAATCGACTGACAGTCTGTTCTGATTACCGATGTCATTGATCTTTGGCATTGAAATTCTTGAAGCCACCCGACGTGGCATTTCTCACACCTTGGAGCATCAAAAAGTCATTGAACAAACAATTAATTTTGATGCATATCGAGTTGCTTTTGATGCACATTTTAGGTGTCGATGCACAAAAATATTTCTTATTATAAATGTGCATTAGAAACTACAATATGTACATCAAAATTACCAAAAAGTGCATGTTATTTTTCATGTGCATCGAAATAAAAAAATTCACTACCTAATAATGTGTAAGATTTTTTTGATGCATATTGTGCTTTAAAACTAACAAAATGTGCATCAAAACTACCAAAAAGTGCATGTTATTTGTCACAAACATAACTAAGAAGTTAAAAAAAAGAGTTCGAAAACAATGAAAGCACAACGTGCATAAAAATTGATGCACAAATTATTAGTTTTGATGCACATTCAATGCGAATTTGATGCACAAGATATGCGTGTCCCTTATTTTTCCCCAGAAAATATTTTTTTTTGAAAATTACACGAATAATTCAAAAAAATACACATATATCGTATTTTACTCCTCTTTAATTAGAGTCTAATATGAGATGTTGACTTTTTCCAAAAAATGGACAAAATTTATTCTTATTTTAACACACTAAAAATGGTCTAACAAATGAGCAAGCCCAACAAATTCTCCAAATTTTTGGGAATTGGGCTTTAGGAGAATTTAGACCTAAAAAATGGTCCAACAAATGCTCCATCTGATTCCCCATTTTGGAGTGATTCCCCATTTTGGGTAGAGATCACCCTAAATTTCGGGTGATCTCCAAATCCCCAAATGTATTTATTTTTTTTCTTTTATTATATAATTTAATGCTTAATCAAATAAAAAGATCAGCCAAAAGACGCTCAACAGTTCATTCTTCATTTCTTTCGTCCTCGTTCTTTAGTCTCTGTCTGTAGTGCCATTTCACGCTCAAAGTGAGCTTTCTTCTATCACTTTCAATCTATATTTTTTCTTTGTTATTTTTTTGTTCAATCGTAAATATGTTGTAGGGTTGAAGTTCGAATTTGATTCTTAGGTTTTTTTTCAATTGTACATATGTTCAATCGCTCAAAGTAAGCTTTGATTCTCAAAGTAAGCTTTGATTTTTAGGGGTTTTTTCAATCGAGAAGTTCGAATTTGCTCAAGTTTTGTAGGGCTGAAGTTCGATTTTGCTTTTGAATGTAATTTGACTGTAAAATGTGCATAAGATTCAATTTAGAAACTATGACAACCATATTCAATATCATCAAGCCCAAATTCTTGAATGTGCTAGGGCAATTTTCTAATTTTATAGGCTTTGATGGATGAACCTTTAATTTCATTTTATAGGCTTGTGTCATGTAAATCTTATACAAATATGACTACTAAAAACTTATCATTTATTAAATTAAGATTCTAAAATATTTTTATTTCCTTAAAAGTCAAATAAAAATAATCTATCATTTGTTAGGTTAAGATTATATAACATTTTATTTTCTTATATACGATAATATATAATTAGTTATTGTAAGTTATATGGTAGAAAATGAAAGTATTAAATGCACTGTTCTCCAAAATAGAAAATCTGTTGGAGTTGGGCTGAATTTTTTTTGTACGAGACTCTTTTCCTTCTAACAATACTAGCTTACAAAGATAACATTATTGTATTTGGTGTTGCATCCAAAACACATACTTATTACCTTGTAAAAGAAAAACACTAAATTACATCTTTAGAAACACATAGATCTTTGGAAACCAAAGTGGTGCAAGATCATTAAAGAACCCTAATTCAAAGCTTGAAATAATTAACAAGAAAGAGGAAGGATTCACTTTACTAGATCTTACCGTTAACTATAAGATTTTGTCTCCATAACTCCCATAAGTTCTCAAATTTCAATTACTGGTTATACATTTTTAAAAAAAGTTCAATTTATTGACATAAAATTCATTTTTTGATAATTTTATTGTTGTATTAAAATTTTATACTCCCTCTGATCCTTACATAGTGTCGTTTAATAAAAAGGCTCTTTTATTAAGAACCATTTAATTATCAAATAAAACTTAATCACATGTATTAATTGAAATATTTATTAATTGGCCAATGATAAAATAATAAAACTATAGAAAAGAGAGCAAAATATACTCACCAATTTTCACGTGACTCTTTTTCTAGATATGTTATATTTACAAGAAATTAGTTTCTACGTCGTTATAATAGTATGACTTGTAGTTTTTTTTTTATAAGAATAAGATTAAAGAAATAATTTGGGTATATATATATATGTCAAAATACAGGTAGTGAATTCGGAGATGCCATTGACATTTGGAAGGAGTGGGCCGGTGTGCAAGCAGCTCTGTAAGTATAACTATACTTCGTTGAACCTGGATGTGTTCCTGGCAGCATTCACAGAATCCCGTTGCCCTATCTGACTTAGAAGTTGGAACCGGCCCTCGCAAAGAAAATTTCTCCGTTCTAAAGATGTTGAAAGTTATAATTTGCAATATAAATTATAGATTGTGGAATGTTGACACGTACACGTACTCGATCAGATTACGAGCAGCTTGAAATCTCAGTCGAATTATACTCTATTTGAAATTTAGGAACGTGTGTTCTTTGGACTTGTCCTCGCGTCTAAGTTTGGTATCCAATTCCCCTACAATCGAGTGATTATTTTCATTTCATTTTGCATTTTCCTAGTATTGATTTCCTGATTTTTAATATAGTCTGATGAGTCGATAATTTAGGAGTCGTATGATAATAAATAATGGGTGGAGTAACTCATAGACTCATAGACGGATCTGAGGGAGGGCATGGGTGGGCCAGTGCCCTCCCTTAGTCCATAATTAATTTATAGATGGGTAGTACTGGTAGTAGTATATTGAACTGATTGAAGGTGGACAGTTAAAAAATAATGAAAAGTAGGCTGATTTTGGTATTATTACTCCGTAATTAATTTGGCATTGCTAATTAGGTTGAATTTAATTATTAATTTGATATAGTAGGCTAATTTTGGGATTAATTAAAAAAGATTTTTCTAATGGGCACACATTAAGAATAGAATATGCGAAAATTGTTTGTTAATTTAATATTTTTTAATAGGGTTCATCAATTCCAATTTAGGGAATAGTTTAGATTTTATTTCCAAAGTTAACTTATTATTGTGTGCCAATGGGCACACATTAGAAAAACCGATTAAAAAAATAATGAAAAGTTGATCAACATGGAGACCACACAACCCATTATTAGTCTATCTCTCCGTAATTGATAAATAACAAAACTTTGCTTGATACGGAGTATTTGATAATGATGTGAATCGTGAAATGATTGATTAATTAATTAAATTTTATATAGTTTATTTTCTTTATTAGTTAATTTAACTAATTGAAAATCGGTTCAATTGGTTGAAATAATTTTGTTTGAATTGATTGTTTGTTTATTTGTTTAAAATTATGGACAAATTTATTACTCGAGATAGAACTTGGTTAATTCCATGTATTGAAACTCGCTTTCAATTTAATATTTAGGATGAATTGTGCCCCTCCTTCAATTTAGTTCTGCGTCCGTCCCTGATAGACTTATATAATAGTAATTGTAATTTTCAATTTCAAATGTATAATAACTCTCAACCACTTTCAATAACTCATAAACATATAAACTTATATAGTAGGGGTTGAGATCAGGTGAGGAAGGCTCTTACCGTAGATAATTAGGACGATTCTTAACCGTTAGATCTAACTTTTTAAATAATAAGATTAAGGAAGAAGTTGTTCATTGAGATATAATAAAAATCTAAAATTAAATTATTTTGGTAACAACGTAAATTACGGGATTTGTTTTTCATTATCTTTACCAGATATTCTAATAACCCTAATGTTCCTTCCAATCATCGGTCTAAAACAATCGTCTCTCCCAATTTTTGAAACTACCTCGTCTGTATCGTCCTCGTCAAATCAACGACCAACACGTTGTTGTTCAGACTTACTCGTTCACTAAATAATAATTTGTTGTTCATATGTTAGTACAATATTGTTCAAGTATTATGCCATAGTAAAAAAATTACTTTCGTTGTTCATGTACTGTTGTTCAAAATGATAAGGTTCATTGGATAATGTATTGTTCATATAAATTAGATTACTTGTTCATTAAATTACATACTATTGTTCATATGCTAGCACATTATATTGTTATTCAAACTGACTTGTTCATTGAATAATAAATTGTTGTTCATATGTCATCACAATATTGTTCAAGTATTATGCCATAGTAAAAAAAAGTACTTACGTTTTTCATATACAGTATTTCAAACTGACTTGTTCGCTGAATAATAAATTGTTGTTCATATGTCGGTCTAATATTGTTCAAGTATTATGTCATAGTAAAAAAATTACGTAAATTGTTCATATACTATTGTTAAAAAATATAAGGTTCCTTGAATGATGAATGCAATGAACAAGTATTACGCACAAATGAACACCTATTTAATAAATCATGAGCAAATAAAATTAGATATTATGGAATTGTTCAAATGAACAAGTCTATGATACCAAATGAACAAATATATAAAATACAATGAACAACATTATATATGAACTAACATTGCAAACACATACGCCGTAAAAAACTAACAACGTAGAAGAACCCTAACCTAGTTAGTAAAGGACTAGTATAGCATTAGAAAAACCCTAAACTCGATAGTAAGGAACTTGTAAAATACTAAGAGCACAAAACCGGCATAACAGTGAACTGTAAAAATTAACGGAAAAAATAGTGTTGCACATTTCAATAGGATGTTGAAGAAAGTAGAAAAAAAACCCTAATCTTCTTCATCAACGAACCAATCCAAATTTGTAGAATTTCATACAGTCAACTCGATCGTTGCTCCTTTAATTGTCAAATACCCGTTTGTTTTTGTAAGATATGGAGTAATAGAAAGATAATTATTTTTTCCACAAAGAATGAACAAGTTGATCACACATTTATTTTTTCCATAAACAAAATTGTCAAATCCTAAAATCACGTAACTTGATTTCTCTAATTTCTTTTAAATCATAATTAGCAATTAATCTCATTCCTTTAAAAAACCAGATCTAATGGTTGAGGATCCTCCTAATTATATACGGTAAGAGCCCTCCTCACCTGATCTCAATCCTATATAGTAGTAACTAGTTGTCCCCGTCGTGCCATGCACGACTATGACTCGATATTTTTTAGATATACTTTAATATTAATAAACAAAAATATAAAATAAAATTTAATGTAAGTAATTTTTTGTTCGTAATATGTATAAAAATTATTGTGCTTTTTGAAATCAAATAAATAAAATTAAATTTAGATTATTAAGTTAAATAATGAGAATAATATATACAATGCTCATAAAATGTTATGGTAAATTTTCAAATAATGAGAATAATATATACAATACTCATAAATTATTATAGTAAATTTTCAAATTGTGAGTTGCAATAAAAGTAAAGTATTTTGACCAAACTTCTCATAAGGAAATATTTCGAATTAAAAAAAGCATAGATTTTTCAAAACATATAGGTCTATAATTATCTATTATATAAAATATTTTTTATAAGGAAAGTATTTTTTATCATTATAGTTAAATATGACATGTAAGTGACGGGGTGAAAATAATACGATGTGGCATATAACGTGTCAAAAATTACATGACATGGATTAAGAAAAAGACGACATGTGGCAAAATCTGATGTGGCGTATTCTAGAAGCGACATGTGGACAAAGCTGAGGTGACGCAATGTGGAGACTCCAAACCTTATTACTTTTATATATATAGTAGATTGTTTTTGTTTTTGTTTTATAATTAACACTAATTAACCTTTTCGATTATGATGAATGATGAATATAAAGACGCGGTGTGATTCTCCCAAAACAATGTGACAGTTGCTTATACACTTGTGCCTATTTGTCCAAATCAATTAATTAATCAAATAACGTGACGGACTGACGGTAGGTTGCCTACACACTTCTGCTTAAGTGAGTACGATGATGTATGTGTGTAAGGCAAACTTGTTCATTCAAAACTAACATATATGGCTTTCACATTACTAAATTTGCAAGATACATGATTCCAAAGATGCATGAGTACTTTTTGGAGCTAGTAGGAATTTCTCTTTCTCGTGTGAACACTCAAGAGTCATGCATGGTTATTTTTCAATTAAAATATCGTAACTATTCAATGGGTTGGTTGTATTTTGAGACATATATCAAATTTTAATACACCAACACAAGAACACTAAACAATGACAACTCAAACAAATTGGAACCCTCATTCAAGTACTAGCAATAAACCAAACTCAAAAAAAAAACAATTTTTTCAACTTCCCCAGCATCAATTCAAACTTTCAGGAACTTGCATATACAAATTACACCTGAACTTACTCCCTTTTCAGTCACAAGTAAGCTTGAGCATGCTCAGGCTTGTGACTGTACTCATAATCAAGGTGCACAAAAGCTCTCTCTATCTCAGGCAAGAGCTCAAGGTTCTCCTGCAGAGACTCCCCGATGTCATGCGCCTCTTGCAAGGGCATGCTAGCTGGCAAGACAATGTCCACCTCCACAAAGTAGTGGGACCCGAAAGTGTACGCCCTCACAAGTGTCAATATGCCTTATGGACTTGTGGTGGTTCCAACACAAGTATGTCAGCTTCCTCAAGAAATCTGGAGTAGCAGATCTTCCTACTAGGGAGTTCACGTTGTCTAGCACCGTCATTGACCAGGTACGAATCGTGTACAGTGCTAGCTGCAACAAGAAGCATTCTATCAGATTTTTCCAACATAAGATGTGACAATACAAAGCCAAATTATTCATCTTCATTGTCTTCCATCAGATTTAGCATGTGATGGGAGTATAAACCCAAGATCACTGAGCTAATTCAATTGTTTCGTCAAAATTAAACCTTGTAACAATAATGGCATGATTTCCAAGCAATATATTCAGACAGGAAGCTCAAGATTTTATACTTACAATGATAGCTCCAACAGGGTCCATCCAGTCACTAAAATAATTGGCCAAGAGTGCAGCAATGAGTCCAATAACATTTGTGACTACGTCAAAGAAATGATCTTGGGCATAAGCTTTGACAATCTCATTAGTGAAGGAGCGGCAGTAAAGAACCAAGAGTAGTTTCACCACTGTCACAGATAGCATGATTCCAATAAGCCATCCTTCTTGGTCTTTAGTCAAGGATAGCCCGTTTTTCTGGAAAATGAGGATGCGTTTCATCAGTTGTAAGACTCATAGGACACTTGTGAATTATAAAGCAACTGTATTTTAGGGAACTAAAAGTTTAGGGGCTTACACCAGATACTAGCTGCCTTAGCGACTCCAAAATAATTTGCAGCCCTAAAGTAGCCATGACAGAAGCAAATACAAGAATTCCCTGTATGCCACACAAAAGGACGAATGTTTTACCCTTGTGTAATTTAGAGAAGAGCATACCACATTGGAATATGGAGGCTAATTACATCATAAGAAAATGATCCGCCAGCCCCTAAAAGATGTAAACTAAGAATACATTTTATCTTACAGAGAACAAGAACCTCAACCAAGATGAAAAAGCATCACAAAACACCAACAGAAACAAGGAAATGAATATGCATACACATGATATCACATTATATAAGGAAGCAATTGTTTTTGACAAATAAATCTGCAGAAAAGAAGCATCAACCACAAAGGGAAAGAGAACAAGACTGTAGGATCAAAGTCCCGAGCTTGAAATAACTTGTTGGCCTGCACTCTTCCTGATCTAAGCTGACTAACTCCAACATTATAGTATGGGTTAGAAGGGATATAAGCTATTTAAAAATTTACATGTGAAGCCGTCCTTGTTAGCTATTTCAACTTAAGACTATCTTGTTAGCTTTGCATTAAAGACAAGAAGGCAAAACTTCATATGCATATTTTGACCAAATATGATAAAAAATTTAGTCGTGGAGAACCAATGGGAATATATAAATACCAAAATCACATCCAAAAGACCTCAATGATCTACGTAGATGCACAACAACACGAAGTATTCAACATATATATACGCCCAATAATAGATTCACCACAAAATAAGTGGAAGCATGATTACTAACCAATGGCTGCATACGCTTCTTTCCAATGGGATACTGATATGGGTTAGAGGTTGACATGGAAAACGCAGTGAACCATAGGATAAAACCAGAAAGAAGATCAAGAAGAGAATCCAATGTGGATGCAATAATTGCAAGAGAGCCACTTCTGACCGAGGCATAGACTTTAGCAGCAAAAAGAACCATGTTGGCCACATTTGATATTCTAATTGCCAGTGTCTCACTTTTAGCCAGATTCTCTTGTTCTTCCTGCGAGCAAGAAATCAATAGCAGTATGAGCAATGTGGAGTTTCAGTACTGAAGAGAAAAGCTACACAATCAAACATGACAGCAAACAAAAGGCTAAGCAAAGGGTAAAGATAAACCTTGGACATGCCAGGCATAAAGCCACGCTCTGCCAAAGCATCCATTTCATTGAAACCCTCCAGCATTTCTACTTGCTGCTGATAGTACTCAGCCACATCATCCTCTGGACCTGGATCCAAAGGATAAGAAATTAAATTAACATTAGAGCTGCAAACCAACAAAATCCAATTCCATAGTTTGTTTCAAGCAAAACCAAAAATAACGACAAGGCAAGGCAGACCGAACAAATAATGAAAGAGAGGTTAGTCTTGTATTGGACCTGCAATCATACATCACATGTCAAACACAGACATAAGGTTGCCCCCTTCTGTAAGAGTAAAGATTGCATGTATGAAGTTGATAAGGGAAACACAGACAAATACATGTATCCCCAGGTACAAACAACCAGATTTTGAAGCTGAGCATATAAAAGAAAAGGAGATATTATTCTACCTGGTCTGATCTCTTCATCACTACACAGATTTGTACATTCATTTGCATTGGTCTTATGTTTACACAGGCATGCGACTTTATTGCAATTGAACACGAAAGGCAATAATGTACAATTAAACATCAATGATAAAAACTGATAAATCATCTTGATTCTTCTCTTCCTAACTAATTCCCTCTTCACAGTAGAGAGAGTGCCCTCACAACCATATCAGCTGAAAGCATTTATGAGCCCTATCAAGCTATACTTATAAAGCCCTCCTTAAGATTAAAAAACCGAGAAATGATCATTTCTATCCGCAGCCTCTTTCAGTGTACAGTTAATAAAAAAACAATGTGGCAATTACCCAGCATGCATACCACCCAAAGTGGCAATTGGAATTTTACTCTTTTCTCACGGACCCTCCGTCTGGAATCTGACAATCCCTCCACATTAACAACTCAAATCATAATCAAATAGTAGGTCCTGCATCTGTAGGTCAGAATCAAAAATAACAGCCACATAAAACAGCATCATCTAAAAGAACGACTCTCAAAAGCATCCAATCCAAGAGTGCTAAAACAGAGGTGTCAAATTCCCAATCAGCATAAAAATTCGAAAACACTTCGTGTTTTTTGACAGGCCTGCCCCTACGCCGTTCATTCAAAAATGCACATCCAGGAAGCAAAAGAGGAAAGTCCAATACAATCACTCTCAAAAGCTACAAGTTCCTCCGATTATTATATACAAGAAAGCGAGAGGAGATTGCATACGAGTCCGAAATTTTTTGTCAGTAGTAAGAAAAAAGGAATCACCTAAGACCCCAAGACAGTCGTGGAATTTACGGGGTTTCTCCTTGAGCTCCGTGGACAATTGGAAGCCGTCAAAGTTCAATCGCCATGACTGATCACCAACGCAGCCGCCATCGTCGGAGGCGGATTCCGGAGTCGGAAGCAACCGCTCGTCGGAACCATCGAGGTCCACGTCGAGTTTCAATTGGTCCACCATTTCTCCGGCCAACGCCTCCGCCGGAAAGCCTCTAGATTTGCGATACCGCCGCCGAGCAACCGCTAGTCTCAAAAAGGCGAAATCTTTCGATTGGAGATGCTCAATGCCGGAAGTTTGGGGGAAGATACGCAAGGATTTTCGCCTTTTCGGTCGCGGAAGGCCGAATCTTTCGAGCCACCGGGGGTGTGATACTTCCTTCCATCTTTCTATTCGTTTCTTCAAAGAATACTGGGAAAAGGTAAATTTTCACAAATCTAGATAAATAATGAACGCGCTATGTAATTCGTGATAGTCACGCGCCATGACGAGCTAAGCAATGCGGACACGTGGAAAATCTCTGTTAGGAGAATAGCAGGTGCATTTGATGGCGGGTTTTAAGGGGAGGACTGGGGAGGATGACTCGAGGAAGGTAGATCTCATAGAGCAGTGAGCTGGGCTCGTACCCTAAACTATCAACTATAATGTGGGCCGTTGATTTTATATTGGCAAGTCGAATTAGTGAGAGTTTGGTATAGGCCTTGTTTCAAATAAGGCACCGAACTTGTACATCATTCATTCTTTGGTTTACCTAAAGCAAAGATTATAAAATACATACTCCACCAGTCCACCGTATAACAAGTGTTGTAAGACCATCGGCAACGGTGGATTCTAAACATAAAATAATAATTAAGTTCTTCCCAATAGTGCAAATACATTAAGAATCCAACTTTTCGACTTCAAATAGAAGTCCCAAACTGAGCTTCTTTAAATCTCAAAATTGGCCTTCTGAATTTTGCAGGTACACGTGGCATTTCATGAGTCCTTGGATTTCCATGGACGACCAGCCTTTTTTCCCATTTTGATATATGTATATGATTACTCTGCGTATTATTTCGACAATAAATTATATTATCTTTTCAAAAAAAATATTTTTAATATTTTTATTTTGTTTTTATCTACCCATAAACACCCATGTTGAATGTACTTTGATTAAAAATAAAACTAATATATATATAAGAAATAAAGTTAAATAATCTTATAAAATTAATCTTTATAATTTTTTTATGTAATTAAATTTATGTATTATACAAAATAATGTAATTAATATAATTGATGACATAAGATATTAGTGTACATAGTAGTAGTGAAATGAATATATTTTAAGGTAGAATGAATGAGATACGTACAGTGGGTACATACTGTGATGTATCTCGTTTTGAGGTATCGTCGGCTATGAACGACACATTTTTCACAAATCGACCAAAGTTAATGTCAATGTACATAAAAGCTCGAACGGAAATTTAAAATAGGGGCACCCATAAACAAACTACACACTGATTTGGTTGAGCATGTATGGCAAAAGTACGTTTGGGCATTTTCATTTTTAAAACTAATTCTCTTTCATATATGTATTCGTTTGGTATTTTTATTTTTTGTGTTTTTTCTGGTGTGTTTTTATTTGCTTGTTAATTTGGTGTATTTTATTTCCTGGCGTTAAATAATACCCGGAAATTAAATAGTAATTGAATAAATAAAAATAAAAGTAAAATAAAGTTAGTGGATTTTAGAGAATGAAATGGGATTGTGGGTTGTAGGAATAAAGTAGAAGTGAGTTTTAAAATGATGTGGAGGAGTAAGAAAATTGATAAGGGGGGTTAAGAATCCATTTTTGGATTCATGGTTGTAGATGGTCTAATGCAATACACAACAAATCAACATAGACAATACCTTCGGACATATAGTCAAACGGTTAAGTCTTCATAATAGTACCATGAGGTTTCCGTTTTAACTCCTATGGACAGTGTCCAAAAAAAAATCACCATTGACAATAAGACATCTATAGAAATAATAGAAAAAATAAGAACTTAAGCAATTCTCTTTCACATGCTCGTCCATTGCTCGAGTATTTGGTACCTAAATAAACCTAAAAATTATTAGGGTAAATTACACAAAATCACCCTTTAATTATACCCTTTTCACAAAACTACCAATGTATCTAAACCTAACAATAAATTTAGAGGTTTTGCGTTTAACCACCCGTTAAATAAACTATATTGTAAAAAAAACACCAGCTAAATTCGATATTATTTGGACAAATCTGCTAAATACTCTTTCTTTGTGGAGGACCACTCAGTCGTCAATTCGATCTATTTTTCTGTTAAAAAGTATTAAATGACCTTTTTGCCCTTCACTTTTAAAAAATTACGAATAATTCCAAGTAACATATTAACTCTAAACAACCGAACTCCCATTGTTGGCCTTCGATCATAAACCATATAGATTTTAGTCCTCCACGTAATTCAACCTTTTGCATTCGATCATTAATTAGGGGGAAAGACAAAATGAAGGGAAGGAGGGGAAATAAGTCGATTTCGATGACGAACTTAGAGTAGAGTTACTCGAAGGCAAGACATGAAGTCTATAACTAGACTAGAAGGGCAAGAGAGGAGTCAAATTGAGAGGAGCTCGAATTCTTGCATTGGAATTACTCAATTGCCACCTAGCTTGTATCCATGGTGAGTTCAGAATCTTGGAGAACGAAAGGTAAGTTTGCATTTTTAGTTTTAGGGTTTGATTTTAGGAATTAGCATTCATTTGTTATTTTGTGTGTTATGATTTCCCTAAAGATACTTATTGCTAAAACCTTTGACTCATTAGGAAATTGGATATGTATTGGTGTCGTTTAAGGTTTAAGGTTGCAAGTGACTTCGGTTTGTTGAATTGTATAATTCAAAATCTTAATTTTGTACACATATAGAAAGTTAACTTTTTGCACGTGTGTAGCTACCTCATATGCTCCAATTGTTGATTTAAAAATATTTGTAGTGGTATATTGTTTGTGAATTGTCCATCAAGAGAAAGGTAATGGTATTTTGGTCGATTTTCTATGTGTTGTGTAAGGGAATCTCGTGTGTGGTCCATTTTTTAAAATTCCATCCATTATTTGTATACTTAGTCACAAATGATGCTCGATGTTAGATTCCTATATGAGGAACATTCTATAAGAGTCCTTAAGATTTGAAATTAGAGAACTTTGTAGCTTTGTTGGTTCTTATATAACACTTCATCTCTATGTGGTCCAAAAAAATGATTTGAGCCCAAACATTGTTGTTGAGAGGGTTATTACTCACAACAAATAAATTTGTAGTCAAGACCCTATTAAGTATAGGGAGTCAGGATCGTCCACGGGAAGCAAGGTTATGCTTAATTACTTGTACATAAAACAAAAGAACACACAAAACAGAAACAAAATCAAAGAAACAATCGACTAGTTAACGGACCAAACTGGTCGGTACCGACCTTGTCAGGGTCGGTATCGATGCTGTAACGAACAATAACGAAGCAACTCAACACAGAAAAACGTAGGTTCAGTACCGATCTTAGGGGCCTCGGTAACGATGTGAGCAGAGAACAAAAATGAACTTTCAAATAAGAGAAAAGATCTAGGACGAGGGTCTTACCACAACATAATTATGCAATCAAGATAGTATGAGTCATAAAAATCATGCCTTGAACATAAAGTCATCAACTTTCGTTGCTTAAACGAGCAAGTCAATCTACTTTCATAAATCAATTCACTTCTCTACTTATTTTTTATCCAAAGTTTGCAACTTTTGCTATCAAACTTGATCAAAATTCAAGTTCTTAACTTTCTCTTTCGATTAAGCCACAAACTCGAATTACCTTGACTTTCATCAAAGCATAAGCACAAACAAGTAAAGCATAGATAAAAGGCATTCAATTATTCATCACATCATCATTTATGCATAATTATGTCGGGTTTCAACTCCAATCCTAGAATAGAGGACTACTCACACATGCTTAAACACGAACATGTAAAATATTTGAATGAAAACATGTCTTAGATTAAAACCAAACTTACTTGAATTAGAAACACTCCTTGTCTCAGAACACCTGAGAACACAAAGAGAATCCTTAACAAACTCTTCCTTGGGCTCTAAGTAATCAATCCTCTTCTAAATGTTCACATCTTCATTTGGATTTTCCGAGGTTTCTGCAAATGTCTTCAACTCTTCCTCAGCTTGCCATGCTTCTTCGTCTCCTGTCTATCTTGATGCCTCGAGAATGCTCCAACTCGCTTCAAAACCTACATAAAAACACAAAAATAGAGTAGCTTACTTTTCACAAAATATGCAAACTCATCTAGAAAGACACAAAACTAACACAAAAGCACGACTAAACTAAACTAAGAAACCTAGAAAAATACTCAAAAACTAAGTTATAAACCCGAACATCAAAATACCTCATACTTATACTTGCTTGTCCTCAAGCAATCACTAAACATAAACTAATACCATCAACACATTCATCAAGTAATAGCCCTTATCAAAAGGCAACTTCAGCACAAGTGAAAAAAGCAAGTGATTCTTAACGTCATCTTATATATATATAACAAATAGACATAAGAAATCACAATCCAACCTCACAAAGGATATAGTGTTTCAATCAACTCTCAAGTGTTGAGCTTATAAGTTCAACTCTCAACTCAATCAAATATTCAAAAACTCATAGAAATTGGAACTTATATCACCAAACTCTCCACCAAAGATTATCAAAACAAGTAAAATCATCAAGAGACTTAGGCTTAATGAAATACTTCATAGAAGTTTCCATTCGGCCGGGTTGTAATGGGGCTTGGTAATAACATTAAGGCATGGGAATATTTTGGATATGTGGTGCTAATAATATCTGGGAATAAAGACTCCTAAAAACTCACATATTACCAAAACTTCTCAAAAGATCACACCAAACTCACTTACTATGAATGTACACTAATTTTCCTTCACTCACTAAATAAATCCTAGAAAGTCTCATAAACACAAAGAAATTCTTGGCTTTGTCTGTAATTATATTGGTTCCAAATTTTAGCTTTTGCTTTAAGTAGTTTTGTTTTCCTTGTTAGGTTAAACATGAAAGAGCTCGGCTCCTGCGCTCTCCAAGCCTGTTTAACCACATTCGAGAAGTCCTTTCTCTTCATCCATATTTTCTCAAATTTAAAAGGTCATCCTTTATGTTGAACTGTGTGCGTAAAATTTAGTGAAATGGGGCAGTGGTCGGAAAATGAGAAATCATGGTTATACGTGGTTAGCTCTGGGTAATATTGTACGAATTGTTGGGATACAAGAGCTCTGTCTAGTTTTTCGTACGTGTTGTCAATATCTACTTTTCGCTTTCTCCAAGTGTACTCATTTCCGCAAGAGCGGACATCCGATAGGTCAAAATCATTAACGAGCTTCTGCAGTCTGAGGAATCGTTGTATGTTAGGTTCCTGCCCTCCCATCTTGTCAGAGTCAACCAGAATATCGTTAAAATCTCCCATCACGATAAAAGGTATATCCAATTTTCTTATATATGAATAAAGATCCTCCCAAAAAGAATATTTTTCATTTTCTTTTGGTGGCGCATAAATAAAAATAATCATGAAAGCATAATCTTGTACTTGATCGCAAAAATAAAAAGAAATGAACCTATCATGTTGGTATCTAATTTCGAAAGTTTCATTGCATAATTGGAATTCTTTCCAAACAACACCAATACATCCAGCCCGACCAATTGTCGGAGATAGTACGTAGTGACCGAATCCAGCTTTTTTCCATTTTGCCTCTATCGGGATGCTCTCTATCTTTGTTTCCATAAATGCCAAAACATTTATTTGTTTAACATTTATAAAAGGTTTCTAAGTCGGCCCAGAAATTTTTCCGACTCATACCTCGGATATTCCAAGTTGCTATTTTCATGTTACATCAGCTATTGCACAGTCACCATTGTCTTGGTGCATGGTCGTCAAATTTTTCTTATTACACATTTTCAAAACCGCATCATTGTCTTGCACAAGAAGGGAAAATCCCAATCTTTGTATAAATCTTTTGTTGTGATTATTGCCATTGTTGAATATTAACACGAGATAAATGATTTTACAAATGTGCATATTGGGCCCAGAATCCCCCAGCTCAGCTCCCGTTAAGCCCATCCGTTTGAAATGGAGTCTCGAAGCCTGTCCAGCCCAAAAATCTCCAGAGAGCGAAGATCACCGGTTGCCTCGAAGGTTAACCGCCGCGGAGTGGACACCTGAACATGGAGGGCGTTGTAGACGATCGTGGTCACGAGGCGATGGAGGTTAACCTAGTTGTAGTATAAGGATAGAAAAAAGCAGATGTAAGAGGACATGAAAATCATCCAATTGTAACCCCGACCAGTCGTAATACATTAGAAATCCAAGTGCCAATTTCTCACTTTGATCAATTTCGTATTTATCGGTTAGTTTAGCTCACGCATTATCAATTATTCGTTTGTGATTGTCACTGCTCGAAATCTGACCAAAACACATATCAAGAGTCCAATAACCGGATTTGAGATCATCATCTATCCCATGTGCAGAAATCCACCAAATTAAAACCAAATCTTTTATAACGATTATAGAGTCTCACAACCAATGCCTTAGATTTCTTTTATATTTCATTAAGCATGTATTATGATCATTATCTATATTTAAAATTAGGTCTAAGATATGGACTTCACCAAAGATCAGACTAAAGACCCATAGTATGAAACGGAATTCAATTTCCAACAGATGTGAGATAATCCACCAAAAATAAACCATATCTTTTATAATTATAAGAAATTTCATGAACCAATTCTCATGGATATATTCTATTAGGATTTTAATCATGTTCCATCTTAGAAGCTGAACACTATAGGTTTTCAAAAACTTTTTAGATCAAATATACAAGTCCCTTCAAATTGCGATTTAATTAACCATCGATGTAAACCATTCAGGCTTCCTTTTTCTTGTATTACTAGAAAGAAAATTTATGTCAGGTACACAACTTGTTGGCAAATCAAAAAAGAAAAATCGATTGGATTCCAGAACACAAATCGATTAATCAAACCAACTGGCACATACTGGCTAGAATTCCCACATAGAAACCACACCATTAACCATTGAACACACCAAATTGCAGTCAGGCAAAAAATCGCAAGGAGACCAATAGATAGACAAAACTGAATCAAAACATGAACACAAACACAAATCATACATAGCTTCAAGCCAATGTAAACATTTAACATGATTCCATTCATATGCATTTAATAAGCATTCGACCGCACTTAATAAGCATTCGACAACAAAAGCAGGGTCTAACCCTTGAAAAGTGTCTGTCTCAGACTCTTCATTACTTCCTTCCGAGGAATCCCCAATGGCTTCCTCAGCCGAAGTAGGAGAGTCCAACATTTCAATCCACACAGTAGCTTCCTCGACTTTGGCTGTGGGATTAGAAATTTTGTATGGTCTTCCAGAGCTTGCATTATTTTCAGTTATCGTGAGATTAAGAAGAAAAAGAGAGAGTAAGAGGAAGTATTGTGGTCGAAAAGCTTTCAGGAATAAGAGGTTTACATGAAAAGAGTAGAGAAACAAGTACCAATAGAGAGGTGTGACCATAACTTTCCAAGTTCACCATCTATGATACGGGAGAAATATCTAATGTCAGACCAACTCGGGTTCGTCGTCGTCCGCGACGTTATGAAGAGTAGTTTTTATATATTTATAGGATTTATTTAGACCTTTTTAGGGTAGTATTTATAATATTCAGCATTCTATTTAATTTATGTAATTTTTATAAACTAGAGCAAAGCTCTCTTCTCGGGTTTTCTTTACGGTTCTTTCCCGGGACGCTTTTTTTGAACCGTTAGGGCTTAGGTATAAATACTCTTGGTGTAATTCTCATAATTTATCCAAGAAAATAGTTTGCCCTAATTTTGTCAGTTCTTTGTTTTTCTCCCGTGGCCACCAACCACGTTTATCCCGAGTCGGAATCCACACCGGGTTAGGCTCAAACCCCTTGACCAACAAGGGTTCGATACGCGATCCACACCGGGTCCGTATCATCTGGTGCTTTCATCTGAACAACCATGTCTACGTTAACGACAACGTCGGAACCACAGGCCGGTGAAAAGCCGGATCTTCACGATCTGATGCTGCAGATTCAGAAGGATCTCCAAAAACTCCGACACGATGTTGACGTCGAGCGTGCACGTAACAATGAATTCCGTCAATCGTGGCGACAGCCACCGCATCCATCGGCGACGGTCATATCAGCCGCCTCGGTTTCGGCCGCCACCACGGACACCGCATGGTCGGCGTTCGCTCCTCTGTCCGCGACACAGCAGATGCCCTTCGCGACACAACCAATTCCCTTCGCGAGCTTACCAATCGCATCACCGAGTTCGCTCGCCGCCGCCGCTATCGCACCGAGCATGCCGTCGCTCCAACCGAACACTAATGCCGTCGCCTCTGGCTTTCCGGGTTGGTGCACGAGTTTGCCGAACCCTAGCTTCGGGCCTCAGTTCGCGAACCCTAATTCGGGGTGGCCGCCGCCTGCGACCCTTACCCCGACTTTGCTTCAGCCCGGGCCATCAGCACATCAACTCGCGGGCTATGTACCGCCGGCTGGCCTTGGAGATCACGAAGCCCAACAGGATTTCCGTACTGGCGGGCGTACACAGATCCACCAGGACTCGATCCCTAAAATACGAGTCGATCCGCCCCGTTTTAATGGTTCAGATCCGAACGGGTGGATTTTTCGGGTTCAGGCCTATTTTGACTACTTTCAGACTTCTGATTTCGATCGCCTGCGTTTAGTCGGAACATTAATCGATCATCCGGCGTCAGACTGGTACCGTTATCAACGCCGGAATAATTGTGGTGAAACTTGGCAAGCATTCTTAGTATCCGTCCAACAGCGGTTTGATCCGACATACTACGAAGACTACACTGGCCTCCTGGCTAATTTGAAACAAAAAACGTCGGTGCTGGATTATCAAACAGAATTTGAAGCCTTGTTGAATAAAGTGACTGGCTTGTCTGAATCGACCCTGATTTCTCTTTTTAAGGCCGGTTTGAAACAACCTGTGCGCCGCGAATTGAACCTGCGGAATCCGACGTCCTTGCCCCAGGCGTTTGCTTTGGCACGAGAATTGGCTACGTCTTACACTGAAATAACGTCACCCTGGCTGGCCAATAAGCGGCCATGGACTTCCAACACCTCGCGCCAGACGTCGGGCCCGACGAAGGCCGTCACATCTAATCCGACGGGTTCGGCCGAGAATCCGCCTCCAGCGCCCAATTCTCAAGGTAACCTTTCTTCTCTTCCAATTCGTCGTCTTTCTCGAGCTGAACGTGATGAACGTACTAAAAAAGGCTTGTGTTGGAATTGTGATGAGAGGTACACTCGGGGACATCGCTGTACACCCCGTTTCCTGGCTTTATTGAGCTGTGATGATAGTGAGGATGATACGGAGGACGAGAATTCCGACGAGCTAGCCGTTCAGGGTGATATTTCGAGTTTAAACTCCATGGAAGGGCTACCAAATCCGCGCTCTTTGCGCCTCGCAGGATCGATTAAAGAGGCGCAGATTCAAGTTCTGATTGACGGTGGTAGTACTCATGACTTTATTCATCCTGGTTTAGCTGAAAAATTGCAATTACCACTGCTGAAAATTCCCCCTTTTCGAGTCTTTGTTGGCAACGGGGAATACTTGCTGTGCTCATATCAGTGTCCGGCAACTCATATTATTCTACAAGGTCATCGCTTTGATCTCGACCTCTTCGTACTCGCTGTGCACGGACCACCGGTCGTTCTCGGCGTCCAATGGTTGCAGACTTTGGGCACTGTGTCCCATGATTATGCTAAATTAACTATGCAGTTTGTCTGGAACGGTCAATCAGTATTTCTGAAAGGCGACCAGCAACCGCCGAAACCGATTTCTATGTCGGAACTTCATTATCTGTGCGCGTCAGATAGTATTTTGAGCTGTTTTGAGATTCTGAGCCTCTCGCCTGCGGACACTTCGGCTGCTCCAGATTGGCCGGCCGATACCGTGCCGGAAATACGCGATGTGTTGGACAAGCACAACGCGGTTTTTCAAGTTCCGTCCGGCCCTCCTCCGATTCGACCATGGGATCATCATATTCACCTGCAGCCGGATTCTAAACCGGTTAATGTTCGCCCATATCGGTACCCATACTTTCAGAAATCTGAAATTGAGCGTCAGGTTAAATCTATGCTTGATCAGGGCATCATACAACACAGTACCAGCCCGTTTTCTTCTCCGGCTCTACTTGTCAAAAAGAAGGATGGCAGCTTTCGTTTCTGCATTGATTACCGGGCCCTGAATAGCATTACCGTCGCAGATAAGTTTCCTATTCCCACCGCTGATGAATTATTTGATGAATTAGGGAATGCACTTATTTTTACTAAGCTTGATTTACGTTCTGACTATCATCAGATTCGGATGCATTCTTCCGACATTTATAAAACTGCTTTCAGAACGCACGACGGACACTTTGAGTTCTTGGTTATGCCTTTTGGCCTGACGAACGCGCCGTCTACATTTCAAGCTGCTATGAATAATATCTTTGCACCATATCTGCGCAAATTCGTCATCGTATTCTTTGATGATATTCTGATTTACAGTCCGTCTGTGTCTGCTCATGCTTCAGATCTTGACACGGTTTTGCAGATTCTTCAGGCTAATAATTTTTATGTCAAAGGATCGAAATGCTCTTTCGGGACATCTCAGGTCGAGTACCTTGGCCACATTGTTACTGCAGGACAACTGATCGCGGACCCAGCAAAGCTGGCGGCCATGGCCGATTGGCCTTCGCCCCGATCTGTAAAAAAGTTACGTGGATTTCTGGGCCTTACAGGTTATTATCGGAAATTTATTCGACACTATGCCTTGCTAGCCGCCCCGTTAACTGATTTGCTTCAGAAGGATAAATTTGAGTGGTCCACTGCCGCCGAGGAAGCATTTCAGAAGTTGAAATCGGCCATGATGGAACCACCTATACTTCAGCTGCCAGATTTTTCTAAGCTCTTTGTTGTTGAGACGGATGCTTCTGACGAGGGGGTCGGCGCAGTTCTTCTACAGGATGAACGACCTCTTTCTTTCTTCAGTAAAAAACTTGGCATTCGTAGACGCGGGTCTTCCGCATACCACAGGGAACTTTTTGCTATAGTTTCCGCTGTTCAGAAATGGCGTCAATATTTGTTAGGCAGAGAATTTGTCATCCGTAGTGATCAGAAGAGTCTGAAAGAACTTTTGACACAAGTAATTCAGACTCCGGACCAACAGTTCTTCATGCGAAAGCTCATGGGTTACAAATTTCGCATAGAATATAAATCCGGCGCCAGTAACCGAGTAGCCGACGCGTTATCGCGTTGTATGATCGACGACGACGACCACCTGAAACAATTCATGTCGTTTGCGGCGCCTCTGCCTGATTTGTTACATCGAGTCCGAGCGGAAAATGCAACATTGGAAGACCTCCGACTCATGCATGACGCCGCAGCCGCAGGGACTTTGGCTGCGCCGTTTCAGGTATTCGATGGCGTGCTTTATTCCGGCCATCGTCTCGTGATTGGCGCCACATCAACGCTCAAGGCGGAAATATTGACCGAATTCCACTCGTCCCCCACAGCTGGCCATCCAGGCATTGATCGTACTTTTCGTCGGATCGCAGAGGTATTTTATTGGATAGGCATGCGCCTTGATGTTAAGCGCTTTGTTGATTCTTGCTTAATTTGCCAATCCACGAAATATAGCACTGCAAAACCTGCCGGTTTACTTCAGCCTTTGCCGGTTCCTCAACAAGTCTGGGACGATGTATCCATGGATTTTATTACCGGCCTCCCTCCGTCCCGAGGTAATACGACGATTCTCGTTGTCGTTGACCGCTTGTCTAAATATGCACACTTTGGAGCGCTCGGACCTTCTTTCGACGCACCCCGGGTTGCCTCATTGTTCATCGATTTGGTTGTCAAACTCCATGGCATCCCGGCTACTATTGTGTCTGACAGAGATCCCATTTTTCGTAGCGCTTTTTGGTCGGAATTGCATCGCTTGAGTGGTACTAAATTACATCATAGCACAGCATATCACCCTTAGTCTGACGGCCAAACCGAAGTCAAAAACCGAGGGTTAGAACAATACATGCGCGCTTTTACTCAGGGCCGTCCGCGGCGTTGGGTTGATTTCTTGCCATGGGCGGAATTAGCATTAAATTCTATGTATCATGAAGGCCTCAGAATGTCCCCGTTCAAGGCTTTATATGGCCGCGACGCGCCCCCCATTGCACGCGTGACAGTTCCTACGGGACCGCCCACCCCGGCTTCGGAGGCCATGCGTGATCGAGCCCAAATCTTGGACTTAATCTGCCTCAATTTGTCCAAAATGCAGCAGCGTATGATTAGCCAAGCCAATAAGCATCGGAAAGACGTCGAATTTAGTGTGGGTGATCGTGTGCTTTTGAAACTCCAGCCGTATCGTCAGCATTCGGTTAGTCGTCCACTGTCTGCTAAACTCGCTCGCCATTTTTATGGCCCATTTACTATCCTTGAGCGAATTGGGCCCGTCGCATATCGCTTAGAGCTCCCGGACACGGCCCGTATACATAATGTGTTTCATGTGTCTTTGCTTCGACCATTTATTCCGGACGGCTCACCAATTGTACCGGCCTCGCTTCCACGGGAATTTTTGTATGATCGGCCAATCTCTAAACCGCTGCGTGCCACGGCCGAACGGGAAGTTATCGTGGACGGCGTTCCACGCACGGAATGGCTCGTCGAGTGGTCCGACGGTGCGCCGGCTGCGGCTACCTGGGAGCCCTTTGAGGTCATTTCCCGCTCTTTTCCTGATTTGCGGCTTGAGGACAAGCCGATGCTCAACGGGGGAGAGAATGATACGGGAGAAATATCTAATGTCAGACCAACTCGGGTTCGTCGTCGTCCGCGACGTTATGAAGAGTAGTTTTTATATATTTATAGGATTTATTTAGACCTTTTTAGGGTAGTATTTATAATATTCAGCATTCTATTTAATTTATGTAATTTTTATAAACTAGAGCAAAGCTCTCTTCTCGGGTTTTCTTTACGGTTCGTTCCCGGGACGCTTTTTTTGAACCGTTAGGGCTTAGGTATAAATACTCTTGGTGTAATTCTCATAATTTATCCAAGAAAATAGTTTGCCCTAATTTTGTCAGTTCTTTGTTTTTCTCCCGTGGCCACCAACCACGTTTATCCCGAGTCGGAATCCACACCGGGTTAGGCTCAAACCCCTTGACCAACAAGGGTTCGATACGCGATCCACACCGGGTCCGTATCAATCTACCAACTCCTTCACTAAGCTTCATCCATGTCATCGCCACTCCTCGTTTCGTGAATCGCAGCCAGTTAGCGTTGTCCTTCCTCGATCTTGTTTTCACGGCCATTGATGCAACCATTCCCGGAGGTCTCCCTGAGAGTACTTCTCGGATTATGCCCAAGTTTAAAAGAGATTTCTTGCGCGACTTGTTTTGATTCCATCCAATCAGAGGTAATTTTGATGCGGAAATTCCAGGATTATAGTCTTTCTTGACATGATTTTGAGTATATAGGAGGATATTTGATTGATTGGTGAGGAAAGAGATTAGCCAGCACAACAAGGCTCTTTCGATTTGTCTGAGAGGTTTCACTTATATTACAAAAGCCCTTTCTATCCAAAAACTACCTTTAATATTCTTGAAATCCGTGTAATTCTCTCTACTTTTTACGTTTTTCAAGACACTAAAAATCACTTTTCACCCAAAAACTCCTTTCAATCCACAAGTGCAACAAGGCCTAGGGTTGGAGTTCATCCCTAAATCTTTTTTAGAGAGAAGGCAGATGTCTTTTTAGAGAGAAGTGCATAGTGACAGCCCATTTTTGACAATTGTGCTTTGTATCCCCCTCTTTTTTCTAATACAAATTTTTACCATTTAGCAAAAGAAAAAACATACATATTAAGACAAATATAATGTTTTATTTTGTATGTATTGTGTTATGCAGAGTTTGGTTCAAATAAGACAGACTCTTATTCTAAAACGAACTCTTATCTTGAAATGAACGCACTTTTCCTACTTTGTAGTGCAGTTTTCCTACTGAGGGGTGCACTTTTTCGTATTTGCACTTTTCGTACTTTGTAGTGCACTTTTCGTACTTTTTGTAGTACACTTTTTCATATTGCACTTTTTGTATTTTGTAATGCACTTTTGTATGAAAAGTGCACTACAAACTAGAAAGAATGCATTCGTTTCACGTTTTATGATAAGAGTTTGTTTCATTTGAACCAAACTCTGTTTATGCATCATACTTTTTTTTATAACTTACGAATTTATAATATTTAAACTCTATAGCTTTGACATACGTGATGTTTTATAATTTTTTAAATCTATAAGTATGACATAGTAGATAGGTTTTATTAATTATAAATATTTTATCACCATAAAAGTCATTTGCATAAAAGTTTTAATTTGTATACAAGCTCTATCTTATTGGAATAAATATTCAAGTTCATTTCATTTTAATTTAAAATTTTATATTTATCAATGTGATTATCTCATTTATTGGTTTTTTTATTCCTTATAAAATTCATAAATTACGTTATTTACAAATCTTATATACCATAAAAAAATTATTACTATAAACTTATAATATTTGAAATTTATTTTATTTTTAATCTTATATCTCTAATAGTCTAATGACCTACACTTAAATTAATATAATTTGTTTAGTTTATTTGGAGAAATAAGCAATATAGTGTTTATAAGAACTTTTTTTTATGTTACTAAAAGCGGCCTAAAAATATCTAGTTTTAGGACCTTTCTAGAGAGAGGTTAGACCATCTCTCTCTGGAAGAAAATATGGGGGAGAAATGGGGTGAGAAACCTCTCTTCCTCTGACTATCTTGGTGAGAAATCATTTAGTTTTTCTAGACCATATCTGAACAAGGATGAGAAATCATGTTAGTTTTTCTAGACCACAACTGGACAAGGATTCTTCCCTGATCAAGAGAAAGGAGTTGCTTTCTTTTTAGAGTAAATTACACAAAACCACCCTTAAATTATACTACTTTTCAAAAAACCACCCATAAAAAGCTAATTTTCACAAAACCACCCATAAACACAAAAAGCTTTCAATTAACCACCCCTAAAAAGCTAATTTTCATAAAACCACCCATAAACACAAAAAGCTTTCAATTAACCACCCAAATCCTAACTTTTTAATTTTCCATTAATATTTTAACATGTAAAGAAATTTATACCCTTATCATCATTCTTTTTTCTTCTAATTATCATTTTATAGTTGATAAAAGGAGAAGAATAATAACTCGTTAACCTCTTTTATGTATTGTTCAAGCTTAAATTTATCAATAATGACAAATTGTCGAGATTGAAGTTGACGACTTGAAACTTCCAAAACCCACGTTGATGCAAGTACACTTCTTTTGCATTACTTTATATAAATAAATCTCTAATAAATGAGTAAAAATAAGGATATAAAGGTCTTTTTTTACAAAAATAGGATTGAGTGGTTATTTGAAAGTTTTTTGATTTTTATGGGTGGTTTTATGAAAATTAGCTTTTTAGGGGTGGTTAATTGAAAGCTTTTTGTGTTTATGGGTGGTTTTATGAAATTTAGCTTTTTATGGGTGGTTTTCTGAAAAGTAGTATAATTTAAGGGTGGTTTTGTGTAATTTACCCTTCTTTTTACAAGTTATTTGAGTATTTCTCATGTTTGGACTTTTTTTGACAGTAGAACCTTTTGCTTGCATTTGGACTGGTTATAACTTTTGAGTGTGTGATTCCTTGTGTTCTGCTTTAGGCAAATGGCCTCATATTGTTTTATGGGTTTAAAGTGTGTTCTTCCAAAAAGAGAAAGGGCTGATTTTTATTGTTCTCCATTGATACACCTGGGAAAAGCTTGAGTTGATTTTGCATATATTGAAACCAATTCAAACGTGGGGGCTAGAGCTACGTTTATTCAGATGGACTTATATGCAATGGCCTGAGCAATAAATTGGGCAGTAAGAAATTCGAAACCAATCTAACCGCACAAATTTGAAACTGAACAATAAGAAAAAAAGTTCAACAATTCACCAATACACAGTGGAAAAGAGGAACGAGCAATTTGAAGAAACGACTAGAAAGGAGAAGCCAGATACGTCGAAGGTCGGGGATGTTGAGCGGCGTAGAACAGAAGAGAAGAGGAGTGTTAGATTTTAAATTCATTCCAAGTGGGAATAAAATCTCATACCCGAGGGAGGGGTAGAGTTTGAGAACCCCATACCTATCAGGTTTAGGGTATCGATTTGAAAATACAAAAATAGCATACCAAACACTAGGTATGGGGTTTCCATTCCTAAACTCGATACCTTCATTCCCCATACCTAGTTACCAAACGCCCCCTTATTGTTTGTGGATTGTTTGGATCTTACGTGGCTGCCTTTTTTTTTTTTACTGTGGGCTTGGCCCTTTGTTTGTTGTAGTGGCTTTTGTGGGCTTTTTAGGTACCTTTGTGGTAGTGGGCTGTGGAGCTCTTCTTTTTAGTTGGTTTCTTTTTGGATGCTTGGGTTACGTTTTCACCCTTTTGATGGGTTTGGGCTTCAGCCCTGTTGGACAATAACACTTGTTGTTGCTCTTGTTTGTTATGTTTTGGCTTGGTGGGCTTTTGGTTGTTTTTCGATAGGGCTTGTGTAACACCCCGTCTTTAAATAAGGGCACTACTCGGTAGTAGACCTTACTAGGTACTACCTAGGTTAGTTTGACAACGAGTTCACTTGGATCTTGCAACTCGGGCACGACGAGAAAGAATGAATAAAACATCCAACCGATATTTATAAAACCCAAGTATAGAAAACATGCATGAAACCCAAAACAACATAATTTACAACGCTTCCTAGAAACATTTCATTAACATACCACTACCCTTTCTTTATCAAAACAACACATTATTCGAAAGATACCAAAAAGTAAACCATCATTCTTCCAAACAAACCCCTCCTAATGACACGGCCTTCAACGATCTGTTCCATGATTCTGCCGAGGCTCCATCATGGGTCCCTTGTCTTTACCTGAAACTAAAATAAAACAAGTCCCCGAAGGGTCAGCTACCATTCTAATCCAAACTAGAATCCATACAATACTAGTAAGACGTTTAAAAACCAATCAAATACCTAACAGGCTAACACACAAACAAAGTTCACATGATTACAACACATATCAGTTCTAAATCAATACTTAACTTCCCATAGATCATAAACACAAACCACACATCAAACTTCCATACACATACATACATACAAGTCCAAGCAGAACAATACAACCATTCTCTCACCGTTCCATTCCATGGTGCTTATCAACCCTACGCTCTAGGTGCCGAGGCGCGACCTCCCACCTTTTACAATTCCATCATTCTAACCGCGGGTCAAGCCTCCTCGGGAGCACTTGCCCAAAACACAGATAGCTTTACTTTTTAAGGGGCACGATTTCTCTGTCACATAACCATACGTAGCCGTCACTTCAACCCAGAGGACTACGCACATGGCCATGCCGAGAACGGTACCAACATAGAGAAAATATTCGAAAACTTCACATTCGATGAAAGCCCAATGAAATCCTTTTCACACATATCATATACAAGTAAACCTTTTCCATAAATAATCACCTAGGGACTAGCTCCCCAAAACCAATCCTACAAGCACCACATGAAGTCTAACAAGTATTGAACAACAACTGAGCAAGTCGTAAACGACTTACCTTGAAGACGGATTTCCAACGCCAAGAAATCACTAATTATCCAACAACGCGAAACCCCGTCTAAGACAGATAGCCTATCTTTGCCCCACGTCTTTGATCACGACCTAGGACTCACGCTCCTATATGCATATATAAATCCCAATGAATAATAGTAACCTTTTAACTCTTACAAACTCTAACCCTAAAATCAACGAAAAGCCAGGATGTTTTATAACTTCTTGTGTATAAATCCAAATCCTTTAAAACTTGACATGAATATACTAGATATATAAAAGAACATTTTTCTAGTTCAAACTTTTGTGAAAAACTGGATCAAAGGTCTCCCTAATATCATTACAAAGCAAAACCCTAAAATTACTCTGAAGTCTTTTACCGATTATAAATCCGATATCAAAAATACCCTCTGAGAACTATAAATCGACTGATTTTTATATCCAATCAATTGTAAAGCCAGATCTGGAAAAATTAGTAAAATCTCAACAAAACATTAACTAATTAAAACTTACCAAATAACGCCTGAACTCCAAAATCCGACCCGACGAACGAACCTTGCACGTAGGCTAAACCCTCTCTCTCTCTCGTGAATTCTACCTTCTTCTGTGTGTTTTCATGAGAAATACAAACAAGCAACATGTATATATATAATCCGTGGCAAAGTCGGTTCATTATTGTACAAACTACACTTCTCACCCTCAATTCTCCTTTACTACAAACTTTACACTGAAATAATTATTAATTACTTTTAAGTTAAAAACTTTTTCTTTTTTTTTTAAATTTAATTTTCTAAAATTCAAAATAAAATATTAAAATTTTTCTTTTTTTTTTAAATTTAATTTTCTAAAATTCAAAATAAAATATTAAAATTTTCCCGAATATTACATTCTACCCCCCTTAAAGAAAGTTTCGTCCCGAAGCTTCTCGAGGTATACGAAAACGAACTTATTACATTGGTTAGTTTTTCATACAAGTTAACAACACGTAATTCACATCATCAGAACACTACAAGCAACCATCAAACAAGTCAAGCACACAAGGTAAAGTCGAACAAAGCACACAAATAATTAAAACTACCCATAACTATAACCCTTGATCACCGCTAACTCTTATTCTTAAATGCCTCAACTAAAATCGGGTACAACTCAGGATAGCTCTCACTTATTCTCGTTTCAGTCTCCCAAGTTGCCTCTTCAACTCCTCGTCGGAACCACTGAATCAACACGAGGGGTATCTCTTTATTTCGCAGCTTTTTCAACCGTCTACCTAAGATTGCTATTGGTTGTTCTTGGAAAGTATGATCTGGTTCAATCTCCAACTCTTCATAGTTGAGCCTATGACTAGGATCAGGCACATACTGCCTCAACTGCGACACATGAAAAACAGAATGAACTCCTTCTAGAATTGGTGGTAGTGCCAACTTGTAGGCTACCTCGCCTACCCTCTCGAGAATTTCAAATGGCCCGATGTATCGAGGACTCAACTTTCCTTTCACTCCAAATCTTCTAACCCCACGAGTCGGCGATACTCTTATCCAAACATGTTCTCCCACCTCGAATTCCAATGGTCGTCGCCTCTTATCTGCATAAGATTTCTGACGACTCTGTGCTGTCAACATACGTTCTCGAATCAATGCCACCTTTTCAATAGTTTCTTGAATCATCTGAGGCATTCCTTCAACAACATCTGATGGATCATCCCAACATAGAGGTGTCCTACATCTCCTCCCATATAAAGCCTCATATGGTGCCATCCGAATCGAAGAGTGTCAACTATTATTATATGCAAACTCAACTAAATCCAAGTGATCAGACCAGTTTCCTCCCCAATCGAGCACACATGATCTCAACATATCTTCTAATGTTTGAATTGTCCTCTTAGATTGGCCATCTGACTGCGGGTGGTAAGCAGTCGTGAAATGTAGCTTGGTGCCTAAAGCTTTATGCACTTTTTGCCAAAAATTGGAGGTAAACCGCCCATCACGATCAGAAACAATTGTTTTGGGCACTCCATGTAATCTCACTATTTGTTTTATGAACACCTCTACTAGTTGACTCACTAGCCAAGTCTCTCTAATGGGCAGAAAACGAGCAGTCTTAGTCAGTCTGTCCACGACAACCCATATTGTATCATGTCCTCTACTAATCCGCAGTCCGGTAACAAAATCCATGGAAATGTCCTCCCACTTCCATTCTGGAACTGGTAGTGGTTCGAGCATTCCACCTGGTCTTTGGTGCTCTATTTTTACTTGTTGGCACACCTGACACTTTGCTACAAATTTCGCTACATCAGGCTTCATTCCATCCCACCAGTAATATTGCTTCAAGTCCTTGTACATCTTACTAGCTCCCGGGTGGATTGAATAAGGAGTAGCGTGAGCCTCTTGTAATATCTTTTGTCTCAACTCCTCATCTCGAGGTACACATAATCGACCATTCAATCTCAAAGTACCATCAACATGTTCTTCAAAAGCAGATGCCTCTCCATGGCTCACTTTCTGCCTCAACTCTTGAATCATCAAACAAGTCTCCTGCTTAAGTCGTATTTCCTCAATTAAGGTCGGCTGACAATCTATACGGCCTAGTCTACCTTGATAGCGCTGAATCTGTACCTCAATCTCATACCTTATCAGTTCTCTTTGTAACTCTAGTTGGGCAGTCAAGTGACACAACATATGTTCTTGCGGCGTTTTTCTGCTAAGAGCATCAGCAACTACATTCGCCTTTCCGGGATGATACAAGATCTCTAAATCATAATCTTTCAGTAATTCAAGCCATCTCCGTTGTCTCATGTTCAATTCTCTCTGAGTAAAAATGTACTTAAGGCTCTTATGGTCTGTCATCACTTTACATGTACTTCCATACAAGTAATGACGCCATATCTTTAGAGCATGAATCACTGCTGCCAGCTCTAAATCATGGGTTGGATAATTCAACTCGTTTGGTTTCAACTGTCTGGAAGCATATGCAATCACCTTGTCATTCTGCATTAATACACAACCTAAGCCTACCTTTGAGGCATCACTATAAATCACAAAGCCTTCATTCCCTTGAGGAAAAGCAAGTATTGGAGCTGAAGTCAACTTATGCTTCAACTCATCGAAGCCCTTTTGACAAGCATCATTCCAGTCAAAACGAGTGGTCTTTTTCAGCAAGTTGGTAAGTGGTTGGGCTATTCGTGAAAACTCGTCGACAAACCTCCTGTAGTACCCTGCCAATCCTAAGAAACTCCGTACCTCTTTCACATTCTTCGGGGGTTCCCAAGCCTTCACAGCTTCAATCTTTAAGGGGTCTACCATGACTCCCTTAGCGGATACAACATAACCCAGAAAAGTAACTTCTGGTAGCCAGAATTCACATTTGGACAGTTTAGCAAACAGTCGGTGGTGTCTTAACACTTCCAAAACTAATCTAAGGTGCTTTACATGCTCCTCAGGGCTTTGAGAATAAATCAGTATATCATCAATAAAGACAACCACAAATTTATCCAAATAGTCTATAAACACTCGATTCATTAACTCCATGAACACCGCAGGTGCATTAGTCAATCCGAATGGCATTACTACAAACTCATAGTGCTCGTACCTTGTTCGGAAAGCCGTTTTGGGAATATCCCCTTCCCGAATCCTCAATTGATGATAGCCTGATCTGAGGTCCACCTTTGAGAACACAATAGCCCCTTGCAACTTGTCTAACAAGTAATCAATACGAGGTAGAGGGTACTTATTCTTAATAGTAACTCGGTTTAGCTCCCGGTAATCAATACATAAACGTAGGGAACCATCTTTCTTTCTCACAAACAAAACTGGAGCTCCCCATGGTGATGCACTTGGACGTATATATCCCTTCTCTAGTAACTCCTCCAACTGAGCCTTCAGCTCTTGCATCTCCATTGGGGTCATACGGTACGGGGCCTTTGAAATTGGTCTGGTTCCTGGCTCTAATTCAATATTGAAGTCCACCTCTCGTTGAGGAGGCAGCCCTGGAAGTTCCTTTGGAAAAACGTCTTCAAACTCACAGACTACTGGTATATCTCGAATACACGGTCCTTTCTTGTCTCCTTCTAGAACATAACACCAATAACCCACACACCCATCATTAAGCAACTTAGCGGCTTTCACCATACTGATCACTGATCCTGGACCCTCCTACTCTGGATCTTGACATACATGTATTGTCCCATCATCTGCAATCACAATGACTGTACCCCTATGTGCATCTAGTACATGCTTTATAACGTCTCATCCAGTCCATCCCCAAAATAACATCATCACTAGGCGAAAATTGTATTACAATAAAGTCTGCAAACCAATCCCTACCCCCAATCCTAATAGGGCAATGAAGCATTTCTCTATTTCCTCACACCTTACTACCATTGGGCAATCCCACCATAAAGGATGTACCCTTCGAGCAAGTCAACCCTAGTCTATCAACGCATGCAGAGGGCACAAAAGAGTGTGTAGCACTCGTATCAAACAAGATATGCATAGGTTTAGACTTAATCCAAATCGTACCTGTGGTAGTCGGAGCGTTCAAGGCATCAGGCCTTCTCATCTCAAATACCCGAGGCTGGTTGCCCCCAGTAGTGCTAGCTCCCGAACCACGACCTCTACTCTGGCTTGGTGCATGTTGAATCTGTTGGAACTGATGACGAATCCCATGGTTAACTGACCCCGGCGAAGATCCCTGTGAGGGTGTTCCAACCTTACAATATTTTTGTAAGTGGCCTCGCTTCCCACATATGAAACAATTACGAACTGGTTTCCGACACTGATTCCTCATATGACTAGTGTCTCCACAGTTGAAGCACTCCCTCAACCCTCCAGTAAACTGACTTTGTTGAGGTTGGTCTTGACGACCTTGTGACTGAAATCCAGAACGATTTTGTTGAGACACACCCGAACGATTATCTCTCCTAGAATCTGATGGAGCAAACACCCTCTGCTTCTTATTTCTACTAACTTGTACATTCAATTGTTCCGGCCCCAAGGTGGACATAGAATAAGCTAAAGCAGAATCTTGAACCTCCTTCAAAGTCTTGAGTCGAAGTCCAGATACATATGCACGCAGTTGGGGTTGCAACCGCTTAAGAAAGGTTGCAATCCGCAGATTCTCTGTAGGAGCAGCATTGGGCACCACTGCCAAACCTCGTTGAAATTTTTGGATAGTCTCACCCACGGTAATGTTCTCGGGTCCTGCATCCCGAAAAGCAGTCTCACGAGCCGCTCTCACGACCTCAGGACAATAGTTATCTCGAATCCTCTCTTGAAATTCTTCAAAAGTAACATTTACCTGATGATCACGACTCAACTCCCACCAATCAAATGCATCCCCCTGTAACAAACTCTGAACTAGAGACATCCTTCTTTCTTCCGGTGCCTGGATAGAGTCGAGAGATGATGCCACTTTCCTCAACCACTGCTCAACATCAGCTTCCTGATCCCCAGTAAAGTTCGGTACCCCAGTCTTCCTGAACTCCGCAAGCCACTTATCAGGAAGAGGCTCGCGATATCTCCTTCCTTGCTCATCCATGCCATCAACCACTACTGGCCTTGGAATACGTGGTGGTCTCCCTGACTGAACCGGTTGTGCAAAAACTGGTCTTGGTACCCTAACCTCATCCCCTTGATAGCCAGAATTGCTCGCATTATGATTAGGCAAAAATCCAGTACCTACCAGATTTTGTAATAGCTTGGCAAGTGTAGCTCGGATAACAGCAGTCGTCTCTGGTGGTAACTCAACTGGTGGCACCTGAGCTGGCCCACGTACTTCTCCATTTTCCCTATCTTTGACTCCATTTGCAGGGAGCCCGTTCCCAACAACCGAAACATTTCCCCTTGGATGGTCATTCACTGCATGTCCAACATTCTCAACAACCTCCTCTTGAGGAGGGTGTGGCTCTCCCACGGCAGGAGCCTCTTCTCTGTTTCCAACACGGCCCCTACCACGTCCTCTACCACCACCTTTCCTTCCTGCTTTAGTTGCTCCAGCTCTAGTTTGTGGAGCCATCTGTAAACGGATGTTTTACTATTTAAACTATCTTTAACTAAAGTTAACAAAATAACTTACTAGTCTACATGAGGTCCTTCGGCTGATGACGACAGAGTCGAGGAGTGTCATCTACCCTGTAAATGCAATATGACTACCCCATTGAAATAAATTGAAATAACCGACCGATTTTAGTTTTAGCTTGGACCTCGAGTACACTCGTTGTTCAGTTCCATGTGCCCTTGTTGTCAACCTGGCTCTGATACCAATTTGTAACACCCCGTCTTTAAATAAGGGCACTACTCGGTAGTACACCTTACTAGGTACTACCTAGGCTAGTTTGACAACGAGTTCACTTGGATCTTGCAACTCGGGCACGACGAGAAAGAATGAATAAAACATCCAACCGATATTTATAAAACCCAAGTATAGAAAACATGCATGAAACCCAAAACAACATAATTTACAACGCTTCCTAGAAACATTTCATTAACATACCACTACCCTTTCTTTATCAAAACAACACATTATTCGAAAGATACCAAAAAGTAAACCATCATTCTTCCAAACAAACCCCTCCTAGTGACACGGCCTTCAACGATCTGTTCCATCATTCTGCCGAGGCTCTATCATGGGTCCCTTGTCTTTACCTGAAACTAAAATAAAACAAGTCCCCGAAGGGTCAGCTACCATTCTAATCCAAACTAGAATCCATACAGTACTAGTAAGACGTTTAAAAACCAATCAAATACCTAACACACACAAACAAAGTTCACATGATTACAACACATATCAGTTCTAAATCAATACTTAACTTCCCATGGATCATAAACACAAACCACACATCAAACTTCCATACACATACATACATACAAGTCCAAGCAGAACAATACAATCATTCTCTCACCGTTCCATTCCATGGTGCTTATCAACCCTATGCTCTAGGTGCTGAGGCGCGACCTCCCACCTTTTACAATTCCATCATTCTAACTGCGGGTCAAGCCTCCTCGGGAGCACTTGCCCAAAACACAGATAGCTTTACTTTTGAAGGGGCACGATTTCTCTGTCACATAACCATACGTAGCCGTCACTTCAACCCAGAGGACTACGCACATGGCCATGCCGAGAACGGTACCAACATAGAGAAAATATTCGAAAACTTCACATTCGATGAAAGCCCAATGAAATCCTTTTCACACATATCATATACAAGTAAACCTTTTCCATAAATAATCACCTAGGGACTAGCTCCCCAAAACCAATCCTACAAGCACCACATGAAGTCTAACAAGTATTGAACAACAACTGAGCAAGTCGTAAACGACTTACCTTGAAGACGAATTCCCAACGCTAAGAAATCACTAATTATCCAACAACGCGAAACCCCGTCTAAGACAGATAGCCTATCTTTGCCCCACGTCTTTGATCACGACCTAGGACTCACGCTCCTATATGCATATATAAATCCCAATGAATAATAGTAACCTTTTAACTCTTACAAACTCTAACCCTAAAATCAACGAAAAGCCAGGATGTTTTATAACTTCTTGTGTATAATTCCAAATCCTTTAAAACTTGACATGAATATACTAGATATATAAAAGAACATTTTTCTAGTTCAAACTTTTGTGAAAAACTGGATCAAAGGTCTCCCTAATATCATTACAAAACAAAACCCTAAAATTACTCTGAAATCTTTTACCGATTATAAATCCGATATCAAAAATACCCTCTGAGAACTATAAATCGACTGATTTTTATATCCAATCAATTGTAAAGCCAGATCTGGAAAAATTAGTAAAATCTCAACAAAACATTAACTAATTAAAACTTACCAAATAACGCCTGAACTCCAAAATCCGACCCGACGAACGAACCTTGCACGTAGGCTAAACCCTCTCTCTCTCTCTCGTGAATTCTACCTTCTTCTGTGTGTTTTCATGAGAAATACAAACAAGCAACATGTATATATATAATCCGTGGCAAAGTCGGTTCATTATTGTACAAACTACACTTCTCACCCTCAATTCTCCTTTACTATAAACTTTATACTGAAATAATTATTAATTACTTTTAAGTTAAAAACTTTTTCTTTTTTTTTAAATTTAATTTTCTAAAATTCAAAATAAAATATTAAAATTTTCCCGAATATTACAGCTTGCTAACCTCCAGTTTGGCGTATGTACCTCACCGGGATTTGGAACTGAGTTTGGGCTTGGATTTCTAGGCTTGGTCGTGGTGCTTTGACGGCTTCTGATGGCTTTTCTTTTAGAAGGAGACTCATCAACAATCCTTTGCGCACCCCTCTGGATCGTTCAGGGTTGACCTCTAGTCCTACATCGCTTTGACTTCTTGCGCGTTTCTCTCTTGCTACCAATCTTGTCACGTTTTCCCTTTTTCGGTTGTTGTATTTTACCTTACTTGTGTTTGTTTGCTCTTTTTGTTACTTGTCGAGCTTTCGACTGCTATCATTTGATAGCCTCTCGAGAAGCCAGGTCTGTCTGGTATCCCGAATCTTTACCTACTCAAAAAAAAATATAATTTGTTTCAAAAATTATTGCTCCCAAATCCCAATAGTTATTTAAAAAATCTAATCTACTATATATATATATATATATATAAATATATATAAGCAATAAGGTTTGAAGCCACTATATTGCGCCACTTCAGCTTTTGACACATGGCATCCTATTATTAATCCACATAGGATTTTGCCACATGTCATTTAATCCTTGCTTCAAAAAAATTATATATTAATTATTCTTTCCACTTCATAATCCACATGACAAATTTTGTTCACTTAATTAAAATTTATTTATTTCCTAAATTTAGATAATATCTTAATTTTTGGTAGGGGATAATATTTTAACAAAAAAATTTAACTAATGATTGAATTTTTTCCTTATAAGGCAAAAAAATATATATGCTCAATCTTTTTAACATTTTAGTTGTTTCTTTCTCTCTTATATTAAAAGATAAATATACTCAATTTCATATAATTATTAAATTAAATATTATTTTTCAAAATCTCATCTCTTCCATATTTTCAAAATATATTTTTTTTCTTTATTTTCTTCATATTTTATCTCCTTCTTTTAAATAACCCTATTTATGAAATATTGTCAAGGAAAATGCGCAATGTAGATTATTTTATCTTAATAATCTATGTTTATTCTCAATTTTAAATTTAATAATCTAAATTTGATTTATTTGATACTTTAAAAAAATAATTTTTATACATATTACAGACAACAAATTACTTACATTAAATATTATATTATATTTTTATTTATTAATATTTTTTTATAGTATATCTAAAAAAATACCGAGTTATAATTTTAAACCGAATTGTGAATTGTCTTGCCAAGAAAAAAATGTTGATTGAGCACGCGCGGCAACAGTGGCAACTGGCAATCATCGTCAGTTCGTCACCAAGTCAAAGCTATCACTTGTAAGTTGTAACTTGCCCTCTCTCATCCATGCCAGCCCTTCTCTCCGACCCCTTCTTCACCTTGTCTCTCTCAAGATGCAAATCTTGCCCTCTCATCTCGCCATCTTCTCTCTCCTCATCCCCACTCTCTCTCTCATCTCCACCTCCGGCGCTGATTCTCTCACCTACATATGGCCGCTTCCCTCCCAATTCACCTCCGGCAGCGACACTCTCACTGTTGACCCCGATCTATCTATCTCCTTCTCCGGCGACTCCTCAATTCTGACTGACGCCTTCGACAGGTACAAGCGCACCATCTTCAAGCACACTGCTTCCACCACTTCTCCTTCAATTCGGAGTCGGAAGCACCGGATCATCGGTGCGCCTCCTTATGATATCAGCGTTCTTCAAGTTATAGTCCATTCCGGCAGCGAAGAGGTGAACTTCCGATGATCCGACTCGAATTTCTCCCTTTTTCTCTTTTGTTGGGAGTATAGAACCCTAGGATTTTAACTATTGGTGCTTGATTTTGGGAATTTTAAAAATTTCCAGCTTCAATTAGGTGTTGACGAGAGCTACACATTGCGCGTTGAGAGTAGAGATGGTCGCTCCATTGTTGGAGGAGCGACAATTGAGGTAATTTCGTGCTTTGTTGAATAGTCATTACTTGTGCCCCCAATAGTTTGGTGACATTTTCTTTGTTTGGCAGGCAAATACAGTATATGGTGCATTGCGTGGATTAGAGGTACGTATAACTCAGTGATGCATTTACTAGTTACTACTAACTGAAGATGTTTTCATTTTGAATCTTTTTGGCTCCCTTTGCTGGATAAAATGTTGCAGCAACTTTTCTGCAATTGAGCTCTTTAACACAAGCTGTCAACCAAAAGAAAATTAGCAGGCGCTGTAATAAAAGCATGCAGTCATGGTATCATGAATTTTGTAATATCATATGATTGAATTGCAAGTATTAATCAATCGTTGTATCTTGATTGCTGTATTGATAAATGTGCTGAACCTGGCGACACCTATAGGCTTGGAAATTAGCAGGTTTAGAAAAACTTCAAAATGCTGCATATGCATGTTTGATTCTTACTCTGTGTGTGCCTTTTTTTTGTTAGCATCTTCTGTACAAAACATCACCGAGTTTCAAACTTATGCCTAAATACTGTCTATTGATCTCTACCTCCCTCATGATCAGCCTTTCTTATCTTATATTGCTATAAATCTCACTACACGTAAAAAAATGCTAAGCCAATACTAATGTTCAATTGGCAGGCTTTATTTTTATTGTGAAATTATGATATAAAAGTAAAAATCATGACCTAGACACTTCCAGTTTTTGCTTTCTTAGTTGAGCCAATTTTTCATTAGATGTGTGATTTATAATGCTTCTTTCAAATTGTATGCAGACATTTAGCCAATTATGCACCTTTGATTATGGATCTAAAACTATACAAATCTACAAGGCTCCATGGTATATCCAAGACAAACCAAGATTTGCTTATCGTGGACTCCTCCTTGGTAAATTCCCTGTACATTGGTAGCTTAAAAGAGGTGACTGATCAGCTAATCCCTTTGTCTTACTTTTAGCTAATGTTCTAGTATATGTGGTTTTGTTGCAGATACTTCTAGGCATTATCTTCCCGTGGACATAATAAAACAAATAATTGATTCCATGTCATATGCTAAACTTGTATGTCCTTGCCGCATTATATCTTTGTCCCTCTTTGTCATCTAAAGTTTTGAGTTTTTGGCTTTTAATTTCTAATTGCACTAATTTTTCAATTGGTTTGATGGAAATCCTGATATTGAGAATTCCATTCAGTAGAATGTTCTTCATTGGCACATCATAGACGAGGAGTCTTTCCCTCTAGAAATACCAGCATATCCAAATTTGTGGGATGGTGCGTACTCAAATTGGGAGCGATACACAATCGAGGATGCTGAAGGAATCGTTAAGTAAGTTAATTTCTCTGAATAAATTATCTTTTCAATGTAGACAAACCTCTGAACCTTGAACAAGGAACAAATAATGTTCTTTTTCTCTAACAATGGCTTAGTTTTCTCACATCTCCAGACTTACACTACCTCATAGCTTCTTTGTTCAGATATTCCATCATACCAGCTTTGACATTTTACTCGAGTATTTTTTTTATTGATTTATTCTTCCTCGTTCTAAAGCTTTTTTTCTCCTCATGTCTATGTGGTATCATATGTGAAGTTTTGCCAAGACAAGAGGTATGTACTATCTCTGTTTCTTTGATCACCTGGTGCATTTTCTAGTTTGTTGCTCTATAACTATGGATCATTACCAAGGCTGATTGTCAATATTTTTCTTTGTTATACATCTCTTTGCTACGGATGTTTGTCAACTATAGACAATTGTATATAGCCCGATAGAAAGAAGCTATATATATTTCTGGTTTTGTTATGTCAATTTTAATTGTTTCATATTTCATGTTGCAGGCATCCATGTCATGGCAGAGATAGATGTTCCTGGTCATGCTGAGTCATGGTATGCGACTATGAGTTGTAGTAAAAGCTAGATTTATTGCAAATCAATCTTTTTCTGAAATGGATATATGCTGCTGAGTAATATTATTTTTAGCTTCAAGTTGTCAATTCTCAACTTTATTGTTTCTTTGTGAAGGGGTGCTGGATATCCGGACCTGTGGCCCTCTTCTTCCTGTAAAGAGCCGCTTGATGTTTCAAAGAACTTTACTTTTGATGTGATCTCTGGTATTTTAACAGGTACACTTCCTTTTATATGTACCTTGATTTTATCTTTATTTTCTCACATGTCACTCATTTCATGTAGCTTTGTGCGTTCGTTCGTTATTGATCAAAATTGTTGCCTTGCAGAGTTGAGGAGAATCTTTCCATTTGAGCTGTTCCACTTAGGTGGTGATGAAGTTAATACAGGTTAGTTGCGTATCACTGATTGATTCATGTTATTTGTGGAGGAAAATCCTCACTTGAGCTATGTGTCTTTTTGTTTATAGAACACTCAACTCTTCTGTTCTTCTATAATTCCTCTACTTGTAACAAGCATCTTGAGGATGCAGGATTTACAAATATCTATATTTTCTCCTTTTTGATTTAGCTGTCAATATTTTTTCACTTTATGTATTTATGTCATTTGTGTTTCTATATATTACAGGCTGTTGGAGCACTACTCCACATGTAAAGCAATGGTATACTTCACACCTTCTCTATTTTTTTTGTTTGCTTGTCTGAGTGCTTGGAAAAAATTGTGTCCTGTCTTTATCACTTTATGAAGTGATAATGGAAATCATTGATAGACAACAATTTGGTGCGTTTGTCTTGTCTAATTCTTGCCTTATTTTTGGAAACTGCTGAATGCAGGTTGAGTGACCATAACATGACTCCGAAGGATGCCTATCAGTATTTTGTGCTTAGAGCACAAGACATAGCAATTTCAAAGAACTGGTCTCCTGTGAACTGGTATATTCCCACAAATGGGTTTTCCACTTACCTGAACGTTTTTAGGACTTGAGCATCTTATCGAATGAAGTTTTTTTTCTAAATGATCAAGGGCTGTTTTGTAACCATTTCAGGGAAGAAACATTCAATTCATTTGCCTCGAAACTCAATCCGAGGACAGTTGTACATAACTGGTGAGGTTTTCATATGAAATGAAACTTCCTATTTTTTTTAATTAGTGTTGCTTCTGAAGTTACATGCATTGTTGTGGCGTACAGGTTAGTAGATGGAGTGTGTCAAAAGGCGGTAGCACAGGGATTTAGGTGTATCTTCAGCAATCAGGGCTTCTGGTATCTTGATCACCTAGACGTTCCTTGGGATAAAGTATACAATACAGAACCCTTGAAAGGAATAACCGATGTCTCTAAGCAAAGTTTAGTGATTGGAGGGGAAGTTTGCATGTGGGGTGAGACGGCTGACACCTCAGTTGTTCAACAAACAATCTGGCCTCGTGCAGCTGCAGCTGCAGGTACGTACATTCCCCAAAATCCCTTCCGTATAGGTGTTTTAGCTTTTGTTGCTAATCTTAGTATTATTTCACAAAACAGAACGATTGTGGAGTCCAAGAGAGGCTTTATCCACAGGTAACATTACCACAACAGTATTGCCAAGGCTACAATACTTCAGATGCCTTCTGAACATGCGTGGGGTTCAGGCTGCTCCGGTTACAAACTTCTATGCTAGAACCGCTCCACATGGCCCTGGTTCATGCTATGTTCAGTGATCATAGTCAATTAGTCATCAAGCTCTTACTGTTGTTGTCTTGATTTGTATACTGTGATCCATGTATGCATTAACACCCCTTTATCCTATTCTCATTGGGGGTATTTGATTTACCATCAGCAGGCGTGATGCTTTAGCTTGCCTTTCTTGTTTGTTGTGGTGTATCGCCGTTAGGTTGTGTTTATCAATCTAAGCTCGCTTGTGTAGCCATCCGTTGGCCTTGTTGTTCTTAATGTCAATGCAGGCTTGCACAGGCGCATGATTCGACAATTTTAATATGTATTTGGATCGGGACTTGGTTTGTACATAATCTTATATCATGTGTTGTTAGCCCGTGATGCAGGGTGTAGAGCTATCATGGTCAGCATTTTAGCAAGTGGTTAAATATACGTTTTATCACTACTATGTAAGGAAGCAATATATATCGAACAATATCATTTACTATTATTCGATTTGTCAAACACAATTTGAAAGTAGACTCGAGATGCTATCAAGACTACCAACAAATAACAAATGTTTTCATTGTATTCCATTAAAGTTATTTCATTGTAAATTTATACTTGTTTTATTCCAAAATTTATAATTTCAATTTCTTCGAGGAATTGGTTATTCACTTATTCTGCCCATAAAAATTGGAAATTTGTACAATAAAGCTTATGCAACTATGATCATTTGTATTTTTTTTTGAACGACATTATCCATTAGAATCAAACTGGAGACCTCTGAATTCTATTCTTGGAATCTCAAGAGCTTGACTAAATGCTTGAAAACAACTATGATCATGTATAATATTATAATTTCAAGAGCTTAACTAAATGCTTGAAAACAACTATAATCATGTATAATATTATAACTTGATAGTTGCCTACTCTTGAAACTTAATAGTTGCCTACTCTTAGAATCTTAACTTGATAGTTGCCTACTATTGGTATCTCAAGAGCTTGACTAAATGCTTAAAAACAAGTAAACAACCATGATAATGTATGATGATATAATTTGATAGTTGCAATTTAAGTACTCGTTTAACTAATTATTTTAATAAATTTATAATTACATAATGCATGTATCATGTATGTGAATGTGACCGATTATAGTAGTGGAACTTTTCAATCAACTTTCTTCATGTAGACCAGGGTTCTTTGGTGTGAAACTATTTCTGAAATTGTTTAATCCTATAATTGGAATGAAAACTATAGTTTCCATAAATTCAATTTTTTATTTCTTACTATAATACTCCCAACTTTATTTTCAAACAAAATATTGTGATATGAGAGAGAGGGACAAAATTCCCCTTCAGTCTTCCCCACCCACACCTCCACTTTCCCCTCTCTCTCTCTCTCGACACTCGCAGAGAAGACATACCCCCTCTTCTGCTCTTCGCCCCACCTCTCTCTCTCTTTCTGCTTCGCTCCCCTCTCTTCCTCTCTCATGGTTCGCAGTTCCAAACCTTTGTAAGTAATCTCTCCTGTCTGTCTGTGAATTTGGATCTCCAATCGCGCAGGTTTGGATTCTGTGAAACCCTAGATTGTCAGTTTGTCACTGGGAATTGTTTATCTTCTTAAATGATTTGTGATTTCCAGTGTGCGCTTCTTGATGTTCTGGTTATCTTTTTTTCTCACGATTATTGGTGCTTTTGTCTCGGAAGAATTCCCTTCCGGTTAACATCGATTTGTGAAATTACATGAATTTTGGGCACCGCAATCTTCCTTTAAAACTTGAAAATTAAGATCCTGTTAAATTGTAGGGTGGTATTTTAACTTGAACGGGTCTATTTTTCCAGGTTTGCTCGGTTAACTCTATTTGGTATTTACTCAATCGTATGCGGGTTTTATGGCTTCCATTTCTGTAAATTGAACCCGTCCCATTATTCAACAGCCTTTTGCCCTGAATTGAACAGCTGAGGTGAACAAAAACTAGGGGAACTGTAGTTTTCAGGTAATATAAGTGGGATTGTCATTGTTGTGGACATGGTCGGTAAGGGGGATGACTCTGGTTCTTGGGGTGAGTATGACGCTTCTGACAACAATCCCAAGAGGTTTTGGAGGTCTGCTTCGTGGTCCTCGTCTCGAACTTTGCACCATGATCCTGTTAATGAAGGGATGAGTAATAATGTGAACGCGGGAGGTAATGGTACACAGTGTCGGAAGATCCCTCCCCCGCCTTTAACTCCTCGTCCTCATCCCAGTTGTAAAGGGAGGGCAGCTTTGCCGCCGCTGCAGCCATTGTCTATAGCTCGAAGGAGTTTAGAGGAGTGGCCTAGGGCAGGCTCAGATGATGTAGGTGAGTGGGGCCCACTTACAACTGGTGGCAGGGATCTGAGTAAGGGAGGGGAGAGGTTGAAGCTAGATATGTCAATCATTCAAAAGAATTCGGGTCTGGCAAAGAGGGATGATAAGATTATGTGCTTTGATAAAGCGTGTTCAAAGGTGACAGAGCACATCTATCTTGGAGGTGAGGCTGTTGCTCGGGATAAGAATATACTGAAAGAGCATGGGATAACACATGTGCTTAATTGCATTGGTTTTATCTGCCCTGAGTATTTCAAGACTGATTTTGTGTACAAAACATTGTGGCTACAAGATAAGGTAACTGAAGACATCACGAGCATACTATATGATGTGTTTGACTATTTTGAAGATGTTAGGGAACAGAAAGGTAGGGTCTTTGTTCATTGTAGTCAAGGGGTTTCCCGCTCCACGTCATTGGTAATAGCTTATCACATGTGGAGAGAAGGACAAAGTTTTGATGACGCATTTCAGTATGTAAAGGAAGCTAGAGGTATTGCTGACCCAAATATGGGCTTTGCCTGGCAGTTGCTACAGTGTCAGAAAAGGGTTCATGCCTTCCCCCTGAGCCCAAGCTCATTGTTGAGGGTTTATAGGATGGCTCCACACTCTCCTTATGATCCTTTGCATCTTGTCCCAAAAATATTGAATAATCCATCTGCTTCAGCACTTGATTCTAGAGGGGCATTTATCATCCAAGTTCCATCTGCTATATTTGTTTGGATTGGTAAAAAATGTGAAGCTGTTATGGAAAGGGATGCAAGAGGGGCAGTGTCTCAGATTGTTCGTTATGAAAAAGTAAATGCCCCTGTCCATGTGATTAAGGAAGGAGATGAGCCTTCCTTCTTTTGGGACATTTTTTCTGATTTTCTGTTGGATAATTCTACTGAGGACATGCAGTCACCTGCTAAAATCCAACCTGGTGAGAGAAAAGTGAGTTTATATGACATTGATTTTGAGATCTTTCACAAGGCAATTATAGGAGGTTTTGTACCCCCAGTAGCTTCATCAGAAGCTGAACATGAAACACATCTGCCTGCAAGAGAAAACAGTTGGAGTGCGTTGAGACGTAAGTTTGCCTCTGGCCCTATGAAGGAGTTTGTCTCAGTTCCCAAATTAGCCATAAACAGACTACATCCAAAGTCTTGTTCTAATGAGGATCAAGATGATAAGGGAATAAAGCCACATTCATCTACTTCTTCTACCATGTTTCCGACTTCTTCAGCAGCATCACCTTCTTGGCCATCATCATCGTCATCAGCGTCATCTTCATTTTCTTCTCCACCTTACCTCTCCCCAGAATCAATATCCTCTGAGTCAAGTAGTAGCTCTACTCATTTCTCAGATTCCCCTATCGATTCTCCTACAACATATTCAGCAACTCTGTCGTCCTTTTCTAACTTGTCTCTTGTATCAGCTAAAACTTCTGATAATACATCAAATCATCCAGGATACATTGAGGTCAATTTCGCATCACAACGCAAAGCTAACACTTGCTCATCATCTAAAAGATCTCCTCAGCTTTCCATTGCCCAACGCAGGGGGTGTTTGTCCAAATTCTTAAAATTGCCTGTCATGGATGATGCTAAGAGGAAAAAAGATGCTCCTGGAAATGGTGTAGTAAATCAACAAGATGATAGTGTCATCTTTGAGTTGGGCAATAATCTAGATATTTCAGATTACAAGGACAGTCCTAGGACTGAAGATAAGAATTTTGAAGAAGTAGCAGTTAGCAGAACTGGTTCTCATTCCTGCCACAAACAGTCTACATCAGCTAGCAGTTATAGTGATTTGAGAGTGAAGCAATCTCCTAGTAGACAAGATGAATCAAATATCTTGTCTGGCATGAAGGCAGGGGATGTAGATAATTCCAATTCCAAGCAGCCTTTAGTATATTACTACCCTAGTTTAGAAAAGATCTCTGTATTACCAGCGTGCTGGTTGGATTCAGAATCTGCATTTGTCATTGTTGCTCCTGAAAAATCTTCAAGACCTGGTGAAGAAAGGAGTTTGTATCTCTGGATAGGTAGCTCTTTTACCATGAATCAGCATTATCAGTCAGTGACAAATGCACATACAGGAGCAGAAGTAGGCGGTGTAGGATTGGTAGATTGGAACCAAATTGGTTCTAATGTTCTATTAGACATGGGTCTCCCAGGATCCACAAATATTAAGGTATGCTTCAAATAGATTTTGAAGTTTTTTCTTTTTAATCCTTGAATGCTTTAGCTTATTGCCACATTTGCTACTGTTGATCACAGATAGCCAGAGAAGGAGAGGAACCAGTGGATTTCTTGGAACTATTGGAGATGCTGTAGCATAATTGGCAGTCGGAAGGATTATGTACCTTAGTTGCTAGTTATCAGGCGTTTTTGAGGAAGCTTGCCTGCATGAAGTGGTAATAAACTTTTTCCTGACTATATCTAATCAGGCGTTTTTGAGGAAGCTTGCCTGCATGAAGTGGTAATAAACTTTTTCCTGACTATATCTAATGTCACCTTGCCTGCATGAAGTGGTAATAAACTTTTTTCTGACTATATCTAACGTCACCTTCTAAGTAAAACATATACTCACATCAACATCAACATCATCTCACAGTATAGTCCCACTCAAGTGGGATTTGGGGGGGGGGGGTCAAGATGAGGGCACCCAGAACATGTCAGGAGGATGTGATAGACCCAAGAAAATTGGAATTCAACTATGTGACAATAATAATTGAATTTAATTATAATGCACCAAAATTGATATAGGGGCTAAATCCATCTCAAAGGCACTATATAAAAGCTAATAAACATGAGGATATGCCCCATATACTGCTAAAGAAAAATAGTAGCTCTATCTAGTTTTTGAACTATAAATACCTACATTCTCAATTTCTTGCGTGGCTATTTTTTATCTTGGATGTCTGCTTTGGTTTTGTGTCTATATTTTCATTTATGCTGTACTAGATAATGTATTTTTAAATTTTTTGTTTGTAGGAGGCAAGCTTGTGAGGGCTGCTGTTGCTAACTTTGCAGGTTGTATAGCATTCAGGACACCTGTTAAGCATTTTCTCTGATCATTTAGAATCTCCAAAAGGATATTTGAAGAATCATCTTAGGAAAGAAATATTAATATTAAAGTTGCTGGTGAACAGCCATGCAAAATAGGAAAATGATAGAAGTAGTTTGACTCTCTAACTTTGCAAATTTTACATGTTTCCTCACTGCAATCTGCCTGTGTCTACTGAATCTTTCTTAAGAAAATTGGTTTATCCAAGAAATTTCATCTGCAAGAAGACTCTCGAAAGCTTGGTGTCTACCTATATTGTGTTGCCGTTTGGATGATCTCGTCTATTAGATTCATCAGTGAAGAAGATGAGAGAATGAATAGCGTGTTTTGACTACTTTGAAATGAAATGACCAGCAGATGCAAATCTCTTGCACGAAAGAAATAGAAAATGAAAAGAACCCCTCACTCCCTCAGAGAGTTGTGTGTGTTTATATGACAGTATCTAGTCATCTAGAGAACACAATCCTGACTAGAAGAAGACCAACCTAGGGTTTTCAGTAGAAATGTAAGCCTGTAAAACGAACCTAATCATGGAACGTGGCAAGACCCATAAACTTGTGATGATGATATTGGTTTGAACTATTATTCCGCGATTTAAAGACGTCGAAAATTTTAGGATTGTTCCACCCAAAACGTGAAACTACGGTAAACCAAAAGCATGCAAATGCTCTTGTTCTCAACTTACAGCTTGTTTATGCATCTTTTCCGTGGTTCCAAATTTCTAATCCATTACCCATCAGCAAATTTTCTTTGCAAATCATTGGGGAGTGATGAGAATTTTACACAGATTCTATAAAATCACAAGGCGTTTTTTCACACCGGTTGAAGTAAAGCACCTCATGCATATTCAGGACTGAATCATATGATCTCAATCTTTCATTCTGTAAATGACTCCAATAGCATAATAACCAAGAAGAAAAATTCACCTAATCCACTGTTCCCACTAACACCAATGAGTTTTAGATAGACCGAACCCAATCAAGTCCTGCTTTTTGCAACAACTCCTCCAACCATTATCAGCTCCACTCCATTCCTCGTGCACTCACCCATACCCTATAAATTCCCATTGCTCACTGCTTCATTCTCCATCACAAGCAATTCTTTTCTTCTCTTCTCTTCTCTTCTCTTCATCATCTGCATAACACACTACAATTTCATACATACACACAACAATGAAACCCATCATCTGCTTCCTTCTCCTAATCTCCGCCCTCGGATGTGCCAACTCAGCTCGAATCCTAGATGAAATGGCAGTCCCACAACTTCCTGTCGCCACCACAGTCCCACCCGGCTTTCCCCAACCCAACAACCCAACTGACGTCCTGCCACCTGTCGTGCCACCTGTTGTGGACCCCCCTGAGGTTCCCGGCAACCCATCCGACGACGTCCTGCCACCTGTGGTGGGCCCTGAAGCCACCGTGCCACCTGTCGTGGTAAGCCCACCTGAGGTACCCGGCAACCCAGCTGATGTCCTGCCTCCTGTTGTGCCACCAGTGGTGGCTACTACTACTACTACACCAGCTGATGCCCCTGAAGCCACTGTCGTGCCACCCGTCGTGGGTCCTGCAGCTACTGGGCCACCTGTCGTGGGCCCAGGACCAGCAGAAAAGCCTGCTCTCGACTTCTTCATGCACGACGTCCTAGGCGGGTCCCAAGCCTCGGGAAGAGTGGTGACAGGCATAGTAGCCACCTCGGATTCAAGCAACATCCCTTTCTCCAAAGCCAACAACCAAGCCTTCCCTATAAGCGGAGGGGTCCCACTCTTCAACAACCAAGTCAACAACCTCGTAAACAACAACAACGCGCCTCTCCTAGCAGCAATGAACAGCCAACAGCTCCAGCAACAATCTAACACAGTTATTCAGAACGCAGGGAACTCCAACAACGTCATCAACGGTGGGTCCAGCCAGGCGTTTGTGACAGCTGGACAGCTCCCACAAGGCGCGAGCCTCCAGGAGCTCATGTTCGGGTCCATCACCGTGATTGATGATGAGATAACAGAGGGACATGAGCTGGGATCCGGTGTGATAGGGAGCGCGCAAGGCTTTTATTTGGCTAGCTCTTTGGATGGTGAGAGTCATACTATGGTTTGGACTGCATTGTTCCATGGGGAGCATGGGTTGGATGGTACAATCAGCTTCTTTGGGGTCCACAGGCCGGCGTCTCCTGTGTCCTATGTGGCGGTCATTGGTGGGACCGGGCAGTATGAGAATGCGAAAGGGTATGCTTCTATTGAGAGTCTTCCTCAGGTGGATCAGCACACAACTGATGGTGTTGAGACGATTGTGCATATTAGTGTTTATCTTTCTTGAATTTGAGTAAGTTGTGGGATGTGGGATGTGAAAGTTTGTACTCTATTGTGGATTTTACTTGTGGTTGTATGTATCATGAAAGTGTCTGTTATGAATTAATGAGAAATTGTCGTATTTCCTTTCCGATCTCGTCTCTTTTTGTATCTGATTAAGGGTTTTCTCCATCATAACGTAGTAATCTCTTTTCTCCAAAGAAGATCTTTGAGCAAGAATTAGGCAACTGAAAAGGGTAAGATGTTTCCTATGTTATCATTCTGAATTGCACTGATAGTGTATAAGAGCTTGAATGGAAGAAATTGTGCAAGTACACAAGCTATAGTGTAACAAAAGACGACTAAATACTAAATTATAGATGAAATTCTCAATACAAATGGTGCATTGAAACATACTGTTAGAACATATAAAGCTGTGATTTTTGTTTTAGATCTGATGGAGAAAATATGAAGAACAAGAAGATAAGATCGAGAGCAAAATGAGATTCATTTCTCATTCATTTTCATCATCTGCAAAAATGTCTCAGTACAAGGCTATTTCTATGCATTGTGTACAGAGGAGGTGGAAACAGAGATCGTGGGTTGCTTGTCGTTTTGTGTAATCAATTTGGGACAGGTGTCACTCTCTAACACACACACCCCCGCAAGCTGGAGGAGGTGTGAACATCCCCAGCTTGGAGAGAAGTTTGTTCTGCTGGTAAGAAGGGAGGATTTTTGTAAGAACATCAGCCAGTTGTGTAGAGGAAGGTGTGAAGCAAAGTTGAAGAAGTCCTTCCATGATCTTTTCTCTGGTGAAGTGGCAGTCGATCTCCACATGTTTCGTTCGCTCGTGGAAGACCGGGTTGTGAGCAATTTGGATTGCAGAGCGGTTGTCACAATGTAGTTGGACAGGTTTGAGTGGGGCAACATTGAGTTCTTGCAACAAGCTTACAAGCCATGTGATTTCAGCAGAAGCTTGTGCCATTGCCCGATATTCAGCTTCAGAAGAGCTGCGGGAGACTGTACTTTGTTTCTTAGACTTCCAGGAGATAGGAGATGTTCCAAGAAGAAGAATGAATCCTGTGACAGATCGTCTGGTGTTCGGGCATGAGGCCCAGTCGGAATCAGTGTAGCCAGTTAGGATGGGTTGATCAAACCCATGAAGAATAATACCCTGTCCAACAGTGCCTGAAATGTATCTGAGGGTGTGATAAAGAGCATGCATATGAGATGTTCGTGGTGATTGCATGAACTGACTTAGAACTTGCACGGCAAAACTAAGGTCTGGTCTGGTGTTGGTAAGGAAATTAAGTTTACCAACAATCTGTCTGTATGGGGTTGGATTTGGGAGAAGGTCTCCATCATCATGAGTGAGTTTGAGATTGAGAGGTAAGGGAGTGGAAACTGGTGTGGATGGTGGAAATTGAGCATCTTGAAGAAGTTCTGTAGTGAATTTCTTTTGTGTGAGGGCAATGCCATGAGATAAATAGGTGACTTCAAGGCCTAGAAAGTAATGTAATAGCCCGAGGTCTTTGATGCTGAACTGGTTGTCAAGGAAAGATTTGAGGAGATTAATTGAGGAAGGGTTTGATCCTGTCACCAATAGATCATCAACGTAGACAGCAACTATGGTGATGTCGGAGTCTTCTTTCAAGAGGAAGAGGGAGTAATCATTTTTAGATTGTTGAAATCCAAGAGAGAGCAAGGAGTCAGTCAGTTTGTGTAACCACTGTCGGCTGGCTTGTTTCAGGCCATAAAGAGACTTTCTTAGGCGACAAACTTTGTTATGAGGATTGGGTATGCCCTCAGGTACAGTCATGTAAACCTCTTCATGAAGCTCTCCATGCAAGAAAGCATTATTGACATCCATTTGGAACAATGGCCAGTTTTGAGCCGAGGCAATGGCAATGATGGTTCGGATTGTTGTCATTTTGATGACAGGTGAGAAAGTATCGTGATAATCAATTCCGGCTTGTTGAGTATATCCTTTGGCAGCCAAACGTGCCTTGTACCTCTCAAGAGAGCCATCAACTCTGAGTTTGACTTTGTACACCCATTTACATCCTACGGGTTTCTTCCCAGCTGGCAACGAAACCATGTCCCATGTAGCATTAGCCTGCAAAGCATTCAATTCTTTTTCCATAGCAATAATCTAGTTGGGATTCTTAGAAGCTTGAGAATAAGATGTCGGTTCAGAATATGCAATCACACGAGCAATGAATGCATGATGTGTGTGAGGCATTTGAGAAGGTGAAATTAATCCAGTTTGGAGAGTGGTGGTGGGGCAGTGAGAGCAAATGTAGTCACTGAGGTGGCTAGGAGGGTTATGTGGTCGAGTGGATCGTCGAGGAGGAGGTGTTGGTAAAGTGGGGGAAGGTGGGGAAGCTGGCGATGAAGATTGTGAAGTTGGAGGTGGCTGCATTGGGGTATCATTAAGTGGAGGTAGGGAATCTGGTGTGGGGGTATTGCGAGGGAGAAAGATATGTGTGGGAAGGTCTGTTGGAATGGATGGTAAAGGAGAGGAGTCAAAGGGGGAAGAAATGTGTTGAAATGGGAAATGAGACTCATGGAAGGTGACATCACGAGTGAGGAAGATTTCCTTGGTAGATAAGTTCATGACTTTGTAGGCTTTCTTACCGAAGGGGTATCCAAGGAAAACACACTTAATGGCTCTAGGTTGGAACTTATCTCGATTTCGTTTAAGTGAATTGGCAAAACAAAGGCAACCAAGAATCCTTAAGTGATGGTATTCAGGTGGTTTGTGGAAGAGAAGCTCGTATGGTGATTTATTGTTAAGGGATGGTAAGGGACTTCGATTGATTAAATAAGTGGCTGTGAGAATGCAGTCGCCCCAAAATTGAAGGGGCAAGTTAGCTTGAAAGCATAGGGCACGAGCCACTTCAAGGAGATGCTTGTGTTTGCGCTCAACGACCCCATTTTGTTGTGGGCTGTCAACACAAGAGGTTTGGTGGACAATGCCATGAGTAGAAAAGAATTGGCGAGAGTTGAAGTCACAGAATTCTGCTGCATTGTCTGAACGAATGCATTTTATTTGTTTTTGGAATTGAGTTTTGATCATATGGACAAAGCTTTGGAGAATAGATAAGGCATTGTGTTTGTTTGTCATGAGAAAAGTCCAAGTTGATTTTGTATGGTCATCAACAAGTGTAAGGAAATATCTAAAACCATCATATGTCTCTTGCTTATAGGGTCCCCAAGTGTCCATATGGATCAAATCAAAGCAATTTTCAGATGGTATAGAAGTATGAGAGAAAGGCTTGCGATGTTGTTTCGCTTTTGGACAAATTTGACATATGAATTCAGACTTAGAAGAAATTTGAGGAGGCAAAATATATTGTAATTGATTAAAGGATATATGTCCCAGTCGACAATGTAAAAGTTCTGGGCATTCTTTGTTCAAAGATGCATTACAAGAAGGATAACTAGAAAAGGAAATAGAATTGGAGTCATCAAAAATTGTCTTGACTGGTTTGTGGATGGTGTATAACCCATTGGCTTCATGGCCAATCGTGAGTAGCTTGTTCATCGAAGGGTCCTGGAGTAAACAATGATTTGGAGTGAAAACTATGTTAGATGAAAGGTCTTTGGCTAGCTTACTTATAGAGAGTAAGTTAAAGTGAAAGTCTGGCACATGGAGAACATTATGTAAAAAGAGATGTGATGATAATTTGATTTTTCCTGAGTGAAGAATGGGAGCATGCTTCCCATTAGGCATAGTAATGAAAGCTGGTTTAGGAAAGGGAGTGTATGAATCAAAAAGAGACAAATTAGGAGTAATGTGATCGGTGGCACCGCTATCTAGGATCCAACTTGAATTATCATTAGGAGAAAAGAAACAAAAGTTTTTACCTGCTAGAAAGGCTGCATGAGAAAGGTTGTCTCTGCCATTTTTCTGACTTAGAAGCGAAATGAGTTGCTCATATTGCTCTTGTGTAATGGCTGGTGAAGAGGAGTTTGAATTGCTGACTTGGGCTGCCATTTTCTCTGAGGGCTTGTTGGTTGGATAACCATGTAGTTTCCAACACTTCTCAATAATGTGTCCTGGCACCTTGCAATGCTCACAATAAGGCCTATTTTCTGTCTTTCCTGGCGGATATCCATGTAGCTTCCAACATTTCTCGATCACATGTCCCTTCACCTTGCAGTGTTCACAATAAGCAGTGTTTCCATTTGTGTTTGCACCAGAGTTGTTGTTGCTTGTAGAAGAGTTAGGTGGGTATCCGTGCAACTTCCAACATTTATCAGTTGAATGCCCACCAGTTTTACAATGGTCGCAATATAGTCTGTTCCCCTCTAAAAGGCATGGAGAAAATGACCCGTGTGTGATCGAAACACACCACCACCGCCCGCTATACCAGGGTTACCCTTAGACACGGCATCAGTGTTGAGCGCACACCAATCACTTGGCGGAGGCTGCCAATGTGGTATAGAATTTTGCTGAATAACCGGGGCAGCGGGGATGTGCAAACTTGAATCAGCTTTTAAATAAGCCTCAGTAGAAGCAACAACAGCAGAGCTTAACGACGAAATAGCATCCATATGTTCAAAGACAAGCTTATTCCGAAACTTCCAAGTGAACCAAACCATGGAATCGAAAACAGAACTCCACGAATCAAGCTTGCTGATGTTCAATTCGAGTCTTTGTCATATACATTCCCGACTCGATATAAGAAAATTTAATTCGTCAACATCCCTTGCAAAATGAACTAAAATTTAATTCTCCATTTAAATCAACATTTTGACCCCCCGCATTGAAATAGGGAAACGTGTTTTTAATAGGATTTTCTTTTGTTAATTGGAAAGGGGTGAACATCATTTAGAAATAGTAGTGGGAAACTCTGTTTAATTATGTTCATGCACGCCTGATGGAAGCAAACATTTGCTGTGAACAAAATCTTCACAAATTTGATAGGAACAAGTAGTATGTGTTAGAGAGTGACACCTGTCCCAAATTGATTACACAAAACGACAAGCAACCCACGATCTCTGTTTCCACATCCTCTGTACACAATGCATAGAAATAGCCTTGTACTGAGACATTTTTGCAGATGATGAAAATGAATGAGAAATGAATCTCATTTTGCTCTCGATCTTATCTTCTTGTTCTTCATATTTTCTCCATCAGATCTAAAACAAAAATCACAGCTTTATATGTTCTAACATGGTATCAGAGCCATAGTGCTGAATCATGTCACAAGGCAACGAAAGTGAGCTTGAAGGCGAAGACGACAGTCGTCGAAGAAGAATCCATCAGTTCCGGGAGGAAATGGTCGACCCAAGTTCAAACGAACTGTTTTTGCATCATTCTGATCACCCTAACTACATCCTCTCCACAAGTCTTCTAAATGAGCGCAACTACAGCCATTGGAAGAGGTCCGTAGAGGTCTCGCTGATGGCGAAGAACAAATTAGGGTTTGTAACCGGGACCTGCGCTCGACCAACACCAGATTCAGGTCAGTACAATCAATGGGAACGTTGTAATTCCATGGTGATTTCTTGGTTGTTACATTCCGTTGAGAAAGAAATTGCAGAGTCTGTGCTCTACTGTAAAACTGCAAATCAGATTTGGACTGAGCTTGCTACTCGTTTTGGAAAATCCAATCGAACTAGGTTATTCCAAGTGCAAAGAGAAATTAGCTTTATCTCTCAAGGAAGTAGTTCTGTCACAACCTATTTCACTAAGTTAAAGAAGCTGTGGGACGAATATATGATGTTGATAGAGGGTTGTGCTTGTGAGTGTGGTTCTACTGTAGCAATTTTCAGGATTATGCAGGATCAACAGGTCGTGCAATTTCTAATGGGGCTGAGTGATAGCTTTAATGGCATTCGAGGAAACGTGCTCATGATGAGCCCTCCCCCAAATTTGGATGAAGTATACCAGATTGTATTACAAGAGGAGCAACAAAGGAGCATTTCAAATGGTTCAAAGTCTGATACAGAGTCCATGGTTTTTGCTGCACAGAGGTATGGGCAAAGAAATTCTGGTGCAACAAATTCATCTTTAAAAGAGGCATCGTTCAAAATGGACATATGCGATGCTCTGCATGCTGAACTGAGTGCTATCCATAAGGGCCTTGTGATTGCCAACAGATTAGGCTTCAAAAAAATTCAAATTCAAACCGACTCTATGAATGCTGTGAAGCTGCTCCATCAACGGAACCTTCATCCTCATCGGTATTTCCATCTTTTGGAAGACTGCAGGCGCCTCCTTTATGCTGGTGGTTGGTCAACTAAGATCATACATGTGCCCCGTACGGCTAACCGTGTTGCTGATCTTTTAGCCAATGCTTCTTTAAGTTTGTCTACCAATTTAGTAGAGTTTACTAGCATTAATAGTATGTTTGCTGATGCTTTGGAATTGGACAGGGCTTCCTCTTAGGGGCCTGTTTGTAATCTCTTTTATGCATTAATATATTTTCCCGCAGGAGCTTTGCTCCGTTTCCCACCCAAAAAAAAAAAGACCCGAATTTGGCTCATTCCCATTTTCAATGGCTTACTCGTTGATGCTCAAATGCAGTCAGCCACTGTCTGAATCCCAACACCACCTAACTGGGGCAATGGTTAAGCCTTATTAAGCTTTTAACTAGACAACCCTTTTAGCCTTGCAATTTTCCCATTGAAGAGTACTAACCAAATAACCAGGCATATAATAAATATTAATTTGCTTTTCTCTCTATTCACCCGAATCCTTCCAAGTTCCAAGCTACTGTCCTAGAAATGGGCTCAGAAGGATTTACCAAAAAAAAACCTACCGTTCAGTTAATAAGAAAGTGCACAGGTAAGCTGACGAAAATAAGTATAATTAAGTTCAGAAAGAGCAGGTAACTAATAAATTGCAAGTGCACAATCTTAGGACTAATGCAACACAAATAAACATCAACTGCTGATAAGATACTCCAGATTTGACAAGTTCAAAACTTTCAAAACACTGCCGATTGATCTAAATATTCAAAACTGGAACAAAAAACAAGCAACACTACTGATTTAGATGATTCCGATCTTGTTTGCAACATCCAATGCATCATGATCGGGTGTCAGACGAACATACGCCTTCTTGGTTCCATCAGGCCTACATATAAAAAAACCATGCACCAATTAGGCTCAGATATGCAACAAAATAATCATGGCCTAAATGAAAAGTTTCTAAGCATAATCATTACCTGATCAATGTGTTGACTTTCTTAGCCTGGATGTCATACATCTTCTTCACCGCATCCTTGATCTTTTTCTTGTCAGCACGAATGTCAACAATAAAAACCAAGGTGTTGTTGTCTTCAATCTTCTTCATTGCAGACTCAGTGGTGAGTGGATACTTCAATATTTGGTACTGGTCCAACTTGTTTCTTGGGGTTGCACTGATACGCGGGTATTTGGGGCTTCTGGCCTTCTTCAAAGTCCTTGGCCTATGGAAAGTTACCGAGGTCCTGATCTTCTTCGTTTGCTTTTTCAGGGTAGAGGCACCAGATTTCACAGCTTTTGCAGCCTTCAAGGCCTGAGCCTTAGGATCGGCCTTCTTTCCATCAGCTGCGAGGCAAAAAGGATTTTACAATTAATTAGTTTAACATCGATAACAACCAAGTAACACACCTCCTAACCAATACAAAAGCCCAAAAACCATCATGATGCAAGTGATAAACTAGAGCATATACTGACATGAACAAGGCACTGTAATTAGGACAATGACAATATCTTTCTTAGTAAAATGTCTAAAAGTTCAAACTGGATGAGCTCAAGATATAATCTTTTGTCACCAAGCCACTGAAGCCAGCATTTGAAATGAACTCTAAAGCTTGAAAGGTTCATTTATGCTTTCAGTTGTATAAAATACTCAAAACAAAACTTAAGTTGCACTAATTATTCACAGTGGTCTCAGGGATACATGCTTAAAGAAGTATGCATTATGAAGAATAAGTAAACGTGCATATAATCATTGCAAAAACGCTGAAGAAGAAATTAAAAAAAGAATGTTAATAGTAAAACTTTGATTTTCTACATTAGCCTTTGATTAGGTACAGCACTTCAGCCCATATTGACAAAATATGGATGCAAATATTCTATTTATTCTACAAGAGGCTCAATTGTTGGAGTATAGTCCAACCTATACAGCTACAAAGTGTTGCTCACTTGGCGCAAATTTTTGCAGAATAGATTCTCATTTCATCTAATAATCAGCTTACTTCTGAAACGTGTCACTTGTAGCATACGGACCCTTGGCATTTACAGAAAGACTAAACTGCCATCACTTCGTACAAAATCGACCAAAATCAATCAATCAAATAGTAAGATCTATAAAAATCTGGCATCAACAGAAAACAAACGATGCGAACAAACAATGTCGCATATACCTCACACCTTAAGCTTAAAAACACAACATTATCACCAAATGAGCTACAATAACCATTAAAAAGCAACAAAAATTTCAGATACCTTTAGCAGGAGCCATCGCGACCAAAAATGACTCAAAACCTGCAAAATGTTAAGAGGATTATAACATTGTTAGCGAATCATATCGCATGAGCATGATTGCAGATAGAATACAACTAATTTTACGGAGGAGGGAAAAAAGATAGTAAACGAGACGGAAACCTTCTCAGATGAAGCAAGATGTTCGAGAGTTAAGCGGCCACCCTCTGAATTTAGGGTTTTATCAAAACACAAGCGGGTGATATATATACGGCTCGCCATTTGCCTGGGATTATAACGCTGCTGATTTGGAACATTAAATGGGCTTTGCCCTAATGGGCCTGTTTGTATTATGGCACTAATGGGCCGTTGAAGCCTGATTTGAAGCCCAATTGGCTATCTACATAATGACAGGCAAATCAACCAAAAATGTATTTGACTGAGAGTTGGGCTCCGTTCGGTAACAATGTACTTATATGAGTTGATGCTGATGTAGTTGATGTTGATGTAGTTGATGCTGAAATTATGTGTTGAAATTTGTAGTTGAAATGAGATGTTTATTTTTTATATAAACTATATAGTGTTCGGAAAAGAATAATTTATAAGAGTTGAAAATTAATGTAAAATTACAATTAAGGGCATAAGTTGTAGAGAAATCTGATGGACTCCATTTTGTAAGTTTAGTGGTGTTTTTGTTTGTTTTTTTTTTGGTAATTTTTTTTTATAAACTTGCATGCACTCAGTGTGGAAGAAAAAATATTTAGTCTAGAAGACGTTAACTTAGCTATTATCGAGAAGTTGTGCATGAAGTTTAGTGGTGTTCTTGTTTGTTTTTTTAGAGTCGATATATGCAGAATATAGAGCAAAAATGGAGAATATGAGTCGAGAATAGAGAAGAGAAAACACGGCGTGCGAGAAGCGAACGCGAAAGAAGAACAATTGTGAGAGTATCGGGGTTACGTATGGATAAAAAGGAGGGGTAGAAAAAGGAACAAATTTTTAATGGGGGGAAATAAACTCATTTCAACTCCTTCAGGTCCCTCCCCCCACCTTATTTTTTTTCTAAGATTTCAACTAGTATCAACAACATAAACGCGTTTCAACTCTATCTACCAAACACTCACACTAGTTGAAATTTTTATAGGATCAACTACATAAACGCATTTCAACTAGCATATCAACACTAACGAACAGAGCCTTGATCCCATTGAACTCGCAGAAATTCGAGGTTGTAATGTCAATTATTAGGCTTCAGTTACATGAGAACATATGCAATAGTGAGTATATAAACTTCTTAAAACTCAAAAAAAAAATAATCAGAAATTGAAGAAATTGTGTTGCACATAGGTTCTTGCAGTTGAGATTGTGCCTGACACACTAACGTTACTGATTTAATTCTTTTCTTTAAAATAAACTATTAATATAATTGGTACATGTGGCAAGAATCTTTCACAATCTCACATATTTAAATTTTGGTTTTAAATTTAGAAGCGTGGGTAGAGAGAAAAAGTAGATAAGAAATTGTGTCCAAAATTCATCAATGTGTAATAATAGAAATTCTTAAGGTGATGGTGTAGTGTGTGCGGATAGTGTGGTTATTTTCGAGTTCATTTTTAGAGACTCCAACCGCTCCCTCATGTCCTTTAACGGATGACTGATCGATCAACAATCTGTTTTGATCTCTGAGACCATCACCTTACGCCAGGGACTTCTCGAGACTATTCGCCGTGGTATTCCCCGGATCCAGATTAAAGGCGATAGCTTGCAGCTGGTCAAGGTCGTTCTTGATTGTTTGCTGGCTAAATTTCAGGATTGGAGTATAGCTCATATTTACCGTGAGTGCAATTTTGTGGCTGACTACACTGTTGGTTCCTTCCGACGTGTCTCTTCCGTTCCACTTGCAGTTGACTTGGGCTTTTGTACCCTCATCTGTCAGGATGATCTAGGACGGTCACTAGTATGTTAGTGACCTCCCTAATTCCTTTACTCATAAAAAAAAAAAGAAATTCTTAAAGTGATGTGGTAGAAAGAGGATATTCAAAAAACAAATTAAGAAACTTGGTGTAAAACTCACCATTGAAGTTGCTTTAAAGAACTCCACTATTGTCGTAAAACTCACACGAGTTTGAAGCCAATTTAAATAATTTTGAGAAATAATTGGATTTATGGATATTCATTGAGTATTTATTTTATTTTTGATAAGCTAGGAGGTGTTTGGTAAAGATTTGAATATGGGCGTCTTTTCTGGAGAAAATAAGTTAAAAAGTTAAAAAAGCAATGATAAACTACTTCGATAAATCTGATAAGGTTGAGGGTGTTGATTATCTATTGAGCTAAGTCTAATAAACTTTAATAAGTTTGTTTTTGCTGAACAAATAAAATGAATCTTACATTTCTCGAAAAGTGTGATAAGTCCTATAAGCTCCTAAATTTGAGCCTGTTGAACACACCCTTATCTACTTACAAGCGGAATGACTATTTTTAACAAGTATAGATATCTATATGTTATGAAATTATCGCTCTATAGTAAAGAAGAACACACATAAGAGAAGGAAAAAAAACAAGACAAGACAAAAACACACAAAGACACGACCTTCCGATCTACGCTAATCAAATCAATCTAACCTAATCTCTCAGACTCTATGACCCTTCCTCTAAATCTAAAAACTCTCTTTCGTTTTCCCTTCGACTTGAACAAGACACACAATCACAATCACTAATTTGGGTGTATATAGAGAACAAAAGACTTAAAGATAGAAATCTAAATCTCACAGATATTTTCTCTTTCTTAAATCCCTTGGATATCTTTGTTGCACATAAAGAAATATCATTTTCTTGGACACGGGCCATCATGGGAGCAGAGTACCCCAAAACGCAGTCACATCATGCCTAATCCAGCACACGTCTCGCCTCGAAACATTATGTCCTGAAGACGCAGGCAACATTGCCCAAGACGCAGTCGCGTCTCTCGGGCCAAGGTTGTGGTTCTCCGTCTCTAGCCCGTGGTTTCGTCATCCTTCGCCTTATTTCAAATCAGGCTCATTAACCCAACAATTTCCCACTTGGAGATTGATTCCAATTGCAATCGTCTTCTCATTCAACAACCCTTCAATATTGGTAATGTCGGGCCTTCAACTTACGTAATAAGGCCATCTGAAGCCTCGCCTAGCTTCAATTCCTCTAAGGTCACTTCCTTAGACAGCCTGTCAACAAAGTTTTCTCCCATCGTACTCGACACTTGTCGTACGATTGTCTTCTCCTTGCAAGCCTCCTTCTTCACCCTATCAACCCACTTGTTATTCAAGGCTTTTTTTCCGTTTGCATTCCGCAACGAGCTCATCTCCCTATCCGTGACAATTCTTCTCTTTCTCATATCTTGACTATGAGACGCCATTGCATAACCTTCTAGCTCACCTTTGTCAGTCAACATCGAATAAGAATTAGAAGGGTGAATACATATCTCGTTCTTCAGTGATCTCTTGATCATCGGTTCGTGGTTCTCGTTTTGTCTTAGAATCAATCCATCTCCGACATATTCTTCGCGTGCATCTTTTGACTCATCCTCCAGTGCCTGACACTCACTCTTGTAATGACCTAATTCACCACAATGCAACACTTGATCGATCTTACTCTTGTCCTTGTTGGTCTTCTCCTTCCCTGTGGACTTTGACCCGCCATGACTTGGCCTTCCCCTTTTCCTACATTCAAAGATGATCTAAATGTAGAACCCGACTCCTTCATATGAATCTCTTTGTTGATGATTAGATCTCTCACACTATCAAACTTATGCTTCCCCTTCCCCGCTGAAGCACTAAACACGGTAACAATCCCGCTCCAACTATGCGATAAAGAAAAGAGTATAATTAGGGCTTTTACGTCGTCACTGAAATCAATCTCCACTGATTGCAGTTTGTGCAATCGTCATGTTGAAATTATTCAAGTGCTATGGCATCGTTGTGTCCTCCCTCGTATTCGGTTTGAACAATCGTCGCATTAGATGCACCTTGTTCACCATTGATGGCTTCTCATACAACGCAAACAACGTCTAGTGGGCCGATATACGAATGAAGGGGTCGGGGGACCATCCTAGCGCACATGCAAGACAGACCAAACACATAAGCTCATGGGGTTCCATCCTAAAACCAATTGACATTAGGAGTAACCCAAATGTATATATACAAGGTAAATCATTATTCAATTTTTGATGTGGGATAGATCTTCTTACACACAAACCTCAAGCAGTAACTGTTTGGATGAGTTGGCACTTGACAATTATGGCCTTAGAGCTGACTGATTATCGACAAGCCTCAAACAACTAGCCCAAATTGCTCCATCATGGTGGGCTAGTTTATATTACGATAGATGGTATTTCAGTCTCTTTTTAGCCAACTCACCCCAAACTCAGACTTCCATGAAACGGGTCTGGGCCTAGGACCCAAACCTACTTTGATATCGTTTTAAAGTCCGATGGGCCAATATTCGGACGAAGGGGGACCGTTCAAGCGCACATGCACGACAGGCCTAACACATAAACCCACGTGTTTTCATTCTAAAACCAATTGGTAATAGGAGGATTAACCAATGATATATTTACTAGAAAATTCATTACTCAATTTCTCGACATGGGATGGACCTTTTCACGGTATCATGAGTAACCCCTTTGTCTTTGTGGCCTTTATCGTGTGGTGTGCAACGTTCTTGGACAATGAAAAACAAATTGCCCTCATCGCCTTCATGTGCAACAACTTCCACTTGTCGTCCTTCATGACTTTTGGCTTCTCGCCAAAACGCAATTGCAATTCTTTACCATACATGTAATCCTCGATCTGCATCTTCTAGAACCTAAAATCGGGTCCATCAAGCTTCTCCACAAGGATCTTTCCGTCCCCCATTACAAATTTACAATTGTAGGTGCCAAGCTTTGATACCAGTTGTTATGAAATTATGTCCTATAGTAAGGGAGAACACACACATTAGAGAAGAAATAAAGAAGAAACAAGACGAGAACACACAAGAATTGTTCACTAGTTCGTCAAGAATGACGACATTTGCCAAGCCAGGGCTATTCTTCACTAAATTTGAGGACACAAGGTTTACAAGGACTTGACCTTCCGATCTATATTGATCAGATCAATCTAACCTAATCTCTCAGTCTCAGAGTTGAACAAGACACACAATTTGAATCACCATTGTCAGTTTATGTAGGAAACAATAGACTTAAAAATAGAAATCTATATATCATAGATATCTTTCTTTCCTAAATCTCCTTGATGATCTTACTTGTGCACCAAGAAATATACTTTTCTTGGACCAACAGACCATCACGAGGGCAGAGTACCACAAGACTCGGTCGCTTCATGCTTGATCCAGCCCGCGCCTTGTCCTGAAGTATTTCGTCCCGAAAACACGGCAACATTGCCCAAGATGCGGTGACATCTCTCATGATTGCGGTCGCGGTTCTCGGGCTACAGTTTTCCGTCTTCAACACCTGATTTCGTATTCATTCGCTTAATTCCAAATCATGCTCCATAATCCAACAAATATATATCCTCATATATAAAAAAACAATTTGAACAACCTTAACAAACTATATTTTTTTTGATAAAGGTAAGAATCAGAGTACCAAACAGGTTTGGTAGTCCGAGAGGCCGTAAAAAACAGCAACCATGAACGGCTAGGTGGGTCAAACAAGAAGTCACCCAAGACAAGCAGAAACGACTAAGGGTAGTACAAATCCTCGAAAAGAAGAGCAAAAAAAAAGATCGGAATCGGGGTGAGTAAAGCACTAAAGTAGTAGTGCCGCATGCAACAAGTCAACCCATCCAGGGGTGTGCGAAATGGACAGTTGACGTTCCCTCCACCGAGATGAAGGATCTTCAGAAGCCCTAGAGCACCGAGTGACGGCCTAGTACAACTCGATCCGATACAAACCTACCACAACTCCAACTCTTCGATAAATAGTACACAAATTAAGTGCGAGTCGTCGTCATGCAAAAGAAAATTTCAACCTTACACCGCAAGTAAAAATACTTACATCGCAAGTATAGCTCAACTTGCCCCGCAAGTAATTACAGACTTGCAATCCAAGTAAATTGATTTTTGCCAATCTTTTTTATTCCTATTTCTTTCTACCATGTAAATTTGGGCAATAAAAATGTTCAATCAAACACACTTAATTTTTTTCTTTTCTAATATATTTCAAAGATGAAGCAGGATTGGGCAAGACAACTTTGTCCATTGAATATGTGATATTCTGATTTTTAATTGGGCAAGGCCACACTAGCCCAACATAGAAGATGGGCCAAGCCCAAGATCCAAACATGTAACTTGTCTCACACAAACAACACAATCATACACATCCGAAAACAGAGAGATCGAGATTGACGGCAGACCTAACACCCAAACTCGGCAAGAGGTCGATGCAAGCAGCCTCAATCAATCCAGCAAAAGGGCATGTAACAAACATCCGAACACAATCTAGGCATGAAAATAATCTTTGAAGGCGTTCAAGGGTCCGATTTGCAAGAAATCATAGTAAGAAACTAAGATGGAAAATATTCGATCTGAATCCACAAAATTCAGATGAAGAGGATGGGGCTTTGCCACCTCAAGCAAGAAGAACAACAAAGACAAAATCAATTTGGTAAATGGTTGAAACAAAGATCAGATCCAAGAGTTAGGGTTACGTTTCAAGATATCAGGCAAGATTTCCGAGCAAACACACACCCTATATCAAATGTAGAAATAAATTGTGCTTTCTCGGCGAAAAAACTTATGCCTTCTCGGCATCGACGGAGCCTTCTCGGCATATTTTATCCTTCATCTCTCTAGATCAGTTCTAGAGAGAGGAGGAGAGAGAATTAAAGATACTTTGTTGCTGTTAGTGCAAAACGACGTTACAAGCTATGATAATTTCAACCAAATAAACAACCTTAACAAACTATATGGTTAGACACTTAGGCCGTAATTATTAGCCCATGGCACTCATTCGTTGCGAGAGACTATCTAGTATCGTTTGACGTTCAAATCAAATACTTTTTGGCATCGTTTCAAGAAAGACTTCCAATATTGGTCCATTATATGTCATTTGAAAAACTCGATTGAACTTTCTTATTTCTGTCAAAAATGGCGCACGACGACAACTTAAAACAAGTTAATAGTCACAAGGTGCCGTGCATAAATTTCATTTTCTTTTTTAAAATGGAGAATAATAGACTTGAAAGAGCAAGCCAGTTTGACTCCCTTTGTAAACAAAAATTAAAAATTGAAAAGCATGTTTGACCAGTGTGGCGTGTTTGCGTTGTCTCCGGCCTTCTCCCGGCAACCCACCACCACCTCCAACTCAATAAAGCTAATGCGAGAGAGACTTGGCACTGCCACGGCCCCATCCTACAACACCCGAATTTGCACTGTCACTCCCAAAAAGGAAAAAATGAGCGCCAAACAATAACATTACGCCACTCTCACTCGCGCGCGTGCTCCACGTCCACTAGTTCTGATCTCCCGCCATCTACCATTCTGCCCCTTCCTAGTGAGACCGTTGCTCCGCGCGTGGGTCAACCTCGCGAGTCTAGCTGGTGACAGCTGGGCCCCACCAGCGTTGATTAAATAACTAAATGCGGAATTACCATTGCGCCCTTCGCATGAGACCGTTGGTAACAATAATGATTAAAAAATGTTCCGCTTTTCTCAATTTCCAGTACGGCACTTGTTTCTCAAGACCCGAAACGACGTCGTCTCTTTTTACCGTCGCTAACCTACTTTTCCGATCGATCCCCCTTTGATAGTTTGATCTCCTCCACTGTCATTTTCTCTCTCTTCGGCACCCCCAAAACCAAAACTACAACAGCAGAATCAGATCGAACCTGAAGGAAGCTGCCAAAAGCATATACATTATACAATCCCCCGCAACTCATTATTGACCGAGTCAAACAACTCGGCCTCAGCTCAAACTCATAACTCAGTTTCTCCTGATACTGGAGTTTGAGCTGAGGTGGATCTACTCACTTTCACCCAACCTAATTCCCCAAGGGAGGACGAAAACTTCTTTTCTCTCCTTTTTTGGCCAACATGGCGATTTCACGGGGATTGTTCGGGTGGTCGCCGCCCCACATACAGCCGCTAACGCCGGTGTCCGAGGTTTCCGAGCCGCCGGAGTCTCCGTCGCCCTATATGGACGCCAACCCGGACGCCGTACCGGTTGAGACGGAGGATGAAATGGAGGAGGTCGACGAGATGGATCCCCCGCCCGCTGCCGTCCCCTTCTCCCAGCTCTTTGCCTGCGCCGACCGCTTTGATTGGGCTCTAATGGCCGTCGGCTCGCTTGCCGCCGCCGCTCATGGCACGGCTCTTGTCGTCTACCTCCACTACTTTGCAAAGATTGTGCAGTTGCTAGGGTTCTTCGGTGGTGGTGGTTCTGGTTCTGGTCCTTCCCCTGATAGATCGGACGAATTGTTTGATAGGTTCACTGAGGTATTTCAAACCCTATTTTAGCATCTCACTCTGTGGAATCTTATAGTACTTTCTTCATTGTGAGCAAAAAGTTTCCTAATTTGGATGATTCGGCTGTTTGATTCCTGCTATTTGAAAACCTAACTCGGGAATTTGAATCTTTAGGCGTGTTGTTCTGAGTGCGAGGGTGAATTTTGATGGGATCCCGGTCCACTAGCTGTACTCTGGTGATAAACCTACCTACATGCACTATGATTTTGAATTGGAGTAGTTTCTTGTAGGAGCTAGCTAGTTTATTGAAGAACTTTTGCTAGCTTTAGAGTGCGACCTTAACAAGAATTTTAGACCAAATGTGCCTTTTCTTTTCCTCACTGGGTGAGAGTCATAATACTGATGATTGTGGTCCACGTGTTGTATAGCTTCAATAGCTTTAACTTGGGAAACAAACAGCTTAAAATATTCCGACCTTGGTATATGAGTGCTTACCGCAGAGCCCATCAAGGATAAGGTTGAGCATGATCCTACAGATGAATGATCTTTGCCCTTGTATGATTCTGTTGTTCTGTTTGCCCTTGTATGATTCTGTTGTGCTGATTGATTATAAAGAAGTAATATACTATTGTTTAAGTGATGCGTTTATATTACTTTTTCTGTGCTGTTTGATTATAAAGAAGTTAGAATGTGCAGGTGGAAGTTTAGGTTTAGATTATTATGCTATTTATTTCAAATTTTTTAACAGAAAAATCCTACAGATGAATAATTCTTGCCCTTGTACCACTGTACTATTTTGCCCCTCCCTCTCCCCCAGTATCTGTACACATGTGTACATTCAAATACTTTGTTACTATTAACATTTTCAGAACATTTAATGATGATGAACAATGACATGAATGGTCTTAGATTCATTCGTTTAGTTCTTTTATGGTTGCATATTCATAACTAACTTGTAAGAACTAGGGGTGACCGGGTATATATCTGCGAAGTGTGTTGTATTTTGTTACTATGTCATGCACCAGTCTGGATAAGACTCGTATTAGGGAAAATCTTGATATGCAACCATGCTGTTGGTTTTTGATAGTTATGATCACTCACAAAGTTCTTGCTAATGCCATGGCCAACTTTATTAGCTTTTGAGAAGTTTATTACTTACTGGTAGTGCTAGGTTAATTGCTAGTGCAACTGTGTTTTCGTTTCCTGGATGCTAATTCCATGTGGTATCGTGGACTAATTTAATTTGGGAAATTGGTTCCAAGTATTTCCTTTTCTTTTATATGCAATGGTTCCCTTTAAATAACACGTATCTTGCAGTGCACAGTAATCCTATGAGTGTTTTTTTTTTATAGTGGGTGTTTACTATTGCCAAGTATTAGTGCTTGAAACTGCAAAACTGGCATTGACGTTACACCTGTTGACTATTTTTTTTTTTCTATTACAGCTCGCTCTAGACATTATGTATATAGCCGGGGGTGTTTTTATTGCTGGGTGGATAGGTAAGGTTTGAATTTTTAATGTATTAAATTTCTGTTGACATTTTTTACATTCTAACGTATCAGTTAATACTTAAAAAATTTCTCATCAACAGAAGTTTCATGCTGGATTCTTACTGGAGAGCGGCAGACTGCTGTTATTAGGTCGAAATATGTGCAAGTATTACTTAACCAGGATATGAGCTTTTTTGACACCTATGGAAACAATGGGGATATTGTAAGCCAAGTTTTAAGCGATGTATTGTTGATTCAATCTGCACTTAGTGAAAAGGTATGTTGATATGAACATTACCGCTCCGTGGGAAACCGATTCACCCATTATACATTACTTTATTATATTTCTTTATGGATTGTTTTCACACAGAAGTTTTCAGTATGGTTTAATGGATCATTAATATGGCAGGTTGGAAACTACATCCACAATATGGCTACCTTTTTCAGTGGCCTTGTTATTGGATTTATCAACTGCTGGCAGATTGCCCTCATAACCTTAGCAACCGGTCCATTTATTGTTGCTGCTGGAGGAATATCAAATATATTTCTCCACAGGCTTGCTGAGAACATCCAAGATGCATATGCAGAAGCAGCTAGCATCGCTGAGCAGGTTATCTTTTCTCTCTATAATAAGCACAATTTGGTTAAGCCAATATTTTATATTTTGGTCTTTGATTCTTATCTTGAATTTCACGTGTGATCTTCAGTTCTTAGTTGGTAATTGGTATCACTGTCACTGTGGTATGTAGTTCTTCTCTGATAACAATAGTGTGTGGCAATGTTCCATGTTACTCGGGGTTATAGTTGGAACATTTACTTAATTATTTATTATAGTGGTTGTTGTACTCTTTCCTAATCACAGATAATTATCTTCAAATTTTTGTCAGTGCCACTTGAGTACTGAGTGTGAGATCCTTCTTAGTCGATAGCGAGTCAGATGCTATACAAATATAGGATCCTCTAGTTTCCTCAGCTGCATTCATGTCAGATTGCTTTGCTTACAATCAAGTTTCAATAGTCTTATATGCTGATTTAGTGATTTACCGAAAAAGGCAATAATAATGAAGTTATGTTGTGATGATTAGTGTGGCCTAATCTTGTTCGTAGTGAATCGTTGTTTCCTAGAGAGACTTGGTGAGATCTCTGCAGAATGTTTATAATAAATACATGGCCTACTTATGAATTGCATGGAACATATGATCCATGTATACAGAACCTTATTGATTACCTTTAATGCTCCCTTAGATGATGTTAGATGTGCCGTGGGGTTCTTCTGAATTGTTTGGAAGACCACTGTTGGAAAAAAAAACTGTTCGTGATCTTTCCTTATCTTATGGAAACCTTGTTTTATGTGATCTCCAAAAGATGGAGGATCATTTGTTTTTAGTTTAAGAGCAGATGATCTCCCTTTTAGTTGTTTCTATTTTATGTATCCACTGGCAATGATAGCACATTTGGTTGCAGCTGAGATTTCTGTATATTGCAAAACCCTTGATTGTAGTCTAAATGCTTTGCACTCGACATAATCTGCAGGCCGTGTCACATATTCGGACCTTGTCTGCATTTACAAATGAAACATTGGCCAAGTATTCCTATGCAACTTCGCTCCAAGCAACTCTAAGATATGGAATCCTAATTAGTCTTGTTCAAGGACTGGGTCTTGGTTTTACATATGGACTAGCAATTTGTTCCTGTGCGATGCAACTTTGGGTGGGAAGGTTTCTTGTGGCACATCATAAGGCTCATGGTGGTGAAATTATAACTGCCTTATTTGCTGTGATCTTGAGTGGCCTGTAAGTATTTAATTATCTCACTGCTCATTGTTAACCCATTCTCCTACATGTTTTATATGCCGTTTTTCTTTTTCACGTCCTTCAGTGGGTTGAATCAAGCGGCAACAAACTTTTATTCCTTTGAGCAAGGGCGGATTGCTGCTTATAGGCTTTTTGAGATGATAAACCGTTCATCCTCCAATGTAAATCATGATGGGAACACCCTGACCTCAGTACAGGGGAATATTGAATTTCGAAATGTGTATTTTAGTTATCTCTCTCGTCCGGAGATTCCTATACTGAGTGGGTTTTATCTTACTGTGCCAGCTAAAAAAGCTGTTGCACTTGTTGGTCGAAATGGTTCTGGGAAAAGCAGCATTATTCCTTTAATGGAGCGGTTTTATGACCCCACATTAGGTATTGCTCTACAACTTATTTCCTTGTAACTTTTCATGTTCTGGGGAGTTGACTCCTCATGGGTTGTGCCATCAGATTTTGAGTTCCATACTCTTCTTGTATTCAGGAGAGGTCCTCCTGGATGGTGAAAATATTAAGAGCCTCCAACTTGAATGGTTAAGAAGTCAAATTGGATTAGTTACACAGGAGCCCGCCTTGTTGAGTTTGAGTATCAGGGAGAATATTGCTTATGGGAGGTCAGCTAATCGAGATCAGATTGAAGAAGCTGCTAAAATAGCTCATGCTCATACATTTATTAGTTCACTTGAGAAGGGATACGATACTCAGGTGGGCATGTATGTTGTTCTTAGTCTCATGTCAAAGGTTTTTATGACTTGAATGACTCAGTTCATCTTGTATGCTTCAGGTGGGCCGAGCTGGTTTGGAATTGACAGAAGAACAGAAAATTAAACTCTCAATTGCCAGAGCAGTTCTTTCTAGTCCGACAGTTCTCCTTCTTGATGAGGTAACTGGTGGACTCGATTTTGAAGCTGAAAAGGCAGTTCAAGGGGCTTTGGATCTAATTATGCTGGGAAGATCGACAATTATAATAGCTAGACGACTTAGCCTGATCAAGAATGCGGATTACATTGCTGTAATGGAGGAAGGCCAGCTTGTTGAAATGGGCACACATGATGAATTGTTGAACTTGGATGGTCTTTATGCTGAACTTCTCAAATGTGAAGAAGCAGCTAAATTACCTAGGAGGTATCAACTTTAAGCTAACCTAAATGGTTTTCTTTTCTCTTTTTTGTAATATATGTTATTTGTTGGCAATATTGCTGTATCTAGTATTTTCTGTTTGCAAGACCACGTGTTTTCTGATAGCTGTACACTCACCTCCCTTTTGTCATATGTGCTTTACCCTAGGATGCCAGTTAGGACGTATAAAGAGATCAAATCTTTCCAAATTGAGAAAGATTCATCTCAAAGCCAGAGCTTCCAAGAGCCTTCTTCTCCCAAAATGGCAAAATCACCATCTCTACAGCGAGTTCCTGGTGGACATGCATTTCGAACTTCAGATGTCGGTTTCAGCTCTCTAGAATCACCAAAATCTCGGAGCCCACCTCCAGAAATGTTGCTGGAAAATGGCTCTCAAGTAGATGTCACAGGAAAAGAACCCACACTGACAAGACAGGACAGCTTTGAGATGAGACTGCCAGAGCTTCCAAAAATTGAAGTGCAATCTGTGCGGCGGCAGGCTTCTAATCCTTCAGATCCTGAATCTCCTGTTTCTCCACTTTTGACATCTGATCCCAAAAACGAGCGTTCTCATTCTCAGACCTTTAGTCGACCTTTGAGTGATGTTGATGACATGCCAGTGAAGTGGAAGGAATCCAAGGATACAAAACTACGTAAACCTCCTCCGTTCTGGAGGCTGGTTGAACTTAGCCTTGCTGAGTGGCTTTATGCAGTCTTGGGAAGCACGGGTGCAGCTATATTTGGTTCGTTCAATCCTCTGCTCGCTTATGTTATCACACTTATTGTTACAACATACTATAGATTTGATGAAGGTGGTCATGGCTTGCAAAAACAAGTTGACAAATGGTGTTTAATCATTGCCTCAATGGGCATTGTGACGGTGGTTGCAAATTTCTTGCAACACTTTTACTTTGGTATTATGGGAGAAAAGATGACTGAGAGGGTGCGAAGGATGATGTTCTCAGGTGATGAACCTTTCCTTGCCATCTTTATAAAATGTTTTGATCCATACATTTGAATCCAGTAACTTTAATTTATAATTTGATGCTGTTAAGCCTAATATCTACATGTTCGAACTTGCTCTAGCAATGTTGCGAAATGAAGTTGGTTGGTTTGATGAAGAGGAAAACAGTGCTGACAACTTATCAATGCGCTTGGCAAATGATGCCACGTTTGTCAGGGCTGCATTTAGCAACCGACTTTCAATATTCATACAGGACACTGCTGCAGTTCTTGTTGCTATTCTTATTGGAATGATACTACAATGGCGGTTAGCCCTTGTGGCCTTGGCTACATTGCCTGTTCTTACCATTTCTGCAATTGCCCAGGTTTGAGCAGCTACCTTGCCTTTTTATACCATTTCTGCAATTTCCCTTGTCTCCTTGGCTACAGGCTTTAACATTTGATGCTGATGTGCATATAGTGATTTTCAAGTTTGGTATCAGTGTATTTTTACTTCCTTTTTCTGCACCCAATTACTTTTTTTTAAGTAACTAGTTTGTAAGTAACTAGAACTTGGGTCAAATCGGCTGACCGCTAGATTGGGGAAACTTCTCAAGTGAAAGAAAGATTATTCCATTTCATAAAATAGGGTGTTTTGCAAATCATGTACTCATTGTCACATCGTTATGCACCGAGGACATGCAGTACACATGCTAAGAAATGTTTTGCCTTCTTCTGCGCTTTCTTGAAATTAGGCTTTGAAGAACTATGGTTGAAATTTGTAAAACTAAATGTACTCCATTTGAGCTCAATGCATCTTGCAATACTGAATGGGACCTTACTGTAAGAGATGCTAAGACCGGTATTATGGTCTCTGTAAATGTGGCTACAGTGATAACCAGAGCAAGTAATATTTGGAATAATGCCTTAGTGGCTGGATAATGTTGGTTTAATCTTGTTTATGTTGTCTGGTGATTTTTTGAGCCAAAAGACCATGTTGTCATAATTAGAACTTATTATTTGCAATTCAACACTGGGTGACTTTTAAAGTAATTGAATAGGAAGAGGCTGAATAATCATGGTAGAAAGAACCACATTGCCTCTGATTTGCTTGCAGAAGCATCAACAGTTCTGATTATGTTATTTATTTAGGATAGCATAGTATATGCATTTTCATTTCTTGTCATCAAGTACAAGTCACCACGGGTGCTTTTATTTTTGGCTGGATGAAAAATATTTGTTTATGCAAGTATATATTTGTTGACGAATTTGATTGTCAAACACAATGGGACTGTTTTTCTTTGAATTTCATTTTCTGGTGTATGGTTGGAAATTAAGTTTCTTCTTGGACTTGCACATTATATCCTTTGTATGAAAGCTATACACTCAACCAAATGGAGCACACATGTCTTCTAGTTTTACCACAACACTTTTCAATTATTACTTCATATTTACATATTGATTAATTGCTGCTAAATTTAAATTTGCAGAAACTCTGGCTTGCTGGGTTTTCTAGAGGAATACAAGAAATGCATAGGAAAGCATCTTTGGTGCTTGAGGATGCTGTCAGAAACATTTACACTGTTGTAGCCTTTTGTGCTGGCAACAAGGTAATGGAGCTTTACAGATTTCAGCTTAATAGAATACTCATGAAGAGTTTTCTCCACGGGATGGCAATTGGCTTAGGTTTTGGCTTTTCTCAGTTCCTCCTTTTTGCCTGTAATGCTCTGCTCCTCTGGTACACAGCAGTCTCTGTAAAGAATCGGTACATGGACCTTCCAACTGCTCTCAAGGAATACATGGTGTTTTCCTTTGCAACCTTTGCACTAGTGGAACCCTTTGGCTTGGCTCCATACATTCTTAAGCGAAGAAAGTCTCTTGTTTCGGTTTTTGAAATTATTGACCGAGTGCCTAAGATTGACCCAGATAACAGCTCAGCTGTAAAGCCACCTAACGTCTTCGGAAGCTTAGAGTTTAAAAATGTTGATTTTTGTTACCCATCTCGACCGGAGGTATTAGTACTAAGTAATTTCAATTTGAAGGTAAATGGAGGTCAAACGCTTGCTGTGGTAGGAGTATCAGGGTCAGGTAAAAGCACCATAATATCTTTAATAGAGCGATTCTATGATCCTGTCACTGGCCAAGTCTTCTTAGATGGGCGAGATCTGAGCCAGTACAATCTGAGATGGTTGAGAAGTCACCTTGGTCTAGTTCAGCAAGAACCAGTGATTTTCTCAACCACAATAAGGGAAAACATCATCTACGCAAGGCATAATGCTAGTGAAGCTGAAATGAAAGAGGCGGCTAGAATTGCAAATGCTCACCATTTTATAAGCAGTTTACCTCATGGGTATGATACACACGTGGGCATGAGGGGTGTTGATTTAACCCCGGGACAGAAGCAGAGAATTGCCATTGCTAGAGTAGTGTTAAAGAATGCGCCCATCTTGTTACTCGATGAAGCCAGCTCTGCAATTGAGTCCGAGTCCAGTAGAGTTGTTCAGGAAGCTCTTGATACTCTGATAATGGGGAACAAAACAACCATCTTGATTGCACACAGGGCTGCTATGATGAAACATGTTGACAACATTGTTGTACTTAATGGCGGGCGAATCGTTGAGCAAGGGACCCATGATAATTTGGTTGCAAAGAACGGTTTGTATGTGCGTTTGATGCAACCTCACTTTGGCAAGGGTTTGCGTCAGCACCATCGGCTTGTTTGAGCTCAGTTTTCCTGTTCATTGGTGGATAATTATTCAATGCAAGATTCATTTGTCCTGTTGGAATTCAGTTCTATATCCATTGACAGGGAGAAGTGGCAGATTGGATGGTGAATGGAAGGGCTTCATAGCTGTAGTTACAAAGAAGTAGAGGGAAATTAGGGTTTTAGGAATCCAGGGACAATTCAAGGGGAAGCTACAAGTTTTATCTATAGGGGCAGATATATGTTCATCAGGTTCTCTGCTGTCTTTCTGGTAAGCATGTCGGTTCATTTTTGATTAAATATTTGATACGGGACGATTTAATCTTTCTTTTCGGTGTGGTTTTTTGGGTCATTTTTAGTCGTTTTTATGGATGAGCTATTAATTGCTTCTGATTTATTGATGATTGAGTGGAGGAAAACTGTTTGTAGTAGATCTAAGTTTGAGCTGCTTTTGTGGGATTTACTACGAGTGTAGTGGAAGAGAGAAAGCTGAGGGTGGTGTTAGTTGTAATTGACGTGTAAATATATGCACAGATAGCTCTGCCTTATTCAATGTTATTGCACGTTTCAACTTTGCTCGTCTTTTCTCGCTTTTTCTTGCATTGTTCGTGTTTTGCTTGCTACCATAGCTGATGCTCTTTGTCCTGTTTTAAACTAATAGTGCTATTTGGCCTCGTCATCAGAACTTGTTTCTGGATTCAACGAAGCTGAGGTTAATCTTTAATACGCTGAGTTTGATGTATACAATATAATGTAGTATTCGGCCTTGAAGATTGATATCAGTTGCGACTTTAGTTTGGTTTTGTTTCTGCAGTCAAATGAGAAGAACAATACTCCGACTTGGTTATCTTAATAGCATAACCCGACTTCACGTAACTTGCATTTGCGTAGACATCTTTAACTAAATTTTGTATAAATGAATCAATATCAATATCAATCAATATACTATAACTAAAGTCGAATCTCTCTATCCTACGTGTTGTTCATCTAACTATGTCACATAAGAAATTTAATTTGGCTAATTACTTTTACGCCCTTCTCATTTTTTGATTATTACATAATGTGGAATTATTTTATTTACAAGTATTCCCTATATAAATTATCTTAATCATCTCCGATATCTTTTTAAAGATTAACTATTTAAAATTGGCCAACACTACAATAAAAAAAATAGTGTTATTGTTTCAATTTTTTTAAGAAATTACTTTATTCATATTCCATATATAAAATTGCCTTAATAATGTCTAATATCTTTTTAAAGATTGACTATTTAAAACTAGCATGACACTACAATAAAATAGATTTAGTATTTTAAAAATATTATCAAATATTGTTTCTTAATTCCCTTAACACTTAAATAAAATATTAATAATATTTAGCTTATTGTCGTGCATGGCACTACGGGTTTATGCTAGTACTATAACTAAAGTCGAATCCCTCTATCCTAGGTGTCATCGTCTTAACTATGCCACGTAGGCGTTTTAATTTTTCCATTTACCTCTTTGCCCTTTGTTAATTTAAGTATTTACAATCCTTATATAATAATAATAATAATAATAATAATAATAATAATAATAATAATAATAATAATAATAATAATAATAATAATAATAATAATAATAATAATAATAATAATAATAATAATAATAATAATAATAATAATAATAATAATAATAATAATAATAATAATAATAATTCTTATATTACTAATATACAATTATATTTAGATATCTTAAATTTTGGCAAGTTGATTTTGGAGCCTAATCCATTATGGAAAGTTTTTATTAAATATAAAAATGTTAGTAATATTACTAATATACAATTATATTTATAGATCTTAAAATTTGGCAAGTGATAGAAACATAATTTTTATTACGAAATAAAATTTTTAAATACAATAATATTACTAATATACAACTAAATTATTTTTAATATATTAGTTTTATTTTTCAATAGGGTAGTTTATACGATAAGATACATATCGTTTCTTAAAAAACCTTACTTATATCAATAATTATTTTTAGAAATGATAGTTTTATAATAAGAAACATATAATTTTTTTAATATCAATTTAATCAAATTTAAAAAAAATAATACAATAATTTTATAAATCCGTGCAAGGCACGGGAACTTAAGCTAGTATGACAAGTAAAACTAAAGATTGGCATTTCAGATCTTTATAATAATGATTTGATTTGATAAGTGCTCACTTGGAATGCAAATATTAAGCAGCGTCAACTCTCGGCCCTCCTTTCCCTTTTATATCCCCTAGTCTCCTGCTCCTCCATTTCTGTTTCTTGTTTGCTCTACGTACTTGTAAGCAATTAATTATCTTCCCGTGGACATAATAAAATAAAAAATTGATTCCATGTCATCATATGCTAAACATGTATATTCATCATCTAGTGAGGATGCTGACAAAAGTGATGCGATGATTTTTCTCTTGAATAATATATCTTTTTCAATATTGAACAAGGAACAAATGAGTTTTTGTCCCCCTCAGAGAATGGCTTAGTTTTCTACCATCTCTAAGTCAAGGAAGGAGTTTCCATGTTTGATGCTAAACTTAGTAAAATGCATCATTGGTTGGGAAGGCAAAAAACGTGACACTTCCTCTTAGTCATAAGAAATCACACTTAAAAGAAGCTAGTAAGAGAAACAACCTTGATGACCCTAAGTTTATTTAAAAAGTTTTATATGCATGACAAATACTTCTCAATAGAGTTGATAATACCTAATAGGTACTGTTGAAGACCAAATTAACTAAATCCCACATCGGAAAAACAAGGGCAATACCCACTAATATATAAGGAATGATAAAACCCAACCCAATGGCTTAAACTTTTGGTTAAAAGGTGGATTCTGACCTGATATACAAAATGATTTAATTTTCCGACACGTCACCCGTTTCTTTCGGTCCCCGGAATTTGACACGTACTTCTACAAGATCATAAATTGAATGCTTGTGCTTGAATTGTTTTATCAAAATTTTTTGTCCTTGTTATACTTATCTTGGTTGCCTCTTCGTCTTTCTTGTTACTAAGGATAATGAAAGTATGACATCTAGATCTTAGCTTATCATAACCCTAAGCCAATTAGTGCTTCATTTGGGAGGATATGAAGATGACGAGGGATTTTTATACACCCGAAGTTGAGGTACTAAACATTTATACATCGAGATCCGCGTGCGTCCACGCGCTCCTTCATACTACTTGAGTACTTTTAGTACATCCCGATGTGGGATAACTTAATGGAAAATGCTGAGGTCCTCGCTAAATAGGCGAGGAATTTCCTCGCTCACTACGTGGAAGTGGGGCCAGATTGACTATATGATTTTTTTTTTTTTTACAAGGCTAAAAAGAAAAAAACTACCTTTTTTTTATCGTTTCAGATTTTGGGAAACCAGCATTTTAAGATCAAGAAGAACAAAACCAGGAAATCAGATGAAGACATCTTGCTCATCGTCGTCAATCTTGAACCAGCATTTTATGAAGAACAAAACTAGGGAAAATCAAGAAGAACAAAATCAGTACTATCCAGTTAAAACTGAACACATCTTGCTCACCGCCGTCATTGACGAGATTTGGAAATCAGATGTCAATTGCAGCTTCCTATTCTCAAAATAGTACTGCTTGAACCGATCATGAAGGCCTATAGACTGGTGCATATGAAACGCTCTATACAGAGAAGTCAAATCAAACCCTAAAATCGTTCCTGCGTTGCTCCGACCACGCTCAAGTCCACCGCTAGCACCTACCAGATCCAAGCAATCGTCTTCCTCCTCCAAGGCGTAAACGCAGTCCCGAACGCTCGACCTTGACTGCTTGGAGGAGTGGAAGTCGACGTCGGAGAGGAGAGATCGGAGGTCGCTCTTTTTGGAATTTCCCCAGATCTGGATGAGAGTGAACGACAATAAAAAAAAGGGGATTTAGGCTTTTCCAAAAAAATAGAGAAAAAGTAAAAAGATGGGAAAGATGGGGGTGGGGCCTACCTCCACGTAAGATGCGAGGAAACTCCTCGCCTGCTTTGCGAGGGCCATAGGATTTTCCTAACTTAATTTATATCTCAACACGTCCCCTCAAGTGCAACTGCCTGGCCCCGTAATATGCCAGTTGCAACTTGACGACATGCATTTAGGCCGGCCAGCCCATATAGATTAGGAGTCGAGACCCAGACCGAACAAGCTCTGATACCATGTTGAATTTCGGTGGGCCAATTATGACGTGGGGGTACACACGTCGGATCAGATCATGCGCATATGCGCGTTCGGCCCAACACATAAGCCCGTGGGGTTCCATCCTAAAACCAATTGGCAATAGGAGGAGTAACCCAAGGGTATTATACTCCCCCACAAGTGCAATCGGGGGAAACAACCTCCCCGGTTGACACTTGGACAAGACAAGGGTGGTGAGCATCTCAATCTCTTTCTAGCCAGACCGACCCCCTGGGTGTAAACCACCACAGGAACGCAGGAACGGGCGGCAGGAAGACCAACACTGGGTTAGCGGCCGGTTACCTCGCTCAGTCGCTCTGATACCATGTCAAAATCCGTGGGCCACCATGTGGAGTTCATGGGCCACGTGCATACGTAAGCCCAGTACACAAGTCCAGTGGGGTTCCATCCTAAAACCAATTGGCAATAGGAGGAGTAACCCAATGGTATTTATACTGGCTTAGTTCTCTTTATATTGACGATGTGGGACGGAGTCTCCAATAATAATGTATATATAAATGATCAAAGGTGGGGCCTGAATTACAGGTGTATCTCCACCACTAAGTGCAAGCTGCAGGTTCTTTTACCAAAAAAAAAAAAAGTGCAAGCTGCAGGTTCCTAAGAATGAAATGAAATGGGCTTATCAGAAGGCCGGCATTAGGTATACACGCACCATCACTGCCTCCTAGCCATGATATTAAGTGGGCCGACATGTCCAAAGGAGGCCCCATAAAAGAATAGCCTTTACAGCCTTACTGGGCCCAGTTTGGAACAAGGCTCGTGACACAAACTGCTCAACACTAGAAGGTTGACTACAACGGGGGATAGAGTGCTGACGACTGTACATTTTTCTTCGGTTCGTTTGCGCACACCTAAATTTTTGTTGCGCATTTCTATATGAATGAGTTTGTAACCATCACAAAATTTTGAAAAATTATAGATGAATTCAGAATTCCTACAAAAATTAACACCCAATTCGGTAAAAATTTCAAGCAAAAAACCGGATTTAAATGGGACTTAAAGGCAAGATTTGTAGAACATGAATAATACGTATGTGTAATATTTTATATTATATGTAATTATAATTTCTTTTATTTTTATTACATTTTATATGATGTATACATAATGTACATATTTATAGCCTTTAGATCCCGTCTGAGGTGGATTAACACTGGCATGGACTGATATACACATGGTGTATACTTTAAAATATTTAATTAATAAATCAAACTTGAATGGACTAATCAGCAAAAGGGTATCCAAAAATGTTTATTACGCATAGTTTATTTGTATTCTATTCGGATCAATTATATTGGAATACTCATCTCATATCGGAAATCTAAAGAGAAATAAGTCAGTATAAATACCTTTGGGCTACTCCATCTATTGCTAATTTTAGGATGGAGTCTCATTGGGCTTGTGTACTGGGCTTACGTATGCTTGTGGCCCATGAAGTTTCATATGGTGGCCCATGAAATTTTACATCTTATCAGAGCCAAGGTTAACGGTCGCAAACTTAGTGTGTACCGTCGCCCAATATTGGAATACTCAAGGAATCAGAGCCAAGGTTATTGGCCGCAAACTCAGTGTTTACTGTCATCCAGTATTAGAATATTTATGGAACCTAACTGCGCTTTTATACTATTGTCAATTGATTTTAGGATGAAACCCTATTAGACTTGTATACTATTGTCAACTAGTTTTATGATAAAATCCCACTGACTTATATACTGGATTTACATACGTGACCCATGAATTTCACAATTAATTCCGAGTTTTGAACTTGAGGGCACATTAGAATATACGCTTGTTTTCATGAAAATTTGAAAATGACATGCAATAATACCATGCTGTCCTTATTATCCGATCCGCTCGAAACGAGTACTATTATTGTCATATACTTTTATCATCATCACTCACAAGGATATACTCCATAATACGTTTTAATGATAGAGAGTGAGGTCTTTTTAACGTACGTACAATACATTCTACAATTTGTAAAAATATATTTTATTAGAAGTAAAATAAGTGATGGTGGCATGGCGTGCTGTTAACAAAAGTTAAAAAAGGAAGATCAACATAATTTTTTGTTGAAAAGATTACCCAAATTTTAAATCATACAAAAACGATGTCTTAAAAGAGAGCTTATTTAGTGAGCTCTCGCGAATGAGCATATAAGGAAGATCAACATAATTTTTTGTTGGCGAATGAGCTCTCGCGAGCTCAAAGAGAGCTTATGTAGTGAGCTCCAGAAGCTTCTCAAAGACGAGCTCAAAACGCGTCGTTCAACTTAAAGGCGAGCTTCAGCTTTAGGAAATGGGCCAGCCTTCTCGTATTGGGCCGAGCTCGATGTCTTGGGCCATCCAACTAAATTACACGAGCCAACTCGTTTGAAGACGAGACCGGTTTGTTGCCTCCAAACCGGTGCAAACCCGGGGTGGCATACAAGCCTGGTTCACTTATCAAACCAACTCGTAAAATAGCTATGAACCCGGTTCTCGGTTATTTGGTCTACCTAGTGTATTTACATAGTGCCATACCTTATCCTATGTCACCTAGAAGCTAAAACTTGGATTTATTCATTAAGCATAACAAATGCCCTCCTAAATCAAGTTTTAGATTCTTAGGAAGAAAGTTCTTAATTAGTGGATCAGTTAGGATTTCCCGCCATCATTGACTCATCCCCACATCTCAAGTAACATCATCGATGTGGAGAGCTGCCCTGCAAAACAGAAACTTGTTAGAAGGAACAATTTTTGTTCCAAAATCAACAGGGTTCACATCTCCGAGGATTTTCTTCACAGAAATTTCTTGTTCCTCAACTTGTTGTCGAATATAATGGAATCGGACATCAATATGCTTTGTTCTCTCATGCAGGACTGGGTCCTTGCACAAGTACAATGCACTTTGACTGTCCATGTTCAGTATAGGCAAGTATTTCTTGCCTTCAATCTCAAACAATATTCCCTTCATCCATGTAGCTTCTTTTGAAGCCTCAGTTGCAGCAATGTACTCTGCTTCAGTTGAAGACAGAGCAACAATGGGTTGTTGTTGTGACTTCCAGGAAATACAATTCCCTGCCCAAGTATAAAAGTAGGCAGTGGTTGATTTCCTGTTGTCCTTATTGCTAGCATAATCCGAGTCAACATAACCTTGTAGGTCAGTCCTCGGCTTATGCTCAGCATATACAAGTCCAATTTTACAGTCCCTGTTACATACTTCAAAAGGTATTTCATGGCTGCCCAGTGTTTTTCTCCTGTTGTCCTTATTGCTAGCATAATCCGAGTCAACATAACCTTGTAGGTCAGCCCTCGGCTTATGCTCAGCATATACAAGTCCAATTTTACAGTCCCTGTTACATACTTCAAAAGGTATTTCATGGCTGCCCAGTGTTTTTCTCCTGGGTTAGACATGTATCTACTTAATACAGAAATAGCAAAAGCTAGATCAGGCCTAGTACATAACATAGAGTACATAATGGAACCAACTGCTACATCATAGGGAACATTCTCCATCTTCTTCTTGTCAGCTTCAGAAACAGGACAATCCTTCTTGGAGAGCTCTAAGTGCCCTCCTAATGGTATTGGAGATGGCTTGGATCCTTTCATAGCAAACCTGTCTAGTACCTTATACAGATAGTCAGATTGAGACAAGTATATGGTTTTCTTAGGTTTGTTCCTAATGATTTTAACTCCTAAAATCTTTTGTGCAGGACCCAAGTCTTTCATATCAAAGTTATTTTTAAGATCATGCTTAACCCTAGTAATAGCAGCCTTAGAGCTACTGATTAGTAGTATATCATCTACATACAACAGTACATACAGGGGTGTCTTAGTCTTCACATTTTTAAAGTACAGACAAGAGTCATATTTACTCCTAGTGAAGTTCATTTTAAGCATGCAAGAATCAAATTTCTTGTTCCATTGTCTGGGTGATTGTTTCAACCCATATATGGACTTCTTAAGTAAACAAGCATGCTCAGATTTGTTTTTATCAACAAAGCCCTTAGGCTGGCGCATGTAAATAGTTTCAATCAAGTCACCATGTAAAAATGCAGTCTTAACATCCATTTGTTCAAGTTCCCAATCATAAACTGCAGTCATAGCCAGAAGAAGTCTCATAGTCTTGTATTTAACTACAAGTGAGAATATGTCATTGTAATCTATTCCTTCTTTCTGTGTAAAGCCCTTGGCTACTAGCCTAGCCTTATACCTAGGAGGGTCAGTGACACTAGCTCCTTCTTTCAATTTATAAATCCATTTACAGTCTATTAATTTTACCTTATCAGGTTTGAGAACTAGAATCCAGGTTTTATTTACATACATTGATTGAATTTCTTCATGCATTGCCTTAAGCCAATCATTAGCATGAGCACATTTAATTGCTTGTTCATAAGAGTCTGGAACAGTATTATTAACAACCTCAGCAACTAAGAAGGCAAACTCAACAATTTTAGAATAATTCTGATATAGTTGAGTATATTCATGCAAGTTCACAAATTCAGCAAATCTGGTATTAGGGATCCTAACTCTAGGTTCCCTATCTCTAGCAAGTTGATAGTCAGCCAAGTCATTTAGAGGAGGAGGTTCATGCAAGATATGTTCAGGTATAGCAACATTATTATCATGCATATCCACTTCATCATCATGCAACTCAGGCAAGTCATTACTAGAACTTGAGCTAGAGGGATCAGAATTACTTACTGCCCCACCTAATTGGTGAGGTTGCAGAACTGCATCATCTGAATGCTCTTCAGTTTGGTTGTTATTGCTTTCACTTTCTTCTTGGAAAGCTCTGGAGGAGTGGCCAATGTCAAAGTCTTCCTCATCCTCCAGATCATCTTGTTCTTCAAAGAATGTGCCATTATTTTCTTTAGGGCCTGATGGGGTACCTGTTTTCTCAATCACTGGTGTTAGAATTGACTTGAAATGAAAATCTTTTTCATTAAAAGTGACAGACCTGGAAGTTATTACCTTATAACCTCTTGGTTGAATAAGTAACAACTTATAACCTTTAGTTCCCTCAGGATATCCCAGCATTGCACACTTTAGGGCCCTAGGCTGCAATTTACCCTGTGATATTTGGGCATATGCAGTGCATCCAAAAGGCCTTAAGTGTGAAATGTCAGGTATTTTTCCAGTCCACATTTCCTGGGGTGTTTTAAACCCTATTGCAGAGCATGGTGATCTATTTATAAGGTAAGAGGTTGTCATCACAGCCTCTCCCCATAGGGAACTTTTCATCCCTGCACTGAAGAGCATACACCTAGCTTTTTCAAGTAGGGTTCTGTTCATTCTCTCAGCAGTACCATTCTGCTGAGGTGTGCCTGGGACAGTCAGGTGTCTTTTAACACCATGTAATTTACAGAAATCATTAAAGGCATGGTTACAAAACTCTAATCCATTATCAGTCTTAAGGCATTTCAATTTAAAATCTGATTGACTTTCTACCATTATCTTCCAGTTTTTGAAATTCTCAAAAGCTTCATCTTTGGTTTTTAGAAGGTAAACCCACACTTTCCTTGAGTAGTGATCAATCAGAGATAGAAAATATTTTCTACCTCCAATTGTCTCTACTTGTGCAGGCCCCTAGAGATCTGAATGAACATACTCCAAGGGCTTGCTTGCAATGTAGGTTGACCTGCTAAAACTGTGAGCAACCTTTTTACCTAAGATACAATCTTCACAGAAGTCAATCAAGTCAGGTTTATTAGATATCATGCCAAGTTTGAATAGGTGATGTAACCCTTTATTTCCTATATGCCCCATCCTATCATGCCAAATCTTAGAAGTATTTTGATTTTCAGATTGTATTTTACTCTTAGAGACATTCAGTTCAGGAGTAGCTATAACATAGTACAACCCTTCTTTCTTGATGCTCCTAATAAGGACATTTTTATTTCTAATAACATCTCTTATTCCTCCTGAGGTAACAATCTGACAACCTAAATCATCTAAGACAGACTCAGATAGCAAATTTCTCCTAAGATCAGGAACCCACCTGACCTTTTGGAGGACCCTTACCTTACCATCAAACATCCTCAGTGGAACTGTACCTGTGCCTTTGATCTTAAGAGATGTATGATCTCCTAACATGACTACACCACCATCAGATTCAGTTAATTCACTAAAATAATGTTTATGAGGTGTGGCATGCAAAGTGCATCCTGAGTCTAAAATCCAGTCATCACTAACAATAGACTCATGCATATTAATCAGGTTATCATCATGATGGGTGCACATTAACAGTTCAAAGGAATATTGAGGACAATATTCAAACACATTAGAAGAACCATTATTGTCTTTTTCTTTATTTTTGTCATCCTTTTTCTTCTTGTTACAATCTGTTGAGTAATGCCCTATAACACCACAGTAATAACATTTTACTGTAGACATATCCTTTTTAGAAGAATTGCTATCATTAGACTTATTTTTCTTCTTTTTCTGCCTATTGTTCTTGCCTTTTCCTTTAGTAAACATAACCTCATTCTTAGACTCAGTTTTCTGCTCATTTTTAGAACCATTTTTATTCTTGAAAACTTTCAGAGAGTCATTTTTCTGGGTTAGGTACTCTACTATTCTCTCAACTGTAAGGTCATCCCTAGCAAACTGTACAACATCTTTAAGGACATTAAACTGGCTAGGAATAGCATTTAACAGGATTCCTACTTTGTAACTTTCTTGTACCTTTTCATCACACCTTTCAAGATCATGAGTCATTTTAAGAAATTTATCAAGATTTTCATGCAAGGTGAGATTAGTATCCATCCTGAAGTTAAACAACTTACAGATCGTAGAGATGAGGCTAGACAAGGATTTTGTCTGATAAATGGTGTCAAGAGCTTCCCACAGAGGTTTAGGTTCAGTGTGACTCACCACCTGTCTTGCTACTTCATCAGTTAAGCGTAGCATGATCTCAGCATGAGCCTGGTCTTTCAACTCTTGCCTCCTTGCAGCAGAGAGCTCAGCTGGCCAGGTGTCTGTTATGGCCCCATAACATTTCTCTTTAGTTAATATGGCCTTCATTTTCACCTTCCACATGGCATAATCCATGTGTCCATCATAGGGTCTTATCCTGTACTGTTCTGACATTTTTGGTACCTAATAATCACAGGCAAGCCTTAGTCAACAGTAATGGAACGCAGGTGAAAGAAAAACAGATCACAAACAAGACACAACCTAAGAATACAAGAAGACCTCTAAACTTGACTCAAGAGGTATCAAAAACAAAGGAAAAAACTCAGAAAAGACGGTGTAGGAACCGACAGTGGGATTGAACCAACATAAGTTGTTACCCTTCTATCAAGATTCCCCTGCCTCGACCCAAAGGCCTACTACAGTGACTAAAAACTCAAAAAATCAAAAGAAAAGACGATGTAGGAACCGACAGTGGGATTGAACCAACATAAGTTGTTACCCTTCTATCAAGATTCCCCTGCCTCGACCCAAAGGCCTACTACAGTGACTTAGAGACTCAGAAATAGCGGAAGCAAACACACAGGAACTCAGATCTACAGAGCAAGGCTCTGATACCACTTTGTAAAACCAGATCTAGTCTCTAATCGCA